>OZ020497.1:3996282-6396282 GCA_963971365.1 Lasioglossum villosulum | reverse complement strand
AATAGTACATTTTATTTTTTGTTGTAACCAATATGTAATACGTACTTCTGCCGGAAATACGCGAGTTCAAGGTTGGTAGTTTTAAAAGATCGACACTTTCAACCTTAATTAAAATTACCTTTGGTTTCAAATATGGTCTCAAAGTTTGTCTACGATCTCTGGTTTTTTCGAGAAATCGATTTTTGTGACAAGAAATTATGAAAAACCGTTTCTGTTGAAATGATTTTATAATTAAATTTTTAAATGTTATCGGCGCCAGGTTCGATCATTTTTAGAAAAAAAAACAAATGTGCAATTATTGAAATGATTTTATGACGCACTTAGTTCAACGTACATCGTATTCTCATGTACTGGGTGTCCCAAAATAAGTGTAACTCCCGGAAATGGGAGGTTCCTTGGGTTATTTAGGAGTTATTATCTAAAAGCACGGACCAATCAGAGCCCGGCTACAGCGAACGGAGTCCGATTCGTCGACAGGTCCCGCTTAACGCGGTGTCGCTATTGGCCGAACCAGAATCAATCTCCTGTAGCTGCGCTCTGATTGATTCGTGTTTTTCGTTAATAACTGCTAAACAAAGTCACGAACGCCATTTTTGTAAAGGAAAATGTCGCTTCAAATGACCCAAAGAACCTCCCATTTCCGGGAGTTACATTTATTTTCGGACACCCTGTATAAAACACAATAAAAATAATAATAATGAAGTATTTGAACGTTTTGAGTTACGAAACACACGAAGCACCTCGCATCTCGTCATCACTTGACGTATCGCTGATAGGGTAACTGCACCAGTGAATGAACGCTTTTGTATATTTCAACAAATTTTAACCCGGACGGCATACTAGCGATAAAATTGTGATTAAAGAGTTAAATAAATAGGAGAATATTGTTTAGTAATTTTGTTCATTGATTGGACTAGCATTATTCAATTACTAGAATGTAGTGTTCATTGACTGGTATTTTTCATATTTTTGATTTAACGTTTAATAAAGAAGAATAATGATAATTTCATTGTATTTGTGTTCATTTATTTTTGACAAATGAAGTATAGGGAGCTATTTGGCATATATGAGATTCCTTTAATTCACATAGTTTTTTTTTAAATAAAATATTTTCCTGAACAATTTCTTAAATGTTCATTCACTGGTGCAGTTACCCTATTACCACTGGCACTTTCTGCAGGCTGTGTGTAGTTTCGGATGGACGGTGCGACAGATTCAGGAACCGCCACGCGGAAGTGGTTGCAAAGAAACTGCGGCGAAAGGGCGGAAACGACCGAAATTGAGAGAAACCAATCGTGACGAATTACCGGTGCGTCACCGCACGCGTTCCTCGATCGTTGCACGACGCAGACGAGAAACGCGTGTGATCCTCGCGCGCGTTCAGACGTGATCAGGCGCGTTCGGGGATCGGTCACGTTCACGCGTGGGCACGTCGGGTTCTCCCCCTATTTTCATAACGCGTGTCATCTAGTCGGACTCGCTCGAGTCCGATCGAGTTCGTCCGAGCAACGAACGGTTAGTCGATCGTTCAGTCACTCGGTTAGACGGTCACCGAGTCGCGATCGTGAACGAGCGCAACTATTAGTTGCCGTTGGATATTGCCTTCGATTTCGATCCCGGTTTTCATCGTTCGGAACGGTTCACAGTGAATTTTCCTCGTAAATCGATCGAGTAGCATCACGATCGCGAACACCAGACGGGAATAATTTTATTCGAACGTCGATCCATGAATGCGCGCGCGCCTGTCGATCGCTCGAGGCGATCTACGCGGGACAAAGGTTCGGCGAAGAATATACGTGGCCATTTATCCGTTCCAAGATTCGTAGTTTCGTATTATCGACAAGGACGAACTTCGAGGACTGTTTTGACATAAATTACCAAATCATTAGAACGGAACGAGTTACGATAATGTATCGCGCGCGTTCGACAACGTACGAAGTAAGTGTCGTTTATCGATATTCTTTCCCGAAGAGGAAGTTTTCGTCGGTCGGGCTGTTATCGAGGTATCTCCGACGAGGAAACCGCGACTGAACCGCGACGCGGTCAGAAGGAAATCGTTCGAGCCTTTTGAAAGCTTACCAGTGGTCGTTACCGCGAATCGGTGAGTGCGATCTGTTTGGAAATGTGGTGCGAATCGCGGAGACTCCGCTCGAAATGAGCTACGCACACGACCGATCCTACCCGGTCCCCAGCTGGTCCGATTCAGCTTTTCGAATTACACGGTCCATTGGAGAATCACGCCTATCGTGGTTTTTAACACGATTCTGGCCGAGAAAAATTATTTTTCATGTCGCTATCGAAAGTATGCACAGTGGTTGTATAAAGTGTTCGTACTCGAGTTTTTCAACACGTTCGAAGGATTAGATTACTGGCTAATGTGACTAATGTTACTAGCTAGTGTAAATAATTTTTTTTTATTGTTATTAATCGCAATTGCGAAGGAAATGCCTGTAATAATTCAAAACGTGTATTTTATAAACCAAAATAACTTATATATATAGACTGTTGATCTTTATGCATTTTTGGAGAAATTAGCTAGGTGAAATAATAAAACAATAAATTATTAGAAAGACGCCATTAAGAAATGAAATGAATTTTTATTTAACTCCGATTCCCACAAATGATGCAGAACATTTTTATTTCGCACAAAGATCCGTTGTCTACTTATATACAGTGACTCCCACTAATATTCGGACTCTTTTAAAAAGGCGATAACTTTTTCAATATTGTGCGAAACGATTTGTGAACCTTTTTGGGGGGAAGCTAGAGCAATTAGTTTGCTACGGGATGTGAAAAAGATTTTTTCAAAAATTTCAATTGATCGGAATTGTCAACTCTTTTATGTGGGCCTATACAGAAAATTTTTAAAATATTTTTTGTAGATCTGTGTCAATTAAATATATTCTGAAAATTTCGTCAAAATCGGTCGACGTTGAAATGAGCTGGAAACGTTTAAAGATAGTAAAAATTGCAGATTTTCACGATTCTCCTGCAGTTTTCCCCCATCAAGCGATTTCGATGAAACTTTCACGGTGCATATAATTACCACAGATCTACAAAACGTGTTTTTTAAATTTTCAATAAAGGCCCACATCAAAAACTTGTAAAATGCAACTTTTAGTATTTTTTCTGCAATTCCGACAACTTGCAATTTTTTCAAAATTTTTTGTCCCATTGTGCAGCAAACCAATTATTCTAACTTCTCAAAAAATTTCAAATCGTGTGGTTCAATATTAAAAATGTCGTATTTTTAAAAGTGTCCGAATATTAGTGGGAGTACATGTACAAAGTTTCACTGAAATTGGTTGTCCGATAAAAAGCTATGAGATTGATTTAATTCGAAAATCTATTTTTATCCGAGTAATAAATATTGACTTTTCATAATTTTCCTCGGTTACATGTACAAAGTTTCACTGAAATTGGTTGTCCGATAAAAAAGCTATGAGATTGATTTAATTCGAAAATCTATTTTCATCCGAGTAATAAATATTGACTTTTCATAATTTTCCTCGGTTACATGTGCAAAGTTTCACTGAAATTGGTTGTTCGATAAAAAAGCTATGAGATTGATTTAATTCGAAAATCTATTTTTATCCGAGTAATAAATATTGACTTTTCATAATTTTCCTCGGTTACATGTACAAAGTTTCACTGAAATTGGTTGTCCGATAAAAAGCTATGAGATTCATGTAATTCGAAAATCTATTTTTATCCGAGTAATAAATTGAGTTTTCATAATTTTCCTCGGTTAGAATTACACTTTAGAGCAACGCTTGACGGTACGGTACAGCGGTTTGCACGGCTCCGGTGACGCAATTTGTCGCGAGTGCGAAGGTCGCGTTGATGTAGCAGGACTTAATACAGAGTCAAGGATAATAATTAGTTGTTTGTGCGCGGTGATTCTTCTAGGGGAAATCACTGCGGCGTTACCGTTCTTCCGAGCCGCGAACGGTCACTCGTAATCGTTGCTGGGTCGGATTCTCTGTGGTGGAATTTCTCTGGATCGTTTGCAAAGTTTCAATCTCCGCGACTCGTGCGAAGTAGTACCGATCGGCGTTTGCCGACGCCACGCGTAACGGAACGAGCCTTGACGCTCGCTGGCTCGAGGACACGAAGAAACAAGCAGCTCTACACCGTACAGCGGATAGCCTGTGTTAACGGGTAGCGGTGGTTGTAGGCGTGACTCGATGCGAGCGATCGCGTCATTTGTTTTATTCGTTGCGTGTAAAATCGACATCGATCGAGACAATGGATCCCGTGTTCTCTCTAAGAGCCGCGGCAAGATCGTCTTATCTACTTGACTAAACTACGGAGAAGTTTAATTTGCGAATAATCGAGAGAAGAGAACGCATCTGTTGTTTTAAAAATTACACGGGTTCACGCATTTTTATAATTTCGTTGTTTTCATTTTATGTCGGGAGAATAAAGCGTCGCATCGTTTTGTCCTTTGTCGTAGATAGATGACGCGGAATCGTGAAATCATGCTACCGAGAAAAAGTTGGTTCGTATAAAAGAATCTGGTGGCGTGTGGTCGCGTGTCGTTTCCCGTCGTATCGGGTTGGATCGGGACGAGTGGTTTCGATCGATGGTGAACATAGCGCACGACAACGCCACGACGAGTCGGCCGACTCGAGAAAGAACCATCGGAGGGTCGTCGCAGCCGTTATCGATGTACGATTCAGAACTGTTCAAGACCGTGTGGACCAAGCTAAGGCAGATGTTCAACTACGTTACCTGCGCCAACTCTTATCTTTCAGGTCAGTTCGAGAAACGAGCGGTTCCGGTGTCGAGACCGCGTATCGGGCTCGATCGACGATCGCTGCTTCCGATCGTAGCCAATTGTTACCCGGAATTGCAATCGCAACCACTATCGCAATGGCAATCGCAATCGGTCGTCGCTCCGCGAGTCGACGAGCCGACGTTGTCGTAACCCGCATCGATAAAAACGGAACTCGCGGTACCGTTCACTTCTTTCCTTCGTTTCAGCCAGGGATTCTAAACTGACGCCCAACCCCAACCCAAGCTCGGTTAGCCAAAGGGTGCCTTAATGGTGTAGGGTACCTACCCCTATTCTAGATTATTTATCAATGTACTCAATCCTTGTGCAGAACAATTTTTCTTTATCCGAATGGCTTCAAGACCTTCATATTTTTGTCGTTACGATTCTACACCGGCAGTTCTTCTGACTAGGCGCCATCTCGTCTAACTAGCTGAACTAAAATCGGTCCTAGACTTGCTCTCGACTCTGCCTTCATGAATAGAATCCGGGGAAATTGAATGCAATCGCGCAGGAACACTTTTCGCCCTCACACGAGCATATTTTGAGCCGAATGAGGGCTTATTCTAAAGAGGAAGGTTAAATACAGCCAGGTCTTTTAAGGAATTTTTCTTGATTTTTCCCCTACTTTGGATACTCGTATTATTAGATATAAACATAATCTAACTAAATCATGAAACCAGAGCAGGCTGTATTTAACCTTCCTCTTTAAAATGAGCCTCCACTCGGCTCGAATATGCTCGTATGGGGGCGATAAGTGTTACCGCGTAAACCCATGTTTTGGCCCAAAATCTAGTAATATTCTAGTAATATAGTATCTTCGAGGGAACGGTTCTCAAATCCTAGAAAGAGGATAATATTACTATTAAATAGAGATTCCAGGAATCTATCTGAACACAATCGGAGCTACTGACGATCTCTTCAACTCAACGCGTGAATCAACAATGGGAAACATTCGTGTGGGTGGCCCGTAACAATAGAAAATAAAAAAGCAATTCATCAATCTCTTATTACTATAAATACATTAAATTCGCAATTTGCTTATTACTAATCGGCGGTCCAACGACAATACCACAATACGAGGCATTCTTTGTTCATTATTGCCTTATTATGGTGTGGGCGGACAGGGCCGTACAACCGGCAGAGGATGATTCTACACGTAAGCATAAGTCGAAAAGAAGGAATAACATTTTTTCTGCAAGACGCAGCAAATATACATGCTACTGATAGGAATCGTCTGACGCGTCTGATCATGACCAACCGATTCTACTTCTTGCGTATACAAAGCACGCGATCCGATGGATTTTCAACACTGAACCTAGTACCACCATCAGCACCGGTCATAATGTCGGCTACATCTTTATTATTTTACAATTATTGAAATAATAAAAATGATTTTTAAGAATTGATTCCATAAATATCGTTAGTAGAGCACGTATTACAATAGGAGCCGCACAAAGTCTAATTAAAATCAATTTTGCCATTTCTATAAGGGAACATGTACCAATTACTTTTAAGGCTTGTTAGGTTTCAAACGAGAAAATGTTATGCTTTTTTCAATCTATTTTTACATGTAGAATCATCCTCTGTCCGGTTGTACTACCCATCCGGCCACACCCTGTACATACGTTCTTTCAAACGCACACAACATTTACATACTCTTCATAATTACCAAAAATATTTTCTTTCCGTCATTTATTAATGTATTGATTAATTTATTAATTGTACTCGTATTAATTCTGACTAATTTTAGATGAATTCAATTGATTGGCACCAAAGCATAATTATAAATAAGAAAAGAAGTTAAAACTTTGTACTTAAAACCCAGTCTTAGTGTAGGTTACAGAGTTTCATGGGTTAAAAAGAACCGAAACCTATTTGGGTTACGGTTACGATCCCTGTTTTAAAGCTTTTCGATCATAATCCTCTCTTCCGGGGTAACTGGGTTACAGTCGGGCAGTTTACATTTTCATCTCCATATAGTTTTTTGAAATTCGTCACCGGGTAATTTATCATCACGCTGGAATAGACATGGACTCTCTAGACTCGTAAGAATCGTTAAGACGCACGAGGCTGATAGGTCTACGAACTCGCAATTGCTGCAATTCTACGGAAATAGTATTCGCGATACGATTCAGATGTGGATGGTCGTGCTCGAAGAAATAGAAAGCATAGATTTCAATCTGTACGCGGGCTTCGTTCTCGAGAAATTAAAATTCCAAAATTCGCCAGGCGCATCTGTGTTAGCGTACGAACGATGTAGAACGCAGCACTAATTGTCCAATCCAGAATGAAACCATGAAATACAGTTGAAATTATATCGTGTTTAGTGTCATTTTAATCAGAAAAATGCCACAGACAAATTAACACAAGTTAACATCGTCTTATATTAAAGTTATCCAATCCAGAATGAAACCATGAGACATAATTGAAATTATATCGTGTTTAGTGTCCTTTTAATCAGAAAAATGCCACAAACAAATTAACACAAGTTAACATCGTCTTATATTAAAGTTGTCCAATCCAGAATGGAACCATGAAATACAGTTAAAATTTATATCGTGTTTAGTGTCCTTTTCATCAGAAAAATGCCACAAACAAATTAACTCAAATTAACATCGTCTTATATTAATGTTGTCCAATCCAGAATGAAACCATGAAATGCAATTGAAATTATATCGTGTTTAGTGTCATTTTAATCAGAAAAATGCCACAAACTAGTTAACATCGCCTTATAATAATTACAAAATCGCATTTACATTTCGTACCAGGTTTGTTTAAATATGTACTTCAATAGAGTTGACTAAAAGAATTCCTCAGAAAAATATATTTATAATATGAATATATCCAGAAGGACAAATCAGGAGCAACTCATCCGGTAGTACTAAAGTTAATGAAAATATGACTCTGACCACGAATTTTGAGGGCTGTTTTCACCCCTTCAAAGTGGATGGTTGCCGATAAAAAAAGCACGTTTCAAATATTTTTCGAAAAACTATATCCGACATAAGTTTCATCAAAATCGGTTTGTCTCATCTGAATAGGTTCCCTTGTAAGATCGTGCAGCTGCGTACGGCTCAGATCAAGTCTTAAGTACCATCCATTCTCTGATCGCACGAAAATACCAGTACACCCTGTAGAACGCGTCGCGATCCAACAACGAGCGAGCCGACAGCGCTTGTTCGCGACAGAATACGTAGCTGGAAACGAAACGTTGCCTGTTCGCTAGACGGATGTACTTTCACTTTCCATCATCCATTCGAAGCCATCCATCGCGTGCTAATCTTTCGGAACGCGTGCGTTTGTCGCGCACGCGCGTCTCCTGCGCGCCGTGTTTTTCTGCAATATTATGTAGTCAGGCCCCGGCGCGTTTCCGTTCCCATCGCTATTCCGCCAGCATGGGAATGGTGGTTTCATTGGAAATTATTCAACGTTTCGAGACAGAGGACTTTAGGCGGGAAAAAAAGGAAGAATTTCCTAATTAGGGCGCGCGTTCTTGTTCGTGTCGTTTTCGGCACAGCCGTTCCCTACAAAACATTTTCCTTCGGCCTGGCAGCGTGCCCTAGCTCTCGAGGAAAGGAAGCGGTGCAGTCTCGGTTGAAGGACGAGGGGATGGAGGAGGAGGTGGTGGAGCGAGAGACCCGACCCCGGAGAAACGAAATTCGGAACGAGGTCGGGTCGTCGACGAAATCCTCGCGATTCCATCGAACTCGAACCTCCATGGAGAATAATGTAACGAGAGAGCTAGATAACGTAATCGTGCTCAAGGTCGCGCGTTCGAAAACAAGGGAGGCTCGGTCTATTCGCGTTGGAGAGCGATTAATCTTTTCTCGAAATACGCGCACGATCGCCCACTCGCGGAGGCTTCGATTCCACGAACGGAAAGTAAATATTTAGAAGATATTTCTCGGGAATTCGTGGCTGAAAAATCTCAAGTAAATCCATTTTAGCGAGAATTTGGTCGCCGTCGATTTTGCAGGAATCGTTCGGCCTCCTTATTACCGCAGATTACATACTTGTTAACTGAGTTATGGTCGAAACGGCATCTGATGCCGCTATACTTGGAAATGTAACGTAATTGCATCGCGATGGTCCGCCGAAGACGAATTGTCTGCGTCAAAGACGTTTGCAAAGATAGCTTTGACGGTTATCCAATATTGTTAACGTTGAAAATTACCAAATTCTCAAAATTTCAAAGGGTAGTCGGAGAAGGTGGCCTTCTCTAAATGTTATATAAGAATTAAATTTTTCCATAATATTAAATTTCCCGAAAACCAAATACAGTGGATTTGGATTTACGAAACGATTTTCGGATTCGAGTTCAGCGCATCGGGAATTGAAAGGAAAAGCGATTACGTACAGTGGGTGTACAAAATATTCGTACACTTTTTAAAATAGAACAACTTTTCTATAATTGTACCAAACGACCTGATTTTTTATCATCGATTAGAAACATTGGTTTACTAAATGATATGACGAAAAGATTTTCCGAAAATTACAATTTACAAGTTTACATGCAAAAAAGAAAAGCATTTGTTTCAATTTTTTAATTGGAGTCCTTAGTGCAAATTTAAAATATATGTTTTGCCGATCTATGTTTGCTACACACATGCTGAAAATGTTGTAGTCAAAATCGCTAGATGAAAGATCAATCTAGGGTGCTGTTTGGCTCAAAATTCCTACTTTTTACGTTTCGACACGTAATTCTCATTTTCGACAGCATCTGTGTATCGCTTGACAGCCACGCTGAGCGGCAGCACTCTCGCCTTGCGTGTTGTTTCGCGCGGTTCCACTGAAATGCTGCCAAATAATGAGAATTGCGTGTCGTAAACGTAAAAGTAGGATATTTCATCAACCGATTTTGACTAATAAGAAACCCAGACATTGCTTTATTGTGAATTCAGACGTTTACTTCCGAACCCTTACAATTTTCGTGTACATATACGTGGTTAGTGGTGTGTGTACTCACACACCACCAAACGTTACCAGACCCGACAGCGCCCTTAATTATAATAATAAATAACATAAAAAATTATTTATAAATAAAATGAAATAAATGATAATAATACAAATTCAGGTCGTTTGGTACAATTATAAAAAAGTTATTCCATTTTAAAAAATCATGTGCGTGGAAACCACGCGCGATAGAAGTGAAACTTATTGCTTACTAGGTATAATAATTTATCTGTATCGATACTTAATAAGCAATAAGTTTCACTTCTGCCGCGCGTGGTTTCCACGCACATGATTTTTTTAGCTACTAGCAATAGCTAATAAGCTATATGTCTCTGTAAAATAAAATATTTATATAATTTTAAAGCAGTTGCACGTGGTGTCGTAACATAACCATGTATTTCTAACCATTTCGTTTGGTACTACTACCAAAATCTTCGCTGACATTCTAAGATCATTGGTTGTCCAAGTGGTTAAGGAGTTGGACTACCAATCGGTAGATCGGGGTTCGAATCCCGTCGGGGTAAGAAATTATTTTTCTCCGTTCATTCTCAGTTTAAATTTTCGCGCCACTCGACATTCGACTTCCGTTACATCGCCTTCCGTTACATCAGAAAATTGTAACCCTCAGCAAAGAAGTTTCACTTCAAAAGTGTACGAACACTGTGTATACCCACTGTATGTATCGGGCAGGTTTCATCGTACGTGCGAGCTGTCAGAAGTAATTTTCGATTTCATTACTGGATCGATGCTGTCTTCTACCGGTCGTTGCGCGATTTCGTTCATTTGCATGTTCGCATATTTGTGTATTGCAGGGAATCGGTGTTTGCGCGGCTCGCGAGCCTACGATACCGGAAATCCGAAACAAAGAGATGCGAACGGGCAACAATGATTCTCCATCCCCCTTCGTCTTGCTCCTCCTCTCGCTTTTCCTCGCCCATTACAGCAGAGTACATACACGTTTGCGTTTGCGGCATGCACGAGCGTGAACGCGAGCTCACCTGCACTCTGTTTGCTGCTTTGTCTCCTTGGTGACTCCGGATCTGCCAGCCTCTCGAATCTAGGCTGTTACCGTGGCAACACAGGTACGAAATACAGGAGGACTATCGTCGCGGAGATACGAAATACGATGGATCTGATCGACGCGCGTCGACTCAGGACTTTCAGTGTCCGCTCCGAAATCCAAACCTGCTTCCTGTGTTCGCGAGTAACGGGAACGCTTGAAAATATTTGTGACGCAAAATTTTCATGTCGTACATAGGGTAACTGCACCAGTGAATGAACATTTAAGAAATTGTTCAGGAAAATATTTTATTTAAAAAAAAACTATGTGAATTAAAGGAATCTCATATATGCCAAATAGCTCCCTATACTTCATTTGTCAAAAATAAATGAACACAAATACAATGAAATTATTATTATTCTTCTTTATTAAACGTTAAATCAAAAATATGAAAAATACCAGTCAATGAACACTACATTCTAGTAATTGAATAATGCTAGTTCAATCAATGAACAAAATTACTAAACAATATTCTATTTATTTAACTCTTTAATCACAATTTTATCGCTAGTATGTCGTCCGGGTTAAAATTTGTTGAAATATACAAAAGCGTTCATTTACTGGTGCCCGTTCATTCACTGGTGCAGTTACCCTAGATGGGCCAAATACCAGTCTGTGCGATGGTAGGACCGAACAAGAATCATCGAGACAGGAATCAAGTACGAACGACGAAAGACGACCGAGTCGAGTCGCGGTGCGACCGAGCCATCGGGCGAGCAGCTGACGCGGCGAAATCAATATTCCCACGTGTCGAGGTAGACGGTATGGATAGAGGGCAATGTGAGCGCGCCTCGAGCTTCGAGCCTCGAATCGCGCGCCATCGCATTACTGCCCGCAAACAACCAGCCAAGTATTTCACGAGTGTTCGATACGCGAACGTCTCGCGTCAAAGAGAAAGCTTCGTTTGTTTGCTCGTGTTTGCTCGTGTTTGCTCGTGTTTGCTCTCGCGGGATCTTCCTTTCCCGAGGCTCTTTCTCCTCCTCCTTCGTCTTTCGTTCCTCTTCGCGTTCCTCTGCTTCGAGGACCGATTGTTGTGGACATCGACGTTCGAAGGCGCAATCACACGAACTCGTTTCTCGTAGGATCGCCGGCCCCTCGATCTGCCGATAGTCAACCACCCGGCGACGCGATAGATTCCAAAAGTATCGACAGTTCAAGTATACACCTCGTATTTAATTCCTTCCTCTAGGACATCGAGTCGGACTCCTGATCAAGATTTCAAAGAAAATTTATCGTGTACGCGGTTCGACTGAAACAGAAAAATTCAATTATCGGGATATTCCATTGGCAATCACTCTCGTTGAGTGACGAACGTTGTTCATCGGTGATTCATCGTTTCGAAACGATGATCTCGCCATTGCGATTCGCGCACGCCTAAGAAAATGATCGTTCGAAGGTGCGCGCGTATCTCGTTACACGAATTGCGCGAGCACGATTTACGTTGTTCGTAGAGTGGACGTTTTTCAAGGGGAAACTCGTCACGAACGAATTTATTCATTCAAGGTTCGCGGAAAGGTAAAAACATGCGACGAAACCAACTCGCTCGAAAACAATCTGCAGGACGCATCCCACTTGAACTACTTGCAATTACGACGAATAGAATATATGGATACAATTCAGACTCTTCTATAATTTATTAAAAAAGAAATACAAAGATTCGATCTCGAAATGTTGAGACCAACTCGCAGTACAATTCAATTTGATTTCACTACAATTTTATTCAACTGCAACGAATGAAATATATCGATACATCTTGGACTCTTCTATAATTTATTAAAAAAGAAATACGACCATTCGATCTCGAAATGTTGATACCAGTTCGCAGTTCAATTCAATTCAATTCGATTTCACTACAATTTTATTCCACTACAACGAATAAAATATATGGATACAATTCGGGTTCTTCTATAATTTATTAAAAAAGAAATACAACCATCCGATCTCGAAATGTTGATACCAGTTCGCACTACAATTCAATTCAATTCGATTTCACTACAATTTTATTCCACTACAACGAATAAAATATATGGATACAATTCGGGTTCTTCTATAATTTATTAAAAAAGAAATACAACCATTCGATCTCGAAATGTTGATACCAGTTCGCACTACAATTCAATTCAATTCGATTTCACTACAATTTTATTCCACTACAACGAATAAAATAAATCGATACAATTCGGACCCTTCCACAATTTGTCAGGAAGGAATACAAACATTCAATCACCTGTTCGAGGTGTTGCATAAGGGGTAGCGAACCGAACGATGGTGCACCCTAAGCGAAACCAAGGGGACACCGGAGGTCAACCAACCGGAGCGTCTACCAAAAATTTAGAGAGGACACTTATATTGATGCACCGTGCATGCATTTCCCACTGGCTCGTAATTCGACGGACATCGGCGGGTTTCGAAGGTGGTACGTTCCCGCCGGTTCTCACGACCAGAGAAGATCCAGAAGACCTTCAAGTTCCGAGTGTCCCGAGCAGCGCGTGACCGAGAAGTCTGGAACAATTCGCTACACAGGCTAGAGGGCGCTCCTTTCGCAGCTGCGATATCCGTGGCACTGGCGGTGTCGAGCAAACAGCATAAACGAGCGAGGGTGGATGCGGATGCGGATGTGGATGAGGTGCGCGCGGTACCGTTCGCGAGGCAGACGGTGTGCCGCGAGCCACGACGGCTTGTTTTCTCGTTTGCGTGATCGCTGGGAGGGATGCTCACTGCCGCGTGTTACATGCGAACTTAACCGAGAAACATTATGTTTATTCCTATTCGTTTATTACTTTCCACCTGTTTCCTAGGAAGTCGGTTAACATTCGACGAATGCTACTTCCCACAATATTTTTCAACCCCTTGCCGCATTTCAAGGAGTCAGACTCGCGATTAAGATTTTAACACAGTCTAACATATACGAATGTCATGCCTCTCGTTTGCAATCGATGTTTAAGCATATAAAGACGTTTTAATCACTGTACTAAAAACTGTTACGGCAAAGGTTTAACTGTTCCATTCTGTCCACCATATTTTTCTTGTCGATTGAACCGAACGAAATTTCGCTGTACCATTGATTCACTTGTTGGTAATACGAGCTGATCAATGATACTTCGGAAATGAACGAGTCCCGAGTATTTCGAGTAAAAATGGACGCGTTACTGGATGCTCGTTTTTTTTATTTCCACTCGGAATCGGCGAGAATCGCGCTTGAAACGAATGCGGGACGGCTGCGAGGGATGATTCGCAGAGGGTGAGGCAGCGGGGTGAGAGCGGAGGATCGAGAGAGCGCGCAGGCGGACGGCCGCGATCAGGTGACAAGTTAGAGTCGCGCTGTTTCGGTCCCTCCCCGTTCCTCGGTCTCTCCTATTCCTCGGCGAGATTCCCCTCGAGTTCGAAGCGATCTCGCGGCGCTGCTCCACGCCGCTGCACGCCGTTGCACGCCGCTCCACACCGCCTCACGCCGCTCCACGCCGCTCCATACCGCTCCATACCGCTCTCCGCGCATCGACGATCAGCACACGGTGAGAACAGGCCGGAGAAAGAGAGAACAGCGGGAGTGAGTCGCCGGTTCGCGCTCGTGCGACGCGTTTCGAACTGGGAATCGAAAATCAAAAATCGAGGAGAGCAGCTGCCCTCTCTCTCTCTCTCTCTCTCTCTTGTTTGCGATCGTCGCGGTGACCAGGTTTTTCTGTGCGCGGATACCTCGCCGACGTCGATCGACCAACAACCATCGACGGCAACGAGGTCGACGACGATCGTTCGAGTTGAGACGGAATCAAAGTGTGGACACAGTCGCATCGTTCTCGCTATCCTCGCTGCAACGCGGACTAGGCTCGCGCTTCTCTCTCTCTCGAGGCCCGCTAAAATTGGACACGCCGCACCGACCACGCGATATTCTCAGCTGACCGAATCGAAATACGCGTCGAACGATGCGCAGTCGTGTGAAAACCTCCCGTCGACTATAACGAGCAGCAAGGTACATTTTTCGTTACGAGTGCGCGATCGATTCGCGATCGATTCGCGATCGAGCTGGACGAAAGAAGCGTTCGGAGTTCGTCCACTGTTCGCCGTCGTCGGAATCGGTTTCGCTCGAATCCGTGACAGCTATTTCCAACCTCGAACGCTCCTTTACGTAACGATGCACCGCTGCCACGAAATCGACGCTGCGACCGACATCCGCTTTCCGAGCTTTTTCCCGTGCTGGCGATCCTATTCGACCGAAATCCTCGCCGCGCGAACCATCCACTTTCGGAACGGTTGCCATTGGTCTCGCTTCGATCGCGGGATCCTGCACCACCGCGTTTGCTCCGCGCGTCTCGATCGCAATCCCTACGTTCTACGAGCACGAAATTAAATCGTGTTTCAATGATTATAGTTGGAAAGTATATTCATTTTATACAAACTGATGTCGAAACTCGGAGTGAGTACTTGCCAGGTTTGGAAAGATACTTATAAGCACTTCGGTGTTGAAAGGATTGTTCTGGGATTTCTGGTACGAAGTTTATAAAAGTTTCGAATCTGTTCGGCCAGGATTAAAATATACTTGCAAGAACTACTTCTATTTACCAAGAGGTACCTGAAACTTGGAAATCAGAACTGCATAGTGGAATTTTTGGAACGATTTTTATAAAAGTTTCGACTCTGTTTGACCATGATTAAACTATACTTACAAGAATTACTTCTATTTACCAAGAGGTACCTGAATCATGGAAATCAGAACTGCCTGGTGGGATTTCTGGTACGACATTCAGATAAGTTTTGAATCTATTTGACTAAGATTAAAATATACT
This sequence comes from Lasioglossum villosulum, assembly GCA_963971365.1. Classification (NCBI taxonomy): domain Eukaryota; kingdom Metazoa; phylum Arthropoda; class Insecta; order Hymenoptera; family Halictidae; genus Lasioglossum; species Lasioglossum villosulum. The sequence continues at coordinate 6,380,708 of OZ020497.1, read as the reverse complement.
TGCAAGTATTACTTCTATTTACAAAGAGGTACCTGAATCTTGGAAATCAGAACTGCATAGTGAGATTCCTGGTACGATTTTCATAAAAGTTTTGAGTCTGTTTGACCATGGTTAAAGTATACTTGCAAGAATTATTTCTATTTACCAAGAGGTACCTGAATCATGGAAATCAGAACTGCCTGGTGGGATTTGTGGTACGACATTCAGATAAGTTTTGAATCTATTTGAATAAGATTGAAATATACTTGCAAGTATTACTTCTATTTACCAAGAGGTACCTGAAACTTGGAAATCAGAACTGCATAGTGAGATTTTTGGAACGATTTTCATAAAAGTTTTGACTCTCTTTGACCATGATCAAAGTATACTTGCAAGAATTATTTCTATTTACCAAGAGGTACCTGAATCATGGAAATCAGAACTGCCTGGTGGGATTTCTGGTACGACATTCAGATAAGTTTTGAATCTATTTGACTAAGATTAAAATATACTTGCAAGTGTTACTTCTATTTACAAAGAGGTACCTGAATCTTGGAAATCAGAACTGCATAGTGGGTTTCATGGTACCATTTTCATAAAAGTTTTGACTCTGTTTGACCATGATTAAAGTATACTTGCAAGAATTACTTCTATTTACCAAGAGGTACCCGAATCCTGGAAATCAGAACTGCCTGGTGGGATTTCTGGTACGACATTCAGATAAGTTTTGAATCTATTTGAATAAGATTGAAATATACTTGCAAGTATTACTTCTATTTACCAAGAGGTACCTGAAACTTGGAAATCAGAACTGCATAGTGAGATTTTTGGAACGATTTTCATAAAAGTTTTGACTCTCTTTGACCATGATCAAAGTATACTTGCAAGAATTATTTCTATTTACCAAGAGGTACCTGAATCATGGAAATCAGAACTGCCTGGTGGGATTTCTGGTACGACATTCAGATAAGTTTTGAATCTATTTGACTAAGATTAAAATATACTTGCAAGTGTTACTTCTATTTACAAAGAGGTACCTGAATCTTGGAAATCAGAACTGCATAGTGGGTTTCATGGTACCATTTTCATAAAAGTTTTGACTCTGTTTGACCATGATTAAAGTATACTTGCAAGAATTACTTCTATTTACCAAGAGGTACCCGAATCCTGGAAATCAGAACTGCCTGGTGGGATTTCTGGTACGACATTCAGATAAGTTTTGAATCTATTTGAATAAGATTGAAATATACTTGCAAGTATTACTTCTATTTACCAAGAGGTACCTGAAACTTGGAAATCAGAACTGCATAGTGAGATTTTTGGAACGATTTTCATAAAAGTTTCGAGTCTGTTTGACCATGATTAAAGTATACTTGCAAGAATTACTTCTATTTACCAAGAGGTACCCGAATCCTGGAAATCAGAACTGCCTGGTGGGATTTCTGGTACGACATTCAGATAAGTTTTGAATCTATTTGACTAAGATTAAAATATACTTGCAAGTATTACTTCTATTTACAAAGAGGTACCTGAATCTTGGAAATCAGAACTGCATAGTCAGATTTTTGGAACGATTTTCATAAAAGTTTCGACTCTGTTTGACCATGATTAAAATATACTTGCAAGAATTACTTCCATTACCAAAGTACTTTTAAAAGGTTCGAAACTATCTGGCATAGATTGAAGTATATTTAGGAGTAAAATTTCTATTTATCGAAGTTAGAGAGTTCGAAATCAATCAATCAAAGCTCGAACCTGTTTGCGAGGTACTTGATCACACACATGCCTACTAACTATTCTCTTGGTCGAATCGAAGCAGGGAATTCGCAGGCCGTAGGTTTACTCCTCGAGTTAGAACAAATCGTATCGACGGTGAAGGAATTGTGAACGAACGACGCGCAGCATGGAAATTGGACGAATTGTTGGCGGCGAAGGTCGGCGTCGCGAGAAGCGCGGTAGCGGCGTTTGCCGGGACTCTGAAGACTCGGAAGAACCGTAATAAAGCAACCGTTAGTAGGTGAAAGAGCACGAGGCCGGGGCACAACGGCCTGAGTCGAGTCCAAGCGGGCAAGCTAGCGCCACCGAACTCGAACTCGGAGAATCCGCCTGACACAGATACGGATGCGCGCTCCGAAACCTTAGCTGTCGACTATTCGCGCCGCGAGGCGTATATTTTTGAATCGTTCGAAATACCTTATATCGTTCGCCTTGTTTTTCGCTTCGAAATCATGCCGAAGCCAAGCTATCAGGGAATTCACCTCACTTCAGGTACTAACATTTTATCAGACGATGGGACCGCGATCGAAAGATTTTTTATTGGCAGCTTAAATCAAACTCTCTATAGAAGCTATGAAACTACACATTAAAGTCAATACACGGTCTAACATGTAGTCATAATTATGATAGTGGTCAAAACTAAAAGAAAATAAGTTTATCAATTATTTCGCATCACATTATTTTAAACTCAACCAATTGATTGCAATTTTTACGATATTGTCAGAAATGCTAAATACTGCTCATTATTTCAAAGCTACATTGGATTTTTGACATTTAGTGTTAATCTCCTTTTCTTTTAATTATCTTGAAACAAGATATATATGACTTATACCAGTTTCGCAATTATGGGCACATATACATTAGACAGGTTTGACAGTGAAAAGAACGATTCCCAAAAATAAAAGAAACGTACACATAAAAATGTACTTCACGATACGTGCTTGGATAAAGAAATTTATCGAATCAATTTCCATGTAAGCAACGTGATAATTTCAGTAATGATAAAATTTAAAATGTAACCGGTCATTGAACCGGCAGTGGCAGGTTTAGTGTTAAAGCTGTTCGCAAAGAAAATGCGCATGAAATTTTTTCTTATGGAGCCAACGATAAAGTGTTTGATTCTCGACTGGCAAAGAATGGGACCACGAAGTTACGCGCGCGTACTCGCGCGTTCCAATAATTAGATATATCTCTGGTGGGCGAGCAAAAGAGTATGAGTCAGAGCGATCGGTTACGGAGGAAAGCACGTTCAAACGACAATAGATCGGGCGTGACCTTTTGTACAATACTTAGACGAAAGGTAGTAACATCCATTTCAATATACGAACTAAATACCGTATTCCATTTACGAAGGTTCTTCTTCCAGAAACGATGACACATAATTTTCTCCAAAGTTTGTCTCGTACTTTTCATTCTCTCACGCACCGGAAACGCGACCTATTGGAAAAACTGTCCGACATTGTTATTCGTTTCTCTGAAATCGTTAACATTGATGAAGATTCGCGAATTCGTGTTTGTACATATACTATACACTTTTCTCGGTGATTTGGTTTCTTTGATGGACACGTATTTCGTTGGAGTCCGAGCGAGTTTTTTGATCGGCTATCCCTCGGAAGAATCCTTTGATCGCGATCACCGGACTATGAAAGGAGGAGGAAATAGGAGAGCGTGTTCGCCAGCGAAAAATGCCGTTCAGTTTGAACGCGCGTTTCGAAACTCGTCCTACTTTTCGAAGCAATATTCCTGTTCATTCCCTCGTGCCTTGTTTACCTATTTTCAGAAATACCGAACGATCGTTGGTCCAGGACGACATTCTTTTCTCCGAGAGACGAGGAATCGATCCGATGCAACGACGCTTTCGAGAGTCGTCTCTCGATCTTAATTACGGGCGCGTATTCCGCTAAACCTGCCGAACGTTAGGAACATCTGGTCAATATTGCCTAAATATTATATGTTGCCTTTATAAAAACGGCAACACTAACTTGAATAAGGAAATTTTTTCGATTATGTTCCATAAATGCATTCTTATAATTTCAATAATTGGGAGATATAAAACCGGTCGTTTGACCATGGCCATTTTAGTGCTAATACACGGCGATGGAATTATTTAAAGATTTAAATAAAACACGCCGTTATTAAAACACCATATGTGTTTTGAGAAATACTTGCAACTCGAACAATAAATTGAATCAAGCCAGTGGTACACATTGGGTTATCTACTCTCATCACTCTGGTAGCAGAAATATCGCACCGCGTGTTGAAAAAGAATGCGAGCGGCGATGAAATTACTTCAACATTTAAATAAAATATGCCTCTATCAAACCACCAAACGTGTCTTGGAAAACACTTGCAACTCGAACAATAAATTGAATCAAGCTAGTGGTACACATGGGCTACTCTTCCCAATCTACTCTGGTAGCAGAAATATCGCACCGCGCGTAGGAAAAGAACGCGAGCGGCGATGAAATTACTTGAATATTTAAATCGACTTGAACATTTAAGTAAAATACGTCTCTACCAAACCACCAAATGTGTTTTGAGAAGTACATGCAACTAGAATCGTAAATTGAATCAAGCCAGTGGTACACATTGGGTTGCTCTTCCCCATCTACTCTGGTAGCAGAAATATCGCACCGCGTGTTGAATAAGAATGCGAGCGGCGATGAAATTACTTGAACATTCAAATGAACTTGAACATTTCAATAAAACATGCCTCTATCAAACCACCAAACGTGTCTTGGAAAACATTTGCAACTCGAACAATAAATTGAATCAAGCCAGTGGTACACATTAGGTTATTCTTCCTCATCTACTCTGGTAGCAGAAATATCGCACCGCCTGTTGAAAAAGAATACGAGCGGCGATGAAATTACTTGAGTATTTAAATCGACTTGAACATTTAAGTAAAATACGTCTCTACCAAACCACCAAATGTGTTTTGAGAAGTACATGCAACTAGAATCGTAAATTGAATCAAGCCAGTGGTACACATGGGCTACTCTTCCCAATCTACTCTGGTAGCAGAAATATCGCACCGCGTGTTGAAAAAGAATGCGAGCGGCGATGAAATTACTTGAACATTTAAATGAACTTGAACATTTCAATAAAATATGCCTCTATCAAACCACCAAACGTGTCTTGGAAAACACTTGCAACTCGAACAATAAATTGAATCAAGCCAGTTGTACACATTGGGTTATTCTTCCTCATCTACTCTGGTAGCAGAAGTATCGCACCGCGCGTAGAAAAAGAATGCGAGCGGCGATGACATTACTTGAATATTTAAATCGACTTGAACATTTAAGTAAAATACGTCTCTAGCAAACCACCAAATGTGTTTTGAGAAGTACATGCAACTAGAATCGTAAATTGAATCAAGCCAGTGGTACACATGGGCTACTGTTCCCCATCTACTCTGGTAGCAGAAATATCGCACCGCGTGTTGAAAAAGAATGCAAGCGGCGATGAAATTACTTGAACATTTAAATGAACTTGAACATTTCAATAAAATATGCCTCTATCAAACCACCAAACGTGTCTTGGAAAACACTTGCAACTCGAACAATAAATTGAATCAAGCCAGTGGTACACATTAGGTTATTCTTCCTCATCTACTCTGGTAGCAGAAGTATCGCACCGCGCGTAGAAAAAGAATGCGAGCGGCGGTGTCGGCGGTTGAATATCGACCGGCGAACGACTCGTAGAATCGCAATTGCGCTCTTTGAAGTAAAAAGGAGCGCCGTTACACCCACAGCTATCTGCCTATCTACCTTTCGACCGGTGGATATTTCGAGCTCGCAAGCGCGCGTTGTTCGCGTCGAGAAAGTGGATCGCGTTGATTTTCGTACATGTGTGCGGGTAGTCTTACGACAAAACTATCGTGGACGTTGTTTGTTGTTGCGATCTTCAATCGTGAAACGGAACCGAGGCCAGTGTCGAAAAACTCGAAACCACCTCTCACGAAATCGTATGGTCATCCGGCTTTGTAGGTGAATGTACCGTTTGTTCGATTCCGACGCGACGTGGCACGCGCTCGCGTGGATGCCTACCCGCACGTACGTATAGTGTACAGTGAACAACAGCGTGGACGAGGACACGCGCGTCCTACGCCACCGGAGAAAATCAATAACGCGAACGAGAACCGCATGTTCGAATTTTTATCGTGGTCGCTGTACGCGCGCACGCATTATCTTGATTATTAATTACCGGGAAATGATCCTTCGCGACACCGTTCCCGTTTCGAGGGGATACATAATACCGGCCGTTGTTCTCTTGGAAAAGTATGTAGGACAAGTTAAAAGCGGTCTCATCGCGCGAGATGGATTTTCTCGTGGAAGAAATCGATCGCGACCTCGTCGATCGGCACAAACCGGGTGCCCGTCGATTTTACTCGGCTCGGAGAAGTTTACAGTTTTAATGGCTGCAGAATCTTCTACTGTTGTATTCGTTCCATAAATGGTTAAGACACGTTGTTATCGACTTGGTAAAATGATTAAGAAAAGAGGTAGGATTTAACCTTTAGCAGTCGAGCAGTGACTCAGAGTGACCATTACAAATTGCTGTACAATATTCACAATATTGTTTACATTATTAAACATGTCAGCGTCTAATCAATTATTAAACATTCAAGTATCGTATGAGGTATTATATCCATTTCATATCTACAAAATGAAAACAATCATATACAATGCAATTATTCTATGTCGGAAGAAATCGTTAAAATTGCTGCACCATTATTCGTAATATTGTTTACATTATTAAACATGTTGTTATTTAATCAATTACTAAACATTCAAGTATATGAGGTATTATATCAATTTCATTTTGTATCTACAAAATGAAAGTAATTGTATACAATACAATTATTCTACGTCAGAAGAAATCTTTAAAATTGTTGTACAATATTCACAATATTGTTTACATTATTAAACATGTCAGCGTCTAATCAATTATTAAACATTCAAGTATCGTATGAGGTATTATATCCATTTCATATCTACAAAATGAAAACAATCATATACAATGCAATTATTCTATGTCGGAAGAAATCGTTCAAATTGCTGCACCATTATTCGTAATATTGTTTACATTATTAAACATGTTGCTATCTAATCAATTACTAACCTTTCAAGTATCGTATTTCATATCTACAATGTAGAACGGAAGAGTTATTCAAAGTCGGAAGAAATGTTTAATTTTCAAGTAAAAATAGCTCCGACTGCAAAGAGTTAACTTCAATTTCCTGCGATCGATGCGGATCAAGTTCGTTAGCCCGAATGATTTCAATTTGCTACGAAAAATTGATAGGAACAGCGTCGTTAAGGAGAGACGTTCCCTAAATTCTAAAGCCGAGTTCTCTGATCCTTCTCGCGTATCGATCCGAATTCGAATCGACAAATGATCGATCGACCAATGCTGCTATTTCTGCGAAGAGAGCGAGGGAGAAATGGTTCCTTCGGAATTTCCAAGCTTTTGCGGACACTTATCGATCGGCGTTGCGCGCGAACCCGCCTCTGCCCCCGATCCCTTGGTTTTGGTATCCTGGAGATAAATTTAGGTTGTCGTTTTTGGTTCCGAATTCGGCGACTCTGATGTCGCTTGCGAAGATTCGAAAGGTTTCTTGTGATCCACGATTTTCCTGAAACCATTTGACGCCTCGCACTACGATTTTATTTACATCTACAACAATAGGATACCATAAAACTTGTTCGTCGTTTATAATTTCCTACAGGAGAAAGAAAGTGCGTGTACAGTAGATATGCAAAGTACTAGTATTTATTTATTTCATTCTCGCAGCCAAAAAATTGAACTGGTTTACAATTTTTCTATGTCACCCATATTGCCTCTCCCTCTTTCCTTTTTTATCGATACTTCTGAGCCAGTCTACTATTTCTCCCACTCTTTTATCTCGTACTATCTTTTCTACACTTGTATTTATTCTCTCTACACCTCACAGTCTTCGGCCAGATGCTTCCCCAGCTTCTCCAGGTGTCTCTCGCACATCATGCACATTCTGTCTTCCTCTATTCTCCAATATTTATCACCTTCCTCCACATTCTCACATCTTACTGAAGGCTGTACAAAGTATTCGTACACTAAAAACGAATGACTCTTTCAAAAGAGGACGCTTCTAATTCGTAAACGTTTTTCGTAGATCCTATAGTTTCCATTTTCTTAGATCAAGGCTTTACTGTACTCGCAATGTCGAAACAACTGCGACGCGTACCTACCCATCGATATATACGGTGAAGCAGGTGCATACCCACCTATATGATTACTAGCGTTTTGTTGCGTAAAAAATAACGGATTTCTAGCAATTACTTAGGAGACCGTTCTCGCAATTACAGACGCGACGAAATCGTCTGGCTCCGTTCAGCTCCGTTACAGTTCGATTCGTTTCGATTCGAGGCACATCGAACACCAGCCGGCCGAAGAGCTCGCCTTCCATTATTTACACGATCGTTGAACGTAAATAATTTCTAAAAGCACTCGCGGCGATAAGCGCATTACCATCGACGCCTACGTCTGCATAGATGACTCACGCTCTCCTCGATGACCGCCGTGCTCGTCCGCTTGTTCGCTAGCCCATACTTTCCATCGAATCTCTGCCGTGGAAACTCGCGAATCATATCATTGCTTTGACTAGACGGCGTACGGCATCAATCAAAAAATGATTAAAAGCAAAACGAAATTTCCACTTAGCTCTAGTTTCGTACCCTCTTGGTCTAGGATGAGAAGTGATACTCGAGATGTTTTCTTGAGAAATTACAAAATTACCGTTTTCTTGAAACCATTGCAACAAATATTTCGTTTCTTACGAATTTACTTTTTTTTTTTTTAGTAGAAAATCTCATATGAGATTTATTAGAATATAAAGCATATTACATTATAATACAAAATAAAATAAAAAACAAAAACATTAGGAAAAATACAAAACAAAAAAAAACCATTAGACACGTAAATTACAGGAGTTGATAAACGCTAAGATATAAACACACGCCTTAATATTAGGTTCGGTTATTAAACAACCTATATCTAACGGCAATTGAAATCCAGCTCTAATTTTACTTTTTTTAATGGATACTTTTATGTGTTCACTGTACTACAAAAAACTGATTTTTATCGCTTGGTTAGTTCTAGTTTTATAATTTAATGAGAAAAGGGTGACACAAGTGGCGAAACAGATATTTCGAATATTAATTAATATTTTAGATTTTATTTTTCCTGAGTGAAATAGTACTTTAAGTAAGATGTACAATTTTGAAAATAAAATATTTTATTTCAACAATCTGAAACACGGTATACTCCGAGGAACCGCATAAACGTGCAGTGAATCTTATCGTTAGAAAACTACATAACCATATCAAACTCATAAATCAAATGAAATCGAACCATTATTTTCAGCAATGATATTTAAAATTGAAATTGAACATACAGACAAAATACAAATATTCTCAATATACTAAAATAAAATACTATTATCAAAAATTACTGTATCAAATAAACATTCTATGTTTTAGGTATATCGTGTACTTTAAAATCAATAGCATTATGAACTGTTTACCACTTTAACCAGCTCTGGTGAAAATGAACGATCTGTATGTTATCAAAAAATGCTTTGACATTCATTCATAGGTCACTAAAGAATGACCAAGCTACTTCGCGTGGAATGACCAAGCTACGATATGTACTTCTAAATTATCCCCTCTCCGACATCGTTCGGGGATCCGTTAGTATAGCGAGGAAAGATCGATCGGTTCACGGATCCCGACCGCGATCGGCAGATAAACATACTGGGTCTCGCAGTGATCGCAACAACAACTCGAATTCTTCCGACGACCAGGACGTCGTCGTCGCGTCGGGATTTCTAGCCGAGGTCGAAGTGGTGTGGCGTGGCGCGGCGGTGTATGTAATCGGCGTTTTCACTTTCACACGATTTCCATCGGATGTTGAACTGCCTTGTGTTCCGTATCGGAACTCGGAAGTTCGAGCGCTCAGAATTGTTTCGTACGAGTGATCTGTGTTCGCGCTTTTACACGGGTCTTCAAAATTACCCCTTGAAACCTCTAAATTGCTCTACCATTATTCAAAAGCTACTAAGAAATCTTTAAAATTGCGGTACCATTATTCAAAATATTGTTTACATTAAATACGTTGGTGTCTAATATCAATCAATATTACTAAACATTCAAGTATTGTGTGAGGTATTATATTGATTTCGTATCTGCAAAATAACAAAAATCGTATAGAATGGAACTATTTTAGCTAGGAAGAAATCTTTAAAATTGCTGTACCATTATTCAAAATATTGTTTACATGAAATATGTTGGTGTCTGATCAATATTACTAAACATTCAAGTATTGTGTGAGGTATTATATTGATTTCATATCTGCAAAATGAAAGAAATTATATACAGTGCAATTATTCTATGTCTGAAGAAATCGTTAAAATTGCTGTACAGATCAGAATAATATTTACATGATTAAATATGACGATGTCTAACCAATTACTAAACATTTAAGTCAGGGCCGTGCGGTAGATTTTCTCAGTATGAAGCAACTCTTTGGAATGCTGCTCCCTGAATGTTTTTTCTTTAAAATCACTTTCGATCGTGATTTAAAAAATACGATAAATCGTATACATTAATATCGGAATAACATAGACCAATATAGAAAAGCGTTGCGTAAAGATTTTTAATTACCAAATGGTTCAAACTTCTGTTTATGCCTCACCCGTACGAATCATAGCACGCCACAATCCTGACTTAAGTATCAGGTGGTTAAGCATCAAATTTGACAAATGTGTTTGAAATTTGTGCTTTATTAGTCAAGTTTCACACTTAACGACGAACGACGAACGACGAAGTTGGGTTACTTGAAATCGCTCGAAGGAATTCGTTCGATTCGCGTGAAATCGAAAACGAACATCAGAATGGTGTCATTGGGGACTGGAAAGGTACGGCTCGTCGTTGAAACTTTCGAGATTAGGTTTACGTAATGATCGCCGCACGGAAGCCACACGTTCGGCCGACCTCAGAGCGAGACCGCCTGTATTTCGGTTACCGCATAGGTTCCTTTTGCGAAAGCGTTGTTTCAGTATTGTTTTTCACGACAAGCCCAACTTTTCCTTCGTCCATCGAGCGGACGAACCGAAGATAACGATAACGATAAGGATAACGACAGTGATAACGATAAAGCATTGTACGGATCGGTCTGATCGGTGAAATTGTGCATACGAGTCGAGCGACGGGAAGCGAGCCGAACTCGAACTGTTTCTCGCGAGCAAGCAACGCGTACACCGATTCCTGTCCTTTGTTCCTCGCTGTACATTCTTCGCGTGTTGTATTACCTTTTATTTGCGGACCGAACGCAACAGAGCCTCGCGGAGTACGGCTTCTAGAATGGTTTAATGCGGCCTTGTAATCCGTAATGTAATCAGCGCGTGACGTCATTGTACCTACTCCCTAGTTCCGCGTGGATCGGATCGCGGAGTACACCTCGAGGGCGAGTAAGACCTAGTCCTTGTTGGTTGCCGGAACGTTTACCATCGTCGGAAATGGTAAATGGCCGTCGTCTAACGTCGACGTTACCTTCAATACTTGTTTGAACCGTCTCGTTCCTCCTGCTTCGGTTTGGAATCGGGCTTGATTTTAACACTAAACCTACCGAGCCTTAAAAGTAACTGGTACATGTTCCCTTATAAAAATAAAAACATTGATTTTATTTAGACATTGCGTGACCCATATTGTAATACGTGCTCTACTAAAGATAGCTGTACAACCTTCCGTATGAAATCATCTGTATTATTTCAATAATTGTAAACCGGAACATAATTATAATTATAATTGGAACCGGTCATTTGGGTGGGTTTAGTGTTAAATGGTTACTATTGCAATACGTGCTCTACTAGAGATATCTATACAACCGTTCCGTATGAAATCATCTGCATTATTTCAATAATTGTAAAATAAAAAATCTGGAACCGGTCATTTGGGTGGGTTTGGTATTAAATGGTTACTATTGCAATACGTGATCTACTAAAGACATCTATACAACCGTTCCATATGAAATCAACTGTATTATTTCAATAATTGTAAACCGGAACATAATTATAATTGTAATTGGAACCGGTCATTTGGGTGGGTTTAGTGTTAAATGGTTACTATTGCAATACGTGCTCTACTAAAGACATCTATACAACTGTTCCGTATGAAATCATCTGTATTATTTCAATAATTGTAAACCGGAACATAATTATAATTATAATTGGAACCGGTCATTTGGGTGGGTTTAGTGTTAAATGGTTACTATTGCAATACGTGCTCTACTAGAGATATCTATACAACCGTTCCGTATGAAATCATCTGCATTATTTCAATAATTGTAAAATAAAAAATCTGGAACCGGTCATTTGGGTGGGTTTGGTATTAAATGGTTACTATTGCAATACGTGATCTACTAAAGACATCTATACAACCGTTCCATATGAAATCAACTGTATTATTTCAATAATTGTAAACCGGAACATAATTATAATTGTAATTGGAACCGGTCATTTGGGTGGGTTTAGTGTTAAATGGTTACTATTGCAATACGTGCTCTACTAAAGACATCTATACAACTGTTCCGTATGAAATCATCTGTATTATTTCAATAATTGTAAACCGGAACATAATTATAATTGTAATTGGAACCGGTCATTTGGGTGGGTTTAGTGTTAAATGGTTACTATCGTAATACGTGATCTACTAAAGACATCTATACAACCGTTCCATATGAAATCATCTGTATTATTTCAATTATTTCAATAATTGTAAAATAAAAAATCTGGAACCGGTCATTTGGGTGGGTTTAGTGTTAAATGGTTACTATTGCAATACGTGATCTACTAAAGACATCCATACAACCGTTCCATATGAAATCGTCTGTATTATTTCAATTATTTCAATAATTGTAAAATAAAAAATCTGGAACCGGTAATTTGGGTGGCTTTGGTGTTAAATGGTTACTATTGCAATACGTAATTTACTAAAGACATCTATACAACCGTTCCATATGAAATCGTCTGTATTATTTCAATTATTTAAATAATTGTAAAATAAAAAATCTGGAACCGGTCATTTGGGTGGGTTTAGTGTTAAATGGTTACTATTGCAATACGTGATCTACTAAAGACATCCATACAACCGTTCCATATGAAATCGTCTGTATTATTTCAATTATTTCAATAATTGTAAAATAAAAAATCTGGAACCGGTAATTTGGGTGGCTTTGGTGTTAAATGGTTACTATTGCAATACGTAATTTACTAAAGACATCTATACAACCGTTCCATATGAAATCGTCTGTATTATTTCAATTATTTAAATAATTGTAAAATAAAAAATCTGGAACCGGTCATTTGGGTGGGTTTAGTGTTAAATGGTTACTATTGCAATACGTGATCTACTAAAGACATCCATACAACCGTTCCATATGAAATCGTCTGTATTATTTCAATTATTTCAATAATTGTAAAATAAAAAATCTGGAACCGGTAATTTGGGTGGCTTTGGTGTTAAATGGTTACTATTGCAATACGTAATTTACTAAAGACATCTATACAACCGTTCCATATGAAATCGTCTGTATTATTTCAATTATTTAAATAATTGTAAAATAAAAAATCTGGAACCGGTCATTTGGGTGGGTTTAGTGTTAAATGGTTACTATTGCAATACGTAATTTACTAAAGACATCTATACAACCGTTCCGTATGAAATCATCTGTATTATTTCAATAATTGTAAACCGGAACATAATTATAATTATAATTGGAACCGGTCATTTGGGTGGGTGTAGTGTTAAATGGTTACTATTGCAATACGTGCTCTACTAAAGACATCTATACAACCGTTCCGTATGAAATCATCTGTATTATTTCAATTATTTGAATAATTGTAAAATATAAAATCTGGAACCGGTCATTTTGGTAGGTTTAGTGTTAAGTGGTTAGACTCGTTTCCAGGATTACGCCTCGTAAACGTAAAAATAGGTCATTTGAGGTCGATCGCGACCTAGATTGATCTTTTATCTAGCGCTTCTGACTACTGAAAAACCCCATCTTTGCATTATCGAGATATGAGAAGGCGCAACCTGCAGCTTTGCAATCCTCCGAACTTCGTAGAGCACAACGCTACGTACTTACTTCCATCGAATTTAAAAGAAACTCGATGCGCGACGTGTTAGTCGCTCGAGGACGCTCGCTGCTCGTCGCGGCCATTATTCAATAAGCTGCTTCAAGGCCGACTTCGGACTTTTGCTCCAAACTTCCGGACGAGCGGTTCTTTCGACTTTCGCGGTTTTCCGAGCTCGATTGCCAGTCACCGTGTCGCGATCGATCGTTTCAACCCAAAGAAGTAATTCGTTTTCGCTGCATGAAGTTGTAATTCAAAAATTATGTAAAACAATAGTTGACCAGTTAATCTTTTATATAGAAAAATCCCATCTTCGCGTTATCGAGGAATCGGAAGGCGCATCTCGCAAAAATAAATAAATATCCGTCGAAGACACGAAGATGTTTTTCGAACTGAGATTTGAACAATTGTTTCTTCAGTATTTAACGATTCAAAACGTTCTCGTTCCCGCAACGGTATAGATGATCTCGAAAGTTTGATAACGCTGCTAGATATGGAAAATGGCGGCGGGACCGTGCGTGCATATACATATGGAAACTGAAGCGCGTGCCGCCTCATAAACGAGGCACAGTGTAACTCTTGTGTTTTTCGATACATTTTATCGACTCGAGTTCTCGCGATACCTGTGCCCGCGCGGATCCAGAAATATTTTACATTTTTCCGTGGCGGATGTTTACAACAGCTGCAATCGTGACCGCCAGCGATAAACTTTCGTTTCACTTTTACTATTACACTCCGGAGCTTGAAACTCATTGTACAAAGATCGGGATCGTAACGATCCAAGATCGAGACAATTATCCTTCCGTTTGAAAAAGAAAAATTCCAGTTCGACCTTCGATTTCAAATGTGTTTTTCATGGAACAGATATTGTAAAATCGTTTATGCGAAAACAAGTTATTTCAGAACGTTTCTTAAACAACGTGCCGCGAGAGAAACAGAAACGATCTTTGAGCTGCGAGCATAAATATTCGGAATGTTGCTGTAACGTAACAATTATGTAATATTATACGTTGGATATATTAATTTCTAATTCCTTGGAGTCAATTCGAAGTAAATCTGCTTCCAAGAATTTTCCTTGAAATTTTCTTTAAAATTTTCTACAATTGGAAAAGAATGGTAACAACTTAGCCATTTTTTTAGAGGTTTATAACTCGGCACTGGAGGCAGATGGAGAGATGTAATTTCGTACATTTGTTAAATGCTATCATGTCTTAATATTGACGAAACATTAATTTTCCAACATTAGTAGGTTCCGAGATATAAGACCTCAAAAATCTGACTGACTCGTTCACTGACAGATCATCAAAACCTTTTGGGTACTTCCCATTGACCTACAAGCTTGAAATTTGATCCACCATAACAAACACTCCAGGGAATAATTATCAAAGTTTGAAATTTTACACCTTAAAGGGGTTGCATTGAAAAAAAGGCACGTATGACACGTGCTCTTTCTCTTCCTAACTTTACTACTACCGATTGTGGTAAATCGAACTTACTCTTGATAATTGATGAAATTTCAACAAAAATTGATGAAATCCCAACAAAAACATCCTGTAAACAGGAGACAAGTTCCCATGACCGTAAAAAGTTGTGAGATCAAACAAAATACGGTCAAGTTCGTTAACTTAGAGATACCACTTGCAATACTGAAAAAAGCGTTTATAAAAATTAGTTTAAATGAACGCTATTTAATTTTGAAAGAGTTACATGGAGGGCTAAATCATTCAAACCTGGCATCTACCTAACACCTTCTATGGCCATTTAAAAAGAAACGGCCAAGTTTGAATGATTTAGCCCTCCATATAACTTTTCAAACATTAAATAACGTTCTTTAAAACTAATTTTTACAATATTGCAAGAGGTATTTGTAAGCTAACGAACCTGGCCGTATTTTGTTTGATCTCACAACTTTTTACGGGTATAGGAACTTGCCTCCTGTTTACAGGATGTTTTTTGTGATATAATTGACTAATATAGCTTTATTCTTAACCATTGAATTTTATTTTCAAATCGGGCACGAACTTATGCAATGATCTAACGCGATGGAATTATTCCGGGACGGAAGAAACGTTTAATTTTCGAGTTGGAACAGCTCCGACTGGGAAGGGTTAAATCGTTTTCGTAGAAACTGTTGGAAAGCAAAGTTAAATTATTCGCGATGTTGCAAATATCCTGTGTAACTAGATGCGACACGGTAGCGTCGCGAGCAGGAGAGATTCCTCGGCTGAAAATGCAAAATGTGGGGGAAGGAATTGAGAAGGATCCGTGTCAGTGTCATGGCACGAGACTGCCTCGGATCCAGAGACTGGTGCGCGACGCTCCGCGTTCTGCTCTGTTCTGCTCTTCTCTGCTCTGTTCTGACCTCGTTTTGCGTGTGTTGCAGGGGTGCTGGAGATGGCGGCAACGGAGAGCACGATCCGATTCAGCGGCCACACGTTGGACAAGGCTACAAAGGCCAAGGTGAGACCGGAGTTTTCCGCGCTTTTGTCTCGCTATCTCTCTCACTGTCCTCTTTCGCCTTTTCTCTGCGTTCTCGACGCGTTGTTTGTTCGCTAATCGATTCCGTATTTGTAATTTGTCCGCGAGCAGGTAACGTTGGAGAATTACTACAGTAATCTGATAGCCCAGCATATCGAGCGACAACAGAGGCTCGCCAAGTTGGAGGAGTCGTTGAAAGACGAAGGGCTCTCGGAACAGCAAAAGCAAGAGAAACGATTGCAGCATGCCCAGAAAGAAACCGAATTCCTCCGACTGAAACGCTCCCGGCTCGGCGTTGAAGACTTCGAGCCGCTCAAAGTAATTGGCAGGGGTGCTTTCGGAGAGGTGAGCTTTCCTTTTACCAATTTACTGTGTCCACGAATTTCTGTCGTTATCGATGTACAGTGAACCTCCGTATAACGCGACCAGAAACTTTCAAAAGACTCTGTATATGTATATTTAAATTGTTTTTCGATCGAAATATTGATAATAAATGCGCGATGATTTCGACGCACAGGTTCGATCGATAATACAACAGCAATTTCGAAAATTAATTAATAACGACTTTATATATGTATTGTACCTTGCAAAATTACAAAACATTGCGTAAGACGACTGTGCACTTACTGAGAGAAGATGTAGGTACACAGCAATTTTAAACAATTTGTTTGTCGCGTTATATGGAAGTCCACTGTAATCAAACAACAATACTTTACGAGAATATTACGGTAAAGGCACCAGTAACCGACCTCGTATCAGTGGTTTACCATTTTTCTGGGAACTTAAGAAAATAATACTTACAGACATGATAATCTTTCCTTCAACCATGAAACACGTACCTACTCTGTTCCTAAATTCGATTTTATACGGTATTAACTTCATTTCATTTGTATTTGCAGTTTTGTTTGTAATTTGTACTAATCGTTGCAAGTAAACTATATTAAAGTAACTCAACTAACTAACGTATAGTCAATTAATAGTTTTCTCGTTTTCAAGGATGGTTAACTTCAGACACAATTATTCAATTTTCAAGAATGTCTACAAAATTTGAATAATACAATGATTAAAAAAATAATATAGCTTTGTTGCACAATGTAAGTAGTTCAAACAGCATTTTTACGCGTGAAGTCTCTATTTGATAAAGTATGAAAGGCGTTCATTGTTATTCACACAGAGAATTTTTCTTTGGATAAGTTCCTCGAATCCAGACCTTCAGATCGAATAAATAAATGTTCTTTCACATGTCGTGTCTGTTTGAAACGACAGACGTTTATAAACACGCCGCACAGCAGTAAGATTAAATATGCATCTTTTCGATCTGTCGGAAACAGGTGAGACTCGTGCAGAAGAAGGATACCGGCCACGTGTACGCGATGAAAATTCTGAGGAAGGCTGACATGCTTGAAAAAGAGCAAGTCGCGCACGTCAGAGCCGAGAGAGACGTGTTGGTGGAAGCGGATCATCAATGGGTCGTGAAAATGTACTACAGCTTTCAAGACCCTATCAACCTTTATCTAATAATGGAGTTTCTTCCGGGCGGTAAGTTCTCCTTTCCTCAGTCTGGTTTCCCATGAACGCGCGTTGTTTTCGCTCGTCCTTCATAAATACGTGAAACGATTTCTTCCAGGCGACATGATGACGCTACTGATGAAAAAGGACACGCTTTCCGAAGAGTGCACGCAATTTTACATTTCCGAGACGGCGTTGGCGATCGACTCGATCCATAAGCTTGGCTTCATTCACAGGTAAGCGAAACACTGAAAGAAGAACTTACATATTGTTCGATTCTTCTCGCTGGTTTCAATCGCGTCGCAAAGAGTACTCCAGTTTAGTTCAAAATTGATTCTTTGGGGTTTTCGGGTCGCTGATTTCACTTGGCAACACCAAAAATGTTTCCTTATAACTGTTGGGTGGATCTTATAGACTTTTTGCGCTGATTCCGAATCTGTCCTTAATTTTTCTCATTAGAAAAACCAAAGTGGTGAAAGCAATGAAATCAGAATATTGTATTAAATTAGGACATGTCCGACAATAGCAAGAATGATAAACTAGATGATATCAATTATGGTTGAAAATGCTGATTTTTTAAATCTTTTCAACTTAGAATTTGCGTACCTCCATCAGAAAAGTACTCTGGCACTTTATATATAAAGTACTACTACACAGATTTTTTACTACGAAAAAGAAATTGTTTACTTTTGGCCACGATTTCGGTCGAACTCACAGCTACGCGTTTCCTTCTCCGCAGGGACATCAAGCCAGACAACCTGTTGCTGGATGCACGAGGACACATAAAGCTCTCCGATTTTGGCTTGTGCACGGGTTTAAAGAAGTCCCATAGAACCGATTTCTATAGAGATCTCAGTCAGGCGAAACCATCGGATTTCAGTGAGTATTCGCGTGGGAGCGCAGCGACGTCTCGATACGCGGCGATTCGCGTGATCGACCGAGCACACTTTACATGTTAAATATGGGGAATGAAAAGGATGAAACCTTTTTATTCGAACCAACCTTTACGAACAGCCTAACTTTTCAATTATTATCTATTATCTGTAATAAGAATTCGAAGATACGCGGTTTCAATGCGAAAACGTGTTTCGCACAGTGGCGTCCTGCGGCAGCGGTAGCGGCGGAGCGATGGACAGCAAAAGGAGAGCCGAGAGCTGGAAGAGAAACCGAAGAGCGTTGGCTTATAGTACGGTGGGAACGCCCGATTACATAGCCCCGGAAGTATTTTTGCAGACCGGTTACGGGCCAGCTTGCGACTGTTGGTCTTTGGGCGTGATCATGTACGAGATGCTGATAGGTAATCGTCCGTTACCGAATTCCTCTTTCGTTTTTCTTCTCTGCTTTTCTCTCACAGAGAATCTTGACGTCTCCGTTTGTCCCAAATTTTAGGGTATCCGCCATTCTGCAGCGAGAATCCACAGGAGACGTATAGAAAAGTTATGAACTGGAGAGAGACCTTGGTATTCCCACCGGAAGTTCCCATTAGTGAGGAAGCTAAGGATACTATAATCAGGTTCTGTTGCGAAGCCGACAGAAGATTAGGTGATTATTTTGACGCCGTTACACAACCCTTGCTCTTCAACAGTCTTCTAAAATCTGTATCGACACAGTCGTTCATGCCATGTCCCATTGAAATAGAGCAATCACTTCGCATGTTCTATCTTTTTATATTTTATTTGAATCGTTGCTCGTTATAAAATACGTCGAGTCCCTTGAAACATTCGGTTAAAGCACAGAGACTACTAAATAGAGGAGTAACTAAAACCGTATGTATGAAATCGTAGGTGCGCAAAGAGGCATCGAAGAACTGAAATTAGCACCGTTCTTTCGCGGCGTCGATTGGGAACACATCAGAGAGAGACCGGCAGCAATTCCGGTCGAGGTTCGATCTATCGACGACACCTCCAACTTCGACGAATTCCCGGACGTGAAATTGGAGATACGTGAGTAGACGTGTTTCGATTCTCGATTTAAGAAGTATCGCGGCAATTGTGCAGAAAAAATAACAAACTGTTTATAATGGAGCGTTGACGAGAAAACAGTGGTGCACATAGAAACAAAAAAGCTGATCTACGGTTACACGTATAGGAATTTAGTTTGACAATTTCGGGAAGAGTTTAGCGAAGTAGTAATAATTAAGGAATGTTGCTACGCTAGATGATTACCTCGTATTTGATCGATTGCAGCATCCGCGCCGATGCCCCAGGACGGAGAGGTGATGTACAAGGACTGGGTGTTCATCAATTACACGTTCAAGCGATTCGAGGGTCTGACGCAGCGGGGAACGCCAACCAAGAAATAGCAACACCCTATTTCTTGTTCGGCTCCGACCGGCGGTCAGCAGTCTGACGCAACTGGTATTCCGGCCTTGGTACATCATCCACACCCTCCACTGTCATCGACCGCGTCGCGAATGGACGGCTGATCCGTTCTATTTTCTGCTGTATGCGGCACGGTCAATCGTCGAGGGTGATTCGTTCTTGTACTCGTATGTATATACGCGCGATCGCGATGCGATCATCGCGACGCCCTATTAAATACAAGAAAATAACAGGAGAAACAAGAGGAAAGAGGAAGCAAACGACGACGACGACGAGGATCACCGCGTTGCGTTGCGTCGCATTGCATTACGTTGTGTCGCGTCTCTTTGTTTCCAGAAAACAGAGAACGGCAAACAATATCCGCAACAACCATGTTTTGTAAACAAGCGAGTGCAAAAATTGATGCACATGTGATAAGGAAGAACCGAAGCATTTAGAGAATCGCAACCAGAAAAAAGAACCAACTCTTAACGGCGAATCTCCGGAACGCTACGAAACACTGTGAAAAGTTGATTTCCGTTTTGCTCTCGGCATTGTTTCCATCCGAGCGTCGATGCGCAACGTAATAAGCTCTCTCTCTTCCCCTCTCTTTCTCTTTCTCTCTCTGTTTCTGTCTCCACAGCGAACGCATTACTGGGAAAAGCAAAGATGGAGCCTCGGTCCCGCGATTCTCGCAGTGCATACAATTTTTCCTTGGAATTTCATTCGATGCGTTCTTTCGCCCTTTTAATCTAACACTGGCTCGGCTCTCCTATTTAGCTCTCTTTCCAACGTTGTATTTATAGCTAGTGCTGTGATATGAAATTGTTTGAAGAAAGTTTTGTATACAAATTGCTATTTTGTCTGTTAACAAATGCTGATCTTTACGAATGTTGTATTCTACTCGATTGTCCCTATGTTTGCCGCGAAAATTTCAATGTTTCTTGATACGCGCGAAACATGACGCGTGCTTTCCGAGAGCTTTTTGCCCGAACCTGTCGTCCCGTGGGAAACGCGATCGGTACGTTATTTTCCCTGGATGTCCGATATCCATCGGTCGGTTGCGTACGAATTTGTTTCGATCGTGTTTTCGTTTTTCCGCGTTTCCCGATCGCATTTCGAAATTTCCGTGGCGCGTAACGAGCGGTTGAAAACGTTTCGTTTGCTCGCAGCCACGTAATCGGTACGATAGAAGTTTGTTAATTTCGTTTAGTCGTTCGAACCAGTTGGCTTTTCGACGGCTCCGTCGGTCCGTCGGTTCTCAGGTAAGTGCTGAGCGTTCGAGCACAGTCCTCTCGACAGAAGGCATTCTGGCTTTCTCCGCTCCGTGGCCAGACCCTTCTGAAACGATCCTTTCGAAAAATTCCGATTCTTTTGGCAACTTTGACTCGTCGTATCCGATGTATGTACATCGGTATACCGAGCGACAGCCGAATGACCCAACGCGATCTTATCCAGTGCAGAGTATTCCATGAGAAAGACGCGCGAACAGACGCGGAACTGGAAGAGGACTCGACTCACACATAAGACACACACAGGGCTCGTTCGTTGCCTTATCAAGGTTCCTAACGCGTTCGAAGCGTGCAGCCCAATCCATAACGAACGATGAAACGGAGAAGAAACGCTCTTCATCCCTGGATAGAACGTAGGTAATAAGGAACAAGGGAGGACACAGAGAAATCGATAATCGAGAAATTACCGGTGCGATGATGATCGATCGGTCTCCGGTATGCATAACTTTTATATTCGTTTCGCTGGAGAATAGATTTAAATGGAAAAAAGGAAACGCGTGTTTACCGATCATCCTAGGTTTGAAAATGTCTATCGGTAAGAACGCCTTAGGCGATTCCAGACGAATCTGATGCAGCGTCCGGCGTACCATCTGGCAGAGAGAGCATCGTTTTGATTCGAAAGCTATTGCGATTGGATCGCGCCAAGTATTCCATGCACGAATCAAGAAATAGTGCACCGCATGTTCTGTCTTGCATATTTTGTCGAGCGATACATAGATTTCTTTCGAATCTAGCACCGTGAACGATTTAACGTTTGTATGTTGTAGTTCGCCGACAGCCAGGGCACCACGGTAGCGATAGTACTAATCGTAAAAGTTGCTAGATAACGCGTAGCGTTACGTCGTACATGTAAGGAGTCTTACGGTATCGAAAGAAGGAGAAGACGAAGAAAAATGGCAAATGTTAACTTCAGCAGAAGGAAAACACTTTATCCAGACCGATTGTTCAAACCGTCACGATACAACGTTCCCACGCGCTTAGCTTACCGATTTCGAAAAATCGATTCTTTGTCTCGTACGTCGTTGAAAGGATGCTAGACACCTTCCCCTTCCTTCTCTCTTTTTCGATAAAAATCCTGTAACGCCGCGAAGCGTATTCGGGCTTCTATTCGACTTTGGCTAGCCAATCCTAAACGCTACGCGCTGCAAAAGGAACGTTTCTGGGAAGGAACTTGTCTACTATTTACCAATTATTGATTTTCTTAAAATTATCATCGAGCCTGCAATTCTTTAGCGACAACAGATATTAACGTTGTTCCACGGAATTTCAAGTAATCCCGTGATCTAAGCCAGTTCTTCTGATTAAAATGGCACAAAACGCGATACAAATACAACTGTATTTAGTGGTTTATTGTCGGTGTGGAGTTACTTTAGGACATAGAAGAGGATAGCGAGTGAAAAAGAAAGAGAAACAGTGATCGAGAGGGTCGGCAAAACTGAGACACTTTTTTATTTCCAATTTTCTTCTTATATGTATATGATAAATTATGCTTCACGTGTACAGTAAACATGGGTTAAATTGTATCTTGCTCGGTGTCATTTTAATAAGAAAAACGTCACAAATATATTGGTAAAATTTCATGGAAAATATGTAAAAAGCAAAGAAGTTTCATTAGTGCGCTAGTATTGTTTCACCGATGCGCTATTTTATCTTTGGCCCGAAAGAAATAATACCCCTTCACGACCTCTGTCACAGCACAGAACCGAGAATCGGCTTAGATCGCGGGACTACTGTATCTTATTTATTTTCCTAATTTTCTTGTAAATTAGTATAGAATTACCATTACACCAGCCGTTATAAAATTGAAACGATACGGAACTTGAAGAAGATTCGACACAGCTAATCGCATACGTATTTTGCACGAACGTGTTCGTCATTGATTGTTCTACACTGCCGTGCGCGTAGCGTGGCTCTGCCATTTCCGTCGAGCAAAGTCGAGAAAAGTTTCGATACTATAATATAACTGAACGATACCGGATACCTAGGTTTACGAAGTACCATTTAAGTCGGATGTTTTTAAACGAAAGAACCATTTAAACGATAAAAGCCAAACTATTTTCTGCACCGGTAGATACAAAACTCGGAATGGGTCAGAACGAATGTGTTCCCGTGCGAAAGTACGAATGCGTGTTCGACGAGGAGACTGGAACGGAAGAACGAAGAGACGAACGAGAGAAAATTGCGACGGATACGACACGGAGAAACGTGGCAGGAGACGGAAAAGGAATCGTTCGTTCGTTCGTGCGTGTGTGTATGCGTGTAAGAAAGAGAGGGAGAGAGAGAGAAAGAGAGAACAAGAAAAAAAAGAATAAATTTAGTAATTTCGTTGTTGTCGAGAACAGATATATGCTCTGACGTCCAATTGCTGCCCAGTAAAGAAACGAAGCGAAACGCAATTTATTTATTTATTTAAAGAGAAGAAGATTAAATAAAAAAAAGTAACAATAGCCACGAGATGCCTTGTATGCAGCAAGTGTACGGTGCCCTGGACGTAAACGGTACGCATTACATATAGAGAAACGCAGTGGAGGTAGCGAAGATAGCGAAGAATTTAGATGGACACGTGTGTTCCCAGGGGACTTTTCCTGGGGAATGGACACGAACGAAAAATGCGCCGTCTCGAAGACTCGAAAGTAGTTAAACAAAAGAGTTGAAAGAAGGACTCGCGAAAAGTCCAAAGCTGAAGCGTGCGGTCGAAAGCGAGCACTTGGCTATCGCCGTCTGTATGTAAACGTATTCCGAGAAAAAACTTCAATAGATTATGTCAGTAATTGTCGTCGGTATGCATTGTAAATATTACGAAACGGCTAAATCGCGGCGCTGGTCGATACAATGAGAATATTAATAATCCACCGTCGACAGCGAACCGAATGGCCGCCGGCCGAGCAGCAACGGACCTTTGTAAACGTGTTGTTTGTTACGAGTTACGGCTACGCGTCTTCTGTCTTGTCCCTTTCGCGTAATTCGCAACGCGAAACGGCCGGCGAACCATGTTTCGCGGAACGGTCGCGCGAACTTGACCAATATTCGAGCGAGAATCGAAAAGATTCGATTCGTTTCGCTTCTTGAAGCGCGTGTATATATTTGTGGTTGTTAGGAAGAACGCATGTATCGCGTACTTTTACTTTCGAGATGTACACTGCTGGAAAAAAGAAAGCACCCGGCTATATTTAATAGAAAAGCGTAGAAAATCAAATGAGAACGCAGTATGTTTTGAAAAAGAATTCCGCTGATTAATCGAATGATTAATACTTCAAATGCAATACATCAATCATTGTACAAAACAATTTCTACGTAAAGACATTGTTTGTCGTTGTATCTTGTAAATATACTGGGCGCTTCTTTCTTTTGCACAGTGGTGCATACACGTTTACAGTTTCCATCACTGATGCTTCGACACAGGACATCGGTGTTGAATTGCATTATTTATTTCGAGCCTTCCGAATTTGTTTCCACGACTTTTTGTCTGATAAATACGTCGAGCCTATATTATGAAGCTCGATTAATGCGTTTTTCCTTGCACCCGCAGACATAGCAGAGCACGCGAATGCGCGAGGAACGATTTTAGTGAAAAATATTTCGAATAAAAGACAAATAGTTTTGATGTGGACGTATCGCAGGGGTGGGCATTTTTGTCGAAATTGCGACAAGCCCGTTCCACGAGGTAAGGGGCCCATACTGTGTCCACCTCTGACGTAGTGGAACGACGCGGATGGTCGACGCTCAATTTCGAAAAGAGAATTCGCAGAGAATCGCGCGAAAACGTTTTAGAAAGGATAAGTTCATAAAATAAACGATACGTTTGAACGGAAAGCATTTCTTAGAGTAGCGTTTATTGGAATTGATGAAACGTTATATCTTGTCGAAGGTATCGAAATAATCAATCGAGATGAAGAAAGTTGCGTGAAAATTTTTGTTGGAAGATGTAATCGTTGTACAACCGATTGCGTTCTCTCGCGTCGTGCTTGTCTGTGATGGATTTACGAAAATGAACGTGCTCTTACAATTAGATATGTTTCGTTTCGCGGTCTTTCCGTTTGCGAGAACGAGGATTCGAAATTCGAAAATTGTCGAGTCGATTCGAGCATGCTCGTGGTTGTCTTTCCTACGAATGATCGCAGTCGCGTTGCTCGTACCGATCGTCTTCGGTTCTTCCTGGCTCTCTCTGTCTCTCTCTCTGTTGTTTTCTTTCTCTCTCTCTCGTACTATGAAAAAGTGAGCGAGGGTCCTATCTCGTCGTTCGAAGACCGAGTTCATCAGAGTACATCTCGATGGAAACGCGTTTTTATCGCGTACAACATTGCTGTTTGTAATTAGGATTGTCGTTACCGCCCGCTATCTTCGTTTCCGTTGCGATTCTA
Source organism: Lasioglossum villosulum (assembly GCA_963971365.1). Classification (NCBI taxonomy): domain Eukaryota; kingdom Metazoa; phylum Arthropoda; class Insecta; order Hymenoptera; family Halictidae; genus Lasioglossum; species Lasioglossum villosulum. The sequence goes on along the minus strand of OZ020497.1, from coordinate 6,354,838 downwards.
TTTCGAAGTAAGTCACGGACAAAATAGTAAAACAAAGACAGAGACAAAAGCGAGACGTCCGCGCGATCGTTCGGACGTTCACCGGCAACCTTGCTACTCGACCGTACAATTATCCTCGAACGACAGCAGAGACAACAACAAACAACCAGGAACACAATGTATTGTATAAAGTGAAATATTGCTTTTCACACGCGATATGTAATATTGTAATTATAGTGATCGTCGTTAATAAATTGTTTTTTATTTTAATCGGTATTCACACAATTAACCAATTTCAATACAATTTTCAGAACGTGAATATACCTAGTCGCCGCCTAGCCCAGCATGCAGAGCCCTTGACCTGCAGATTATGGGCCCAACATCGCTTCGAGCTGCTGTAGGGCGAGTCGGCTCTATTTCTACAGGACCAGTGTGCGCGCAGATCACCTGCAGAAATCCCAAGCCCAGGCCCTGCAGGCCGGGCCAGTTTTGTGCTGATTTGCCAGTTTTGTGCTGATTCGCCTTTTGAGAACGATTGCTGCCTAGATTGATTTTTTATCTGCCGTTTTTGACTACTGGAACAACTCGTGTTTGTATTGTCACGAAATGAGAACACGAATCCCGCACAAATCGGCCAAAAACCGGCCCGGCTTGCAGGGCCTGAGCTTGGGATTTCTGCAGGTGATCTGCGCGCATAGACGCGCACAGTGGCCCTGCAGAAATAGAGCAAGCGTGCTGACTGGATATATAATTCATACGAGCTTACAAGACGCAACTTTAAAATGTTCGTTATTGGCCAAGCTAAGAAAATCGTAAAAATCACTTTTTACTATTGTGTCTCACAATTCCAATCAAATGCATTTTTTCAACATATTCATTGAACATCATTTACTAAACTAATTCTTCTAGCCGTACAGGAACATTGAAGTCGTTTGGTCCATTCGTAAAAAAGTTCTTCTGATTTAAAGTGTGCGTGTAAAATAAAATTTGTCTGCGTTGATTGCAAGAAATAGAAACTGAATTGAATGATATCTCTCCTCTTAACGATTTTAATAGAGGACAAATCGCATATTGACATCTTCAATTTTTCAAATTTTTCAACAATTTTGAATTTCACCTACTCAATTTTGTTGTAAATGCATAGAGATGCGCAGTCTAGTGATCAGTTATGCTTGTAACTGTGTATTGTAATGACGAGGAGCTTTAGGGTAGTTATATTGGCGGAAAAGTACTGATAATTTACGAGGTGTTCAAGGTACCCGATTTTATCGAGAATTTTATTTTACTGTGGCTAATAAAATTGCCGCGCATGCCACGAAATCTTGCACAATATCTCACCACTGGATGAGCACCACTGATGACGATCCGTTATCAGATTAACGGTTTCTCGCGCATGCGCGGTGATTTCAGCCACAGTAACGTAACCTTTTCGATTAAATGGGGCACCTTGAGGATCCCGCAGACTTTTAAAGAATTATTAGTATATATATATATGAAAAAGTGAAGGGTTAAGCTACCCTTACAACGTTAGCAATTAAGATTTAAGACGGAACACTCGTCCCACCAATAATTCCGGTATACTCTCGCCAATATATGTAATGACCCAGATAGCCAGGCGATTCCTGGGCCAAATCGGTCCGCGGCTGAAAATGGGCCGAATCGAGGACAAGCTACGCTTCGAGCGGCTCAAGGCCGACTTGGCTCAATTTTGGCCGGTATTCTACGCGCGCATTTGGACCTCTTTTTGCCGTCCAATGGACCAGGGATTTGGACCTGGGCCCAAAGTCGGCCGCCGGCCGTCCATTTCGTCCGATTTTGCTCTTTTTTAAGAGGGCAGCACGGTCGCACAGATATAGCGAATGCCGCTTTACAGGGCAGTAAGATGAAATTAAACTGTAAGGAAAATGGTACGGCTATGCAATTTTGAGTTTCTATCTCTTGCAATCGATTCAGACAATTTTTAGTTCGCATAAAGATCCGCAGTCTAGGTAAAAATAACAAATGATAAAAATTTTGACATTACATGGGCGGTTATTATATCGTTTCCTCTCCTTTCATGTGCACAATGTATTTCGAATTGGCAGTAAAAAGGACGAGTGCTGTATATTTAGTAAAAAAGAAATTTACTTCTACTGTATAGCGGCAATTCGCAATGTCAGTGCAACGGTGCTGCCCTGTATAAAGCGGCATTCGCCACATCTGTGCGACCGTGCTGCCCTCTTAAAAAAGAGCAAAATCGGACGAAATGGACGGCCGGCGGCCGACTTTGGGCCCAGGTCCAAATTCCTGGTCCATTGGACGGCAAAAAGAGGTCCAAATGCGCGCGCAGAATACCGGCCGAAATTGGATTTTTTGCTATCTGGGGATACATATGTAACTGCCTCCAGGCGTCAGGGCTCTGGCCACTCTGCTACGTCACTGTAGATACGCTACTGCTTTGGCCGCACATGCGCGAAAAAGGTGGTTGTAATCGGAACAGTGTCCGTCATGCGCAAATCGCAGGTGATTTTGTCCGTAGCGGCCTGCAATGATTAGAGATTTGATGGCGTGTACACGCCGACGCATAATTCTCGATCAGTCGACAATTGTGGTGGAAGTATGAGAGATCGGGATTCCAAATTGTCTTCCAGTTGCGGTATAGTTATTCGTGCGAGGTGTCACGCTTGTGTCACGGAATGTAACCTACAAGCGGCGGGTAATTGGTAAACACCGAAGAGCACACAGAAGATAGCAGGTGGCCTCGGCAAACTCGGATCGAATGTTTACTAAAAAGCTCTATGGCACCACGATAGTATTAAGAAAACCGCCGTGCGAAGCATTCACCGAACCCGTTTGGAAATGAAAATAACGAAATCCACCGTTGCCCTTCTGGTTTCTGTGTTAATGCTGTCGATCCTCGTCGCGAATGTTGCCGATCTGATCAATGTCGACACACACGTCTTGGACGACACAGCATCCAACAAACAAGCGCGAGAAGATTGGCCCCATCCAAAGTTTTACGATATTGGAGAATCGTTCGACCACCTAATTTGGTTTCTACAGGTGCGCTAATTATCTACCGAATCGTTAATCCTGAGAGCCCGTTATCGTTAATTAACTAAATCACCGTTCAAAGTTCGGACACGACGTATTTAATCGTCGTCGTGTCAATTGCAAAAATAAATATTCATTTCTATTGCTTTTAGATTTCGGACATACACATCAGCATATTTCGAGATCCATTTAGGATATCAGAGTTGAGAGATTTTTGTAATGTTACCGTGGATATCATTAAGCCTTCCGTTGTGCTTGCTTCAGGTGAGAACGGCAATATTTAAAGCGACGCATTTTGCAATGGTCAAAATTTTAGCGTGGGAGATCACAGAGGTGGACAGATATTCTATTTTTAGAAGACCTATTTACTATGCGTGCTGAATGCCTGTGCGCATAAAGCAGTCCATTGTACTCCTTGCATTTTGCTTTGCTTTACAACAGGGAGTTCCAACATGAAGCTTGCAAGCTCGTTCCCCATTAGATACTTCTTCCACTCTTGGTCCTCATTATTGCCATAGAACAATGCTGGGCATATTTGTCTCAATTGCGTTCCTTAATCTTAAGCGTTTGAGGGGCCTCAACTGTGCCCAGCACAGCCATAGAAATTCCCCATGAACTCTACAGCTGTACGTAGTAGTGGGTAGAGATTTGATTAATGGTGGGCTTGCAGTTCTTGGAGGGGAACAAGTTGAAACTCCCTGCTTTACGATATATAGTTCGTATATGTATTAAATTTGTGTTTTGATTGAACAGGTGATCTCACAGACGCGAAGACTAAGGACAAAATGGGATCAAAACAAATATTAGAAGAATGGGAATACTACAAGCAAGTGTTAGACGAGACAGAAGTTAGCAAACGAACGCTGTGGCTAGACGTAAGGGGCAATCATGGTATGAACTACACAGTTTTTTTCAATAACGAATTATAAAAAGGTTAACACAAGGATCATACTTTCAGATAATTTCAACGTGGTCAGCATCGAGTCAAGCAACAATTATTATGCCAATTACTCTATCCAAGGCAAAAAACATCCGAGGTCTTACATGTACACAATAAATATTGGTTCTGAATTGTACTCTTTTATCGCGGTCGACGCTTGCCTGAAACCTGGCCCCAGAAGGCCATTCAATTTTGTCGGGGTACTGGATGATCAAGAAATAAGAACTATAAGTGGATTGGTGAACAAGTCCCAAGAAAATAATTCTGACTACATAATATGGTTTGGTCACTACCCCACTTCCTGCATACTTTCTCAGAGTGGTACAGGTGTTAGAAATGTCATAGGTAAATGAGTTGCAAGACAGACATGATTTCTACTATAATCTACTATATGCAACTAACATTTATTTCGATATTTATCTTTAGGCAGACTGAAGGAAAGTATGGTGTACCTTTGCGGACATTATCATACGCTTGGTGGAACAGTACCGAACATGTACACACTGCAACAGGCAGGATTTTTAGAATTAGAATTAGCTGATTGGAAAGATAATAGAATGTAAAGTACCTACTCACGTATTGAAAACTCTGAAAACATGCTCAATAAGAATCGATGTTACACGACCACTGTTTCATGTGTTTTCAGGTATCGTGTAGTAGCAGTAGATCATGGTCAGTTCTCTTTTATTGATGTCAGATACGGAGAGTGGCCAGTGATATTGATTACCAATCCTAAACATGCTTTATATATGATGCCTAGGAAAGAGAATGTTTTGTCCATTGTTAAATCCACACACATCAGGTAAACTACCACAAAAGTTTCAACGTTTGTGTTTTATTAAAAGTTATGGATTTCTATCGTGTTGGGTAAAGATACCTGTTACCGTGCCCCACTCGGTTATCAAATATAAAAAAAACTTTTTGAAATTAATTAAAATAACATGAAATATCTAATATTACTTTATTTTTTAAAATAGTGTTGATGTTTCCCCATCGTATATAAATGAAAAAAATAATTTCTATCCTTATTATAGAGTGCTGGCATTCTCATTAGCGTCGATAAAGAGCGTTGAAGTTCAGCTCGATGATGGTGCTTGGTTTGAGTGCGAACACGTTAAAGGACCTCTTTATACTTCTAAATGGAATACAACCAAATTCCTGGATGGAATACATACTATTCGAGTTTAGTAGAATAATCTTCACCTTTCGTATTCTGCGTAGTAGTCTACAAAGATCGTTCATTATCGAGACGCAAAAAAAAAGATTAAAGTTTGTCACTGCATTAATCTGGAATTTGCATAGTTCAGAAATTATGTAAATGAAATTTTCGAAACGTCATATCTGTCCCATATTTCTCAGGAATACATTTCAATGTATTTCCATAGACACGATATTGTTTTTAGTTTACATCATTAAGTATTCTGATTTTTTCTAATGTTGGACATGAATTGCAGGTAAGAGCTGTAGATTCAGATGGTAGAGAGACAATAGTTTTCCAGCCTTTTGCTCTTGACGGATCTCGTCTATCATTCCGTATTCTACCTCGACTAATACTTATGTCAAATGTCAGCAATATCGTGAGTGGCATGCAGTACAATTGCTATTATTACTAGAGGTGAACGAGAACCCAAAAATATCAGATCGGAACAGATCGGAAAGGGTCTAGAATTGTGTGCAAAACGATGCTTTTAGGTTGAAAGATAATCCCTGAAAATTTTAAGTCGCTTGTTTAGGACACAATATTTGCTAGACCCTTTTAGATTTAGGGTCAGTTCTTGCACACTTCTTTTTATTAGATATAATAATCATTATTATTATGCAATGTACTTTTTTCGTATAGTTTCAGTCCTTGTTCGGAACAATGTTGATCTTATTAGTGGCTCCATTATGTTTACTACGCTTCCTTCACATATTGTGTGAAAGTAAGTAAAGTATGGAAGACAAATTTATAAAATAAAAAAACGCGTAGTTGAGATATTTAAAAGATTGTTTCCTCGAGTAGAAAAGCAGATGCACCGGCCCAGGTTGAGAATAAAATTCTTTCACTTATGGCTGCGGAAGTTATGGATATTATCCACTGTTGATCGCTTGTGTTTTCCATTAGTTCTATATGCACTGTATTTAACAGTCGGTGAGTAATCGGATACGTACTTGTTATCGTTTTAGAAGGTTTGATTCTCATAGAAATTTATTTTTCGCAGGTCCTTGGGCGATTGGTGAAGTAATAGATAATCATACCGGCATAATTTTTGCGTGGGGAACGTTCGTCGGAAATTCTTACCTCCCCGGTGCCTTCACCTATGCTTATGGATTCTTTCAATTATTTTCTTTTCATCTTCCGCTTACGTTGATCTTGGCTCACAGAGTAGACAAACGGTGAGACACGGTATCACTCAAAATTGAAATACTATGGGTGTACAAAGTAAAATTATAAAAAAGTTAGTCCATTTTAAAAAGTGTACGAACACTTTGTACACCCACTGTATATAATTGCTACTTCCTCTGTCCTCTGTAACGGTAAAAAAAATCTAGAAATATAGAAGACATAGAAAGCTGAAATTTGGTACACACACAGCTCAGAGGGGTGTATAAATATATTTTTATCACGGAAATCCTACACGATTAAATACTGAAATTAAATTAGTGGCATGCCTTCAGAAATAAGCCAGCCGTTGATTTTTCAACGGGAATTATGCTGGTATAAAAATTAATGTAAAACCATTCTGCCACAATCTATAATAATTAATAATGTACATTACAGATTACAAAGTATCAACAAACGCGATTATAAATCAGTCTGGCAACACTTGCCAATAACATTGTTGGTACTGATGCAAGCAAGTATGGCATACTTCTTTTGGTTGGCGTACGGGACACTGGCTACCATGTTGTGTCCTTTACGCACCTGGAGCATTTTCTTGGCAATAATGTTATGGCATCAAGTGAACACGATGCCGCAATCATGTTTAAGGTATAAAGTCATATCCAAGAGTTTCGATATATCGCGAACAATAAGTTTGATATTTAGAAAATTGAGGAACTCTAATGTCTTCTTTATTATTTTCAGGTCTGCAATAGCAATATGGTCCTCTCATGGTTAATTTATTCATAGTACAACGAGTCTATACCAAAACGTAGCGAATTACTAATGTTTGTTTCATATAACTAGACGACTTCACGCTTTTGCGTAAACACCGGTGACTTAAAGAGAAATTCATACATGTTGAGTGGATTTATAGAAGAATTTTCAAAGTCTGTAACAACCATAAATATACAGCATTTAATTTACTACGTGTCATAGCTGTGACACATTTTATAAATGTATACGAGTGTATACAATAAGTCTGTTCAGAGTATTAGCTTTTTTTACGTGTTATCGAAATGATGTAAATCCTAATAATTAAACCTTTCGTCGTTTAAATGTTATGACAAAAGTTTCTTCTATCGGATTAGAAAGACTCGATTGCTAATGTATATGTAATCTAAACACACGTCGGACCAAGAAAAACTAAAATTATTAGACAACAATAAAAGAAGTTTAGATCACAAAAATGTCAAACATTTTTCGATTGTTCTTTCTGTTCGTTAGCTGGCAACGAAAGGCTTAAATATTAGGAGTCGTTTATTCAATCAGTTCCTTTGGAGAGTGCCACAGACTTTGCTTATTACCGATATTACAGTGAAAAACCGTTTACAATTTAATATATTCTTATAAAATCCATGATCTTTATTAGTTTATACATAGCTGAATGTACTGTTATATTATTTTCGAATTCGTTTATTACGAAGATAGCTATTCTATAAAACGTTTTATTTGCTATTTGTTAAACTATTATCCACAATAATAATTGTAATGCTTCCACGTTATATTTCGATTTTACATAGGCATTATTACGTTAGTTGCGCAAACGAGAAGTACGGAATTTAAATTACTGAAACGGAGAGAAGAGAGTGCTATCACATGTATTTTTCTTGATATGTATATGTATAGGGTGAGGCATGTAAGACTTACACCGAAAATATCTCCGTCCGTTCCATTCGAAAATACATATGAAACATCGGGAAATCTGTCACAATAATTGCCCTATCGAACCAAACATTTTCTTGCTTTACTAAAAACAGGAAATATTTTCGGTGTAAGTCTTAGGTGCATCGTCTTGTGTATATTGCACTTGTGACTTAAGTTACTAATCAGTCTGTACGGTATCGGTAGATAAAAAGGTGCAACAGAAATTGATATTTTAATATGTATAATATAAATTTATATTTCGTATGAAATATAAAGTAGAGGGGTGTTTTCTTTTCGTCTTTTAGATATACAATATTTCCAGTGTTCCGCCTTAAGACGAGTAGTTTGAACAATTGTTTTTGATAGCGTCGGACGTTAACATTTTGGCTGTGCGCCACGGTGTTTCCAATTAATTTCAAATCGAGGGCAGCTTTCTAGTATTCTTTGTTAGAACTAGATTATGAGATCTGTTTAATTGTGAATTACATCAAACTCACGGGAAACACCAAAGTTAGCAGTCTACGTGTTTATCAACAATTACAATATCGGAAACTGTGCGAGAGGAATACTCAAATATGTAAGTGTGTTATAGAAATGTACATATATTCCGTTCGAGTTTAACATATTGTGAAATGTACTGCAATTCTGTTTGATCAAGTTTCAACTCTGTGATAATAAGTAAATATAACAGCACATGAAAGTGGCATGTTAAAAACGGAGTGATATAAACATTGATTTTTAAACTATAAATCTAATTTTAAATCGTATGTGTTTCCCAAATGAAATCGGCAAACGAAAGTGTGAAATTGTTAAAGTCAAGCGGACATCTTTCTGAAGATGTAAATCAGTATTTCCTTAGAAGAATAGGTTTTATTGCTATTCTATATTTTTCTATAGACAATCCGATTGTCACTATTGTTGAAAACGATCTCAAAACTGCAAAATGTGATCTCAACGTATCCAGATGATTCCCAATTAGTATACCGAAGTCCTTCTTCAAGATATATATGCCAAATCCGATCAATCAGTTTAACAATCGCATCAGCCGATTCGTTGTAATGTAACATTATTGAATTTTTCGATATTAGGAAGTGTTTTCTAACAAACATTGGGAATCATTGCGATAAATTCTTTTGTCACATCGAGTGTGTATATTTAATGAATTTTATAAAGCACTAGAAGAAAGAGGCTAGATAATATTATTTTCAGACCTTTCATATATAGCATAGACTGCTTATTAGGGTTGCTCTTATTACCTTTTGTCAAAATTTCTTCTATATCACCCCCCAGAGTTATTCCAAATAATTAAAAAAAGTCTGTGCAAAATTTGAGCTCGATCGAATAACGGGAAACATTAAACTAATTAATTTAGTGTTCATAAAATCGTTTTTCTTGAATATCTTCTAAACTATTTATCACGTAGAAAAATACGTTTTGGTCTGAAGTTGTTCTCAATTTTTTCGAAAACCGCGTGTTTTACAAAGAAAAGTAATAGAACATAAAAGACGCAGCCTGTCCAGATCTCTTGGTTTTATTCAACATATTTTTCGACGTGGTAAGTAGTTTAGAAGATATTCGAAAAAACGATTTTATTAGCATGAATAGACTAATTATTTCAATGTTTAATCCATTTGGATTAATTTGGAACAACTCTGGTGGCTGTCATAAAAGAAATTCAAAAATCGAAAATAAGAGACACCCTATACTGCTTATCTGACAAAGATATTCTGTATATGTGTAATATATCCGTAGGAAACAGAAGAATAGCGCATGTGGGTGTTAATAAATGTTACACACGACTTCAGTAGTCTTAGGACACATTTATTAGCGCTTTAGAATGTTTCCTTTTGTCTATCATTATTTCTAATTCTTTCCGCATTTGCTCTATCACAAAACTGTATTTTGAATTTCAAAACGCAGTCTCTATTTTCATTATAAATATTAGTTTTAACGCTCAATACGTTGCTCATATCTACATAGAAAACATTGTTTTAAATGTTCGTTTATCATGTTTGCTTTTACCATTTTCTTTGTTAATTATAATTATAGGTTTGTAATCGATCTACTGGGCTGATTTATTCTGTAAGGCCTATAGATCTTTCTTTTTTAGTAAATTCAGTTTGATATGTAATAAAATTGGTAGTTAATTTATCCTAATAATTCGAAAAAATAAATAGATCAGCTAATTCGTAAATATTCTTTATTCCTCACCAAAAGCACCGACGAAATACTGTTAAAAACTGCCAGCCTTATAGGAGATTGCGTCACTCGAATAATTCGTACATAATTAAGTAAGTATTGAAACATAATTTTAGAAAAATTAACAATTCCAACTTCAAATTTTATATGATATACCATAATTTGTAACTTCAAAATATTTAATAAACGAGATGAAGTATTTCCTTACACTTTTTTGTTGAAATAGTATATATAAGTGCTAATTTCTTTTATGTTAATTTATGTATGTATATACTTTAGAATATAAGTTATGCACATGTACAATATCAACATTTTATGTATAAAATAAAATGAATAAATAAAGACAATATCATAAAGACCTGTGTATGTTTATTGAACCCTATTCTTCCTGAATGTATATCTCGACGTTGAGTAGTTCTACTGAAATTTATAAATTATTCGAGTGACTGACTTACCGTTGACTTGTACTACTGAATTTCGGATACCTCCTTCGACATCATGTTCTCCTAATACAATGTTCAATTTTCGAAAAATTTTCGCTAATTTTCGACCGTCTGACTTGTCGTTGACTTGTACTACTGAAATTTCGAAATTTTTCGAGCGTCTGACTTACCGTTGACTTGTATTACTGAATTTCGGATACCTCCTTCGAGATCATGTTCTCCTAATACAGAGTTCAATTTTCGAGAGTTTCGAAAAATTTTCGCCAATTTTCGACCGTCTGACTTGTCGTTGACTTGTGCTACTGAAATTTCGAAATTTTTCGACCGTCTGACTTGCCGTTAACTTATACTACTGAAAATCCGGATACCTCCTTCGAGATCATGTTCTCCTAATACAGAGTTCAATTTTCGAGGTTTTCGAAAAATTTTCGCCAATTTTCGACCGTCTGACTTGCCGTTGACTTGTGCTACTGAAATTTCGAAATTTTTCGACCGTCTGACTTGCCGTTGACTTATACTACTGAAAATCCGGATACCTCCTTCGAGATCATGTTCTCCTAATACAGAGTTCAATTTTCGAGGGTTTCGAAAAATTTCGCCAATTTTCGACCGCCTGACTTGTCGTTGACTTGTACTACTGAAATTTCGAAATTTTTCGAGCGTCTGACTTGCCGTTGACTTATACTACTGAAAATCCGGATACCTCCTTCGAGATCATGTTCTCCTAATACAGAGTTCAATTTTCGAGAGTTTCGAAAAATTTTCGCCAATTTTCGACCGTCTGACTTGCCGTTGACTTATACTACTGAAAATCCGGGTACCTCCTTCGAGATCATGTTCTCCTAATACAGAGTACAATTTTCGAGGTTTTCGAAAATTTTAGGAAATTTTTCGTTTTTGTATTAGGAGAACATAATATCATAGAAGGTATGCGAAATTTCAGTAGTACAAGTCAACGGCAAGCCAGACGCTCGAAAAATTTCGAAATTTCAGTAGCACAAGTCAACGACAAGTCAGACGGTCGAAAATTTTTAAAAATTCGTAAACTATTCTCTTATTACAAACAAGTTTTCTCGAATTTAATTCATGTAGGGTAGCGAAAAAAGAACTCATTAATTGTAGTAACTAATATACTTTATTTTTCACCACAAGATTACAATATTAAATGTGTATGTTAACGAGATTATACGAAGTTGTGTAGCGGGATTGTGGTGAATTTTGGATCTCAGACGAGTGTAACTTACTGCCTACTGAAGTGCTACGAACAGGGGGGCCCCGGATATCGAGGGGCCCCGAGCGCTTAGCTGCTGAGGCTAAGGCTCAAGAGTCAGAGTGGCCGTAGTGGGGATTGACTGGCCGACCAAGCGAAGAGGAGAACCAACAACATGGGCCAACCGCGCCCACGTCTGGGGTATTGAGTCGGGTATCGGGTATCTGGTCGGGTATCGAGGGTTGAGTCAGGTATCGGGTATTGAGTCGGGTATCGAGGGTTGAGTCGGGTATCGTGTATCTGGTCGGGTATCGGGTGTTGTGTCGGGTATCGGGTATCTGGTCGGGTATCAAAGGTTGAGTCGGGTATCAAGGGTTGAGTCCGATATCGTGTATCTGGTCGGGTATCGGGTGTTGTGTCGGGTATTGGGTATCTGGTCGGGTATCAAGGGTTGAGTCGGGTATCAAGGGTTGAGTTGGGTATCGGGTATCTGGTCGGGTATCAAGGGTTGAGTCGGGTATCGGGTGTTGAGTTGGGTATCGGGTATCTGGTCGGGTATCGAGGGTTGAGTCGGGTATCGGGTGTTGAGTTGGGTATCGAGGGTTGAGTCAGGTATCGGGTGTTGAGTCAGGTATCGGGTGTTGAGTCGGATTTCGGGTATTGAGTCGGATTTTGGGTATTGAGTCGGGTTTCGGGTATTGAGTCGGGTTTCGGGTATTGAGTCGGGTATCGGGTATCTGGTCGGGTATCAAGGGTTGAGTCGGGTATCGGGTGTTGAGTTGGGTATCGGGTATTGAGTCGGGTATCGGGTAACTGGTCGGGTATTGCGTATCGTATCGCACGTATCCTTCGGGAGGCAGCCCGCTCGTCACTTTTCTGTTCTCCTTCGGAAGGCAACCCGCTCGTCATCGTTGTCATCGCTGCCTGCCAAAAGGTCAATATAGATGATGTAGGTATTGTCCAGACTGAGAGTCGACGTAGGTTCTTGTCCGGACCAGAAAGTCGATATAGGAGCTGATCCAGGCTAAGCACTAGAGTAGGGGGCAGCACTATAATGGGCACGGCCAAAACCCGGCCGTGAGCATTCTCATTTACTCTCTGATCAGAACTAACTCCTAGAAGAACTAGCAACCTGGAAATACATTGATTGATTGGTCTACTCCTACACCTCGCCTGTGGTAGGAGCTATCATTTCTCAGGTCACTAAAAATATATAATCGAAGGTTGAGAAACACTGTTCTACATCCTCGCGGTCATGGAACAATGTTCCGATTGAGCCATCTTTTTCTTGCACATGCGCGGCCAAAACAGTAGCGTATCTACAATGACGTAACGGAGCGGCCAGGGCCCTGACGGCCTGTGGCAGTTATATTGGCGGTAGTGTACCGGTATCATTGTTTTCATGATTTTAGAATAATAGTTTATTCGTTTTATCATTTCAATATTTCGAATGTATATACTAATAAGTTTTCAAAAATCTACGGGGTGCTCAAGGTACCCCATTCTATCGAAAAGGTTACGTTACTGAAACTGAAATTGCCGCACATGCGCTAAAAAAAAGATGGCTCAATCGAAACACTGTCACGCAACAGAAAACTACACTGAGTGATCGATCTATCACTGTGCCTCGTTCGTGACATGATTCCGCTCGTTAGCCCTCGGTGGACAGGTTCGAAAATGTGTCGCCACAATCGCTGTATCACGTTCGTTTGACGAGGAGATTGACGAGTAATATCGGCTACCGATCGGGCGGCTTGCGAAGCCGTTTGGTCAATAAGAAACACGGCTCGCGGTAACTCTTGCAATAATGTGCATGTCAACAGGAATCGACGGCGTATCGTTTGTCAGTGCGTAACGCGACGCGTGTATAACAAAACAAACAGTTCACCGTTTTCGCGCGACATCGAAGAAAATCGACATCGATTAGCGATGATACTTACCGTTCCACAAACCAGGGAAGAGCTACGTTATCTTGGATCGACGAGGAGGGAATAAAGTCAGACAGGAGAGTATTAGATTTCTATCGTGGCCGAGGGAGAAGGTCAAACTTTGTCCGGATTCTATGCGATGTACCGGCGCCCCACCCCCGCAGACTATTTGTCCTTTAAATCTAACCCCTTAAGACGCATTCGAGGGTAGCACGCCGCTGTCGTACTATGCGCGAACATTATCACCACTGTCATTGCTTGCAGGTAAGATACGTACGCGTTGTCAACAAGTTTTCGCAGGACGAAGATAATTCTACGTCGCTCGTAAACCATTATCGACTTCTATCGCACAGTTTAATGGTATCCTCAGGTGCCATGTCGTTTTTTAATAGAACATTTGTATGCGAGTCGTGCGGACTAGAGAAAATATTATCGGACCATGAATTTCGGGAAATAAGACGAGTAATCTCGCCGTTCGTACTTGTTTCGAGCTAGGAAACGATTGTCAATACGCTCCGTGTGTTATACAGTGATTGTATACGTCGTATTTACAACGACCGAGTGTCTTATGAATACAAACGGCCAATTGATCGTTGCCGGTTAAATCGACTGATATTAATCACCGGATGGGATACGCTCGTGCTGAGCGATATCAATCATTCCGCGAAACGTTCCCAGTAATATTCAAATGTCTACAACAGTGATCAATGCTGTTGAAAATAACGAAAGAATTATTTTCGGCGGTGAACAAATTGTTTTACTACCGGGAGTTTCGGTCGAGTTTATGTAGAATCGCAACGAAAAACTCTCATAAGATTTTTTCGTATAATTACCATTTCCCTTATATTATTTCGAATTGTCTATATTCGTGTAAATAATTACTGTATATTTGAGTAGAACTGTAGTTGAATAATATATAGATTTTCTTTATTTAACTTGTTTTAATTCCAACTCTATTTGCAACGCATACAACACGTTACTTGATCTTTGTGACTGAAATTAATAGTTATATACACTATCGTCCATAAGCATTTGAACCATCTTCAGTTTATCGAAAATATACAAAATATATTTAACCTTCGTACGTTCCTTAAAAATGCTGCATAAAAGAAACTAGTAAGCGAAAGAAGTAATTAAGACCTAATTAAGAATAATTTAAATTGTAACGTTGATATAAACTTTTAATAGTTACGGACGGTAGTGTAGGTCTCATTACGTATGTATTCATGATTCATTCAGAACTCATTATTCTTGCAGTAATACCTCCCTAACACTAAGCAGTTCCAAAGTATTTATTCGTACACATACTTCTTCCCTGGATCTATGACTCGATTCTGAAGTCATTGTCAACAAATTCACCATGTACGCGTTAAAGATGCAAGTTGCCTGCCAGAGTGAGGGCAATGGGGAGCCCGATGATCCTAGTAGCCATCATCAAGAACCCGTTAGACCCCCGGCCCAAGATTGTAGCTCGTTTGACATTGTTAGAGCCACCCAGGTAAAAAAAGAGTCCATAAAATAACTCGTACACATTTGATATATTTTTATCATTGAATCTGTTTCGTTCTCTCCAGTATGGAGCCCTGGATCGCGTGACAGAGTTAGTGGAAGCTGGCGCAGATGTGAACCAACCAGATTCAGAGACAGTAACGTTATTGCACTGGGCTGCTATAAACAATCGAAAAGATATTGTAAAGTACCTTATCGCTAAGGGGGCTGTTGTCGATGCGATTGGTGGTGAACTTGACTCTACGCCTTTGCACTGGGCTACAAGGTAAACGATACATTTATCACGGAAACACTTCCAACCAAGACCAAAACCCCCTTAACTAATATATTCCAGACAAGGTCACTTGCCGACAGTTGTGATATTAATGAGAGCAGGCGCGGACCCTACTCTCAGAGACTCGGAAGGATTCTCTTGTATTCATTTAGCAGCGCAATTTGGTCACACGTCGATTGTCGCTTATCTAGTCGCAAAGGGAGTGAATCCTAACATGCCTGATAGAAGCGCGATGACACCCCTCATGTGGAGTGCCTACAAAGTGAATAGGTAATGCGAAGAAACGATAGAATCGCCCACGCCTAAAACGCCTTCCCCAGGAAACATGTTGTATCTATGACTCTGAAGTCTTTCCTTTTACAGTCTAGACCCGACAAGGTTGTTGTTAACTTTAGGAGCGTCTCATTCGCTCGCAGATAATTTCCATGGCAATACAGCTCTGCACTGGGCGATCATAGCCGAGAACAGCACAGCGATCTCCACGTTGGTTCATCATGGCGCGTCCTTGGACGTGCCGAATATCCGCGACGAAACGCCGATGACGTTGTTAGGACGTCACATTGGTGCCGCTTGGCTCGGACACAAGATCAGCCAAGAGATTCGCGAGAAACAAGGCAGGACAAGGACAGGGTGTAGAGATAAGGTACCAGTCTTGATTCTTCGATAAGATTCTTCGGTTCTTTATATTCTGAATATTTTACTTCTTTCAGAGAATGCGCTGGTACTGTATGGTCAGTACGCCGTTTATAGTTTTTTATCTAATCGGAATGATCCTTCAGAGCGGACTGGATTATCTAGTAAAATTAGGTGCCTTTGTCACTCTTTACATAGCGTTGTATCTAGCGAATCATTTTATCTTTGACGAACGATTGTTTCATATTGTACCGATGTCAATTTACTTGGCTACCAAGGTGAGTTCACGAATCCTCTTAACATACTCACGACTAGTCCGCGGATCTTTATGCAAAATGAAAATGATTTGCGTCGATTCCAAGAAATAGAAACCGAATAGAATGTCCTTTCTTTCCTTAATAATTTTAATGCAGACATCATATACTAACATCTTCAATTTTTCAAAATTTTCTTACAATTTTGAATTTCATTTATTATCATGACGATCTTAATCGAAAGAAAGCACTCATCGAATTGGTTCACACGTTAGCTTTCGTATCTCTTGGACAGATAGTAGAGAACATCGTATCGCGAGAAACGTGTCCCCGATAACGCATACGCTAAGCAACGAAAGAGATTTTTTACGATTGATAATACCGAATAAACAGTTCTGTACAGTGCACAGACTTCTGTACGCTACACATCATAGCTATCGTTAAAATAAATCCAATGACCCACTATATTACGGGAATCTGTAAATAACGTTAGAATAGTTTTATTTCCACCTTTCGAAATAATTAGTCTATCGTTTTCACGTTTACACGAATTCTGGTATTATTTGCGATCCTTATCGTTTTTTACAGATGTGGATATACGTTACATGGGTGTTTTGGCTGGGCATACATGCTACTTGGTACTTGTGGTTGTTGTTGGTAGGCGGTTCGGTACCGTTGTGGATATGTTTTTTACAGTCCTGGAGGGGTGACCCTGGCGTAATCGTAGCGACACACGAAGACAAGCTGAATGTAAGCATTTCAAATGGGTGCAGCACTATCGGAGCTTCAGAAAATCGATCTTTCACTGTTCATTTGAAAAGCGTTTCTAGCGAACATCATTTTAAAATATTGACCTATTATTTTAATTTTTGTCCACTTTTGGTTCCGGACAATTCTCGCGAAACCATGTACACTGGCGACTTTTTATTTCAAACCTCACACAGTGGGTGTACAAAGTATTCGTATACTATTTTCAATGAATTATATTCCAAAACAACCTTGATCGATTTCGATGAAACTTTGTACACGTACATAACTCACTTAGATTTACAAAATACATGTTTTAAATTTTCATTACAGGCACAGGTACAATAACAATTTCAAACAAAAATGATTCACACATTAGCTAGTAAACTAATCCTTCTAACGTCTAAAAAAAACACAAGATGTTGGGTCGAATTTTGAAAAAGTTATCTGTTTTTAAAAGGTGTACGAATACTTTCTACACCCACCGTACGTCCCTCAGGGTGAAAATTCACCTATTTTTACATGTTATAAAATGATAATAATTAATTTATCAAATTTAATTAAAGCGTCTTCCTAATACAGAAAGAATGATTTCTGGCAATGAACGCTATATTTTATATAATTCGATTATTCGCAGACAATTATAGAGTTAGCTGAGTCAGGTGGCTTCGAACCGCAATCATTCTGCAGCAGTTGTTTGGTCAGAAGGCCCATGAGATCCAAGCATTGTTCCACGTGCGATCGATGCGTGGCACGTTTCGATCATCATTGCCCATGGGTGAATAACTGCATCGGTAAGCCAGTAAAAGTAATACGATCAGAGGTGTGCTCTGTAACCTAATCGCTTAGTTTTATGGTTTGCATAACGACCGCTCAGTCTACACAATCTAATCTCGTTGTATAGAAATTCAAACAATTTAATCTTATTGCAAAACAGTTTTAACTGTCTCTTTGCCTCTGATTTCCAGGTGCGCACAACCACAAGTATTTCCTGGGGTTTTTGGCGTCACTGTTAGGTCTCTGTATCGTTGTTTTATCCGCTAGTGTACAGTATTGGAAGTTTGAATGCTGGACAAACTTAACGAATGGCCATACCGCCGACAACTATCTTGTCGCAGCGGCTACATGTGACGCGTGGGTCATGTGGATCACTGCTAATACGTCCTTGCACTTCTTCTGGGTTGGCACGTTGCTGGCGTGCCAGTGTTATCAGGTATAACATTTATATATTTATTTCTACTTTAAAAGGTGTACGAACTTTAATCTTTTATCTAACGATTTTGACTACTGAAAAACCCCATTTCTGTATTATCGAGAAATGAGAACGCGAATCCCTCACCCTTGCAAGCCTGGTAAAAGGAGTCTACTCCTCTAACATTGTATCACCGTGCCAAGTTGCATATCTAACCGCACTCTGTTTTCAGATAATGGTTCTCGGAATGACAACGAACGAGCGCATGAACGCCGGGCGGTACACTCACTTCAAGCAAGGAAATCCCTTCCACCGCGGTGCCCTTCAGAACGCAGCGGACTTCTGCAACGTCAGCTTCTGCGGACTAAAAGCAAAGCCCAGCTCGGATTGGTTGCACAGCTTCGATCACAAACAGAGCATCGAGAAATTGCCGTTGCTCGCTACCAAGGACAACTTCCAATACATATAAATGATTCTCCCCTATCAAGGAAAAAGAACTGTCTTAAGGGTGACGCGTTTATTCCAGCCGTCAGAAGCTAAACAAAAAAGAAAAGTGTGTCATATCATTTTCGCCTGAACCACGTCTCCGGGCCACTGAACGGAGTTCACTCCCGCAAAACAATGTTTTTGCGAACGAGTCCGTTGTTCCAGGAGCTCCAAACGGCTTCTGCGTATAACATGATTGAATTGCGTGTCGCAAAAAAAGTAATCTTTTCGTACACAGCCGACGAACCCACTGGGAAATTGAAAACGCGCGTCTACATGTAAAAAGACTGTTCTACGAGTCGTAAGTATGCGTGCCCTCCCATTCGCCATTATTTTTTCCGTATATTTTCGATCCTACGAGCATCGAACAACATGCACAAGTACTTCGAACAACTTTCTCCAAAGTATCGCCTCGTCGAGCTCTCCTTCGGACCACCTATATATTATATTTATTGCTATCTACTCCCAAAGGAATTTATTTACATCGCATTGTAAATATATGTGTTTCACGTGTCAGCGTGACGTAGTCGTTAGCCCTTCCGCGAAGGCAAATTTCGATGTACACTACTGTGCAAAAGAAAGAAGCACCTGGCCATGTTTAATAGAAAAGCGTAAAAGATCAAATAAGAAAACAGTAAGCTTTGAAAAAGGATTCCGTGTCTTTTATATTTATATTTATATAAATTTCTTGTGTCTGTTAAATAGGACTAAAGCTTCGTTAATATATCTTTTGTTTCCCAACAAAGTTCAATTAATCGTTTATCACGAATAATGAAAAATAAATTACAGAATGGGACTGGTACTTTTGCCCTATATTGAAACACTGAATCGTACTAGACTAAACTTGTATTATTTATTTATTCGTGACTGTATCGACGTACTGAATGTCAGTACGTATCCTAAATTGTAAAATTTGCCAGATGCGGAAAGGTTAAACGCGAGTACGTCGACGCTCGTTTCCGAGAATTGTTTTCAAGTTATTCGGAACACCGTGTGGAAGGGATATTTTCAAATCATATCGAAGAAACATACCTATATAAGAAAGAACCATGACAGACAAGTTCTACGAGATCATTGTATGACGTACTTTTTAATGATATTATTTATTATAATTGTTTGTACTTTGTAGCTTGTAAGCCGTAGGGAATACATCCACGGAGAAGAGACAAATAGCAATATCGTCGCAACTATTTGCTAAACGCCTTTCAAACTACAAAAAACCTTTGTGTTACATAATGCCAACAGCTCGGAACAACTTCGTCAACAGATAAACAGTGACAAAAAAAAGAAAAAAACGAAAAAGATAATACACGTGTAAGAAGAGTACGTTTAAGGATTTGAATTAAGAAGCAAAAACCGAACACGCTGCTGCTAAACCGAGATAGATGACATTTGAATTGCATATTATTACCGTTGGCCGTGTAAAATCTGTTTTTTCATATTTACCAGTAAGTTTCACCTGTCTTCTTTAAGTGCCACGCTTGTATTCTCCGAAGGACATTCATCTCTACAGGGTGTCCCGAAAATGTTGTACTTCCTCGAAAGAGGCGATTCCCGAGCTCATTCGTACTTGTTTCCTTTGCAAAAATATTCTCCGCCGTTTTGTTCTGGAGTGATTAACGAAAATGAGAAACATTAACACAGTGACGGGTTCTAATATTGTTAATTTGCGATTACTAAGATTGTAATCCCCGAGGAATTATTTACCACATTTATTACTTTGAGTATATATTATTGGAAAAATGGCCAAAAATTTGGAGAGACACATTCTCTTGTTACGCTTATAAAATAATGTGAAACAGTTATTTCGAGAACTCTGTAAATCTAGTGTTAACGAAAAGGAGGAGCATGCTTAGAGTCACCTCAGGAATCACAGTTTTCTGCTTCTTACGCTTTTTTGGGACACCCTGTATACTTATGTGAAACTCTTTACACTTCTTAATCTCTCGCAAGGTTTGATTAACGTCGATCTATCTACTACGTTCTTAATTGCATTGCGTAAACGAGGCAAAACGGCGAGCGTCTTAACGATAGCAATATAAAACTATTTACAAAATAGAGCGTATACATAACAATTGTTTACCAATGTCTGTTCCAATGGGTGTCGCACGTGAATAATATCGTGAAACATTTTTCGAGAATCTGTCCTATTGTAGGTAGTGATTGAAGAAAACAGAAAACGACGAAAAAGAATAGAACGGTCTGGAACACAGACACGCAGAGAAAGAAAAGGGAAATTTTGTACGACAATTAACGGGAGGCGACGATAAGTCTACGCTATTAAGGATCAACTTGGTCCAGTTCAATGTTCTTTCACATTCCAAGCCATGTACTCGCGCCTGTAATTATTAGACTGCCGATTTTATGCGTTTCCGAGAAAAAGCGACAAAAGGTACGGTGTTATAGGTACGCTACTGTGCAAAAGAAAGAAGCACCCGGCGATATTTAATAGAAAAGCGTAAAATATCGACTATGAACGCAGTAAGATTTTAAAAAGTATTTCACTGTTTAATTGAACAGTTCTGAGAATATATACATATGTGTTATTGCGGATTATCTAATACCTTAAACGCAATCAATCAATTATTCTACTATACAATTTCTACATAAAGATATTGTTTGTCATTATATCTTATACTATATGCTTCTTTCTTTTGCACAGTAGTGTACATACGAATTTCTATTTAGTTTCTGTGCCTTGCAATCGATACAGAAAATGTCGCACAAAGATCCGCAGTCTATTAATTATCAATTTCTTCTTTTACCTGAATGTTGGTACACACACGTCTAGGTATACTTCCGGTTTGAATTATTGTCAGCCACTGAAACGTATTCGAGCGAAACAAGCTGTCACCAGACTGACAGTGTCACTGTTAAGGTTGCAGATACCCACGTCAAT
Organism: Lasioglossum villosulum; assembly: GCA_963971365.1. Taxonomy (NCBI): domain Eukaryota; kingdom Metazoa; phylum Arthropoda; class Insecta; order Hymenoptera; family Halictidae; genus Lasioglossum; species Lasioglossum villosulum. The sequence continues at coordinate 6,333,103 of OZ020497.1, read as the reverse complement.
TCCAGTTTTTATCATTGTTAGAAACGACAGAAAGTTGCGTTGCGCGCACAGTTATCGCGAGAAAATAAAAAGAAACTGTCAAATTGTACTATCGATCGCAACCTTAGCAGGAGCTAGACTCAATTAGCAGGGAACGGTTCGATTTTGTCGTTCGGTAGGCGATTTTCTGTCAATGATTAACAATCTCCATCGACGGAGTGTGCGTACATTTGACATCGCATTTCGAATAGGTGCCTAAATGTTTCATCGTAAACTAGCACGCAACGTGTGTTACCGATTGAAACTGTTGTCAGCTGTATGTTAAGTTTTCGACGTAACACTAGTTCTCGGTAGCGTCTAGAAGACAAACCACACGATGCATAAGCTTGGTTGTTTGGTCGTCTTGGGTTGGAAGTGTTTCCATGATGAACAAAACAGGTATGGAATAGTGAACTGTATCGTTTACTTTTTATCGATTTGTATTATAGAACTTTCACTGGTCTCAGGCTACTTTTAATTGTGTGCGACTGATTATATTCTATGTACAGATCCATTCGGTTTCATTGTATGAACGTGTAAATAGTCAGCTCTTTCAGCGAACCCGCAGAACGGTTAACTATACCCTCCGATTTTGATTATTTTTCGACAGAGTTGTGTTAAACTACAATTGAATCACTTCACAAATTGCAATTACATTGTATTTAATTATTTCGTAATTTGAAATTCAGTCGCTTCATTCATAATTTAATTCTGGTCTCTTATTCAATTGAATCACAAAATGTAATTCGATTTTTCAATTGAAACAGTTACAAAGTACAGTGTAATTACGAATTACCTGTAAGAAGAATAAGAGGTGGAAAAAGAAAAGGATTAGTAGTTATGATGAACTTTAGTTTCAGAAAAGAAATATAAGTTGTAAAAAGACAGGACAATTACTACAGAAAAAAGTAACACTATTTAATAGGATATGGTCATGTTCGCTGATGGCAATTATATCAGCAAGTTTTGAATTAATTTTAGTTGGTCATCGACGCGTAAGAAAACATCCTCATATGCAAAAAGGAAAAAACACGGATGAAAATGGAAGATATCTTTTATACTGAGTGATTTACATTATATTGTACTTCAATTATATTTTATTTCAATGAAATTAGCAATTAAATGAAGTCAAAAGATTCAATTATGCAATTACAATGTAATTCAGATACTGTGTATATGAAATACAATGTATTTAAATTAGCACAACTCTGTTTTTGGATACGTTATGAATCTAACGTTTCGAACAACTTGTGCACGATGTAGCAGTCTCGTTAAAAAAACGTTTAAAGAGAGAAGTTATTGGAAATATCGATTCCTACAACGTATCAAAAAGTCATTGTAATGGTAGGTAACTGTTCTGCAAGTTCACCGCTCTATTATTCAGATTGTACTTTCTTTTTTAACGCACCTGTGTACAGAACAGAGTTAACATTCAGTACATCCTGTCTTCTATAGCATTATCAATCGAGAGATATATATTTCTCAAAGTGTGGACCTCATGTACAGAATGTTACACGAACGACGTTTATATACAGAAACGTTGAGAAGCGTTAGGGAGTCGATGATATTAATTCAGAATCGAATACTCGATTTGTCGGAATTTAATTGATGAAACATGTGTATAAATATTCTAAATACAAGCGTAAGTTAAGCGAGAATTGATTTGTATCAGACTGCTCGATTGATCGTCGAAACGAATGGCGTTTGTTAGGTGTAACCTTCTTTTTTAATATATATATTTATGCGTATTTCCGTTCTAGTCTGACCGATGTTAGGGGTAACTCGACGTTTAGGTTTCGTTTAATTAACAATCAACCCTCGGGAGGCCGGAAGCCAATGGTTACGTAACAGAAATTATACCTTAGATCCATTCAAATCCCAATTTATCAACTCTCTTTTAGACACTGCATTTACCAGTTTTTTTTTTAATTTTTTGAAATGTTTTTTGTAGCTGAGTCTATAAACATTCTCGATTGTAATCATACAGTGAACACTGTATAGCATTCATGAAAGACACACACACTACTGTGCGAAAGGAAGAAAATCCGGCCACATTTAATAGAAAAGCGTAAAACATAAAATAAGAACACTGTAAGTTTTGAAAAAGTATTACTTAAGTTATTGCGGATTATCTAATACTTTAAATGCAGTCAATCAATGTACAATACAATTTCTACATAAAGATATTGTATGTCATTGTATCTTATAATTATACTGGGAGCTTCTTCCTTTTACACAGTAGTATATTCGAAATGTACATCGAAACGTACGTGATTAACAATCTAAGTTAGCACATGGAAATGAGGAAAGTGCACGAAGCTTTTGGGTCCCAGGCAGAGGCGGATTTGAGTCAGAGCGGGGCCTTAGCAAATGTTGCCAGGAGACCCTAGATTTTCAAAGATATTTTGTTCTTTGAAATATTTTTAGAAACACATTTGTTCGAAGCAAAAATATTTGTTAACGGTAACCAGGGCAGTTACCAAATTTTACGAGCTGAACATTTTCTGCTCTAAAAAACTTTTGCCCCTAGAAACGCGAGGTCCGCAACATTTGCTACTTCTAGTACAGTGGGTACAAAGTGTTCGTACACCTTTTAAAATAGGATAACTTGTTGTATAATTGTAATTTTTGGAAAATCTTTCTTTCATATCATTTAGTAAACCAATGCTTCTAATTAATTATAAAAAAGTAGGTCGTTTGATGCAATTATAAAAGAGTTGTTCCATTTTAACGAGTGTACGAACACTTTGTACACCCACTGTATATGGCTTATTTGACCCTGGTCTCAGGAGACCCGGCCACCGCCGCCTGAGGGTTCACCAGTCACAATATTCTGTAAGTGAGCGCGACTTATGTCTGGTATCCGTTCACCAACGAAAATCGGGGGAGCCGGTAACCAAGAATGCATTTGAACATTTTGAAGAAGCATACACGCAATAAACGAACAAATATACAATACAACACGGGACAAATTTTTATATAATTGATGTTTTGACATATTTTACTTGTGCGTTGCGAACGTCTACTTTTCACCAGGTATATATTGCTACTTTGTGCAAAGGAAAACGGGTTGTTTGACGGCACAATTAAAAGATGACAGACACGCGAGCACTTGAATATTTAGATAGTAGTTGATAAACAACAAACAGAATAAAAAAGAAAAAAAAGAGAAAATACGTGTTTCCGATGGAAGGACAGTAAATGTAATCTTGTAAAACATTTTTTGCGACTTGTTACACATTTGGAATATATATATATATATTATATATAATGCCTCCTTGCGAACGATACACGTCGCGTAGACCAGCTTACAGCTGCTGTATCGAATCTTGCTAGACTAAAACTAAAAACCGTTCTACAAATACTTCCAACCGAATCGATGTAAATACATTTCTTTTTTCCGTTCATCTTCGAGCTGCGTTTGAAACGATTCAGAAACTTTAGCGAGACGTTGGAAGTCTAAGAAATTTTGGTAAATAATTGCGGATTTAAATCAAAATAACTATGTGTCATAAAACGAATAAAAAGAAAAATGATCAATTGCTTGTCATTCATTGAACTGTGCCACTGTTTATGGAAAATAGATCTTTTTTTAATTTTTCCTCGTATTTATGTAATGTACAAAGAAGATACCCCTTAAGATTCGATTTACCAGAGTCAACTTGGTATCTGATAATTTTGTTATTAAACTGAGGTTCTTTATGCAAAATAAAAGTTGTCTGCATCAGTTGCAAGAAATAGAAACCAAATTGAAGATTTTAATAGAGGAGAGATCATATATCGACATCTTCAATTTTTTAAATATTTCAACAATTTTGAATTTCATCGATTCAATTTCGCTATAAATACATAAAGATCTGCAGTCTATTTATTATTATTGCTAAAACTTTGTTTTTCGTTCACAGTTATAATAGAGGTCCATCTACTCCTTTTACTTTAAATCTGTAACGCAGGAATAAACTGGACAGCTACTATGATACAGGATAAATGGATTCTATAATTGATTTTGCATTATTTGCGATAAACGTTCAATTAAAGCAAAGGAAACGAATTAATTCTCTTAAGCCGTAGCACAATAAAATCATTCATTTATAATCCTCCGGTGTATCACAGTTTCTTAACATTTTCTAAGTAATACTTTTGATTTATATACAAAGGGGAAACATCCATTTTTAAAATTTTTAAATATAAATTTATATACTGGTTCTTCGTGTAATTTTTATTAGTCTCGACAAAGTTTGTTATGTGCCTGATAACCGTTTGAGGCACGGTAACTTTTGAGAAACAGATCATGTATATATTTTCTACTAATTCTTGCAAACATTTGAACGCAGTTAACCGTGTTCACTGTCGTTGGACAGTTCAGTTCAGTTCAGTTCAGTTCAGTTGTAGTTCGATGTTAATTTAACTTTAATGTTCGTTTAATTCAGTTGGTTTTCGGGAAATGCGTGTATCATGGTATCCGCAGACGAGTATCCTTGCGTCGATGAAACGGAAGCTTCGAATATATCATCCTTGCAGTCGGATAGCTGTGGGATCGACACTAGCCTCAAAGAGTCGCACGCGGAACCTATAAACAGAGAGGGTAACGTTCTCCAGGAATATAATTGTATATAAGCCAGGAGAAATATCAATTAAGCGGTACGCTTGTTAAGTTAAAGAGTGCTCATGTCGCATGCTGCATGGAACTGTAAACCGAGGAGTTCCGGCAGATCACTATGGCAGAACTGACGCAGCTGAGCTATCCCCTAAGAAAGAGCCGTTGGCTAACAAGCAGCCTATGCAAATACAATCGACAGCGCCGTGCTTATGTCACGCTCATAAGATGTAACACGATCACTTTCACGCGACGTGGCATAATTATTTGTTAATTTACATTACGATTCCAGGGCCTACACTTTGCCGTTGAAATACAAGAACGGTAATCCATCGAGAGTTTTTTCATACTCAGAGTTGGACATCGACGATACCGTTAATCGTTTTTAATTTGGTTGATTAATTAACGATCTTGATTAATCCTTACCCTACAATTTATTTTACGGTTTCAGTGAATAGAACTTTTTTTGTACAACATATAATTTTCTGAAGTAGGAGACAATTTATATGTACATTAACGAAACCAAGGAGATTATTAATGTGTATACATTTTTTTGTTAAACACAATTGTGATCGATTTAATCTAATACTTCCATCGAATTGTTTCTTTTCCTCTTTAGCAATGGAATCAAGTGATGAGTTAATAAATTAATCCTTAATTATAAACGATGATCGAATGTTTCAACCACAATCGTTAGAGGATAATTGCAATTGATAATCGAATATTTTGATTACGAATGTTAGTAGATAATTGTAATTGATAATCGAATGTTTCAACTATGTTGATTAAAATTGCTAACTGGTACGAAATATTGCCCAACTCTGTGAAAAATTGTAATACTGCTGTGCATGTTCATTGTTCAATTTTAACTACATGCTTTCGGTTTATTTTCTAGCTACGCCGACTCGCTCTCCCCTTTTGTGTCCTTTTAAATGGAAATGGTCTAAGAAAGATCATACTAACAGGAAAGATAAAACATACAAAGTTAGATTGACACAACAGAAGTGTCCTCATTATGCTGAGGTACTATGGAGAGGATAATTAATTCCTCTGTTCATTTTAAACGCCATAATTAGTGTTTTCAACTTGGGATTACCTATTTACATACGAGGCGGTAGGGTTGCCACGTTTCAGGGTTTAAGTTGTTGCACACTTAAACAGTGGAGAAGGATAAATCGTAAATTTATGAAAGCAGAAAGGATACATAGAAGAATGTCTTAACATATAGTAGCTCTAATTAAACTGTTCATGAACATGGTTAAAATACAATTTACACGAACACTTAAATAAAAATGATTTGACAGCAAGGTTGAAAAATAAAACCTAATAATAATATTCTCTTTCAATCTAGCCCTTCATGTGCTGCGAAATATCCGAAGGTATACCAAACAAGAGATGTACCAAAACACCAAAACCAATAGCACCACCAAAAACTGAAGAAAACCCAAAACCTGAAGAACAGAATCCAATGGAGAAGATTGAGATTTATTACTTCGATCATGGGAATTCCGCGTAGGTGCAATCACGCTTCTACAAACACATTTTCAAATATTAACAAACTAAACTTGAACACGTACAAACACAAAAGAAACAGAAATAATCAGAATAAAGGAGCTTTCGTAAAAGAATTTCTGCTTTCTACGCACAGATATTTTCGAACAACGGACTCTCCACCGATTTTGGCGACAGAAAAGTGCGCAGAGAAGACAGACCAAGCAGCGACACGATTTTGGGCTGAAATATTCGGGACAGTCCACATCGGCGCCGCGTTTGTCACCGCGTTTATCCTGCAATTAATTCGCTTTGTGCTCTACAGCATAATCAGACCGCTCACAGTGGGCATTCTGCAAATGTTTGCGGATTATTTCATAAAACCCTGCCTGTCCATCCTGTTCAACGCTATTATTCAGCCTGTGTTGATTCTGTTCTACAACATCGCCACATCTTTGAAGGACCTCTGCGAACCCATCGCAGAGGCAGTTGGTCTATTCTTGAGGGAAATTGCTAACTTGTTCGCAGCGATTAGGATAGTGGAAGTGAAACAGGGTGTCCCTTCTACTGTCGCTTGCACTTGACAGGAGAAAATGTGTTTCCATTGTAAGCGCAAAGTTTATAGAAGTCTTCGCTTGCGAAACAAACATATGTAGAACTTCTTAACGCTTCACCTACTAGAAGCATATTAATAGGATTTTCAATAATTGTGCAAAGAGAGCATAGAAATTTTCTTTTACATTGCAATCTTGAATGAAACTATTAGATGAAATTATTGAGGGTGACTTGTTTAGTTAGTATGTACCACAGATATTTCAACATTATGCAATAACTGGTCAGTAATGTGTAGACATCATGTGGGAAACAAAGTATTCTTTATCGATGATAATTTGTACCTTATGGCGAGGTAGAAGGTGATTTGATTTTGGAGAGACTGAAGGCTGGCCTTTAAAAGGACCTGGAACGCTTCTGCTGAAAATACTCGCAGGATCAGAACAGGATAACGAAAAATATAATCTGCGTAACTGTATACTGTACGTTCGAGTGAATAATAACTATTGTTGATTAGCTGTACCTGATAGTATTTTCATCGTAGAGTGGCATAAAAAGGCTTCGTTTACAACGTTGGACATTGTTCGAATAATGCCGATCCCGGGACTGGAAATAAAAAGAGTTAGAACGAAAGTAACACGTGCCTTAACACCAGGTATATATTTGGTATTACTTTAACTTTACAATATTATTATCGTTTCATTCGCTTTGTCTCATATCGTTATTTGTATTTTTTTTTTTACAGAACAAATTATCTCTTATAGCAACTAACTTTGTCAATAATAATCAATAATCATCCTTCGTCTCTTCCGTATATCTTACTGTTTAATAAATTATGTACAATCTCACAAACAACAAACGGAGGAACCTAATTACATCATGTAGTTGTTGTTCACACTTCGCTATGTACAGGTACTACTGGTTTTTACAGAATTGCGCTTTCGCTCCACCTGCGTGTGGTCGTTTATCCTTTTCTTTTAAACTCTGTTGCTCGCATATTCTATGTTTTAAAAAAAGAGAGAAAAAGAGGGAAGGGGAGAAGGGAGAGAAAGAGAGAGAAAAAATTAAAACGGTGGAAAACAAACGCCTATCGTCACCTAGTCTCAGGAACTGCAACCTCTGGCTTGCTGTGCTTTGCGATCTAGGTGGCTGTGGTCGGAGTCTCCTGGATGGCTAAGGTTTGTGAAGGCGCAGATGATGATGTCGAGTCACCTGAAACCAGAAGACCAATGTCAATCATTGTAATTTATTCATGCTTCTCGGAAACAATAAAAATGTACCATTATTTTCTTAGAATGATTTTTGAATCTTCTTTAGAATCAGTTTTGACTTTGACAGCCATCTATGATTCTACTCGATTAAGGGGGTAGACTCTTGTCTCCTCGATAAAGCAAAGATAGGATTTGTCAGTAGTAAAAAGCGCTAGATAAGAGATCAATCTAGGCCGCACACACCCTCGAAAGAACTATTTTTACATTTATAAGGCGTAATTTGCATTATTCGGCAGCATGTAGCTGTCGCAGCTTTACGAAATAGCTACTTGCGCAGCTTTATGCTTCTGAATAATGCAAGTTACGCCTTGTAAACGTAAAAATAGGACTTTTGACGGCGATTACGGCCTACAATGGGTGTACAAAGTGTTCGTACATCTTTTAAAATGGAATAACTTCTTTACAATTGTGTCAAACAAGCTGATTTTTTCAACATCAATTAGAAGCATTGGTTCACTAAATGATCTGCAAAATAGACTTTACAAAAATGACTAAAAACGAGTCTACGAGTCTTAGCAAACAAATTCTTTTGAACCTTGATACACACAGGTATCTTCTCAAGTGTTAAGACTGAATTATCTGACTTTACATATCACTAAATTATCTCAGGGACTCTCTCATTGGATCCTGAGCTCTTCACATGGTAGTGAATGTGTCGAGGGTTGAAAAAGTGAAACAAGAAAGAGAGTCACCCTTTCAGATTTAGACACAAGGTCTCGGCAGCGGTTGCATAATAATATCGATCGTGGTTGGTCGAGCCTTACCCAAGAGGGCAGCCTCTAAGTCCCCCAAGATCTCCGTTTCCTTGGGATCGATCAGGTTGAAGCGTTGATTAAGGAGCGTGAGGTGGGCGAACACACAATTGAGGTGAGCGTGCAACCCCAATAGTGCTACCTCTCTGAAGTGGCAGTGGTAAATGTGTGCCACCACGTGGTACAGTAGCCGCAGGATCTTACGCACTATCGATTCGAACGAGCTAGGAAATTCATTTGCTGAAACATCAACGAAAACGAGTGATTAATATCTTTATTGCTTCCTTCCCTTTGGCAGCTCATCATTCGTTGCGCTACCCTCGAGTTTCTACAACGTTGTATACACGCTAGAGCTTAGGCAGAAACTGGTTCTTCAAATTTTTGGATAATAGAAAAACGGAGAATAATTACTAAATGATATTTTAATAAAATATTAGGCTGGCAACTAAATTCGCGACCTTTTGTTACATGCAAAAATAAACAAGGCATTTTTAAAACTTTTTATTTGGTCCCGTAATGAAAATTAGAAATTCATGTTTTGTAGATCTATGGTAGTTATACATATACTGAAATTTCATCGAAAGTGGTTGACGCAGGGTTAATTCAGTTAATTCAGTGATTGATCTTGAGACATTAATTCAATAGTCAATTTTTACATATTATTTAAATTGTCAATTTTTAAACAATAATTAGACAATATTTTGCAGTTTTTAAAATGTAAGATCCTTTTCTTCGAGTGTTAAAAAAAACTTTCTGAACACTTTTCTAATACAGACTGTCGGCTCAGCACGCACACAAGACCAAAGGATTAAATTGAAACAAATTGTTTCAGGAAACAAAAATGGCGAAGTTAGGATTCATGATTTTAATTAAATTTTAAATTCTTCCGCAGGTTTTAGATAGTAACTGAAGTTGGCGCGGTCAATATATCAGCGCGAAAATTCATTTTCAAGTCTGAAAAAGTAATTAAAACATTGAACAATTCACGTAGTTAACGTGTTCGTTCAGTATACTTTTTTTAGGAAGTTGGTCCGATGAAAATTTCTTCAAAACTGTTCATAAAAATGTAAATTCACTGCAATCGTTTACTGGAACGCAGAGTTTTATCTTCGCTAAAATCACATTAAGTAGAGATCCACAGTTTCTCAAGCAAATTAGCAAACTAAACATCCCTTACAAAAAGAGCGTCAGAAATGCCGTCGATATTTCTTGAAATGAACGTTTCCTATTATTCTGAGTATGCTCGAATTACATAAAACCGTGAAACTTTGTCTAACAGTAACCACCAACGGATAGAAACACAATTTCGCGACCTAACGAGGGCGCATATAATAAACAAAAGTGGGAATCCATAAAACCGTCGCTGCGAGAGCAGACCGGTCATAAAATAAACTTTTTCCCCGTCATATTCATAAAAGTTTTAGAGATCTCGATTCGGGATCTCGTCAGATCTGGGTTAGGCGCTGCCGTAAAATGCAAAATTGCTCATCGAACAAATTAACGAATAGTTTTTGAGCTTTCGCGTACGCGGAACTATTTTCGCACGTCTGTCTTATCCGTTATCTGTACTACTTACCATATTTCGTAGGAAATATAGTCTCGTCACTAACGGTGCGTTGTGTAAAAGTCATAACATAATCTATATACTGTGGCGCTGCCACTCTCGTTTTCTTCCCCTTCTCGTCGAACCACAGATACGTTCTGAAACAATAATAATAATAACAATTAGCGTGGACCCCGAATCTTTACTTTTATCTTTACGTTTCTAACTTGGGAGTCGCGGGCTATTGTCAGGGGCTGCGCCAAAATTTTTGTAACAAAATATTAATTTGTAGTTCTCACTTTTTTCCAATAGTTCTTATTATTTAAAATTTGTCGATCACGCGAAACAAATTTTTTTTTCCTGCGCCAAAATTTTTGTAACAAAATATTAACTTGTAGTTCTCACTTTTTTCCAATAGTTCTTATTATTTAAAATTTGTCGATCACGCGAGACAAATTTTTTTTTCCTGCGCCAAAATTTTTGTAACAAAATATTAACTTGTAGTTCTCACTTTTTTCCAATAGTTCTTATTATTTAAAATTTGTCGATCACGCGAGACAAATTTTTTTTTCCTGCGCCAAAATTTTTGTAACAAAATATTAATTTGTAGTTCTCACTTTTTTCCAATAGTTCTTATTATTTAAAATTTGTCGATCACGCGAAACAAATTGTTTTTCGGAGACGCGTAGTAGCAGGATGACTTGACCGATTTTTTCTTTAGTATCTTTATGTGAAATAAAAATTTTCTACCTGAATTGCAACAAACTGGAGTGGAATTGAAATTTATATTTAGTCTTAATATGTTTAATAAATTGAAAATGAAAGAACAGTATTTTAAAATTTGTCTAATCTTCTTACCGATTCAACCTTTTTTTGTTATAAATGCATCTACACGTTCAGTCATGTGCAAAAATTCTGAAACAAATCTAACAGGTGTCAAATATACCCAGATCCATATACTGTAATTAATTCAGATTTTTAAGTAGAACATCCTGATTGTAAAAATCAAAAAATCGGAAAGATGCAGAATGCAAGAGTCGACATTTTGTTGATATCCTAGCGAATGGTCTATTAGTTTTTTAATTAGGTCTTAGGGCATCACACACCCATTTGTTGTTCTAGCTACTGCTTATTTCTACCTACTGACGTTCTAGACGATAAGAAAGCGAAATTACTCGACCGGGTAATGTCGGTCGAACGAAGCAACAAAGGGAGAAATGGCCAGAGAAAAAAGTTACGAGAAGATATGAGAAAGAGAGACACAGAGAGAGAGTTGTTCGGAGAATGCTCCTTAAAAGTCTTCGCCTGCATCGTTCTTTTTGTTGTTCGAGCACTGTTCTTAGACGAAAAACTTTCAGAAACGTCAAAGAATTCTCGTCGCTTCGGGAATTGAATTTCGGGACCTGCAATTACGTTTGTGCGAGGCACATTAACGCTTTATACGTCGGGAGAATTTTATCGTTAGGATCTTTTATTTGTTTACAAAATTGCTTGAAAAAATAGAGATGAACCAATTTTTGGAAGTCTGTCGACGAGTCAAAGATCCTACGAACTTGTATAGGAACTGGACATAGCAACGCCTGACATTTATTAGTGGTTGTGTGTCAGTTGCCTAGCTGTTCATATGTTTTAAACAAAAACGCCGATGTTATCAAAGATTTAGCGACGAAACAAGCTAGAAAAATTATTTAACATTATTATTTAATAAGTGATTATTTTTCGCGATCGTAAATTGTTTTTAGACAGATAGGAAATTATGTTATCGACGCACAGGTTCGATCATGATTGAACAAACATAATTTGAATGATACTACAAACGTTGATTCGGGTTTGAATAAATTTCTTGGTCTCAAGACCACACGTTTGGAATCCAATCATCCAAACATTCGGAATAGCTCAAACGTGTGGTCTTAAGACCAAGAAATTTATTCAAACCCGAATCAACGTTTGTAGTACCATTCAAATTATGTTTGTAGAATCATGATCGAACCTGTGCGCCGATAACATCATTTCCTACTTGTCTAAAAACAATTTACGATCGCGAAAAATAGTCACTTATTAAATAATAATGTTAAATCATTTTTCTCGCTTGTTTCGTCGCCAAATCTTTGATAACATCGGCGTTTTCGTTTAAAACATCATTATTGTTTAATATTGATCATATAAAATATATATAATATGTAACAGCAATTGTAAATAAATAATTCCTCGTAAAATTCAAGTGTAGGATTTGAATGTGTATTCAGGCCCCGCAAGAGGGGCAAATCAATTGCACCGATCGATTCGAAACGAACCTCGCTTACAATCGCCAGTCTTCACGAGGATCGACTATGAACGTATGCAAGTTAAATACTAACTGTAATATCAATTACTTCGAGGCTGATATTGAAAGCGTTCGACATTTGTTTTCTAAAGAATTTTTCCAAAAATTTGTTCTGTATGAATCTCTGAAAAATACATTCGCGATGTTCTGCTGATTAAATAGTCCAAACACGATGCAATTTGTAACCTGTTTGTTCGTTTAATTCACGATTTAGTAGAACCTCTATTATCCGATCTTTTTATTTAATTAACCTCTACATCCGCAGTCTAGTGATAATACCGTCGTATTATTTTTGAAGATCGAACAATGTGTTACGAACACGTGAAAATTGCTTTTAGCGCGAGATTGCGCGGTTTGAATTTCTTCTGGGAGAATAATATTGATCATATAAAATATACAGTGACTTCCATTAATATTCGGACGCTCTAAAAAAACGATAACTGGTTAAACATTAAACTATACGACTTGAATTTTTGTTGGGAAGCTAGAGCAAATAGTTTGCTACAGAATGTGGAAAAACATTTTTTTTTAAATTGCAATTGATCGGAGTTGTAGAAAAAATACTAAAAGTTGCATTTTACAACTTTTTTATGTGGGCCTATATTGAAAATTTTAAAAATATGTTTTGTAGGTCTGTGTCAATTATATGCACTGCGAAGGTTTCATCGAAATCAGTTGATGCGAGAAAAAACGATAGGCATTGAAAGATGTGAGAATCTATAGATTTACTGCAGTTATAGCCCGAAAATCGTGAAAATCTGAAATTTTAAACATATTTAAACGTTTATAGCTAATTGCAACGTCGAACAATATTGACGAAATTTTCAGAATATGTTTAATTGACACAAACCTACAAAACATATTTTTAAAATTTTCAATATAGGCCCACATAAAAAAGTTGTAAAATGCAACTTTTAGTATTTTTTCTACAACTCCGATCAATTGCAATTTTTGAAAAAATGGTTTTCCACATTCTGTGGCAAACTATTTGCTCTAGCTTTCCCAAAAAATTCAAATCGTGTAGTTCAATGTTTAACCAGTTATCGTTTTTTTTAGAGCGTCCGAATATTAATGGGAGCCACTGTATATAATATGTAACAGCAATTGTAAGTAAATAATTTCTCGTAAAATTTAAGTGTAAGATTTGAATGTGTATTCGGGCCCCGCAAGAGGTCACGCCGGCCCTGCTCGAAGAGGGTGAAGTACAAATTGGTTTGCATTGGGACGTACCTTAAACCGGGACCGGTCATGTCAGGACAGCCCGTCATGGTGCAGAACTCGGATATCGTTCCGTAAACGAGGTTGATGTGATCGAACAGTGCGAGGGTGTGTGAGGCCAACCACTCGTTGTAGTCGAGACCGGGTGGCAGATCGACCAGCATCCTCAGGTCCAGCTCGGGCAGCTGCCTTTCGAGGGCCGCCTCCTCGAGGTACAATTTCGGATCCTCTGTAGTTCCCGCATCCTTCTCCTTTCGTCGGGCTTTTCTACGAACAGCGGTAAAATCGCTCGTTTAGTAACCTCGCACGGTCCGAGACTAACTCTCACCTTTTCTTTCCTCTCTCCTGGGCCACGCGTGCTCTGCTCTAGAAACGCTGCTCTCAAGCGACAAAGCGAATCATTCAACCAGTGCGACCGTGTCTTTCTTATCGACGCGATAACGCGACCGCGATGTACAACACGAAGCATTCAACCCTGATCCCCCACCCTTTCGTTCATAGCGATATAATTATCATAGTGTGAACTTTCGGCTGATTATGTATTTCGTTCGAAGGAAAATTTGGTTGGTACTATAGTGCCCACTTGGGTAAAAAATATTTCATTGTGCTACGTGTGTTTCATTTGACACAGTAATGCAGTATCAGGTTCGAATTAAATACAGGGTGTTCGACTACAGGTGGGAGAAAATTTAAGGGGTGGTTCTTAACGAAGAACCCCTATACCATAAATTCCTTTTTGTGTGGACCTTCTCTTTGCCCCCTATTCTATATACATGGATTTCTGAAATCTCACTGTTTATTTCTGTAATTTTAATATTGTACTTGAAAATGTTCTTTGTGTTGAATCAGTCCTAGTTCGTAAGTCAATTTTGTAATGTTAGCATGCACAACCAAGTGCATGCTGCTAATAATCCCATGTGGGGTTTCAAAGCTTAATAAAAAAAAAAGAAAAACGATGATATAAGACAAAAATGAAGAATAAAAAAATTGCGATTTCGATTTCGTTATTTAACTATTAACAATTAAAAATCAACAACGCGTCTAACAGAAGTGTACGTTGTGTACGTCAAATAGTTCAATGTTGTCCAACGATTTGTTAAACATTTTCACCTCGCTGGGGCCCCAAACGAGAACCAAGTTATTCATGCATCTGTCACTTGATACGTGACTGTCGCGTTGTTAATAGTTAAATAACGAAGCCGAAATCGCAATTTTTTTATTCTTCATTTTCGTCTTATATCATCGTTAAAAACCAACCCTTAAATTTTCTCCCACCTGTAGTCGAACACCCTGTATATGTTACAGTCGTGCGAAACAGTATTTGCAAATGTTTGTATTTCTTAGTTGAAATATTTTTTAACCAGGTCTGGTGTAGTGTAAGGTATACAGGGTGTCCCAAAACTAGTGTAGGAGTAGAAAATGGGAGGTCGCTTGGGTCATTTGAAGCAACATTTTCCTTTACAAAAATGGCGGCCGCGGCTTTGTTTAGGAGTTATTAACGAAAAACACGGACCAATCACAGCGCGATCTAGACGCGAGGTAGCACAGTGGGCCCGACGCGCTAACTGTCAATTGGCCGGATGTGCCATCGCGTGTCTAGATCGCGTTCTGATTGATCCGTGTTTTTCGTTAATAACTCTTAAACAAAGCCGCGGACGCCATTTTTGTGAAGGAAAATGTCGCTTCGAATGACCCAAGGAACCTCCCATTTTCCGCTCCTACAGTAGTTTTGGGACACCCTGTATAGCCGGATATTTAGTGACGACTTGGAAGATTTTTTATTAATTTGGAGGCATTGTGTAATTTTTAATCTCGAAGAAGTTTGTTTTGTACTGGTACCTTTACCCTGTTTTCGAGGGATAATTAAGAGCAGTATATATATTTTGATGGACGCTGTACGAATTTTTATTTGTCGGAGATCGGAATGGGAGACTGTAAATATAAGCGACACGAAGAATGGCGACGTTTCTCAACTGTTTAACCCCATTGAACGGAAAAATGAATATTGCCCGCAATTTCTCCCCCGGCTTACAGAATGATGATCGAAAAGCATACGCACACGAACGTTGCGACAGTTCACCGACACGACGACTTCCATTTGCGGCGGAGCGAAGTGTCCGCGGGACGAGCGCGATAAAAATTTCGCAACTGGCAAAGGAGAGCGGGAAACGCATTTCCCGAGGCTCTCCACCGAAGGAGAAATAAAAGAGTTTTGCTCGGAGAACGGGGCTGCGAATTCTACGTCTCGTTACAAATCGGGCCTTTAATCTGTGTTTCGAGCGCGTCGGGATCGAGAGATTTAGCGCATCTAGACCGCAAGAACTTCTCGAGCCGTGAAGAACAGGCATGAAGATCGTTCAACGAGATTCGACGAGATATCTGTTAGTTTTCTAACGTCTGATCGTCAGGTGGAACGAGAATTCGAAAAAGAATAGAAAATTCAAGGTTCGGATTCCTCGACTATGAGCCACCGCCACGCCCATCGGATCTTTGCTCCGCCCACCGGCGGAGTTTGTTCTTGGCATTCCAGATTGTAGACAATTATGTATAGACACGCTTTTTAAGTATAGTTCACAATTATGCGGACATTCGCGTTTAAATATTGTCTCTAAACGTGTACAGTACACGGTGAAGCAGATTTCAAGAAAGTGGGAACAAATAAAATCTTATTATCAGTGGTAGTAGCCTTTATCGATCTGTAATAGACTGTGGATCTTTATGCAATTATAGCAAAATTGAGTAGACGAAATTCAAAGTTGTTGTGAAATTTAAGAAATTTAATTCTATTTCTATTTCTTGCAATCGATACAGACAATTTTGATTTTCCATAAAGATTCACAGTCTACTGATCAATCAAAATCGTATTCAATTCTGTGCAGTTTTATATTGTAGCATTTTTTGAAAATTTTTGAAAGCCGTTAATGCATAAAGAATTAGAATTAGAATCTTTCGCAATTCGAATATGTAACGAGGTACAGCTGATGTCCCCACTACGAGCCAGCGCCACGCCCACTTGCGCTTTGCCCCGCCCACTGTAAAATACGAGTTACACGAAAGTCAACCACAATCAGAAAACGCATAAACATCTTGTTAGTGGATATCTCACGCTGCAGGGCTCGACCACGGCCTTCTGGGATTGCTGTTCGACCCAGGGACTCATCGCATCTCGTTTATGTTTGTAATGGTGCGGGCACGTAGCGCGAAACTTCTTGATTGGACCAAGCAATCACGTATCCGGCTAATTACCGGGTCAGCAGCACACAAAGCTCAGAAAGTTCGAGCGCGTTGTCCCGTCGAAATCAATGGAAAGGAGGAAACTTCACGGATCGTATGGCGTCGAATCAGTGCAGCGACGATTGCACCGAAAATCACTGGATACCGTAGTCGAGATTTATATCCGAATAAAAAGCAAATCAATTGTACTGTTCGATTCGAAAAGAACCTCGCTAACAATCGCCAGTCTTCACGAGGAACGACTATGAACGTATGCAAGTTAAATACTAATTGTAATCTCAATTACTTCGAGGCTGACATTGAAAGGGTTCGACATTTGTTTTCTAAAGAATTTTTCAAAAAATTTGTTCTGTATGAATCTCTGAAAAATACATTCGCGATGTTCTGCTGATTAAAACGAGTCCAAACACGATACAATTTGTAACCTGTTTGTTCGTTTAATTCACGATTTAGTAGAACCTCTATTATCCGATCTTTTTATTTAATTAACCTCTACATCCGCAGTCTAGTGATAATACCGTCGTATTATTTTTGAAGATCGAACAATGTGTTACGAACACGTGAAAATTGCTTTTAGCGCGAGATTGCGCGGTTTGAATTTCTTCTGGGAGAATGGAGTTCAGAATCGAATCGACGGAAGTCGAGACAGGACGCATCGATTGCACACCGTCCGAGCGTCGCGACACATAATTCACGATGCAAACAGTTGGCAAACGTATCGCTAGCCAATTCTCTATCTTTGATTACAGGTTCGCGTGACACGTGACCCTTGCCTGAAATTACATCCCATTGATTTCGGTGTGAACTGGCGTCTAATTATCGAGCAGAGACTCCCGGCTGTGATTCGTCCGCGGTGAATCGATCGATTCCGTTCGCGGAAAACGGCTCCGGGAACAGATAAAACCGACACCGATACACCAACTACCGCAGTCACGTACGCGTGAATTCGCTATTCAAATTAACCCTTACGTGAAGAACCAAAATTTTGTACGGTAATCAATAGACTGCGGATCTTGATGCAAAATAAAATTTTTATACATCAATTGTGCAAGCTATACGATTTAAGTAAAACTTGATTTTCCTTATCAATAATTTATATATGTTAAAAATAGTAAATGATCAAATTCTTATAAACTTTTTACTGTTTCGAATTCCACTACTCATTGTTGTCATAGACCGCGGATCTTGATGCAAAATAAAATTTTTATACATCAATTGTGCAAGCTATACGATTTAAGTAAAACTTGATTTTCCTTATCAATAATTTGTATATGTTAAAAATAGTAAATGGTTAAAATCTTTTTATCTTTTTACTGTTTCGAATTTCACTACTCATTGTTGTCATAGATTGCGGATCTTGATGCAAAATAAAATTTTTATACATCAATTGTGCAAGCTATACGAACTAAGTAAAACTTGATTTTCCTTATCAATAATTTGAATGTGTTAAAAATAGTAAATACTCATTGTTGTCATAAATGCATAAAATTCGCAGTCTAATAATTAATAATCCTTGCAGTCTTTCAACGCATGTATTTATTATTTGCTGAATAATTTCTCATGGAAGCATCTTCACAATCCGACATGTTGGGTTCGTCCAGCGATTGCGTGAGAACCAACAAACTTCCAAGTTTCGCGAGTTCCAGGGCCAGTGGAACACTTGCAGATGTTCGCGAACGTTTTAGGTCCGGTCTGAGTTTTCCCTCGGGTCGGTAAATTAGGTCTGTTCGCGTGAAGGGGTGCCGTTTTTCCGAGGACGTGATACAGTTCGCGAAACGCTGTGCCACGCCGCAATCTCGCAAGCTCCGCTCGCTGGAAACTTGCTAATTACGAGACATCCGAGCGGACAGGCGAAGAGACGATGCACTTGTCTCGAGTGCGCCGAAACATTTTCGTACAAGTTTCCACAGGGCCCCCGCGATCACAGGGAACCCTGTGATCTCTTCTTGAACCCGAGCTTAGTCCACTTACCAGGCGTAACGAATTTCTTTTTTTGGTCGATCTAGTAGATCATTTGATAAAAAATGACTTGTCTCATTTCGGTATTTAATGCATCTACATTACATTCTAAATTAGGGTTCCTAACCTTTTTCCTACATCGATCCCTTTTATAAGAATTTTCTTCGTCGATGCACCCTCACATTTCTCTCTATGTATAATATACAGCATACAACATAATCATCATACTAATAATCGAACATAAAGATTAGAAAAATATGGTCTATCAGATTCGTTTTATTATTTTTCTACTATTTTCATGTTATGAGATTTCAGAATCATAGAATGTCTGCAAATCTATATTATATTTACGCATATTAAAATGGATATTATTATTTAACAATTACATTCCTTAAAAATTAAATATTGTTATCAGCCCTCGATAGACCTCTGGAATAGTATAGATCCTTTCTAAAACTCTATCGACCCGATTCTAAATGTTCAGCAATACCGAAAATGTCGACATTAATGAAATTTAATAGAAATTATAATTAAACCAAGCATTTAAAAATGAACATTTTCTGAATACCATCTTGGATTATTTGAACATGATTTTTCAGGCAGTTCCGATGATGAGACAAAAATATGTTTTCAACAAAAATTATTCAACACCAGGCAGACTAGAAATTTCACTGAAAAAATGTGTAAAAGTGTTTATTCAATAAAAAAACCAAGGTCACCTTTAATTATTAATGATCAATATAACATTTAATATCATACTATTATATCTAATGTAAAAAGGAATCCAACGATCACATTGTGACACTCTTGAGCTTCCAAATTGTGCTAAAATCCACTGTGACCACTGTGCGACAGTTACGGAGGTAATACTGTACACGTATTACGTATAACGTGAAATAATGCGCGTGCGTTCGTGTACTTAAACCGTATTATGGTACGTGTAAATGAAATACGCGTGTGCACGCATTAAAAGCATGATCTGTAATATTTAGCGTAAGAATGGGCGATCAATTTTGCGGAACGCGGTCGGCTGATTGCAGCGCAGAGACAGATGAAGAAGAGAGTGGACGCGAAATGCGGTAACGTCGCAGGAACATATTGCCGCGGCGCGGTTGGTATTAGCGATACCAGGCTAATGAGCTTGAACGTGTTCCAAAATGTTGCAGCGGAGGGGTCAGGGGAAAATCTCGTCGAGGCCGAGCAAAGTAAACTGCATTTAGGCCGGGTCGTAATGCTGTCCTTCGTCCCGGAACGAGATTACTTTTTCACCGAGCCCGTACGCCCGGTAATTTGTTTCTCATCGACGAGCGAGCCGTTTCGCTTTGCAACAGTTTGCAACCACGAGCTATTGGAAAACGTCTCTGCTCGTTTGTTCGTACGTCTGTTTCCGGTCTGACTGCGCGAATGGAAGTTCGTTAACCCTTCCGCACCTCTGAGAAGTGGTCGCGCTCGGAATTCGTCGGTGACGATCCCTCCAATTCACTCTTCACCGTCTCGTTCGCTTCGGTGATCCGTTAAGGGAGTATTCTGATTTTATTAGAAAAATCAATCTTTTCGGGAATCTACCTTAGAATACAACCGATGGAATATGTGTCCAAAAGGATTCCCTCGAATTCGTTTAGTTACAGGCGTTTCAAGACTCGTAGGTTCGGATAACAGACGGTCTACCATATTGTGAATTAAACGAGTTCACGTCACCCTAACTGTGTCATGTTCGATGTCATTTTAAGCAGAAAAATGTGACGGATTTATCTGATTTTATTAGAAAAATCAATCTTTTCGGGAATCTACCTTAGAATACAACCGATGTAGAATATGTGTCCAAAAGGATTCCCTCGAATTCGCCAAATTCGTTTAGTTACAGGCATTTCAAGACTCGTAGGTTCGGATAACAGACGGTCTACCATATTGTGAATTAAACGAGTTAACGTCACCCTAACTGTGTCATGTTCGATGTCATTTTAAGCAGAAAAATGTGTCGGATATATCTGATTTTATTAGAAAAATCAATCTTTTCGGGAATCTACCTTAGAATACAACCGATGTAGAATATGTGTCCAAAAGGATTCCCTCGAATTCGTCAAATTCGTTTAGTTACAGGCATTTCAAGACTCGTAGGTTCGGATAACAGACGGTCTACCATATTGTGAATTAAACGAGTTCTCGTCACCCTAACTGTGTCATGTTCGGTGTCATTTTAAGCAGAAAAATGGGACGGATATATATGATTTTATTAGAAAAATCAATCTTTTCGGGAATCTACCTTAGAATACAACCGATGGAATATGTGTCCAAAAGGATTCCCTCGAATTCGTTTAGTTACAGGCGTTTCAAGACTCGTAGGTTCGGATAACAGACGGTCTACCATATTGTGAATTAAACGAGTTCACGTCACCCTAACTGTGTCATGTTCGGTGTCATTTTAAGCAGAAAAATGTGACGGATTTATCTGATTTTATTAGAAAAATCAATCTTTTCGGGAATCTACCTTAGAATACAACCGATGTAGAATATGTGTCCAAAAGGATTCCCTCGAATTCGTCAAATTCGTTTAGTTACAGGCATTTCAAGACTCGTAGGTTCGTATAACAGACGGTCTACCATATTGTGAATTAAACGAGTTCACGTCACCCTAACTGTGTCATGTTCGGTGTCATTTTAAGCAGAAAAATGTGACGGATTTATCTGATTTTATTAGAAAAATCAATCTTTTCGGGAATCTACCTTAGAATACAACCGATGTAGAATATGTGTCCAAAAGGATTCCCTCGAATTCGTCAAATTCGTTTAGTTACAGGCATTTCAAGACTCGTAGGTTCGGATAACAGACGGTCTACCATATTGTGAATTAAACGAGTTCTCGTCACCCTAACTGTGTCATGTTCGGTGTCATTTTAAGCAGAAAAATGTGACGGATATATCTGATTTTATTAGAAAAATCAATCTTTTCGGGAATCTACCTTAGAATACAACCGATGGAATATGTGTCCAAAAGGATTCCCTCGAATTCGTTTAGTTACAGGCGTTTCAAGACTCGTAGGTTCGGATAACAGACGGTCTACCATATTGTGAATTAAACGAGTTCACGTCACCCTAACTGTGTCATGTTCGGTGTCATTTTAAGCAGAAAAATGTGACGGATATATCTGCCGAAGTTTCGTTAGAAAATAATTAAGAACAATTTCTTTACAAGCTAAAAATTTTAAGACCTGTGCTTTAATGTTTCAATTATTTTACGTGTCGTAGATTCGAAACAAATTACTAGGGGAAAAATTGAGTAAAATTAATCAAACCCGAACAAACAGTAATGATGCTCGAAGGTAACTGGAATCACCTATTTACCGGGTGACTTGAAAAACATTTTCTGCAATGAATGCACAAAAGATTCGCGAATAGAATAATTGCGCCGCTGACTTCCATCCGATAATTTGCTGCAGGCGCGAAAAGTGAAAGACTGCAGAAAGAAAAACGTTCTTTCGCACGAAGATCCACAGTCTGATAAAGTTGCAGCCTAGAATCAAGCACAAGGTTCACCGGGACGACGGTTTTGCATAACGACGACGATGGTGGATAGTTCGGAGTCGGGACTTCTTGCAGCGGAGAGACCGGTAAATTAGGATAACGACGTACGCTGATAACGGGACACGGGAAAATTCTGATCTCCGGCCGGAAGACCGGAATAAATTGACGGCGAAAAATGCGACACGAGTATGCTCTCTCTCTCTGTCTCTCTCTCTCTTACTGTCAAGGTTTTTAATTACGGTGTACGATTTCTATTTATTAACGTCGCGTCGCGTCGTCGTGCTGGGGCCGCTCGATTTTTCTCACTTTGGCAACGGATAATGAAAATAAACCGCCACAGGAAACGGATGTGATGTAATTAAAATTTGCGGTTCCTCGCGTCGCAACGCCATTTGCCTGTCATTATGGCGAACGGTGGTTTTGACGATCAAGTATGGACGATTGCATGCCTTTTTTATTAGTCATTGTTTTGTATTTCAGTGTGAATTATTCATTCTTCTTTCGGTGACATTTTTAATCATTGTTTTTCATTTTAGTGTAAATTGTTATCGTTTTGGTAATTATATAGAGGAGGTCTGCCTACTCCGATTTTGATGAAATTTTAATATGTTATGGATGTCGACATTTTGAACAACTTTTTCCTGTTCCAATATAGGGGGGCCGCTTTTTATTTTCGAGATATTCGCAAAAAACCATTGCTAATATTGTATTGAATTTTTGGTATTCTTGCACGGCGCGTCGTCTGTTTACTTTTGTTTTGTAAACATGTTGTGGGGATGAGAGAGAAAACAGGGTCTCACTCTATACAGGGTAAGTTTTCAATTTGGAAAGACTACTCCTGGATTTTTTCAACCGCCCTATACTGGAAATGGAAAAAGTTGTACAGAATGTATTGCTGCATAATATATTAAAATTTCATCAAAATCGGAGTAGGCAGACCTTTTCTATATAATTACCATCGTTTGTTCTATTTAATCTCTTTTGGTAATATTGTGTGTAATACATTTTTACACGGTTCACAGTAATTCAACTCGAAATTTGTAGAAAAAATAATATATTGCCCTACAACTAACGTAAACATTATTGAGTTTCAATGCACATTTAACGCAAACTTCGTTATACATCATCGACTTAAAAAATTGTAAAATGGCACCGTTACAAACAAATGATTAGGAGGATTATTCAGTACATTTGATAATGTCACGTTACAAGAATGATTCTGTACCGCGAGCCGCACGAAACAGTGTACCGTTTGAAAAATACGAAGACAAAAGCCGCTAGTTTCAGAATCAGTCAACGTCGGAGGACTGTTCCGTGTCTCGCATAGTAAACGCGGCCCGCGAACAGCCCCGTTCTCCTTGCCTAATCGCGCCATGTACAGAACGTTTCGCCTTTAATCGAGTGGCACGCCGGTTTGCTAATCAGATTATCGAATTATCGGATTTGCGCGATCGAACAAATCGGTCTCGCGGACCTGTTCAATTCGTTTTTAATCTATCACCGGGTCGTTCCTCTGTTTCCGTTCCCTGTCTTCTGCGTTCTACCACGTCTCACACCGACGAAAGTTCATTGATTAAGTAAAGTTCCTTTATCCAACCATAACTCGATCGACCACCTGACGGGACCGAGTTACTCCGTTGAACCGTTTCCACGACAAGTTTACTCGTCGAAACGCGTTCGACTTCTTCGACGACTTATCGTCTCTTGATTTCTCAAATTTATGGTTCTTTCATTTTTTTCACGTGGGAACATTTATACACGATTGACTGAAAATGTTTAATTTTTAATACTGGTGAAAAGTTTTATTAATCGAATTTTTGTGACCATGTTTTAATTTGTTTAAATATTAGAAACGTTTGCTCGAAGCTTACCTTATGCGTTTATTTTGTAATCCTCTGTGGTTCCGTGATTTTATCTTACCAGTAAATATTGATAAACTTATAATTAAAAACGTCCGACTTTGGAAGAAAGTCTTTTTAATTTTCTGATAAAAGAGGTACAAACGGTGGATCCAATGTGTACAATATTTACGCAAGAGAAATAGAACAGTTTTAAAAACACGAAGTCTTCGATGAAGAAGAAAATGTCTTCTCCGATAATTAATTAATATCGTTCGAAGTCTCGGGGACTTCGTCTGGGACAACATTCTTGCTGGTAAATGTCTCTATCGAAAAATATCCGACGCAAGAAAACTTTAATTGAGTCGTTTAATTAACCCCGGTACACCGTCCAAGCAATTCTTGACGAATACTGTACGATATTAATATTCTACAAATTAAACTCGATCAACTTGGTCTTCCAATTAAGAGGAACAACTGATCTGTGAATCGGCTGTAATGTAGACATACACTGCCGATGTTAAATGCATTTATATGTTTTCGTAACAAGAAACATGATTGCAAAGCTGTGTTTTGGAGACAAATTTCCGCGTAGGCGAAATAATGAATCCGTTAATTAATCTCACTTGGTGTATCGCAGTTCGATGGCACTGCGATATATTTTTACTGTTTCGCGAAATTTGTCCGCCGAGATCAATATTTCATCGTATAAATTGCATAAAGTGACAATCGAAAATGTTTTGCTCGTGACGATTCTCTCACGGAAGTGCGTCACGCGATTCAAGGAAAATCGTAAATTAACTGCAGAATTGATTTATTAATTATTTTCAGATCGTTTCTCTCATTCTTTCACGTTCAACACTTGAACGTAAAATTGTTCTGAAAATTTAGCAAATCTGTTTTCTTCTTCTTTTTCTACCAAATTAACGTCCACCAATTTTAATAAATTGTACGGAATATAAAGACGAGTCAAACTTTCCTCGAACACTAAAGAATATACTTAAAGAACTTAAAGAATACACTTAAAACATAAAATTACAATTCTCGATCAACAGTGCTCAAATGCACAAAAGCAAAGTCAAAATCTCAAAATCGTTGAAAAAAATTTCCGCCCGTCTCCTCTTGCTGATTATTTTTCACCCCTGGCCACAGACCACGTATACCGTTTAATTCGAAAACAATTGAGCACCATATTGTTTTCTAAACAATGTCCGCGACGCGTACCAGAATAAACGAAAACACCGACGAGGAAAAATATGTTGAAATAATAAAAAAAACGGGGTAAGTGAAGAGTAAACATTGTCGCGTTTGTTTTTGTCCAGGTCGGATTTCGCGAACGTGATTCTTCGTATTTTCCGTTCGTGCTAGAACACCGAGCGGCCTAATCAGCTTTCTGCCAGTCAGAGAACGCTCTATCGCATGCAATATAAAACATAAACGAGAGCCACAAACGTTCAGCCACGTCTACGTTTGAACTGAATGCACCGTCGAGACCCTAGATAAGCTCATGCCACGGGAAAGAAGCGATCCTATGGCGAAAACTGGCCTGATCGGTCGTTCCTTTACGGTTGTACTCTCGAGAGACCTCTTTCTATCTCCCATACTTTTTCTGATTTTATCGAGCAATTTTAAATTGCATGAAAAATTATTTCGATGTACAATATTCTTTCCTTGATGTACGAAAATGCATTGTTCTTGTATAGAATTAGTTGTTCAATAATTATATTGTGAGAGACCTGAGAAATTTATTTTTATTTTTCAGAATTTTCTAATTTCATCGTGCATTTGAAAATTGCATGGAAAATTATTTTCAAATATACAAAATTCTTTCATTGATATACACAAATGTTCTTGTATAGAATTAGTTGTTCAATAATTATATTGTTAGTGACCTGAGGAATTTATTTTTATTTTCCAGATTTTTCTGATTTCATCGAGCATTTTAAAATTGCATGGAAAATTATTTTCAGATATACAATATTCTTTCATTGATATACGAAAATGTTCTTGTATAGAATTAGTTGTTCAATAATTATATTGTTAGTGACTTGAGGAATTTCTTTTTATTTTCCAGATTTTTCTGATTTCATCGTGCACTTTAAAATTGCATGGAAAATTATTTTCAGATATACAACATTCTTTCATTGATATACGAAAATGTTCTTGTATAGAATTAGTTATTCAATAATTATTATTATGAGAGATATGAGGTACCTCTTTATTTCTCAGATTTTTCTGATTTCATCGTGCATTTTAAAAATACATGGAAAATTATTTTCAGATATACAATACTCTTTCATTGATATACGAAAATGTTCTTCTATAGAATTAGTTGTTCAATAATTATATTGTGAGAGATCTGAGGAACATCTTTTTATTTTTTAGATTTTTCTGATTTCATCGAGCATTTTAAATTTGCATGGAAAATTATTTTCAGGTATACAATATTCTCTCCTTGAAACATAACATTGTGTTCGCACAGAACTAGTTGTTAAAGTATTATATCGTAAGAAATCATTTTGTGAGAGAAGATTTTACATTTTTGATTCGAGTGTCTCTCTCGAGGGTAATTAACAATGAACGAATCATAATTGTAGGATCGTTTAAATCGATCATTTTGCCAGTTTCGGCCAGGGATCGCCATCTAAACAGCAAACCACATTCATTCACCGCTAGGACACTATAATCTCCCCCTAATCGCTAATCTACACTGTTCTATTTTGTATAACCTGTTGACCTCGGTTAGGGACGAGTTAACTCGTCGGCTACGTCCGCGTCCGCCGTCCTCCTGTACATTTTCTTCTGTATGCACCTAAAGGTTTCTTGCACCTGACTGTACTATAATTATCTAGGATGATATGAATTACATCATGCTCGACACAGTCATGTTCGATTCAATTAACCGTGCGTGAGGCGACTCTTAAACTATGCAACTTTATACGCGCGCGGCGCTATTTCTAGACCGTAAAGATATCTCCGAAATATTATCACACGTTTATTAGAGTAAATATAGCTCTTTTACGACGCTCGTAATATTTTCAATACTCCGAACCGCTCCGGGAGCAAAATCAAATTTTCTTCGTTCGATCCAATTTCGGTTTTATTCGCCAGTGAAAACGCGGTTTCGCTGAAAATACCGTAATCTTGGTATTATTAACACTGATTTTATCCAATCCTTTTACCTATGATCACATTATTAATTTACCAATTCTCGCTACTTTTAGTTAAGTAGTACAGTTCGTTAGAGCATGCTTTCTAGCCTTTCGCAATATTTTCAGAACCACGATTATGTTCAATTACAAAACAATAATTTCAATTATTAATTTTTCTTATAAACGCACAAAATCCAGTCTAATAATAAATGTCTTCAGTTCGGAATATATTTACACTACATTCAACACCATTCACAGATGATCTGATCAAACTAATTTCGGATCAACATATAATTGCAAAAGGCTAAAAAACCGAAGAGTTGATATTTTGTTTACGAGTATTTGTATTCGTTTTGATACAATGCGTAATCGACGAGTGTACGTCACTGAGCATCGAACAAGACATTCACGCGTTGTTCGATCTCGAGATCGCAGTTTCCCGACGAACATAAGCTCGCGCTTATTGTTCCCCAATTTTCCAAAATCGATTGCTTCGACGCAATTCGCTGGTTCGTATGGTAAAGTTCGGTTTCTCGATTCTGGGAAAGTGTTCCTTGTCAAGCAAGAACTTAGTGACACCGAGAGGTAAAGCGGCAAACAACCATAAACCCCCTCTCGTCTGTAGCCTGATCAGTGAGAGATGCCATGCAAAAACATAACCGATGACTTTCAGCCGCAATACATTGAGACAGACGTGGCAGAGTCAGCTGGAAATTGTGACGAAGCCAGAATTAGGCTCGCGACGAAGTGCATACGAAATGATCTTCGTGAAAACTAATTTCCTTAACACTAAACGTACCGAGCTAGAGAAGTAACAGGCACATGTTGCTTTATAAAAGAGACGAGATTTAATTTA
This sequence comes from Lasioglossum villosulum, assembly GCA_963971365.1. Lineage (NCBI taxonomy): Eukaryota > Metazoa > Arthropoda > Insecta > Hymenoptera > Halictidae > Lasioglossum > Lasioglossum villosulum. The sequence goes on along the minus strand of OZ020497.1, from coordinate 6,304,777 downwards.
TTTAGACTTTGCACGGTAATTACTTCAATATGTACCCTAATAAAAATATTTGATCAATAAATTCAATAATTGTAATACAAAAAATGTAGAACTTGAGGGGGTAGACTCGTTTCTCCAGGTTTACAATGATTTCTCGATAATGCAAAGATGAAGGTTTTCAGTAGTCAATAGCTCTAGATAATAGATCAAAAATTCTAATTTCACGTTTACGAGGCGTAATTACCATTATTCGGAAGCATAAAGCTGCGCGTGCATCTATTAGGTTGGCGAGAAAGTAATTTCGGTAATTGAAGGTGAAATAAAGCCAATTTTTCTATTCCAGCTATGAACTTTAATCAGTAGAATATTTTTAAACGATTCCGCGCTCATAAAACTTGAAAATTTTCCTAAAATTGGCTTTTTTATTTCACCTTAAAATACCGAAATTACTTTCTTGCCAAACCAATATTTTCATAAAGCTGCGAGAGCTGTATGCTGCCGATTAATGCAAATTACGCATCGTGAACGTAAAAATAGGACTTCCGAGGGCGATAGCGGTCTCTATTGATCTTTCATTTAGCGATTTTGACTACCGCAAACCCCCATCTTTGCATTATCGAGAGATGAGAACACTTGCAATCCTGGAAACGCGAGTCTGCTTCCTTAAATAAAACTACCCTCAAAATTGAAAGGATCTTTTCAGTTCCCGATTGCTGCGTTACAATTTTCAGCCAACCCGCTTTGCACAGTACATAATGTCAACGTATTCGAGGTGTCTCCATAGGAAAGAATTCCGGTTTGTTCACAGAGCTGCAATCGCTGCAGAATAGTAGTTTGATCTCTTGACCTACGAAAGTCGATCGGATAGAAGAAACGAGTCACAGCTTCGAGGATAGACGCGTTTCATCTGATTGCTCCAGGGATGTCCAAACAGGGCTTTCGTCGGCAAGGGCGATTTTCGGGTTCGTGAGATACGAACTGTTTCATCAAGAAATTTCAGACACTAGTGGAAGATTGTTTGACAAGGCAGAGCAAGCGGTTTTTGTAAAGAGACTAACTCAACTTACGCACATCTTTGTATTCTACGTATTGTATACGTTTGATTAAAAAATTACTTAGATAGGAATTAGACAGTACCAGTTTTACTGAATGTTGAGAGTGCTTCCTGTACAGGGTGTAAAAAAATGTTTGGTCCTGGCTGCCATAGGCGTATTCTACATCTTCGAATCGGAGAAGATGTGTGAAAAAAAGCAAAATCTTCCTTGACCTTGAATTTCAAAGTCAAATTTGTTTACTATTGCATAGTATCGTACGCATAATGGGGACAAAAAGTGTCAAGGGAACCATGGGTGAGTTGAGTTTAGTCCCATGGTTCCCTTGACACTTTTTGTCCCCATTATGCGTAGAATACTATGCAATAATAAACAAATTTGACTTTGAAATTCAAGGTCAAGGACAATTTTGCTTTTTTTCACACATTTTCACCGATTCGAAAATGTAGAATACGTCTATGGCAGCCAGGACCAAACATTTTTTTACACCCTGTACACTACCACTGAAAAGTATGTGGACACTTCTTTCTTCTGTACAAAACGTAGTTTAAGTTAAGGGAAAAATAGTTATTAATATTATGTATATTATGGTATCATAGTACAATAGAATTTTTTTTTATGTACAAATCATATAATGAAGATGCAATAATGTAATTTCTATCCACAAATACGAAATCTAGTGGAACGGTCTCGGTGCTTGAAATGATTTCAAGTTTCACTTTGTTTCATTTCTAAGATGCAGAACGAATTTAGAACATTTTCCGACACAAATACTAATAATAAAGTACTAATAGAAAGATTGCCCCAATTAGTGCAAGCGGTAATTTAATCTTAGACTAATATGTGCTGGTAAGTTTCCAGATAGATGGTTTTTAACTTGAAACGTTAGATATTCCATAGAAAAGTAATGAAGATCTGTTTTAGTCACTGTTTCAGATGGTTAAGTAACTTTTAGGCGCTGCTATTACACATTTCGCGTGTGTCCGCATGCTTTTAAGCGGTAGTGTACGTTCAATATTGTACAATATGTATAATTGACTGTATCGCTTAGGGACTAGTACTCCACCCTTTGATATTTTATACACCGCTTCACGTCGTTCTTCTTTCCACGTTTTCTTCTCTTTTGTAAACGTATATTCTTCTTCCTTCATTCAATCATCCCTTTCCCTCCACATTCCTCTAACCATACATCAACCACAATCTTCCTTCCACTCGTATCTATCACCCCCCTCCATTATACTCTCCCCACCCTTCTCCCAAAAAAACCATTCACCAAGCTTTGCCAAACAGAGAGAGGGAGAGAGAGAGAGAATGAACGAAGACGTACAACGACGAGCCAAGTATAAATCTATAACCGATCGAGCTACAACATCAGCGTGCCGCCATTTCGGACGTCCCTGGTGCAGATATTCCGCCGGAGGACACCCTGCGCGCACGCAACATCGCATAACACATCCACTTCGCAAGGGAAGTACCCTAACCGACCAGCTTCAATTTTAATCAGCTCCTGTAAAATGCCAGCGTACTATAACGACACGCATGATATATTAATCGCCAATTTCTCCTCAGACTCTTCGTCTTCAAACTTAGAAGAAATCGGGACGTTAGAGACGCCTTCCTTTAAATTGTTTAAACGTTCGTAATGTTACACGAACATATAGTTCGGCCTTTTAAAATGCTACACACAACTCGTAACAAATTTTTCCCCATCTATGGTCCGTGGACAGTGGATACAGACTAAGTTTCGTACAGGGTTGAACACAATCTGCTGAAGAATCTTAATCTAAAGCAATCGGACAGTCAGAGTACTTCTCTCGCAAGGTAGTGTATGTAGTCTTGCTCCGATACAAGGCGAAAACTTTCGCCATACTCTCCGTAACTGTCGCAAATGTATCTACCGTAAATGTGAAAATTTTATCGGTACCCCTGTTTCTGAGAGCCACTAGGGTGGCTCTTATTTACTCTTGTCAAAATCTGTTCTACGGCATCCCCAGAGTTGTTCTGAATAATTAAAAGAAAATCTGTGCAAAGTTTCAGCTCGATCGAATAACGGGAAACACGCCACACACGGATTAAACATTCACATAATTAATTTAACGCGAAGAGGAGATAAACGGAGATAATAGACGCAGTCTGGCCGGATTTACGAGTTTTGGTTGATACATTTAGCGACTAATAAATAGTTGGTAAATAGTTTCGACGATATTCGGGAAGAACGATTTTATCAGCATTAAATTAATTACTTTAATTCATTTAATGTTTTCCCGTTATCTGTGGGCACTCGAACTTTGCACAGATTTTTAGAATTATTTCGAACTACTCTAGGCTGTGCCGTGAAAGAAATTCAAATTCAGATAATAGCAACGGTGTTCCCCTGAATTTCCCGTTTGGCCCTCAGACCATATACCGAGTGATTCCGTAGAAACGGAACACCTATATATCTCCGTCATTTTTGTACAAAAAAACTTCTTAGGACAAAGTTACAAAACATTACAAAACACATTGAACTTTATTTATTCCATTTTTCTGGATTGAAGGTCATTTGCAGGTCATCTTGTGATACATGGATGAATTCGTTATGTTATCAGCTACAGCATTACGTTAACGAGGATATATCATTCCATTTAAAAAACACCGATGACCTTGAAATCTAGTAAAAAATGACTTTAAAAATTTGTTCCCTTACACCGTTACACGTGGCCCTTCAATCACCGTAGCTTTGTCCAAGAAGTTTTTTTGTACAACGAAAAACAACGGAGATATACAGGGTGTCCCAAAACTACCCTAGGAGCCGAAAATGGGAGGTTCCTTGGGTCATTTGAAGCGACAGTTTCCTTAGCAAAAATGACGTCCGCGGCTTTGTTTAGGAGTTATTAACGAAAAACACGGACCAATCAGAGCGCAGCTATAGCGAACGGAGTCCGACTCTGCGACAGGTCCCGCGAGGTGTAGTGTCGCTATTCGTTGACTCAGAATCAATCCGCTGTAGCCACGCTCTGATTGATCCGTGTTTTTTGTTAATAACTCCTAAACAAAGCCACGGACACCATTTTTGTAAAGGAAAATGTCGCTTCAAATGACCCAAGGAACCTCCCATTTTCGGCTCCTAGGGTAGTTTTGGGACACCCTGTATATGTGTTCTCTTCCTACGAAATCACCCTGTATATGGCCCGAGGTTTGGGCGGGGAACTTCGAAAGAAGAAGAGGGGCTAGCGATTTCCTTATATCGGAACAAGACTGTATCGGCAATCTAGAGACGTTAGGCCGTAGAAGTTAGAGAGACAGAAGAGAGAAGAGAGAACAGAGAGATAGAGAAGATAGACGGTGTGTGTGGGACTCACGCGACAAGCTCGCCGAAGAACCTGATCTTCCTGTGGCAGGTGTCGAGAAGGGAAAGACGCGAGGAGGCGGCAGAAGAAGAGGAGGCGCCGTGGTGGACCGGCGTCGGCGGCGCCGACAGGGTCGAGGACGTCGAGGCGGAAGAGGAGTCCTGGAGAACGACGCGGGCCGGCGACCGGAGCATCGTCGTCGTGGTGATCGTCGTGGTCGAGGACGATCTCTTCGGCGCCCCGTCCTCCTGCCCGAGGACCTTTTCACGTACGCTGGGTATGCACCAAATCTTGTTCGGTTCTCATCGAACACCGGGCCAGGAGACACCGAGTCTGTCGCCTGATGTTCGCTCCTTTATCTTCCGAATATCGATCGCCAACGAACCGATCTCTCTGTCTTCGAGAAATCCGCTGTCTCTACAGGATCCGAGTGTCCACCAGAGACTCTCTAGAACTCCTCTCTCAGACCATTCTTCCGGCGTCTGGCTCGCCCGATTGCTCCTCGGACCTTGATACAGGAGGCATCGTCTCTTCAGGCTCGCGATCCTTCGCCATCTTCTTCCGTTCTACTACGCAGGAACTTCGTTTTCTTCGACGATCAGACGATCCGTTCTCTCTGACTTCGGGTGTCCTTGTTAGGATGACGTCCAGGCAATGGATCGGTGCTCGAGGGCGCAGGGTTCCGGAGAGATGAGGTCTTCGAGGATTCTGGGGAGCAATCGTGCACCGACGTCTATACACATGATTCCTCGAGGACGAGGACGCGAGGACTCGTGATACTGCGTCCTCTCGTTGGGGATGGGTACTTACCGAATGGGTGAGAGCGAGTTATGGAGGATTGTTTTATGGGGGCGGTTTAGACGAGTGACGATGATTCGGGGTGCGAAACGATCGGGGGACCTCGGGGGGAGGTCGAATTATTCGGGGCGAGTCTTGGCCGGACTGGGTCATCTATTTGAATGATGTTGCGTTTGAGTGGATCGCCACTATTCAGAAATATTTGAGTTGTCGGTGGTTTGTTAGGGAAAAACGTTTGTAAAAGGATTGTACAGTATTTTATCGATATAAGTCCCTAGCACGGGTCTGTCCAGGGACATTTATGAGCCAGAGACACTATTCTTGGAGTTTTGCCGAACGTAGAGAAGGACAGCCGAGCTCGAGAGGCCTCGGTCGTTGAGAAATGTAAACATAGCTAATCCAAATTTCCAACTTCCTTATTTTTCATTATTTTTTTGTGAAACTGTGATTACCATATTTGTGGCATTTTTCTAAGAACAATGATACCATATATCATATAATTCCGATGATATTTACTTGTGTAATAGACCATCAAAGTTTCCGGCGCAAGGAAGGACAGTTACGCCTCTACGTCTCTTTCTTTCCCAAACGCTATCCTACGCGCCCGAAACTTTGACTGTCTATTACATAAGTAAATATCATCGGAATTATATCATATGTGGTATCATTGTTCTTAGAAAAATGCCACAAATATGATAATCGCAGTCTCATAAAAAAATAATGAAAAATGAGGAAGTTGGAAATTTGGATTAGGCGGTCTCACCGTGACACCCGAGCCGCATGATGGCATACTTCTCGGCGACTGAGGCCTCTCGAGTTTCGTGGCCCCTCAAGAGGGTATACCCGCAGTAGTGGGGATAGATCTGGGACATTTACAGGCCAGACTTTTGGGACATTTACAGATAAAATACTGTATATCGTTTAATTCGATTATTGCACTTTGAACGTACATTTTAAAGGTCCTCCCTCGTTTTAAAAAATTTCAGAAAAATCACCCAAACCGCAGAAGCACTGAGAACAATACAACACGCCAACAATAATCAGTTAGTTTAGCAATTTCCGGTTTCCGCGTGCAAGAATCGCGAGCTTTCCATTATTTCCCGAAACTGTGCCGAGCTTAGTGTTTGCGGTCGCGTTTCCTATTCACGGGGAATCTGCACGAGCCACGGCGATAACAATGTTAACCAAGACAGCTTGTCGCGAGCGCGGGGACGTATCGAAATGAGAAAAGGGGCGGCGAAGGGTGTGGTTTTTGCGGGGATGTGTGCTTCTCGTCAACTCACGGAACCCTCGGAACGAGAATATGCCACGAGAACGATCATGATTGCGATCCTCCTACCTGGTTTCTTCGTTCGCGAAATTTTTCGATTATTGCGTCGCTGGACCGTAGCCAACGGCACGTAACTTTGTCGCAGATCGCTTATGTTTCTTTCGCAGGATCGAAAAACCGAGTGGTATGCATTCACAGGGCTTCTAAACGCTTGGAGAAATACCGCACGAGTTATAGCGATTTCGAGGGAAAAATGTGACGGCTTTGACACGCAACAATTTTTAATCGCTCGAATTGCTCGAATTTTTCGTCGGTGCTCGAGAGTTTTGTCAGAGGGCACTATCGATTTTATTAGGTTGCTGCATACGAAATGTCCGATTATAGAATGCAAACGTTATGTATCAGATTGAAGAAACTGGGACGAGGAGAATTAAATAATGTTTTAAATTTTCTAATTGATCTTGAATACTGACAAGCGTAGAATAATCATCATCTGTCACCGAGAGAGAAGCATTAAATGATGCGCAGAATTTCCGACGAGAAGGGAATTATTGAAATAATTTTAAATTATGAGAAACGTTGTAGAATGTTTTAAAAATGAGAGTACGCAGAACTACCAATTTTATGATATGGATTAACGAAGAAGAATATTTCTGTGTTTAATTGCCTTCAGCGATCTCCGATGTTACAGAAAGAACATATGATTTCGAATGAAGAATATTAAATGTAGAATATTTCAAAAGCAAATAATGAATACATATATTGATTTCGACGTAAATATTAGTACGTCCGATTCCCCGAGACATGTATTATTAAATACAGAGTATTACAAAATGTACTAAGGTTTAATCGGTCTTTTATTTGATTAAAAACCCAACAGAACCCGTAGTAGAGCATACACGTGTCTGCTTGATTGCGACTTTAGTAAACCAATCTACGAAAGCCTATATTTGCGCAAACATCCCCAGTCCACCTTATTACACGTGACTTTCGCATTTCTTGGCAATGAAGACCATTCGTGCTATAGTCAGCAGAATAGCTGCTTACACCTTACAATGATGCTATTCTTGTCAATTAGTTCCTGAAGTCTCGCATTCGCAAGATCCCCGATCGAAACGATCGTATTAAGCAAATCCCAACGTAAACATGTTTCATGCCGCACATTCAAGTAAAAAGAATTGCGTTGCAGCAACCTGGAAAACAAAGATAGGAAAAATCAATAGAAATAGGCCGAAATTTATTGAAACTGTTACGGGCAACGCAGATTTTCTATTGCAAAGCCCAGCGTCTGGTATGGAAACTTGTTCTGTCGGTGAAAAATATCGACTTTTGCATTCTTTTCAAATGGCCCGACGTAACCAACTGATTCGAAACACTGCACAGGCTTTCATGATACCTTTGTTAAATTGTATAAACTTTTGTTCCACCTAAACTACGCGGAAAAATTATTTCGTGAGGAATTGTAACTATTCAAATATTTGAAGCGTTAACTGGACTTCAACAATTAATAACTTCGAAACTATTATGAATTTTAACTTGATATTTTGCAGAAACGCGTCCAAAAAGTCGGACTGCGAGATCCTCCAAAAAAAAATATTGATTTCACTGGAACAATCATGGCCGCTTTTAATTCACAATTACGCGGGCTGAAGAATCAACTGGAATTCAACAATTAATAACTTCGAATCTGTTATCAATTTTAACTTGATATTTTACAGAAACGCGTCCAAAAAGACGGACTGCGAGATCCTCCAAAAAAAATATTGATTTTCTCACTGGAACAATCATGGCCGCTTTTAATTCACAATTATGGCGGTCTGAAGAATCAACTGGAATTCAACAATTAATAATTTCGAAACTATTATGAATTTTAACTTGATATTTTGCAGAAACGCGTCCAAAAAGACGGACTGCGAGATCCTCCAAAAAAAATATTGATTTTCTCACTAGAACAATCATGGCCGCTTTTAATTCGCGATTATGGCGGTCTGAAGACTCAGCTGGAATTCAACAATTAATAATTTCGAATCTATTATGAATTTTAACTTGATATTTTACAGAAACACATTCAAAAAGTCGGACTACAAGATCCTTCAAAGAAAATATCGATTTTCTCACTAGAACAATCATGGCTGCTTTTAATTCACAATTATGGCGGTCTGAAGCGTCAACTGGAATTCAACAATTAATAATTTCGAATCTATTATGAAATTTAACTTGATATTTTACAGATACACGTCCAAAGAGTTGGACTGCAAGACCGTATAAGGAAAAAGTCGATTGTCCACGTCACAATGAAATTGCATTCTGAACGCGACTCGCAGTCTCGCGATAGTCGGCGACACCGATCCGCCGATACCTGGCCGGACAATCGTTTATTTTTAGTCACCTTGTTTGGATGAATTTCAATCAATAAGACGGCCTGGGTGCTCGCAGTCCAATAAACAACCGGTGACCCGATTGAATTAGTCATGAGGACATAGCGCGCGCGGTCCGCACCCTTTTCATACGAGACGCCTTCTCCTCAGAAGACGAGTCCATTCCTTTACTATTTCATGCGGCGTGCATGCGACCTGCACTGCGTCTCTCCCCCCACTGATTTTTACGAGAACTAATTACGAGAAATAATCCACCAGAATGCGGAAAATCCGCTCGCTCCTCCGGCAAACCCCCCTTAGCGTCTCCAGACCATTCTCCTCCCTAGGAAATTCTTAATGGGGAAAATGTCCTGGTATCATACATTTTTACGGGAGTTTCTGCTTTATTCCCATGCCTCTCTGTTTTATTCCGAGACAGTCCATTTTCAGGTGAAACACAAATTTTTAACATTAGGGGAATGATACTGGAGTTAAAGATAAATTTGAGTTTTAATAATATAGTTGATTTAAATGTCTTGGATAATATTTTTCAATTTATTTGCAAAAGTGACACTGCAAATCCTGTACCAAAGAATGCCAGTAATAGATGCGAATCAAGTTGTTTGTGAGATGTAAATAAAATAATACGGCAAGTCGCGTTCTGGATACGTTTAATTTTAATTGACGCGAGCGACGGATGTTGATCAAATATACAGGATCTGCGAGGAAAATTTTACAACTTCGAGCTCGGTGTCTGCGAACTTTTGCGATCGACTGTCACAGTGTACAGCTATGTCTGCCACTCTGACTCGATTTCTGGCGGTCGAGACGAAGGTCAGCACTTCGTAGCCATCAACGATTTTACGCAACAAACGGTTGACGAAGAAAGCGATAAGCCGAGTCGCGATGCGGTAATTGGATGAAAGTAAGAAAGAGACGTGACGTTTCGTTGGAACTACGACGCATTTTATTTTTACATAGGACAAGAAATGTCTGCTAGAAATGGGGATTATTTGTTCAGATATCGAAATGGACCGTTTACGTACTTCAAAAAATTTAGGGTGTTCCAATAATGTACTTTCTTGAAAAAGGTGATTCCTCAGGTCATTCTAACCACTTAGCCGCAAAATATATTAAATATATATTTATTTCAATGCGGCATGTTTTTGTTTGTTTTTCGGATCATTAATTTCGTTGTTCCGCAAACTTTTCATATAATCAAGAGTTTTCCCACTTCAAAAAGATACAGAACCTGCCTTAAGAGGGTAGGGTATCAACGTGTCACCTCATGTTCTCATACGATTATATTTTGAGCTGAGTGAGGGCTCATTCGAAAGAGGAAGGTTAAATGAAACTTGCGTGGAGCCAACTTTAGTTGCATTATGGTTATATCTAGTAATATGCGTGTCCAAAGTAGGGAAAACAAATGAAGAAAAATTCCGGAGATTCCAATGTATTTTTCGATCACAAAAAGATTTTTCTTGCTGATGTAGGGACCCACAAGCGCTTCCTTTAATGTTCCTCTTTCGAATGAGCCCTCACTCAGCTCAAAATATGATCGTATGAGGACGTGAGGTGTGCTCTCGTGATTTCATTCAATTTTTCCCCAGATTCCGTTCATGAAGGGAGAGTTTAGACAAGCCTAGTAGCAATTTTAGTTCAGCTACTTAGAGGACCAAAACAACAATAATGTAATGGGCTTGAAGCCACTCGGATCCATTAATAGCAATAAAGATACTGATAAAACGAAAAAAACCTGTAATGATAGCGAAACTGAAGCGTTAGATTAATACAAATGTATGTTCATCACTGTTGCCAAACTGTTTTTCAGCGTGGAGGTTGGTTACACTGATAAATACCCAGAATCAGAGGGTACCGTACCCCCTTAAGGGGGTACCAGACCCGTGGATATGACTAGCATATTACTAGAATATTACTAGAAAAACAAGTGAAAACCGTGTTTACGGGAAACCATTTTTTGTCCTCATATGAGCATATTTTGAGCTGCATAAAGGTTCTTTTGACAGAGGAAGGTCGATCGCAGGTCGCTCAGCTCATGATTTAGTTAGAGTATGTTTATATCTAATAATACGAGTGCCCAAAGTATGGAAAACAAATGAAGAAAAATTCCGCAGATTCGAATGTATTTTTCTAATACAAAATGATTTTTTCGACTTGAATCATGAGCTGAGCGACCTGCGACGAACCTTCCTCTTTACAATAAGCCCTCACACAACTCGTAATATGCTAATATGAGGACAAAAAATGTTTTCCCGTGATCGCATTCAATTGTTCCCCAGATTCCGTTCATGAAGGGCAATGAAGGGCAAGTAGAACTAATTTTAGTTCAGCTACTCAAACGAGATGGCGCTTAGACAGGAGAATTATCGGCGTATATTCGTAACAACAAAAATATAAAGGGCTTGAAGCCACTCGGTTCCATTAATAGCAATAAAGATATGGATAAAAAGAAAAAAACCTGTATTGATAGCGAAATTGAAGCGTTAGATTAATACAAATGTATGTTCATCACTGTTGCCAAACTGTTTTTCAGCGTGGAGGTTGGTTACACTGATAAATACCTAGAATCAGAGGGTACCGTAGCCCCTTAAGAAGTTATTATCAACAACCACGGACCAATACGTCCGCAGTAGCCGCGCTGCGATTGGTCCGTGTTTTTCGTTAACAACTCCTGAACGAAGCCTCACAGAAGATTTCCGCAACAGAAAAAGTCGCTTCGAATGACCCTGGGAATCAGCCCTCTCAAGGACGTTATTTTTTAGTTACCCTGTGCAACCGTGCACCATCGCAGCAGAACGACGCGAGTTATCTCGTCAGCTCGTATAGAAGCTCAATATTGAAACGAAGAAACTTTCCGCAAGATCCGCTGAAATATTGAAATCCGAGCAGTTTTTCCCGTTCGCAGCCAACTGTGCGCCGTCCGTTCTGTCTATACAGAAAGTTAGACAAAGTTTCTCGCTTTAATCGAATCGATCGGATGTAGCGGTTGGCGGTGGCGCCATTGAGGAACGGTGCGCCGGTCATCGGTGACCCCCACGGCAGTGAACGTGTTAAATGATCCTCCTCGTTGCGAGGCGAGACGAGGCAAGGCGAGGCGAGGAGGGTTTACGTCAGTGGTCGGCCTCGTGTGTCATCGTCGGCCACTGCAAAATTTCCGTACCCGGCCTTCGTAACGATCAATCGCGCGCCGATCGAAATTTATGCTCGACCGAGCGTCTCATTAACGTGACGTCACTAAAGGGAAACGGAGGAGCCCGATCGTGTGCGTGACTGGCACGCGTCCACAAGTTGAAAGCACCCGGTTGAAAGCGGCTCATCTTTTCCGGCCGGCGCGCGGCGATTTTCGCGCCGATCGATGTTGATTTTTCACGATTATTCCTGGACCCGATGAATAAATAGCAAACGCAACGCCTTTGGCGGATGACTGATTGATAGCGTGACCTGTCCTGTGAATGAACACCTTTTCCAGATGTTACACGATCAATTCGATAATTCACCGGCACAGACCACCCGGATTTTTATACAGAATGAAAATTCTATTCATTATTTATTTATTTTGGGTTTATTTTAATGTGGTCGTAGTAACAGCTAGGTCATTAGCGACCACATGTTTCACAGTCTAATATAATATAATAATCTAAGCAAAAACGAATTTATATTAGGGTAACTGCACCAGTGAATGAACGGGCACCAGTAAATGAACGCTTTTGTATATTTCAACAAATTTTAACCCGGACGGCATACTAGCGATAAAATTGTGATTAAAGAGTTAAATAAATAGGAGAATATTGTTTAGTAATTTTGTTCATTGATTGGACTAGCATTATTCAATTACTAGAATGTAGTGTTCATTGACTGGTATTTTTCATATTTTTGATGTAACGTTTAATAAAGAAGAATAATAATAATTTCATTGTATTTGTGTTCATTTATTTTTGACAAATGAAGTATAGGGAGCTATTTGGCATATATGAGATTCCTTTAATTCACATAGTTTTTTTTTAAATAAAATATTTTCCTGAACAATTTCTTAAATGTTCATTCACTGGTGCAGTTACCCTAGTTTAAATATATCAATAGATTTCAAAAAGAGGAGGACGTTTCTAACGTTGTCCTCGTCCAGAGTTGTCTCGAGGTCGTTTGAGATGGAGAAAATGGACCGTTGTGACGAGAATTTTGGGCATTCGAGTAGGATATGTTGAATACTGTTGATTACTGTGCATGTTGTACACTCCGGTGGGTCTTGTTTAGTTATCAAGAATTCGTGAATATATCTTGAGTGAATGAGAATTCTGTTCGTTGCTACGTGCAGGAACTACAGAATTGTTTATTTGTTTTTTTAATCACTTCAACGAGTTGAAAGTAACTAAGCTTTAAGGTCCATTTATACTCAAATATATCGGACGGAATATATTCGATCAGACAGATGTTCTTTAATGCATTTCAATGGAAGTATGTACACCTACCGTGGCTATACATACTTCCATTAAAGCGCATTGAAGAATATTTATCTGATCGAATATATTCCGTCCGATATAGTTGAGTATAAATGAACCTTTATACCCCTCAATATTTACTGTTCATCGAAAACTGATATGCAGAAAATTACAGTGGGTATTAATAAAAATGACAGCTCCGAGGCTGAAGGAATTCATTGCGTTAAGTGCAATGTACATTTACCTACAGAAATATTTCTTTTTTTATCGCGATTTTATTAGCTCGCTTTCTGGTTTGTCTGTTTGTTCGGTACAAATCTTGTTTCGAATCGTTCCAATGAATTGAAAATAACTAAGCTTTACGCTGTTCAACTTTCACAGTTGATCGAAAATTAATACACGAAAGAAAACAATGGTCACTAATAAAAATTGACAACTCTGAGATTGAAATAATAAGGTACGCGATAAATACATAATTAAAGAAATAACTTGCCAGTCCTTCCCCGATATTGTTTAAAGAATGTTGGCTACAGAGGTGAACCAGAACCCGCTCGTTACAGTCGACAATGACAAGAGAAATGCGGCAGGGAATCTAGTTACCAGGTCATTACAACCTACAATTGTTAATTGCAGCTCGGCGGAGTTACCGCAATCGCGATTCCAGGCGAGTATCAATCAACGGTTACGGGAAGCAGCAGTTCGCCAACGCGTCGACCATTACATTTTAATTGACATTGGTATCTGGCGATGAATAAGCTGCGAAACCTCGGCTGCCGAATGAAAAACTAGCTGAATAATTTCGTTCGGGAGACATTGTTTTCGACGACAGCTTGCCGCAATGTTTGATCACACGCGAGGAAACGCGTCCGAGGCGTTATTGATTATAATCTCCTGGAGTTCCGAGGTTCACCCTGGTGGGTGGATTATGCGAGATCACTATGGGTGCTGCGGAAGCACTGCAGAAGCCCCGGAGAAGCTTCAATTTCACGGAAAGAGACACGCGTAATTCGAGAAAGAGAGGGAAATACGGAGGGCAGAGAGATAGGGAGATATAGAGAGAGAGATAGGGAGAGAGGAGAGGAAGCCAGTGACGTCACTGGCAGTCAGGGAAGTGGCCTTGAGTGGCCAATTGATCTGGCGTTTGCCTTAGGTCACTCAAGACCTGAAGCGACACAGTCACTTTGCACAGTCTACGAGGCTGGCAAGCATTGTCTCGAAATTACTGTCCGTCGAACGTCGGACAACCAGGCCACCTCTCTCTAATTACTCCCTGCTGGGGACCCTCGCGACAATTACAGTAACGCCTCGATATATGTGCAACAGATCAGCGCGATATTTCCGTCAAATTTATCCCCAACCGCCACACAGTGTGTCGTCCAATGGAAAAAAGTCCGGAAATCAAAGTGTAAGACCAAAAAATTTATGTATGCTAAAATGTTCATAACAAAACGTAGTTTCTGAAACTGCATTAAATTGTAACTGAATAAATCAATTTATTATTAAAATTGAGGCTGAAACTTTACTGTCAAATTCCGTGCATTATTTTAAACATGCGTCCCTCGCAAGCTATTTGGTTTTTTAATTTGATTTTTAGAGAGTGTGTTTAGCATTATAAGACCTTCAATCTCCCACAAAATTTTTTTAAAATAATCGCAATTTGTCCTAATTTTTTATGTTTAACATTTATCAACTTTGATTAGAGTTTAAAAAAAAGTACAGCAAAGTACATCCGTAAATTTTTTTACAGTAATTGGTGGCATATTAAACTTTAATTTCGCGTTGGTTTAAATCTGTTCACATTTGCTCAAGGGGAGAAAATAATAAAAAACCATATAAAGACGCTCGCGCTTGGCGGCTTTCTGCGTAGTCTTTCGAAGAAATTTGTTGCAATTATATTTAAACGCATGCCATTTGATAAGTAGTTGCATATGTGGTCAATTTTATTCTTATAAATTACATATTTAGTTTTAAAATTGTTTAAATACTTACAATCTTCCAATTCAATATTACAGAAAGTACCAAACGGTTCCTTTGAGATTTTGTATTATATTAATGTAAAGCACATTAGACTTCTTTCTAGGTAAACAAACGGAATTCTTAAGGACTCCTAAGTTTTAATTCCTCGTTGTGAAGATTTACAATTAGATAAACAATGTATATAGTATAGTACTTTTAAAAAAAATTTTCGTTAAAATTGTAAACCACTTTTTATTCAATAAAAAGTCATAAAAAACAAGATCATCGCAACTAAAAAATAAAATTTTTGTTTAAATAATTAAAAAAAAATTTTTTTTTACATCATTCGATTCGGTTTTGCATTTTATTTCAAAGAGTATTAAGGTATTTCACTCGAAAATTGCATAGTTTAAGAGTTACGACTTTTTTCCCGAATTCCCATATACTCGACACACTGTGCGCCACAGCATGCACCGCTTATCCTCTTGCCGTATTTTAGCGAATCAGACTCGTGATCAAGATTTCAACGGGTCCAACAAATATCGATGTTGGTAAATGTGGCTACGAGGGGATCCATCTCGGATCACCTTGACCTTGATGTATGTTGTCAAGGACAACATTCCGAACAACTTTTGTCTATACAGGGTGCGGCACAAATTAGTCCCCATGACTTTTCAGCTTCTTCGCGTGGTCGGACAGGAAAGTGTTTCATACCGAAGTTGATCAGTATTTAGCCGACAGGAAATTTCAATTTTTTAAATAGAAATAAAATCGATGTTCAATAAAAAATCTAGGTCACTGTCATATCTTTAAATGTAACTGGGTATTTTTAACTTCATAATATTGTAGGCAACGTCGAAACGAATTCAACGTCCTGCTATACGATCACTTTCAGATGACCTTGAAAGAAAATGTCGCCATGAATCAATTGCCAGAATATTTTAACATTAGAGGTAAACGGAACTTTTCTGTCCATCTATAATAAAATTTGACTCGTTTATATCCACACACGAAATACAAATTTTCTTCGCTCCTCTACGACATTTTTAGGGTAAAGACGCTTTAATCACTGTAACCGTAACGAAAATATTAAGGCAACAGATTAAGACGACTTCGAGATTAATCGCTGGAAAGTGTAACAAAACTTTTATTCGCTTTTTTAATTAATTTTATACTGGACTATTCGTCACATTTTTCCGATTAAAATGAGTACAAACATTACGCAGTTCAGAGCACATGTGCTTGTTTAATCCACGATTTGATCGAACCTCCATTATCCGAAGTAAGGTATCTGTGCTCTCCAATAAAAGATTAAAGTTAATTCTCGTTTAACACGAGAAAAACGTTGTTTACTCTTTAAAGACAGACACAATCTTTTTTCTTGTTGCTCTAACCGGAGAACGCTTCCAGAATCGTCGGAATATTCGACCAATCAAGCGGCTTGCAACGGAGAGGCTTCTCGCCGCTGTTTTCCTTTAGTTTTTCGACGCCCGATGAAGCTAGTTCTACCTTCCTGTTCGAGTTTTCAGGTAAAAGCGACGATAATCCGTATCCGCGTAGACGCGACCGTGGAAAGGCAAACTTTCACCGAACTATACAGACTCCGCCGGTGATACGACTGTTCGAACTCTGACAATCCGTTCCACTTGCGACGTGGATGAAAAAGATCGGACGCTTTCGAAGCTTCCTTACGAATATACGAGCACTTACAGGCGGCGCGACACTCGGGATTAGATAGGAATTTCTTCCTGCGCTCTGAATCCCGGTTTTTGTTCGAGGATTGCTTTCGGTACGCGTTGCGCAAGAGTTGCAACGTGCTTCACCAGGAAAAAATCGTACGTGTGAGATGCGCATAATCAGCGCTGTAAACGTGTTTTTCTCAAAACTTATATCGAATACGACCTCCAGAAAAATTGAACATGCGGTGCAAGATATGGACAATAAGCCCTAAAAATTTCATTTCACTAGCCCTGCTCGTTTCTTCGCAAAAAAATATCTAAAATTATTACTTAAACGCAAAATGCTTCTTCAGTGCTCTCTCGAATTCCATAACACGGTGGCAACAATTTCGAGCCTCTTCAAAAACTACATTGAATACGACCACCAGAAAAATTGCACATGCGGTGCAAAATGTGGACATTAATCCCTGACAATTTCATTTCGATAGCCCTGCCCCTTTTTTCGTAAAAAATATCTAAAATTATTACTTAAACGCAAAATGCTTCTTCAGTGCTCTCTCGAATTCCATAACGCGGTGGCAACAATTGCGAGCCTCTCCAAAAACTACATTGAATACGACCACCAGAAAAATTGAACATACGGTGCAAGATATGAACAATAATCCCTGAAAATTTCATTTCGAAAGCCCTGCCCCTTTCTTCGTAAAAAATATCTAAAATTATTACTTAAACACAAAATGCTTCTTCAGTGCTCTCTCGAATTCCATAACGCGGTGGCAACAACTTCGATCCTCTCCAAAAACTACACTGAATACGACTATCAGAAAAATTGCACATGCGGTGCAAGATGTGGACATTAATCCCTGAAAATTTCATTTCGATAGCCCTGCTTGTTTCTTCGCAAAAAAATTTCTAAAATTACCATGTGAACGGTAAATGCTCCTTCAGCGCTCTTTCGAATTCCATAACGCGGTGGCAACAATTTCGAGCCTCTCCAAAAACTACATTGAATACTACCACCAGAAAAATTGAACATACGGTGCAAGATATGGACAATAATCCCTGAAAATTTCACTTCGATAGCTCTCGTAACTTCCGCGCAAAAAATGATCAAAGTACAGCTACTTTTTCGACCGTCTCCAAACAAACATTTCTAAATAATTGAAGAAAGCGAATAGAGTTTTCCCGAGATCCGTGTACACGTTTCATGGATTCGTCGGGAAAAACGGTAGTCACGTTGGAGATACTTTCCCAGTCTTAAAAGTCCCCAAGGAATTCAATCAAGTATTCTCAGTCGACGTTCCGACAGCCGTCTCCAAATATTTTAGCAGGAACCGCTCGGCCTGTCAGCGGCCATTTTGCCAGTCGAAGGATAAGTAATCAGGAAGCCCGAAGGTTCGGCTGGGGCTGTCTATCATCGGAACTACCGCTAGCAGCGTGCGATTAATCTCAAGAAAGAAGGAACATAACCGTACGGCCTCTCAAAATCTGGCCATTTATTTCCAGGACGGACGGTTGCGGTCGCGATAAATCGGGCCCGACCAGCGAAAAAGACTAGCTACGGTCCTGACGCTCGTTTTTTTCCTGTTTCGCCGGGGGGCAGTTTCTTGGTCCGGTAGGAACTCGATCGTCCTGCCTCGAATGCCGAACAATCATGCTAACGAGAACTATAGGGAACCTTCTCGAGACAGGACGTTCATGCTCAATCTGACGAGACACGGCACTGCATGCTTAAACTTGCGAAATCTGTTACACTCGAAAACAACAAGAAAAATTTATCACAGTCGTTTTTTCTGGTTTTAAATAAAAATTCACACCTTCAAGTTCAATGCAGATGTACAATGAATATTTTCAATGTAACCTGTCTTCGAACATTCAAGGGAATTTTTAAAAAATCAAACTGGAAAGAGAGAAAAATAATTTAAGGGTATAATACATCTTTTTGGTGACGCATTTAACATTATTTTAGCACAGTGACGATTAAAAAATGAACGATGAGAGAAGTAGAAAAATGTTCAATGGAGAACTGCATTTTCTCAGAGAATTACTATGGTGTTTTTCGGTAACATTTTCGAACCTCTTTTGGCAAAATCATCTCTATAAACAAATAAGAAAAAGAGGCAAGAGAAACATTTGGAAGGGAACAAAATCTTCTGGCAGGGAACAGAACTCGAGAAATAGAAGTCTTGAAGATTTTAAAACAGCGGTGTGACTTAGGGATTGTCGATGTAACTAACAGTTTTGATAGAAAGCACGGGGTAGTTCTACAGAAGATTAATCCCGAAGAGTCCGGTAAGTGCCTCAGTGCGGATTTAATTTTCAACAATGTTCAGCTGTCAGCCAGCAGGAT
Organism: Lasioglossum villosulum; assembly: GCA_963971365.1. Classification (NCBI taxonomy): domain Eukaryota; kingdom Metazoa; phylum Arthropoda; class Insecta; order Hymenoptera; family Halictidae; genus Lasioglossum; species Lasioglossum villosulum. The sequence goes on along the minus strand of OZ020497.1, from coordinate 6,285,550 downwards.
TAAGTCGCGAAGAAATTCGATTCCCAGTTAAGAATACACAATCTTGGACAGGGCAGGACGGGTTTCTCTTGCACCCCCTCGCCATAAAATTACAAGAGAAAATTGCTTTTCACCGTCGACTCGATCGCTCCTCGAACGGCCTTTCAAATCGGGTTTGTTTCTCCCTTTTTTCCTCCCTGGCTTTTTATCGCTGCTTTAGTAAAGCCCGTTTGCAAAGCACCGGCGTTATGCAAATCTTTTCGGATAGACTTGAGAATTTTATGAACTCCCGCTGCACGCACCATTGTCTGGTAAACATTCCCAGGAACTTTTTTCAGTCTATTGGATTGTTCTCGTTGGTTTTAAAATTCTTTTTAACCTTGGAAATGAACTTAAAAGCTTTTCGTGATGTATACTGTGAATTATGCAATATCATTTTGAAAAGTGATTTGTCGGTCAGTGGTCATTAGTAAAGAACAATTTGTCCGTATCAATTACTATAATTTTAAACAGATGAAAATGATGTATTGATATTTTTAATAGTTTTGAATATTTCCAATTTTTCTGACGTTCTATACTTCACCAAATGGTTTCCGTCATGCATAAACATTCGCAATTTTATATATTTTCCAAGATTCTATTATAACAAGAAAGAATCTTCCCGCTACTCGAAGAACAGAGAAACTGTCCTCAGTCCAAAGTTCATAGTACTCCTGGCACCAAAGTGGGTCTACCTGGACCCAGTTCAAAAATGACGATCAAGAAGTTTTTGTAAAATCAAATTTTCTAATAATTTATTCCTAGACTCGATTCACGATAATATTAAATTACTGATGCTCTCGGCGCGAAGGTTCGATTATTTGTTACTTAATTTACAAAGCAATTTTGAAGAAAAAAACTAGTAATGTAATTTGCAAATTTACTTTATAAATCAAGTAACAAATGATCGAACCTTGAGAGCATTAGTAATTTAATATCAATATAAATAACACGATAAGTCGCCACGAACAATAACATAGCAAAACATAATGCAACAGAATGAAAAATGGGTTACCGAACAAATCTCCGAATATGAATACATACCTCAATGTAATCTTTGAATTTTAATTTAAAAACCCAGCATAGCGAAACTCCGTTTACGTCAACGAAATTTTAGCAGTACCTGGTTAACCGAGTTCTCGCCGAGCGAAATCCTCTTATACATACGAACGCGAACTTCCCGTTAAACGAACGAAAAATCATAGTCAGTAGGAGACAGGTGGCCTGTTATTACACGAACCACCCGATTGTGCGAACGACCTTGTATAAATTGAGTTCTCTTTCACCTACAACCAGAATGATGGAAAATCAAATACGGAAACAGTAATTTGCGCGAATACCCGCAATCCAGTGACAACGTCACCGACCACCGGCAACCGAGCACTCCGACTCACAATCACAGAAATCAACCCCCGTCACTGCGTTACTCGATGATGGTGAATTTCGACCCGACGAAACCGAACAGGATTCAGTAGAATGAACAGATTGAATGAAAGTCGAAACGATTCGGCGAGGACGAGTGAATGAGAGGGTGGATCGCAGAGAGGGAGTTTTCGCGGGGGTGGGATTGCGAAACATCTTCTAGTATCAATTATAATACTAGAGAGATGATCGTTATTGCACTAGGTGTACGCGAACGAGAACCACAATGATCACAGATCGACGAGGTATGCATGGACAGATGTTACTGTCGGGTTTCCGTACCGTGTCCGTTCACCCGTTCTCCATGGAGGGACGACACTCGAGCCGACGTGCCTCCGTCGGCAGCTCGAAAGCGACTGACGCCGTTCGCCTAGCGCGCCCCGACCCCTAGCACGTCCGCGGAGTAGGGGAAGCGAGGCGTAGTGTGGGCAGCGGCGAGGAGTAGGGGAAAGAAAAGCGCGTAGAAGGAGGAAGTAAAAATAGAGTGGGAGGAAGAAAAGCAGTGTGGAGGGGAAGGGGATTAGAGTGGGGGGAAGAAAAGCAAAGAAGCACGAAGCACGCCACCCGGAAATGACGAGCAAGGAAGCGAGGAGGAAGCGAGGAGGAAGCCGAGGGAATGGTACCGCAACGAAAGGGATGCGCTCTCTCTTTCTCTCTTACTCACTCTCACGCTTTCTCACTAACTCTAACTCCGTCCCGTCTTGTTTCAATAATTATTGTGCAACCGTAAAACTGTTATTTGCTCGTTGCGAACCGCTGCCAAGACGTCTGCACGAGCAGATGGTTTGTGTAACGATGATTGAACATTTCGAGTTACGTTTATTTGAGCTTTCAATTCCGGATTCGTTGTCTTTACTTTTTTCCCTGATGGTGTATATACGTGATAGGGTAACTGCACCAGTGAATGAACATTTAAGAAATTGTTCAGGAAAATATTTTATTTAAAAAAAAACTATGTGAATTAAAGGAATCTCATATATGCCAAATAGCTCCCTATACTTCATTTGTCAAAAATAAATGAACACAAATACAATGAAAAAATATATATAATTACGTTTGTTTATTCGGTGGAAAATTTCCATCATCTCGTATAAGTTGCATTCTTGAATGAACTTCTTTCGAAAAAAACTGAAAAATCTAAAAAACTGCTTGACCAATATGGACCAAAATCTAATCGGCTCTAAGTTACGACGGGGCCCATCGATTGCATCATTCATCATTCTGATCGCGTTGTTACTTTTTCAGAAAACGTTAACGAAAAATTTGATAACATACAAATGGCCATACGCACACACACACACTAACAATTTGATAAAAATAGTTTAAAATGACTCCAATGACCATGAAACGTGAAGATCTGCTAAAAAATCGATTTTCGATTTTCGAGGTAATTACAGTAACTTCCCTATGAATCGGAAAGTTAATTATTATTATTCTTCTTTATTAAACGTTAAATCAAAAATATGAAAAATACCAGTCAATGAACACTACATTCTAGTAATTGAATAATGCTAGTCCAATCAATGAACAAAATTACTAAACAATATTCTCCTATTTATTTAACTCTTTAATCACAATTTTATCGCTGGTATGCCGTCCGGGTTAAAATTTGTTGAAATATACAAAAGCGTTCATTTACTGGTGCCCGTTCATTCACTGGTGCAGTTACCCTATGTTATATTAGCTGGTATAAATTCGATCGGTTGATGTAGGTATGGTTTTTCTAGTTATTGAGAATATAGAAATTAGGGCATGTTTATTATATATACAGTGTGTTCGACTACAGGAGGGAGAAAATTTAAGGGTTGGTTCTTAACAATGACATAAGACGAAAACGAAGAATTAAAAAATTGCGATTTCGGGACAGTCACGTATCAAGCGATAGATGCATGCATACCTTGGTTCTCGTTTGGAGTCCCAGCGAGGTGAAAACGTTTAATAAATCATTGGACAACATTGAACTCCTTGACGTACACAACGTACACTTTTGTTAGACGCGTTGTTGATTTTTAATTGTTAGTAGCTAAATTATTTATTCTTCATTTTCGTCTTTTATCATCGTTAAGAAACACCCCTTAAATTTTCTCCCACCTGTAGTCGAACACCTTGTATACGGTATTGTTTGTTTTGTGTGTCCAATATGTAGGCGGTGGATAAAGTTGATTTATAATTAACGATTTGTAAAATGATTACAGAAACTCGGTCTACCTGGACTTTCATCTAAAAATTGATCATTTTTATGTATTATGAATTTGTCGATTCATGCGAGTGGCTCTAACGATTTGATCGCTCACTACAGTCGTACCAACGTCCATAAATATAGAGGATCGATAGGGTATCGGTACACTGAATTTCTTTTGCTGTAACGCGAGTTACGAACGCGAACATCTGGATGTAATGTCTGTTTGAACTTTCAATGTTGGTTTATCGCATTTTCCTTTGAAATATTGTAGACCGTGTTGGGATATTATTTGTACAATTGGTTTGATAAATTGTAGAGACAATGGATAGAACCGATTCTACTCGATGCAGTTCAACTGTTTTTCTTTTGACTAGTGCCTACTTACATCGACGTCCAGAAATACTGTGGATCAATAGACTGTTGGTGCAGTTCCTTTTGCTATAATGCGAGTTGCAAAGCTAACAAATTGATACGACATAGTTTATTTAGTGCATTGCTACACCTTGGGGTCCCATAGCAGTTTAACAATGTACAGTTGATTTACCATTAAAAATAACTATGTACTCCAATTGTACACAATTCCACTATCTTTATATGCTAGTCTAATACAATTACTTATATTCATATTTTCATTAAAATGAAAGGAGATAAATGTTAATTTATATATTTTCATTTTTTCTTTTTCTATCTTGTCGTCATTAAATACCACTGACAATCTAAGAAAATTGTTCTGGCTGGAATCTGTGAAAATTTGTCTGATCTACAAATTTTGTTTGCGTCAAGTGCAAATTTTAGACATGTTGCCTGATTAACGTCTCTTCTCTTTATTATTTTTTTCATCGCGCAAAATCGAAGAATCACGGCAAAGAAATGCGAATAAAAGTTTCTCTGGAACTCCGGTATGTATTATAATTAAAAGCGAATTTTCGCGATTCGTTGGATAACAAGCAGCGAATAAAAGGGTTTCGAAGTAGCGGCGAAGGTGGTTATTATTATCCCGAGGGCGAGGATTCCCTTGGCGTCCCTCGAAGACAATTTTTAACGCGTAATATTGGTTTTCAACAATGCGCTGTCACGCGTTGGCCAGGATACTCGATAATCATGCTACGCCAAACAGCTTTCACTTCGACATCCGTTACAGTCGAAACAGAAAATCCGTTCCAATTTATATCTGCCGGTGTTTACATTTCGCTCATACCGAATTTCACTTTTACCATTCGATTTTGCGCGTGGTGTGATCCACGCTGGACGTTCTCGTAGAATGAAATTTTTCGAACAACCTGGCAAAATGTATTTACCTGTACATCTGTCGTATGCACATTCTGATCGAGATTTTTTATAAATTTGCAAATTCGATGAACGTACAAAAATATCCACGTCAACAAACACTGGTAATCGTTTTTTACTTTTGAGAAGTGTGAATGAATAAATTCTGTTTTTAAAAATCAAGTATAGAAGCATAACACAGTACGAAAGTTATTAAAATTGTGTGCAATAAAGATGAAGATAAATGTGACGTAAAAGTTGAAGTCGTAATGTGTGGTCAAAATATTTTCTTGTTTTGCCAACAGAGAAATATGGACTTTTTAACACCAGGGTCAACAAAGTCAAACACAAATGTACTAAATGAGAAAATAATGAGGAAATTTTTACGTTTTATACGCACAGTGTAAGAAAATAATTTACTAATGTCACCTTTGACCCTTCGCAGTCGAAGCTATCTTAATTTGAAAATTAAACATATCTTCCGACTTAAAGTAATTCCGTTGTACATGATTTTTTTCATTTTATGGATATTAATTGTAATTTATGAGGTACCAACGTATTTAATAATGTAAACAATATTGTGAATAATGGTACAGCAATTGAGGGGTGATTAAGGGTTAGAAACCCTTTTAATGAATTGTATAGTATTTTAAGGGTCGCATCGAAATAGATTTCGACGAAACTCAATTAATTTAACAAGGTACCCAAAAATTGCACTAAATAGTGTATTATTATTATTTTTTTATAACCTCATTCAGTGTCCAATCCTTTCGAACTGTATATCATTGGAGAAGTCTGAATTTTGCGATTAATTTCATATAAAATACTCGTGCTTAACATATATATATAAACGACCTTGTAACAAAAATGTGGAGGTAGCTAACTTAGTTGCCACCTAATATAATTTTGATGGTTCCTCAGAGTCGTAAATAGTTTGCAAAATCTGCTTAACCGTTTAGCACTGTATTCACTGCAAATCAAGTTCCTAGGGTACCAAAAAATTGCACTGAATTGAACATCGTAATTTTTGGTAACCCTCCAGAGTTACTACTCGACAGTAAAGTGAAACATTCCACATTGCAGGACCTATTATTCATAGACTGCAAGAGAATAAAATATGCTTGCCCCAGAGATGTCCAGACGAGGTCAAAGAGGAAAGGCTCGTACGTTTTTGCGTGTGTGGTGGTAGGGTTAAGGTGGAGACTTAAGTGTAGGTGGGCGTGAACTTGGACGATAAGATAAAACCGATGGATTAGGTCAGGATTGAATCTAAACAAAATCTGGGTCACGTTTGTATCGAAGCCGCGAAACCAGGTCTCGGTTAGGTATCTGGGTTGGCAGCGGGTGCGAGCTCCAAGATAAGGGCTAAACCGTCGCGCAGCCTCGGTTATTCAGAATTAATCGCTGTTAGGCTTCCCGCGGAAAAGGTGACAAAACGCAGAATTTATACAGGCTGCTCCAAAAAAGATAGATGCGAAAAATGTACACGTGGAAAGAAAGAACGCGTATTAATTAATTTCCCTCCCTTACACTATCATAAATAAACTTGTCTGATAGACATGTCGCTTCCTTTGAAAATGGTGACACGTTAAAAATAGCGATACCGTTAAATTATTTTAATCTTTCTACTATTTGAAATTATACCTACTCATTTCTGTTATAAATGCATGAAATCCTCAGTCGTCTAATCATCATAGTCTCAGCTAGTTTTAGCTACTATAGTCGCCTCTTCAAGGTGGATTATAGTCCCACACTACTGTAACATAATAATGTTAACACATCAACGTTATTGACATTATAGTTGTCCGTTCTGGATTTTTTCGAGTACCCCATTATAACGCAATAAAACATTTATATAAAATTCGAATGATTGATCAGTTTTTTACGCTACTTTTCTTCGACATTTCCATAGAAGTATCCCCACAAAGAAACCCTAGTGAGCAGACCGAGGAACTTCATGCAAATTTGATGTTATCTTGGACAAATTTAAAGAAACTGGAATTAAGGGAAGTTCTCCCTTCTCGAGCCCTTTCATGAGTAATTACTAAATGCCAGTCAATGTGCAATTCAGTAAAATGAATATTAGATTACATAGGACACGTTTACAATATTGTTGTATAAGAATGTTGTGCTTTCAGGTACTTTTTCCTTCGCGAAAATGTTCTCCGCGATTTCCTTCAGGAGTTATTCACGGAAAAGATGGACCAATCTGCGCGGCTATAGCTGAGCGCGGTGCTAGAAGCCGCGCTGTGAATGGGCCGTGTTTTTAAATAATAACTCCTTAACAAAGCCTCGGAGGACATTTTCGCAAAGGCAAAAATTACTTCAAATGACCACTGTTTCATATTATTACAAAAACTGGCTAAACATTTTGGACATTCATGTTATTTTTCTAAAATAATGTGAAACACAGTAAAAACTCAAATACTGTCCGGGGTCGCGACCCCAAACATTGTCTAGTTGCTTCATAGTCCAGTCAATTAATGCTTAAAAGGGGGGTATAGAGGGAAATGGAAAGAACACAATTTTTGACTTTGGGACTTTGTTTGGACTAGTTAGGAGGTAAACATACTAAAAGTCCCCACTCCTAGGAGGTGAGCGGAGTGCAGGGGGGCACGTGGAAGGTCCCTTTTTTTGGTTTTTCGCTTATATCTCGGAAACTATGCGTTCTAGCGATAAGACCATTCTATACAAAATTAATGCTAACACAATATCCTACAAAATTGTTTCTATTCAGTTTTTCGGTATCTCGCACAGTATTCGAGATATCCGCGCCCATAGTTCACTAATTTTGAGAAAGAAAATGCTTGCCTCTTGTTTTTTGTCTTATTTGACTAAATCTTCTTTTCCAAAATTAGTGAACTATGGGCGCGGATATCTCGAATACTGTGCGAGATACCGAAAAACTGAATAGAAACAATTTTGTAGGATATTGTGTTAGCATTAATTTTGTATAGAATGGTCTTATCGCTAGAACGCATAGTTTCCGAGATATAAGCGAAAAACCAAAAAAAGGGACCTTCCACGTGCCCCCCTGCACTCCGCTCACCTCCTAGGAGTGGGGACTTTTAGTATGTTTATTGTCCGCGCGGCGAGAGTTGGCACAGAATGGCGTCAGTGGGGTGCAGGGGGAACGGCGAGTCCCACTCTTAACGCACTGGGAGCACCACGTGGTACCTACAAGTTCTCGTGCCAACTCTCGCCGTGCGGACTATACCTCCTAACTAGTCCAAACAAAGTCCCAAAGTCAAAAATTGTGTTCTTTCCATTTCCTTCTACAAGTTTTCGTTGACTGGACTATCACTCCACTGCCTGTCAACGCTGTGCCGCACTACAAGGCAATTGTTGTCGGCTCGGGTATTTCTGTGTGAACACCATCGCATTGACACAATGAAATTACACGAGGTACGAAACAAAATCAATTTTTTTCTTCATCTTTGCATCTGTTATTCGACGATAACTTTCGCCCAACAATGAATTATTGTTTCCACCCCTCGCACCCCGTTCCTCCCCTCGCAAGATTGAGCAGCCGGGGTGGAAAACGGGTTCGGAACAACGAGCAAACAACCCCGGAAACACGCGAGGACAAGCAACGAGGAAAACGCGTGACACGCTGCGAAGACAAATAGAATGATGCAGGGCTGCTGCTCTCCGGAGCAAACGGAGTGCGATCGACAAACGCGAAGACGGTGAACAAAGCATTCTGGTCTGGGTCGAAGAATTTAGTGACACTTCAGCATGAATTCCAGTTGGAACGGGCTGAGCTGGATGTTTGCCGGCATTCAATTACTCGTATTAATATTCCGACATCCTTTACGGTAGAAATAACTTCTTCGTAATCAACAAAATGAATGTTTCTCAGGATTTCGTTGATTTCATTACTTTCCAGATGCACGCAAATCCCTAGAAATGTAAGCTGAATCGATATCGGTTTGAACGAAATGTTTAGTTTTTGGTTGAACGTCAGCGAATTCCCGACGCGGAAAATTATGCGAGCATGATTTTCTCGGCGCACAAAATATCACGAAGGGTTTCGGTTCCGTTTTAATCATCCCTGTGATCTTCTTCATCACCGTGTCCTCTGGACCGTTATCCTGCGTCGCGGTAATCAATTTTTCCCTTTCCACGATCGTGTTTTTCCTTTGTCCCCTTCGCATGGACGATGCTGCCGGTGTCGTTATCATTGTCATTAATGTTACCATGTTCGTATTATCGTAATAACGATACCTCTTTTTACGTTCACATTGTTTTGCGTTCATATACATGTTTTTGTTACGAATGTGTAAAATCCGCCGACATCGTTTCATAGTCTGTTCAGCTGCAAACTGCTGCTCATTTACACGAATCCGTTGAGACGATTATGAATGACTGCAGTAGATTACAATTTAATAATAATGGGAAATACATAATTGCAGATATCCACTGACGAGTATTTTCCGTATAAAGTAAGAAATTACTAGTCGAACAAGATTCCCTCGATTTAAAAAAGAATAGATTATTAAAAACCTCCTCTTGTTTGGTTCACAATTTTTTGATTAGCAACTTAGCTATTTAACAGCAATAGGAAATAAATAATTACAGATATCCACTGACGAGTATTTTCCGTATCAAATAAGAAATTACTAGTCGAACAAGATTCCCTCTAAAATCGATTTAAAAAAGAATAAATTATTAAAAATCTCCTCTTGTTTGGTTCAAAATTTTTTGATTAGCAACGATCACAGTAGATTTCAATTTAACAGTAACAGAAAATAAATAATTGCAGATATCCACTGACGAGTATTTTCCGTATCAAATAATAAATTACTAGTCGAACAAGATTCCCTCTAAAATCGATTTAAAAAAGAATAAATTATTAAAAACCTCCTTTTGTTTGGTGCATAATGTTTTGATTCGCAACGATTACAGTAGATTTCAATTTAACAGCAACAGAAAATAAATAATTGCAAATATCCACTGACGAGTATTTTCCGTATCAAATAATAAATTACTAGTCGAACAAGACTCCCTCTAAAATCGATTTAAAAAAGAATAGATTATTACAACCTCCTCTTATTTGGTTCCCATTTTTTTGATTAGCAACGTTCACAGTAAATTTCAATTTGAGAACAATAGGAAATAAATAATTGCAGATATCCACTGACGAGTATTTTCCGTATCAAATAAGAAATTACTAGTCGAACAAAATTCCCTCTGAAATTGAATTAAAAAAGAGAATATGATTGCAATCTTCATTAGCAACGATTGGAGAAGATTGTAATGCAGTCATACTAAAGAATAAATGATCTAAACTAACAACTGACAAATGATTCTGCGAAAGCGAATTATTTGTTTAACAAGAGGCAATCGCGGCTCTGTATGTACGTAGTTCCGTCGAGATTGCGATCGATAGATCGACGAGGCACAAATCTCTCTTCGTTTTCGCCGGTCTGCTAGCAAGGATCTCGCGAAAATCATCGCGAAAATGAAACGCCCGCTGGAAATAACGAGGACCGACATGGAAACGACTAAATAATGGCGACCCTTCGACGCTGAACATAGTAATCAGCGCGCGGCCGAGCGGATTTTCCTGCTGCGATTTACGCTCGCTCGGTTGTTTCATCTTCGGCATTGTGCGACTCGCACCAGGAAAATAATGCGAACCGCGACGAATGTGGCCGGCATACTTCTCTTAACTAAGGGAAATTAAGAACCGTTCTTAGAAACGAGCATTCGCGATCCTCGCGCAAAGAAACCCCTTCAGAATATTCTTCAGTAGAACATTTTCAAATTCCAACTCCTCGATTTCATTTTTCACAGAGGATAATTAAAATCGAATGCGAGGACTTTGTTTCCCATTTGCAAATTAATCTTCTGCCAAGCAGTACAGATTTCGTAATTAATTCTCTGCAAGCATACGAATTTTTTAATTAATTTTTCACAAACTACACAGATCTCCTAATTAGTCTTTCCATGTTGGGTTCTGACAAGGAATCAAAATTTTCAAAGAAACTTTTTACACAATAAGCTTTGCACATTAATTTATTTGAAGGCATAAAAGCTTTCGAAAACTCATTTTTCAGGAAGAACAAACACGTTTTTTAAACAACGTGTTTGTATAGTAAAAAAATTATTTGTTTTGGGATCAATCATTTGGGAAGAAACTTCCGAATAAACTGTTCAGAATGAATATTCTAAATTATTTCATTGAGACAAGCTCTTATCTCCTGTAGTAGCGATGTTGCAGAGTCACCCGGTATAGCGAGTCGTTAGCGATGATTAAAGTCTCGGCAGAGGTGTCGGGTTGAAAAGTCGAAAACTGAGGCATAAATAGATAAAATTCTATTCGGGTATGTGTACGTATTTAATATACGGGGTACGATTAAAAATATTCCCACGGAGCTTTAATTAAACCGGAGGAGAAAATGGGCGGACAGGTATCCCGACGCCGAGATAAGTATGCGTGAGGCTCGACGTGCCGTGATGGGATGCGGCAGATGGCTCGAATTAAAAGTAATTTATTATAGCAACCGCGCGTGCATATTAGCGGAGCGTAGATAACCGGCGACGAAACATGCGAGAAAATATGCTTATCGATCGCGGTCGCCTTTAATTCATAAGAGTGCATCAATGTCCTAGCCAATCTTTGTAATTAGCATTGTAAACATTTGCAGGTTTATTTAAGATAGACTAATAGACTAATAGAAATGTAGAAGGAACGATAACGTAATAGGGTGTACAATTTCAAACGTTTCGAAATTAGTGTTAGCGTTTAAACAGAAAAAATTGTAGAGAATTTGATGTTGTATGAAAGAGTCTGTATAATTCAGGACAAGAACCAAACATAGGTGCACGATTACAAACGCTGAATGAAAACATGTACAAAATGTTTCACGTGCTATGAAACAGCCTGTAGAATTCGAAGCAAGAATCTAGGGAATTTGAAATTTTGAATAAAATAGATAATCGAATAGAATAGAGAACAAAAAGGAAAGAAAATTAGTTAAGAAGGAATTCAATCGACCGTAAACGTATTACATAGTGTGGAACAGTCTGTATATCTTCGTAAAGGGAGGAGACAGGACACAATAAAAATCTACGCGGTTACGGAGTCGTGAAGTTTACGATGAGTCTACAAACACCGGGGAAAATTGAGAGATAAAGTACGTGATATAAAGTTGATCAAGGGAAACGAGCCTCCTACTATAAAACAGACTGTATACCTAGAAACACAAGACCAACGTGTACCTCAGATAATTTCTGTGCTCAATGACAAAGGCGCTGTACAAGTTTCTACCACCGATCTACCGAGAGCTTGGAGAAAATTAAACAATTTTGAGTACAAGCATAAAGTAGAAATGGTTCTTATTTGAAGTAGTCATATAACGAAATGTTCAATTTTAATTTGGGAGGACCACGAACAGAAAACAAATCGGGTAACTCAGTTCAGACATGGTTTACCAAAAGAGTGATGCATATTATAGTACAGCCTGTATGCAGCGGCAATTAAACTCGTCCAAAAATGCTGCATTTATTATGGAACAACTTGTACGTAGGCGGCAATTAACCATTTGCACTCGGAGCTATTTGAACTTGGAAATTAAGCATTTTGTTCCAATTTGGAATAACTCCATTCCATATGATTTTCTTTATTTTATAGATATGAAATTAACATAATACCTCATACGATAGTTAAATATTTAGTAATTGACTAGACACCTATACAGGGTGTCCCAAAATTCCTCCGACATCCGAAAATGGGAGGTTCCTTGGGTCATTTGAAACATTTTCCTTTACAAAAATGGCGTCCGCGGCTTTGTTTAGGAATTATTAACGAAAAACACGGACCAACCAGAGCTCGACCTAAACGCGAGTTAGCACAGTCGGCCCGACGCGCCAACTGTCAGTTGGCCGAACGTGTCATCGCATGTCTAGATCGCGCTCTGATTGGTCCGTGTTTTTCGTTAATAACTCCTAACCAAAGCCGCGGACGCCATTTTTGTAAACGAAAATGTCGCTTCAAATGACCCAAGGAACCTCCCATTTTCGGGTGTCGTAAAATTTTGGGACACCCTGTATTTAACAATGTACACACCATTTCGAGTAATGGTACAGCAATTTTTAGTGGTGGCTCAGAGTCACGTTGAAAAATGTTTCGTTTAATGTGAAGGAGCCTGTACGTCGAAGACGGGACGTCAAAACGGGGCCTGAAGAGGTAAAGGGAAAAATGGCAAAATTTAGGACATGGGTTCAGATCACCATGAACGACCTATATATTATAGTGTTTTTCATTAATAACTCCTAACCAAAGCCGCGGACGCCATTTGTGTAAACGAAAATGTCGCTTCAAATGACCCGAGGAACCTCCCATTTTCGGGTGTCGTGGAATTTTAGGACACCCTGTATTTAACAATGTACACACCGTTTCGAGTAATGGTTCAGCAATTTTTAGTGGTGGCTCAGAGTCACGTTGAAAAATGTTTCGTTTAATGTGAAGGAGCCTGTACGTCGAAGACGAGAACGTCAAAACGGGGCCTGAAGAGGTAAAGGGAAAAATAGCAAAATTTAGGACATGGGTTCAGATCACCATGAACGACCTATATATTATTGAGCGGCCTATATACCCAGTAAGCGAAGGGATCTCCGCAAGATTCGTAAGGTCGCGTATTTGGGCGGCGGGTCCGCAGGGAGCGGAGAGAGAAAATTGGGAAACGCGAGCACAGAGGCTAGGACAGAGTGGAGAGAGAGAAAGAGAGAGTGCGGAACGGTGAAACGCGGACGCACCCGCTCCTATACCCGTCTCATACCAAGACCTATACCGGGTATACTCGTCTCCCGTACCCGCACCGTCACCCGCGAAGGGCTCGCCCCCTAAAGGGAGAAAGGGTGGGCGCAGAGAGGGCAGCAATGCGACGGTAGTTGCGCCACCGACGCCGTACGCCGTGTGCCGTGTGTCGGGATCAGCTGTGAGCTGGCAACTCGAGTCAGCTGACTGGCCGGCCCCTCTGCTGCCACACCAACTCTGCGACAATCAATATCCCCCGCTGTGCCCCCGCGCGATTCCGCCCCTGCGTCTACCCCCCTTTCTCGGGTCCTGCTTCCAGACACGTATACCGACAAGATGCTCGATTACAACGCTAGCGAAAATCAGGCTTGGGCATTATCGAAATAAATGACCTGAAAAACAATCGTTCGGGCAAACATTTATATGACTTTACTACGTTAGAAATAGTCATGTGTCACTCCAGATAATCGTTTCATATTTTTTTTTTTTTTAATTAAATCTTATACAAGATTTATTACAACGTTAGGTAATGATATACAAACAGAATATTATATACATAGCGAGAGGTATTTTCAATATAAACATATAGGTGAACAAATTAACATTATTTTTTTCCCTTTTGGATGACACCTACACACATATGGTGGCAAGCCCCGATATTAGGGCCAGACAGGAACATAGAGACATCTAAGGGCAATTGAAATCCCAGTTTGTGGAGCTTTTCTAAAAGTAAAGATCTTTGGGTGTTGTATAATTCACACTGCCAAATAACATGGTTGAGAGTTTCACTCTCAGAGTTACACACACGCTTAGGGTTGTCAATGATGTCGATACGGGCAAGAGAGCTAGCTAAATGATAGTGATTCGCTCAGCATAATCGTTTCATATTTAATTTGAAATTCGAATTTTCCGTTCGATCAAATAATTCGCACTCTCCGAAATGTTCTACTTATCTCGGGTACTGGGAACCAATTTTGAAAGCGACTGCAGCTAAACTGTAATGATTAATATTGACGTGAAACTTCTTTGCTGAGGGTAACAATTTTCTGATGTAACGGAAGTCAATGTTACGAAAGTCGAAAGTCGAGTGGCGCGAAAATTTAAACTGAGAATGAACGTAGAAAAATAATTTCTTACCCCGACGGGATCCGAACCCCGGTCTACCGATTGGTATTCCAACTTCTTAACCGCTTGGACAAGCTTGGATAGCGAATGGTTAGAACAGCGCGTGCAACCACATTTTTTATTTTTATTTGCATGAATTAAAGTAATATAATTAAATATATTACAGACGTATTAGAGATATATATTTTTTTTAACTACCGTGTGTGGAACAGAAAAAAAATCTTGTGCGTGGGAACCACGCGCGATAGAAGTGAAACTTATTGCTTATTAGGTATAATAATTTATCTGTATCTATACCCAATAAACAAGTTTCACTTCTATCGCGCGTGGTTCCCACGCACACGATTTTTTATTGATTATTATTGTGTTTGAACAAGATAATTGAAATAGAATATGATTTTATTGCAAGGGAAGAACAAATCATTCTCAAAGTTCGAATTCGCCCCTATGAATTGTCCTTGTGAAGGCAGTCGCATCGAACATGGAGGATCGTTTGATTCGAACGTATCTAGCCACGGCTTAATCAGTGTTAACGTTGCCCGTCCTGTTACCATCAATTTCAGTTACCGTATCAGTCCACGTCGATCTTCGACAATGAAGACTATTATCCTGAAAAACAATGAAGCTTACGGCAACGGTGAGTACAGGAATACAGAGAGTACCGTGATCATCGATTCGTGGGACAGTTACGTAAAGAGGATCGACTTCGTCGGTAGTCCGCGTGCAACCCTTAACCGCGAAGAAGGGCGTAAAGTAGACCGTGACCTTGACACGAAGTTCTACGGAAGCCCCCCTCTCTCTCTCTCGCCCTTGGCGAACTTAGCACAGAGCCAGAAGAACGAGGAGGGACACGGTAATGATGCATTTTCTGGAAACCAGGGAAACGCAACTCACTCAGACCTGACCCGTGTACGGAAACCGCTTTTCATGGCTGTTTAGAGTTCGTGGTACGCGGGGCTCGTTAACTGAATAGGAATCGAGAAGCTTGGAGAAGCATCAATCGCTTCTTCAAGATCGTTCCAAGCATTGAGAGGATCATTCCGAGTATTCAGATGATCGTGGACTATAATGACTCGATAGCCGCAGCAATTAATCCGTTCCGGAGGGAATTGCGGGGATGCAGGACCTTGAAGAGATCTCCAAGCATCGTCCAGATTTTTCAAGATTCTGAAGAGATGTTAAAAATCATTTTGAACAGCGGATTTTATGCATTTATGATGAAAATTAGTAGGTAGTAGTTTAATTTTATTTGTTCCCTTACGGGTTACAAAGAGAGATCCCGTTCCCTGTACAATTTTCATTTATTTATGTTTTTATATAAATCTATCATAAACTAAAATAAAAATAAAAATAATAAGACTAAAACTATAATTATAAAATTTCAAAAATTAAAAAAATTTAACAAAAATTAATGGGTGTAATTTAAAGCAGCAAATAATACTAGAAGAATTTAAATATACTGTTATACAATTTTCAACCTGTTAAACATATTACGAGAGAAAGTACATTTCTATTTCACACCAGGTTGTTGCATTTCAGGCAGAAAATTGATATTTTGCCTAAGGATTAGATCGTCTAATTATTGCAGAGTCCAAATTGTTATACTTTAAACATTTTAAGGGATCTAGTCTACGTAGAGACTTTTCAACAATCAAATAATAGAGGCTTTTCAAGGCTGTTGAACGATCACTCCAGTTACCAGATCTCCTAGGATCATTGGACATCTCTCAGGCTAATTAAAACAGTTTTTTGGACTGGATTAGGAAAAGGAAGATCTAGACCTAGGTTCTCCAGTGAAGGACTCGGGGATGTTCTAAAGTGGAGCCCTCCCAAGAGACGTCGAATGTCCCACGACTCGATTCCAATCAAAAGACCACCTCTCAGACGATAAATCCAGAGAACTCCGAGAGTTGTTTTCCCAGATTGTACGATACAAGTCTCTGAGAAGAAATCGTGTTCGCAGGGACACTAAAAGCGTATATCCTTGTCCTCTGAAAAAAATTCAACAGAGCTTCAAAGAAAACTGTTCTTTCAGGTGAATTGAAAGTCCCTTGACGACGTTGAAAGCTATTGGGAAGATCCTACTTTAAAAAGAACTGCAGAAGACTATAAATAAAAGCACTTCTGGATGATGCTCCCTAAAGGGCCCTACAAATCCTTAAAGATTTTCAAAGATACATTAAAGCCTCTTGTTGCTGCGGAGACCCTAGAAAGACAACGGACGCAGATACTCCGTAGGAGTTGTATTCCTTCTTGCCAGTTTTCTTCGTGTATAATCGCGTATACAGTAATTTCAGAATCGTAGTCCCAACACCCGTGTTTTGAACGGACTACGATGAAGTAGGGTGGCTATTTTTTGATTTATGACTGCGTCTACCCTACCGCGCCGAGACTTCAAACGACAAGCCGAACGT
Organism: Lasioglossum villosulum; assembly: GCA_963971365.1. Taxonomy (NCBI): domain Eukaryota; kingdom Metazoa; phylum Arthropoda; class Insecta; order Hymenoptera; family Halictidae; genus Lasioglossum; species Lasioglossum villosulum. The sequence continues at coordinate 6,268,359 of OZ020497.1, read as the reverse complement.
AGAGAAGGACAGAATGAAATAGGATCGCGTGGCCGAAACGTGTCCCCGTCGCCGGCACAGTTTAAAGGCCCGTGCGTCATCACAATAAAACACCAAGACCTTAACTTCTTTATTTTCGATGAAATCATTATGGAACTTTCACCAACATATTCGTGGCATTTTTCTGATTAAAATCATACCAAACACGATATGATTTGGCCAATATTTAGTGGTTTAATCGACGATGAAAGTTTCGAACGCAACGAAGAAGAGCGTATTGGAAAGAAAGAGACGCGAAGAGTCGCCGTCGCCGGCATAGATCAAACACGCTGTCCTTCTTGTAAGTAAAACTTTCATCGTCGATTAAACCACTAAATATTGGCCAAATTATATCGTGTTTGGTATGATTTTAATCAGAAAAATGCCAGGAATAAGCCAGTAAAATCTCATAAAAAAATAATGAAAATTAAGTAGTTTGAAAATTCGATTCACTCGAGTCAATGTAGTGGTGTTCACACCGATATACCCGAGCCGACATCAAACATCGCCGTCCTGCTGCCCGGCGCAGCGTTGACAGGTGGTGGAATGGGTAGGCACTGGACTACGATTGAAGAGGCGACCGAGGACTACGATTCAGAAATTACTGTAATCTACTCCTTTAAATGAAGTCTGGGAAAGTCTCTGAAAGTCCTTGACTGTAGTTCTTCGAATCACTCAAAAGTGTTCGGAAAAAAACCAAAACCAAGCCGAAAGAGACTTTGCTAGCGACAAACAATTCCAAATAAACCTCGAGTCTCCCATGTATCATCCTATCGCGAAACTAGTCAATTACTTTGCTGGAATCCACTGAAGATTTATTTCCGTCCGCGTTTCTCCATAAAGATGGCGGGCAAAGCGAGTCTCGTTGCAACTCGAGCCACGTCGCTTTTATTTACATAATACACGACCGCATTTTCGCCCAGAACTTCACGAAACTGAAGTCCGCTTAGGCGAAACGAGTTAAGAGGAGGGAAATTGCGAGAGCGAGAGAGAGAGAGATGAAACTCAATAGACTGGCGTTAGAGGACAAAGCGTTTTACTGGGACCCATCGTCGTCGACTGTTTCGCAGCTTTGCGAATGCGTACGGTGTTGCGACGAGGTGTCCACAATGGAGTCGTGGAAATTGTTGCGATTCTAAGCACCCTCTTTGATCCTCAATTTAATTGGGTAGCAAGAAATATGTACAGAACAGAAATTCGTTTTTGTTGCCAATACGTTTCGTGTCGGTCTACAATCTCATTTCGTAATTGAATTATTTAATTCGGCTAAATGCGTTGCTTAAAAAATTAATTCCTCAAGAGATCGAGGATGAAACTGGCATTTCCGCCTGTGAAATTTTAATGAAATATTACCTCAGCACAGGTGCTCGATCATTCTCTGTTTTCCACGGTTATGGTTACGCTCGAACGTTATCATATCGCTGATTTATCGCGTTAAATAAACATCGCTTCCGCAGAGGGACCGCACGACTGTGGCATCGTTTTCCAATTTTCGGAGCCTTACGAGCTGCATCAATTACCTCGGCGAACCGCTTCGTTTACAGGTAATTACTTAGCCGAGGTTGTAGACGCCGAGGAGGAGGTCGCCTTAATGACGATAAGTAACACGCCGATAAGGAAATTTTCGGGAAACCTGATTACATGCCACAATTAGTGATCAAACTTCTCGAACTTAATTAGACCTATCGCGCTTTCTGCGTACCGACTATATTCGTTCATCACGCGTTAACCCTTTGGGACGAAACGAAATTAATTCATCAAAATAAATAATAAATATAAAATTCTGAAATTAATCTTTTTACCAATTTACCAAATTCGTCTGGATCTTCAAAATCCACCCGAGCAGTTTAGAAAAATCTTCCGAACAACTTCAACTCTGTAGAATCGTAAAGATACCAAGAGAGAAAACATTTCAAGAAACACCAGAGCACTTTACTCGAATCAACATGGCCGAAAAGTGTGTCGAAAGGGAAGATGTCCCAAAAACCATCTTCCACAATGTTTCAAAGACAGATTATCGAGAGGACAGTCTAAGAGAGTCCCAAGGAGAAAACGGCTGTCAACGGACACCCTCGTCAAGTAATACATCATCAAAATTTACAACCATAGATCTAAAAGCACTGAATCAAGTGTGACAGGGTAGCTATCGCGCTATGTATACGTCATCTGTATACTGAAATTTTGCTTCTATCGAGGCACCGCGAAACTTGGCAAGCGAGATTCCAGAAGGACATGCATCATCGGAAGTGTCCACAGAAAAAGTAAACGTTCGCAGCGATAGCGTCGAAACCAATATTTAGCATAGTCGCGATCATTCCTGGCGATCAGGATCCGGAGAGTCGGCGATAAATTTGGCGTTGGATCGCGAGGGAACCTAACCGTGTATAAATCATGTTCCGCGAGAAGGATCAGTCTTTGCAGAGGACGATGACCAGTCGGGAGGCGCAGGCGAGAGTCCCGGGGCTTTAACTATGTAATTATCCAGACAATCGAGCATTTCCCGGCGTGAGGAGACGAGGCAAGCTGGAGCCGGCGCTGCGAAGATTGGCGCCAGCCTCCGACAGTCGTCCTCTCCTCCTCGCAGGCAGGATTACACCAAGGATGCGATCGATGATGCCGGGAAACGCCGCCCGAAAGGCGCCGAGCACAGCTTCTCTATCACATCCTCTCGTTCTATCTCGTCGAACTTCGCTGACTCCCTTTCGCGAGCTTTCTCCAAGCAACCAACTTTTCCTACGTTTGTTTACTCGAGCATCCTACGCAGCCATTAGCTGCTCCCTACGCCATTTTCGACCCCGTTCTGCGAAGCTGACGCACCGGCGGACATCCCGCCACCGTCCCACACCTTCTACTTCTGTCACAGTTCTCACCTGACGGAGGTGGAAAGGGTGGAAATGCTCTGGGATGAATTAACCCTTTGCACTTGGAATTATTTTTCAATTTTGTTCCCAACAACTCACTACTATTTTAAGTAGTCTCATTTGAAATTTACTTCGATGGACATTAACCCTGTGCTCTACGAATTATTTTTCAATTTTGTTTCGAACAACTCACTACTATTTTAAGTATTCTCATTTGAAATTTACTTCGATGGACATTAACCCTTTGCACTCCCAATTAGTTTTCATTTTTGTTCCCAGCAACTACTATTTTAAGTATTCTTATTAGAAATTTACTTCGACGGACATTAACCCTTTGCTCTAAGAATTATTTTTCAATTTTGTTCCCAACAACTCACTACTATTTTAAGTATTCTCATTTGAAATTTACTTCGATGGACATTAACCCTGTGCTCTACGAATTATTTTTCAATTTTGTTTCGAACAACTCACTACTATTTTAAGTATTCTCATTTGAAATTTACTTCGATGGACATTAACCCTTTGCACTCCCAATTAGTTTTCATTTTTGTTCCCAGCAACTACTATTTTAAGTATTCTTATTAGAAATTTACTTCGATGAACATTAACGCTTTGCTCTACGAATTATTTTTAAATTTTGTTCCCAACAACTAACTACTATTTTAAGTAATCTCAGTTGAAATCTACTTCGACAGACATTAACCCTTTGCACTCCCAATTATTTTTCATTTTTGTTCCCAACAACTACTATTTTAAGTATTCTCATTTGAAATTTACTTCGACAGACATTAACCCTTTGCAGTCCAAATTATTTTTCATTTTTGTTCCCAGCAACTACTATTTTAAGTATTCTTATTAGAAATTTACTTCGATGGACATTAACCCTTTGCACTCCAAATTATTTTTCAATTTTGTTCCCAACTACTCACTACTATTTTAAGTATTCTCATTTGAAATTTACTTGAACGGACAGTTCCTTGACTGCTACTTATTTTAAACGGTTTTCAAAAGTGAAACTGATATGTATGGTATTATAGAAATAACAAGATTACATTTATTTATGTTTTTTGCGATTTTTACTATAATATATACTGGACTTGAAAAATATATTCATTAAATTCCCATGCAAACACTACAATTTCAATAATTGCTGAATGATAAATCTAAAATGTATCATTTGACCCCTCGTGGTAGGTTTAGTGTTACAATACTAGCATAATTCCTGTTGAAAAATCGTTTGAAAAAACCCGCTTTGTTTTCATATTTCAAAGGCGTGCAAAGGGTTAGAAAACTGATATAGCAAAGTGAAACAATCGATGTTTTTCTTTGCGTAAATATTATAATCTATATATTTGAATCTTTTAATTCTTTAAATGTCTTCGCTGTTTAATTCTCTATCTGCTCATTTTGACTATAAATGCATGAAATTCGCAGACCAATAATGAAAAACAGAAATATTGTCGTTCCCAAAAAGTCTTAGTGGTTATATTCTGAACCAATAGTAGGAGCCAAGTTTCTTTCAAAGCACGCAAACCGGGTCCATTCTGGAAAATCGTTCCCTCCTTTATCTCGACGGCAAGCAGAAGGGTTGTTCAGGCGGTCCATCACACTTTTGAGTCCGCGGTTTTGCCATCGGCTGACAAAGAGAACGCACATGAAACCTTTTCGTTCGGGGCGTTCCCCGAGCCTTGTTCCACACGGGACGAAAAATGATGGTACCGTGAAACTCGCGTAACTAGAGCCGATTAATGGACTTCCGCTTGTCCTGGAGGGTGGAATCCTCCTTCGAGCTGTGGACGGGACACGTGTCCTTCGAGGAGCACGCGAAGGATGTCCCAAATAAAGTGGATAGAGAGGACGTGTCCTAAAATGCTGGGTCGGTGGGAAATAATCATCAATGCTCATCAGGAAATTACAAATAAACGGCAAAGTTTAAATAATCTTTACGGTAATTTTTACTAGTTGACTAATTTTGAATGTTATACAGACATTCTCGCAGTGAAGATTACCAAGGAAATTCACAATTCCCACGGAAAAATACAATTCTCCCACAAGGACGCACCGGAAACAGGACCTGTACACAATTCCTAGTTAATTAACTTCCCGATTCATAGGGAGGTTACTGTAATTACCCCGAAAATCGAAAATCGATTTTTTAGCAGATCTTCACGTTTCATGGTTATTGAAGTCATTTTAGACTATTTTTATCAAATTGTTAGTGTGTGTGTGTGTGTGTGTGTGTGTGTGTGTGTGTGTGTGTGTGTGTGTGTGCGTATGGCCGTTTTTATGTTATCAAATTTTTCGTTAACGTTTTCTGAAAAAGTAACAATGCGATCAGAATGATGAATGATGCAATCGATGTGCCCCGTCGTAACTTAGAGCTGATTAGATTTTGGTCCATATTGGTCAAGTACTTTTTTAGATTTTTTAGTTTTTTTCGAAAGGAGTTCATTCAAGAATGCAATTTATACGAGAGGATGGAAATTTTCCACCGAATAAACAAACGTAATTAGATATATATCATTTTTATTAAAAAAAATTTTTTTTTAAATTAAAAAAAAATTTTTTTAATTAAAAAAATTTTTTAATTAAAAAAAAATTTTTTTTTAATTATGCAACTAATGCTAATGTTACCGCTTACAACTAACGAATCGGGAAGTTCTATGTGTGGCTCGTGGAGAGTCACACACAAAATAAATAAAAAACCATTAAGAGCTGTATGCCCCACTAGCAATGCGTACCACTAACCCTTTCGTAAGAGCAGTCCTACCCGCGAGCAACAATAACCAGCTAGTTGACCTTGTCGTCGCATCGATAAAAATTCCGAAAGAAGTTCGTAATTTCCTCCACAATCACGAATTTCGTGCGCCAAAATAAGTATCTGTATAAAATTGAAAATTGATTTCACCACAGAATTCCTAATTCAATTATTTTCCTCGTTACCTTAATAAAGCCCGCGGAGGAAATCCAGAATTTCCAGCAGGAAAAAGGAATTCCCCCTTAAGGGCGCGCCGAAAACGTTCTTAATCGCCGCGGGACAGCCAAGAGGAGATTTTCAAGGGACGTCTAAGACCCTCAAGACGCTCGGTCCTCGGTTTCCCTTGAACAAAAGACCCCGAAAAAAGGTGTCCACTTCCGGTGGCTGGTTCGAAAGCGAAGGAGAGAAAAAGAAAGATAGGGAAATGGAATCAGAGACACAGGAAGAAAGAGAGAGAGAGCAACGAATGTTCAGGTCTGAGAGACAATTGCGAGACGAACAAGTTGACCGCTTCTGGTTAAAATTAATTTCGAAATGCAGACGAAGCGGTTAATTAAGCCGAGCACCCTTTTGGTCGGCTCGCACGGCGGCGACCAAGAACCAAGACTCTTCATTTCACTCGACTTCTTTCTGTTAGAGCACGCCGAGAAGATGATACCTGGCCGGCGAAATTTTCTTGAAAACTTCAAGGCCGAGGAATTAACTTCCCGGGAAAATTTGCTCTTTCTGTCGCGCGAGACGATATTTCAACGAACCTGATGGAAATCGCGCCCTCTTAACGTTAATGCGATCATAAAAGATTCGGGTCGGGTTTTTAAACAGCCCCCGGCGACTCCGCCTGAACTCGCCACAATTTCCCGACATTCTCTGAAACTATGTACATACCCACTCGCGATGCTTAACGCCAATTTATTGTGTAGTATAATAGGGGCCAGACTGCCCGGGTCTCCTCGCGTTTCTGGTTGGTACACATTTTCTAACGTTAGCGTGGTAGGCAAATTCTGTAATGGGATTTAATATTGATTTGGGTAATCGTCGGTGTGCGTCAAGATTGCATCTAGCGACAGGAAGCAGAATGATATTTTACATTTAAGCACGAAAGGAAATCTGTGCTTTCGATTAGAATTGTTCTAGAAATATGTTGATTTAATGACAGCCATTTATAAAACCTGGATTTTTAATGTAATAGAATTAAATGTCAACATTAAATGACGAAACACTTCTGTATTTTCTTCGAACATAACCAAATCTGTCCACCAAAGTCTAATATCAAAAGATTTTTCGGTTTGCTAGAAAAGATTCCAAAGTTATAACGTTTCGACCACGGATAAACTCGGAGGTGTTTTCTATAGATCATGATCGATTTTCTCGCGATCGGTGGCAGGATACACCGTGTGAAAACGATCCCAGCCATTGGAAGAGTCACCGTAGACCCGGGTACAGTAAACTGGGCCACGCAAACACCGGATATCATCTTCGAGTCTTTCTGTGTTAAGGGCAACACCAAGGTCGCAACGCTTTGAGCTATACAGTGGTTAAGGTCCAACAATTAGAGGATTAAATACCCTGCGGATCCGAATTAGATCAAGACTTTACTTCTAGTCGCATAAAATCAAAGCACACCAATTTTTCCAGAAAATTCGATTAGAATTGCACTCTTAGCCTTTGCAAGGTAAAGTCTAATAACGCATAAATAGTAAGGTGGCAAATGAAAAGAATAACACCGGATAAAAAGTAGACAGATTTTATTTTATTCATATAGTGGGTAAAAAAAGTATTGGCACACTCTTAAAAAGGCGATAACTTTTTAAATATCGTATTACACGGATAGGATACGAAAAAAAATTTTGTCAAAAATTGCGATTCATCGGAATTGTAGCAAAAATACTAAAAGTTGCATTTTACAACTTTTTTATGTGGGCCAATATTGAAAATTTTAAAAATGCGTTTTGTAGTCAATTAAACGTATTCTGAAAATTTCGTCAAAATCGGTCGACGTTGCAATGAGCTACGTTTAAATATGTTAAAAATTGCTTTTCGCATCCTGTGGCAAACTAATTGCTCTAGCTTCCCAAAAAAATTCAATTCGTACAATACGATATTTAAAAAGTTATCGCCTTTTTAAGAGTGTGCCAATACTTTTTTTACCCACTGTATGAATTTTTTTTTTGAAAATCTGAAGCTGGGGTCTCTGAGACCAGACCTCGGTAAAAATATTTCAACTAAGAAATACAAATGGTAATTATTGAGAAAGGCAATGTCTGTACTCCGATTTTGATGAAATTTAAATATGTTATAGATTTCGATGCTTTGAACAACTTTTTCCTTTTCCAATATAGGGGGGTCGCTTTTAGTTTTCGAGATATTCGCAAAAAAGTATTGCTGATGTATTGAATGTTCCTTATTACAAAAGTACTGCTTCAAATGAAACATATGTAAGAAAGTTGTGATAAATAGTATTTGCAAATATTTGTATGTCTTAATTGAAATGTTTTTTGGCCAGGTCTGTCTGCGACCCCACATTACCTCGCGAAGGTTAAAAATTTGTGCTATGTGAAACAATTACTGGCACAATGTACTTTTGAACGACACAGTCGATTAAAATCAAGCTCCGCTGATTGTTCCAGAAGAAATACTTCTCGAATTCGTGATTCAGAGACCGTGATTCCCGAATGTCGAGGGACGACTTACACTATATTCGACAGGGATTCTTATTACGAGGGCGTGACGTTCCAACGAACGGAACGACTCCTTGAAACTCAAACATTGACTTAACCTTAATGCCCGCACCGTTTTCAGCGTCCCGGAAGAGGAGGAAACGTGGCAAACATTTCGCGACGATGTCTCTTGCGTCGATCCCGCGGTTATTATTGGACGGCCGACGACGCGACGCGTTAATTGCTTCGCGACAGAAGGGAAGACAAGAAAACTTCGTTTCAGAAACGAGCCGCGCGACGCGATTAACCGAGAAATTAGCACCCTCGACATACGACTAATTATTACGACCGAGGTGTTACTTCCGTTTTCATTTGTATTCACTGATTTTTTATATTGAAATTGTGTACAATATTTTTGTAAACTTTTACAGTGTAGAGTAAAATTTCTTTTAGAGCGAGCAACATCGTGTGGAATATTTTCTTACATTTTTGTACTTGTTTTAAAAAAGTTTCTTTCACAGTGAATGTATTGTGTGCAATGTTGTCTTGCATTTTCATAATGCTTTGAATAATATTTCTTTACTCGTGTCTCTAAGGTTTACTATGAATTGCATAATGTACATATTTGAAAACAGAATCTATTAAAAACATGTTTTACCTAAAAATTGTTGTATCGCAATAAAAGAGCACTATAAAATCCGAGTAAACGCACCGTCGCTGTCTCAAAATAATTTCAAATTGTAACATCTAGTTGTCCATCGATCCAGAGTTAGGCAATAAATAAATTTATTTAAACAAATAATTATTTAAATAACAAGTTATTTGTTATTTGAATATTCAAATAAAACGCAAAAATAATGATTTTTTATTTGAGCAAGTCTAAATGATTTTATTTAAAATAATAAAGTTAATTGTTATTTACAAATACAATTTTCAATTATTATTTGTATCAACAAATAATAAATTAAGTTGTATTTTCATTCATTAATCCGCCCTCCGGACGAGCCCGAACACTGGCACATTGATTTCCACCTCAATCCAAATAATAAATAAACTTTTATTTGCAAATAAGAAATAATAAATAGATTATTTATGGAATTATTTAAATAACAAGTTTAGTTATTATTTGCAAATAAAATCACACGTTTGTTTATTATTTAAAATAAAATTTGCCCAATACTGCATCGATCTAGCGTCGGACAAAACTTTTCAGAGAATGTTAAAAATAATTTTGAGCTGACAATGAGTTATTGGCCATTTTCCAGATGTGGTACGTGCGTAACCCTTTCCCGACGCAGGAAGAAAACGAAGAGTGAAGTAATAGTAAGGGAAAAGCAGTCTAAAAGTCAGCCGTTAGTTCGGAGCATGATCGCTGATCGTTTTTTCGGAACGCAGACCGGTTATTGTCCGACGTTTCAGGCTGCTTATGGCGCCACTCCAAAAACGAGCATTCGCTCTCGTGCTCGTTTATGCTCGCGAAGGTATGGTTCCCGCGAACCCGTCACACCACGCTGCTAAGACGAACATAAACTCCTTAATAGCTCATCCTCGCCGGAGACTCGTCGCCTTCAACCCTTTCACGGTGGAGATTAAACGAGGCCGAACAAAGAGATTCAATTTAGATACAGCAAAATCAACGCGAAAATTCCTCATTTACGAGCTGATCTGTCCAGCGAACGAACCTAATCACATTAGACGGAGAAAATAATGTTTGTAAGTCGACCGCGCATTTCTATGCACGATAAAAATTGTCTTGATCAATTCCGAGGCACAGGAAATAGAAATTTCAAAAATTTGTCTACTGTTTCAAATTGTTCCCACTCATTTTTCTCGTGAATGCGTGAATTCGATAGTCTATTGAAATCGATTTTATTTATTTACAGTTACAAAGACTGGAGAGTGATCATTTTCGAATTTAAGCGAAGCGTAAACAACTCCAATAATTTTCTTAAACGCGTCAAACGAGTCCGATAATAGTTTTAAGAAATCACAGAATTCGACGTCCTCTTAACTAATTTTTAAAATTAATATAAAAAATTAAATTATACACGGAATACAATTGCGATAGTTTTCTGTGATTCACCTGAAATACGGACCTTAAATAACCGTAGAAATAATCATGGAACGACTGGGTCGTTTTATTCGTTGTGTTCACAAATGACGAAAAGTGAAATCCGCGGCGGAAAATATTATTGTTGCGCGTGCGCCGTCACGCAGCACTATCTCGTGCTCGAACTAAACACATCGCGTCAGAATTATAAAAAAAACACAGAGACAGAGAGAGAGAGAAACGTGTTGCGTAATTCGCGCGAGCGTGTTTCGTAAATCACAGGACGAGCGAGGAATAAAAAGAGTATCGTTGCGCCGAGTACACAAAGCGTTTTCCGGGATTTCTGCGAGCGAACGATTCTCGACGTCGGCCTTGAATCCGCGTGCTGAAATCATCAAAGGAGAATAGCAAGCTAAACGAGGTTCGATCAAATTGAAACCTAACTCCGTCCGTCTCCTTGCGAAGGACAACAAGAAATACGATGGCTCTGCTGATCGGTTCCCTTCGTGCCAAGGGAAGTCACAGAGTGAACATAGACACGCAAAAAATTGCGAGAAAGTTCATGAACATTTCACCTAGTAGCACACACCACTGTGAATTTTCTCCGATTTTTTTACTACAAAATAGATTTCCTAAAAATTCCTGAAACTTGGGATTGCCTATTTTAAATTAAAGGTAGATATACGGTGAACATATTGTTTCAATTAATTCTTTCTCCTGTTCTCCTCAACAAGTGCGAAAAAATTCGAAACGAATTTTCAACTGCGAAATCGATTTTTAGAAAATTCCTGAAACTTAAAATTGCCAATTTTATTTGAACTTAGCCGATGACCACGCTTACATTATTATGATAGTTGCATCTAATTTTGATTATCAAACATGCTTAAAAAATGCAAATTTCTTATAGGAGTTTTGGAAATGTGTACTAGTTTATTTGATTGAAAGCAATGTTCTACATTTTTGTATAAGTGCAACCTAGTTAATCAACTAAAAATCGGTTTTTGTTGTCTTTCCTGTAGGTACATTATACAACTTTTTGATTTATATGCAATTTTGGTAGAATGTTAAGTAGAATTTCATTGAATAGTTGCATTTTTAAAGCACATTTTGAATATTCACAGAAACGGATGGGAAAGAAGAAGTTTAAAAAGAAGTGCAACGTTTCTAAAAATAGCTTGATCCGCGCAGTGTAGCAAAAAATTGCAAAGGGACACTTGAACGCGTTCAAGAGGTGCATACAGCGAAATGCAACGATAGTTACGGAGATTCGAATGTGAAACATTACGCGCACGGTGAATGACGAATAATCATTGGTCTATTGAACTGCAACGATCGATGCACTCTATCGAACAACCGTGCTCGTTGCAGTCTTCGAATTCTTACGATGGTTCCGCGTACACGTCCGACCGCATACGCTTTACAATGTAAATCGCGTGCCGATAAATGACAGAAGCCTCTAGCCGTTCAGGCTAGAATTTATTTAAATGCAAATTAAACTATATCTCACGCTCCCAAAGGCTTGCATTATTAGACTGCCGTTGACGTTTATGCGCATACTGATTTTCGAAGCGTGATTCATAGTCACCGTAAAGCTTGAGCTAGTTGCTGCATGTTTTTCAGCAACCAATGGCTCCGAATAAAGTCAAAACATTAACATTAGAATAATTCATCATTCACGCTGTAAGAAACTTAATTAATTGGACGGCGGATTTTACGCATTCATGAGAAAAATGAATAGATGTAATTCAAAACGATAGAAAACCACAAGAATTTAAAACTTACTAAACATACTATTTTCCATAAAGCATTATTGAAACAGATTAAAACTTCGAATTCTGGATATTTATGTACAACAGTCGGAATTTGCACGAACGTTGTAAGTCCTCTCTCTTTCCACACATTTCTTAGAAATACAAAGAAAAGAATAGAAACACTATTCTGCCAATGTTGAAGCATAAATACGAGAATCTGCATAAACATCCATCGCCTCGGTGAAGATAAGAACAATGGGCCCCCCTTGCTTTCAGCTGAAATAAAAGGAATAGTTCGGGTCTTGCTATTTGTGTGGAAAAATGGAAATTTCCATAAATATCCCTCACAATAAGAACAATAGGCGTGCTTCCAACGCGTTAGTTAAAAATACAATGGAAAAAAACACGGAACAGTATAAAAAGTTAAACAGTATTCAATCTTCTCGCAGACAATAATTCACTAGATCCCGGCCAGATATTCTCTCGGAAGACAACAGACTGTCAACAAGAAGCTCCAGAACAGCATACTAAACGTTCTTCTCTCCCCTACGATCATAAATTTGCCACGGTATCTCGCAAATTCGTCGGTCACTCGTAAAAATATTCGTCGAACGTCCAGCGGGTTAGGCTAATCTAATAATACAAAATCTCCGCTAAACCGAATAGCAAACGTTGCCGGCTAAATAGATTTTTGGCTCTACTTTGGTCCACGATCGAAATGAAACGAGAATATATTTTCAGTTCTATTTCGAATCCTAATCGGCGATAGATACCTGTGTAAAGGAGGAGCTTCAAACTCAAGGAACAAGGACCGAGAACGGTTTTGGTTCCGATTCAAGCGCCGGGTCTCCGCAAGCAATTTCAGACACGCAGATTCACCTTGTTCCGCTGATTATGCGAGCGTCCATTTTCCTTGGGATTGCCACGAGCACGCAATTACCGAGTTTCTACTACGAGGCTTTCGCCTGGACAGTGGAACCGCATCGTAACTGTTCGGGTCCCGAGCAATTGGAAGCAGTACCACGTCGCTCAAAACATAAGCACCGACTCCATTTTGCGTGGATTTATGCGCTCGACTACGGGCGATGTAAGAATCCTCTGCGTTGCTTGCCACGCAAACCAAAAAGAATTCGAAAACTAAGTTCGAATGAATGATTCAGAAAATAGAAGGATTTTTAACATTTTTTCATGTAGGAAACGTGGAGAGTATCTTTGATTTCTCAAATTTTCATAGGAAAAATTCAATATTTATTTTATATATTGAAAATTTTTTCTTTAAAAATTCGATATATACATCTTATCGTGCGATGTTTAAATAGTACTTACTAAAACTTTTAGCTAAATAGATTTAATTGGAAGAAGGTGGCAGCCATTTTCCTACACTACTGGTGTGGAGGGTATCTTTGATTTCTCAAATTTTCACAGGGAAAATTCAATATTTATTTTATATATTGAAAACTTTTTCATCTAAAAAATTATTTCTTTAAAAATTCAAGATACACATCTTATTGTGCAATGTTTAAATAGTACTTACTAAAACTTTGAGCTAAATACAATGAAGTGGAAGAAGGTAGCAGCCATTTTCCTACACCACTGGCGTGGAGGGTATCTTTGATTCCTCAAATTTTCACAGGGAAAATTCAATATTTATTTCATATATTGAAAATTTTTTCATCTAGAAAACTGTTTCTTTAAAAGTTCAAACCGAAGCACGTGGGAAACCATTTTCTCTGAGAATAATTCAAGAATTATTTCATGCATACAAAATGTTAAAAACGACAAATGATTCTGGAGTTTCAAGCGGCAGTAGGTAAGTATAGTTGTTCATGAATCAACGAACATTTTTAGCTGCGTTCAGCGAAATATGTACGACGTTGTGAAAGTAGCGAACCAGGGAACGCAGGCTGCAATTCAATGCCATTCTAGATTTTCCTAATCGACGAATTGATCCGTTTATAATAGAGGTCTGTTCGACATTTTAATACACTCACTTTCTGGAAACTAGTTTATTCCCGGTTCAATCCTCGCCATTCCTGTTCTACGAAATGGAGTATCGAAACCGTGCTGTGAGAAAGTTACGACAATATACAAATGTACGGTGAAAATAAGAAAATAAGATTGTTTTCATTATAACGATAGAAATTATTGATAACGAGACAAAAAATCCACCAAATATGGAAATTGGAAACACGATACAGTATTTTATCGATATAAGTCCCTAGCACGGGTCTGCCGAGGGACATTTATGAGCCAGAGACACTATTCTTTGAATTTTTCCGAACGTAGAGGACAACCGAGCTCGAGGGGTCTCGGTCGTCGAGAAATGTAAACATAGCTAATCCAAATTTCCAACTTCCTTATTTTTCATTATTTTTTTATGAGACTGCGATTACCATATTTCTGGCATTTTTCTAATACAAAATGATACCAAACATGATATGATTCCGATTATATTTACTTGTGTAATAGACTGTCAAAGTTTCGGACGCAAGGAAGGACAGTTACGTCTCTGCGTCTCTTTCTTTCCCATACGCTATCCTACGCGCCCGAAACTTTAACTGTCTATTACACAAGTAAATATAATCGGCATTATATCATATGTGGTATCATTGTTCTTAGAAAAATGCCAAAAATATGATAATCGCAGTCTCATAAAAAAATAATGAAAAATAAGGAAGTTGGAAATTTGGATTAGCTATGTTTACATTTCTCGACGACCGAGGCCTCTCAAACTCGGTTGTCCTTCTCTACTTTAACTGTCTATTACACAAGTAAATATCATCGGAATTATATTATATGTGGTATCATTGTTCTTAGAAAAATGCCACAAATATGATAATCGCAGTTTCATAAAAAAATAATGAAAAATAAGGAAGTAGGAAATTTGGATTAGGTGGTCTCACCGAGACACCCGAGCCGCATGATGTCGTACTTCTCTGCGACCGAGGCCTTTCGAGTTTCGTGGCCCCTCAAGAGGGTATACCCCGCAGTAGTGGGGATAGATCTGGGACATTTATCGGCCAGACTTTTGGGACACTTACGGATAAAATACTGTATTCGCCAATTATCGTTGCACATGGACGTGAGAAAAATTAATCTTCAGTAAAAAAAAATGAAATAATTAAACCAGAACTAGAATTGAACTTGTTACGAGCCAGGGCCGCGAGCAGCACGAGTGGCCGGCGAAGGGTTATTACCCTGGGAATATGATCTCAAATTGTTAGTTAAAGCGGACGATCCTTGATACGATTGTCAGGTTGCCGCTAGTATGAGTGAAGTTTCAGGGATGAACCTACGTGTGAATGGGGAACTCTGACTTGAAAGATTATTAAGGAGGTTATAGAGTTTAGCGGACGCACCTTGATACGATTGTCAGGGAGCCGCTAGTATGTTGGATTCAAAGGAAAAACGGACGATCCTTGATACGATTGTCAGGTTGCCGTTTAATTTGTGTGTGGACGTATAGGTAATGTGGATGATCCCAATATGAAATCGGGTAGGTACTAGGTTGGAAAATATCCCGATTAGGCGATTGGAATGTCGTCTAAGAGTTTGATAGGTGATGGGGTTGTTAGTGAGCCTCGTAACAAGTATAATTTAATTGATACAATCCGAGCGGTAAGATTGTATCATGTGGGAACGTTCAACTATTAAATTAGGATTGGTATAACAATAATTAAGGGTTGAAAGAATTTAGAAGTGATTAGGTAAAATTCAGATATATTCAAATCGTTATAGTTTACATTGAAATATATGTGTATGTGTCGCGAGATAGTGTGTGCGAGAATAAAAGAATATTACCTATGTTGCTCGATGTTGACGCACTGGCAAGATGCGGGGGTTTCGAAGTGATTTTACTAAATGCCTTAATAGATTTGTTACCGGACTACGGAATCTATACGGTTTAAAGGTTGATCCGAAGGGGAACTTTAGCCCGATCTTACTGGAAATCGACTTACGAAAATACAGCACGACGCGACACGATTCGTGACTATGGAAGTACTGCCCCCTGAGAGTAAAAATGTACGGGTTTATATACCCCAAAATTGAAGGGGGTGGTATGTTCATGATCTAATCGCCGCTTAGGACCAGACTCTAGTTTTTTGTCGATTTCCATTAAGTTGAGCCAGAAGTCGGTCTTCGTTAAAAGGGATCAACTAAGATATGAAAAGGTTATCTAGGACGTTTCCTGCCAGAGACGACTTTTGAAAAGATTCCTGTGGGAAAGTCAACGGAATCTGTTCGCTAACCGTCACATCTCCCCACCAAGAGGAAACATCGCGGTTCGCGTGATGCTTTCTCATCAGGAAAGGAAACGTCCTAGGTACCACAGATTTGAAGGAAAAATAAAAATAGAAAAAAAATTTTTGGAGCAAACAAACGAGTCACAGAGAAAAAAAAGAAAAAGAAGAATTGTATCGGTGTAGTGTGTTGTGTGAATACTTATAGGCTAGGTGTGTTGATTAGGTCGGGACTGCGTAACCCAGTTGGACCCAACCCTGGGCGACATCGTGTGGCGGCTGGCCCGAATGTTTGTTGAATCATTTTCCTTCTGGGGTTGGTAGTGTTGTCAGCGGCAGCCGGAGTAGATACAAAGGATTGTTATGGAGGGCTTCCGTCTACTGCTATATTACGGATTCTGACTATATTTGTTATTAGTTCTGATAAATAATCTCCATATTTCTTCAAATTTGTACCAGGTGGAAATGAATTTGGTTCTCGAGCCTGTTTGCCAAAAACCAGTTCATACGGTGTAAAGTTGGTAGCTTCATGAACTGACGTATTGTAAGAGAACATTGCAAAAGGGATTAATAAATCCCAGTCTTCGTAATTCTCCATGTAATGCTTCAGATATTCTGTGAGGACAATATGACTTCGTTCCAACGATCTATTAGTTTGTGGTCTGTATCCAGAAGTGGTAACTTGTTTAATTTTAAAGATTTCCGCCAAGTTTTTCATAAGAGTTCCAATAAAGCTGGTTCCCTTATCCGTGAGTATTGCGCGTGGTGTTCCGTAAATTGCGATAAAATGCCGTGCAAATGCGTCTGCAATGGTGGTGGCTCGAATATTAGGTATAGCCACTGCAATACAATACTTAGTTAGATTGTCCTGCATGGTGAGGATGTGTCGATTGCCCCCAGGTGTAATCGGTAATGGTCCAACTGTATCCAAGGAAATTTTGTCGAATGCGTCTAACGGTGTGTCAGTGATCAGCATAGGCTGACGAGTCTTTATTCTTACTAATTTCTGTTCTTGACAACTTTTGCATTTTCGGATGTGCTCTTGAATTTCATTGCGCATGTGTGGCCAATGGAATTTTGAACGGATACGATTATAAGTTTTTGTAACTCCCTTATGTCCTCCTATTAAGCTATCATGTGCTTCATAAATGATTTCTTGCCTGTCTTCAATGGAAGGTGTAGTGATGATACAATTACATATTGTAATTTGATAAGGTGAGTCTATGAAGACTTCCTCTAATGTTTTGAAAAACTCGTTGGGTGATAATTTATGATGATCTCCGGTGGCGGATGTTCGAAAAGATTTGATCTTGTTTCGTTCTAGGATAGATTAAAGGGTTTTCAATCCATTAACTATTTCTACTCTTTTTGGTTTATCGTGGAAATTGTCAGATATTACTACGCTAAATGTTTTAAATAACCCATTGCTTGAAATTATGACCTGTCCCTTCTCTGGTCGTGCAGCTAAAAGTTCCTGCTTATTTATTAATCCAGTGTCTGATAAAAGTTTTCCCACGGGGGTTGTTAAATTGCAATCAACCGATACGAAATGTACATAATGATCCTCTTTTGCGGTGAGGGTGCTTGAAGAAATGCTAATTCTTTGTTTCGGTTCCGGCGGCGCCTCCAGGTCAGTTTCGGTAGACGAACCATCGGTGGTGGCGTCGAAAAATGGGTAAGGGTCGGCTGTGCGGTAAAAAGGTTCTCGTGTCCTTGCCACGTGTTTGGTATCGTTCGGAGTTCGTATTACAGTGGGTTGTAAAATTCCACTTGTTTCGGGAAGTGGTTCTTGTGATATATCGAACGGGTCTTCCTGTGCATTGTTCGGATTCTCTATGACAGTGTCTTCCGTCGGTTCCTCAAACGAAATTAAGTCACCGGACGTACTCATATTCTTATCTGTAGAGAAAATTTCTGTGGAGTTTGCAGCGGGTAAAAAACCATGGGTGGTGTCCTGGTTTTCATCTGGCATGGTCACCTCTCGAGATAGACTTGGGAGAGATCTGTTTCTGTATATAATCGGTGAATGCTGCACCTTACCCAGGGTGGGCTCTCCTATTTCGTCTGAACTGCTTGAGTCCCGATATTTCGGCCGTTTCTCTCGGTCTCTGTGTAATTGTCTGATGCGGTGTCCGATTGAATCACCTCCGGTGTCTGTTTTCGGTATCTGCATCTTGAAGTCGGGGTCCTGAAGCTCCCTTGGTATAAGTGGAAGGCAGACGGTAGTCGGATTACGCGACAGTGCATCCGCATTTTTATTAGTTTTTCCAGATTTATGGAGAACTTGATAGTCATACTCCAAAAGACGTAGTTTCCACTTCATGAGTCTTGACGTTGGATCTTTTACAGAATGTAGCCAAACCAAAGGGCGATGGTCGGTAACGAGTGTGAATTTTGTTCCATAAACATACGGTCGAAAATAAATAACGGCGTATACCATTGCTAAACATTCCTTCTCAGTGGCAGAATAATTTCTTTCGGCCTTATTGAGACTACGCGATGCGTAAGCAATTGGTAAATCATTGCCTATTTCACCTTGGCTAAGCACGGCTCCAATGGCATATTCAGAAGCGTCTGTTGTGATGATGAATGGCTTGTTGAAATCTGGGTACTGCAAGATTGGTTCTCGACAGAGTTCTTCACGTAAGATTTTAAAACTGTTTTCTTGTTCTTCAGCCCATTTGAATTTCTTGCCCTTTCCTAAAAGATCAATTAATGATTTTGCTTTTATGGTAAAATCTTGTATGAAACGACGGTAATATCCCACTAGACCCAAAAATTGTTGGATATTCTTCTGTGAGGTAGGCGTTGGAAAATTCTGAACAGCTTTTAGTTTCCTAGGGTCCGGTTTTACTCCCTTTCTTGAAATAATATGTCCAAGATATGTGACTTCTTTCCGTAAGAATTCGCATTTATTGGTCTGAAGCGTCAAGCCATGTTCTCGCAGACGATTCAGCAATTTCCTGACTTTAATGTTATGTTCCTGTAGAGATGAAGCGTAAACCACGATGTCGTCCAAATAAACGAAAACATCTGTTCCCTGGAGTCCAGTTAATACCTGGTCCATCAGGCGTTGAAAAGTAGGTGGTGCATTTTTCAAACCAAACGGCATTCGTGAAAATTCATAATGCCCATTAGGGGTGGTAAAAGCTGTTTTCTGCCTATCTTTTGGATCCATTTCTATTTGGTGAAATCCGCTGGCAAGATCGAAGACGGAGAAGTATTTAGCTCCACCGAGACGATCCAATATTTCTGTGATCTGAGGAAGCGGATATTTATCGGAAATGGTTTTTTCATTTAGCGCACGGAAATCTATTACCATGCGCCAACGCTTGTTTCCTTGCGCATCTGGCTTTTTGGGTACAATCCACAAAGGCGAATTGTACGGAGATTTAGATGGGGTTATAATACCTTCGGATAATAAGCCATTAATCTGCTTTTTAATTTCATCTTGATGTATGGGAGGATAGCGATATTGTCTCGTGTTGATCGGAATTTCATCGGTTGTATGTAACGAATGTTTGAAATCGGAAGCCTTCCCTAATTTATCTCCAGGAAGATAAAATCGATCGGGAAATTCTTTTATCAATGCTGTAATGCTGCATCGTTCTTCTTTGTTCAGGTGGCTTAGATTTAGCGTTTTGAAGATTCCCTGTATCCTATCTTCTTTAGTTTTGAAATTGGAATGGTGTCGTATTTCTGAATAATTATCTTCGTCTGAGGTACTCAAAATATCATAAGGTTCCAAAATTTGTGGTTCTATTTCTATGTCCAGTGCTTCTTCACTTGTGTTAGTTGCCATAACATGACATTTTCCTCTGTCATTTATAACTGCAGCTTCTCCTATGTACAGTTTATCATGAGTTTTTATGCTTGGTAAATATCCTTCCTTAACTTTCGGATTAGCTATTGTAATTGCAATCTGCTGAGACGTTCGGGCATCTATGCGATGTTTGGTGGGTGTTTCCGATTCCTGCTGGTAGTTGGAGAATCGAATAGGTCTGGTAGGTTTACTTCTTAATACCACTGTCCTATGGTAATAAGAAATTTCTGCTTGTTCCTGTTTCAAAAATGGGCTTCCTATAAGTCCATCTGCTTCAATTGTAAGATGCTTCACTACGTAGAAAAACGCAGGAGCTTCGTGAATGTGTAAAATCGTAGTTCCTAAGGTACGAATTGGAATACTCGTGAGTCCCGTTATCTCGATTTCTTCACGTGAGATAATTTCTGCTCCTGTACCCAAAGCGTTGAGAACTACTAGATTGACTGAGGCTCCGCCATCAATTAAAAATTCTCCCTTTCCTGATTCCAGTTCCGGGATTTTGATGTTGATTCGCGGGGCTGGTGCTTCCTTGAGAAGGGTTTTTCCTCGAAGCGGACAGTTCTTGGGCGAACTTCTTTGGTTTCGCTCATCGTGTCGCCGGTACGGTGAGCGCGATCGAAGTTTAAAGATTTGTTTGATTCGACCGATGAATCTCGCGAATCTCGTCGGAATTTCGGGTTATGTGGACGATTCTTACAGAATTTTCCATCATGTCCTGATGTTCCGCAATGCCAACAATACGATTTTGAAAAACGTTCTTTGTCGGTATTTTTTAATATGGTGTACCGTTTTTCATAATCTCTTACATTTGAAGTGTCGGTACGGTTGGAAGGGGAATTTGAAGGGCTCCTGTGACGCAAGGTCCAGGCAGAAGCTCGTCCTCCTTTTTCCTCCGAATAACCAGATGGCCTCGCGTGTCGATCTCTGTTTCGGTCATATCTACTCGGAGATAGAGGATACGACACTTGTCGATCGTGATATTGAGAGTCCTGGTCGTAAGAGTCTCGGCGGGACCACCTTGATGGTGATTCATTTCGTGGCGACTGTCGCCGATTCCTTAATTTTTTGTCTATCTGTAGCACGATGTCGTAAGCTTCTTCCAGATTCTTGATATCTTTAGAGAGAGCCGACACCTTGAAGGAAACTTGATCCGGCAAACCGTCGATGAAATTTTCCTTGACATCGTTTTCCATCAATTTAATGAATTCTTCGGCATGGACCTCGTATTTTTCCCTCATGGCTCCGCGCGTACAGTAAACCAAATGGCTTGTCCTATCGATATATTGTCGTAGGCTTTCTCCTTCGCGAATATGCAACTTCGCGATTTCCACTTGATAATATGACAAGCTCTTACCGGGAGCGAACCGTTTTTTCAAATGTTGAACCAATGATTTTACGGTTGTAAACTTGTGTTCTAATGTACTTCTACGTGCCGGTCCAACGAGTTTCGTAAGAACAATTGCCAGATACTCGGCCTCCGTACCCTCCGGAATCAAAGTTAACCCGTCCTCTAAAGTTTGCGCGAAACGAATCAAAGGGGGGTCTTCCCCGTTAAAGGTAGGAATTGTCGAAGTAATATTCTGTAAGCATGTCTTTTGCGTCAACAGCGACATAGAAGTTGCAAGTGAAACCGTCAAGTTCATCATGTCAACAGAAGATGTATTTGCAGCTGAATTCTGCATTTTTATTTAAAAATGTAACTAGAGAAAACTAGTATATTATATTTAAAAATGTAACTAGAGGAAACTAGTATATTGAAGTCTTTTAACTAGGAAAACTAGTATATTAAAACTTTAATTAATTTTGATATAAAAGCGTGACTAGGGAAAACTAGTATATAGCCAGTAATATCGAGACGTAAACTAGGAAAACTAGTATATCATCAGTACTCAGCTACGAGTAATTTAATATAGTAAACCCAAAATTAAAGTAATCCTAAAATAATTGAACAAATCCCACCGCTGTCACCAGTTCTGTTACGAGCCAGGGCCGCGAGCAGCACGAGTGGCCGGCGAAGGGTTATTACCCTGGGAATATGATCTCAAATTGTTAGTTAAAGCGGACGATCCTTGATACGATTGTCAGGTTGCCGCTAGTATGAGTGAAGTTTCAGGGATGAACCTACGTGTGAATGGGGAACTCTGACTTGAAAGATTATTAAGGAGGTTATAGAGTTTAGCGGACGCACCTTGATACGATTGTCAGGGAGCCGCTAGTATGTTGGATTCAAAGGAAAAACGGACGATCCTTGATACGATTGTCAGGTTGCCGTTTAATTTGTGTGTGGACGTATAGGTAATGTGGATGATCCCAATATGAAATCGGGTAGGTACTAGGTTGGAAAATATCCCGATTAGGCGATTGGAATGTCGTCTAAGAGTTTGATAGGTGATGGGGTTGTTAGTGAGCCTCGTAACAAGTATAATTTAATTGATACAATCCGAGCGGTAAGATTGTATCATGTGGGAACGTTCAACTATTAAATTAGGATTGGTATAACAATAATTAAGGGTTGAAAGAATTTAGAAGTGATTAGGTAAAATTCAGATATATTCAAATCGTTATAGTTTACATTGAAATATATGTGTATGTGTCGCGAGATAGTGTGTGCGAGAATAAAAGAATATTACCTATGTTGCTCGATGTTGACGCACTGGCAAGATGCGGGGGTTTCGAAGTGATTTTACTAAATGCCTTAATAGATTTGTTACCGGACTACGGAATCTATACGGTTTAAAGGTTGATCCGAAGGGGAACTTTAGCCCGATCTTACTGGAAATCGACTTACGAAAATACAGCACGACGCGACACGATTCGTGACTATGGAAGTACTGCCCCCTGAGAGTAAAAATGTACGGGTTTATATACCCCAAAATTGAAGGGGGTGGTATGTTCATGATCTAATCGCCGCTTAGGACCAGACTCTAGTTTTTTGTCGATTTCCATTAAGTTGAGCCAGAAGTCGGTCTTCGTTAAAAGGGATCAACTAAGATATGAAAAGGTTATCTAGGACGTTTCCTGCCAGAGACGACTTTTGAAAAGATTCCTGTGGGAAAGTCAACGGAATCTGTTCGCTAACCGTCACAAACTTTAACCTCATAAATCGCCGGAGATCTGTGCAAATCGAACGGGGAAGGCCACTTCAAGTAGTACTTTTGGCAGGATTCTTCAATTGTTCGAGTCGTGGAAAGTTCTAGCACGATAAGGAAGTGGAAAAAGAAGCTGTAGGAACACTAGGAAGCCGGAGTTGCTCCACTCGAGGACACCGGCAGCCAATTAATCTAGCCAGAGCAGACTGTTCAAGTGTCCACTAAAACAGACAATACGGTTCTCGAGTCGATTCCACTTATGCGCCGTACCTAATGAATAAGAAAACGCGAAACAATGATTCCGGCCGGCAATTATCTCGCTAAATAATGGTTCTCTGTTGGCGAAGGTCTACTTAGGCTGAAGACGGTGTTAAACGAGGCGGCATTCGATTGTGTTCGGCGCGGCGCGACGTTACGCGCTCATTCCATCGAGCATTGTTTGCACAAACTGATAACAGACGACCACCATTTTCGACGCGAGAGCTGAGACAATATGCAAACAATCGACCGACGCCGGAATTGAAGTCTTATCGAGCGAGCGAATGCTTCCAAAATATTGCAAACAGCAGCTCCCGCTTCGACGAACGAAATCGATCGAATTTTAATACGCGAAACTAACAGACGGATCAATTTTTCATTTTATGGTCGCGGTAGTCGATGTTTCGCAAATACAACGATATTTTTTGTTTCTAGAAATTACGATTCTGTCCGAAGCTGTTACTGCTTATTCACGACTCCAAATGGTTTTATTAAACAGACTCTTCTTGGTGGTTGAGAAATGCCACTTGTCAGAATTATTTCAAACAAACTAAACAGATACATTAATTACAAAATCTGCAGTTACATTTATCTATATACTATTTATATTTATATAAATGATTATTAATTATAATATTATTTATTAATGTTTGGAGAGCATAAAAGTGTTTTTTAGTTGGAGAAACACCGAGTTTTATTGAAAATGCTATATTAAAAGGGCTTTTAGAAATTTTTTGGAACAGAAGGCATATTACATTGCACAATTTCATTTCTCAGTGTTTAGAGAACGCAATAACAATTTTTATTCGGGGAAAAATTGATTGTATTCAAGGTTTCACCTGCTAGTTTGTAATGTTTAGTATATCTGTTTTCCCCTTTGCTCTCCTTCGATTGAAATAGTTCAAAATTTCAATACAATGTCTGATTAATTATCAATATAATAAACAGGATAATCTTCTCTTTCACCGAGTAAAATTTAATTGTTATTCAAAACTTATTAATGAGCCTCGTTACTTTAATACTTCAAGCCCACGGAAGATCGAGACAGTATTCTCATTAGAATATTTATATTAGCCGTCTGTTCTTAATTACGACTCGTTAATCCACCGAATGGAAACCGCATCGTGAACGAACGTGTTCATCGAAAGCAGATTTCGTTTTACGTGTTGCGATCGGCAGAAACGAAATACCCACGTCGACGCAGTTATCTTCCGTTATCGTTATCGATCTAATCGAAAAAGTCAAGAAGGAATGTTGTCATCTGTGAAAACAATCTATATGATAATCCCCGGGACATTGTCTGCAGACTAATTAACGCGGTGTCGCACACCACCTATTCCTAGTCGCACGGAACAACTAAATCACCTGTTGATTAACGTGACACCAGTCCGAATTTAATTAATCGAATCGAAGGAGCTGCGAAAGCGTCGCTAGCGGCTAACGATCTCGGGCAAATTCTCTAATTATTAGAAATCTGGGATAACGAAATTACTCACCGGGGAAAACTGTGCCGGATTCTATGCAAATTATGTTTATTAAACACGAATAATTATTTAGTGTGCAACTGTCTCTGAATTTTAATAAAATCTAGCAATCGCGCTACGTTTCTATTTACACCGATAAAGATGAACATTAATTATAACTTAATTAAATTGTTGCATTTTTTTGTTTCAAGGTCCAATTACCTCGCTAAAATTATTTTAAAAAGTTGCATTACAATCCCCAGTGTATTAGCAGCTGTAATTGTCCCGGTCGCCATTTTAGACGAGAATAATTAACGAGTGGAGGGAAGAACGTGTAATGAAATTAATTATTGCAATTGAAATCGCGGTTGGTAAATTATGAAAATCTGTGCAAAGAATGTGCAAGAAAATTTTGGGTACACAATTGCACTAGGGTTTTATTGTTTACGGTAATTTCGGGCGATTCTGTTAATGGTAAATTATGGAAATGTACAGAAATATCTGCAGTCTAGCTGGCTATAATAATTAGACTGCGGATGTCGTGCATTTATGACGTGCACGAGTGCGTCAAGTATAACAGCTATAAAGTTCCAAGGCTTAATAAATTGATCATCTTGTTTCTTATCAGTTAACAGTCTAGATGCAGTTTACGAGTGTACGAGTGCGACAAATACTACGAACATTCAGGAATATTATTACTCGGTTTCTTCTCTATCGAATAGAATTCGCTATCAGGAAGTTGTAGCACGCGAAACACAAACCTTGAAGACTTAACAAATTATTCGTTGTACGTACTTCCACGCGGATAAAATTAGACGGAATTGTTAATGAGCATCGCGAATGCACAACTGCACGAGATGCAACGACTCTCGAGGTGTAATAAATTCGTTTCTTTTTCTTAATCAGATAAAATTTACAATGAAAATAATTGCACACGTGTTAGCACAACGTGATGAATGTGGACTTCCAACAA
This sequence comes from Lasioglossum villosulum, assembly GCA_963971365.1. Lineage (NCBI taxonomy): Eukaryota > Metazoa > Arthropoda > Insecta > Hymenoptera > Halictidae > Lasioglossum > Lasioglossum villosulum. Next base: position 6,242,417 of record OZ020497.1, on the reverse strand, counting down.
ATTGCTCATTATATTTCTACTCCAGTGAAATTCAGTAGAATCCTTAACAACGTGAAAACTACAAACTCTCAATGTTTAGTTGATCGTTGATTTTAGTTTATCATCGTTAATAACGCTTCTCCACCTGGTGAAGTTTGTTTGAAACTTAGAAAGAGATCAAAAATATGAACGGGTCAGAACAGACCCGTGTATTTGTTCAATATTTCACTCTTCCCAGTCGGATCTCTGTTAACCTGGAAGTTCAAAATTCTTCCGACCTAGAATAACTTCATTATGAAATTATGAAGTTGATATAATACCTCATCAAATACTTAAATGTATAGCAATTAATTAGACATAAGCATATTTAATAACGTAAACATTTTTGTGAACAATGGTACAGCGATTTTTGATGGTTTTTTTATACGTGGTACCAATGTTGGAAATTCTATGCGAACATAAAATCCCGTTTCCACGAAACTCCGACACGCATTGAAATCTCTCCGCGCGGATCAGACTTCGCCTTTCTCACGGAGAAAGTCGCGGTGCACTCATCGTTCCATAGAACACACGATTATCTACTTCTCTATGGGGGAAAACATGTTGCGTTCTATCTCGTCATCTTCTCCATAGACTGTTCTATGTACACGGGAGAAGAGTCTATCCGACTATGTTAGACAGTCTCTCGTTAACAGTTGGAAACTAATTGGTAGATTGATAGAAGATGCGAGCAAGTAGTCGAAGACTGACCTGCAGAAGCACGTGACGGTGTCCTCGACGTCGATGGAGAGGGACGTGTCGATGGCCGAGTATTTCAGCACCTTCCTGCTTCCCAAGCCGAACATCGAACCGACACTGACTAGCCACCACCAAGGTAGACACACACTCACGCGGGTTCACTGTCAACGGGCTGAACAGAGCTCGACGATGAAGATCGAGAACTGTCGAAGGTGTCTGTCAGGGGCTGCGGTGAAAACCAGAGATAGAATTGGGAACGGAGAACTTCGAAATAGTGGGCACTCGGAATGCAGCGACAGGTAATGAAGAAGATGAAGAGAACGAAGATGATGAGGAAAGAATGAAAATGCTAAATAGAAGGTTAGAAAGAATGGAAGAGATTTTTCAAAGAGAGACGACGAACACGTTAATGTTTTTCGCCATGGACGACTTTTAAAGGTAAATATATCGTTGAGGGGATTCAACTCGGACGACCTTGACCTTTACTTGTGTTGTCAAGGACAACATTCTGAACAACTTTTGTCAATATCCGTCGCTCAGACTTAGTTTCCGAGAAAATTACGAAAAAGCTTTGTTAATTACTACATAGGGTAACTGCACCTAGTTTTATCTAGTTTTTAATTAAAATTGTATATATTATTTAATAAATTGTATATATTATGAGTATACCCTGTTTTGTAAATAGTTTAATTTTAATTATAATAGACTGAGTTTTGGAAATTTGTAAATATAACAGACTGAGTGCTAAATAATTGTCCTATCCCGTGCAGTAATGCCAAATCGGTAATCCCGCGGGCCATGTAGGACTAAATTGTAAATATATGGACTGGGTACATTGTAGGAGGTAGGGTTTAACCGGACAAATAACATCTCGTCCACAAATGTTCCCCCCTCGTTATAAAAAAAAAAAGGGTAACTGCACCAGTGAATGAACATTTAAGAAATTGTTCAGGAAAATATTTTATTTGAAAAAAAACTATGTGAATTAAAGGAATCTCATATATGCCAAATAGCTCCCTGTACTTCATTTGTCAAAAATAAATGAACACAAATACAATGAAATTATTATTATTCTTCTTTATTAAACGTTAAATCAAAAATATGAAAAATACCAGTCAATGAACACTACATTCTAGTAATTGAATAATGCTAGTCCAATCAATGAACGAAATTACTAAACAATATTCTCCTATTTATTTAACTCTTTAATCACAATTTTATCGCTAGTATGCCGTCCGGGTTGAAATTTGTTGAAATATACAAAAGCGTTCATTTACTGGTGCCCGTTCATTCACTGGTGCAGTTACCCTACTCCTGGATTTTCTTCTCTGCAAACCTAACTACAATTCATTCTATTCGCATAATTTTTGCATTGTAACTGTCATCCAGAATATGATCTAATAATGGAAAAATTATGCGAATAGAATGAGTCGTGGTGTGGTTAGGAGTGGGTTAGGTTACGGAAAATTCAATACAGTACTAGCAGTAGTTTTTTGGAATTTTCTCGAAAACTATGATCGAGCGACGGATACACATGACAAAAGTTGTTCAGAATGTTGTCCTTGACAACATATGTAAAGGTCAAGGTCGTCCGAGTTGAATCCCCTCATCGATATATTTACCCTTTTAAAGATTATGGTATAATATGTTCATAAATGAAAGTGTGATTTGATGGGAAAGAAGGGACCATGAAGAAGCTTGAATTCCAGATTCATGTATTTCGAAAGAAGACAGCTGAAATGATAACAGCGACTACCCCGCTCCTACGTTGCTAGTGCAAAGTAATAGGAGTGGACTGGGCAGCTATTACGACTTCAGCAATCTCCTTTCGGAAAAGAGATAATATTCGAGCACTGTAATAGAGTTACGGACTTTTATTATCTGATTATCTGTGTCCTCCAGATTATTTTAGATAGCCGAGATTCTACTACGTGTACGAAGGGAATCAATGTAGAACGAGTACGATGAAGCGAAAAGGTCGAGGCAAGAAAATCGATGAGCTTCCGTGATCCTGAATGGCAAAGAAAGCCAGCTAAAGGTAATGCCGCGTAATTTCGTCGCATTTGATTTTCTTCAAATTCTACTATATTAGAGATATCTATTCGTGAAGGTAAAATATTATTTAGAAACTTGGCAAGTATTTGTTACTATTTATCAAAAAATTAATTTTATGTATCAAATCTAACGTACACTTAACCTGACACTCTATTATTCCATGCTATCTATTATTTCTGTTATCTATTATTTCCTGCTACCTGGGTTTATCATCGATATATATTCCATTAAACTTCTTTCTCAACTCTGTACGATTACTTCAGGCAGTCCAGACAACCGTAGGCTACTGTCAGGTGAGGTTCGGTTCAGTCTTATTATACATTTCACCTTTCCAAATATCCGTTGCCAATACATTAAACTTTAAACAAAATCGATACCGATCAAATTACAAGACCTAATCCGAACGAACCTTCGAATCTCCACCGATTTAGAGAAGCGATTGCAAAATAAATTCAGAAATACGAACTAAAGATATACCTGCAGGTAGCGAACGATTAGACTCAGGTCCGATCTTCTAGAACTCGATAAGCACAGCAAACACGGAGGTAAGGTTGTGGGAGAGTTGAAGAAGAAAGAGTTTAGAGATCAAGGGACCTGAAGGCAGTCAACGACTCGGAAGCAAGGAGTAGGGGAGCAAAACTAAGAGGACAAACTTGTCTCTCGATCAGCAAAGGGAGTTAAAAAGGAAGGAGGTAAAGGTAAGTTGAAGAAGGACACCTGGTGAAGGGGGCCTACGATGGAAGAAGAGAGGTAAGAGGGAGGAAGAAGGGTAGATTATCACGAGGAGACACACTCGATGATGAAACACGCTGCCAACTGAGAACCGAGCACGAGACTGACGTCGGCGTTCTCCAGCCGTTCGCCAGGTACCAACTGTCGCGACCGCTATCGGCTATCGGCCCGCTACCAACGATAAACGGAGAAAGCGATTCGAGCGACGATGGTGGGGGAAGCATGGGCGAGAGGGGGCAGGCAGGTGACTGTGAGAGGGGGCAGGCACCAGAGACAAAAGACCTTGAAGATGTGGAGGAACATGGGGGACCGAAATAATGTGTGCGCACCTGAGTCACCAACAGTTGGGAAAGGACCCGGATTCTACGGCTCTGATTTTAATCAGCTTTTGTGCACGCTGATTGTAACCGTGTATAAGCTGATTGTATCTGTGTATATGCTGATGGTATCCGTGTACCTAATGATTAGGGGTTTTATGCATTTACGGAGAGGTTAGGTGAAATATGAAACACTGAAAGATTAGGAAAGATTATTTGAAAGATTGCGTGTGAACGTGAACTCGTTCGGTTGGAAATGTAAATAGGATAATTGAATGTGTGCCTGGAGGAAGAGCCTACGTAGGGTTTTTAAAATTTTATTGCTATAATAAAAACCAGCAGAAAATGACGTAGGCCCTCTCGCATTGGAAAACGCCTGAAAGGGTTTTTTTACGGTTTGGCTTGTTGAATGTTAAAGCAAAATCAATTCTCAATTGTGCTCCTGTAGAATTTTAAAAATCAGACAATTGTTTTGGTACGCAGCCTGTGTAGTCGGTACCATTCACGTGACAGAATGAAATGCTCGGTATTGGACAGCGGGAGAAATAGAAGAGAAAGAGAGAGAGCAGCGGGAGAATGAGGGAAAATGAAAGTAGACTGTTGCATAGCTGAATTACTCAGGTTGCAGGTTGCAAGGGTCAACACTGTGGTCAATATTGAACAGTGAAAAAAGTAGAAGAAAGAGACCGAACGAAGTGAAACAGACATACATTATTATGCACCAAAGAGATATTCTATTATCAGGATTGAACCGTGAAATCAATAGGGAGGAAATTGCAAAGAAATAGAAGTAGAATGTTGTGCTGCTGATGCTACGGATTGCGAGGATTCTGTGCTGAATACTAAACAGAGACAGAAATAGGAATAACGTTGCATGCTCCAAACTGTGCTTGATATTGAAATTGAAAATATTGAATTACAATAAATTACTAATGAAGAAAATACCTGAAGTACTCGGTTCGCACAGTGAAAGAAACCTAAGCTGAACATTGAACGGTGAAAGAAATCAGAGAGGAAAAGCAAATGAGACGAAATGAAAATAAACTACTAATAAAGAAAATAAAATACCTGAATTACTCAGTTTACACAATGGAAGAAACCTAAGCCGAACATTGAACGGCGAAAGAAATCGAGGAAGAGAGAGAAAGAAAATTAGGGGAAATGAAAATAGAATTTTACACGCCTAAATTGCTCAGTTTACTGTTGCAGAAGAAATCAGAGCTCAATATTGAACAGCGAAAGAAAATGACGAGAAAGAGAGAGAGAACGAAAGGAAATAGAAATACAGAGTTGCGGACTTCAGTCGCTCAAGTCGCAGGATCCAAGGATTCTGTGCTCGCAGTTGAAGAAATAGAAGGAGAAGTGGGGGAAAGGAAGAGAGAATGAAGGGAAATCCAGTTGTTGGAAGGGAGACAGGACTAGTTCCACAATGGGGCTTCCCTCTCGCCTACCCCTTTGCACAGCGCAAGTTTGATTCTGTCCTTGTCCCGCGGAGTGGTGGTAGGCTTCGGTTCTGTCTATCTTTTTGTTGCTTTCAATGCGTTCCCGTCTCTGTCGGGGTAATGTAATTACGGAGAGAGGCCGGCGTTCAGCGAATCCGAACAAGTTCTTACTCTTCGGAGATCCGCGCACGACGAGACCGGCCTGTACCTGCTCTCTTCAGGGTCGCGGACGGTCAAGCCGGAACCTGCATGTTGGATATCCTTTATTCTATTCGACGATGTTCGGCTACCCAAGAACCACTACGACAGTGTCCGTAGACCGACGTCCGAAAAGTATTCGGACAATTGATTATTTCTAAAAGTCGATGATATTGATATTATTACAACTTTGTGAAAAATAATCGTACAACAATGCGCTCAGACTCATTTTAAAGAAGGAACTATCTACTTGCAGAATACTATCTTGATTTTTATGATGTTCGTGCATTTTGTACCAGAGGGGAGAACGTGCACAAGTTAAAAGCATTTACAGTCACAAGCATTTAAGCAGCATTTAAGAGCACACTCTTAAAAAGGCGATAACTTTTTAAATATCGTATTATACGATTTGAATGTTTTTGGGAAGCTAGAGCAATTAGTTTGCCACAGGATGCAAATCAAAATTTTGTAAAAATTGCAATTCATCGGAATTGTAACAAAAATACTAAAAGTTGCTTTTTACAACTTTTTTATGTGGGCCAATATTGAAAATTTTTAAAATGCGTTTTGTAGATCTGTGTCAGTTATATGCACTGGTAAAGTTTCATCGAAATCGGTTGATGCGAAAAAAACGACAGGCATTGAAAGATGTAAGAATCTGCAGTTACAGGTCGAAAATCGTGAAAATCTGCAATTTTTAACATATGTAAACGTTTATAGCTCATTGCGACGTCGACCGATTTTGACGAAATTTTCAGAATATGTTTAATTGACACAGGTCTACAAATCGCATTTTTAAAATTTTCAATATTGGCCCACATAAAAAAGTTGTAAAATGCAACTTTTAATATTTTTGCTACAATTCCGATGAATTGCAATTTTTGACAAAATCTTTTTTCGTATCCTATGCGTGTAATACGATATATAAAAAATTATAGCCTTTTTAAGAGTGTGAAAATACTTTTTTTACCCACTGTATGAATAAAATAAAATCTGTCTGTTTACTTTTTATCCGGTGTTATTCTTCTCATTTGCCACCTTACTATTTATGCGTTATTACTTTACCTTGCAAAGGCTAAGAGTACAATTCTAATCGAATTTTCTGGAAAAATTGGTGTGCTTTGATTTTATGCGACTAGAAGTAAAGTCTTGATCTAATTCGGATCCGCAGGATATTTAATCCTCTTCTCCTCATAGCAACGTCGACCGATTTTGACGAAATTTTCAGAATATGTTTAATTGACACAGGTCTACAAATCGCATTTTTAAAATTTTCAATATTGGCCCACATAAAAAAGTTGTACAATGCAACTTTTCGTATTTTTGCTACAATTCCGATGAATTGCAATTTTTGACAACATTTTTTTCAGAGTCATGTTACGAGACTCACCCTGTATGCAGGACTGCAAAGCACATTCTGCTATTTTCTCCACAGTCCTAACTAAATGCAATCTGTTAAGAATGCTTGTTACACGTCGTCCACTAAATTAATTCCTCCGGCTTCGCAAATGTTTCGCGAGTCGATAAAAAAGGGCTGAAAGCATGGGGCACAATATTGTAACGGAAGCGGAGAGGAGAAAAACCTGTTCTGCGGGACGGCCGGCCGTTCGCAATAATCGGCGAACTTTCGCAAATGACATTAACCTCGCGGCCATTACGCCGGTGTTTTCGAATTACCGGTTAACTCGGTTTCAACCCCTCTGTTTCCACTTTGCGCCCCTTCTCTCATTCCCTTGACGAGAGGTAATTACGCGCGGCAAACGAAAATCGTTAACATGATCGAATCAAGGGCGGAAAAAAATATCGGGGGATTTTTCGTTTCGTTCTCTTGCCGCGGGTTCCGCGAAACACACGCTGATTTTGCAAACGTACATTGACGGGCAAATATTTGGAGAGCAAGAACGCGCATTGATTGAATGACAACCAGCCCGATACATGCCTGTTTAGCAGACGGGACCAGTTAGGGGATTATGTACCTCTGGTTGAAAAATTGAAGGTTGATTTTATGCGTGTGGCGTTGTGTTTCTTTAACCACAATGATTCTTGGAAAAACATACACGATACTTATGTGAATTTGTTTCTTTCACAATTTTTCCTAAACGTTTGATGAAAATATGAATTATTATTATTATTTATTTAATGCTTTAAACCAGATATGGTTTATTTAGCATATTCAATACATGAGTCCATTAGCATATTACATGTTGTCTTAATGCGCCTCTTAACTTAACTTAATATTAGTTTATAATTAAAATTAATTCACTGAAATTAAATTTTTAGTGCACAGCGCTTAAAGAAATTAAAAATAATTAATAGGCCCTTGATGTCTGGCCCACAAAGGAAGCTTCCTATACAAGTTGGGAGACAGTACTTGTGTCGAATGAAAATATGAATTATTTCAAATTCTTCTGAAACCCTGAAAGCCCCAAAAGGGTTGAGAAATTCTACGGTATAAAGATTGAAAGAATCCGAGAATGTGAAATTGGCAAAGGGCAGACACTGTAAACGTTGCACAGCGGTTCACACTGCAGTTATGATAAAGAACGGTGACAATGCAACTCTCCGTCATTCTAAAGAATTTAGCGCACCGAGTTTCGGACGGTGCACGCTGCGGATGCATAAAATCCGCAGTCGACTGCCGGTCAAAAGTACAGGGTAGCAGGTAGGTGTATGCACTTTGTGTGCACGGTCGGTACGTCGAAAATAAATTAGTAAAGCGGCGGGTAAATTGGCGATGTTTTAGCACGTGAAATTCCGGCAGACTCTTGGTCAGGAAGCGCAGGATCCGTTGAATTATTAACGATCGCCGATGCATCGCAGCGTTGCACTTTTGTGCGCCTCGAAATTCGGTCACGAATTCTCCATCCAATAATTACATTAGTCGTCGAGGAGAGTGTTGACGGTTCAAGGTCACGGAAAGCGCGTCCCCCACCTCCGTTCCTCTGCCCCTCCCCATCGCCCGGCCACGCCTACGATTCCCTCGCCCCGCCCACAGGTCGAGGCACAATCGATGGGTTTAATTGACCGTTTAAGAAAGAAAACAAATCGGCCGTTTCCAGTCGGCTGAGCCCTCTCTTGCTCTTCAACGTTATTGCTGGCCGGCTTGCTGCTCGATGGGATGTACGTATAGTTCGGTTTTATAGTTGTGTCAGGTGTTACGAAACGTTATAAGACCGTACATCGACTGGCCTTAACCTTTCGTATTTTACGCGCGAAGCCTGCGAACCAGTTTCGCCGCCCTCTGCCACGGTCGCAAGGAAAATATGAGTGTGACATACTGTAGAGGACCGATCTGCGAACTTCGTCGATTTCTACCAGGGATACGATCGTTCGTTCTGACAAGTTAGGTTCGACCCTGGCTAATTAACACACATACATTCCCGCAGAAAATGGTAGCACATGTGTGCTATATTTAATTCTATTCCTTTTGGGTCGTATTTACTTGTACAACCGTATCTTGTTTGGACTCATTTTAACCAGAAAAGTATCACGAGTATGATGCCACAAGGTACGCAATAAACAATTGAATAAATCTGAAAAAATTGCACAGTACTTGTTGTAGTCTCTACCTAATAAATACGCAAGTGATATTTCAACCTAATGTTTAACCTTCTCGTATATGTATAAAAATAACAATTCGGCTGATAGTATGAATAAATTTTCCTGGAACTTTTTCGAAATGGTTCTCGCGCGCAATGCTTTCTCATAAACACAACATGAAGCCGTTATCTTCAGGATTTTTAGACTTCTTTTAGAAATTCCCGCGTGTTTGTGGTTTTCGCAATAAGCGTAAGTACTGTCAGGTTGTTGCGCAATGTTTTCGCCGCAAATTCGATTAAACTCTCGCTCTTCTAGGGACTCGAGGCGAAAAGGGAAGAGTCTGTTTTAAGCCCCCATTGGGCCACGGGATTATGTAATCCATCGGGATCGATATCAGTTCCGCGACTGCGGGACTAAAGTTGACACGCGGAGAGGGGGGCAGCGTGTACGGCTTTATTGTCACGTCATACCGCATTATTTGGAACGTTCGACGAGGAATTTGGAGCACACTGGCGCGGTGGTCGACCGTGCAACCGAACCACGGATGTTTGCACGGATATCGTATTCTTACGAGCGGATTCACCGAAACATCAGATGCTTTCGTTTACCTTCCTAATGGCCCCCTGTGTCTTCTTCGAAAACAAACCCACCCCCGAACGAAATTCCGTTCGACTTCAGCAACGTTGTTCGACCTCGAACGCCTCTCGACTCTACTTTTGCCAATCCTGACGAAATTCGTGCGAATACATCTGTGGTTGCAAGGAAAAACGCAGCATGTCGCCGAAAAACATTGCCAATTCAAGTTCCGATCGCTAGACCGCGGATTTTATACGTTTATGACAAAAATGGACACGTACAATTTAAAGCAGTGGACATGTTAAAGATATTTAAGGACATCGATGTATTAGTTTCACCTCGATAGAATAGTTAAAAGAAGAATACAATTTTTATTCGGCTCCTGTGTTCTGCAATCGACGCGAACATTTTTTATTTTGCATAAAGATCCGCAGTCTACTTATGAGATACCCGGGTTCTCGGTAAGCCGATGAGATACTCGGCTAAACGAAAATTACCCGAGAGTGCCTGGGTATCTCATGGGCAGACCTGGATAAAAATATTTCGGTAATTACATATATAGAAAAGGTCTGCCTACTCAAGGTGTACTCCGATTTTGATGAAATTTTAATATGTTATGCAGCAACATATTCTGAACAACTTTTTCCTTTTCCCATATAGGGGGGTCGCTTTTAGTTTTCGAGATATTCGCAAAAAACTATTGCTAATACTGTATTGAATTTTCCGTATTCTTGTACTCTCCGTGGCAACGTAATCCGCGCGGCGTCTGTTTACTTCTTTTTGTAAACACGCCGTGAAGATGAGAGAGAAAGCAGGGTCTCACTCTATAGATATAGGATGATACATATATAGGGTAATCTTTCAATTTGGAAAGACTACTCCTGGATTTTCGTATGCGTGGTCCTTTCCACCCCCTTCGCGACCTAACCAGAATTCATTCTATTCGCATCTTTGCATTGTAGCTGTTATCTAGAATTTGAACTAGTAATGGAAAAATCGTGCGATCAGAATGAGTTGTGATTAGGCCGTGAAGAGGGCGGAGCGAACCACGCATACAAAAATCCAGGAGTAGTCTTTCCAAATTAAAAGCTTACCCTATATAGAGTGAGACCCTGTTTTCTCTCTCATCCCCACGTGTTTACAAAACAAAAGTAAACAGACGACGCGTCGTGCACGAGTACCGAAAATTCAATACAGTATTAGCAATAGTATTTTGCAAATATCTCGAAAACTAAAAGAGACCCACCTATATTGTTAAATAATCAAAATCGGAGTAGGCAGACCTTTTCTATATAATTACCAAGTGCCCTAATAAAACAATTGAAAGAAATGCTTTTTTTGCATCCAACCTTGTAAATTATAATTTTTGGAAAAAATCTCTTTTGCAGATCATTTAAAAATCAGGTCGTTTGGTACGATTATAAAAAAATTATTCTATTTTAAAAGGTGTACATCACTTTGCACACCCACTGTACGTATGTTACGAGAGAAAGATGTATCGAGGATTCTTTCCCGAATGAAATGCAATAATAAATTTCTAAAACGAGGAAAAAATTTGTCCGCTTTCGGCTAGGATTTCGAAACTGGCCAGAGTGCGTCGCGTCGCTTAGGTGAAAATAGGAGCGACACAGAGCACGGCCGATCATCGTCAACGGCCCCAGTCGTCAATTATTTTAGCCCGTCTGCCCGTGAATCACGCGACATTTATCCATTCACGAGTACCTCTGCCAACAAACGTCGGCCGACGTTACCGTGAAAAATGAGCACGATGGCGAGGGGTGAGGAGAGGAGAGGAGAGAGAAAGAGAGAAGTAGGGAGAGGATGAGGAGGATAACGAGAGACCCGATGAATGTCAAGTAAATGCGACACTGGCCCAAGCCCGTTTACGTTGCTCCAACACGTCCCATGGGAGCGTTGTCTGTTCCAGGATTAAGATGGACCACGGATCTCCCCTCTCTTTCCCTTGCTCTTTAGTGGAGAACGTAACCGACGACCTATGAGCAACGACACCGTCTTTCGCGGAGCAAAAATGGCTCGCATTAACTTTTCACCGACTCGGCTAGACCCGCCTGAACATCTCCAGCCGCGATTTTTCTCTCGCCTTTGCTCGGAGAAGGCTCGCTATAACTGAAATTGATATCAGACGTGGCGCGAAAGGAGACGACGACGTTCGACCTTTAATTGTTTACGCGAAGACCTTAAACGATCAACGTGTACAAGTTTTTTTTTTTTATTTATTATGCTATGAAACCCCACATGGGATTATTAGCAGCATGTACATATCTGTGCATGCTAACAGTACAATAACAACTTATAAACTAGGAGAAGTAACATAATTAACAATTCTAGTACAACACTATAGATACAAACAGTGAGATTTAAGAAAACTGTGAATAAGAAATAGAGGACAAAGAGAAGGTCCACACAAAAAAGCATCTATTGTATAAGGTGGATAGTAACCTTTGCTGCATAGTTTGTGAATCAGCGCCTCTCTATTGTTATCATAGATCGGGCACTGCCATAATATATGATTATGATCCTGTATCAAACAACCACATGGACAATTTGTGTTATCTGCAAGTTTCATTTTAAAAAGGGAGGCATTCAGTTGATAGTGTCCAGATCGAAGTCTGTTAATCCAGCAGATGAACGTGTACAAGTTGCACAGTTTGAAAGACAAGTTCCATCAACTTGTACCCACAAACGAGCGCACAGTCGTACAGCGGATCGTACCAAATCGTATTGCAGTGCTGCACTTATGGTAATTTAAGGAAACGAAGAAAGACTGTAGAAAAAAAATATGAAGTCTAACATGAACTTATTACAACAAGCACAACGTACCGGGGCAGATTTCAAGAATTATTTAAGAACGGACGAAGACGCTTTCCATTTTTTGTTAGAATCATTTCGCCATGAAGTTAATTACTCTCAGAGATTAGGCCACTGGAATTAGGTTCCTACGAAGATGTTCAATTTTATTTTTCAGTGACTCTAGAGTAGCTTCCGGGCGTATTTCTTTGAACTTTTACGAGAGAATAATCGTAATAATCGTAACTACTATTTCTGTCGTGCTTATTTATTTGTTATTTTTCCAACCGCGTTTCACGACAGATTTGTAGCATGCCGTACTACCGTACGATTCGACCGCGTCGTTCTGCAAGTTGTACATATAGTCCAGTCAATTAATGCTTAAAAGGGGGGTATAGAGGGAAATGGAAAGAACACAATTTTTGACTTTGGGACTTTGTTTGGACTAGTTAGGAGGTAAACATACTAAAAGTCCCCACTCCTAGGAGGTGAGCGGAGTGCAGGGGGGCACGTGGAAGGTCCCTTTTTTTGGTTTTTCGCTTATATCTCGGAAACTATGCGTCCTAGCGATAAGACCATTCTATACAAAATTAATGCTAACACAATATCCTACAAAATTGTTTCTATTCAGTTTTTCGGTATCTCGCACAGTATTCGAGATATCCGCGCCCATAGTTCACTAATTTTGAGAAAGAAAATGCTTGCCTCTTGTTTTTTGTCTTATTTGACTAAATCTTCTTTTCCAAAATTAGTGAACTATGGGCGCGGATATCTCGAATACTGTGCGAGATACCGAAAAACTGAATAGAAACAATTTTGTAGGATATTGTGTTAGCATTAATTTTGTATAGAAGGGTCTTATCGCTAGGACGCATAGTTTCCGAGATATAAGCGAAAAACCAAAAAAAGGGACCTTCCACGTGCCCCCCTGCACTCCGCTCACCTCCTAGGAGTGGGGACTTTTAGTATGTTTACCTCCTAACTAGTCCAAACAAAGTCCCAAAGTCAAAAATTGTGTTCTTTCCATTTCCTTCTACAAGTTTTCGTTGACTGGACTAATACGAGCGCGCCACAAACGTTGCAATTGTCTTTCGGACGAAGCAACTTAACCCCTTGCCTTACAACATAGTGTCTGTTAATTTGCACGATTTTGTTGCACGATAAATTGCGTCGTCTGTGGACCATTTAAGACAGGTCTTCCAAATGAACCCCTTGCACCTACCAAATTCACCCTTCCACAAATTAAATTCATCCTTTTGCGAATCAAATTCACCTTAGCCTTGCAATCTCGCAGAATGTTTCTTACAGTTCGCTGACGCGAGGGGCGTCCGACGTTAAACTGTATCCACTTAGTGCCTCGGCTATGGTAAACGCTCCGTTCAAGATGTTTAGTCTCCTCTCTCTCTATCTTCGTAATCCGGAATATAAACTGCGGCTTTCAGAGCAAAAAGAGAGGATGACGTACCTGAGCCGGGAAAAGCGAGGTTTTTACAGGGAGGGGAGAGTGTAATTAGTTCCCCTTTGTTTTTAAACGTATAAAGCAAGATAAACGTTGATTAGTCAAGCGAACGGTCGAGTAGGTGGCCGCTGACGTAATCAAGTTGTCTCCTTGGTTCCCTCGTTGCGCAACGAGAACGTAATCTATGAGCAAGAACGAGTCAGCAGATGAATTTTTTTCGTTTCTGGGTTCTATCGCCGCGTTAACGGCGTGCATTCGTGATAACGAGGAAGAGTCCTGAGTGAAATGATGACAGAGGGAAATGGGTCGGTGGAATGGCTAGCGCAAGAGTGTTAGACCTCTATGAACTTTCTAAGCGGCTTCGATGTTGCTAGAGGGACCTAGTGGTAGTTTCGAGGTCCAGAGATTCTTTTCAAGGGGATTCCAAGGAGCCTCCATGTGACCTAAAGGTTCTTAAAACGCTTCTGATGTGATCATAAAGTTCTGAGAGGACTCGAATGGTCGCAAAATCCCTAGACCAATTCGAAGGACTCTTCAAAGCGAGGTGACTTGAATCTTGTCCACTTTCACATTGAAAAGTTATAAAAATCCTTTGGTATGTTTGAGGTAAGCATACTAAAGGATTTTTATAACTTTTCAATGTGAAAGTGGACAAGATTTGGTTGCTCTAAGTATCCTGAGGACCCCAACGAAAATTCTAGAGCCTCTACGAGCAATCTCAAAGCCTTCAACAGGATCCTACGACTTCTAAATTAATCGACCCCTTCAAGATTCCCTTGGCCTTTGAAGTATCTAGAAAGACGATAGAAAAATTTTGTTGTTTATTACTTTAAGTATTTTGAAGATCTCAATAAAAATCCTGAGGTTCATGAATCCTACTGACTTTTCAAGCAACTAGGAAATTTATTCAAACATCCATACGAAATCTAACTAGAAAATTCATAAACTAATTTTACTACTTCTCAAAAATTGTCTGAAGGATATTCCAGGCCCCCTGCTGACTTTTCAAGCACCTAGGAAATTTATTTAAAAAATCCTACTGTCTCTCCAAGTGATTTGAAGGATACTCTAAAAATCATGTGGCCTCCCGAATGACCCTGAGGCCCTCGCAAGCATTCCGCGACTTCGTAACCGATCTCGTGATCTCCAAAGGATTGCTACGACTATAAACAAGCAGAAAGTCGTCCAAGAAGTCTCCCGAGTCCCCCGAAAGGTGCTCCAACTTGTTTGGTCCCATCACTAACACGCGTATGCCGGTTCATGAACACGTTGCAATTTATCATGAGCACCGTCGCTATCGTTTATCGCGCTGCGCGTAAATCATACCGGATAGTGTTTGTAAACAGCCGAATGAGATCAGTCGCAGTAAAGTTTACGAGGGGATGTGAGCGTGCCATTTATCCCCGCAGCTCCCTTTGCAACGATAACCGAAATATCCCTTTTTCTAAAAGGAATCCCGCGTTTTGACATCCCTTAGACTGGCTCTTTATGCAAAGTAACAATTTCCTTTATCGCGAAACAATTCTTTCTTTCTTTTATTAATAATTTTTGTAAGTCGTTAGCAACGACCCTCGGATTCCTTCAGGTTTTCTACTGTGTCAAGTCGCAGCTGGTGTTATTATAAATGCATATCAAATCCGGAGTCCAGTTATGCTACTTCTATTAACACATCGACTGCCACGCTTTTGCTCATAAAAATCGCATGTAATCAGACCAATTTGACACCAAATTTACAGGGTACTAAAAGTCACTGTTTTGCATTACTTCACAAAGATAACGAGAATGTGTCTAGCCAATGTTTCAGCCATTCTTTAATTGTTTATTTCTCATGGATGCATTTTTACAATCTCAGTAATCGTTAATTAAAAATATTAGAACGCGTCATTTTGACAAATCTTTCATTCTCCAAGCTGTACATTCGTCAATTATTTATGAGACGGTATCAATGTACAAAATATGATGGATATTATTCGTAACAAGTATACTCGTACTGCATTACCATACTTGTCTACTGCTTCATACGCATATTATTCTTACTTTACATTTTCACAGTAAAGTCTTGATTGTATACCGGTGTGAACCAGACCTAATCCAATTACAAAACTTCTTTACTCGTAATTCTTTTTTTTCCTGGGACTTTCGCCAAATTTGTAGCATTTTCCTCGAACACGATATTATTTGACCCGAGGATCATTTTGTTTACAAATATAAAATATGTAACAATTCGTTCAGCAACTAAAAAGTTTTCTAATAGTGAATCGGAACAGCTGGATCGTGATTTGCGACAGCTGTGTAGCATACCGGTATGACGCGTGCATAAGACCCTGCAATCTCGTTTATTTTTCAATTTTTAATACAAGGTTAGAAATAATACTTGATTGTTGGAAGCACGGCGCATAAGACGACATTACGCGATAAGTATGTTTGCAGATAAACGAGAACTATGTCGGAGAGACGGTGGCCAACGGGCTCTCTCCCTCTCTTTCTTTCTTTCTCTCTCTTGCCGACACGTTGTGTATATCGACGCCCGAGAGCTGTTATCGCAAAAACCGTTGATAACACTGCCTTTATCGCCGCGGCCAATATATACTTTGTCGGTGGGGCATTATTTGGAGAACACAATGCGCCCTGACTGTTTATCCTGCCTACAGGTATATAGGGTGTCCGGCAACAGGTGGGAGAACGCGTTTCAGGGGTGTTTCTGTGGGACAACGCGAAACCGGATCGCAAAAAATCAAAATTGCCAGTTTTAGGCTTACTTCGCACTCGATTCATTTTAATCAAGATTGACTTTTAACATACAACGTTTTTTATCTTCTCCACATTGTGTGCACCCCAAATTGAACCTATTTTCTCACACAACAGTCGAAGTTTTAGCAATCCATAGAATACCGATGATTCTAATACTGAGCCTATCGAACATCAAAAGTATTTGGTAAACGTTGCCTCATAAAAATGGCAACGCTAAATGTATTAAGATTGTTCGTAATTGTCAACGCGTGGAAAGTTTATTCTTCGGTAAACATTTCAACGCAGGGAGAAACGTTTTTTGGAACCTATGAATATTTTTTGATGCGGTTCGAGCAAACGTCTCCTAATAAAAATGACAAATTAATTAAGATTACCCGTAAAGGTCAATGTGGTAAGTTTATCCATCAGTAAATATTTCAACGTTGGAAAAAATATTTTGTAGAACCTACGAAATATTTTCTCACATGACCCAGACTTTTTGTTGCGCTTCCTAGCCATACGATTTTTGTTATTTTGTTGCTCCAAACCCGGTTGAAGCCTCGGTCATGTATTGTGGCAATGTAATTTGTACAATCATGAAAGAACAAAATTTATTGATAAGATCTGTCAACTTAATTTTCAACTTCCTATGGATGTTTCACTGATTATTGCCAAACCATATATCAGGGCTTGTCGCTGTATGCTTTAATTTCTTAAAAGCTGTGGCCTTAAGGTTCAAGCGGTTTATCTCATATGTACTATTGTTTTCATGTTTTATCATATCACTATGTATATTCAGTTTATTTTTCTGCAACAATGTATTATGTTTCCTCTATTATGTTGAAATAAATCTCATATGAGATTTTCTAATTAAAAAAAAAAAAAGCCTCGGTCGGTTACTGCCCCTTATCCGGAGACATTGTGAATTGAGAACCGCTGCGAAAACGGGTCAAAGTTCGAGGGGTGGGGAGTTACGCGGAATCGACACGGTGTCTCATAGTTCGCGGCCTATTGGCCAGCGGCGGAATCGCTTTTGCTCGTGATTCACCGAGGAAGCGGATCCGCGGCGGTCTTTCGCGTCCACGTGTGAGTCATCGCGAGCTTCGAGAGTTCGAGAGCTCGGTTTCGAGCCAGCGACCACGCCGCGTTGCTTGCGAGTCGAGGCTACCTAGCTCTGCTAGCTTTCCGCGTTGCTCGACGCGCAAAACACCAAGCGCGACCGTCTCTAAAGTGCACGGGATACGAGCCGAGGCGAGGCAAAGCGAACAGAGACGAGACCAGCCAGCCGGCCAGTCACCGAGCCATTGTCTTCTTCCCGTTTCCCCTCGAGAGATCTCTTTCGAAAGAGAAGATCTTCCCGACTCCTCCCGCGCCACTTTTACGAGCCCACGACGATTTCACTGGGATTCGTAAGCACGGATTGAGCGACGCCATTGGCCAAGCCA
Organism: Lasioglossum villosulum; assembly: GCA_963971365.1. Classification (NCBI taxonomy): domain Eukaryota; kingdom Metazoa; phylum Arthropoda; class Insecta; order Hymenoptera; family Halictidae; genus Lasioglossum; species Lasioglossum villosulum. The sequence goes on along the minus strand of OZ020497.1, from coordinate 6,224,398 downwards.
GTATCTATCCATCGTAGCCGCCCTCCGATTGGTCCGTGATTGTAGGATCAACGGAAAAATAATGGGAACCAATCTTCGAGTTTATTGAAAATTGATAAAGTGAACTTAAAAATTGTGGACTCTAGAAAAGAGTTTTACGACCCAGAACAAATTTCATGGTGCATAAAAGAGTTCAGAGTCTATAAAAAAATGAAGAGTCAACATAAAAATTAATAGAACGTATAGAAAATGTGAGGATCTATGAAGAGCTCTTAAAGCCGTTCTAAAAAATTTGTGGAGCTTGGAATAATATTTTGTTCAGTGTAGAAGCAACTTAAAACATTACAAAAATACACTTGTCGTGACTCGATGATGCTTTACTTACAGCATCAACAGAAATAAACTAATTCTGTTAATAATGTTGACGAAATAGTCGAAGCGTTTAACAGTAGTGTAGACAAATTTGAAATTTCTCATTGGTCAATGATTAGATGACGTCTCGTGGGCGCAGTTAAAAAGAAGGGACTTTCACAAATGAAGATGAACTTTTCGGGAGTACTCGTTCTTTCATACACACCCGTTACATCGTCGCACCGCGATAAAGCGCGCGTTTTTAACCGCAGGACGTGGTTAAAAAAATATACATGTATATTAGACCGCAAAGCATTAACGAGTTAAAGCGACCTCGCCGCTGAAATCGGTTCTTCCGCCTTGCATCGTCCCTCAAAAGTTTCGAGAACACGTGCGATTACTATACTAAAGATATTCTGCCACATTTCCATTTTTACAATCGCACGAGGCGAAGCCAAAATAAATTACAATCCCATTTTCCGTGACGGCGGTCTTGATGGGTCGAGAATAACATAAAACACAACCTACATATCCGCCGACTACCCAATTGGTTAAAAATAAAAATTAAACTGAAATTTCATTGGTAACCTCGATCAACGAAAATGTAAGAATCAAAATTTTAATGACTGAAATAGTTGAACATTTCATTCGGAAGCTTAAAAATGAAAAATAACCCAAAGTCGTGTCAACATTTTTTTGTAAAATGTTGTGGGCAAGGATCAGCGATCCACATTATTATTTGGACGTAGAAAAATTATTTCGCCGTCGCGACGAAACATTTGACTCGATAGCAAACTCCGGGAGGACGAGTATAAACAGGATTAGAATAAATCTTTATTCAGACGTTCGTCGGTGTAAAAATGTACTCAAACTCCGATCTTTCGTTTCCCTGCGACCAATAAACGCTTCGGTGATCGTTCACGCGATCAATCGGTTACTGGGAATTTGCCTCCGCTCGCAAAATAACGAAATAACTTACAATTTATCGACGGTAGTCGCTTCAAGGGCCGCCGTATTGCGCCGGGAACGCAATAAGCGAGGTGAAACGCGATAATTTTATCGCCGTCCGATAGATATCGCGAAAAATTCATGCGCGACCATTTTAATCTACGAGATTACCATTTTTCCCTTGGTTACACCGCACTGGCATAATATTACCTTCGACCGACGCACTCGCTGAACGAACAAACGAAAAGTATAAAGACGCGAGTGGTAATATCCTTTAAATTGGCATTCCACACTGATCAATTCGCTGGATCCTTTCGATAAAGCAGATTCCAATTCGATGCTCTCGAGTCTCTATACTGTTCGATCCCTCGATTATCACTAGAATCTAGAGCCATCAAAACTACAGACTTAGGGTACTTGTTCCTGTAGTACAAATCAACTTGGAAAAATAAATGGAGTACTATTTTTTAAAAATTATACTGAATTGTTAATGTATATGTTAATCATGAAGTATATTAAACGTCTATTTACTAGGTTGCATGATGACTCAAACAGAATAACTCAAATAATCCATTAATGAATTAGCAAGTTAGATTAATAGCGTAGTAACTCGAACAAGTACATCAACTTGGAAAAATAATGTATATTTTTAATTAAATCAAACTATTAATGTAAATGTTACCAAGGAAAATCTCGTATTTTTTAACTTTTGAAGTATATTAAACATTTTTCCAGAAAAACTGATGAACTTCAATCTAATAATTTGCATGATAATTTAAAGAGAATAACTCAAACAATTCATTAATGAATTCATGAATTAGCAAGTTAGGTTAATGGCGCAGCAACTGAGACAAGTATCCTAGTGAACCAACAATGGTTCGTTAAAAAAAAAGATTTCTTAAGTACTCTCAAATAGATACGCAAATTGAGAATACTCTCGAGAGCAACTATCGACAGAAACTCGCAGATGGACACGAAACCCTAAGCGTGGTACGTTTTACCGCGCGGTATGTACTTTGTTCCAGAGATCAACGTGTACCGGAAACCGTACGGTTCTCGGTGTCCTAACTAGATAATCGCATCGCTGGTACAATTAAAAATACACGTGGAAGAAAAACAGTCAGACACATCCGTGATTCTACGAATTTCTACCAAACTAATCACTAGACTGCGAACCTTTATGCAAAATAAAAATTGTCTGTATCGGTTGCAAGGTATGGAAACCAAACAGAAAGTTATTTCTTCCCTCAATAATTTTAATAGATGAGAAATCATACATCGACGTCTTCAATTTTTTAAATTTTCTTACATTTTACAAATTCATCTACCCAATTTTGCTATAAATGCATAAAGATCCGCAGTCTACTAATCACTATCAACAGTAACCTAATAATCACACAATGTCGATTCACTACATCGGTCTACATACTCTGTGTTGTCAATAACAGATTCCGTAGACAATATGGGTACGAACTGCCCGTGTTTTATCCACGTGTCGAAGGTATCACGCGTGTAATCGACAAACGAAACGTAAAATGTCGTTACCTCGCCGCATTTCACTTTCGAATTGTCTCGAATGAAATCACTGATATACAAGGTGTTCTAAAATTCCTTTGAATCCCTTAAGGTTCCTGAGATCATTTGCAGCGACATTTTCCTTTGCAAAATTCGCGTCCGCGGCTTTGTTTAAAAGTTATTAACGAAAAACGCGGACCAATCAGAGCGCGGCTACAGCGGATTGATTCTGGCTCGACCAATGGACGTCGCAGAGTCGGACTCCGTTCGTATAGCCGCGCTCTGATTGGTCCCTGTTTTTCGTTAATAAATCCTAAACAAAGCCGCGGACGCCATTTTTGCAAAGGAAAATGTTGCTCAAATGATCTCAGCAACCTCCAATTTCCGGTGTTGAAGGAACTTTCAGACACCCTGTATACTGCTGGTCTCCTCAATGTCAATAGACGTGTTTTTCTTTTTTCGGGTTGAAAATGTTTTTCAGCTTTTACAAATATTTTTAACCCTCTGCAGTCGGAGATATTTGAAATCGGAAATTACACATTTCTTCCTAACTAGAATAACTCCATTCTGTATGATTTTTTCATTTTTTAGATATAAAATTGATATAATACCTCATACAATACTTAAATACTGAGTGATTGCTTAGATACCAGCATATTTAATCGTGTAAACTGTCTGAATAATGGTACAGCAATTTTTAGTGGTGTCTCAGACTCGCCAGTAGAGTGTTAAGGGTTAGATTCTTTGCATCTTTCGTTTTAAATTATTTTTGTCGTCAAACTTATAGTCTAATAACACGCGAGGTTGCGAAAATGTTAACCTCGCTGAATTCCTACGTGTTTTGTTCAAACTCTCCAGTCTATTGTTTTAAATTTCACTTAATTATTTCTGTCATGAAATTTACAGTCTACTAACACGTGAGATTGTGAAAATGTTAACCTCGCTGAACTCCTCCGTGTTTGGTTCTTACTCTCTAGTTTATTATTGTAAATTTCACCTAATTATTTTAATTATTCAAATTCAAGGCAGTATCAAATAATTGAGAAGAACAGCAGTATCGAACATCAGTTAATGTCACTCTAGAAATTTTTTACTTGAGATTGATTGTTTTAGAATAAAATCTGGTGTTTTAGAATAAAATCTCTTTAGAATAAAATCTCTCTTAGAATAAAATTTAATGTTTTAGAATAAAATCCTAAACCTATCCTAACCTCGCTGAATTCCTTCGTGTTTGGTTCTTACTCTCTAGTTTATCATTGTAAATTTCACTTAATTATTTTAATTATGCAAATTCAAGGCAGTATCCAATAATTGAGAAGAACAGCAGTATCGAACATCAGTTAATGTGACTCTAGAAATTTTTTACTCGAGATTGATTGTTTTAGAATAAAATCTGGTGAAAGATTGATTTGAATATGAACTGCAGACGATTTCACTCCTATGTGTAGTGACCTATAACTGGTGGTGCAATTGGAAAGGGGTTGACACTGCGCGAGAAGCTAACTCGAAAATACGCCATAATGTTTTCGCGTACGCAGCTTCGTTTCCTTCGAAAATAGAAGTCTATCGCGTTCATCTATAATATATACATAATACTCCCGCAATTTCAATTTGCTTCCCCTAATAAAACCACCCCGTTCCGAGTTCTACCACCAATACTAAGGCACTCTATTACGAACACGTAAGGAAGAAAGAAATAAACAGAAGGAAACTCGCAATTCGTTTTTACCGTATCGGTTTTATCGATGGACACAACGCGTTACTCGTTTACGTAAGTGCTCCGAGGTTAACGATACTCGAATCGAACGAAAAAACGGAATAGAAATTGGAAATTCGATCGACCGAATTTCTGGAGGCTGAGTTACATATTTTTCGTCGTTTTCGAACGTTCGAAGAAGACGAAAAAATAACGATGTTTTGCGGTCGAAAATATGGACATCCTTGACTGACTCACTCGAGATCGTTTAACCTTATCGTCGTCGCGACGCACAGTGCGTTGAAAAGCCCGTTTTCCAAAAATTCTATCGCTCAAACGAAAGTACAAGATTTGTAAAGAATTTTCGACTTTTTCTTTTTCGGATTGTCGAAAACCGTACACATATAACATGCTTTTATTCGTTATAAATTATAGCTGTCAGGAAAAAAGAAACGGTTAAAAATGAACGAACAGAAAGGAACAGCTAAATCTTGCATCATTTTGTTAAAGCACGTATCTACGTATACTACCGACATTTTTTAATTAATATTATGTATATTTTTAATAAAGAATTTATATTACTAATTCGATCTTAAAGAAGAAACAAACAAACCAACTTTAAAATAACGAGTACACACCTCCGGTAACACACTCTATGTGGAACACGCTAATGGAATTGGTAAACGAATTTTAATCGAAACTTTTCACTTGTAGGTGAAGCATCCGGGCACAGTTGATGCTTGTTTCTCGGTTTTAATATCGTCACTTACCTCTGTGATAAATATCTAGGAACGCTTCTAAATATGGAAGTTGATTTTCCGATTTTTCTCCATTGTCAACGCATTGTGCGACGCTGTCATTGTTTCTGTCGAAAGCGAGCTGGCTCGGTTCGGGCCGACGATGTTATACATATACAGACACGTAATTTCGTGACAGTAGCGTACGAGAATTCGGGATGACAACCGCGCGACGGACGACAGTTCGATTTGGATAGTGCACGGGATAACCAGCGGCGATTGGTTTCTCTCAGAAAACGGGAGAAAGACGAGACAAGACCGTCGGGAGCAAGTACGAATCACGACGGTTCGAAAGAGCGTCAACCTACGCGGGGAGGTTAGGCCTCTGTTCGTGAAACGATGAAGAGGTTAACCTCTTTCCTTCTTTATTTCCCTCCCCTCCTCTGCGCACACGTTTGCACACACTCGTACACGCATACACGCACGCACGGACACACACTGTGTCCGCGGATTTCGGTTCCGTGGAAAATTCGCGCGTGTACGGGATCTGTGTCGCGAGCTACGAACGTGAAGAAAAAAAAATAAAAAAACTTACCCCATAAACCAGTCCACGGTATCGCGGAGATACTCGGGTAACCTATCCAGCTTGGATGATTTTCAGTTGGATCACCGCCGAGGAAAGTAGCACGAGAGTCGAGAAAACAAAATAAAATTTTCTCTCTCTCCTCACACTAGCACCAGCAGCAGCAGCGGCGGCGCACGTTTCGCGATCTCGTGAAATCTAACATGGCGAAGCTCTATTGTCACCTGTTCCCGTCATGCCTCACTTGTGCCCTCCCCCCCCTCTCTCACCCGAAAATACTGCCGATTTATCACCGCCACCGCGTACTTTCGCGTGCGGTACCACCGATCCCGTTTCCGTTCCTCGGCTATGCCGCGGGTAACTCTGCCGTGTGCCTCTTTCACGGTCGATCGACGAGAGAAACTTCCACGGAACGGCCGACACTGCGCACACGGGAATGCCACACGGCAACGGGCGCGCACAGCTGATCGTCCGACCTCATGCGAAACCAGATCGCGCAACCCCCCGTTTGACTACCTGACGGAAGAGGGTAGTACCTACCACCATGCGCGCGCACCTACATTACCGACCGAGTCCCAGACCGTGCAATTACTTTATCGACTCAATAAACGCGCGGGCTGCTACCTTATCGACGCAACAAAGGCGCGCGCTTCCACCGCGATTTTTGAATCGCCGCGTCGCACGTTGTCATCGATGATCGAGATCGTATCACTCGATTAACCCCTATTGGCTACCACGGACGAGATATCTCACGATTCAATGTTGTGATGAATCCACATCCAAAAAGATATACAGAAGGATATAAGAAAAGAACAGATCTGGAGTCAGACCTGAAGCTACCTTCTCCAGGAGTTAACAAATACAGTGGGTCCCCAGAGAACTGGGGGGAGCTTCTCTCCCCCTCGGGGCGAGGCCCCACGCAGGACCAAGGGCGAAGGGGGATGGCTGGTTGTGTTGTTTGGAGATCCCAGCCGCCCCCGAATAGCTTAGGGAACGTTGTCGTAAGGTTTTTAGTGGGTATTGTGAGCCCTTCTGGCCACGTAGCCCCACATAACCTCGTATCTCTCCCAGGGGGTACGAGGTATGCGTAAAAGCATTTCCCTCACGCTACAAAAAAAAAGGGTCCCCAGAGAAGCCTTATTTCGGGTCACTTAGATAGTAGTGGGGCAGCCCAATGGCTGTTCCGGGTATGGAATGTTTTTTAGTGGGTCGTGAAGAGCGCCCACCTGTCTTCCTGAGTCCCACACCACCGACGAGATATTGCCAGTGCCCGTACTATTCCGTGATACCGGAAAGTGGGCAACATGGGCGCAGGGATAACGTGAAACTTACAGTGATCTGAAATACCACATCGCTAAAAGTTGCACCACCGACGAGAATAGTATCAAAATAGTGCCAAAACATCACCTGAAATATGGCGGAGAATGTAACATTTAATATTAATCTCCTCTGTAGTCTTCTGCACTTCTGCACTTCTGTTTTTCAGAACACCGAAATATTCGGGTGACACCAAGTCCCATAAGGCCGGCAGTCTCTCGTCGGTGCCCACACTATCCCCTTCTGGGGCGTGCGTAAATATATTTTCTCGAAAAAAGGTAAACAGAGGGATATACATAATTGTCCGTGTGCTTTAAAATTCGGCTTCCTTTCACATACCTTTCAAGGTTCAACCTCGTGTAGTTCGCCAGCTAACCGTTCCATTTCGGTAGAGTTCGCTAACGTACTGGAGCAATTTCCAAAGAGTCGGTAATTCAGAATCGTAGACTGTAGACAGAAAAATTCATGGCGTGCAATGCTGTAAGAGTGTTATGAAATTATGCATTGTCTATAATTGTAATTGTTGTTGACGCGTACGAACAAATACTAAGACGCTAATATAAATAAGACCTGCGTGATCGAAACGGCGCGGTTTCCGCCGTCTCTGAACGAGCTCTATAATACCACTGTAGATGGCACCACACTGTATATAAATATGGCGGCCTACACGTTTTCAGTTTAATTTTAATTCGTTCTGCATTATAAAAAATTTAACATTTCAAACCGTCACAACTATGAATCAAAATTTATGTCTTCCGAACGAATTACATGGACTACTTCATTACTTTTCATATACAAAGTAACAAGACTCGATCGATTAGTGGTATTGGTACTTACTTTTCGAACAAAGGATACGCACTTCGTGAAATTTCGGCAGCTACGAACGGCACAACGCAAGCCAAATCCTCCAGCATCAAAAACGAGAAACCTTAAACAAAATATGTTCACAAATTCAGGGATACGATAAAACGTATGCAATGGTTGGTTGGCTCGAGGCAGCGCAACGGAATGCTAAACGTTTCGGTTTAGGTGCGCTGTGCCGGCATCGTAAGAGGGTATTTTGCTTTTTGCGTCCGTACGACTGCAGAGAGAAATCTGTGGGAGTCTCGCACGTCCTACGCGTCTCTTTTAAGGAAAAGCCTTTGGACAGCTCTCTTTTACGTCGAGAGGTCTCCATTTATTACATCACGTACTTTTCTGAGCCTTTGAAGGAAGGGCGGAAGAGTACCGAACGCTCATGTATTGTTCACCGCAGATAAAACGGCTTTTGGAAAAGTTCCTGCGCCGCAAAATTCTACATCTCTAGGTCGCTCAATAGGTAGATCAGGTAGATCAATAGTTCGCCAGACACTACGTCTCGCACGAAAGTAATTAATAGACTGTGGACATTTAATTTTAAATAGCACTATTAAAATAGAAATTCAAAATTGTTGGAAAATTTAGAAAATTCCAGATGTCAATATATGATCTCTTCGATTTTGTGAATTTTTATTTCGCACAAAGAACCGCAGTCCAGTCATTAATTCGAGAATCAGATCGGACTAGAGGGCGACCCAATCCTTTGTGCAAAAATGTTGCTACGTCACAGTACATTAACCCTTCAGAGACAACGTCTGTACACTGTATCGACTCTTACGAATATTCCAAAATTAATAACCCGACTTGAAATCCTCAGGAGCAATACACTTTCATGCATCGTAGGAAAAATATAAAAAATGTCGAAATTATCAACAGGTTATGCTAACATCGGACGACCTGATGTCGTCCTTGAATGGTTAATTGTTTAGTCCTATAATTATGGTGGACAATATTTTATGCTGCATTCATGCCATAATACAGTTATGCAATCTGGTAATGCAAGAAAGAACCTTCTTCGGTTGGCCGATAATGTGTGAAATACGTATCCCTGACGAGATGGGTGTGTACAGAATGGCGCTGTCAATTGACCAGCTGTCGTCATCAGCTATGGCAAGATGTTCTTTCTTGTATTTGTTTCATAGAACACCAGAAGAATTGATCTCGCTGAAATGTACGATTAATAGCATTAATAACAGATAAAAATCAGGATCAACATGCAATTGTAATTGTGTTATGTGTGAATGAACGTTTCGTGAATGAACGTTTCTGTTTTCAGTCTACAAAATTGTTGGATTTGTCTCGTTTAAAGCAGTATTGCGTTGGTCACGTCGAGTTATATTTGGAAATCTTTGCGAGACTCCAGGAGATGAAATACTGTAAAGAGGTCAGAAACCGCGGTAAGGTGAGATCGCAGAATCAAGAGTAGAGAGCGGATACGGTTTGTGCTCGTGGGCAGGAAGTAGATCAACTTCAATTCATTGTATAATGAATTCAGTAAAAAGATCGTGTGCGTCGCTCTTGAAAATGTTCCTCATCTAAATACCATTTCTCTCCTTTATTCTCCACAGCTTAACCAAACAGTCGTGACTAATTACATACATCTAATTACATACATATCTTGTAATCGATAAAATTAAAACATTGAGTCACAGCGAAACTGATACAATTGCTGAAGGCAGGAACATTGTAGTCTTGCTTTTATTACGGGGACAAACTTATAGAACACCCGGTATATGGCGACAAAATCAATACCTAAGATGGGTGTATATATAAACCTAATATTGCAAACCCCATGAGAGCGTTGAACTGACAATTCTTAAACTCTATCTATTATATATATGTAAAATTTAATAACATATTATAGTCCAGAATTGGGCGAAAAGTAATCTGATTAATGATTATGATTACTGATTAATGTTGAATTATGAATCGATTAACTAGAATTGGAGATGTAACCGTCTAAATTTACAAACTAGTGTATACATGTTTCCAAAAATTGTAATAATAATAGAACGTCCATCAGAAAATGCATATATTTTCAAACAGCGAATCCTCTCAGCCGTTACCATTTCAGCTGCTATCCAAATGCCTATGATATCTATATATAGCCATACAAAGACAGATGCATAAAATATATATAGCACGCGACCGAATAGGAAACCGTTAGCAAGGAAAAGCAAACTAACAAATGAAGAGATGCATCCTTCAGTACTCGCACTCCTGCGACACAAGATTTAAACGATTGTTGTAACCAAAACGTTGTTGTAACGCATCAACCGTTATGGAACGGAGACACGAATTACATGAGTCACCAATCAAAATGCACGATCCAAATATGGAAGAAACCGTCGCCCATACTGTTGCATTCCCATCCATGAGACCCCGTAAGATTTCTCTCGGTCTACAAGAAGAGCTGCTCTAATTAAATGTTTATTCAATTTACCCATTGGCTTCCGTGGGTCGATCAATGAATATATCGCCATTAAAGTTAATAAAACGATTGATTGTATCGTGATTACTGGGACTATATTTTCCGTAAAAGGCCGTATGTTCTGGCGTCCGTGGGTACTGCGGTCGAAGGAACACCAATCACGAGAGAGAATGAGGCCATCGGCGACCAATCGGAGCGCGCTGACGAAGCTGCTTACCGAGGGTATAAATAGCTGTTCCAACGGCCGGCGTTACATTCGTTTGAAGATCTTGGACGGAGGTGTTAGCGAAAGCTTCATTACTTGCTTTAGCCAATTATCGACGTCTCACGATCGTTCTTACTTCGTTTTTGCTGAATTTTAAACCTTTACCTACAACAAAATGGTGAGTTCTCGTCCCTTTACCGATATTCTCAGTAATCTTAAAAAAAGGCGTTGTCTTGTTGCTGGGGCATGGGCAGCCATCTTGTAACGGTCAAACACCGGCCGGCTTCGGGTTTCGCAATAACGGGGCTTCCAATAATTTCCTTTCTCGTTCCTTGATATCACAATTTCGCACAATATTAGTCTGTGATATACAATTACAATATTTATTATCTGAAATTTTTTCAAACTTGCTTTTCCAAATTAATTTATTTTGTATAAAAATTTGCGATCTATTTGTAACGATATATATCTATTAATTTTTGTAATCTTAAATATGTTTCGTAATTTTCAGCGTGAGTGTATCTCGGTTCATGTTGGACAAGCTGGAGTCCAGATCGGTAATGCCTGCTGGGAATTGTATTGTCTGGAGCATGGCATCCAGCCTGATGGCCAGATGCCATCTGACAAAACTATTGGAGGGGGTGACGACAGTTTCAACACCTTCTTCAGCGAGACCGGTGCAGGAAAACATGTACCCAGAGCAGTGTTCATTGACTTGGAACCTACAGTAGTTGGTAAATATTTCTGAAAACTGTTAAAACTATTTCTTTGAATACCATTGTTCCAATCTCAGAGTTCTTCTTTTGTTGCAAATTGTATTAATTGTATCAGATGATTGCATTAAATTCATGCCCAATTTTCGTAGATTCGCCATTCTTTTCTACAATTAGAAAAGATGTATCAGAGATTTGAGGTTTTCACTGCCCAGCATCGTACAGCTACTTCTGTTGAGGCTTTCGAGTGTAAGCCATGTCCTAAAGGAGTAAATTTCCCAACGTTTGCAAGCATTGCAGCCAGCTTCATCAGGAGATCGAAAGACAGGGTATCAGATGTCTTTAGGTCCCCTGATGAAGCTAGCTGCAATGCTTACAGAACATTGGGAAATTTACTCCTTTAGAACACTGCTTACACCCGAAAATTTTAACAGCTGTGTTCTTTAAAATTTAATCGTTGAATTTCATGTTCGAATCGGACTCGAACTTATGCAATCATCTAATATTAATTTAGAACTTTTAATCAAATTAAAAAATACCAAGAAATTCTAATAAAACACTATTCTTAATTTTCAGACGAAGTACGTACTGGTACGTATCGTCAGCTATTCCACCCGGAACAGTTGATCACTGGCAAGGAGGACGCAGCGAACAATTACGCTCGTGGTCACTACACAATCGGAAAGGAGATCGTTGATCTCGTGTTAGACCGAATCCGTAAACTGTCCGACCAATGTACCGGTCTACAAGGTTTCCTGATTTTCCACTCGTTCGGAGGAGGTACCGGTTCTGGATTCACTTCCCTCTTGATGGAGCGTCTCTCCGTCGACTATGGCAAGAAATCCAAGTTGGAATTCGCTATCTACCCTGCTCCCCAGGTCTCCACAGCAGTCGTAGAGCCTTACAATTCAATTCTCACAACGCACACCACCCTTGAACATTCCGATTGCGCGTTTATGGTCGACAACGAGGCCATCTACGACATCTGCCGTCGTAACTTGGACATCGAGAGACCCACCTACACGAACTTGAATAGACTGATCGGCCAAATTGTATCCTCGATCACCGCTTCACTGCGATTCGACGGCGCCCTGAACGTGGACTTGACGGAGTTCCAAACAAACTTGGTACCTTACCCGAGGATTCACTTCCCGTTGGTGACTTACGCGCCGGTCATTTCCGCGGAGAAGGCGTATCACGAGCAGCTCTCTGTATCAGAGATTACTAACGCCTGTTTCGAGCCAGCGAACCAGATGGTTAAATGCGATCCTCGTCACGGCAAATACATGGCCTGCTGCATGCTCTACAGAGGTGATGTCGTGCCGAAGGACGTGAACGCTGCGATCGCCACCATCAAAACCAAGCGTACCATTCAGTTTGTTGATTGGTGCCCTACTGGTTTCAAGGTTGGTATCAACTACCAGCCCCCGACCGTGGTACCAGGCGGTGACCTCGCCAAGGTGCAACGTGCCGTCTGCATGTTGTCGAACACCACTGCCATCGCCGAAGCTTGGGCTCGTCTTGACCACAAGTTTGACTTGATGTACGCCAAACGAGCCTTCGTCCACTGGTACGTTGGAGAAGGTATGGAAGAAGGAGAATTCTCCGAGGCTCGTGAAGATCTCGCAGCTCTCGAGAAAGACTACGAGGAGGTCGGTATGGACTCCGCGGAAGGTGAAGGAGAAGGTGCCGAGGAATACTAAACCGGCATTTTGATACGAACGAATTTTTTTTTGCAATAAAGAATCTGATTTCTATCAGCAATACTTCGTCTGTGTGTCCTTTTAATAGAAACAATACCAATCCTTTATTCGAATCCTTTGTCATTGTCTCTTATAATTCGTCTATCACAAAAATAATTAACGTGTTACAAAACGATTTGTTGTAACCGATTTCACAGAATAAGAGAGCGGTTTATAAAATATGTTTTATATAGTTCAATTTTATATTTTATACAATGAATTTGATAAATATACATGTATCGTTTGAAGGCGGCTTTGTTATTATATAATTATTTCGTACTCGTCTTCGTCTATGTCTATATCGTGATGGAAACGAATGAACTCTTCGAGGTCCTCTTCATCGTCGTCCTCGTCGTCTATTATTCCTTGATATAGCAAGTTGTAGCATTTGGAATCCACGTTCCGAAAGTGTTCATACGGTGACGAGTGGTCGAGTATGGTGCTGCACAACCAGCAGAAGTATGTATTGCATCGCCAGCATGACATCTTATTACATCCAGTTGATTTCTAAGAACATGTTAAATGTATCATAAATGACGTGCTTGAACTCAGAGTTGGAGAAAAGTTATTTCCAATAACGAATAAATTGGTTTATGGGCATGAACAGAATTGTCATACCTCAATTTGAACATGGCACTTCGGACATCTTTGACTGTTGCTCTTGATCCAGTTCTCCGACATCGTGTTTTCTACTAATACTTGTAGTTGCTTTTTGCCATAACGTTGTTCCAATTGAAGTTTACGATCATTAGAAGCTTCTTGATACTCTGTCACTAACTGATGCATTTGAGCTGCAATAATATACATACAAGTTGCGCTTGATGACGGTATAACAATGACTTTCACGTGACCTTGATGATGATAATGCAAGTATTAGAAAATATATGAAAAAATATATATGATCTTGAAATTTTTAGTAATGTGACCTTAAAGAAACTTGTTTGTTTGTCAGGTGACAAGTTACGTTACATTCTAAAATATTAATCTCCATAAATTAATAATCGAAATGGCTCCTGAAGCATTGCATAACGTGCAGAAACATACCTGAATAAATTTTGCACGGTTCTATGCCATGATATACCATTTTACAGAAAATGCAAAACGCATATTGACATACTGGACAGTTTGCCATTTGCTCGTTCGGTTCGCAACTGACTGGATATTGACAATTGCGTCGTGGGCAGTATATTATGTCCATCATAGTATCCAACGTACTGTTCAACAGCAGAGAATCATATTTCGCGAACAGCTCTGAACTTAACATATCTTTAATCTAAACATTTCAAGTACAATAAGTAACAATATAAATTTAATCTAATAATAACAATGAAGAGAACAGATTACCTGAGCAGGAGATGCCTCGGAAGTGCATTTCTCCTCTGGACAACAAATGTTTTGTACGTTTCCATCTTTGATTCTTGCTTCTAAGTAACCAGTTATACAATCTTTACAAAATACGTGAGCGCACGGCATAAATTGTGTACAGTGTTTCCCCATCTTGTCCAGGAAACATATTTTACAAGTGTAGAAATTTCTCTCGAACTCGATCTGAATGCGTTTGTCATTATAATCGATTAATGCTTGGATAAGGTTTCTCCCGATTGGCCCGTTTAAACTAGCTCTCTTGTCATTGCCCTTGTGCATAAAATTCTTCTTGCTCAAATATTGAGCAGAAACTTCTGTCTTCAGTTTGCTCTTCGCGCTGTCCACAGTGTGTTCATTTTCTATGCTGTCTATGACTTTACTATTTTGAACGTTCTGTGCTTTCTCCAGAGTCTCTTGGTAACATGTATAAGCGCTGCTCATATCGATATGCTCCTGCATATTTAAAAACTCTAAACTTTCATCGTGTAAAAAGCCTACCCATGTAAATAAAATTTCTTGCCCCTTGTTCTCCTCCCACAGCTGATCTAATCTTTTACATAATTCAGCTAACGATTGAGGACTCAACCAAGATGAATGTAAAGTGACTATTGGCGGCGACGTTGATGGATAATCTTCTGGTAAGGTAACATGTAATGTCAAAGGTGGTAAGTGAGATATATTGATCTTCTGCAAAGGTTCCTCTGTGTGTCTGTTATCTTTGTACGTAACATAGTAGTCCACTGGGAGATTTATAAATATCTTGAAGCTGCATTGGTAACGACTGTTCTCTTCATGATGAGAAAACTCTTCCGCATTGTAGATACTTTCCAACGCAATAATCTCATCTTTCTGCTTCTCGCTATCCATTAATTACTCTTAATTAATCGACAGCAGTAAAATACCTAAAGTTGGCTACAATCTGTCAACACTGAAAAGCACAAAACAATTATAAGCTCATTAGTAATATATAACCTGTGGATCTTTATGCAATATAAAAAAATTTGCATTGACCGCAAGACACAGGAGCCAAATAGAAATTTCTTTCTTCTTTTAATTGTCTTATTAAGCTAAAAAGATATTCATTAAGATAAAAGGAACAAAAACTTCTTACAACTATAGTTACGTTGTAACTCTTTGGCAGAGCTCCGAAAGACTATCGTTTATATTAAATTTTTTTCTTGTTTAATTCTACAGAATATAAAATCAAATTTGGCTGTCATAATCTGTGATGTCCTGTGCATCTTTCACGATCAAATACACTGAATTATCTTTAATCACAACCAGAAGTGAAAGTTTTATTTACAAGTTATAGGTTACACAACATGAATAATAAATTTGACATATCGGCTACAATTACGAAAATGTAAACACACGATTTCAAGCTAACATGAATTTTCGAGTACGGTTATCGAAACGAGAAAATACGTGTCAAAGGGTATTGCAATGAGGTAGTTGTTTCGTAATAACAAAGTGATATTACCTTATTCATATTTTAAGAATAATCCCCATTCACTTTACCAATAAATATGCGTATGTATATATATAAATATTATATATGTGTGTAGATTGTTTCAGACGTTCATTGGAAATGAACGACAGGATAAAATTGTGAAAAGCTTTTCACCGTGTCAGTGACTATGCAATTCGAGGAACTTTCGAGCACAATGCGTGCACGATCGAACTAATTTTCTCCAATGTCAACGTACAAAATAAAATAATATGTAAACATAAAAATATGCTCGGATTTAAGTTATTCCGATTTTCTATTAAAATCTCACGGGTCTAGTAACCGAATAATTTTGGAGCAGCGATTCGTTCTCGTGCTTCTGCGACGTGACCGCGACTATTAGCGCGCCTAATGTATTTTGATTTCCAAAAAATGTGCGTCCGCCAGGGGATGACTGTTTTCTTACGTCAAATTGGATGCGTGTCGCTATAGTCGTGCCATTTGATTCAAAAACTGACGTGTAAAAGCAAAGGCAGTCTGTTCCTCGTAATATCTCATCATCAAGAAAACTGAGCAAGACGCTAGAGAGCAGCGGAGACGTATTCGTTTAAAGGCAGTTCTATTTAGTTCTAGCTGAACTATGTAAATTAAATATATTGTTGTGAAAAAATAATATATTGTTTTAATATTTTTACTGTTTTAAATTGCACTCTTTCTCATGTTTGTTATAAGTGCATGTATAAAATATATAGAAATCAGAAAATAGTGGGGATAGAAATGCGACGCAAAGGAAGTCTAGGAAACGCGACGTTACGGAGGAAAATCTGCATACTGTTGTCAAATTGTCAACCACGTTGATCGGCTGTTTTGTACATATGTTCTGTTGTGTTTTCCGGACAGTTTTTTTCGAAAATCTTCTGACATGAAGCACAGTGACGACGCTTGGAAATTTTTCTTCCCTTTAGTAACTAATTTCGGGATGTCCTGTGTCGCGTATCTTTTGACTGTACGCTTAATACCGCGGATAAAAAACATGTTTATCAAAGCTAACCTCCACGGGATCGACATGAACAAAAATACCGGTGAAAAAGTGTAAGTCAAACTATGATAATACATGACGTTCACGTGTGATACTATTTTCCTCTATGGGAGCAGGTAATTTTTACATTGAACGTTCTTTTATAGGCCGGAGGCGTTAGGTGTTGTTAGCGGGTGCCTCTTTCTTATTACGCTGTTTCTGTTTATTCCCATACCGTTTACAGATTATATATTCAGTGACATCAACTTCCCCCATAACGAGGTATGAAATCAATTATTTACACTACAAAGGACGGTATTAACACGTACGAACTACAGTTTGAAAATTATATGCGACATTTGATTAAGCGTCTCACCAGCAGAGAGAGTGATGAATGTGTTAATACTATCAATGTCTCCGAAGTCCTTATAATTCTATTACGATTTTCTGTGTACTTAAAAACAGGTTGAATAGAAAGATAAAATTTCTAAGACTTCGGAGACGATTGCATTTACTAAATAGCCGACAAACATTCTTCTGGGAAAATTTCGATTACAGTTTATGGAATTTTTGGCTGCTCTACTTTCAATTTGTTGTATGCTACTTTTGGGTTTTGCCGATGATGTTCTGGACCTTCGTTGGCGTCACAAACTATTGCTGCCAACGATCGCTTCATTACCACTTTTAATGGTCTATTATATTAATTTCAATTCCACACTAATCATAGTACCGAAACCCTTAAGACCCTGGTTTGGTTTCTCTGTGGATTTATGGATACTCTACTATTTGTACATGGGAATGCTAGCAGTCTTCTGTACAAATGCTATAAACATATTAGCTGGCATAAACGGTTTAGAAGTTGGACAGAGCTTGGTGATCTCGATAAGCATACTCATTTTTAACGTGATCGAGTTGTCGGGAGACCTGTGGAAAGCACACCAGTTCTCATTGTATTTCATGCTTCCGTATACGGCTACATCATTGGGCTTACTAAAATTTAATTGGTAAGTTGCGTATAACATTGACAAATTAATACAGTAATGTTTGTCTCTCATTTGAAAACATTTAGTCATCACACTGTCACAAAACATATTAAACTATTATAATTAGACTGTGGATCTTTATGCATTTATGACAAAAATGCTCTCTACGTGTAATATTCAAGTTATTGCAGAAAAACTTAAACGTAAATTTCGTGAAAGAAAATCTGAAATACGGTGGATCAGATTGAATAAAGACAACTCCAGACTTTTTATTTCTGTATAACTTATATGTATAAATCATTTAATATTTATAATTCATAATCAACATATTACTTTAGTATATAAATTCAGTACAGTATCATATAGTTTACACTGAGTATTGAGTATGAGTTAATATCACAGTCGGGTGCGACCAGTATGTCAGTAATAGTCTAATTTAGCATAAAAATTCTCTACTAGCCAGTCATATTTCCATGTATTGTTAAGTATTGTTTCAGGCGCAAAATAGAGGTCCCGAGATTTCGAGACTCTTAGGAGATTAGTTTTCCCGTCTAACCATAGTCCACCTCCTATTAGGTCCTCGATGAATGGTACATCGATAGTTTTCTCTAATTGAATCTCGTTCGATTTCACTTTGTTGTGCAGGCTGGTTACAATGTTTGCCGGCGCCTGGCACAGATAACAATACCATCCGCCGTAATGATTCAAGTCTCCTATTACTAGGCCTAGACTATCCCTCTCGCTCAAGTCTTCTTCCAGTTGTTGCAGCATGATGGGATTCGATTGATAAGCTTCGCGCATCAATCCGATCGTGCACGCGCCAACCGTTATCGTTGTTTTAAGTGGGTGTTGCCAGAAGAATCCGTAAACTGACCATCTTAATCTAAAGCCGATCGGTTGCGGCCAACCATTGTATACCTTGAGGAACATTAATGCCCTGGAGTTCAGTACTTGTTCGGATTCAGTCGTTACATAAATATCGTCGTCTCTTAAATTTCGTACTACAGTCTTAATCTTCTCCCAAATGTATTTGGATACTACCCTCAGTGGCTTGTGCACCTTTGCTGCTATATTAATATATAAAATTTTCTTCTGTTCCTGCTGCAATAAGCCTTTGAGTAGCTTATGGTGAAAATTATCCTCGGCGTTACTGAAATCACAGATTACAAAAAGATCGACTACGTTGTATAACTCTTCTACTATCACCTCCGCGATCGCCGAATTGTATTCGTTCAGAAAAAACGTGTGAATGATACGCCTAGCAGTTCTACGATGCTTCAGCTTGACGTTCTGTTTCGATGCCATGATCGCTCTCCAAACGACCTCTGGCTGGCCACAATCCGAACCATGCCATCCTTGCATGCAAATACATTTTTCGAAGTTTTCTTCACTGCTTCTCATCTTCTGATTATCCACTCCGTGCTTCCAACAAACGGTATGATTGTACACATCGAACAAAGTGTAAGTCTTGACATCTTGCAGCGTTATCTCCCCGTTGATTGTCTGGTAGATGGGAAACCTTTTGCGATTGGTCGGTTGCGCTCGAGGCTCCTGTTAGAATTTCCATTTCGACACGGAAGAACAGTTAGAGCATTTTAACATTTAGCGTTTTCTACTACATTTAAGAGAAAGTTCTTCCAAAATTCAAAAGTCATCTATACTATTCCTAGCGGATAATTATTTTCAACACGATCTGGCACAGTGCAGTCTTCGAATGACCTGAATTACAAAATTATATTGTAATAAATAAGTTATGCAGAGTCTTTGGAAAATTTCTGTAGAAGGAAAACAAAAGAACTTTTTCTTATACTTAATATACAGAATATAGAATTCATTGTACTCTTACCTGTACCTGTTCGAATTTTACGAACGTAACAGAGGTATGCGTTGTCGGCACGGTTAATTCAGAAGGCGGAGTAGTAGCAACATAAATCATAACAATAAGTACTTGCAAAACTAACAATGTGTAAAGCAAGGCCAGTTTCCCATCTAAGCGGGACTGCATCTCACTACCGTCCTTGCTCAAATCTGTCAGTTGCGCATTTTGCGCACTATGAAATTTTTAATCTCGAACCTAAAGTCTCTGTTACCAAAGGGACCTAGCCAAAAGCATGTGTATAGTCGATGTACGAGTCTGAAAAATTAGCAAAATACTTTCTGTTACTTTACAATGGTTTTACAGGAATTTAGACGAAAGTAGAAATCTTTACTTTGTCAAGACCATATTTAATACGTGAAAGTTAGACGAGTTCACGTGCGTGTGCAGTGAAAATCTCGAATTGTACGTTGAAAAATTTCAAATGAAATTGCCTGAATGTGTTGAACAGACTCACGGTGTGTATAGACGAGGTGAATACCTTTGGTTCGTGACGTTTAAACCGTGACGTCACCGCTCCCCGACGTGCCATTTAATTCTGAAATGGCCCCAATTGCACGTGAACAATTCGCTCGGTGGATAGAACGGCGTCTTCTAGCCTATCTGCGACGTTCCTCCGTTCGGTGAATCAGTTTTATCGTTGCGCCACATATTCTCCGAGTTCGAGCGACGAGTCTTTCGTTTGAAGAGGTCCCGCCGTTCTACCGAAATCTACCTCGTCGAGCCTCCTCCTTCCAACGGCAGAAAAACCACGCCCGAATGCTCTCCCACGCAACGTCGTTCGTCGAATCCCGTCGACAAGCGCGATCGCGACATCTCCCAGGGCGCACGCGTCTCAAACCTCGCTAACTCATTCATTATGAGCATCTACGGGGCGAGTCGCTTCACGTGACCATCTCGAATCACTCGCTAACTCATTATCACTGCGCAAGAAAACGTTTTCAACGTTACGTGCTGTCAAGAGTCCTTTAACCAATTTCCTAAGATTCTAATTTTCTAGATTCTTTGTAGAAACAGATTCTAACCAGAACGGCGACAGATTTGGAAAAGGATATGTTATAATCTCGGTTATGTTTGTAGATTGGTGGTAGAAATGTACAGGGTGTCATAAAATTCTATGTCGCGGACACCATAGCGATTCTACACCCCCGATGTACTTAGTCGAAAATGACACAAACAACCCTCCGAAAAATTGACTTTGAACGTGAAAAACAAGGTCAAAAAACCAAAATTTGTTTTTAAGATTTAATGTTTATAATCTGAAAGATCAACTTTGGTTTTTTTACTTTGTTTTCCCCGCCTCCATACCTCTTATTAAAAAAATTTGGCGCCTCCCAGGTTGGACATCGCTGGTTTACAGGATGGTGTCGAGAGCATATTTAATTGTAGACTAATTTATTGTTCTTCAACCCCTTGCACTTTGATCTTCTTCGTATCTGCTAGGTGTAGAAACAAGTTCTTTCTATATGTATATTAATTATAGCTCCATGCAATTAATACAGCTATTCAAATGGAAAAAGGTTCAGTTCATTGGAATATGAAGGTCACTTTTAACTATCAAATTGAATACTCAATACTTTCTCCAAGATTTTGATGGTTCTAAACGTTTGAAAGTCAACACTGTCTAGGATTGACCATGATTTTTCAATGAGTGGTTGTAAATGTAGAAATTGAAAAAAGGAAGATGAAAAAATTAATTTTTCTCAAAGTATGCCACATTATTCCCCAAGAGCTATTGCGACTACATTTCGTTTTTTGTTTACTCCATTTACATTTACAATTATTTCAAAATAATGGAAAGCGGTTTAATAACCTGAATCACGTTTTTTTTGTTCAAGGTACCCAGCACAAGTATTCGTAGGAGACACATTTTGTTACTTGTCAGGAATGACATTCGCCGTTGTCGGCATAATTGGACATTTTAGCAAAACCACATTGTTGTTTTTCATTCCGCAAATTATTAATTTCCTGTACAGTGTACCACAATTGTTCCATTTTATACCATGTCCTAGGCATAGATTACCAAAGTACGTTTTCCAATTAATTAACTCATTCACTGATACAAAAGTTATTTATTCTCACAATTATTTACAGATATAATAAGGGGATAGACAAATTGGAGCCTAGCAATACTGCATTTTATAAAAATGACATCGGTTTTATCGGTACGACAACGCTAGGGGCGGGAGGGTACTCGAATATTAGTGACACGCGGGTCCTCGAAAATCTATGACGTTCAGGTCTGCGAACAATAAAAATTTCCGGGTTTCCGTCCCGATTTCGAGTTCAAGTACTCGGGTATCACAAATTTTCGGGTATCAGTCCACCTCTAGAAAACCCAATTATTTCAGTCGATTTGTTATACATATAACTTTATATTACTTTAACTGAATATTAGTTTTCAATCTCCAGGTAAACTCGTAATGTGGATATTTACGAAACTCCGTTTAGTAAAATGGCGAGAAGATAAATCGAACTATGTCACTTGTAATAACTTTACATTAATCAACTTTGTATTAATCAAAACCGGCCCGCTCAAGGAGTCTACGCTTTCAATAATTCTATTGTTGATTCAGGTAAGATTCAATGTTAATTCAATCAATTCATAAATTGTATTTTCTGTTCTTAAACGACTGTTGATATTTCAGGTGTTTTGCAGTTTATTAGCGTTTGTTATAAGATATCCTCTCGCTTCGATCTTTTACGATGTCTGAAAGAGCGTATATGAAAAATCAAGATATATATACAGCGTTTTGTATAACTATACATTATTATATACGAACTTACTTTTGTACAAGAATTTTTTAATGAACAAGTACTTTCAAGCTCTTGTATCTATTGTTTATATAATTGTACATTTTACGAATCATTGTAAACAATGTAAATATTACTTTACTCTTTCTCGGGAGAAATAAATATATGTTCCTCTTCAGTTTTTAAATCGTCTTGGTCAATAGTGACAAATGCCGTAATATAGTGGGAATCAAGATATAATATTAACAAAATAAAATTTATACCATTTTAAAAATAATACAATAATAACATTGATATATACACGTGTATATATATGTATGAGCGTTACACAGTTCTATCAAAAGTGTTTTATATGCATTACATACAAAGTAATATAAAATACAATGTCAGACGCACAGTTACAATTGTCAATGAACTATCATAAATTATAAGTATATTGCTAAAGCTGTTTTGAAAAGTATTGTTTTTGCGCTATCGACGATTGTGTATGCAAACATAATATATATTTATATACAATATGCATACGTTCCTGAATATTGCAAATAATGGTGAACATCTTTGTTATTTAAATGTATTTAACACGACAAATTAATAACAATAAATCATGTATGGTGTACATAGGAATTTTACAATCGTGAATACATTGCGGAGAAACAATTTAAATAGTTTACACGAAACCTTACATCTAACGTGACCGGATAAAAGAAGCCTTTGCGAATGGAACATTTCAAAAATTAAATGCGAACAAATTTGCCTAAGGAAATTGTTGAAACACGCGTTGACGATCAGCAGTTTCAATCAGTCAGCAATCTGTGCCACAGTTTTCTCCTCCGAGCGAGGTGCTCGTATATAGATCGATTAAGCGATAGATACGTACACGTGGATCTGTAACTGTGAGAACAATTTCTATAGCATTAGAACATGTTTCTTGAATAAAGTGCCGTTTTTATAAAATTACATTTCAGAGTCGTATCATACACGATGAAAACTTTATTCTTTAGTTTGGTAACCGTGTGTGTTCTCACATATTCAAAGCTTTCAGTGACGAAAACATCAGGACATCGTGAAAACTTATGAAATGCTTCGCAGCATTATTTTATCTTGCAGCCTGAGCTGTGTTTTCACAGAATCTCTTAGACCAAAAATGTGCGTAAGCTCTGTGGGTGTACGAGCCAACGCCAAGACTTCGTCGAACAGCGTAAGTGCTTTCTCCAGATTTCCCCTGTGAAACAAACGATAGTTCGTCAATTATTCGAAGAACATACTAACAGGGTATTCTGGTTTTTCATCTTCGAAAAATCAATTTTTCTTTAAGTATACCGTGGGTATATAAAGTGTTCGTACACCTTTTAAAATAGAATAATTTTTTTATAATTCTCCAAACAACCTGATTTTTTTATCAATTCCATTTTTAAAAATATACGAACACTTTGTACACCCACTGTAGATGTTGTAGACTACAAGCGCAAAAGGATTTGATTGTGTTCTAGTTCGAACAATGCAACTTGCTGCCTCGAAAATCAGAATACCCCTTTCATCCGTGATTAACATACATACTCTATTTGAGAGACTATACACGATGATATCAACCCACCTTTGGACTTCAATTGTTCCTAGAGTCTCGTACGCAAATTCACATTTGTTATCTAATGCCAATGCTTGATTGATATAGTCAATAGCTTTATCAACGTCCCCATGCCATTTCAATTGTAACAAACCTTTATGTACAAGGAATGCAGCGTTAGTCGGATCTTTTTCGAGTGCTTTAGAAAAGTGGGAATCTGCTTCCTCATATTTGTCCATATCTGACAGTATCTGTATTGATGGATGAATAATATGTTACATTTACAATGATTGAAAGAGGAACATTTTTATCTTGCCTCCTATGTCTTGCGATCGAGAGAGATAATTTTTATTTTGCGTAAATTCCACCAATGCGGTATACCTTAGCGAATAAGAAGTAAGAGTCGGCGAAGTTCGGGAATTTCTCGAAAGCCTTATTGAAACCTTGCATGGCGTCTTTCGATAATTCTGTATGCCTGGTGATCGCACCATAATGAAAGTCTGTATAGCATTTTTGCACGAAAGCATGCGCGAAGTCGGGATTTAGCTCCACGGCTTTCGCGGAGTCATCTTTGGCCTCTCCTAATTTCTCCACGAGAAAATTGACCTGTGATCGTGCAACTATTAGTATTTCGCTTATACTTAGGAAATCGATTTTTTGTCATATATTCATCGAGCATCATCATTACCAGCCCTCTGTGCATATAAATATCACCGTTGTTGGCATCAAGTTTTACAGCCGATTCGAAATCGTTGAAACATTTTTCTAGATTTTCTAAGTACATATACACATTGGCTCGTTTTACTAAGGCATTCACTTTGATATCCTTCGAAACATTCTCGCTATCTATAATAGTAATAAAATCGTTTGTGGCATTATCGTATTGTCCTAACAACGTTGAAAACGAGGCCCGTAAAAGTAACAGTTCCATTTTGTGTGGCAATGTGTCCGATTCGGGATTTTCCAATTCTTTGGTACAAAGTGGTATTATATCATCGTATTTCTCTTCCCTCAAATGATCCAGTATGTTGATGAAATTCCTGAATATTATAAAAAATATTGTACATAACAAGAGCTTATAATAATTCAACAATAACTGAAATACATACGGAGATAGATTACTGTTATCGTTGTTTCGGAGTAACTTGAAAACGGGATCGTTATGAAAATGGTTCATATAATTTTTGATCACCTGTTTGCTAGGCATAAGATATTCTTTTTTGTTCTTCAGATATTCCACCGCATGTTGTTTACCTACGCAAGAACAGCTTATGGTTAATGCTCGAAGCAGCAAGTTTGTTATCTAGTTTAGCAGACAATGAAGTCTACCTAATTGTTTTAAAACCCTGTCTGCCATTTCCAATGTCGACTGATTGCAAAAATCTTCTAGAATACAAGTAGCAGTAACGTCTTCTAACGCAGATTCTAAATCATTACAACGCTCCATCACTCTCGCTCTACGTAATAAGGCTTTTGGATATTTCTGCTTCAATTCTAAGGCCTTTGTACAATCTTCTTTTACAGCATTGTATTTTTTCTGTAATACATGTTCGTCGATAACAGGCTCAAACATTGTTTAACATTATCTTAAAGTTTCATTAACACTAAACCTACCATAAGGGGTCAAGTAAGCCATTTTAGATTTTTCATTTGACAATTACTGAGATTGTAAAAGTGTTTTTATAGTAATTGATTGAATACATTTTTTGACTCCAGTATATAATATATTAAAAATCGTATAAAATATAAATAAATTTAATCTTGGTATTTTTACAATACCATAGTCCCTTTTGATGGTTGATAGGTTTAGTGTTAGTAACTGTAAATTCTAAAAATTGTTACCAGTTGTTCGTAGGCTGCTGCTCTGTTTTGGTAGAACGTAGCAAGGTCTTCTTTATGTTCTTTTGGGCATGTTTCGATCGCGTTATTGTATTGGGCGATTGCCTCATCGTACGTTCCTATTTTAAAATAACGGTTTCCTTCGTTCTTATACCTCCGAGCTTTTTCCAGTAGTGTCTGCAATATAATTTACCAATTTAGTTAAACAGCATGTAGAACATACAATCTAACAAGATAATAAACTCATTGTAGAAGTTACACTAATGTAATCACAACAGCAATGATGAAACAATAAATTATTGGAATAAACAGACTCAAGCGCGTCCTCAGATTACGTTTATAATGTATGAAAAAAAGTGTATATTTCTAACCTCATTTTCGGGGGTAGTGTTCGGTGGACAATCACCGTCAATTGAAATTTGTTTGTCGGCAGCCAATGCACCGGTTTCCTTCGAATTCCCTTTCGATTTACCTCGGATCGTTTTTGGCGATTTCGGTTTGTTGCTGCTCTTGTAGTACATGTAACCAAGACCTAGAGCAACCGGCGCACCAACGGCCAAGGCAAGTTGCCATTTTGGTAGTACAGAACCGGTCATGTTGACCGCAGTAGGTGTCATTTCTCTGTGAATTCTTCAATGTCCGTCGGTGACACGAATTATCTTTCTTTCCCGTTTTTCACCGGAATTGGACAGATATTAAAACCACCAACGCAAACTAACATGAGACATGAGGTAGAACAACCATGCGGAGAGAAGAAAAACCACACCACAGCCGCAATCGCAGATGAACGTCTCTGACAGTCTCCGATCGAGTGAACAGGTTTAGTACGAGTTTCCACCGTCGTGGGAAATAGCGTTTATCAGCGTTTATCACGTCTATTGGTGGTGATTGGTTGTTGGTGGTCACGACTGGTCACGAGTTCCGTCAAATTCAGTCAAGTTCAGTCCAGTTCCATGATACATGCAATACATGTCAGTATGTGCAACGCTGAACCTTAGACCATATACACTTACAGACCCGGCTTCGTATAACATGCCGTGTTCCAAGATTACTTCATCTACCACATGACAGATGTGGGCAAAGTGCTATATATATACAGTAAAGTCGCGATATTTTTCCCATCGCTAATTCCGAGTAAGTATAGAAACATATAGGGACACTATATTTTCCATCCCCAACGAAAGTACAAAAGAAGCCGAACGTAGAAAAGAACAGGATGTAAACACGGATCGCGCGCAGAGAATGTATTCGGCGCACCGATTCGCACGCGATAGTGAACCACTACTAATCCAATTACAAAACTTCTTTATTTTTCATTGTTTTTTGATGAGACTCTCGCCAACTTATTTGTGGTATTTTTCTGATTAAAATGACACCAACAAACATAACTTAGTTACGAATAATAAAAAAAGATTATTTTATCTATGCTATGAGATTCTATGGCGAAGCACTAGCACGTGTTCATAATTTTGTCTACGATATTTCTGGTTTAGACACAGGGTTTTTAAATTTGTATGACCCTGAGAATTTCGATATTGCTCAATCGATTAGC
Source organism: Lasioglossum villosulum (assembly GCA_963971365.1). Classification (NCBI taxonomy): domain Eukaryota; kingdom Metazoa; phylum Arthropoda; class Insecta; order Hymenoptera; family Halictidae; genus Lasioglossum; species Lasioglossum villosulum. Next base: position 6,196,925 of record OZ020497.1, on the reverse strand, counting down.
GTTCAGTAATTTCATTTAATGTTATACGCTTAGCGCGAACGCGTTTATCGCTTTCGTTGACACGGAAGCGTTAAATAAAACATGTACTTAGTTTGGCCGTCTGATATTCGCGCGTTCTTTTTCGCGCATGCACGAAACTTTCTCTGAAAAGATGGCAACTGTCTGTCAACAGGAACAGAGTTTTGTCTCGGGCCGTCTCTATAGATCAACGAACTTTAAAGTGTACGCGAACTACGGGAAATGTCATGAGAACGACGACATTCCGCGAAGAATGCTAAGCAATTTGGAAAAGTCGTCGCGCCGCAGGAAATTCTAACTTTACATGTAACATTCGTTATTTGATACACATCTCGATAAGAGTGTGACGTTTACCAAAATGGCACTACAAGAGGACGAAAACACCTGGTGAGCTTATTCGAAAAGTTTCGTCGTATTTTGTAAATTCTGCTACTCTGTTTTCCCATTCTATCTACAACTGAAATAAATACTGCATTGCTTGAATAAATCGACAAACTTCTTCAAGCGCACGGATTCGATTTTCTAGAGTTACAGTGTCACGCTTAAACTTTCCTTGAATAATAGAAAAACATTAGAGTACTAAAAATAATCAAATCTACATATTGTTACGCGTAAATTCTACGTTTTATTCGTTCTACATATTTTCCTTGTCGATTGAAAATAGCATGGGATCAATAGGAGAACTATTTAATATTCTATTCGGTTTAGTTTTTATACGTACACAAGCATAAGCTTAATTCTCCTACATAAATTTTAAAATAGAAGTCGCACATTTATTACTGGAACTATTACATGATTGCAAAAGTTCGTATACGTGTAAAAATAAAAGTTTTATTTTATTTTCAATTATATAATATATATTTTAAATTCGATAAATTCGTCTTGTACACTAATTTATATTACTTCAGGGTTCTGGAGCTGGAAGCAGCTTTGTTGGATACTGTATCGCCATCAGCATCTGATATATATGCAATTTGCAAGGGACAAGCAGTTCCTACGAATCTAAGGCCAGATGTGTGGCAAGCATGTTTAGATGTTACTGATCGAGGCAATCAATTAAGTCATTTTAACGAAGTTTTTGATTTACCCGAACAAAACGTTGTTCGTGAAGATTGCCAGCAATTGGTTGGTAAGTTTAAAATGATACAACCGAATGGAACTTCTACAGATATGATTCTTATCTTATGTGGAATTGGATCAACCTTATCTTATTCACACAAAGTTCTTCTAAAATCAAATGTTTTAAATCACTGTGAAATATTGCGCATATATAAAGATGATAGAAAATTATTTTTTCATTAGAAGATCCTGGAAATATGTTTGTTAATTGTAATATTTTTCTTACAGCAAAGTTAGGAAACGATGATGAGGACAAAGTATCTGTCGTTTCCGATTTAGAGTCTATTTTAACATTTTATTGCAAGAGCAAGGGGAAAGAATATAAAAGAGGAAATGGATGGCTGGAGTTATTGGGTCCTTTAATAGCTTTAAAACTTCCTCGTAGCGCTACATATAATTTATTCGAGACAATAATAGATATTTATATTCCTAGGTACAGTATCGAATCAGATTATTATCCATGAAATAACAACAAATGCAATTCCTATGTCTATGTATGCATTTTCAGAGATGAAACCTACAGTTCTGTATTAAGATTGTTATTGCTTTACCACGAACCGGAATTATGTTGTTTCTTGGACACAAAAAGAGTGTCGCCGGATCAATACACGAAAGGATGGGTAACCACTTTGTTTGCTGGTGTATGTTCGCTACCAGCTGTATGTACAATGTGGGATTTGTATTTTATGCAAGCTGATCCGTTCTTCATGTTATTTCTTTCGCTTATTATGGTGATAAACGCTAGGTAAGGTGTACAAAAACCTGCGCGCTTTACTATCATTCAGATTTGAATATTAGAGGTGTGCGTGTACCCGGAAATGTCAGGTATTCCATTTAAATATATTTGAGAAGACCATGCTTTACCCTTAATCAAATTTTCGAACCTTCCCGACCCGACATTTCTGAGTTCTCGCAAACGCCTCTATCGAACACTGTTATAACATTTAGTTTATTGTTTTACGCAGAGAGCAAATTTTAAGTATGATGAGCAACGATAAACAGAGTATAATAGATGCGATAGCTGCTCTGCCTTGTGCTTTGGAAGCAGAGGATGTGACAGACTTTTGCTCTCTGGCGCAATATTACGCGATGAAGACGCCAGCCTCTTTTAAACACGATTTGTACCCGGTGATGTTCGGCGAGGGTTTCGACGGGAAATATATATCGCACGCGTTATGCTTGCCTGTCTCGGCTCAAGAATTAGTCGAGAACTCTATTGAAAGTCCGTCCGTACCAAACACATCCGTTGAATCAGTCAGATTTTTCCTAGTGGACTGCAGACCTGCCGAGCAATACAATGCTGGACATCTGCCGACAGCGTTTCACTTAGATTGTAATTTGGTACGGTCCCTTTTTGCGGTTTCTCTGCGCACGAAAATTTGATTCGAATCTAAGAATTGTGTTTCAGATGCTACAAGAACCGGCTGCGTTCTCCACAGCGGTGCAAGGATTGTTGCAGGCACAACGACAAGCGCTGGCTGTTGGGTCGCAAGCTGGCGGCGAACATCTTTGCTTTTTAGGAAGTGGCAGGCAAGAAGAGGATCGCTATACACACATGGTAGTCTCGTTCTTCTTGCAGAGGCACACGCAGTACGTCAGCATGGTCACGTCCGGATACCAAGGTACCAGAAGGACAATCGCACTGTTCAACGGCGTATTTGCATCATTCATTAAAACCGTGTTCCCTTGCAAGGGTGCGGGATGCGCCTTCTTATTTCTCGATAATGCAAACATGGGGTTCTTCAGTAGCCAAAAGCACTAGATAAAAGATTTTTACGCTTACCAGGCGTAGTTTGGATTATTCGGCAGCGTGTAGCTGACTTAGAGCTGTGACTTATGAGATACCCGGGTTAAGTTATAAATAACAATAAATAACTACTTAAATAATAAATATATAAGACACAACACAAAGCATATGGCGCGGTAGCTCAGGTAGCTCTCGTAACCAGTTGTGAGACCTCATGAGATACTCGGGTACCTCGGGACACGAATGTCTTATGAGATACCTGGATAATTGCAGGCTAGATTGATCTTTTATCTAGCGCTTTTGAGAATGAGAAGACGCATTCTGCACCCTTGCAATCCTTAAAAACGAGTATGCACCCTTAACATTTGTCACAGAGGTTTTTGAAAGATCAATTTGGTTTGGGGGCACATTTGACCACCTTGTCCGGTTATACCCTTTGTTGAACAGTGTTATTTGTAGACGTGCCTCATCGGTACAATGACCTTCAGACATGCAGTCAATGTGAACGTTCTGTTACCTCGTTTCAGCCATACACGAGTACTTTGGTGACGAAGTCGTTTCTAGTCTCGTCGATCACAATTCACAGCATTGTTTAGTATGCAACGCTAACATGTCCGAAACGAATTCTAACGAATCGAGTCCAGCAAAGGTGAAGAACAACAATTCCGACTTCCTCGGAAAGATAAAGAAAGTGAAAGGAAAGTTGTTCGATTATATTGTCAATCCATCAGCAAGTGTTCAAAACAACGTGGAGAATAGGAATGGTAAAGATCCAGAGTATACTAAACGGCAAAAGAAAACCGCCCCTGTGTTTAGCATAGATGATGATCAGGAATCGGGTGAGTGATCGCTTCTTTTTGTCTCTTTCCATCGAATGTTTTCGCTTGTAGGATTAACAAAAAATTGATGGTATTGCAGATATGGTTATGACGAATCACGAGAGCGAAGAACCGGTCGAAGTAGTCTCCATCCAACAATGGATGAAGGATCCAAAATTGCTACATTCCTTTAAATGCCAAGAAGTGAAAGTGAATAGAGATCTCTGTGATAGGTGAATAGTTTTAACAAACCTTAAGAAACCGTATTTTGAAACCGCGGCTAGCTGTAATCGTACAACACTATTTTTTCTGTTTAACGTTTCACGCATGTGTTTTCTTTTCAGTATACTTTTGGTTACTGACACTCACCTTATTGTACTCCGAGAAATACCAGAACGAAAAGGTGCGGCGCACGTAATTGTCAAGCGTCCGTTGACGAGTATTGTTAAGATTACCTCTAGAAAACGAAACCCGGATTTGATCACGTTCAAATACGGTACAACGCAGTACAATGACACGGTCATCTCGGACATGGACAAATTTCTAATTCCTAACGCGACCGAGGCCACTAAATTGATCACACAGCGAATCCTGGAACAATTGGAAACAACCAATTAATGTTTTAAAAGAGTTTTATGAACGACCGTGCACGCTGATCCAACACACACAGATATGTACAGATGTTAAGATTCGTTTTATTTTAGAGGAATTTTCACAGATAATACGTGTGAGAATCGACGAATCCTTTTTCTTTTCCTTCTTTTTTTTTGCTTTTATTCGTTCAAATCGATCACGATGTTCTTACTTGAATGGTACTACGTATACAACGTGTCACAGTAGTAATGTATTTAATAATGAAAGTCTGTATTTGTAGATGAGGATTTTAACTCGAGAGTGTCATATTATAGAACTGATTAACACACACGGTGTCATCGATAAGAATACGCGGCCAAACATGATTTACAACTGGATTGTAAGGTTTTGGTGATTGTACTAAGTCATTGTTTTCAAGAATTTACACACATACACACACAACACATACACACGCAGTTTCTCGCGCACTTTTTTCGAATCTCCGGAAGACATATACGATTTCCATAGGGAAGCATTTTTTGCATTTTTTATTGTAACAACGTCTCGTAACAAACGTTAGATAAGTCTCGGAATTTCGTTGTTACTTCGCACGTGGCTAAACGGTGGCCTTACTAGCAGAAAAAAGAACAAATGGGAGAGCTAATGGACTCTGCAAATTAATTCATCGACATGAATATGTAGGGATGAATGTAATGTGCCATGAGAGAATAAGGATATTGTTGATTCCTCTGTACAGAGTGGCTCGTAAGAGGTGAACCGCTTGTCTCTAGTGGATTTGCAAATGTTAAAAAGCACAGATACATATTTTACAGCTGACATTAGGATAAGTTCAGCGATGTACCACGGTTAGGGTTGCCAAACTCCCGGTATTTATTTCTAGAGATAAAATGCAGATGTAATAAAATCTTGGTAATGTTTTTACCGGGATGGAAAGTATTTTTCGATAGAATAGGCTTTCTTAACGTCGGCATGAATTTTTAAAGAAATTTTATCGATTAATTCATCGGAGACATTTGCGATCATCTTCCCGCGATTCAGCTTGTACAAATACGATTTTTAATGCAGCGTCTCTATACACATATATATATAATACTAAATTAATAATTTATTCAATCTTTGAACGCATAAAACTTTTAAATTTCGCGCTGGTACGGCATTTTTTCACATACATTGATGTATATTCTCTATACGTTACGATGAACTGATGATTGGTCCTAATCTAATATAATTCGACGAATATTTACGTATAAATGATTATAATTGCATTTTATAGAACCTAGTCTTGCAATACTTGTCTTTATACAATATTTACAAACGGTACAAAATACACGGGGAGGATAACGATATCATCACTTTGCAGGCATACCTATTACACTGCCTGAATTATATTTCGAAGAATTTTTAAAGTTTACCATTTACCATTTTTCAAAATATCTGTACAATTCGTAAACAAATAATTGTCTTTTACCGAGATATATGTTCGGAGAGTTATGTGATATAATTCTCGTTGAATTAGTTGATAGAAGTATTGTACACTGCGTATTAAACTAAATTTTCGAGTCACAGTGAGTTTTGCGGTGCACATTGGTTGCACTGCCTTTTTGTAATTTGGGACAATACCGTTCGCAATAACACAGTTCGTTTCTGTATAAACTACCGATACGACTTTATACTTAATTGTAACTTAATTCGTCATTGTATTACGAATTGAATTGTTTGTTAGACGCACTTACTACGTTTCAGATTATTTAACAATAGTTTGATCTATATTTAGTGACTTATCAAAACCTTAAATCTGGTAGATACTACCAACATTGTTAATACTTGTAATAATAGCAATCTGTACCATATTTAATAATATATATATTTACGAATTCGATGTAAAAAATAGGAAATTTTCTATTTATGTGCTTCCACAATGATCGACCGAGCATGGACAGTTAGCTAAAGGAACTTACTAGAATTAAAAAAATACATTGTAGAGTATTGTAAAGCACTTAAATACAAGTTTTCAGTTGTACATGTAAATAAATTTTATGTAATTCATTCGGAATGCGTTTGAATGATCTGTATTTTTAAGAAATTGTAAAAATAAAATACATATACATAGCCATTGCGAAGGTGTTCAGTACCAATTCTATAATATAAATTGCAATATTTTATCCTCTTAATTCTTCTCATATTTTAATCGCTTCGTTTATACTTATTACAAGCTGAAGTAATCTTCTATCGAATTTCTGCTACTTGAAATCAATGCAATTCATTTTTATTCTCCATAGTAGCTGCTGTCTAATTGTAGAAATCTCATTAATATTAAATAAATGATACATCAATTAAATTTGAGGATGCAATAAACATTTTTCCATGTTATCTAGATTATTACATTTCTGGAAGTTGAGATTAGACGAATCTCGCATAGTTCTCCAGCAGTAACTGCACTTTGTGATATCAGTTCGTATCAGGCGGCGACACTGATCGGCCAGCCGTCATTCTACGAGAGAAGGCATGTCCTAAAAGTCATAACACACATTTCGCGAATTGATACGCTTTTAACATAACATCACTTAAAAGAGCTCGCGATGGGATTTATAAATTGGGGGGAATTATTTCCAGGAAGATGGAGCCTTGTCATTTTCGTTTCCTACATGGCCCTTTTCGTGAATCAAGGTAATGTTTATATGGTTAAGTACTTCGTTTCATTTTTATTATTCATAATACACTGGTAAGTAATTGTCATTCGTAAGTAATAATAAACAGTAAACGGCGAGGATGATGAGAGAAAGTGGGACCAAAATTAAAAATTAATTTTATCGACGTTATCGGCGCGACATGTAGTTTTACCGGTGTCGTGTTATATATGAGTACATATATGTATGTATATCGTAAAGTATATCATATATGTATAGATATCATGATTTTTTAATCAGCATTATTTATGTTTCGTACGTTAACGCGATTACGTACGTTCACGTATTACTTTCAACAGTTAAACTATGTTGCTAAATTATCATTTTCATTTTAGGTATCATTGTAACATGGTCACAACGAAATGGGCACTATGAATACAATATTGTTATGGTAGTATTAATGACAGAAGTAATAAAATTGTTAGCTTCGACAACACTGTACTGCAAGGAGTAAGTCGAGCGATTGAACTCTACAATTTGATTCAGTTCCATGTTACTTAATCATGGATTTATTTTTAGCAATAGTCTTAGGAGTTTCTGCCAAGAAATCACAGGAAATAAAAGAGGTAAATGAGAATTTCCGCAGAATGTAAAATTTATGAAGTGTTCTACATCATTCGATTTACATTGGAAAACAGTGTCTAAGCTATGACGTCTAAACTATTTTGTATTAAAATACAAAGAATCGGGCATGAACTTCCACACCGATCAAATACAGTAAATGTTTTTGGATCGTCACATCTGAAGGATCAACTTGTATATGTGTAGGCTCAATTGTTCATACAAGATTTGAAAAGTACAACATTGTGTTTACAGAAATGTCAAAACAAAGGGAGAGATAAGATAAATGAACAGTTCAAAATTTTGTCTCGTCTGTTGAAACCGATGTTAATTACTAAATTGCGGATCTTTATGCATTTACAAAGAAATTGTCAGGTTAAAATATGAAACAGTAAAAGATTAAAAAAGTCAAGAATGTTTAATTAAGGGATAAAATCAATTTCTATGTTATTTCTGCTCCCATGATTAATGTAAAACACTTTCATTTTGCATAAAGATCCGCAGTCTATTAATTTACTAAGAACTGAATAGAACTTGTTGTTAGTAATCGAAACTAATATTTTCATTTTCTATTTTAGTGCTGCTACTGTATATGATACCTTCAGTTCTCTATTGTCTGTACAATAATCTGGCATTCATTAACTTGGCTGCATTTGATCCGACAACTTACTACGTACTGTTGCAATTTCGCGTTGTCGTGACTGGAATTATTTTCCAGGTATTTAAACACGGTTCACGTGGCATACGAAGAAGCTAACACCTTTCTTAAAACGTTGTTTCTTTTAGATAATTTTCAAGAAAAAATTGTCCGTGAAACAGTGGCTTTCACTGATAATATTAACCATTGGATGTATGGTAAAACATATAGATCTAGATCTTGACGTCAGTAGTTTTAGTTCCAGAATTAACATAACTAGTAATGTAATCCTCGTATTTGTACAGGTGTGTACAATCTCCAGTCACTTGTGTAACAATTACAGGCGTGCGAGACTTTCGAAAATTTTAAGAATCCGTCCCGACTCGGTATTTTCGAGTACTCGCGCACTTCTAGCAGTACTGTATATGTATTTAGCAACCAAGTTAACGTTTAAACATTTTCAGACGATTTGTTCCTGCCTGGCGGGAGTATACAACGAATATCTGTTGAAAGAACCAGGAGCGAATATTAATATTTTTGTACAAAACGCGTATATGTACATTGACAGTATTTTTTGTAATTTATTAGTATTTATAGTACTATACGTAACGCAGAGTAGTTCGTCCGATATGTTTAGTAATATTGATCCTAGTGTACTACTGCAACCTAAAATTATGTTAATTATGCTGAATAATACAGCGGTCGGAATAATCACGAGTTTTTTCCTGAAGAGCTTGAATTCTGTATTAAAAACGTTCGCTAGTGCGCTGGAGCTGGTGTTCACCGCAGTTCTATGTTGGTTAATATTCAGTATTCCTATTTACCTGAACACAGTGATATCTATCGTTATGGTAAGTTATGCGGTCATATTGTACTCGCAGAATCCAGTGTTAGGACCAAAGACTATACTACCTGTATGAATTTATATATTAATATAATTGTAATAAGTTCTAACGAATGGCAATTAAATTCTGTTACTTTTTTCTAAAAAATTTACGATTGTAATAATTTGTCGAATACGGCGAAACATTGTAGTCTCATGAGATCGCTATCTTCCCTATTTCCGTACTGTGAAAACGGTATATCGTTGCCGGAAAAAAACATTGATATACAATACGGGTGGACCGTTAGAATAATCGATTATACTGAAAATAATATATTCGTAGCTCTCCTCCTCCTCGTGAATACTCGAGAAAATTTTATGCATCGAACGTTATCAATACTCAGTATTCAAATATCGCGCCCCTTATTTGTAATAAATTCGAATAAAATATCCCGCGTTAAAATTTTAATTGGCTGGAAAAATTTGAATCTCCGTCGACGGCATGCTGTTATCACACGGGATGAAGAAACTAGTTTTATTTTATTTGTCGATTTAGTGGGACTAAATCTGAATCGGCCGGACGAGGCAACACGTATTGTTTACCTCGCTCCCGAACAAAAAATGTTCTCGACCAGCTTAGGCGTTTCTGTGGGTAAAAGAGTGCAGTTTTCCTATGTAAAAGAACGTGAAAAGGTCTCAAAATATCGGTATATTTTTCGCGCCTGCCTCGGCCCAGAGCGTAACGGTGAGACATCACTGAAGGGCAAGAAGGGAGTCTAGTCTCAATTTAGTATTTTACTATAACTTTTGAACCATAAAAGATATCGTGATGAAATTTCCACTAAAATTCATTAAAGAATTGTTCCTACCTGATAATTACCGTAATAAATATATTTTTTAATTAATTCCTTTCATTTCTTCTATTGTCATAGGTATATGCTAATCCCGCACCGTCGCAATCTTGGAAACCAGTCTACCGCCTCAAGGAAATGTAAATAAAGAGAAATCAATTTTTCCAAAGTTCTGGACTAGAAGATTTTAAAATCTGAAAGGCGCGAAACATCGGGGGATGTCCTATTGTCTTACCGCGGAGTGTGTGGTAGCTATTAACTATGTGCAACCCTTTTTCGAGAAGTGGGGAGAGGGTGGTCGATAGTACCTGCAAAACCACCTTGCTAGTAGAGCCGACTGTGGGCAGTCACATGTCGGCAGTCGTCGCGTGAATTTCGCGTTGGGATCATTGTCCTCTGTCGTTGTCATCGTTGTGCCGTTCGTCATCGAACGTGTGACAACGCGTCGGGAGATGTTTGCGATTAAGTCATTCGATTCATAAATGCAACGAGTGTAACAAGTGTGACACGTGCATTCGTACGTGAAGCAAGTTCTTTCATTCCCTCCCTTGTGCGGGACACGATCGAGTAAGTCAGTCGTTATTTTCGCAGTTACAGTTTCTAATGAACAGAACTGTATCGTTTCACGTAAATACAAGTACTTTGTGTCACGATAAGAAAAGCAATCGCCGGTTGAATATGAATTCTGCTGATTTATTGGTACCTTATTGCTTGCGATTGGAGTAGATTGATCGCTATCAGAGGCACAACATTAATTAGTCTTTTTTTTTTATTAAGCATTGAAACCCTTTTGGGTTTATTATGCTTTACATGAATAGTATTAGTAAATACAGTAGTTTCGAATACAGGAGTAATACAGTAGGAATTCTATAGTAATTAAATGAATATAACAACAATGTCTAATTATGTTTTGTTCAATAGTTTGATTAGTGGATGCCTATTGCTAAGATTATTAATAACTACACTCCGAATGTTCATGCAAAATAAAAAGTTTGTGATCGATTGCAATACGCAGGAGCTAAATATAAATTTATATTCTTCATTAATAATTATTTCAATGTGGTGAAAATAATACATTGATACTCTTAAATTCTTTTAATATTTTCACTGTTTTAAATTGCACTTGCTCATTTTTCTTATAAATGCATAACACTCAGAGTCTATTAATAATAATTGATATACCTGAAAGAAGTTTGATCGATTTTTCTTTGAGTGACAATCTCGAGAGAGATATTAGATTATATTATTCAAGGTGAGTTTACTTGTAAGTGAAATATCGGTGATGAATAATTTATTCGAAAGTTCTGGATTCTTTATTGTTGATTTATGAAGGATTAGAGATTAACTCATTATTATCCTAGAGGAGTAAGTTTATGTTTGATATGAAACACAAGATTGTAGACGTGTCTAACGATTTACGTTCACGTGATCGGTGATATAAATGAAAGAGTGCGAAGAGTTATCAGAATCGAAACAATCGATTCCTTCAATTCGATACTAAATTTTGAAACTACGTTTGCAATTCGATTTCAGAATTATTTTGCCGCTCAATTTTAGAGTCGATTCGATACTCGACTCGATACTCTAATCAACAGTCGATTTGATCATCAAATTGATACTTCATTCGATACTCAGCTCGATATACAATTTGATACTTAAATCGATACCGAACTCGGAATCCCATTCGAGAATCGATTCGAATAATAATTGGGAAATCGATCCGAGAATTAAATCGAAAATTGGTTCGACGATAATTTATCCGACGATTAAATTGATAATTAGTTTGATAATCACTTCGAGAATTACATCCAGACTCAAATTAAGTAGAAAATCAATATACAACTTGAAATTAAAAACCCAGGTGGTTGAATATCATCAAAACTTAAAGTAAAATCTAAGAGTATGAATAAAAATTTAGAAAAAAGTGGTTTATTACATTTGTTTCATAATTTTTGTATTATTTTAATTTTTACACAGATTGTATGGGAATCTATATTATATTTATACATATTCAAACGGATATTATTATCTAATAATCACATCCCTTAAAAATTAAATACAATTTTTAAAAAAGAATACTATAAACCCTTTTTTACCTCCATCGACCGCGAAGAGGTCCATCTGGAACCCGTTGGGAACCTCTGGTCTAATTCCTACATACTAGTAGAAATTAATTGCATTTTCCCATGATTGTTCTGTACGAAAAAGCTAGTCTATAAATCTTCTTCCAGCGAACAGTTCCGACAGAAATGATTAGATAACGTAGTCGGGGGAGAATTATTGGTTCGCGATTGAAATAGCTACCGCCACAAAACAATTTACTTTTAAAAATTGTAAAATAATTGTTGGCAACGAGTGGTAAGGGGTTCTTCCGAGAAAAGCGGAGAATGGTAAGGGAAAAAGTTGACGCCGTAAGCGAGAGGGGGATGTATTCACCCCGCGTGGCCTCGTAGGAGGACAGACCCTTTCCCCGCCGTGTGTCCAGACGCACGCACAGTTTTCTCTGGATTATGCAATCGCCTTTCGTGTGTACTACTTTTATGTGGGGTTCGTGTTGCGAGATCCGATGATAAACTCCACGACTTCGCCTCGATTCTTTCCCTGCCGCCTTTTTTCACTCGTTTCCTTTTTCCTTTCTTAATAATGTCGGTGTCGGGCCCAAACAGGCGACCACTCCACAGATACGGAGCAGTGCTCACTCATTATTCCCAAAAATTCCGGTCCACAATCAAATTCTCGCGTTACAGGGTAGCGTTTCTCTTCTAGAACTTAACCAGAACACATCTTAACCCTTTGCACTCGGAGCTGATTTAATTCGAAAATTAAACATTTCTTCCGACCTAGAATAATTCCATTTTATATTAACTTTTTTGCAATTGATTAGATACCAACATATTTAACAATGTAAACAATATTTTGTATAATGGTACAGCAATTTTTAGTGGTAAGTCTCGCCACTGCGAAGGGTTAACAAAGTAAGAGATACAGATAAGTCCGTCTAACATGGACGCAAAAACGAAACTAGCAATAAAGAAAATTTCAAATTCAGTTATTCTTGTATTACCTCTTCGAAAGTGGCACCAATGGATTGTTGAGACTCTTCCGATTAAAATGAGCCCCTACACGACGTAACTCGGTGTACTTTTGTAGACATCGTGTATAGCAATCACGCACATGTCTTTAATTACGTCGCTACGTTGGAACTATAAAACCAGTCCGATTCACGCCATGTTTGGACTCGTTCTAATCAGAAAAATCTCTCTAAAACATTGTGTAAGACACAAACGACTGAATTTGAAATTTTACTTTGAACTTTTTAAGCGAACGACACTGTCCTTCTCTACTTGCTCGTCGTTTGGGAGCAGCGGCGAACAAATAGCGAGGCACAGCGTACTTTCACTTTTCTCGCTCGGTTATTTTCTCGACAGAAGCCCATTCACGCGAGCACTACCGTACATTCGAATATAAATATTACACGGCCGAGTTTCACAGATTGGAAACGATCAATCGCGATCCAGAAGTGTCACTCGAGGCAGGTGTAAACATGCAGGGTAGATCGAGACGCTATTTTCGGGTAATCAACGATCAGCGAGCTCGTTCCTTGTATAATTAATTGAACCGAGCCGCGATCGAAAACGATAGGCTCGCATGATTCACGAAACCCGTGTACCGTCATGTGAAGGGACCATAAGCGAAAATACCTATGCATGATGTCAACCGCGCCCGATTTTCCTCGAATTTTCCACAGCAGTGGCCACACGACTTGGCATTTAGTTTTTCAATGATCGTGTACAGTGAGCAAGGCGTTTTTAATCTACGTTGTCGATATTTCTTATGACTAGACTTCAAACTCAAGTGACTAATACATTACTAGACTGCGGATTTTTATGCAGAATAGAAATTGTCTGCAAGCATTTGCAATACATTGCGTCTAGACAAACGTTTAATTCTTACTTTAATTGACATTATTATAGATCATTGTAACTTTTTCACTGTTTCAAATGGCACCTACTCATTTTTCCCATAAATGCATAAAATCCGCAGTCTAATTGTAATAGTTGCAAGCATTTGCAAGACATTGCATCTAGACAAACGTTTAATTCTTACTTTAATTGACATTATTATAGATCATTGTAACTTTTTCACTGTTTCAAATGGCACCTACTCATTTTTCCCACAAATGCATAAAATCCGCAGTCTAATTGTAATAGTTGCAAGCATTTGCAAGACATTGCATCTAGACAAACGTTTAATTCTTACTTTAATTGACATTATTATAGATCATTGTAACTTTTTCACTGTTTCAAATGGCACCTACTCATTTTTCCCATAAATGCATCAAATCCGCAGTCTAATTGTAATAGTTGCAAGCATTTGCAAGACATTACATCTAGACAAACGTTTAATTCTCACTTTAATTGACATTATTATAGATCATTGTAACTTTTTCACTGTTTCAAATGGCACCTACTCATTTTTCCCATAAATGCATAAAATCCGCAGTCTAATTGTAATAGTTGCAAGCATTTGCAAGACATTGCATCTAGACAAACGTTTAATTCTTACTTTAATTGACACTATTATAGATCATTGTAACTTTTTCACTGTTTCAAATGGCACCTACTCATTTTTCCCATAAATGCATCAAATCCGCAGTCTAATTGTAATAGTTGCAAGCATTTGCAAGACATTACATCTAGACAAACGTTTAATTCTCACTTTAATTGACATTATTATAGATCATTGTAACTTTTTCACTGTTTCAAATGGCACCTACTCATTTTTCCCATAAATGCATAAAATCCGCAGTCTAATTGTAATAGTTGCAAGCATTTGCAAGACATTGCATCTAGACAAACGTTTAATTCTTACTTTAATTGACACTATTATAGATCATTGTAACTTTTTCACTGTTTCAAATGGCACCTACTCATTTTTCCCATAAATGCATCAAATCCGCAGTCTAATTGTAATAGTTGCTTAGACAAGAAAATTTATACAATTATTTGCCGTGAATGCATTTTTATAATTTCAACAATTACGGAGTATAAAATCGGTCACTTATAGCAGATTTTTGTTGAACCAGAGAGGTGGTCGACCTTTTGCGATAAAATATGGATTGCTCGTATATACGAGAATTGTCAATGTTTGTATGAAGAGACGCGTATCTCCCTTAATATTGAAGGATGTTCCGTGACCACTGTGATTGATTCTGCAAGCAAGAACCGGAAGTCGTGTGTGCGTCAGTTGCTAACTGGTCAGAGTCTCACTAATGCCAATCATTTCGTACATTTGTAAGCCAGCATGTGCCGGAAGCGGAGGAAATATCGCTGATCGATTACTGCGGAAGTTAGGGCCTAACGTTACGAGGGAATATAGCAAGCTTACTTGTGTCTCTCCGCGTCGAAGCTAGTAGAACCATTCAATTTTAATCAGACGCGATATCACAGTGTTCTAGGGTCGCGGGGAAACAATTGACCTAACATATCTTGGCTATTTGTCCTGTTCACAGGGTCGAAGAGTCAATCTTCGCCATTTATTCCCTACTATTCCCACCGTCTTTTCTTTTTCCATTCATTTTCATAATTGTATAGTTTCGTTTTGATTTACATTCGACTGAATGAATGAATTTACACTCGATTTGATTGAACTCGGTTTATTAACACTCTCAGTTCTACGTACATTTATATCCATTGGTAGTACTACTGTAAATATTCGATTTGATAATAAGAAAAACGAATGCCAATTCTCATTTTCTTTCTTACATACATTCGTTTGGATTTCCAAATTAATTACTATCCCCATTTTTAATTTTAGGTAAACTCTACCCTGCTTATTTAGAAGACATACAGTGGGTGTACAAAGTGTTCGTACACCTTTTCAAATGGAATAACTTTTTTACAATTGTACCAAACGATCTGATTTTTTTATCATCAATTGCGAGCATTGATTTAGTAAATGATCTGCAAAAAAGATTTTCCAAAAATTACAATTTACAGGGTTGTATGTAAAAATAAAAAAAGCATTTCTTTAAATTTTTTTATTAGATAGAAAATCGTAGTTTTACACGATTTTTGATCAGTTTCTGCTTAAAATCCACAGAATCGAACATCTTTCGACGTGTGTCGTTTCTTCCTGCGTCCTAAGATTTCGATGAAATTTTCAGTATGCGTATAACTACCATAGATGTACAAACCACAAATGAAATTTTCATTACGCTCCCAAACAAAAAAAGTTTTCAAAAATGCTTCCTTTATATTTGCACGTAACCTTGCAAATAATAATTTTTTGGAAAATCTTTTTTCCATATCGTTTCAGAAACCAATGCTTCTAATTAATTATAAAAAATCAGGTCGGTTGTACAATTATAAAACAGTTATTCCATTTCAAAAAGTGTACGAACACCTCGTACACCCACTATAGCAAACGTGGCGTCTCTCATACTTTCGCTCTAACGAATCTGTCGATCAGGTTAGTCCTCGCGTGACTCGATGAAAAATCCGGAATTAAGGCGATCGTTCCCGAAGAAGAAGATGGCGAAGGACACGCGGTGCCCACGAGACGAGACGTAGAGAAGGGGTGTTATGTCCGAGTGCTTCGAGTTCTCGTCATCTATGACAGGATCGATGGACCAGGGGCCTTTGCAGCCCCCGAAGGATTCCCCGGCCCTTCCTGCCCAGCCCTTCGATTTCTGCTCGACTCCTGAGACACCGACGCGACGAGGTCATCGTCACCGACACCCGCGAAAGATGACATTGACCTCACCGAACGGACAACCTATACAGCTCACGCCTCTTTGGGAGCACGTGGTTAGTATCGAGTCATCGCAATGATAGGGGCGTTGCATTGCATTGCATCGCGATGCATTGTTAGGGGTGTGCGGGTACCCATTTATTTATTTTGCATAAAGATCCGAAGTCTAATTACACTAATTTTTAAAGTTAACGTTATCTGCGCACTGTTCGATCAATCTCTAAACAATATAGCTATTTTGCGAGTAGGGTAACTGCACCAGTGAATGAACGGGCACCAGTAAATGAACGCTTTTGTATATTTCAACAAATTTTAACCCGGACGGCATACTAGCGATAAAATTGTGATTAAACAGTTAAATAAATAGGAGAATATTGTTTAGTAATTTTGTTCATTGATTGGACTAGCATTATTCAATTAGTAGAAT
This sequence comes from Lasioglossum villosulum, assembly GCA_963971365.1. Taxonomy (NCBI): domain Eukaryota; kingdom Metazoa; phylum Arthropoda; class Insecta; order Hymenoptera; family Halictidae; genus Lasioglossum; species Lasioglossum villosulum. The sequence continues at coordinate 6,179,890 of OZ020497.1, read as the reverse complement.
GTAGTGTTCATTCACTGGTATTTTTCATATTTTTGATTTAACGTTTAATAAAGAAGAATAATAATAATTTCATTGTATTTGTGTTCATTTATTTTTGACAAATGAAGTATAGGGAGCTATTTGGCATATATGAGATTCCTGTAATTCACATAGTTTTTTTTTAAATACAATATTTTCCTGAACAATTTCTTAAATGTTCATTCACTGGTGCAGTTACCCTATGTCCAAACGTTTCGATTCTGATTTGAATCATTTCATTGTAAACTGCGTTTGCTATTAGTATTTTAATAGAGGAGGAAAAAGGAAAGGGGTGTTTCGTCTGTAATAATTATTTAATATTTACGATCGATAAAAATTGATTACATAATTACACTGCCCAACACCAAAAATGTATAACAGTTGGGTGGATCTTATAGTTTTTTGCGTTGATTCGGAATCTCTGTCCTTAATTTTTCTCCCACACGCACAGTTTTTGAGAAACATGACTTAAAAAAACGTATTTTTCAACTTTAAACAAATATTGTGATGTTATCATAAAAGACATTGAATTGTTCTTTAACGTGTTAATAATGGATATCACTGGATTTGGGAAAGCATGCAGAATCTTTTGCTGTAAAGAACAATTCAATATCTTTGTTATGTCCCGGAGAGCTGTATTGACGCGAATTGTGTTCAGAGCAGAGGAGAACTCACGGGACGCTTAAATAATTCGCACAACCTTTTGCCCACGCGGCCCGTTACGTCCGACGCACAGTGGGGTATTTGCACCGAAAAGCCGGACATATAGCGATTTTCAAAATTTTGCGTAATCTTTAATATTATTGACTTTTAAGGTAGTTTAATGACTGAGCAACAATGTCTTAAGGTTCATTTCTTCATATATGTGATCATAAAATATTATGCCTTTCCGAAAGTTGAGAGATTTTATAGCACGCGTTTCTTTCGCAACCACTTTCTGAAGCATCGTTCGGTAGTTAGTGATTTTTACACATTTTAAGGAAACAATGCAAAGCTTTTTACCCTGAAGGCTTTTCAGGGAGGTACATACTACACTCTGAAACAGTATTTATTTCTATACTGTGTATATTTGTGCACTTAATTAATATTTGAAAGTAATCAAGAATTCAGCAATTTTTCTTATGATTTTAAAACTTCAGCAAGGATTTTGTTGTACTTCCCCGTGAGTCCCCGCGTTCTATTTGATGTCATTCTATTCGGTATAGATTGGCGAACAAAGTGCAAAAAGAATTGGATCTGACTTGATCTGACTCGAAGATTTATAGCTAATTTAGTAAGAAGGTGATTGAGAATTGCAGCGCTCTATGCACGCCTGTACGTTTGCGTTCAACGGGCCTCTTCTTGAATGCTAGGAACCTCTTCAAAAGAACTGTTAAGTCCTCTGTCTTTTGACTGCATTCAGTACTAACAGTGCGATCGAAAACATATTTTATTATTTACCATGATTGACGGCAAAGTATGTAATGCTGCTACGGACACGACATCCACAATGAAGTGTTTTGTATGTGGCATAACTTCAAAAGACTTTAATAATTTGACCAAAAAACCAATAGTAAATCAAAACTCACTGCAATTTGGTTTATCCATTTTACATGCCAAAATAAGACTCTTTGAGAATCTTTTACACGTATCCTACAAATTACCAATCAAAAAATGGCAAATCAAAACTACAGATGAAAAGTATGCAGTGGAACAAAGAAAAAAATATATTCAGGAAGAATTCAAAACTAAAATGGGAATAATAATAGACAGACCAAAACCTGGCTTTGGGAATACTAATGATGGAAACACTAGCCGCAGATTCTTCGCAAATCACGAACTATCAGCTGAAATAACGGGGATTGATGTTGACTTAATATATCGATTTAAAATAATATTACAAGTCATATCAAGTATTGATATGATCGATACAGAAAAATTTGAAACATATACCATGGACACAGCAAGATTATATATTCGATTATATCCATGGCATCCAATGACTCCCACCACACACAAAATTTTAATTCATGGTCCGGTCATCATAGAAAATGCATTGTTGCCAATTGGACAGCTGTCCGAAGAAGCAGCCGAAGCTAGAAATAAACATTTTCGAATATATAGAGAAAATTATTCTAGAAAATTTTCTAGAGAAGCGTGTAACGAGGATGTAATTAGTAGACTTTTGCTCACTTCCGATCCATATTTAACAAGTATACGAAGAACACCAAGAAAAAGAACAAAGCCATTTTTAAAAGAAGCAATAAATTTGCTTCTTCCTCCTGATCTTACCATGAATGAAAACGAAAACTAAAGTGAAGAAGAAAATGATGAAGATGACGAAAATGAACAAGATGACGAAAATGAAGACGAGTTCGAAATCAATGATGAGGATGAGGACTAGAAGTAAATACATCATGATAGGGAAGCATTTTTAACGAAAATTAATTGTGAGTATCGTAATCGTATATACAAAATATTTTTAACGTGTCATATCAACATCATAAATCAGATTATATATGTGTATTGCCGCTTTAGCAGCGAATTTTATAAAAATTAACTACGGTATCAAAAAGTAGAAGATTTACACTTCAAAATCGTGAAAGTTTCATCAATTTCGGATTGTTCTCGGCAAAGTTACGTGAATTTGAAGATTGAACGAATTTTAACTTAGCTGTGTCCGGCTTTACGGTGCAAATACCCCACTGTGCGGTCCCCAGTGAACTCGCTCAGGCTTCTTCCAAGAGGTGACGGCTGCGACTTCTTCGGATGATGGAACGGCAGGAGCACAGCTGACGTCGACGAGAGGTTGTGGCTCGGGCGACGGAGTCGCGGGGAAGTCGGCTCGATGATCCGGCAGAGTCACGTCGTCGAAGGCACACGGTTCGCGAAGGAGGCCGAGTAGAGGACAGCCGCCGCACAGTGGTCGGAACCCATAGAAATAATGGAAAAAACTCATAACTTCGGTATTTCTCAATATTTTTTAATAATTCTTTTTTTAAATCACTTCTTAATCTCCACACTTCTCATATTATTAAACGAAATGTAAAACAATGGACTTAATATAATTGTTTATACATAATATTGTTTACTACGTTACGAACTATTATTTCTGCATACTAAAATTGAAAACTTGAAATGGTATAACGCAAACAAACTAGAAATAGAATTAAATAAACACATTTGAAACAGTATTAAACAAAAAAATGAATGTAATCTTGTTTACATAATATTACGAATAATATTATTAACGAATGTCTTAACATACTTAAATATATAATTATATACATATATATATAATATTATAATATTATATATATATATATATATATATATATATATATATATATGTATATAATTATATATTTAAGTATGTTAAGACATTCGTTAATAATATTATTCGTAATATTATGTAAACAAGATTACATTCATTTTTTTGTTTAATACTGTTTCAAATGTGTTTATTTTGTGGCTTCAGGTTTGTTTTCATTGAATTCGCATAATTTGCAATACACAGATTTATCATGGCGATTGATCATTTTATTGAATGTATTCCTATGAGATTAACAATTCGATACAGGAATCATAGTCCTTCGAACCGTCCATCGAAGTGCCGCGCACTTACTCAGGGATCCTGCTTCGTTGCTGAATAATATATATATATATTATTTATAATATATTAATATATTATAATATTATATATATATATATGTATATAATTATATATTTAAGTATGTTAAGACATTCGTTAATAATATTATTCGTAATATTATGTAAACAAGATTACATTCATTTTTTTGTTTAATACTGTTTCAAATGTGTTTATTTAATTCTATTTCTAGTTTGTTTGCGTAATACCATTTCAAGTTTTCAATTTTAGTATGCAGAAATAATAGTTCGTAACGTAGTAAACAATATTATGTATAAACAATTATATTAAGTCCATTGTTTTACATTTCGTTTAATAATATGAGAAGTGTGGAGATTAAGAAGTGATTTAAAAAAAGAATTATTAAAAAATATTGAGAAATACCGAAGTTATGAGTTTTTTCCATTATTTCTATGGGTTCCGACCACTGTGCGCCGTCCTCTCTTTCGTACCTGTGCTTTAGTCTTTTAATCTGATATTTACGTCCGGCACGTCGCGGCATGAAGAACTCTAAGCGAGGAGGTACCGAGATCTGTCCGAGCTTCTAACCCTTCCGTGTTGCGCGACGGTCGTTAATTAGTCACTGAGAATATATGTATGTATATTTACGTATAAAACTGGGTACAATGCTCAACTAAACTAGAGTTAAAACTAGAACTAAAATACGCGAACGATATGACCGCACGAGGGCGGATGGGCGCAAGAAGTCGAAGGACCGTTCGCTTCGAAGTCGAAACTGGAACTGCCTTGCTTGGCCCCTCTTTGATGACTTCATCGTGGCGATCTTATCGTTGTTAAAATACAAACAGAAATTATCGACTACGGACAATTAATTAAGATACGGGGTAGGAGCTATGGCGGTATCTTAGTGTCCGGTTACGGTTGCTCTTGCAGGATGTTTATAGTGAGATATGGTTGGTGGTGGGAACGAGTGTGGCGTGATATGGTTACTGAGAATAAGGCGGACGTGAGGATACTTGTGTCTAATGGGTATTGGTTATGGTGTATGTCTAATTCTTATTGACTATACTTACAACCTATGGTAACACGTCGGGAGACGTGACATCTTTTATAATAACATCACAATATTTGTTGAAAAATTAGATATTCTAAATATCATAAGTTTTCCAATATTTTTCGTATTTTAATAAAAATTCTAGAGAATTCTCGAGAATTTTCGAGAAATATAGACTTGTTTCTAATTTCTCGAGATGTGAAAAATATTGAGAAATCGGGAACACTAGTCTTGATTGTTGAATATTCTACAGGGTTATGAAATAAAATAATGCCAAGGATTTGTAGTACAGAGAATATGAAAACTCGGTATAGAGAGTTTATTAAGGAAAAGCAAAAATACAAACGAAGCTTCTCGCTCAAGTGCTTCGGTTCAACTAACTGTTCGGTAGAAAAGCTTGTTCCGCGTATACCTACAAGTCGGTCCCCTTGTTTTTTTTTATTGGTGGTCGAGGGGTAGGAGTACCCAGGTATAAGGGATAGCGCTGCAGAGGAAACTTAATTTTCTAGCAATCCTAAATACCAAATTTAACATTGATACATTTCGATTTCTACGAACGTTGTTCCCAGGTGCGAACACGGAAGTTTCCAAGCGAGGTCGACACGCGTCTCACGTTCCTCGAGATCTCGGAGAGACTGCGTGATCCAGAATGGGAGGTGCGTCAGCACGCTGTTCGCGTGCTTATAGACGTGCTGCCGACTTTGAACGCTGACACTGTCGACAAGGTCATGCAACCAGTGGTACCGGAGCTGGTCAATAATTTGGGACACCCGGCGCCGGCGGTTCGCAAAGGCGCCTTGGACGCACTTCGAGTTTTTCTCGTTCACAGCCGCGACAGGGAGAACACCATCAAAAGGGTCAGCGCCTTCTCTGAAACTTCACCCAATGCACTCTACAGCGTATCCCAAAATTCCTTCAACATCCGGAAATGGGAGGTTCCTCAAATCGTGTGAAGCGACATTTTTCTTTGCAAAAATAGCCTCCGCGACTTTGTTTAGGAGTTATTAACGAAAAACACGGACCAATCAGAGCGCGGCTACAGCGGACTGATTCTGGTTCGACCAATGGCGACTCCTCGCCACGCTGGGCCTGTCGCAGAGTCGGACTCCGTTCGCTATAGCCGCGCTCTGATTGGTCCGTGTTTTTCGTTAATACATCCTAAACAACGCCGCGGACGTCATTTTTGCGAAGGAAAATGTCGCTTCGAATGATCTCAGGAACCTCCAATTTCCGGACGTTGAAGGAGTATCGAGACACCCTGTATACATATTCAACTCGATGCACTTAGGATAACTGCACCAGTGAATGAACATTTAAGAAATTGTTCAGGAAAATATTTTATTTAAAAAAAAACTATATGAATTAAAGGAATCTCATATATGCCAAATAGCTCCCTATACTTCATTTGTCAAAAATAAATGAACACAAATACAATGAAATTATTATTATTCTTCTTTATTAAACGTTAAATCAAAAATATGAAAAATACCAGTCAATGAACACTACATTCTAGTAATTGAATAATGCTAGTCCAATCAATGAACAAAATTACTAAACAATATTCTCCTATTTATTTAACTCTTTAATCACAATTTTATCGCTAGTATGCCGTCCGGGTTAAAATTTGTTGAAATATACAAAAGCGTTCATTTACTGGTGCCCGTTCATTCACTGATGCAGTTACCCTATATCGTCAACACTCGCACTCGAACCCTGAATTGCATAAGAAAAACGACTATCGAAATGCGCGCTGGAGCGGCTCGTTTCTGATGCGTGCGCATCAGATAGAGCGCAATTAATACAGCAACAAAATGCCTGAAGTATGTGACTATGTCACTCCAACAGGTTTCACGGTCTAGTCCTTGATATCTGCAAGAGGACAGTTCTAATGATCAAACAGCAAAGACAGCTCTACAAATCAATTTTAAAATGCTAGTAGGGTAACTGCACCAGTGAATAAATGAGCACCAGTAAATGAACGCTTTTGTATATTTCAACAAATTTGAACCCGCACGGCATACTAGCGATAAAATTGTGATTAAAGAGTTAAATAAATAGGAGAATATTGTTTCATAATTTTGTTCACTCATTGGACTATCGTTGTTCAATTACTAGAATGTAGTGTTCATTGACTGGTATTTTTTATATTTTTTATTTAACGTTTAATGAAGAAAAATAATAATAATTTCATTTTATTTGTGTTCATTCATTTTGACAAATGAAGTATAGGGAGCCATTTGGCATGTATGAGATTCCTTTAATTCACACATTTTTTTTTACATGAAATATCTTCTTGAACAATTTCTTAAATGTTTATTCACTGGTGCAGTTATCCTAGATGATCTTCAACTGGTTGAAACAAGAGTAAGAACGAAATTTGAAAACGGCAGCTGTTGCTGGCCACTGGTGTAGGAAATGTCTATTTTGTATAAAGATGCAACTTCATCTGGTTTTGTTTTATCAGGGTCAACCGTGACCCGACCAACGGCGCGTAGAGGAGGGATTAGCACCTCAAGGGTGTCGGGTCGCGTGAAGACCACGTCAAATTTCATGAATTAACACTATGATCCGTTGATGCGCGGTCATGCGACGACCTTGCACTTCGCTCCCCACTATCCGATCCATCGATCGCGTAAACGCAATTGCTTTCGAGGGTGTGCACGCTTGGCTTCTTCGGCAGATTCTTCAGGATGGACTGAACCGATCGGAGGTGCGGGACTCCTTCCAGACGAATGTCACCACAGGAGTGATCCTAAGCGTTCCGTCGCTATTGTTCCCATCGTCCAGTGGACCTTCGGCTAGTAATCAGCTTGTCAAGGACGCGACGATAGCCTTGGCCTCGAGACTCGCCCAGGTTCCTCATCAGGAGGCTGTGCTGAAGTCGTTGATGAAGATCAGGGACGCAGTCGGCGTTGATCAGTTCGAGAACTACCTGAAGGACTATGATAACAAGCTGAAGAGGAACATCGAGATCCTGTCGAAGATCTATAACGTCCGATCGAGCAGGAAGCCGCAGGGGAAGAACACCGATGGTAAAAATGATGAATTTGTTTGTTGGAAATATGTCTAACGGTTGTGGAACTATTCGATAGTCGAAGAGCATAATTGGGTCAGTGAAACCACTTCTTTCAAAAAGTTATTCGCGGTAATTAAGATTTTTTGGTATGCTTTTCTAACCACTGTATACCTCTTCAAGGTGTCGAGAAGTCGGACAAGGATCTGGACCGGAAGTGGGAGGAGTCCGACAGCGACACTTCCGGTATCGTCGAAGAGGAAGACGAGGTGAACAACGGAGCGATGCCAGCTGCCAGAGTAGTGCTAGAAACGGAGATCAAATTCAACGAGGAAACAGCAATCACTATGACGATTTTAGAAGAGAAAGAGGGCGACAGCGAGAAAGATCAAGACGAGGAGAGTGGCACGGACCTTCGAAACGACGCTGAGAACAAGGACTCTTCTCCGGATCGCAAGAAGACGCCACGAAGAGTGCACTTCGGTGGTGAAATAGTGAAACTGAGAACTCCAGACAGCGACGAAACAGAGTCCGTCGACGCCACGCCTAAGACCAGGATCCCACTTCCCGTTTCCCCTGCGACGAACATGCCTAAGACCCGAAAGAGACCTTCGTCCCAGCCTTGCAGTCCTCAGAGGCAAGCAGAGAAGCCGAGGAGGGCTGTTAGGTCGACGTCCAACAGCCCCAAGAGGGAGGTCTACACGCACAACGCGCAGCTGAGTCCTAAAAAGAGTATCCTAACTAGGACCAGCAGTCCTGTGGTCAAATCAACTGAAAAGAAGAAGAAGGACCTTGCTAACGCTGAATTAAACGAGTCTGAAGAGAGCGCTACCAAAGAAACGAAGTCGGAAGATCCTGGAAAACTGGATCAAAGTAGTCCAAGCGTGGGGATTAACCATAATTTGGTCGTCAACAAGTGGATGAGTTCGGATGAGAAGCAGAACGAAGTTTTAGGGTCGGAGACCTTGAAGAACGTATCAAAGTGTCCTCAAGAACCAGAGGATGCTACTAGGAGCAAGAAGGACCCGAAGGATATGAAAGAGGAGAAGAATTTGTGGGAGAAGAGACAGAGTTTGAAGGACAAGGTGGACGACAACGATGAGACGATGTCGGATGAGAAGGTGCCTGATCCTAAGATCGATCACTTTTTTGGATCACCGGTGGAAGATCGTGAAGAGAGCTATAACCGCAAGGACGACGATAATCGACCTAGAGACTCGATGGTGGACGAGGATGACGCTTCGCCGAGGGATGATGCGAAGAAGGTGAAGAGCAGTTCGACGAAGGAGGGGAATGTTGAAGGTGAACGAATCAGAGTTGATAAGGGTAGTGAGAAAAGTGGAAATGTGCGCGGAGTTGACGAGATGGAGAGGCAGCCTGAGGAGCCTAACTGGGAGGAGCTGGGATTGGTGGACCAGGAGGTGCTTGAGGATTTGCACAACAAGGTGAGCGATTACCTGGTTGATACACTTTTGGTACACTTTTTAAAATGGAATACCTTTTTTATAATTGCACCGAACGACCTAATTTTTATAATTAATCAGAAGCCTTGGTTTACGAAATGACGACGCCATGCAAGGTTTCGATAAGGCTTTCGAGAAATTCCCGAACTTCGCCGACTGTTACTTCTTATTCGCTCAGGTATACAGGGTGTCCCAAAACTACCCTAGGAGCCGAAAATGGGAGGTTCCTTGGGTCAGTTGAAGCGACAGTTTCCTTTGCAAAAATGGCGTCCGCGCCTTTGTTTAGGAGTTATTAACGAAAAATACGGACCAATCAGAGTCAACTCAGAATCAATCCGTTGTAGCCACGCTCTGATTGGTCCGTGTTTTTCGTTAATAACTCCTAAACAAAGCCGCGGACGCCATTTTTGTAAAGGAAAATGTCGCTTCAAATGACCCAAAGAACCTCCAATTTTCGGCTCTTAGGGTAGTTTTGGGACACCCTGTATACTGCATTGGTGGAATTTAGCAAATAAAAAAAAAATTTTTTTTTAAAACCACGCTTATATTAAAATGCACTGAAAGGGAAAAGATAATTTTTTTAGACATTAGTGAGTATAAATAAAAGCGTAGAGCGCTCACGAAAATTACGTCGATATGGTTCAGCGCTCCGAAATCTTTGGACGCAGGAAAAAACGAACACACACGAAAGATGTTATATGGATTTTAAGCAGAAACTGATCAAAAATCGTGTGCAACTACGACTTCCACCAATTTCAACCGCTTACCGATGAAATTTTCAGCATGTGTGCAACAAACAGATCTACAAAACATATATTTTAAATTTTCATTAAAGGCCCTAATAAAAAATTAAAAGAAATTATTTTTTATTTCTGCATGCACCTTTGCAAATTCGTTTAGTGAACCAATGCTTGTAATTGATAATAAAAAATCAGATTGTTTGGTACAATTATAAAAAAGTTATTCCATTTAAAAAAATGTACGAACACTCTGTACACCCATTGTATGTATAATCATTTTTAGTATCTTTAATATTTTGGATATATTCTAAAAAAATTAAATAAAATCTTAAACGATGTTAAAAATGATGTCCACGAGGGTTGAAATTTCACTTTGTACACCCACTGTATGCGACGTTGTAATTTTTCGATCGTAGTGATTCTTCAATTTTGCACGTCACTGTACGTTACGTTTCCAATTGATAGACACATTCGTAAAGAATTTACGAATTCATTTGTACAGCTGTTTTATCCTTACTAATCAATCCTGGCATCGTAAAAGCGCCCGGAAGATTACTCTATCTGTTCTGATTGAATGTAAACGAGTATCGACCGTCTCTCCGGCGAGTGGAGCACATCGGACGCTAATCGACTCGCTCATGGAATATTTAAAAATCAAGCTAACGCTCTGTTCAGTCAGGATCCTTTCGAAACTGTTGCGGATACTGTCCGAGACACGGAACTCGCTGGACAACGCACACGAGTTCGAGTCGGCCCCGAAAAATAAAGAGAGCAAAAAGGCAAGGGGAACGTGTTAAAGTCCGATAAGCACACTAGCCTTAATTGATGGGGTTTAAATCACGTTACGCCACGCGACGAACTTTTGCCAACGAAATCGATTGACCTACTTCCCCTGTCATGTATCAGAACGATCTGTCCCGAAGTCCTTCCCCTTCAACCCGTGTTAATGAGGGGTCGTGAACGAGGAAAGGTAGAAAAGTGCTCTGACTATTTGTGGTCAGTGTCCTCGCGAGGGTAGCAACACGTCGATTAGGCTCGACATGATTTTTTTTACGAAATCTTTGTCGAACATGCTCGTCACATTGTTCCGGTTAAAACGAGTACAAACACGACACAGTTTGGCTCGTATTTAATTGTCTAGTTGGCGATACGGTAGAACCTCGATTATCCGAACCGATGGTATCTGAACTCTAAGACTGAACTTTCCTGAGTTCGATATGAAGCGGTGAAGATTTTATCCAACATCGTAGCTAGGTACAGTGAGTCACAAAACTATTCGCTTTGAAAAAGACGATAACTTTTTTAATATTGTACTGTACGATTTGAACATTTTTTAGAAGCTAGAGCATTTAGTTTGCTAAAAATTTTGTTAAAAATTGGTCGGAATTGTAGAAGAAATACTAAAAGTTGTAATTTACAACTTTTTTATGTGGTCCTATATTGAAAATTTAGAAAATACGTTTTGTAGATCTGTGTAAGTTTTATGCACTGGTAAAGTTTCATCGAGATCGGTTGATGCGGGAAAAAACGACAGGCATTGAAAGAGGTAAGAATCCTTAGATTTACTGCAGTTGTAGCTCGAAAATCTGCAATTTTTACCATCTTTAAACGTCTGTAGCTCGTTGCAAAGTCGACCGGTTTTATCAAAGTTTTCAGACTATGTTTAATTGACACAGATCTACAAAACGTACTTTTTAAATTTTCAATATAGACTCACATAAAAAAGTTGTGGAATGCAAATTTTAGTATTTCTTCTGCAAATCCGATCAATTGCAATTTTTGACAAAATTTTATTTCACATCTTTCTTTTTCTCACACCTGACAGTTTGAAATGATGACGATCGGTACGAATTGACAACGCGCCGTTACTCGGTAATAAATAACAGCTTGATGATAGAGTTTACAGATCAAGCTGTATAAAATAATATTGTATATTGTATTGTGATTGAGATTAAATGCGATTGTGAATAATAAACTCCTACAAGACTAATTGCTCTAGCTTCTAAAAAAAGTTCAAATCGTATAGTACGATATTTAAAAATTTTTTTACTCACTGTAATTATTTTCGAATACAACAAAGTTGCGAGAAGAAATGATTGTCTATGCCTGTGAACGAATGCTGATCATTTTTATTTCGCACAACGTTCGCAGTTTAATAAATCGTTACATGCAACAGGGAACTATTGGTCTCGGGGAAGAATAAACATTTCTAAACGATAAAAATGTGTTATCAATTCGAATTTATTGAAGGGCTATTGGCAGTCGAGTAGCGATAATAATCATCCGGCGAGTAGTCGAACAGATCGAAGTCCAACTTGAATTTTTCATAAAGTTTCTCCACCATTTCTTCGCTGAGCTGACTGAAGTATATTTTCGAAGGGTTCGATTGACCCCCGCGGTGTCGCCATCTCGGCTTAATTAGCTCCTGCAACCCTAATTTATGGATCGCGTAAATCTGGTCCCGCCACAGCGTTTCCACCTGCGAACCGTAAAGAATACAAATCGACTCGGAAAAACCATCCAGCCTGCATGAAAAGTGTGAAAAACAGAGAGACAAACAGGCGTGCAATTGTAATATTTTTCGCAATTTGAATTTCAAAAGAAGGTTGGTAGTAAGGCATTCTTGTTCCATGTCGTTAGTCCTTGATTTCTTGATGCTGGAACGTGTCATTAGTAAAGTGCAGATTTTTATGCAAATTCGCAGTTATTTAGATTGATCGAAGACGTTGATGTGATAATGAAATTTTGTTTTCGCATGATACATAGTTTCCAAATAAGATGAAGTTAAACCCGCTCAATTTCGCTCTATTATTCCAGAAATTTTTAGCGTTAAAACTTATAATTAAATACACGCTACAGATTGTTCTATTTTGAACATACTTTCGCGATGATGTCGTAGTCAACGATACAAGGAGCGCAGAAAAGATAATAGGGCATCCAATGATCGTCTCCGTAGCTTCCTAGATCAGTATGAATCAAGTATTGCACGAATTCCCGAAACGTAGGCTCGATCCCAGCTGGTGGAGGGACGCCATCTCTTCGGATCACTTGATCGTCGCGTGGTCTCGTGAAATTCTTCTCTGCAATCGAAACGCATCGATCAAAAATAATTATTCTCACATGCGGCACGTTTAACGATTCCTTATTTTTCAAATATCAAAGAAATAAAAATCATAAAAACCTACCACGTACAATTAAAACCACTCGTTAACACGCGCGACGTTCGATATAAGCGAACGTACCAAGATTTTCTTACTGTTATACTTTTCTTTAACTACCCGAGAAAACTGGGTTAAGAAGTCGCAATCCTCGAGAGATCTGTCTAGAATTGTTTGTTGTAAAAGGTATCGCGCCAGATTCATCGGAGGGGAGCTCTCTCGGCAGAAAATCTCACGTGTTTTACTATCGCGAGTAGTGTACACCATGGGAACGCGGCTTAAGGGATATCGCGGTCGATATTTTGTCGTGACTCACCGCGATACTTTTGAACAATCTTGCTGCCGTATTTCCGATAAAAGTGAAGTGTCCCGTGCTCCCTTCCAGCCACGGAGTTCTCCAGCTTATCGCGATACGCGCTCAGCAATCTCTCAAATGGGTGCCTTACCACCAGTAGTTTCTTCGTTCGCTTCAGGGCCTGTATTTCGTTTTCCTCGCGTTAGATCTTGTTACGTTGTTCAACCGGCTTTTTTGATCCTGTCGAACAGAGTTGCCGTTGCCAGCAGAGTCGCCAGATCAGGCGAATCGAATCGAGGAGGAGAAGTTACCCTCTCTCTCTGTCACGCGGATTAGTCACGTGATATTCTAACACGTGAACGACAGAGACAGAACGTGTCACGTGACCAGGCCGTGCCGTGGAAGGGGAACGCAGAGTATTCCCCTCAAAATGCATCGCCTTCGACTACTACATGTGGCTTGATTCGCCTTTAACGACGACTCCCTGTACGATGGGATGTATCGGGTTGGAAAGAAAGTTCGTAGCGTTTTCCAATTAAGAATCGAAGATGAAATCAAGGGGTCGATGATCATTGACTCGCTGCAAACACCGGTTCTCATCTCGCACGGGGGTTATTAATAAAAAAAAAGTTTTTCATCACGCACCTCTCATATCCTTTAAGCGTTACTTAATAAAATAACTAGACTTTATAAGTCACTATTTATACCAACCACCATCCAAAGACTGTATAACTAAGAGCTTTGCGCGCGAGCGAACAATTAGATAAACATGCAATACTGAGTGGTATTTTTTGAATATTTGTTGCTACTTTTTTTTAAGAATGTACAATTTATTTCTGCAATAAACATATTTTAAAAAATTAAAAAAGCACCGGTTCTCGGTCAATCACAGAAAGTTAAACAGCGTTGGGCGCGGCCGGTACTTGGATGGGTGACCGGTGTACCGGGCCGAGCGTTGGTGGCAAAAGTTGGTTCGGAACTCACCGTAATAAACAGGTTGCTGAAAATTAGGCTAAAATTAAGCGATAGTGAAAGTGGAAAGAATGGGAGATTGGTAAATGGATTTGCAACCCTGTGGGGACTAAATATCGTATAGGGTAACTGCACCAGTGAATAAACGGGCACCAGTAAATGAACGCTTCTGTATATTTCAACAAATTTTAACCCGCACGGCATACTAGCGATAAAATTGTGATTGAGGAGTTAAATAAATAGGAGAATATTGTTTAGTAATTTTGTTCATTCGTTGGGCTATCATTGTTCAATTACTAGAATGTAGTGTTCATTGACTGGTATTTTTTATTTAACGTTTCATGAAGAAAAATAATAATAATTTCATTTTATTTGTGTTCATTCATTTTGACAAATGAAGTATAAGGAGCCATTTGGCATGCATGAGATTCCTTTAATTCACACATTTTTTTTTACATGAAATATCTTCTTCAACAATTTCTTAAATGTTCATTCACTGGTGCAGTTACCCTACGATAATAGAACAGAATAGAAAATATCTTATCGAATAAATCTATGAATGTTTGCATTCAATTTTCATTTACAAACTCTACGAATTTTCGTTCCAACCCAATGTAACGTCCCTCTCTCTCGCGTTCAGAGTCGCGGAAGGGGAATTTGATCGTGGAGGGGGAGCGTAAAGACTTTACGCTGGCAACTCTGCTGTCGCATGATCTCTCGCGCCGGTTTTAGTAATCGCACAGTATGTACTATGTTGTTATTGTTACCAAGAGCGTCTAAGCACCTTGTTAACAATGATTGTAAAATTATCAGATAGTTGCATAAGTTCGTACACGATGTTCATAGATTTCGCAAACTGTAAAAAAGATTGTATAGTCATCATTCTTCAATTAGAAACTTGTAGGAAAGAATGGTGACTATATAATTGATTAGTCAAGCTGCATTCTTTAAAATTTAACCATTCATTTTCAAATCGGGCACGAACTTATTCAATCATCCAATCCAAATAGAAGTGACAATTTAACTACAGAATAACGATGAAGAATCATGAAATACGATGAATCCTTACCTTCTCAGCTTCTGGGTACTCAAGTTCCGGTATCACTCTTCTCGCAATCGACGATATCTGTTCCTTTCCACTGAGCAACTCGTCTTCTGGCACATTCATCAGAACACACAAGTTGTAGATCCACGTCGTGCTGCCGGCTTTGTAAATCGGACAGTATGATAGATTATGCGATCTATTCGACAAATAATGTTGCAAATAGACAACTGTTCAAACTGTTCAAACTTCGATGTCGAATTTTTTAAAGTGAAACGAAATATGACAGATCATATCGAATAAAATTGCATTTTTAATACACCAAATTGTAAGATTAAAAATTACCTAAAAATTTTACTAGGAGCGTTTGAGAAATCGTTAGATCGATTCTTGAACTAGTTTGTATAATTGGAAGCTAGCTAATATTTTTGTTCGTTATGCTACGTCTTACCAAACGTTATCAGAAGGAGTGCACAGAAATTAGAATCATAAGTAGATGTTTATTTAATTTTCAATTCTTGTAGACGAATTTTAAGAAAGTGGAATGAAATAGAATCTTATTTTCCGTAGTAGTAATCTTTTTAGACCTAAAATGAATTAAAATTGTACTAAATTCTGTCACATTTTACATCCCAGGATTTTTTATAAATTTCTAAAAGTCATAATTGCAGATCCGCAGTCAACTCGTAAGATAACTAGTCGTATTAATTGCTAGATTGACAAACCTAGTTATGTAAAATACAGTGTACTGTGGTGCAGGTGGATGTTTGAAGATCACAGGTTTATCAGGATCTCGGTACGGCCCTAGATTATAGTCTCGACAGGTGTTTACAACTCTCATTTGCCGCTTAAAATTGTCCGCCTCAGCCTCCATCTGAATAGCATAATTCAATTTCGTCACACATCACTAGACTGCGGATTTCTATGCAAAATAAAAATTGCTTGCACCTATTGCAAGTGTCTGGAGCCATGTAAACAGTTTATTCTTACTTTAATCGTTTTAACAAGTTGAGGAAAATAGATTTGCACTCTTAAATCATTGCGATGTTCCTACTTTTTTAAATTGTACCCACTCATTTTTGCCACAAGTTCAAAATCAAAAATTAAAATGATCCATATCGGAATTGTTTGTTCATAGTTCACATAATAACAAAAGTGATTTTCCACCAAAAAATTGTGTTTGCAACACGCTCTGTCGAAACAAAAGAGAACCGTCTTTTCTTGAATCTTTTGATAAATATATTTAAAGCTATCATTTCGAGACAGTAAAAACGAAAAAGAGTAAAAGAGATTTGATCCGCTATTAAACGACGCACCATTAATTTGCTGAGATCTTCGAGTTTAGGTACAGGCTGGTCTTCTTCTCGGACCCCAAGTATAGTAAATTTTATGATCACCATAAACAATCCACAACCGATAGCATACTTCAAGATTCGCTGGAATTTTCTCTGATTTCCAAGCATATCGAGCTCGTTCAATCTACGCGGGATATCTGCGGAAACAGCGAATGAAGAAGCGATGGTAAAATACTGAATGAAATGGCACTGTTTTTACGCGGCGGAATTTCTGTAAATTGATATTGGTATCGTCAGCGGAAAAAGCGCGTGTCTGCTTCGCTGGAAGTACCCGGTAAATATTCGTTCTTCTTTCTGGCGAGTCACTGACTAACCAGTTTCCTCTTCAGTGGATACAGTGATGGATCTAGCGTGCACGAATCCCGTGGCAACAGACCTCAAACTATCATTCAATTGATATTCTACGGTCGACCTTTGGATATTCAATTAATTTCTCCCTGTCCGTGAATACCTAGCCTCGAGTGATTTTGATAAACTGCGTCCTTTAACCTGTCGACTGTCTTCGAACTAGATTCTGGTCACTAGAAACATCGACTACTATGCACGCCACTGGTTTTGGCTTAGAAAAATTGCTGGCGTGTCTATTACGATTGCCAGTATTTATTAAATTTATTAAATTATTTATTAAATATTTTCTAACATTTCAAAATGGGAATAACTTTTTAAAAATTGGATCAAACGATTTGTACTTCCTTTACGCTACTGAAAAGGGTGCTTTCTCAAAATTGAACCAAACGAGTTGTCTTTTATTTCTTTTATAATACTTCTTTTTGTCTTAATGCACTAAATTAAGGGATTTAATATTTTTCAAAATGTCTGCACGCTAAGAATGGACAATGTCTCACTGTCTAATTGTTCACGAAAATATTGTACAGTTAATAAAGAGATCGATTCCACGTTGATATAAAAATAATATTAATATTTGTGTTACGTTTTAAACGGTAAAAATGTTTTAAAAATTGGATCGAACGATTTGTACTTCCTTTACGTTATTGAAAAGGGCGCTTTTTCAAAATTGGACCAAACGATTTCTCTTTTTAAATACTTCTTTTTGTTTTAATGCACTAAATTGAGGGATTTAATACTTTTCAAAATTTCTGCGCGCTAAGAATTGACAGTGTCTCACTGTCTAGTTGTTCACGAAAATATTGTACAGTTAACAAAGAGATTGATTCCATGTTGATATAAGAATTCTATTAATAATTCTGCTGCTTGTTCACTTTTGCTGATGCGCAATGTTAAACCCATTAGGGAGTGACTGAACAACATTAAACTAACATTAAAACTCGATTAAAAATTGAAAAGTGTATGTCCGCTCCTGTAATTGTTCCGAAAGTAGTGGTGAAACGAAAGGGAGGCTCCCAGGCATACTAATTCGCTTGGCCATGTCAGTTACAGTGAAAGCCGAGGGACAATAATACTCAATACGACGTTCTAACTTTAGATATAGTTGGCGAATCGAAATAAAGTTTTTAATCCGAAATATACAGGGTGTTCCTTATGAAAAAATATGATAAAAATTTTTAATAAAATTTGGTCATATAATGTTGTTATGGCTAAGTTACGGTTCGTCGAGCATCGTATAACAGCATGCGTACGAATGGGATTTTCAAACTCGATTTTCTCGAAAACTGAGCTTTAAATGAAAAAATTTTATTCCATATTTTGTTCTTATTTTTCATAAGCAACCACCTCGTCCCCGCTAGTACATATTATTCGGCCGCACCCTGTATATTGCATTGCCAACGTTGGCAATTGTTATAAAACATAAACAACTTTAACACTAAAACTACCTAGCCTCAAAAGGTTAAGGTGTTCTGGTGTTCACACATCGAAATGACAAGATACTACACATATTTATACAATCAATTCTTATAAAATCATTTGTATTGTTTCATTAATTGCAAAATAATAAATCTGGACCGGTGGTGGTAGGTTTAGTGTTAATACAACTTTCTTAAACCTAGGCATCGCGTACATTTTCTTGTTCACGAAGGAAAGTTATAAAAAAAGAACTATTTATATCGCAGAAACACGTCGAACACGCCCGGTGGCCGTGAAAATCGTCTTCCTTTCATTCAGCAGAAGTTCAAGGCCATTCTATGCCTCCGTATGAATGTCGCGGTGTGCAGGTGCCATAAGAACTACAAAACTGAATAGCATCACTGGGTGGTATCGATTCTCTGGACTCGTGTAATCCATGTTCCTTTTTTGTTTAATTTTTTAATAGAACAGATCGGCCCTCACCGTTTCGCACGAGGATAAATGATTCAACGAGTCCCGAGCGTCACGGTGGCTTTGAATTTGTCTACCGACGAATAGACGAGTGAGGTCACTAATACTGACATAACTGATGTAACTAAGAATGATAAACCTTGGGCAATCATACAGAGAGATAGGTTAGACAAATATCGTTATCTGGTCGTCCATGAATGCTGAAATATGCTCGGATATTGCGTTCTAGTCCAGTCAATGAATGCAGTAGGAAATGGAGGGAACACAATCTTTGACTTTCGGACTTTGTTCGGAGTAGTTAGGAGGTAAACATACTAAAAATGTCCATTCGGTTTTTCTCTTATATCTCAGAAACTATGCGTCTTAACGATAAAACCATTCCATATAAAATTAAAGCTAACAAAATGTGCAACAAGATTGATTTAATTCACTTTTTGCTATCTCGCATAGTTTCCAAGATATCAGCACTTACAATTCTCGTTGGAGTATGACTTTTAGTATGTTTACCTCGTAACTAGTCCGAACAAAGTCCGAAAGTCAAAAATTGTGTTTCCTCCACTTCCCTCTACAACTTTTCGTTGACTGGACTATTTCTGATTTTGCAACGTTTACCTATTAGGTTCGGGACATCTGAAGGTCGATTTAGAGAAATCAAGGTGACCTTGAAACATCCGAAACGCCTCCACCTTTGCGAAAAATGTTCGTCGACAGATGTTCGTGAAAAATGCAAGTTTTGTATATATCATATTTTTATATATTGTTATTAATACCAGAGATTATTTGATCTCCGTTATTGTGATTTTCGTTTTCTTTCAAAATGTTTTATTTTCAGAATTTATGATGTACGTTTAGATCCTTCTACAAATATTATCGATTTGAACATTCAATTAGTGAATGATACAAAATCGTGAGTTCTTTTGGGGGTTTCGATGCAATAATTAATCGAAGAGTTAACAACATAAACCGCTGAAATAATTGCGATTGGTTGGAAGAACAGCCCCAGGTCGGAAACCTCGAGCGCAATATCCCCCACGAAAGCGGAACACGCATCAATCCAACGTGTTAATCACTGTTCACGGTATTTTTTCAACGTCCGAGGGTTTTTTCCTCTGGAGAGGGGCGCGACACGCGTCGTTCGATTAAATAGATTGATCACACTTCCAGGATATATTTCCATCGCGTATCTTCGCTTTGAATAATGCATGCTGTTGCGTTTTCCACGTGGCGCCGCCATCTTGGTGCACCCCCGCGTGCAGCGGACTGCAATCACTATGAATATTCCGCGGATGAAAAACGATACAGGGAGAAAGAATGCTAAGGACCGACTGCGAAAAAGATAAAACACTCGCCGAGTCGTGTTTTTTGTTTCTTTTTTTTAAATTAACGATCACGATTTTGTATATCGCACGAAGAAAATCGAATTAATTTTCTGCACGTCACTTATAATTAGACTGCGGATCTTTATGCAAAATAAAAATTGTCTTCATCTGTTGTACAACACAGGAGCCAAATAGAAATGTAATTTTTTCTCTAATGATATTAATTAGCTGAAACGAGTACGTTAATATTTTTAACTCCTTTTAATCTGATTTAAATTGCACGTACTCGTTTTTCCCATAATTGCGTAAAACCCGCTGTCTATTTATAATTCTAACGCGCTGTATTCGAAGGACTCATCAATTTTCTGTTAGGATATCTTTTTTCATGTTTTACAAAAGGACAGCGTTTAATAAAATATTTTAAGTGTGGAACAGAACTTCAATAACCCAACAAGCTTCATTTTTCCTACCGGAAGCCTATTAATAGGATTTTCAATAATCGTGCAGTACCAAAGGAAAGCATAGAAATTTTCTTTTACATTGCAATCTCAAATGAAACTGTTAGATGACGTTATTTAGGGCGACTTGTTAGATCACAATAATAATTGCAGTTACTATTGAAGGTTCCATTAAAAAGTGTTCAGCCATGTGCCACAGATTTTTCAAAATCGTGCAATAATCACCGGTCGGTAATGTGTCAAATTTTGCACGGTTTTTATTACAATGTATGCATATATTGAAACTTTTCAATGATAGTTAATGGAAGCTGTATAATCTCAATAATTGTAAAATAAAGAATCGATCGTTTGAGAAGATCGAACCAATTAAGGAAACAAAGAACGCGGAGAGAAAAATGAAAGCAGTAAATAATAAAAAGGGAGAGAAGCAGGATGTTGAAGAAGCTAAGATGAAAGATGAAATGCACAAAGGAAAGACTGGAAGAAAGCAAGCGTAGGAAGCACTGCGATAAGAAAGAGAAAGATTGAGCAAGACAGAAAGAGGGAGGAAGAGATATTTCTTCGCATGTATTCATGAAAACGCAGGGGTCCAACCACCACCCGCTAACAAGAAAATAATTACGCGAACGTGTTGCGTGTGCAAAGTCGGTCCAGTAAAACGTCCTTTCCGTGTTTTATGCAAATCTCTCTTTCGCAATTCGCCGTTGTTCCAACCCTCTCCCACCCACTTTGGAACACTGTCGAGAGACGTCTTCAAATTCGTGAATTCCACGGTTTCGCATTCGTGCTCGTCCGCCTCGACACACGCTCTTGAATTATGAATGACATGGAATTGTTGCCTGTTACGATTATTACCATTACTCACCGCGAATTTATGCGTCGTAAAGCTCTCTCTCTCTTTCTCGAGGTTCTGCTCCCTCGATTTTAATCACTTTGATTTATCACAGCGTTTAGGTAATTGTCATCGGTCGATTCAGGAGTTGCATACCTTCGAACGGTCGAATAACAGGGAAAATGTGACAATTCTTTTCTGTACGAAATTATGTTCCTTTAAAAAATCAATATGTACATTTTATCCTGCGATGTTTGAATGGTATTGACCAAAATGTTTTTTAATCGTTTAGAAATTTAGAAAATGGAATTCATAGGAGCTTAAATTGGACAGCGTTCGAACTTACACTGAAATAAAAACACATAATTTCTCGGTTAAACAGAATTCTTGCTTCGGCTTTTCCTCGTAATTCGTTGAGGTTTTATGCCGTAACAAGAATTTTGTTTAATCGGGAAATTGTGTGTTTTTATTTCAGTATAAGTTCGAACGCTGTCCATTTTAAGCTCCTATGAATTCCATTTTCTAAATTTCTAAATGATTAAAAAACATTCTGGTCCAGTAAATATTTACTGAAAAATTGAGGTAAATGTATTGCACTGGAAGGAAATGGCAGCCATTTCACTGATTAAAAATAAAGGAAATTATTAATTAACGTGGATATTTTGTAAAATGACCGGACACTGAGTAGAATGCCCGTTCGAAAAGAATGGTTGTAACATTTTACTCTAACTCGTAACATTTTACTATAACTCTTCAACCATGACAGACATCGATATGAAATTTCCACTAAAATTGATTAAAAAATTATCTCTACCTACTGATAATTATCGTAACAAATATATATTTTTTGTAATAATTATATAATTAATTCTTTAGATTTCGTTGTCCTAAAGTACAATTAAAAATCGTTCATTTGTTACTTGTTTAGTAGTTCTTCAGATAATTTAAATCACGGTATTGAAAGTCTTAGGCTTGGACACGTGCGAGGTCGAAGCGAGAAGATGAATGCCCGAGGTTCGTCTACCAGAGATAAGCATTATCGGTGACACGATCGATTCACGTTATGAATGTTTCTGAAAGTTTGCTATAGGAAGTATCATTTTCTACGTGATGTCGTTGGTCAAGAATCACGGAGTCGTCGAGCGAACATTATCGATCGTTGCAGCAGCGAGTCCGAACGCGATGCACTGCTAACATCTGCATTCGCTTTTCCATTCGGCGCTATTTACACGGAAGTGGTCAATATTATCGACTAACTCATTATTTCATTAAACTCGAGGGATGCCGTGACGCATCGCGTGCAATGCTCCGCCAATTTTCAGCAACCCGAGATACATAATTCAATTACGATTCAATTTTACCATTCGTTATTGCGATTTCAGATAACAGTGCCTCCTCGACTAAACTCGACAAAGTCAAGCAATCTCTTATTCGATTATTCGCGATCACACTGACAGTTCATGAAATGTTACATGAACTTACGATGTTTAGTCCTAGAAAATTGCTCTCACCGTAGATTCGAAGATTAAAGTTTGTTTTTTACAGTAACACTTGAAAAAATTGCACATCAATTTTTAAGACATCGTTGCAAAGAGCTCCAATGTTTTCAGAGACGTTCCAGTTTGAACAATGACAATTTGAAATGAACGATGTATTATAGCGAAAGGGTTCATTGTTCTACGATTATTTCTCACGAAGTTACAACAGTTTAAATATATCGCCAATTGCTGAAAACTCGAAAAAGCGTTGAAATACTAGAACTGATTTTTTTTAATTTCACAAAGTCATTGTTTCTCGAAGTGGCAATTTTTTTGCTAATTGGTCACGGTACGGTTTGGTTTCAGGACGATTGGCGAGCTCGTGTCAGGGGTCTGGAACGAGTGGCATCGGCTTTACGAACGTCTTCTGCGCTGATCGCGATAGAGCCGCGATTAGGATCTCTTTTGCATACTGTGCTAGGCTGTGAAAGGAGCTGTCGAGTAGCTGCTGCTGGCTTGGCAGTGGCAAAGGTAAGCTTGGGAACTCGTACGTTCGCGCCTGCTAGATCAATCTAAATGCTAAGTTCTTAGCACGCGTTATTCCCTTTAAGTATATATTATTTTCTTCTTCGCGTTTAACAGCTGATCAACCGAGATACCGATCTCTCTGCCAGTATTACGTGGTGTTTCTTTCATTTTCACCGATTGCGCTACTACCCATTAAATTATAGTAATTGATCGCATTAAGTCTGTCATTGACACTCGTAATGGTTTCTTTGAATATGCAGACCGATTCAGACATAGTTGCATGAAAGATCCTAGAATATTTCACCCCTTTTTACATCACATTTCAAATCTACGAATTACGCTCCAATTATAGTGTGACATTTCAAGGAAATACATTCTGCAACGCAGACAATAAGAAATCAATCGTTTTACAATATATGAAAAAGGCAAATGGATGAATTTTCACCCTGAGGAACGTATGATAGTAATCTGCGAATTATTCACCGTCGATACAATGTAGCATAATTTCTTTTAAACGAAATGCATAACATTTCTTTGTGCACTGACGATGTCAAGTAACTCTTGAGAATGTTAGACCGAAAGGTTTCAGGATCCTCGAACCTAAACACTGTAAAACTAGGTTCCCAAGAATTTCGATGGAATCCAAGAATTCTTAACGAATTAGAAAGGGTTCCTAAAGAATCCCAATCTCAAGGGCCACAGGATATTAAAATCTAAATTAAAGACCAGATGAATAATTCTGAAGATCTCATGAGTCCACGTACCTCGAGCTGCTCTATTAAAAACTACAGATGTCCTACAACCCTTAAAAATGCCTATTCCAAACGTATCAGATCTTCAAACAGATTCTCCACGATCACAGCCGACTTAGATCTGCAGAAACGTTCTCAAGATTCTCTGATGAAGGGAGCGAATATTACCCCAGCTTCCTGTAAAATAGCAATAAACGACTCTCACGAATACCTCACACGCGAATATTTGAAATCGAGGTTTATGGCGGTCACGTTTTTACACGAGAAATAAGAATCCTGGGAAATGTTATTACTCCACCGGATGAAACGTAAATCATCTGACCCCACTAGGTGGTCGTTGCTGGTGTGAGCGAAGAGGCTCTGAAGAAACGATTGCCGCAGTTAGCATGGGGTTTGGCAAAACAAGGTGGACCATGCACTGCTCAATTGGCCAGATTAGCGATGCTTAGATTGAGGCCCGCTCTTTTATTGGAAGAACTGCTGCAGCCGAGGTGTTTGAACGCTAGGAACGCTAAGGTGACGTTTTGATTATTAATGCTCGTTTGCAATTTTCAAGATACAAGCTTTGCTATTAGAGTATCGATAATACAAAAATTATTATTGTTACTTTATTCTTCACTCGGTTATAGAATGTTTGTTTCTCTTTTATAGATCAGAGAGAACACGCTGCAACTGTTAATCTTTTCGCTGGTCACCTTCCCGAGCACCGAATTCAAAGTGGACATGGTGGCCAACAAGGTTGCCAAGATGGTCCGAGATCGAAGACGTAGAGTACGACAGGCTGCGCTCGATACTTTGGCTGTGCTTGCGCAAATCTATGAATCAGAGGTACTCAATTTTCAAGTATTACAAATGGCAAAATATTTCAAGACAGTGCGACAGGCCTATAAAAATGACTACATGGAGATAGCGATGTTCATTCTTCCACAAGTTGCATTAGTTACTAAATTTGTAATCCCTTGATATTTTGTTTACCGAGCCGCATAGAATCATCTTTTGAATTTGAGCCTTTAGATTGTCATGTAACGTCACCCTTAAATAAAATTCCACTTTTACATTGTCATACAGAATCGTCCCTTAAAATTCCACTTTTACATTGTCATACAGAATCGTCCCTTAAAATTCCACTTTTACATTGTCATGCAGAATCGTCCCTTAATGTGTACGGCATTATAAAAATAACAAGATAAAATATATTTATACTTTGTGCGATTGTTTCTATAATATAAAGATAATTTTCTACCCAGTAAAAAGCCTTGAATTTTTGGTTTCATTAAATAAACAATTCAATTATTGTATTGGAGTCAAAAAATGTATTCAATCAATTCCCATGAAAACTCCTTCACAATCTCAATAATTGTCAAATGAAAAATCTAAAATGGTTCATTTGAACCCTCGTGGTAGGTTTAGTGTTAAAAATTGCACTTTTACAAGGCCATGTAAAATCATCTCTTAAAATTGCACTGTAATATTGTCACGCAAAACCATCCCTTAAAATTTCACTTTGACATTGTCGCGCAGACCCATCCCTTAAAATTGCACTTTTACATTGTCATGCAGAATCATCCCTTAAAATTTCACTTTTACATTGTCGCGCAGACTCATCCCTTAAAATTTCATTTTTACATTGTCGCGCAGACCCATCCCTTAAAATTGCACTTTTACATTGTCATGTAGAATCGTCCCTTAAATTGCACTTTCACATTGTCACGCAGAATCATCCTTTATAATTTCAATTTTACATTGTCGTTCAGAACCATCCCTTAAAATTGCACTTTTACATTGTCATGTAGAATCGTCCCTTAATGTGTACGGCATTATAAAAATAACAAGATAAAATATATTTATACTTTGTGCGATTGTTTCTATAATATAAAGATAATTTTCTACCCAGTAAAAAGCCTTGAATTTTTGGTTTCATTAAATAAACAATTCAATTATTGTATTGGAGTCAAAAAATGTATTCAATCAATTCCCATGAAAACTCCTTCACAATCTCAATAATTGTCAAATGAAAAATCTAAAATGGTTCATTTGAACCCTCGTGGTAGGTTTAGTGTTAAAAATTGCACTTTTACAAGGCCATGTAAAATCATCTCTTAAAATTGCACTGTAATATTGTCACGCAAAACCATCCCTTAAAATTTCACTTTGACATTGTCGCGCAGACCCATCCCTTAAAATTGCACTTTTACATTGTCATGCAGAATCATCCCTTAAAATTTCACTTTTACATTGTCGCGCAGACTCATCCCTTAAAATTTCATTTTTACATTGTCGCGCAGACCCATCCCTTAAAATTGCACTTTTACATTGTCATGTAGAATCGTCCCTTAAATTGCACTTTCACATTGTCACGCAGAATCATCCTTTATAATTTCAATTTTACATTGTCGTTCAGAACCATCCCTTAAAATTGCACTTTTACATTGTCATGTAGAATCGTCCCTTAAATTGCACTTTTACATTGTCACGCAGAATCATCCCTTAAAATTTCACGTTGACATTGTCGCGCAGACCCATCCCTTAAAATTGCACTTTTACATTGTCATGTAGAATCGTCCCTTAAATTGCACTTTTACATTGTCACGCAGAATCATCCCTTAAAATTTCACTTTTACATTGTCATGTAGAATCGTCCCTTAAATTGCACTTTTACATTGTCACGCAGAATCATCCCTTAAAATTTCACTTTTACATTGTCGCGCAGACCCATCCCTTAAAATTGCACTTTTACATTGTCATAGAATCATTCTTTGAACTCGTGCAAAGAAAAAATCTTATGATCTTTAAACTCGCCGAAATTGTTGAGGCTGAAGGTATGTCGCCAGGATTCTGAAAGGAAGGGGAGATTACGAATGGCAGGCGGAAAGGGTATTAAAATGCATAGGCGAGGAGAATTTGCTAGGATTATTGTTGAACGGTTGCAGGAAGTATTAGCAGCTGGAAAACGGGCATCGGAAGCACACCACGATGGAGAGGCGATGATGTCTGCTATTCGGGCGCGTCTCGCCCGGAAGTCGTTACCTTTGGTCTCCGCCGATGGCCTCGTTATGTACGGTTTGCAAATTTCGCCCACCGTCCAGATAGCCACCGGTAAATCCTCTATTTAAACATAATAAATATTTTATCACCGGTCCCACTACTCGACAACCTGTATATTTAATTTCCGTTCGGTGTTAGGGGGCTTCGTTCAATATTTGATTACGCTTTTCACAGGTCCCGACGTTGATTGGATAGTCGCCGGAAGTGGTTCGGTATCACCCGGCATCGGTCGCTCCAAGGGTCAAATTATAGCAACCAGGTCGGAACAGGAAAAACTTGCTAGGTAATGTTCTGAAAATTAGTCGCTCATTGTCAGTCATCGTTGAACAGGATTCCGTGTGTTTTGCGTGGCAAATTTAATTATATCCGTGAGTCAACTCATCTAATTAAATTGGTGAGATTTAATCAGAATTCTTTGCAAACCATTCGGGAGTTTATTGGATTACATAAATTTTGATTTGATCGTAAATATATAGAAGAGCCTCCTTATAAATCCATACCTACTACCAATGAAGAGATTAAAGATTTTCATTAAACATTTTCAGGAATGGGAACGCGAAAAGCTCCGAAAATCTGTGGATCGACAGACCCAACTTGGTTGCCCTTGGAGTAGGGATGAGACCCAAACATGATCATCCTGTGGTTTGGCAGATAATGCCAACGCACAATCAGGTACACCGAAGATGAAGTCAGACATATAAAATTAATATTATATGTATACATATGTTTGAACACGATTTAATAATGAAATGTTTGCTATTGATGAATGAACTGCGATGAACGATAGGGAAACTAAATTGTATTTTCGAAAATGTTATAAAAATCGGAGCGAACGGTGGTGGGGGTGGCAACGACCCTTGTTAGTGTAGTTCGATGTCAATGAACGGGATTTAGCGCGCGCCCGTGATCGATAGCATTAGTACACATTGTGGAATGCAAATATCAATTAACAATTTTGATGAGGCCAGCATCGAAATGCAAGCTTAATCAGTCGAATAGGCTTGCTGTTCAGCTGGACGTTTTCCTCGCGTGTCCCGAGGTCAGCGTTGCTTGCGAAACACGTTACACGAGAACGGTTCTCAGCTGCAAATCACGATTGTATTTACTCTCTCCAGCTTGTTCCTCACACGATTTAAATAAGAAATTGCACGTTGTATAACCAGCGATACGACCTGCGAACAATAAAAGCGAATTGTTTCGGATCTCAAAGCGAATCTGTACCCTATTTCATCGAACAGGTGATCTACAGTCGATCGTCGAAAGCCTGCGTTGACTTTCAAACTAATTTTTCAACCTCCCCATTTTTGTACGATGTATCGTCTCGATGAATGATGACACATTCGACGATGATTTCAAGACGCTGCATCGGGAACAGTTTTGTTTTTCTTTTGGAGTCCTTTATAGAATCGCTTTACTGTATAAATGTTGCGTGAAAATTCTGTCGAATTGTTGCACTGTTCTTGCATCTTCCGCGGAGGAAAACCATTCTCGTGCCAATGGCAACCATCGTTTCCCCTGGCGTCCAGTTGAGATAATGTCCCATCTAAATTTCCAACACTTATTGAACTTTCTTAAGGTTAGTAATGATTCATGAAGGCGCGAGGAATTAATATAATAATAAATAAATAAATTCATCGGGTCAGGCGTAAAAATATCGACACGATTGGCTTGTAATTATAGCATTTGTTGACGTAATATTGTACTAATTTTCTGATTGTTCTGTGTGGTTCTTTCAGAACCTTCAGTGTGAGAACGAAGTGAATGTGCAATCGAATCACGGAGTTAATGCTGACTTCAGAAATGGTAATTTTTTAATGTTTCATTGCACTTCTTAATATTTTAAACAAATTGAAGTACAATATCATTCACAATTCTAGAGACCAATTTCACCAAAGTGATGTAGAAATTGGAATGCAATTACGTTAAAAAATTGAAGAGACCCCACCAAAGAAATAACAATTGCAGTAAGATTAAATTATACTGTGATTCAATTTTAGGTGAAGGCGCCAGCTACACGTTAACCGCGAGGACCTGTTCAAGACTTCCTGCCACAAGAAGGGATTCCAAGAATTACCGTAACATCGCCGACGACACTCTCGATCCACGGGTAAATCATCTCGCGATCGTGCCTCTTTTACGAACCTTCCATAGGGTATAATAATTCGCCTTAATGTAGCTTGTATTTTAGGAAATTGCTACGAAAGCGGATTCTAGAATCCCAGTATTGTTCGCACGGGATCGAGGATCAAAAATAACCAATATGGAGTCGAATCAGCTGAGACACAGATTGAAAGATGCTGCTGAGAGCACTAGCAGCGTTGATTCCCAAGATGGAAATGTTAGGTAATGCCATTTAGAAATTCTACAGCAACTCTATGGTGTTGATAGACCTTTTTCTCTTCTTTTCTTTTCAGGGCGGTGGGGAAATGCATTTACGCACACCCCCTGCGATGAAATTTGGGGGTAGTGTGGGACTCGGCTCCTCCTAGCTGAAATTTTGAGGAAACGGGACTGAATCCCTACCCATACCTACTAAAAACCCCACCGCCCAAGGGTTAAAACCCTTTTCCCTCGTCTATTTATGCGGGAAAAAATGTACTGTACTTCCTATGCTTCCACGCGAATGGTATTGATAGACCTGTAGTATTACAATTACTGATCTTCCATGCCTAGATCTTGCGGAACAATGTTCAGAAGAAAAAAGAATCAACGTGAGAGCGGTACCAGTACCAGTACTAGTTATGAGACTTTCTGCTCTATAAAGAACCTGAATAATGCGAATACTGACAACAGTGTAAGTGTCAATACGGATAATGTATTTTATAGAATTGTAGAATTGTAAAAAATTACATTATTGTAACGCACATTGCAGAATCTTTCGGACAATTCGAGTCAGGAGTACATGGACGTTACCAGAAGAGCTTATCACAAGTACATAGACAAAGATAGGACCGGAAGGAGGTCTGACAGCAGCTCCAGATTCCCACAAACGAATTCCAGCGATAATCAACAGTCGTCGGTACCCAGGAACATTCAGCAACAAACTTTCATCATGCACGACATGTGTGTACTGTTTTTGAAAGAATAGTTTCAATCTTATTTACAGTGAGTCAAAAAATTATTCTCTCTTAACGTTTTTGAGAAGCTGGAGCAATTAGTTTGCTACAGGATGTGAAAAAAATGTTGTAAAAAATTGCGATTGATCGGAATTGTAGAAAAAATACTAAAAATTATTTTACAACTTTTTTATCTGGGCCTATATCTAGCTTCTAAAAAAGTTCAGATCAGATAGTACAATATTTAAAGAGTAATCGTCTTTTTAAGAGTGGGCGAATAATTTTGTGATTCACTGTATGTTACTTTAAAGATATGTAATTTTTATAATGGTCGGTTATTTTAAATTGGCTTTATTTTTCCAGGTACAATTCGGTCAATAAACGACAGGGACGATTCCAGGATGAGAATTCGTTCAGACCTCTTCAGACAGCTCCCACGCCACTAACACACTCTTACAATAATTCAGATTTTAATCAGACTGGTGAAGAGATCAACGACAGGATGTATCCTCAAGTAGGTCTTGCTCCAGGCAATAATTACAGATTGCGAATTTGATTAGTTTCTTACAAAGATTAATAAATCGAACGTTTAATAATCGAGGAAAAGTTCTGTCGTATTTTAAAAAATACACTTAAATCAATTTTTTACATCAATTTAATAATATTTATTTGCAACAACTTGTTGCCATCTTTCAGATAACCTGGCGTTTTTGATTTACAAGTAAAATTGCCTGCTCACTTAAAACACGACAGAATTTTCCCTCCGATCTAATAAAACAGTGGAAACACTCAAATTGCCCCCAAAACGCTGTCCTATTATTTTCAACTCGTTAGAGTGGTTAAGAAAAGAAATAAATGTCTGTGTACCTCGTACATTTTTCAAAGTTAACGTACAACGTAGAATCAGTTTTAATCTACCAAAATTATAAACATAGATTGTAGTGATGCTATAAAAAAAATTCGTGATTATAACTAATGATGATCGTCAGGTGAGTTGGTTGACATGCTCCACCCCCTATGTCAAGATACCAATCGTTTTCCATATCTAACGGGTTAATTATATTCGTCTATCATTCATCGAGTTCGAAGTAGATGAAGCGATTGCCGCGTTATCAAAGTTTCGCGTGACCCTGACGGAAATCTGTATCGTGTTACAGGCAAGGCTCTACCGTAGGACGAAGGACGCGACCTCGCAAAAGGTCAACGACGTCGAGCTGATTTCGTCGGACGCCCAGACCAGCGATCATTTCCCGGCGATACGGGCGAACACGTCTTACAGAAGAAGATTACGCTCTTTGTCACCGTCGCAGCTGTACCACAGACAACAATTCCCCAGAATGGCTTCCGGTGAAGCACACGCTGCATCTATGTACGACATGTAAGTATAATATTCCACTCGATTCTGCATTTACTTGAAAACAACTTTCAGTCATCTACCCAGAAACCCTTCGATTCTAGAGAATTACCATGTGCATTATTCACAGATAAATTTGTTTGCTAATTTATTATGATATTGAATGTGTCCTTGCAATTTTTATTGTGTTGGTTAATGTGATTTTGATTTATTATGATTTTGAATGTGTCCTTATAATTTTTATTGTGATGGTTAATGTGATTTTGATTTATTATGATTTTGAATGTGTCCTTATAATTTTTATTGTGATGGTTAATGTGATTTTGATTTATTATGATTTTTAACGTGTCCTTATAATTTTTATTGTGTTGGTTAATGTGATTTTGATTTATTATGATTTTTAATATGTCCTTATAATTTTTATTGGGATAGTTAATGTTATTTTGATTTATTATGATTTTTAATATGATCTCCATTTATTATGATTATCAACGTGTTCTTGATCGGGTATGATGACTAACCATTGACTTTATTAATTTATTAATAAGTGAAACTTAATTATTATTGTCAACACAAGACTTGAATGACAGTCGATAAACCAATATAATTTAACACGTCCATAATTGTTTATAATCACGATCTGGTCAGGCCAATGGTACTAACGCGAACAAACAAGACTAGATTTGCATAAATATCAGCCGATGTAACACCAGCGTATAGCATACACAAGAAATAACGGAGTGCCAGGTGTTGCAATACAATTTACTTTTCTTCATGGGGGCATTATCGTCACTGGCAATTGCGCTTCACCGACCGCTGACGCGCGAGTGGCAACGTGCCATTTTCTAGCAATAAACTTTTTACAACGAGCAAATGAGTCGAAACTCCAAGAAAATGACACGTGCCAATACCTTCTGCAATTTTGTTGTCCGAGCGACATTATTTTCGCACGCTTCTGAGAAGTTGACTCGACTGACGATTCTTGCATCTTATCAAAACAATTGGGGTGCACTTATGCGATCGATTTCCTTGTTAGGGAGAATTCCGACGTGACTCGTTACTTGTTCCTTTGAGTCATCCAAACAGACTCGTTAAAGTCTCTACCAAGGTCCTGGGTTTGGTCATTAAAGTTTAATCGTGTAAAACTACGATTTTCACCATATTTAATCGCTTGCAGCTCGTGTCTATGTTCATCGATTTCGATGAAATTTTCAGCATGCGTGTAACAAACATAGATCTACAAAACACATATTTGAAATTTTTATTAAGGGCCCTAATAATAAAATTAAAAGAAATGCTTGTTTTATTTTTGCCTGTAACCTTATAAATTATCATTTTTGCAAAATCTATGTTGCAGATCATTTAGTAAACCAATGCTTCTAATCGATGATAAAAAAAATCAAGTCGTTTGGTACAATTATAAAAAAATTATTCCATTTTAAAAGGTGGACGAATACTCTGTACACCCATTGTATGTATAATAATTTTTAGTATCTTTAATATGTTTGATATATTCTAAAAAAATTACGTAAAATCTTAAACGATGTTAAAAATGATGTCTATGAAAATTACGGAATGATTCAGACCTCTCTGGACCACGAGGGTTGAAATTCCAGCAGCCTCAACCTTGACACGACTTTTCTTATCTCGACGTACTCTTTCTCAATTTTTTTATTTTACGAAGAAAGCAGGTCGATTATATTCAACGGGGCTGGCAAATTGATTTTCATAGTCATGATTATTTACGAGGATCCGTTTAAAAAGCAATCTTAGAGGACGTATTAACGAGCAACGATACGCCGAGAACATTCTTGGTCTCGTTTCTCTTTCGTTGATTTACGAACGTCGCGTGCGTAGCAGCATACAAGAACGCGACGCTAATTACGTTTCACGTGGCTTTAAATAAACGCCGGCGAATATTAACCACATAACAATTTCAACGAGTTACTTCGATTGTCGACGGGAGCTTTATAAATATTTCATACGCGTTGCGAATTACCTTACGTTAGTCGCGATACTGTTGATTTAGAGCTCACAATTTGGTCTCGTAACACTCGGGGTACATAATTGGTACGATAGGTCTCGACTGGGCCAATTAAAGGGACTTAATTAACACGTTACGCGTGGAAAATCTGCTCCAGAAATGACCACGAAATCATTAGACAGCGGAGTTCACGCGTTTATGATAAAAATTAGTAGACGCGATTGCAAACAGTAAAAATATTACAAGAATTTAAGAATTTGAAACTATTCTCAACTTATTGAACATATTCATAAACAAAATAAATTTCTATTTCTATTCTAAATCGATTAATAGTTTCAAATTAAAAGAAAACTTAAAATTCTACATGTTTTCTAAAAATATAAATTGAAAATTGGTAGAAAATCCTGATCTGAAAAATTGCTGCACAAATAAAACATGAACTCCACCAATTAATCAGATCAAGATTTCTCCATAGACACTGGGAAAAATCTGAATGGCTTTTGAAAATATAAATTGAAAATTTAAAGAAAATGCTGATCTGAAAAATTGCTGCACAAATAAAACAAATACTTCAAAATTAATCAAATCAAGATTTCTCCACAGACACTGGAAAAAATCTGAATGCTTTTTTCAAATATAAATTGAAAATTTAAAGAAAATGCTGATCTGAAAAATTGCTGCACAACTAAAACAAGAACTCCACCAATTAATCAATTCAAGATTTCTCCATAGACACTGGGAAAAATCTGAATATTTGTTGAAAATATAAATTGAAAATTTAAAGAAAATCCTGATCTGAAAAATTGCTGCAAAAATAGAACAAGATCTTCGCCAATTAATCAGATCAAGATTTCCCGACAGTCAGTGGAAAAAATCTGAATGCTTTTTTCAAATATAAATTGAAAATTTAAAGAAAATGCTGATCTGAAAAATTGCTGCACAACTAAAACAAGAACTCCACCAATTAATCAATTCAAGATTTCTCCATAGACACTGGGAAAAATCTGAATATTTGTTGAAAATATAAATTGAAAATTTAAAGAAAATCCTGATCTGAAAAATTGCTGCAAAAATAGAACAAGATCTTCGCCAATTAATCAGATCAAGATTTCTCGACAGTCAGTGGAAAAAATGGTCGCGACACTCAGGGGAATACAGTCGATATCACCTGGTCATTTTCACCTGGAACGCGTAGAATACACGCGCCTCCAGTGGTTCTACCCTCTGTGTTGTCCGAGAGGGTTGGTGCTACCGTATGGTCAGTGTATAGCCATTCGATATGGTATCGCGTGGTTACAGGTGAAAAGGGGGTGTGGGGTTAGGGGAAAAGAGGGGGCAGAGGAGGAGACCGACAAAGAGAAAAGGTAGCGGCACATGGGGGTTAGGGGAAGAAAGGGGGTTGAATTACCTGAAAGGAAGGGGCAGCGGTCAGCGTCGGGACGTCTGACGTCTACGTAGGGCACAGTCGTGCGTGCGTCGTCATTTGTCGCGTCGTGACAATTATTCGCGGCCCCCTTCGCTGCCCCCTTCGATTTTCAACGTACCATCGCCACCCCTGTGCTTGGAAAACTTTTGAAAAAGTTTTTGGAAGCTTGCAGAACTTTCCGAAAGACTCTCAAGTGTCTAATTCTTATAAAAGTGTTGTTCGTGCGATTATCAGTTTCCGTTTGTATTATCTTCGACGCCCCTTTAATTTTTAACCCTTTAGTTCGTAACCCCGCGGTCGGAAAATTTTTGAAAGAATTTTTGTAACAAGAAATGTTGTACGATTAGTGTTTTTGTATGACCATTGCAATTTCTGTCGTTATTTTTGTTCCCTAGAATAACCCCTTTGGTATCCCCTTCGATTTTCTACCCTTTGTTGCCAGCCGCGTGTTCGAATAATTTTTATCAGTGTTTTTGAAAAGCTTTAAAAGTTTTTGAATGCTTGGAAAACTTTCGGAAAGGTTCTGAAGTGACTCGCTTTTTTTACAATAGTGTGGTTCGTGTGATCATCAATTTCTGTTTCCGTTTTCTTCCTCTTTTTACAATGGAACTTTCTGAACGAAGATTTTAATTACCCCCTCGTGCAGTGTTAATTGTCCGACTCGAGCGTAATGTCGTTTAATTACGATGGCAAGTATGCTCACTGGAAGTTGGCGAGTTCGTTTGGTACACCGTGATCTAGAGGATTTTGATCGACGATCGAGATGGCGTTTTGGGGGTGATTTCGAGAGTGATAGTGTTTCTGCAAATAAAGTACGAGTTGGATGTTTTTGGGACATGTATTGATGTTTTAAAATTGAGTTGAACGTACACTGTCGTCCACGATTATTTAGACAATGTAATTTTTATTATAAAATAATTGGATGGAAGGTTTAGAATAGGAAATTCTTAGTAAATCTTTTCGATAGAACATTACAGGCAATAGTATGTGGTAAAATGAATAAAAAAAATATAGATTTTCTATAGATTGAATTTGATTATGTCAAACGGTAGCAGCATATGGTAATATAAACTGAAACGTCCACCTCGCCGTGAACTTTATGCTGTATACACTTCCTTGTCTTCTTTGTCTCTCTGCAAAGCTTTCAATTATTGAAGATGTAGCAAACGTACAGTCAGAAAGAAAACATTGCTGCTTTATAACTTCCACCCAGCATGTCTCAATCATTAGACTGTGGATGTATAAAAAATTCGTAATTTTTTAATTGTGCTACCTAAACATGGAAACAGTTTTCGTTTAAAAAATATTTTGAAAAAATTCTGCTAATCCTTTTAATGTTTAAATTGTACCTACCCATTTTTGTTGTCAATCATAAAATCCGTAGTGCATATTTATTGTGCGCAACAATTCAGATATTTAAGGGAAAAATAGTTCGGTAAGTTCGCAAATGGAGAAAGTTGAAATTACAGTCTCAGATATAGTCAATCTCATAACAGGTTGTTAATCGATCATTCGTTAACCTTAGCAAGATGAACGCTAAACGCACAACAACCCCTAAATGTTCTGGCTGGAAGTTTCATTTGCATGTGTCTAGACACGTAACAATTTATTGACCCACGAGGCCCCCCGCTATTCGTCATAAAGATTATCAGATCACACGAAGATCCGAGCGTGAGATACACTTAACTTTTTCGCTGTGTCGTTTCATCGAAATTCGATTCGAATCACACATCAAAATGACTCGAATCGACAGTTCGAAACCTTTGCTACACGAATAATATTCTTCTAGATTTTTCCACTTTATTATCGTATTCTATTTACGTTGCGACGGAGGTTGCATTATTCACGAGGGACACTATTCTCGTAACATTACTGGATCAGTAATAATTCGTAAATCATTCTTTGTTCGATATTGTGCAAATAGTGTTTCCTGTGAAACTGAAATTTTCTGCGAAGTTAATATTTTCTGTGAACTTCTGTTGATATTTTTTTCCCAGGAAATTAATAGTCAGAATTATTAATTTACTACGTATTGTCTTCTCAAACATTTAAATGTCTAGTACAACAATAGAAAATTCCACTTTATTCTCTCGACAATCGACTTGTGTTTTCTGTGAAATCGAAACTCTCTACGAAGTTAACTTTCTGCGAACTGTTGATTATTTTCCAACGAAAATTAATAATCGAATGTATTAATTGATTACATATTGTCTTCTGAAACAATGAAGTTACTAGCACGACAAAATAAAATTCTCCTCCACTCTATTTTCTTAAGGATCCACTTCAATATTGAAGCTATCAACGCGATAAATAAAATTCCACTTCATTCAAGTTTCTCGATCATCGAGTTCAATATTTAAAATTCTGTTTCGCTCTAGCTGCACGAATAATCAAGTCTAACATTTGATCACAATACATTTTTAATAAACATCCGCAGTCTAATGACAGAAACACCACTGCAGAGAATAGCGCACAATGATCTCCGAGCACGCGACAATTTCAAAAGAGCGGCACAATGCGCGCCCGTAGATTAATTACGAAATGACGTCAAGGATCTCGGTCGTAGATCATTCGACGACGGAAGATCGTTCGATCAGCTTCGACGTGTGAAAAGTGAACCACGAAGAATGAGGAGGCTCGACAGGTCGAAAATGAACTTTTCAAATAGTGCGAACGGTGCCAGCCGCCGGAAACCGAGGACCTTCGATCGTGATCGATGAGACAGCCGTTGTCTCCAAACTATGAACCCTATCTGGGGCGTTCCTGCTCTGCTGAGATTATATTTATCACTGATCGCAATAAGAAGTTGCATGATCGATAAATCAGGATCATCTTCAAACATCTTCTTCCATTGTTTCCACCACCAAACGGATTTTCCTATCAACTGAAACTTCATCCGAAGCCTTCGACACAGCGTAGCAATCGATCTACGATCGATCGATCCAGCTCCAGCGCATACAATAATAAAGATCGTCGTAATAAGAAGCTACACGATCAATGAATCAGGATGATTTTCAAATACTGCGCCTGGGCAGAAGAAACCAAGGAGCCAGTGAACGGATTGAAGGATGGGGATCAACAGGGTCAGAATTTCGACAGGAAATCGGCGAGCTCCTGGCGCAGGGAATGCAAAATCGCTGACACGGTCCTTCGCTACTGTCCCTGCGCGTTTCGATGTAGACAGTCCGTAGACGTTGCTACCAAAGAAGACGAGGACTCGATCTCAACCATAGTTACCACTGCCAACACCACGCCTGTGATCCCTTTGATGCTGAACACTAGCAACGACACTATGTACGTTCGCTGACTTAGGGCAAAATTGTCTTCTTGATGCGGTAGACTGGTTTCCAGGATTTCATTTGTCGATAATAAAAAGAT
Organism: Lasioglossum villosulum; assembly: GCA_963971365.1. Taxonomy (NCBI): domain Eukaryota; kingdom Metazoa; phylum Arthropoda; class Insecta; order Hymenoptera; family Halictidae; genus Lasioglossum; species Lasioglossum villosulum. The sequence continues at coordinate 6,141,346 of OZ020497.1, read as the reverse complement.
GGGGGTTTTTAGTAGTCAAAAACGCTTGATGAAAGATCGATCTAGGGCGCTATCCGCCTGGAAAGTTCCAGTTTTTCGTTTACGAGGCGTAATTTTGCATTATTCGATTGCATGTAGCTGTTACGAGCCGAGGTTTTGGCAGCTAGCTGAGGATTGTTTAGGTTTTTAGAGTTTTGGGTTCATGTAGGAATTAAAGGAAATGGTTGTGCCCTCTGAGGTCGGAGGAGACCCGATGCACATTCGCTGGATGGAGATTAAGGGTGTAAATACGAATTTGACCTTCACCAGAAACTCTCGAGTGTGAGAGACCCATATACAGGGTGTCCCAGTTTTTTCCGGCCAAACTTTGCCAGTGTGTTCTACACGCAAAAGTAAGAAAAATATGTTATATGAACATATGCTCTTAAATGTTAACACAAACAGAGATATTCATAATACGTTCGTACGCTGTGTCGACGAACTGCCAGTTCATTATCATTTTGTATTATTAGTTCTAACTCCTTAATAAAACATTTAAGAGCATATGTTCATATAACGTATTTTTCTTACTTTTGCGTGTAGAACACACTGGCAAAGTTTGGCTGGAAAAAACTGGGACACCCTGTACGTACACGAGGATTGTAAGGGTTCCGTATTTTTCGATTCCTGACTCTATAATGCACATTTCAGTGTTCTAGGTAGTCACAATTGCTAGATAGAAGATTAATCTACGAGGAATGTGTGCTAAGGATGCCTTAATTTTAAGTATTCGAGGCGCAATTTACATTATTCGACAAGAAGTAGCGGCGCCATGCGAAACAACGGGATAAACGACAGTGCTGCCGCCTATCGTGGTTGCCGAGAGATATTTCCATAATCCTACCGCCGAATAATGTAAATTGTACCTCGATAACGTAAAATGAAGCTATTCTTAGGATACGTCCCCCATAGATTAATCTTTTATCTAGCGATTGTGACTACCTAGAGCACTGAAATGTGTATTATGGAGTCAGGAATCGAAAACTACGGAACCCTTACAACCCTCGTGTACGTTTATACAGGGTGTCCCAAAACTACCCTAGGAGCCGAAAATATTATTAGTGCCATTAATTCTATATTACATGGCAGTGGATCATTACTTGGCAAACCGATACGATGATGCGATGGCTCATTTAGAAGAAGCCAAATGCGACTATGGAATGGTAGGCCTTGTCGATATACACGGGGTCCCAAAATAAGTGTAACTCCCGGAAATGGGAGGTTCCTTGGGTTATTTGATGCGACATTTTTCTTTACAAAAATGGTGTCCGTGACTTTGTTTAGGAGTAATTAACAAAAAACACGGATCAATCAGAGCGCAGCTATACCGAATGGAGTCCGACTCTGCGACAGGTTCCGCGAGCCTGGTGTCGCCATTGGTCGACTCAGAATCAATCTGCTGTAGCCGCGCTCTGATTGGTCCGTGTTTTTCGTGAATAACACCTAAACAAAGTCTCGAACACCATTTTTGTAAAGGAAAATGTTGCTTCAAATGACCCAAGGAAACTCCCATTTTCGGCTCCTAGGGTAGTTTTGGGACACTCTGTATGTCTAGCGCTGTGTGCGTCACGCACGCTAGAGAGCGGATCCACACCGTTAAGATCGACATTGCCTCGTAACTTTTAATTCGTAGAAGGTATGTTCGTGAAAGTGGGACTGAGCAATGTAGTAATGTCACATTAAGGATTAGTTAAGAAAAAATACTGATTTGGAGTTAATTTATTCAATATTAATGGGTGGCGAAACGCGAGGAAAAATTGTTTTAACCGAAAAAATAGAAGATTATGTCGAGCGAGTTACCCTTTTTTAAGGGGTGTGGGAGATTAACTACACCCATTGACAAATTTCTGTGAAGGTTTCTGAAGCGATCAATGAAGTTTCGCCAGTTTGCTGAATAATTAAGGATATTAGTTTTCAAGTATTACCGTCGAGTTTACGCGTCGGTGGTGAAATATTCGCGAGCAATTACGGAGGTTAGAGTAGAGTTCACTTCGCGGCCTCGACATTTGTCGGTAGCATATTTTATGTATCAACAAATTGCTCGCGAAAATAAGTAGCCGTTTTTTCGAAACATTCGTGATTTTTCCTTTCAGAGACAAAGCTGTGAACGAGGAAGAATACAACGAGAAGAACAAGCATTTTCTGCCCGAGGGGAGGTACATGGTGAACACGATCGAAAGACAGTTCGAAGGTACGTTTATTAATCGATATTACCATCTTTAAAAATTAAATTTTTAATTCGAAGAGCTGTTATTTTTAAATTCTTGAAATTGATCAATGACTCCATAAACTTCCTCACTGCGACTGCCATCGTCATTTATGCTTTAACAATAAATCTACCGAGCAGCAAAAATGACACGATCGAATTTATTTGGATTTTGGAAACGTGTCTGATTATTTCCAATGCGAAGCATCTGTATAGATAAAACAATTATAAGTAGACTGCGGAACTTCTTGCAAAATAAAAATCGTCTGCATCGACTGCAACAAACAAGGGCCAAGTAATAATTTCTCCACTCTTCAATAACGTTCATAAACTGCAACTATTACATTCATGTTTCAAATCTCTTTAATTTGTCCACTGTTTTAGTTTGCAACTACCCATATTTCTCTCATAAATGCATAAAATCCGCAGTCTAATTATAAGATACAGAATCTTATTACATAAAACAGTGTTTCGTCCGTTGATGGAAGGTCTAGTGTTAAAACGCAGAAAATTGATTGTCCACGGACTATAAAACGGAATACTGGACGAAAATTAAAGTCGCCTCGAGCTCGGTACAACCTCGACAATGATTTCTTGAAGGACGAACTATTGTTTTCCGTCAGTGTCAACTGATGGAGCTTGTCACCCCTTTTAAGCTGCTAACTTATAGACCCAGACTATAGGAGATTCGGATGGGATCATTTGTCGAATCGAACTGTTGTTCGTGCAACAATGGCGAAAACTGTTCTGTGGAACTGTGGTTGGAGGCGATCGAAAGTACACGAACTAGAGCGCGAGGTTCTTAACCTCGTGGATTGCCAACGAAGCCTAGACTCAACACGGGGTTGCAATCAATATTTTGCACGGAATATACTCGAGTCTAGCTTAAACCTTTGTTTCAAGGGGGTTCGATCGTGATTTCTACTCCACCCTTCTTTCTTTCCGTCTTGTCTACAACTAAACAACAGCATATTGCATAAAAAACTCGTCTGTATAACGAATAAATAATTTATAAACACTTAGTATAATAAGAGCAGAAACATTTGCTATAATCAGCCTTGAAAAACGCGTATTTTCTCGTTGAACGAATTTTTTGTGGAAGAAAAAAAACACAAATGACGATTGCGTTTCTCAAGGGCGGATCTAGAGCTTCGATCACCTTGAATTGCGACACAAAACATCTAATCGTGTCCTTCCAGTAGGGTAATCGAACAAAAATGTTTGACCTCTGTTGCAGCAGACGATCAAGATCTTTCGTCGTCGGACGCGTTAGAAAACAACGAACAGGACAGTGGTCAAGATGCTGCTGATAATAGAGAAGATAGCGAAAGTAGATCGTCCAGTCCCGAGAGACACGATGTAGACGCAGCGTTCGACGTTATCGATGCGCCATCGACTATTCCGAACAGTCGGGACACGGTGGACTTCATTGTGAGTCGACAAAATTGTGGGATCCGTTAACAAAATTATAGGGTTTACGAAGAGGGCGTACACGACTATAGATAAATGTTTAAACTCAACGAAAAATCACATTGCTTACGGACAAACTTTTAAATAATCGTGTTCAGATCGTGTAATACGATATTTAACTAGTGGGGCATCTCTTGCTTGGGGCAACAGCTCTTAATGGTTTTTTTATTTATTTTGTGTGTGACTCTCCACGAGCCACACAAAGAACTTCCCGATTCGTTAGTTGTAAGCGGTAACATTAGCATTAGTTGCAAAAAAATTTTTTTTAAATAAAAGTGAAATATATATAAATATATATAAATTTATATATTATAATTTATTTATTATAAATTGCATTCTTGAATGAACTTCTTTCGAAAAAAACTAAAAAAACTAAAAAATCTAAAAAACTACTTGACCAATATGGACCAAAATCTAATCAGCTCTAAGTTACGACGGGGCACATCGATTGCATCATTCATCATTCTGATCGCATTGTTACTTTTTCAGAAAACGTTAACGAAAAATTTGATAACATAAAAACGGCCATACGCGCGCGCGCACACACACACACATACTAACAATTTGATAAAAATAATCTAAAATGACTCCAATGACCATGAAACGTGAAGATCTGCTAAAAAATCGATTTTCGATTTTCGGGGTAATTACAGTAACTTCCCTATGAATCGGGAAGTTAAAAAATTATCGCCTTTTTAAGAGTAAGGGAATAATTTTTTGAATCACTATACGTCCTCATTGTGCTTATTATTTATTATTCCTTTCGGGCATAAACAAACCAAAGAGAGGGCCAAACCAAAAACCGCGAAAGTGAGGGGAGGGGGAGGGAAGCAATAAGTACGGAACTAAGGGGGTTAAGGATAATTAGAATTTAAAAGAAAGGGATAGGGTAGGAATGTGTGAGACAGAGAAATGAATGAGAGAAGGTATGGATCGAATGGGTGTGATAAGATAGCTTTGTAAATATAGGATAATGTAAACCAAGTCTAATTTCTTAGCTGTAAGGCTGAAATAAAGAATATATTATTATTATTTATTATTCTTTTCCGTAAGAGGGCTCGGATCGGGATCTGAAAATTAGTGACACTCGAACACCTGGAAATTTTGGGTACCCGAAGTCGAAGTCGAATCGGGTAGTGCTCGGGTTGGGTCGGAAACCCGAAAATTTATATTGTTAGGAGATCCGAATGTCATAGATTTTCGAGTTCCGTAATTAACAAATTCTTAAGTCTCTATTATTTATTATTATTATTTATAATTAACAAATCCAGTGTAATCATCGAATCCCATTTCAGATTTCGTTGAACAAAAGAACGGAATTGGCAATTGAAGGAACGGTTCCCTCCGTGGACGACGACGCACCAAAAAGCTGGAGCAGTGATGAGGAACCAGAACTGAAGCGAGAGAATCGTCCTTGTTCAAAGATCTCGGGACACTACGATTTCGACAACGAGAATCGTGTCGAGAGCGTGTGCAGTGTTTCCGACGAAGCGGAGACGAGGATCCAGGAAAGGGTCAACACTGGGCGACACTCATCGATTTCGGTTTTGTCTGGAGAACGATTGCTGATCAGCGAAAGTTTGCAACAATCTAGCGACATTCTACACTCGCAGCTTCAGGAGACGCAGGCTTCCCCATCGATAAGATCATCTAGCAGTCCTAAGAAGATCGATCGGTCGCCCAGTCGAAGTTCTATTGACATTGAAGTGTTGAAATCATCTGGTCGTAGCTCAAGAAACAGCTCCATTAAATTAGTAAGTATCTATCATGTAAAAAAAAGAAATCAGACATTAACCCCTTGCACTACGATTCAATTAACCGTGTCAGTGATCAAAACTTGTAGGTCGTAATTTTTTGAAACAGAAGAGTGATATCCCTCAACTTGTATAAGTTCAAATGGAAAATTATTTGAATATCTCGTGAACTATTAGATATATGATATATGAAGGTGAATACATTTTTACGCAGAATTATGTGCTTCATTCGAATTCGAGCAAAAATATTGGACATTCTTTTTGATTAACTAAAGATGACCTTCGCATCTCTGTAGCAACTCCACCTAGGAAATTTTTTATGATAGTTGTACATCAGCAAAACCAAAGTAGAATTTGATTTCGGTTTAAAGAAAATCAATAACTAGACTGCATCATTTCAAACAGTGAAAACATGGAAAGAATTAAAAAATACATTATTTTCGACTTATGAAACGTATTAAGGAAGAAAATAAATTTCTATTTCATTCCAGATTCTTGCAATTGAAGTAGAATATTTTGCATAAAGATCCGCAGTCTATTCGTAACATACAGATTTGTTCGACTTTGTTCGAAGTCTTCGTCACGAGTCCAACACCATATTGTAAGGCAAGGGGTTAAAGGGTTTAGGAAAAATTGTCAACGAATTCAACTGTGAATCCTCTTTGCACAGAACATCGACTTCGAGAAGAAGGAAACCGAGGATTTCGACGAACAAAGAGTAGTCTCCTCAGGAGCACAGTGCGAGGACGAATCGCCATTATTGGCAGAACAGAGTCAGTCTCGTAGAGGTTCTAAAGCCGCAGAATCGCCAACAATCGTCATCGCGTCTAGGCCTCATTCAACCGAAGCCTCCACTTTCGTAGAGAATTCCATTGAAGCTGATGTTCCCTTAAACGAGAATCCCGAAGAAGAGAATCCTCACAGGGTATGCAGCTAAAAAGAGATCTAACTAATTAGAAACAATCTACAGAAACGTGAAATTCTTCGTGAAGAAATACTTGACTTTTTTAATGTGTCTTTACAGTTTATCAACGACTCTAATGGAAGCACCGAAAGCAACGAGAGCAACACTGTGGAGGAAGGTCAGAGCAAAGACAGCTCTAGTGAAACGAACACCGAACCTGGGATCTTGAAAATCGAGGTAGCAATGGGTTTCTGGAGAAGGTAACATGGAATTGGTAGACTTCTGGAATTTGTAGATGGTTGATGATTTGCAGACTGAACCTTTGGAATCAGTGCTTCGATCTAGAAGACCAGCAGCGTCGAAAGTTCCTCGACCTACGAAGAGGTACAGGAGCAATGGAAGAGGAAGCACGGAGAAACTGAAGCCTGCAGTGCAAATCTGCTTTGCTAATCTCGAGAGCACAGAATGGTACAAATTGGTTTTTATTTAACACTCATATGCTCCTCAAAAATAGCTGCATGAAGAAGACCAGGATAAAAATTCATCCATTTTTATTTGACTCGTCAAATCAACACATTCTTTTTCATTTATAGCGTCACATTCTAAAGAAATACATCTCACGATGTAGACATAAACGGATGAATAATTTTACAGTAAAACATACAGTTACACGTACACTTTTTGAAATGGAATAACTTTTTTATAAGTGTACCAAACGATCTGATTTTTTGTAACTAATTAGAAGGATTGGTTTATGAAACGATATGCGAAAAATATTTACAAAAAAATTATTATTTACAAAGTTACATGCAAAGATAAAAAAGGTATTTTTCAAAGAAATTTAAAGAAATACTTTTTTTATTTTTGCATGCAACCTTGTAAATTGTAATTTTTGGAAAATCTGTTTTGCAGATCATTTAGTAAATCAACGCTTCTAATTGGTGATTAAAAAAGTGTGTGAACATTTTGTACACCCACTGTAATAACATTACGGTCAAACATATTTAAATGCTAAAGCACGAGAAGAAACTCATTTAAGAACTGGTTTTTCAGGGAGGTCGTGATGAAAGGGTTGAAGACTCTGTCCCACTTGACAAAGAACCAACCAGAATTCTTGGATGTCAACGCCACACCGACGATAAATCGACTTCTGGGTCAACAAATCAAAAGTCTTCGGTCTCAAGTCGCTCGGACAGCTTGCATGGCTGCTGGCGATATTTTCAGCTCGCGAATACGTGGCGTAGACCAAGTAATTAATTCGGAATACTGTTACTTCAATTATTCATTAAATTAATATTGTGATTTTGATGTTACATACTTAATTTTTTACAGGACTTTGAGGACATAGCTGCACCGTTGCTTCACCGAACAGCAGACACGAATCGGTTTTTGCGAGCGGATAGTAACGCTGCTCTGGATCGCATGATCGAGCACCTGCCTCCGCATAAAACCATTGGAGTCATTGTCCAGCGTGGTGCTGGGTAAACAATTGAAATTTGTCACGTTTAACTAGATTGCTCTAACTGAATCATTCAATTGTTTCTAGTGTTCCTTCTCGAGAACCTCTCGCGAAATTTTATAATCGGTTCTTTCTCACTTCTCGAGAAATGGCAGTATTAATTGTTGTTATAATAATAATCAATTAATCAAAAAAGTTATGTACATATTGGATAGAAATAAACATTGAGTTAAAGTTCTTTGCGCTTTCGATGAATATTATCAACGATATTCCAAATATCATAAGTTTTCTAATATTTTTTTAAAAATTTTAGAGAATTTTCAAGAAATATATTCTTATTTCTCGAGAAATGAAAAATGTTGAGAAATCAGGAGCACTAGTTGTTTCTCATTTGTTTGCCTTGTTTGCCCGAGTATCACTGTACACTATGCAGGGGCATTGTGAAGATTCTACACCTTCGTTTTCCCTTTCAGTCATCAAAACGCTATCGTGAGAGCAGCAACGGCGCGATTACTGACCTCTATAGTCGAGCGGATAGGTCCAGAACATACTATGATATTGCCAAGAGATGTCAGAGACAAACTACTATGTAGTGGCGCTAAATTGTTGTTGGACGGCAATTTGGATGCTAGGTAGAGTAATACAACTCAATTTTAAATATAATTCCCGATTTCGAAATTCTCTTTTCAAACTCAACTTTGAATGTTCCAATTTAATTTTAAATATTGTACATATTGATTTTATGTTTTAACATATATGTACATATATAAATAGACTGCGGTGCAATGAATACCGTAACGTTGTTTTTAATGTAACAAAGTTATGAGGGGATGAAATCAATTTTTATTTTCTTCCTGCTCCCCACGATTGATGTAGAATATTTTTATTTGGCATAAAGATTCGCAGTCTATATATTTTAAGGTGAAATGAAACCCAATTTTGTTATTCGATACGTACCTGTCACAGCTTAATGAAGATAGCCAATTTAATTATAACTAACTTTATTAAACTATCAGGAAGATGGTAAAAGATCATGGAACAAAATGGAAAATATTTGATCGATTGAAGTTGATTGCTTTGAGAAATTTTTATTTCACCTTAAAATACCGAAATTACTTTACTCTCGCCAACCCAATATAATGTTTGAATTAAAAATGAACTCTTCAACCATTATTTTTCAGAAACCACGCGAAGAGAATGTTCAAACGTCTAATTCGCTGCGAAGGTTTCCATAAAACTCTAACAGAAGCAGTACCAGATACGACGTTAAGACACATCGACAAAACCCTGAAGACCCTTTAATAAAATGAACGTTCGCTCTGCAAATATGATCAATATTAATAATCGCTGGTCCAGATTTTCGTCGCATCTACCTGGACCCTATTAAAAGACTGCGTCTCGCGGACAGTGATACCAAACGAACGTTGGTTCCGCAATGGAACAGATTTTCTTCGCGTGGAAGAGACAACAGACAAGAGAATACGATTCCACCCCTAGTTGACTGATTTCTTTCAGTAACATTTTGATACTCCGATGTACCGTCGTACATTTCCTTTTTATACCGAAATAATTGAAGCATCTCCACGTAGATTTCGACTAATTTCATTCTCGTAACTGCAACTCGATCTCTTTGTTCGTTGACAGTAAACCTACCAGCATCGATTCACCGATTTCGTTTATTTTGAAATTCTTGAAATTATAAAGACTTCGTCGCGTTGAAAACGATTGAATAATTTCAAAGTCTTATTATCACGAAACAATATACATTATGATAATATGATTAGACTGCGAAGATGTTACACATTCGAAATAAAAATGAAGATTTTGCATAAAGATCCGCAGTGTACGGCAAAGATGAATAAATTCAATCTTGTCAATTTTACGAAGTAATTCACGCCAGCTAGTTTTAATGCTCGGCAGGTTTAGTGTTAATCTTAGCGGGAAGGATCGGTACTGCGAAATTCATTGTGTACATAATGTTTGCATAATCATTGTAGCGCAGTTAGTCGAATTAGAGAAGACAGTTTTATTGAGTACAGCGAAACGAGAAATTCAACGTTGTCATTCGCTTATGTCGTCCATCGTTTGTCCCTTCATTATTCAATTTTAACACTTTACCTACCAGCTGTTGGCTAATAGTAAATAAAACATTAACAATTGAGAATTTTACAGATTGTTCAACGATCACAGTCATTGCATATGACGACCTGTTAACGTCCTCTGAAACGATTACTATAAAAGAAAATTGTTAGTCTTCTTTCAGATACGGTATAGTCATTAGAAAGTTGATCGATAGGCCTCCGGTAGCTAAAGTGTTAAATCGATTGCCATCGCGAGCCAGTGGTAGCTGAAACTTTAGTGCCTTGATCATCAAAGACTTTATTACCGTTGAAAATTTGTACAGAATTGTTTTACGAAAGCGTGCGTCCGTATTAGCGTGACAGAGCATGATGCCGATTTGATTTAAGAAGACATTATAATGCTCAAACTATTTCATAAATGACTTTTCTACAGGCTGTTGTCGCAAATTGTTTATACAGTGCTCGAATAATGGAAATTCGCATTCTCTTCGATTAATCAATCGGTTAAACGACATCGATTTGATAAAGTTCAAGAAATAATCGATTCTCAGTTCACGAATGAACAGTGAGTTTTCTTCACCGACTCTTCTTCAAGGAGTCGCAGGAAGAAAATTATAATTACGTTTCCTTAAAGAAAGGAACACATTGCTGATGGTAATGATTCCGTTTCGACAAGGTAACAAAGGTTGTTGCATAATGCGTGAAAATAGAAAGTTTTAACGCGTTGTTTCCAGAGACAAGGATATTTCGAGCATTGTATTTCGAATTTTATGTGAATTGTTAACGCGAGTAGACTATAGTCTACTAATTGGTAGACTGCGGATCTTTGTGCGAGAATTCTATCAGAAACATTTTCATTTCCAAAGACTTCGGCTGAATAACGTATCTTCTGACGAATAAATGCACGGAAATCTGCAGTTTAGTATTTGCATATTTGCTTCTGCAATATTCTTCTGGTTTTCGCCAATCAAGCCTGATGTAATTGGTGAAAGATTATACTGAAATTTGGTAAAACTGATTGTAGATTCCAATGTAAATACGTGAGAAACTGTGTATGTACAAAACGAGAGAGACGGCAACGTAGAACTTGCTTAGAATGGGTGCAATTCGATCCGACATCCCGCGGTGCAATAAATTATTTACAATGTTTGTATTTATATACATTACGAGATTAATTATAAATGCGCCACACATACGTGTACACTAATTTATTGAAAAGAAATATAATGCTATTAAGTAACGAAATGGGAAACCTATGAATACAGCTTTTTAATTTTGTTTTAAACAATAGAATATGGGTGACATCAGTTTTATTCAAAATAACCTATTTATCGTTTAGTTATTGCGATAAAATGGAGTTGCAGAGGAAGAGCTCGTTGGAGGACAGGAAGATTGTGATTAAGCTGAATACTATCAAGAATATTGTAAGTATTCGAATAATTAGGTAGCAAACTGTGTTAATGATTTCAATAGAACGGACTAAAATATTGTTATTCGGTTGAGAAGAAACTAATTTCGGTACTCAAGCAATGAATATTTTCCCTTTTGTTCGATGATCTTTTGCCAAAAAGAATAAATAAGAAAATATTTGACCAAGTAAAGTTCATCGCTTGAATAAAGAAATTCGGTTTTTTTTACCTTCAAAACCTAAAATTACTTTCTTACCAACCCAAAATATCAAATTTTGTAACAGTCTCTAGTCTTTCGAGTTTTTGAAATTTTTATGATTATGAGTTTTATTTTACAATTATTATTTTTACAGTGAAAGAACTAATAATGTGTTCTAAACGTTTAGATTAGGAAAGAGGACATACATGTATCATTCATGGTGGAGCACAGTGGAATCGTTCTAGGAGAAAGCCCGCCTGTATTTGTAAAATCAACTTGCGAGGAAGACGTATCAATCTGTAATATCGATTTTGAAACCTATTTACCAATTCCTGGAAACGACAGGAAGACTGTAGACGCAGTCGTTTCAACGCCTTTATTAAGTAATAATTAATATCCTTTAATTCCAAAACGATTGCATATCATGCACAAATATGACATCATTTTTTAAATGTTCGATAGAATTTTCTTTCATACTTGAAAACTTTATTTATAATAAATAGACTGTGAAATCAAAATGTTTTGCATTCACTGCGGGAAACAGAGATAACATAAAAATTGATTTCATCCCTTAACGACTTTGTTACATTAAAAACATCACAACATTTATATTATTTTATATTTCGCCCAACCAATTTCTTTTTAAATGCATGAAGATCCGTTGTCTAATAATATTCGATGTATGTTGCAGTCAAGGCTTTTTACGAAGTAGAATACGATCAAGAAATTAGAGAAGAGCGTCCGTCAGTTTCGACCAGTGAGAGAAGGTCAAGAACAATATTCACAGAAACAGCTACACCTTTTTCAACATTACCAATGCTGGGAATCTGTAATCTTGATTTAATGCCTCTGATACTAGGTGTCTTAAATCTTTGATTCACTAATACTTCGGTGCGAATTTCCCCGAATGTTTCTATGTAATAAAATATTGTTCATTGGTTCCAGGAGAAAAATGTTATGCTGAGACGCTCGTTGTAGAGACTCCAACATTCTCCTACGATGAATCGTTAGTCCCTTGGCAGAATCTTCCACTTTTAACTGCAACGATATCCCTATTCCACGTGCCATTGTTTCAATCAGACGAAACAGTAAATTTTCTAACCGTCACTGTCGAAAGCATATACAATCTTCCAGAATCTTTTGTTGGAAATCTGGAATATAAAGCTGGAACCATAGCCTACATCGATTCAGAAGTAATCGGAGTCTTGTGATTACACTATTGCAAAGAACGATGTACAGTAAATGCTCGTTATTAGTCCGCAGTCGAGGACGCGATCCCTGTTCAGTGGCTACTCACTCCACTGCTGGCCAACGCCACGCCTCGCCACACAGCGGCGATGATTTGATCTCGGCTCGGGTATATCGGTCTGAACACCACGAATCGAATGTTCAAACTTCTTAATTTTCATTATTTTTTTATGGGACTTACAAAAATGTATTTCTGGAATTTTTCTGATTAAAGCAAGACCACATATAATATAGTTTCAATTGTAATTTAGTGGCAACATCGACGAAGAAAGTATCGGAAAGAAAGAGACGCGGACAAAAAGAAACGCTGTGGCCACCCGATCCGGGTTTCATTCTGTTTGACTAATAATGAGCGTTTACTATATGTTAATACTGAAAATATTTTGCAAATTACTTGTAGTCTTTAGAAATATTTAATTTTTATTGTCCGTCTCCCATCTTAATACATTCTTCTGCTTCCCACTTTCCGTCATTACTCTTCTCTATGAAAGATAATTTCAAAATAATAACAATTTATAAGGATTTTGGGGGGAATATAATTTTCAAAGTTTTTCAGGTCCCAGAAAACTTAGTCTTCGAACACGGAACGTGGACAAAGTACAGAGACGTTGAGAGAACGAAACGTTGGAACACTTTGGAAAATTTGGAGAACCGTGCCCGGTTGTCGAAGTACAAATTAGAATGTGATTTTATGGGACTGAGGAATGATTTCAAGCAACGTATAAACTTTGCGGTATAATTGTTAATACAAATTAATGTACGATACTGGTTTAACGCGATCGATTTTCCGAGTCATCGGTTCATTACTTCAGGAAAAGGTGTGCGAAGACATGCCAAGGATCGAGTGGAATGCTCTTCACAGATGTGTGTTGTGGAAAGCCGGGATTGACGCGATGGAGAATCATATTAGAAAGTACGTACAGCCAAATGAATTTGGAATATTATTGAAGTGGTAATATTCCTTTTTAAGGAAATCGAAAAACTTCAATAATTGTCAAATGTGTAATAAATCACCAGCTGCACAACTAAAATCGTTAATTATATTTTCAAAGGTACAAATATTGGCCCTTCCAATTCCTGGTAGCAGGAGGAGACTCTCCAGGGAAAACTAAAGGCAGCGCTACAAAAACAACCACACTCTATCAATGCTACGTTGATCTCTCAGAACTTCTTTTCCCTGGAAGTAAGTTCACGCTTCCATCTAAATAATAAATTCCTAACTACGTTATATAAGAACACGTAAACAGTGTTACGTCTGTTAACGAAATATTTATTTATCTTCGTAGAGAAAAGTTGTCGAGTGGTTGGACAATTGCACACGTACAATGCAGCTGACATAACAGACAAACTTGGTATCGAGGAGAATATTTTTGTTCCGGAGACGAGAGGCAAAGATTCAAAGGAAAGGGAAAAGAAACAAAAAACTTCGAAGGTAGGCCAGCTTCAACAATATTCTCGCAACTTCAAGATCAATGTTAATTAGATTTAGTATAAGCAGATAGAATTTAGATGGACCATTTTGGTTGTAGCATTCGGAATCTGCGAATTCTGAGGTCGAAGTAGCTTCAACCGTAGCGTTGACATCGCCAAATGACCAGCCTACTGTCATCGTGATCGAAGTGGAGCTTTATCAGCCTCTGATTGCGTGCACCCTCTTATCAGACTATTCAAATTTGTAATTTCAATAGAATTTGTATCATAAGTAAGGAAAAGCAATTTTTTCTCAAATGTGAAACGAAGTGTGTGCTTGTAGAATCGACAAGATGATTCCCAAACCCGCGAAGAAGAGACCATACGTTTACTCTGGCGATGTAGCGGACAAACATTACACTCTCTGCATTCAGAAGTTGGTCGAAGATATTACGGAAAGTTATCGAGTATGACACTAATCGAATCAATATCACTTTTCCCGTCACGGGTTTGATATTAATCTTTTTAAATATTGAAAAATTATATACGTCGTCTCCTTTCAATTAGTCCATGCTATTTTACTTGTCTGGTCACAGACACTGTCTTATGTTACTTATCTGGTCATATATACATACCTATTCTACTTGTCTGATCTTAGGTACTGTCCTATTCTACTTGTCTCGTCACAGACACATTCCTATTCTACTTGTCTGGTCACTGATTCATTCCTATTCTACTTGTCTGATCTTAGGTACTATCCTATTCTACTTGTCTTGTCACAGACATTCCTATTCTACTTGTCCGGTCATAGGCGCTGTCCTATTCTCCTTATTTGACCACAGACACTGTCTTATACTACTTGTCTGGTAACAAATACATTCCTATTCTACTTGTCTGGTCACTGATTCATTCCTATTCTACTTGTCTGATCTTAGGTACTATCCTATTCTACTTGTCTGATCTTAGGTACTATCCTATTCTACTTGTCTGATCTTAGGTACTATCCTATTCTACTTGTCTCGTCACAGACATTCCTATTCTACTTGTCCGATCATAGGCGCTGTCCTATTCTCCTTATTTGACCACAGACACTGTCTTATACTACTTGTCTGGTAACAGATACATTCCTATTCTACTTGTCTGGTCACTGATTCATTCCTATTCTACTTGTCTGATCTTAGGTACTATCCTATTCTACTTGTCTCGTCACAGACACATTCCTATTCTACTTGCCCGGTAATTGCACTTGAAATGTCGAATAGAATATAATTGCGTGGATTAATTCAAATGAGAGACTCTATTACATATCACGGTTGCTGTTTAACTATTAAAGTATACAAATTCGGACGTGATCAAGCTAGGATTTCTGCGACGAAAATAAGAATAGCGGTGAGCCCTTCACAACGATTGAATCTGTCGGAGTGGAGAAACAGAAAATAAAATATTGCTACGAACCTGAATCAGTAAATATAAATTCAATCAATTGTACAGGGCGTTTCTGAAGGGGATAGTCTTGGTTGAAGGATTAAAAAACCCCATCTTTGCATTATAACCCTTGCAATCCTAGAAACGAGTCTAGCCCCTTAAACCGCCCTGTACTACATACCAGAATTAAATCGATTCGTTGAAGGCAGGTAATTATTGCAGGATGAATTGTCATGTTTCACTCAATACCTATATAAAACTGGTCTGTATTTGTCGTTGCGTAACACACTTCGATCAAAAGTGACCATGCTGCTTGATCAGAAATTCAAGATGCCACCGAACATGATCGACGACCATACAACTCAGGTGCTAAGCCAGTTATGTCGGAGAAAGAGCATAGCACAAATTGTTAAAATTTCCAGAATTTCATCGTGTCGGTGTACACTTACCTCGTAGAACAGATGCACGTGGCGATAAACACAGTTGTCGAGGGCAGATTCACTGATAATATGCAAGAAAGCCATGATGCAGAAACAGCGGAATTATATGCTGAAGAAGCTTACGAGTTTGAGGACTTCGATAGAGCAAGACAATATTACAAAACCGTAAGTCGCACCATTTAATATTCCATAGGAATATATATAAAGGATTGTTTTAATATGAAAGATTAAAGATTATATTAACGATTCTACATTTTCAGGAAATATCGTTAACTAGACAGAGCCCAGTAGCATGGACAAAATATGCAGTTTATCTTAAAAAGATTGGCGACATCGAGCGTGCGATACATTGTTGTTCAGAAGCTATTTCGTTAGACACACGATATGTGTTCGCGTGAGTATTTTTCAAGATAATCATTAGACTGCTGATCATTATGGTAAATAAAAATTGTCTGTATAAATTGCAAATAATAGAAACTAAATTAATTGTTATTTCTTCCATTAATTATTTTAACAGAGCGGAAATCGTGTATTGACGTGTTCAATTTTAAAAATTTGTCAACCATTTTGAATTAAGTCTACTCAATTTTTCTATATAAATGCATAAAGATACGCAGTCTAGTATTAATCGATAAATAATCAGAATTTAAACGAACATCCTCAGATTATTAGTGTACGGGGCAATATTGTTCGAAAACGGTAACTACAAGGAAGCAGAGACCTTTCTGAGAGCCGTTACTGACTTTTATCCACGGTTCTACGAGGGATGGGCCATTTTGCATTTGTTCTATATAAGAACCGAATATTATCCGGGTAAATCGACGATTACTGTTCAGATCAACACTGTCGAGAATAGAAAATGTTCCAGTGATAAAATCAACTGATCTGAGTGTTTTATGCAGGAATCGATCTGACGCTACGAATTGCAGAGAAGTGTATGAAGGACAAGGTTCAACCAATAAAGCTCCCCAATGAACCATTAGCGTGGTCAACAACTCACTGTCCTGAGGGTAACTTGTACATGAACACTGCAATATTTTTACTGAAACTGCATCTTTGTGAGGTAAACTAAATTCACCCTTAAGTGGACTTTTAAAGTCTCGAACCAAGTCCATTGAAATGGACTTTTAAATAAGCTTCTTGCCGAGAATAATTAACGAAATTATAAGACTGCGGATCTTTATGCAAAATAACATTTTTACACTTCAATTATCTATAGAAACCAAGTAATAATTTATTTTGCACATTAAACTCATTTAATCTTTTTACTGTTTTGAATTGCACCTATTCATTATTATCACAGATGCATAAAACCCGCAGCTTAGAGATTACAATAAATAACGTCTGCATTATCAGCTTGCAGGAATTGCTCTAGCACAAGAATTGCTCGAGTCTAATCGATCAACACACTTTCTATATTACATGGCAGTGGATCATTACTTGGCAAGCCGATACGAAGATGCGCTGGCTCATTTAGAAGAAGCCAAATGCGAGTATGGAATGGTAGGCCTTGGCGATATACACGGTGTCCCAAAATAAGTGTAACTCCCGGAAATGGGAGGTTCCTTGGGTCATTTGAAGCGACATTTTCCTTTACAAAAATGGTGTCCGTGGCTTTGTTTAGGAGTTATTATCGAAAAACACGGACCAATTAGAGCCCGGCTATAGCGAACGGAGTCCGACTCGGCGACAGGTCCCGCTTAACGTGGTGTCGCTATTGGCCGAACCAGAATCAATCCGCTGTAGCCGCGCTCTGATTGGTCCGTGTTTTTCCTTAATAACTCCTTAATAACTCCTAAAGGAAAATATTGCTTCAAATGACCCAAGGAACCTCCCATTTCCGGGAGTTACACTTATTTTGGGACACCCTGTATGTATATTCCCTCCGTGAAATGTACGATAATCATGTAGGGCAAGTTTATTTATATAAAACCAACTTTTTGCAGGATTATGCCATCAGCAGTTTAATGGGACATTGTTACTTGAGAATAGATGACAACGAGAAGGCTATAGAGTGCTACGAGTTTGCACGTATGTTGTTCAACAGGCCTACGAAGTTGCACTTGGTGGAAGTCAGATTGGGATATCATTATTATAATACTAAGGATTACGAGCGAGCTAAAAATGTATTTCTAAGTGCTTGCAAGTCCTCGCCTACTTCTCTTACTTGGCTGGGTGCTGGCATGAGTTGCTACGAGGTCAGAAAAATATTTTAACCCTAGAAAGGCTAAAGAACTGTACTCTATCTAGAGTACGGTAAGCATGAACATGATCTTCGTACGTTGAGTTATGCTTTTCGAAGAATAACTTCTTCGAAGGCCGTTTGAAGGTCAATATATTACATATGCTTGAATTTGTCTTTTGTAAGCCTTAGGTGCCTCGCTCTGTATACATTTCTGATAGTATATTTGTTAAACCAATATGTGACATTGTTACATATTATGTGAATGACAGAAATAATGTCTGGGACATGATTCATTCTGTGGGTAGAATGAGTCACCGCCTTTTAGTCATTCTAGGGTTAATAAATTAAAAGAATGACTTAATAGAAAGACATTTTATTGGAAGTTCATTTTATTTCAGCTTGAGAAGTTTACAGAAGCAGAAGCAACCCTGTCCGAGGCGAACAGACTCGACAATTTGAATCCAGAGATCTGGGGCCATTTGTGTCTGTTGAACCTAACTCTGAGAAGGTATGACGAGTTTTGCCAGTGCTACAGAGAAATGGTAAAAGTAAGTAGCACCTTTGTAGCGCATCTTAATTCAATAACACATTGACTGCTGGACGAAGTAACTTAATTAACACTAAGTTTACGCAGCACTAAAAGTGACTTATTTCACATTAGTTTATAAATATAACAAGAATATGTTTAACAAAATTTTTAGCCATTTTTATAGTTATTTTGTAGAATTCCTCATGGATGTATCTTTGCAATCTCAATGATCGGCGAATAGTTGGTAAACCTAGTGTCAATGAGCCTAAACGTGAGAGAGTCGAAGTTTATCATAAGGTTAACGTGTTAAACGTCCAGTAGAACAATAAAAGAATAGACAGCGTGCGTTTATCAACAACTTGTATTGTTTATTTTCTGCATATATCAGAATAATCTTAAAAATACAAAACTGTGGCTGAGAATAACGAACGCGATGGAGGCTTTGGATTATGCACCACCAATTTTGGTAACAGAACATGATGATCTTGTCGAGGACTCCGGCGAAGAAGAGTTCGAGGATTACTTTTAAACAATGGCACAGAATATACAATAAAACAGAAAAATCGAAAAGAATACTGCCAGTCAGTTGTAAAACCTTGATGGCACTTGATCAAGAAACTTTTGTCTACGAAAATTTCAACATTGTTCTGACACCAGACATTCTCAGAAAATAACAATTACATGTGCAGATACTCTACAATTTCATCTCTTTAAGAAAACTTGAAAATTAGAGCGTTCGCCGACTTTTTTCACTGGATTTATATATTAATTGCAATTTCGCATGCGTAATAGTTGATCACATGTACTCATAGTCACATGTTGATTAAGTTCTCCATGATTAAGTTGAAAAGCATATCTATTATTAATGAAATTAATAATGTAGCAGCGGTGCAGTTTTCGTACGCGTCAGCCAAATGTTACCTTGCGCGATAAATACAAAATAAAACAAAGAAATAAGTTAACAAAAATATTATATAATTAAAAAAAGGAACGAACAATAAATAATCTTTTAATAAAAAGATAAATAAATATATATGTATATATAATAATAGTATATATATATACAGGGTGGGGCAATAACTATGTCCACTTTGAACATTGCCGTTATTTGTAATAATATGAATAAATGTTATACACAAAAAAACTTTAAGATACATAATTTTTTAAATAATTTTTTTTCTTCTTTGGATAACATCTTGTTAACTATTAGGTTTATTCTTATTATTACATTTAAAAAATCAAAGTGACCTTAAAATCTCTGAAATGCCTCCGTCCACGCGGAAAATGTTTGTGTCACAATATGCCCTCCTCTATACCATGTAAGTTTTGCATATAACATTTTTTCATATTATTACGAAGAACAACAATATTCAAAGTGGACATAGTTATTGCGCTACCCTGTATATAGTAGATAAACTATAAAGTAACATAACACTGCTCCTCGACTGATTGTAAGAACAAAATAAATATTGCGTACCATCTTGAACTTGATAATATTTAGAATGTTAATACCATTGTTCGCGGAAACAACGGTTCAATGAGCACCGTTCACTCCCGTTCTCCAAGGTATTCAAAAGATATACATATATCTCAATCTCTAATATACATATATAGTTAATAGCTATTGCCAATTATAAAAATATCATTCGAGTGCGACTTGAACAGATGTCGGTACCCATTTTTTATCATCGCGCTAATCCTTTGCAGTCTTTCAGTTATCGTAAGCAACAAAAACAAAACGACAATTCTCCACAATGAAAACAGTATTATTCGTTAATGACACGTTCTACATAAGTCTATATGTAGTGGAACCGAAAAGAAAGAATTTCTACGGTACTAAAATCGGAAGTAAACAAAACTACAACCGCAAAGGATCGATTGATCAACAGCAATGCGATTGTGCGCAGTCAGCATCACTCGGTCTACAGTGATCCCGAAAGCATCTCTTCGAATGTTCGTTTTAGAAATATGCTTTTCGCGAGTCACCCTGTATATTTCAAGCTGCCGTAAAAGCTCGTCAATTAATAAGATAAATAACGCTTCCAGACTGCGAAGTGGTTTGTCTTAATCTGAAGCAGCTAAGATTAACTCGAAATAAATGAAACCAGTGTTAAATATTATCGAAGTTAAGAGTTCCATAATTTTACGGAGGTTACTTTCAACATATACATAAAATTCCGCAGTCCAAAGTCCACATGATCCGTGAATTGAAAATAATACTTGAACGACACACGATAACAGAAAAATAATAAATTCTCTGATTCCTACTAGTTAGAAATTTGCGTAACGACGCTTATTTTTCGTTGCTATAAAAACTGTTTTGTTCTGATTCTACGTTCAAGGACCATGTATAATAGAAGCGAGCATTGAAAATGTTTCTAATATCAAAAATCGATGTAGCATCCGTTCGATTGTTTTACGGCTAATTGATACAGTTCTTATTGCGAAATGTTACAGCTCTACCCTAGCATCGTTCTCTGTCGCCTCAATCTTCTCCTTATTCTCAACCATTGAGTGAGTATTTTCTGGACTCGTTTCCTGCGATTTCTTATCGGTGCGCTCGTTGTCCTCGTCTATTTCGTTAACTACTTCAGCGCCTGCGAGCGATGTTTGTTTATTGATCGATTCGTCGCCGCAGACTAATTGATTCTCGGTGTTTATCACAGAATTCGCTTCAGCCTCCAACGAAGACGTGGGTTCGCTCTTTGTCGATGATGTCCTTCGATGTTCAGGAATTTCATCTTTGACAGTATCACAGTCATCCTTTACAACCTGTTCACTGATTTGTAGCTGGTGATCCTCTTTATTCGAAGCTGCTACCGTGACGGAAGCTTTGGACGCATTATTGCTTTCATTTGGTACTGATTCGACTGAAACTGGTTCCGCTTTGAGTACTGATTCGGCTGGAACTGGTTCCACTTTAGGTACTAAGTCAATTGGAGCTGAATCTACCTTACGTACTAAGTCAATTGGAGCTGGATCTACCTTAGGTACAGATTCGACTGGAACTGGTTCCTCTTTACGAACTGATTCAGTTGGAACTGGTTCTACTTTGGGTACATATTCAACTAAAACTGGTTCCGTTTTACGTACCGATTCAGTTTGAACTGGTTCCACTGTAGGTACTAATTCAGCTGAAACTGGTCCCACTTTAGGTACTAATTCAGTTAGAACTGATTCTACTTTGGATATAGATTCAGATCGAACTGGTTCCGTTTTAGGTACTGATTCAGCTGGAACTGGTTCCACTTTAGCTACTGATTCAGTTGAAATAGGTTCTATTTTAGGTACCAATTCAGCTGAAACTGGATCTGTTTTGGGTACCGATTCAACAGAAACTGATTCCGTTTTAGGTACTAATTCAGCTGGAACTCCTTCCACTTTAGCTACTGATTCAGTTGGGACTGGTTCTACTTTAGGTACTGATTCAGCAGGTGCTGATTCCACTGTAGGTTCAAGTTCAGCAAGGACTGGTACCACTTGAGGCACTGATTCAGCAGGAACTGGTTCCACTTGCGGAACCAATTCGACAGAAACTGATTCCGTTTTAGTTACTGGTTCAGTTATAACTGATTCTATTTCAGGTACCAATTCAGCAGAAACTGGTTCCGTTTTAGGTACTGATTCAACTGAAACTGATTCTCCATTTGATTCAGCTGGAACTGATTCTGGCTTAGATACTAATTCAGCAGAAACTGATTCCAATTTACGTACTGATTCACTTGATATCAATTCAATTGGTGCCGATTCAACTGATGCTAACTCAATGGATGCTGATTTCACTATCGACTCATCTGATACTGCTTCCATTTTAGGTATAGATTCAGCCATTGGTTCCACAGTAGCTTCTGTCTCATTTTTCACTGATTCCACGTTAGCTTCTGATTCGTTTATCACTGGTTCCACGATAGCTTTTGACTCATTTACGACTGATTCTGTAGTACTAGAAACGAGTCCTTTGGAAGACATACTATTTTCTTTCAACTTCTCTCCCGCATCGCTGGCAATGCATCCTTCCTGATCCACAGTCTCAAGACACTCGTTTTCGTTAGGATAAATCACATCCTTGTCATCTTTGGTAACTTCTTCAGGATTCTCAGCACCCGTCTGAGCATTTTCCGGTAAGGAAGTCGAGGCTTGCTCCACTTCCATTCCAGATACGTTATTGCTGTTCTCATTTTTAATATCAGACTCGCCATTAAATGGTTCTATTTGATCGGATAAATCAAATACTTCCGACGTCTGGTTCTTCTCTGTTACAGCCTCCCGTTCAAGTTTCGTTGAATCGATACTTGAACATTGAATCTGATTTTTAGAAGGAGAGTCCGCATTTAAGTTATCTTCCACTGGTTTTATGTCTCTTCTGACAGCCTTTGGGGACTTGATGGGTTGAGCCTTCTGTATGTTTCTCGACGCGTAAGTTCTGTACTCGTTTTCGTGATACCTTGGGGAGTTTGCATCGCCTTCTTCCTTCCAAATCTCTTTTCTCTGATATGGATACTTCGCTTCACCTTCTTTCTTCTTTTGAGAGTGCGATCTTTTCACATTGGGCGATTTCGGGTTGTTAAAGTAAGTTCCTTTCGACTTATCCTCAAACGATTTTTGACGATTGAAAGGCTCGCTTTCAGAAACAGGCGCGTCCGCATCAGAATGACTATAGGTCACTCGAGTTCTTTGTCGTGGACCTACTCTTCCTGTTCCGGCAATGCTCGGAGAGTTCACTGTAATATATTGATCGCTGTTTGTAATGGCCAGACTGCGGATTCAGGGCCTGATTAGCCATATAGCAGAAATAGCAAATGCTACGGGCCCCGCGTTTCTGGGAGCCCCTTTTGTTTGTAAAAGTTGTGTTCTATTTTATTATCATACAAAATCTACGGCCTCCTGGTAACATTTGCTACAGGCTCCGCACTGACTTAATCCGCCTCTGTGCGAATTTAATTATTCTTTAACGCAAAGGTTGGCAAGGAGCTACACACTTCCACCGATTTTCGGAGGCTACGCCTCCTTTACCCGACCGCGAGTCTCGCTCGCCCGAAGTATGCAGCTCCTTGCCGACCTCTAGTTTATCGAAGAAGAAGAAGAAGAAGGAAAAGCAACTATTGATCATCTAGCAAAATTAGCAAAACAGGTATTCGATAATGTTACGAAGAAGATATAAGAATTGCAAAGTACCTTTAACACTCATTACAGGGCCCTTAGGTGTGTTACCCTGGTTCACTGTGACTTTGATACTGGAATCAGTAGCAATTACAGTCCTCTCTTCGGAAGTTGGGGACAAAGGCGGCTTCACTGGCATTGTCACGTTGTTTCTATGCTGATCGTACATATTATGAGACCTATTGTCGTAATTACTATAGAAGTTCTTTGAAGTTCCACGATGAGAGGCACCTCTTCCACCTCTACTGTGTGAGATATACTCGTTATCTGAAAAGAATACAGTTTAATACTAAAAATTATAAAATATATGCATTCAACGGCATTATAACATACTATTCGAATGATATCTCCTATCAGAGTCTTTATGATCTTTCTTTGCAAAGTCGCCCAACGTAGATCTCGTTGCTTTCTTCGCTACATCGTCTATAATATGCATCTGTAATTTAAAGATCCCGGTTACACCAATGGTAGAAATTCGTTTAATCTGACATTCTTTCGACTGATAGCTACAATAACTGTTTTTAAAATGCATAAATACGAAAAACAATACAGATATATAATGCCAGTATCACTGGTAATCAAACTGCGGATCTTTATGCATTATTATATCTTTATTTCGTAAAAAACCAGGACGAGGAACAAGTTCAATTTATCACCGAGGTCATTCCTTATGGTAAGCATAGAGTAAAGGTGTCATTAATGTTTATTACCATACATGTTTTCTTGTATCTTAAAAATGCGTACATACTATAAATGCATAAAGATCTGCATTCTAGTATTAATCATACTTTATCGTTATCCCACTCTCGCCGCCAGTTTCCTTCAGCAGTTCTCTGCCTGCTGATGCGGTCTTCATCGATGCGGTTCCTCTCCGCTCTCCAAGCATCGTATCCTGGCTGAGATTCGTCCCTATAATTTCCTTTGTACGCTTTGTTATCCTGTTATCAAAATTAACGCAGTTAATTCTTCAGATCAAGAGAGAATATCAAAGTTTAATGTTGTTATGTACACCTTTTGCATATGGTTTTCTCTGCCCCCCCTTTTCGTTTTGAAGTTTCCCCGCATTACTTTGTTATGAGACTTATTTCCAGAGGGTTCCTTCGCATATTCTGTGCCAGGCTCTTCTCGTTCAGAGTCTGCCAGGAAATTGTACTTGGGGTCGGGCGGTGGGCCTTCTCCCTGCAAAAGATTGCTATCTTACATGCACTTTGAAAGCCTCTTACCTTTTTCGCAGAAACAACTTGCAGAAGCATGTAGATAAGATCACATAGCCTACATGAGCAAACGAATGTATTTTTTTTCCCTCGACTGGATGAGCTGGCATCATGTACTCATGCTTCTCTTTAGCAAACTTTGGTTTTGCCTTGGGTGGATTCGAAAATTCTGGTGGTTCCTTCCTTTCTGGCCAATCGGATGACGGTACCATTTGAACCAAGGCATTGAGTTTAGCTGCGTTCTTTTTATCCTCTTCCACCTCCTAATAATAAAAAAGAATTCAAGTAATTTGTGTTTTTTGTTATTCAATCGTATGATGACACACACCTGATGTCTCCTTCTAATCTCTTCATTTTGTTGCCTAATTTTATTAATTTTTGCTTCGAGTGCGTTAGACGTCATCTGAAAAATAAATCCAGAATTAAAATTGAATACTATAGAGGTGGATTTTGGATGTTCAAAGTTCGTAAATTCAACATTTTATATAGACAGCAGATTTTATGCATTTACGAGAAAAACGAGTAGGTGTAATTTAAAACAGTAACAGAACAAGAATTTGAAAATACTGTTATATTGTTTTCAAAGGAAATAAATTTCTGTTCCGCTCCAGTTTGTTGTAATTTAGTTAGAACATTTTTATTTTGCCGAAAATTATGAAAAATTGCAATTTTTTACTGAACTTCTAGTCTTGCATAGAAATTGAAGTCGTTTGGTCCATTCATAAAAAAGTAATTTTTATCTAAGGTGTGTGGAAACAGTTATGCTGCCAGCTGTATGATAAATATGACAATGGCAAAAAAATTATAAACACAGTAGATCAATCTCGGCGAGCAAAACCTTTTTAAATATTGAGACACAGTATATCTATATACGAAGTGTAAAAGTAGGTAGACCGATTCGTGTCACGTTTCGACGCTTCATTTCATAACGTATCCACGTTCGAATTCCGAACGGTCCCGATAAACGATACGATCCATTTTGCTGGTAATGCTGCGCGAAGTAAAATCGTGCCTTTCTACGAAAACAAAAAACAAATCGGCACAGATAGTCGACAAAAATTAACCTGCCGCGGTAGGCTAAATATTTGCATTGACAATGACGCAGTCGAATGTAATTTCGAATTAAAGGTACCAATTCTCGAATGAAAATGATTTTTTTTAATAGAATGCAGTCCTATACGTATATAGGAGGTGTGCATATATACATAGACATATACGTGTCGCTTTATGTAAATGAAAAAGTTTTAAGGCGAAAGGAATGTAGGCTTCCAAACTAGTTCAACTCCGGATGAGATTAAAGTCATTTAGAATATAGGTCAGACGGAGAATTTTCTTGTTAATTCGGAGAATTTGTTATCGGCGTTCAGAGTCCGATTATTTTGATGCGTTACGGTATATGAACGTGCGGGGACAGGAACGTACGTTTGCAAGTAGGTAGCGGACGCTCTGAGGTGAGAAATATTAAAACATCACGGACGATTGTGTTACGCTGTTTTTCACTGAACGATCAGCCACATATGCCACTGTCGAACAATTCTCTTAGTTTCCTAAGAGGGAACACATTCGCACGACAACGCGACAAGTACGGATGTTTCTCGGCGCGGATAAGAAAAATTACTGTGGCCCAGTGGTTTTCATTTCCGCTCGCAAACTGTTCAGGAACGTGCCAACTTCACCGGAAATTCGAATCACTCGCTAGTTTTATTTTTCGATATTGATTTACTAAAGTCGTGCCAAGTTATCAAATAAATACCTGATACGTCATCAAAGGAGTAGAAAAATTAATTTTGTATTGGTTTGTAGGTAAATAACGAACACTGGCTGAGAAGAGTGTTCCATCTTATATCATGTTATTCATTGGCAAATATATATTTATACAGGGAGGAAATTAGATAGAAAAATTATGGAGGTTCTGTTCCATGCTGAATAGACCCGACACGCAATGTATTTTAGTCTCTAATATATATGTATACTATGGATGCGTATCCTGGTATCCTGGGTATCCGAAATTTTCCATATCACAAATTGAAAGTCCCGACTTCTATAAGTCCATGGCAGAATTGAGACTTTATAGAATATATATTATATTATTTTTAAAAAAATTTTTTATTTCTATTGAACTCTCGGTTTTCCTATACACATACTATATCTATGCCGGGTCTATAGGTATATATGGTCTAAGGTGGTAGTGTATTTGCTAATTATTCGAATCTACGTTATCGAACTTGTTGTCAATCGATTTCAAATTGTGATTCTTAGATGTCGCTGTCAGATATTTTCCGATTCATTTCACGTCACTAAACGATAAATATCAAATTCCGTTTCGCGCCTTTATTATGAGATCCGCTCGTACTACTCTTTAGATATATTATTATTGAAAGCGTGTGACACTGAAAATTGAATATACGAAAATGAGCAAGAAACCGTTTGCCGCACCTTCTGCTGCGAAAAAGGCAAAATACCGGTAAGTTTCTACTTTATTTATCGAAAATCGGTTTTTAACCTAACTCAATCGGTTAAATTTAGCTTTGACATTCTTACATTAATTCTCTAGAATATATCTATAATGTTTTAGTAAACTCGTATTAATATTTTACAGCGTATTTTTAACGTAATCCATATATTATACTTTCACCTTTTATATCGAAACACAAGATTTTGTATTATTTGAATTTTTTCAACGAATATTTTAGTCAATTTGTATGCGTCATTAGATTACAAATATTTATACAAAACAAAAATTTCATAACAGTTATGAAGAGTTTGAGTTTGGTTTAAAGATTTAAAAATAAATTTTTAATGCATAATTCTTGTTAACAGGAATAATGATGATGAAGAGGAGGATTATCCTGGGTCCTTTGAAGCAGAACTGGCTAATATGGATGAAGCTGATGAGGAATTCGGGGATGTTTCGCATATTGCAGAAGAGGTATACATATTTTGAAAATTTATTGTATTACAATTAGACGAGATCAATCGTTCAAAACCATACTTCTAACAAGTATAATATATAAATATTTTTAATAATTTAAAGATCAATTTTATTATTCTAGCCAGCTGAAGAACAAATAGATATTAAACCAAAAACAGTGAGTCAATGTCCGTGAAAAAGTCATATTCAGCTAGTGTATGTTTAAAAAGCATATTACATTTAATGACCATCTGCTTGGTTTATTTAATTTCGTATTAATTTATCGCAATGTGCACCCATCATTTATTCTATTGCAGCTTGTTATATTTATATTTATTTTAAGCACATAATAATCTGCTAATGTATGAATTCACTATTAGCCTGCAGATCCCTTCAAAATTAATGAAAAATCGTCCAGAAAAGATCTCTCCAATAAAAATGGAAATTTGTACAAAGATCTGCAGTCTATTTGTTACATTAATTTATAGAGTAATGCACTACGTTCACATTATAGTTATGTAGATACCATTCTTACTGTATTTACATTGCTCAGTGTTGTAAAATACGTTTTCCAATGGAGTGTTTAATTGTCTACTACGTTTACTAATTAAGTTCTTTTCAACAGGGACCCGAACAAGAAAATACATCATTGAAATGGAGTAGACCTCCTCCACCGGAGTTAAATCCACAGAAAGAATCATTAATTTTTCAACAAATAGAAATCGATCATTACACGGGTATAAAATTCTTACTTAATAAATACTACTTATAATTGGTGCACACTAAAATTTTGATACTAATACAAAATTGTTGTTTCAGGTTCTCCACTATCTGGAATGCCAGGTAGCAGAATAGGTCCTGTACCAATAATGAGAATGTATGGCGTCACAGAACAAGGAAATTCTGTTTGTTGCCATGTCCATGGGTTCAGCCCATATTTATATGTTTCTGCACCAGCCAAATTTACAGATCATCATTGCAAACCTTTCAAGGTATCTATTAAGTCGAATAAAAAATCCGCAATCTATTAATTTCATTTAATTATGTTAAAATTTGTGTATTCCGCAGGAAGCACTCAACAAAGCAGTGCTCAAAGACATGAGATCAAATCCAGAAAATGTTCAAGAAGCCATCTTAGCAGTTGAACGAGTGTATAAGCAAAATTTGTACGGCTATGCAGGACAGGAGAAACCATTGTTCCTAAAAATTACGGTAGCGTTGCAGAAATTAATAGCACCCTGTAAAAGACTGCTCGAGAAGGAGATCGTCTACCCTGAATTCAATCACCAATACAGTGCCTTTGAAAGCAACATCGATTTTGATATTAGGTGTGTAACTATCAGGTTGGAGGGAAAGTTCTGTCTTATTTGAAAGAAAGCATATAAATCAATTTATAGAAATACAATGGGTGTACAAAGTGTTTACAAAACGATCTGATTTTTTGTAATAAATTAGAAGCATTGGTTAAACCTAATAATTTCATTTCATCTCGTGGTTTGTAGATTTATGGTAGATACATCAGTAGTAGGATGTTCGTGGATAGAATTGCCCCCTAAAACCTGGAAGTTACGTGGCCATCATGGTCACCATCTGCAACCGACTACAAGATGCCAGTTGGAAGTGGATATCGCGTGGGACACTTTCATTTCCCACGAACCGGAAGGCGAATGGTCCAAACTTGCTCCATTTAGAATACTCAGTTTTGACATTGAATGCGCTGGACGTAAAGGTAATGTCATCATATCGCAAGCCTCTATGAAAAATACAAATTTTCTGTGTTGGTACCAAGTAGCTTGAGTTACACAGAAATTTATTTCGATGTTCCACCCTTTTAAGACATTATAGATAACATAACAGTCTTTTCACATCTTTCTGACGTTCCTTAATCATTTCATTTTAAACTGTATCTTCAGGTATTTTTCCCGAACCGAATCACGATCCTGTTATACAGATCGCCAACATGGTAATCAGGCAAGGAGAACAAGAACCTTTTCTGCGAAATATTTTTACACTCGACACGTGTGCACCCATCATTGGTTGCCAAGTTTTGAGCTTTGAAAAAGAAAGCACAATGTTAGAGGTGTGTAAGCATAACCCGTTGCGGTCCAAATTATTTCCATTCTTTTATTTCAGAACTTCCTTCAATATAATTCTTTGTTAGCTTACGTAGAATAGCTGAAAAACACTGATATTATTTATGAATGGACTGTAAACCAGTAAAATAAGTAATAGTTTCACATTGTTTGATCTCTTCAGAAATGGGCAGACTTCGTGAGACAATTGGATCCAGACATCTTCACAGGCTATAACATAAACAACTTCGATTTCCCGTATTTAATTAATCGAGCTCAACATCTGAACGTAAGGGACTTCAGTTTCCTCGGTCGAATAAAGAACATCAAATCGGTAATCAAAACTCAGATGCTCCAAAGCAAGCAGATGGGTAAACGTGAAAATAAGACTATCAATTTCAACGGTAGGGTTCCCTTCGATTTAATATTGGTAAGGACGATTATAATATTAATTAATAGACTGCGGATTTTATGCGCAAAAATGAATGGTCGAAATTTAACATAGTAAAAATTCTTGATTCTTCCTTTTATTTTTATAAGACAACACAGACTAGCTACTGTTACTGCTTGGTTGGGTTCATTATTAAAGATTTTATCATTATCAATGTATTATTTTCATTTTGTTAAAATTGTTAAAGAAGGAATGACTCAAAAGAATCTCATCTTATCTGGCATCGGTTTCTTAATAAAGATCCGCAGACTATTAACTAAACACAGTGTTACATTAGAGTGGATGAAAATAGTGTTCATATACAGGTGCTGGTCAGAGATTACAAGCTGAGATCGTACACATTGAACGCAGTTTCTTACCATTTTCTACAAGAACAGAAGGAAGACGTGCACCATAGTATCATCTCAGATTTACAAAATGGGAATGCACAAACACGACGCAGGCTCGCTGTTTATTGTTTGAAAGACGCATACTTGCCTCTGAGATTGTTAGACAAGCTAATGTGCATTATTATTTACATGGAGATGGCAAGAGTCACTGGAGTCTCAATTTACAGTTTGCTAACCAGAGGGCAACAGATCAAAGTGGTCTCTCAACTACTGAGAAAGGTTAGCAATTTATTTCTTCTTTCAATTCTTACCTCTTTCTAAGAGTGCAAAGGGTTAATAATTCTAACGTGTTCGAAATTATGTAAAGGCAGGTTTAGATTTTTCTAAAATGCACAAAATCCTGCTAATTGTTCATTTACGGTTTCAGGCGAAAGAAAAAGGTTACCTGATGCCTGTTCGCCATGGTCAGCCAGGTGAAGACCAGTTCGAGGGTGCTACAGTCATAGAGCCAAAGCGTGGATACTATAACGATCCCATAGCCACTCTAGATTTCAGTTCTCTATATCCCAGTATCATCATGGCGCACAACTTGTGCTACACAACTTTGTTAAACAACGAGAGGCAAGTTAAATATGACGTCAACGCCAACGACATCACTAGAACGCCAAGCAACTCCACGTTCATCAAAGCCAACGTGAGAAAAGGACTGCTTCCTGAAATTCTGGAGAGCCTTCTGGCAGCTAGGAAGAAAGCGAAAAATGAGTTGAAAATCGAGACTGATCCTTTAAAGCAGAAAGTGTTGGACGGTAGACAATACGCTCTGAAAGTCTCAGCAAATTCTGTTTACGGTTTCACCGGTGCGCAGATGGGGAAGCTACCGTGTTTGGAGATATCTGCTGTAAGTTTTAATAATATAGTGGGTGTACGTTTATTTGGTACAATTATAAAAACGTTATTCTATTTTAAAAGGTGTACGAACACTTTGTACACCCACTGTATATGATTTCTTTAAATCTTGTGACGTTATTTGAAGCTTAATATTTTATAAAAACTTTACAGAGCGTCACTGCTTACGGACGTACCATGATAGAAAAAACGAAGCACGAGGTAGAAGAAAAATACTGTGTTTCAAACGGATACAAAAATGATGCTGTAGTCATCTACGGAGACACTGATTCTGTGATGGTTAACTTCGGCGTGAAAGCAATCGAAGAGGCCATGGCACTCGGAAAGGAAGCCGCAGAATATGTTACATCCAAGTTTCAGAAGCCCATCAAACTAGAGTTCGAGAAAGTCTACTTCCCCTATTTATTAATTAACAAAAAACGATACGCTGGTCTGTATTTCACGAAGCCTGATAAGTACGACAAGATGGACTGCAAGGGCCTCGAAACCGTGCGTAGAGACAACTGCCCTATGGTCGCGAACATGATGAACACCTGCTTGCAAAAATTACTCATCGATAGGTAATTATATATATTGTAAAACTTCTGTAGACTTAATTAATAATATACTCTTTTAATAGGAACCCCACCGACGCGGTGAACTATGCAAAACAAATGATCAGCGATCTATTGAGAAATCGTATTGATATATCCCAACTGGTCATTACAAAAGAATTGACTAAGACTGAATACGCAGCCAAACAAGCTCATGTAGAATTGGCAGCGAAAATGAAGAAAAGGGACGCAGGTACAGCACCGAAACTTGGCGACAGAGTCCCCTATGTCTTCATAAGAGGAGCCAAGGGAGTTCCAGCGTATCAGAAAGCGGAGGATCCAATCTACGTGTTGGAGAACAACATTCCCATAGACACCAACCATTATTTGGAGAATCAACTGTCCAAACCACTGGTGCGAATCTTTGAACCGATTCTAGGTGATAAAGCAGAGTCCCTTCTTTTAAAAGGAGATCACACGCGAACAAAATGTGTAGGAACATCGAGAGTCGGTGCTCTATCCGCTTTCACACGCAAGAAAGAAGTATGCTTAGGTTGCAAAGCCGTTCTGAAACCGGAGAGAGAGAAAATGGCTGTATGCGAGTACTGCGAACCCAAGGAAGCAGTGTTCTATCAGACTGAATTGTATCAAGGTAGAGAATTGGAAGAAAAATTCTGTAGACTGTGGACCGAGTGTCAGAGGTGCCAGGGGAGTCTTCACCAAGAAGTATTGTGCACGAAGTCTGTATCGTTGCGTCGAGGAAATTGATTTTGCAAACGAGCGATTTGGGAACCCTTTAATAATAGATTAATTATCTTGTTTCAGTCGTGATTGTCCAATATTCTACATGAGGAAGAAAGTGCAAATGGAATTGGATACTCAAATGAAACGAATCGAGAGATTTGGGATACCCGAGTGGTAACGTTATAGGTATTGTGAGACTTGCTGGACAGGTATAATTATAGTTATTGTTGCATTTCATACTTATATGTGAAATTCTATTTTCATACGCTTAGATCGATCATACTCAAATATGTCACTTAATAATGATGCTAGACGAAAATGTCAAAAGACACCGTGATTGGGTTTAAAGAGGTAAATGTTCTGATAATAAGAAATTCTTCTGAAGTTTACATTTCCCGAGATTTTAAGGTGATCGATATTTTTTAATGTGATCTTATGTTCTTACACAAGGCGAACTATTATTTTCTTTTTAAATCAATGACAAGTTATATGTTTGAAGTATTCAAATATCATTATTATGCTCATTTTGATTAATTATCAATACATTTCTCTCATTAATTATACAATCTCTGCATTAATTATTCACCCTCTTACACTCTAGTACGAAGTAAGAATAAGCCTTAGACATATCAAAGTTTCCATAAAATATTTACTTCGTTCGTCAGATTTTGTACAAATCATTGGTAGAAATTTCTTGGGTGGTACATAGGAAAATGATTTCTGCTCTAAGTATACTCGAAATAATTGAAATGATTGGTCGAATACAATTGGTGCTTGGAGCATTGATTATGAAACAGTATCTATATTTACTTTAAATACATAAATTATCAAATCTCCGATACACTGTTCAGTAATTGTATGTGATACTTAAATATATTATCCGTTATTATTTGGTATGTAAACTGAAGTAATTAAGATTACACATAGTTTCGGCTCTGAACAAAAAGATTAACAACATATATTTTTTAACTTTGCAGGATATTGTTATTTTCAAAACGAGTATGACGTGAAATGTAAATCTCGCTTTTGTGGGAGGGAGCAGCATCGGTTTTTTCTTGCGAAAACAAATGCAAATAATTCGTAAATACGTTATTCACGATACATCGTCTGTCTGAATGATGCGAAACATGTTTCCCTGTTTTGGGTGTGGTATTCCTTTCTTTTTTTTTATATAAAAGAATTTTTTTACATTTCAAGGGCTTATATTATATAAATGAAATTAAACCAGTTACATATATGTACACAATTATTCACACACTATGTCAACGGTCTTGACACGTTAAACGATTTCCAATTTCACTGAAACATCTATGAATGATAGCCTTGATTACTGGTAATAGTAAAAGTGATATATTTATATATCAATATACACACTATGTTTCCCATTGGCTAATTACGGGTAGCACACTTGATGTATAGACGTTTTATTTTTATATTCAAAAAATTTGTTAAAACTGTTATGTTGTATTGCTTCGTGTTGTAACGAAAACTTCCTGATCGACTTTATAAAAATAAGAAAAGACGAACTGCAGTAGCGATATAATAGTTAAGCATACTAATGACAGAAAAGAATGAACGTTTCTCCGAATCCGAAAGATTTTTTAGTTTGTTTTTTGTTTCTACTTCTTCTTTTTTTATTACACTACGAATCCACGTAAGAAAGATAAAACTTTTTGGTTCAGTTTTATTCTCTGTTTCACAGTATGAAAAAGGTGTATAGTAAATCTTAGAATAGATCTTCAATGGAAATTGTAAGGCTATTTAAAATATAATAAATAAACATAATGAGGCGCCCAGCATCGCGCAGGTCATTCGAAACGACAGTCGTGTGTGACTAGTCTTCTCAGTAAGGCTTGGGTAAAAAAAATTCGTTAATAATCTTGATCATTTTTTACTTTGCAGCGCGTTCGACAACCAGTCCATCGCTTGGTCGAGACCCTCGCCTTTCGTCGCGGATGTTTTGAAGATTTGGAACGTTCTGTTTTTGAGGGCGTCTAACCCGAGCGCCTGATGCACCTCTGCGACACTTAAACAGCCCGCCATGTCTTGTTTGTTCGCTAACACCACCAAAATAGCGCCTTGCAACTCTTCCTCCTGAGAAGATCAATTACATATGTATTTATATAAAATATGATCTCGGTCATTTTAACACTAGGTTGTTTAAAATAATTAGAAAGCGTGGATCTCCAATTTTTAACCATTTTTTAAATAATATAACCCAAAGAAAGAAATGTATCGAATAATCTCTCGTGCATGTATTTTTACAATCTCAATAATCGTGAATTAACAATATTAAAACGCGTCCCGCAAAACCTAGTATTAATCTGATCATTTCTACGATCTGATCTGTATATTTTAAACATTTAATGTTTCATACTTAAAACTGTGATCATTGTTATTTATTATATTAAACAGCACTTACTCGCAGCATATAAATTAATTCATCTTTTGATATGCCTATTCTATCCTTGTCTGCAGAGTCGACAACGTAAATTATTGCATCCGTGTTCGAGTAATAACACCTCCAGTATGGTCTACAAATTTAAAGAAATATGTAATCCATAATTATTAAACCTCATTTTTAAGCTTTTTAATTCTGGGAACGAGAGTATTCGTTTCAAGAAGAACTTCTCAATCATTTACAGCCAACGTACCGTATACTAGTTTGTCCACCAAGATCCCACACTTGAAACTTTATATTTTTATACGTGACTTGTTCTACATTAAACCCTATAGTAGGAATTGTTGTAACCACCTCTCCCACCTGCAATCTAATAAAAGAGGGATTACAGAAACTTTGTAGTCAAGCGTGATTAAATCAAACATGATCTTCGAAGTTTCTTTTAATTAGTGTTCAATTAAATAAATTTCTTTGATCTTCTGCTTACTAAAAATATCGATACAAAATCAGCAAGTCTTATTGCACTCTAAAGTACACTTCAATAATTAATTGGGATAAGACAATAAATTAATATGCACTATAGAAATTACATATAGGGTGTCAAGAAAGTAATGGTCAGTTATTTTAAGGGTGATCATTATTAAATTATTGGTGCAAGTTGTGCAGCACTTTCTCAATTGCCATCTTTTAAAATAAAGGACAGTATGATAAGCAAAATGGTAGTTTCCATTTATCAACACATGCTGTTACCTGTTGACTTTGTAACCCAGTTTCACTACTAACCACTACACTACTATTACCTACACTTCTACCCAGACCATGTCCCTTATCATTCAGACTTCCTTATCACTGGGTTCAACATTGCAGATCTAACAGGTTCTATAACTAAGAACCAGTAAAATGTCTACTGCTTTATCCAAGAAGGTAATGCATTCGATTCGGATGCATTGAACTTCCAAACAATGCTGCGACAGTCATAGTTGACTATAGCAACCGAACTCAATAAATACGCATATACTTCACGAACAATGCTGTTTACAATTTTGTGACTGCAATTAATACTAAAATAGTGCTTTAAAATGATAAGTGTACACATGAACATGTCGATATTTGTATTTTTAGTATTACGAACTGAAATATACATACATTTATACACTATGACTCTAATATGGACAATTTCACTTGGACATTGGAGGCAAAATCAAGAAAATATGCCCAGCAGTCAACGTGTTAATAGGTTTTCCGTAGATAAACTGTAAACGACTTGTAGACTAGTTTTCTTGCATTGAACGTGCTGTGGAGAATCTACTTTAGGATCGTTACTTTCGTGTCACCCTGTAGAAGCGTTTAAACTGTCACGCGAAACGCAGGCTAGCTTGTCAATGTGGACCAAACCTGTATAAGATCGTAGTTTTCCCAGCACCGTCCAGACCCAGGATTAAAATTCTCATTTCCCGGCTGCCGAGCAGATTACGAAAATAACTGAGTAGTCCTCCTAGAAAAAATGTAGAACCGTCGGTATCGCGTAGAATCGTCGAGGAACGAGAACTGTCGGCCGATATCAACCTCTAGCATTCGTGTTCGGTTCGGGGATTCGATGATTTCGAGAATGGGAACTCGGCAAAAAGGTATCGAATGACTCACCCATATTAATAACGTGTTATTTCCGATTCATATAGTACAAATTAACGTTTATTGTCAAATATAACAATCGGAGTTCTGTCCAAGTAACCGGGGCTGCACACCCCCTTTAACTGTCCACAGATACAGATACAGTCCTCTTTGGATCACTTGCTGACTTGTATCGTTCCTCCAACATACGTGAAGTTCGCCGCAGTTCCCTCTACCTTCGACGAAGAGTATACTACAAGCGAAACTCTTGTTAGAATATTTGATCTCGGGGCTCGTAAATCGAATGGCCTTGATAAATTGTTCTACACTGTTCTACGCACAGTGTCGTTACTTTTTCTGAATTTATATTTATATCTTTTTATCTGGGACATCGGAATGGAAGAAAAATAAACGATTGTTTGTCGGAGATTGGAAGCGCGGCAATATTTGAATTGTAGTTTAGGAGGTATTTCAAACGGTAAAATTGAATGAGCATGCGCACTCGATTAGTTCTAAATCTACGTTGATCTACGTTCATTTGTAGACGCACGCGCACTAGATCCTCAAAAATACCATCGAATTTTCGTCTCTACCATGTTCTGCGTTTTCAATATGCCAACTGGATCAGGAAAAATCCTCGCACAACCTGTTCTCCGAGTAAAAACGCTTACAGCGTGGATCTTCATGCATTCGCAAAAGAAGCTCCAGTAAATCAGGAACACATCAAAGTTCAGTAGAACTTCTTTTTTCATTTACATTTTTTGCTCTTTATCTATTTAAATCACGAGCAAGTTTCACATGCTCCACACTCGCCTACACAAATGCAAATATGGAAACGCAGTTTAGATACATTTTTTATGTACTCTTGACATAAGCATATATGCTATAGCCTCCGGTGAAATATTAATTCCACGAAAGCGTCATTTATAATTTAAAAGGTTGTTGACGGTCTGTTGACTTTTTATGCGAACAAACACCTGGATTGACAAAATGATAAGCAAACTGCGCGTCGCTGGTATTTGCGATATAAAAATTGTTCGAGAAGCGAGTCAAAATCTTTCGTAAATACGAGCAACATTCCCATCTTGTTTGAAGCCGATTAAATTCTATATTCTCTATTAAATATTAATCAATGTGGCACAATTTAGACATCAATTCTTCTAATAATCAAGGTTGTACTGTAATTCCTTATTTTAAACTGTTACATGCTGTCATTCAGTCCAAACTAAAATTTATCCAACCATATATAAAATCAATATCATAGTCAATACAATTTCTACATAAAGACATTGTTTGTCAACATATCTTATACAAACATGTTAGTGCTTCGTTCTTTTGCACAGTAGTGTACATTCCAAAAAATGGAGTTATTTTAAAAATTCCCAATATCAAAATTCTCAATTTTTCACCATCGATAACAATTCCTTATTTTAAACTGTTACATACTTTCATTCAGTCCAAACTAAAATTTATCCAACCATATATAAAATCAATATCATATTCAATACAATTTCTACATAAAGACATTGTTTGTCAGCATATCTTATACAATCACGTTAGTGCTTCGTTCTTTTACACAGTAGTGTACATTCCAAAAAATGGAGTTATTTAAAAAATTCCCAATATCAAAATTCTCAATTTTTCACCGTCGATAACAATTGCAGCGTGGCGCGTCGACGAAGTTCACAAAATGGCGTTGGGATGGCGCCAGGACCGTTTTCCACGGGTTCGTCCCTCGCTCAACAGGTTCTTTTTTTTTGTAGACTGGACCGAAAGTGGTTCTGCTGGGATGCTGCACAAACGCGGCGCCTGTGTTGCCAGTAATTGACAGCTGCCGAAAAGCGGCGACTCGTTGTATACGTGTGCGCGGATATTTCGTCCCCGTAACGAGACACGGCCGATACGGTTCGTGCCGTAAATTTTAAAACAAGTCCGCGAAGAGAGAGCCCGAATAACCGTTTTCGTATTTGCTATCGGGTATCTTCGGTCCCCGATGCATTATGTATTTGCGCCAACCTGGTCGTCCGCGGGCCGCCGTTTAAAACGACCCACAGTGTGTTTACAGTTTCGTGAGACGTGTTCTGGTGCGCTTTTCACCGCGGTCATGTAATACTTTTCGTCCATCGAGCCTCTTCGCGCGAAACCAGTGTGCCCACCAGGATGCGAACGCGGCATTCGATCAAACAGTGTAGTTTCTATTAAAAAATCTCGTCGCGGGTTCTACGGGGACCGTCATGCCGAGGATCCACATATGTTCGGCCCTACCAGCACGTTGAAGATTCCTCGGTAAGTCACGCAGCGAGTCCTCGTATCATTCTGAACCTTTGAACTGCACACTCTGATGCGTTTAGTCCAAAGTCTAAGAATTTTTCTTTGGGTTAGACTTCGGTTAAATAATAAGAACCTTTAGGCTGCCACGGATCGAAAAATGACTTTGTGGTGGAAACAAGTCGATGAAATCGAAGGAAACGTGTACACGAAGCTAACAATCTTGCAGGTCCAAGAATTTGATTCGCGTTCAAGTGAAATAATTCATGAAAATGAATATTTGCCGCTTCTTTTGTTCAAACGTTGGTAAAGTAACCGAGGAACCGTTTAATTGGTGTAAGAGGTTCTTCTCCTCTTCAGATTTTTGTAACATAGTTGTGGCCCTCGGAAGACACCTGAGGCACGTTCATAATAGCTGTCCGCTAAACTCGTATCTTATAAGCCTGAAGCGATAGACACCAAACGGACAACTATTATGACAATGCTGGAAATTGTCAATTTTTACATGAAGATCCACAAGCAATTTCAAACAAGCTTCAAACTATGTACAGACTGAAAGCAACACAATTATTTAATTTATTCAATTTCGATGTGTATCTTTAACCTCGTGGTTCTAAAAATGGTAGTCATTCAGTTTAGGGAGAAATAATCCTAGATCATTTCTATCGTTATTTTTAACCTTACCTCAAGGTTTTAATAAACTTATTCAATGAAACACGGATCTAAAAATGTCAAAATCCAGTTAGC
Organism: Lasioglossum villosulum; assembly: GCA_963971365.1. Taxonomy (NCBI): domain Eukaryota; kingdom Metazoa; phylum Arthropoda; class Insecta; order Hymenoptera; family Halictidae; genus Lasioglossum; species Lasioglossum villosulum. The sequence continues at coordinate 6,101,262 of OZ020497.1, read as the reverse complement.
GATTAAACAACTGTGATTTCACGCGCTTCTGACAAAAATGAATGGATCAAGTTCAAAACAGTGAAAGGATTAAAAGATCGTAAAAATATCAAGATTTCCATTTAGTGGATATGATTAACTCGTTGCACTCGGAGCTATTTTAACTTGAAAATTAAACATTTCTTCCGGTCTGGAATAATTCTATTCTATACGATTTTTTTTATTTATATAGTGGGTGTATAAAATGTTCGTACACCTTTTAAAATACAATACATTTTTTATATTTGTACCAAACGACTTGATTCTTTGTAATTAATTAGAAGCTTTGATTTATGAAATGATGTGCAAAAACGATTGTTCAAAAATTACAATTTACAAAATTGCGAGCAAAGATAAAAGAAGCATTTCTTTTATTTTTTTTATTAGGGCCCTTGATAAAAATTTAAAATATATGTTTGTTACACACGTGTTGAAAATTTCATCGAAATTGATTACATACACACGAGCTGCAAGCGGTTAAAAATAGTGAAAATCGTAGTTCTACACGATTTTTGATCAGTTTCTGCATAAAATCCACAGAATCGTACATCTTTCGATGCGTGCCGTTTTTTCCTGCGTCAAAAGATTTCGATGAAATTTAAAAATATAAATAACAAAACATAAATTTTTAAGTTTCATTGAGGGCCCAAATAAAAAGGTTTTAAAACATGCCTTTTTTATTTTTGCATGTAACAATGCTTCTAATTAATTATAAAAAATCAGGTCGTTTGGTACAAATATAAAAAGGTTGTTATTCCATTTAAAAAAGTGTACGAACACTTTGTACACCCACTGTAGATATGAAATTGATGTAATACCTCATACATAACTTAAATGTTTAAGAATCGATTAGATAGCAACATATTTACTGTTACAATGTTTAGTGGTGACTCGGAGTCACCATTCGAGTGCTAAGGGTTAAAGAACAACAGAACATTTTGTCTGGCTCTAGTTGATAGACACTTTGGTCGACAGATAAGAAATAAAATAAAGTCAGCGAGTTTCGTGATATGTAACGCAGGACGAACGATCAGGATTGCCGGCGCGTGTTAGAAAGTTCGCGGACTCGAACAAACGGCGGGAACCGGTTTTCCCGAAAAACCGATTTTTCTCGGTGCGGCCGCGGGCGACGTTTCAGGACGGGTTCGAACATGTTCGAACCCTGCGAGGAGGACAGAGCCGTCGGGAACGATAACGTGAATCCGTTGAGGAACGATTTGGGCTTCCTTTCAGAGGATTTACAGCTAACCGGTTACCGCGTAGGCTGCCGGAGTCTTGTTTGATAGATCATGGATCCTCCTTCTCGGACTTTCGCCCGATCGGTGACGTACCAGACATTGATGTAGCGTTATGCAAATTTCATTTCCGGTATAAGAATACCTGATTTATTCGTGGATAACGAATCACGATTTTATTCGAGGCATTGTGCGTTATGAATAAAATAAATGAAACGAACAAATTACCACCGTTACTTGAATACTACATTTTATCTGTTCAAAACTGATTAGACGACGAGTGACATCAGATGTTTGCCGACAATCTGCGGATCTAGAACGTGTCGTCGAGATAATATAGGAAGTGCACCTGTGAGTAGAACCGGTTGACGAGAAATCTGTGTATGAACGACTAAAAAGATGTTCCCTGCTTCAATTTAATTAGATTTAACTCATTTAATGCATGCAGCACGCAAGGACTCCCTCCGCACAGTTAATATCTAAGACTAAGTACTTTATGTTTAGGTAGATACTTGGAGGATCACTAGGGATTATTGAACTGGATCCTCCAGTAAATATATAAGGCTGAAGTTAATTATTTGAATTTATTTACTACTTGAAACGTTGAAAATATAAGAAACAATTTGAAATTTTAATTCTATGACCCTTCGATGAAACAATCGTCTAGAATTCTAGAAATGCAAATTACTTATAATGAACTTATAATAAACTTATAATGAACTTATAATGAACTTATTTCTGACCAATTGTTATTTGAACGTATCAAATATTTATCAATGGAAATGTGATTGTATAAATGTGGCTATATATATTTACAGTATCAATCACATCAGCCATCCAGGTAATGTCAAGCGAACAAGTGACAACCCTAATCGATACGAATCTGCGTGCCACCTGTCCGAGAATTAATAAAAAGATAAAAAACAAGAGAACGGTGTCAGAAAGCGGTGTCCCGTAATAAAAAGTGTCGCGGAAAGCCGCGTATCTCGAACGTAATCTTCGACCACCGGGGACATAAATCGAAACCGGTAGCCATATTCGGGACACCTATAACGTGAACGCAGGGGAATCTCGCGTACTTATTCACGAAGATTATTCCGTGTGATCGTAAATACGGTGCCCGATATACTATCGTAAACCTAGCCAGCCACGTGATGCGAATGCTTATATGTATACCGCGTGCGCGCTTATTAAATCGTCGGCTGTTTACTTGCACGAGCCGCTTGTCCCGCCGATCTTCCGACCCGTAACGATCTCGTAAATCGTGCTGATCTACGGGCCCATAGGGCACCGTTTACGCGCGTTCCCTCGTCTATTTTTCTGTAGCAGAATTCCCGGATGCACAAACATTGGGTGGGGCTAACAGCTCGAAATCTTCGTTCCTTAAACAATTGATCGAATTTCCTTTTGCACTTGATAATATGGCGTGGAATTTATACAGATTCACTGTTCATGCATCTATTTTTTGATGTTATTTCAAAATAGACCCACAGGACTTTACTAAGAAGTATATAGTTATAATTTATACAAAATAGAAGGGTGCACCTCCAGATTGTTGAATTCAGCTCGAAATTCGAATTTCCTTTTGCAGTTGATAATATGGCGTGGAATTTATACAGGTTCACTGTTCATGCATCTATTTTTTGGTGTTATTTCAAAATAGACCCACAGGACTTTACTGAAAAGTATATAGTTCCAATTTATACAAAATAGAAGGGTGCACCTCCAGACTGTTGAATTCAGCTCGAAATTCGAATTTCCTTTTGCACTTGATAATATGGCGTGGAATTTATACAGGTTCACTGTTCATGCATCTACTTTTTGGTGTTATTTCAAAATAGACCCACAGGACTGTACTAAAAAGTATATAGTTACAATTCATACAAAATACAAGGGTGCACCTCCAGACTGTTGAATTCAGCTCGAAATCTTCGTTCCTTAAACAATTGATCGAATTTTCTTTTGCACTTGATAATATGGCGTGGAATTTATACAGGCTCACTGTTCATGCATCTATTTTTTGGTGTTACTTCAAAATAGACCCACAGGACTGTACTAAAACGTATATAGTTACAATTCATACAAAATACAAGGGTGCACCTCCAGACTGTTGAATTCAGCTCGAAATCATCGCTCTCAACCAATTGATTGAATGTCGTCTGCATTTGACTTGGTGTTAATTCAAAATAGACCCACAGGACTTTACTAAAAAGTATACAGTTACAATTTACGCAAAATAGAAGGGTACACCTACAGACTGTTAAATTGTGCAGAAGTTTATAGAACGGTATTTTGAGCCCCATCCTATAGTAGACTTGTCTATCATACTTCAGATGTCCTAGCATCCTGGACTCCTAGCACTATGATTTACTTTACGATCACAGAGATTAGAATTTCTCTGGCCGTTTATAATTTTCTAGAGGAAATTGAAACTGTGTAGCGTAAGTGTGCCTGGTCTTAGGAAACGAGTTGCTTGGAAATGAATATCTGCTAACAAACTATTATACATTCGAATGAACACAATGATGAGAATAGGAATGGCTGACTATTGGCCTCTTCTTGTATACTTGCAAGAACAGGTGAAAAATAAGCATAAGTGAGTAGAAAGAAAAATAATTCTATGGAGCTAGGATCGCATATTAAACCACCGTGCGTTGGATCCTGCGCGGCATTCAATGCCCGGTACATACACCATACGCTTGTGCTATGGTATGGTATGGCATGGCGTACGGCCGTGCGTCCGCCCCGCGGCCACCGCATTCCAACGGCTGCCCAAACCGAAACCTATATCGTATACTCCCATCTCTCTCTCCTCTCTCTCTCTCTCCTTCTCTCGTGATGTCCTCTCCTCGCTATACCTCCTTCTTCCTATCTTCCTCCGCGTTGTCTTACTCTGTACCCCCTCCCCCGATCTCTTTCTAACCCCCACCAGATGCCCTCTTAGGCCGTCATCACAAGAGCGTTAACTCTTTCAGGGGTACAGAGGCCACCGCGATATGTTTACAGTCCCGTAAAAATTCGAATGCTCGAGCTACTTTCGAAGGGCACCTCCAATTTCACGGAGCATTGCTGTTCCGAGCATCGCTAGTGACATCTTTGAGGCATCAGTCCCCTTGCATCCCCTCCACGTGCCCTCTCAGGCCTCCACATGGTCAATTCGTTCACGAAGAGCAATTTTTTAAATTGTCTCTCCAACACGCATTCCATAATGCTTACACAACAATTCCAGAAAACGAACTCTGACTCCTCGCATCCCTAAGGGTTAGTCATCCAACTGGACGACGAACTGTGACGCATCGCTGTGGTAATTCGTGTGTCCTCTTCGTTTGGTACGTAATGCGCATGAGATCATAAAAAAGTGTCCATACCAGAGTGAAAAATCCACTTTAATAGTTGGACTGATAAACCAGAAACTTTAAAAACTAAAAAAATATTTGCCAATACAGTGTTCAGAAAGTATCACAAAACTGATCTAAACGTCCATGTTCTTTGTTCACCGTTACGTCAACTTATACTTTGAAATTAAAAATGTATCAACAGCGCATTACATATTGAAGCTGTAAAATTATTCATACGTTTCATATACCCACATGAATTTTTTCAGCGCTTCATTAAAAATCGTTCTTTAATCGAGCTTCATTAAAAAGTAACGAAATGAAGCCTCGCGAAAATAAGTTCGTCAAAAAAATCCTGAAGCCCGATGCATCCCGGGTGCAAGGGGTTAATTGGTCCGTGCAGTGGGTCGGTGCAATTTAATACGCGTCCGCGTGTCAATCCGGGCTGATTCTTCGCGCACTTTTACTTCTATTTTGGCTATACTCGTTTCGTTAAGAGGCCTGGGGGCCTGTTCCCGTCGGACATTGTAGCAGCCCGTGGACGACTCGCGACGGATCGCGTTGCCCCATTTGACGAAGAGGGGTGGGGCCCTTCCATGCAATTACTCCGGCTGGCAGCCAAAGTGCTTCCTTAAGCGTGCATATCAAGAACAGCTTGGGCCCCCTTCGCGCCCCCGTTTCTTCATAAAGTGAAAGCACGCGCGCAATGCCGGCTGCCCTTTCGCAGAATTTTCATCCACGCGATGCTCTCTTCGCGGCTATGCACGGCATTCTCCAGGATCCGCCACGTATTTTACCGTTCCAGGGGGTTTTTACGACTCCCCTAACCGTTTCCCCTCTTTCTTTCGCGGCACCGAAAAACTCCCCGACTGCTCCCACGGTTGTTCGAATCAGTCGAAAGCTCTAGAAGGATTAGAGAAGCTCTAGGAGGCTTTTGGAAACACTAGAAACATCTAAGAAAAAACTCTGGGAGCTCTGGGAGGTCAAGTAAAATATACGGGTTTATATACGGGTTCTACAGGGTGTCCCAAAACTAGTGTAGGAGCGGAAAATGGGAGGGTCCTTAGGTCATTTGAAGCGATATTTTCCTTTATAAAAATGACGTTCGGGGCTTTGTTTAGGAGTTATTAACGAAAAACACGGACCAATCAGAGCGCGACCTAGACGCGAGTTAGCACAGTCGGCCCGACGCGCCAACTGTCAATTGGCCGAACGTGCCATCGCATGTCTAGATCGCGCTCTGAATGGTCCATGTTTTTCGTTATTAACTCCTAAACAAATCCGCGGACGCCATTTTTGTAAAGGAAAATGTCGATTCAAATGACCCAAAGAATCTCCCATTTTCCGCTCCTACAGTTGTTTTGGGACACCCTGTATATTACTAAGCTCTATGGAATTGTAGGAAGTTCTAGAAAATTTTGGAACACTCTAAGATGTTCTAGAAAATTTTTAAGAGCTCTAGAAACCTTTAACAAACTTTGGAGAGCTCTAAAGGGATAGGGTACCCACGTGACATTACTAAAATATTACTAGATTTTGGGTCGAATCATGGGTTTCGAATCAACCGCTTTTGTTCTTATTTGAGCAAGTTTTGGGCTGGTTGAGGGCTCATTCTAAAGAGGAAGGTTAAATACAGAGCGTTCTGGTCATGATTTAACGAGATTATGTATATATCTTATGAGTGTCCAAAGTGGAGAAAAAAACGAGACAAATCCTGCAGATTCCAATGTATCTTTCTTTCACAAAAAGACTTTTTTGACTGCTATAATGACCAGAGCGCTCTGTGATGAACCTTCCTCTAGCAAATATTCTATTGTGTTCTATTATTATTATTGTACTTCCTCTGTCAAAGTGGAATCGTAACAACAAAAATATAAAGGGCTTGAAGACACTCGGATCCATTAATAGCAATAAAGATATTGATAAAAAGAAAAAAAAACGTGTAAACATAGCAAAACTGAAGCGTTAGACTGATACAAATGAATGTTTATCAGTGTTACCAAAAATACTTTTTTTCTGCACAAGGGTCGAATACAGAGACAAATGCCCTAGAAAAAGGGTACTCTACCACCCTAAGAAACTTTTGTGGATTCTGTGAAGAGCTACTGGATTATCTAAAAAGTTCTACGAGGGCTTTTTTCCAAATTTTCTTGACACATTCATAATCACACCACTGTCCAATTTCAGTTTTGCACCAAAGCTTGATGGTCATATAATGACAATCATATGACAATTTGTAGAACCATAGAATCATAGAACAGTTTAGTTCTACTAGAATTGATGAAACTAACAATTCATCGAATTCATGAGACAAAATGCACATAACGATGAGAATTGTTCAGCACGACAAGCGGCAACGCTAAGATTGTTGGCGAATCCGTCGAACGCCCACGCGATCGAATAAAATATAATTCGCATGATTGACTAAACAAGCACTCCGTGCTCCCTTCTCTCACTGAATTATGCGCTCGCTTATACCATTCCTCAGAGGGTTAATCGAAGTGCACTACCAAGTACTGCTATCCACTTATGCAACCGGCTACCGCGCCCACTCGTGTTTACTCCTGTGCATCGATGCGCTTGTGCGATTCGTGATCGTGAACCGAAGATGATCCCCATGTGAACTTAGAAAGCCACACAGTGATCATCTTGAAATTCATATTATTAACATTTTGTCCACCCTCTGTTACCTGCAGACTACCATCGATGGAATTTGATCCTTCAAATCGATTTTTAGTCAAACATTGAGAAAACTTCTTGGTATTCAATGCAACTTAATAAAATTATTACCGATACGTTTTTGGGAGTTTGTTCACCAAAACTCGATCCTACATACTTAATTTTTCATTGATATTGTCACGTGCGGTGGTTCAGTTACTAGTAATAATTAATAAAATCAATGATATACTTTTGAATCGCCTTTCCCATGATGTTACATTCATTTTGAGTCCCACTTTGTAGAATACTTTCTCAAATCTAGAATGTTCGAGGTGAACAATTTTATTGTCCCAGTTAATAGATTTTTTATCGATCAAAAGTATCGTCGAAAGCAACATCTCCGACCAAACCCCAGAAAAAGTAAGGCAATAAAAATCGCTTCTTCACATATCCCAGTATCCCTCGCTATCACCGAACGGCATCGTTCAACTTCTCAACATTTCAGACGAAGGCTCGAAGTTCTACTTCGGGATTCGCTTCACGTTTCACTTCGCGCTCCTTTTATTTCCAGATCCGTTCCCAGTTCAGCCATCCACTTCTCTCGATTACAAAATGGCCGGGCCTTTTATAGACAAATACGCCTTCCACCGATTTCATCTTAAGGATAATTGCCCGGCCGGTCGCCATCTTTCTCTAACACTTTCGAATTTTATTTCACCCATTACATCGGCACAAGATTTTCATAAAGAAAACATCCGAATCTTCCTTTCAATCCAAATAAACCTGTTGTATACACACTGGCGAACAATTATACTTAGGAATAGAACCACCGAAAACCACGTGGTTGTAATAAATTAAAAATTCAAATTACAACAGATCTTTCACCAAAACAGATTCAATTGAAATTATTTGTATAATTTCAGTGTAAGATAGAATTCAGTGTAAAATACACAGGAAATGTGAAACTGTTCACATAAAATTATTCCAAATATATTTTTTGTTTATATGTAATTTTATTTCACCCATTACATCGGCACAAGATTTTCATAAAGAAAACATCCGAATCTTCCTTTTAATCCAAATAAACCTGTTGTATACACACTGGCGAACAATTATACTTAGGAATAGAACCACCGAAAACCACGTGGTTGTAATAAATTAAAAATTCAAATTACAACAGATCTTTCACCAAAACAGATTCAATTGAAATTATTTGTATAATTTCAGTGTAAGATAGAATTCAGTGTAAAATACACAGGAAATGTGAAACTGTTCACATAAAATTATTCCAAATATATTTTTTGTTTATATGTAATTTTATTTCACCCATTACATCGGCACAAGATTTTCATAAAGAAAACATCCGAATCTTCCTTTCAATCCAAATAAACCTTTTGTATACACACTGGCGAACAATTATACTTAGGAATAGAACCACCGAAAACCACGTGGTTGTAATAAATTAAAAATTAAAATTACAACAGATCTTTCACCAAAACAGATTCAATTGAAATTATTTGTATAATTTCAGTGTATGATAGAATTCAGTATAAAATACACAGGAAATGTGAAACTGTTCACATAAAATTATTCCAAATATATTTTTTGTAATTTCGTGATAAAAATAATCACGTGCAAAGTAATTAAAATATTCGGTGCTTGCTAATACATAAACCTAAATTGTTCAAATATCGGGTGTGACACGAAAGAGGTATTGGGGCTCTCAGAGTCCCAAAACGCCTAGACAGAAAAGCCCATAAGATGCAACGTCCGTACGGATCTCAAGATTGTGCTGGAGGCGAACCGCTCTATAACTGGTTTTCAATCAGTTGCTGGCAAGCGTGCAGACCCCGATCACCTAGATGACGGACTTTCAGCGATAATTACCGTCGGTGCTCGCTGGTCCGTGCGCAAACGCGAATAAACTCGTGCCGCAGCTACCTGGATCACCATTTGAGAAGAACGGCACGAATCATCTGCGGCCGGGAGTCTGTGTCAGCGAAGATCGAGGACGCCGCGCGTGTTCCTCCACTTTGTTGGCGAGGATTGAGACACGCTCGATCCGTTCAACGATCCCGGTTCGATCGACTTTTTTCTCTCTCTGGAGGTGGATCGAGAGAAGCTGTCCCGCTTATATAGACCGTGTTATCACGTGTTTTTCTTCTCTAGTTCCTTTTTTCTTATTATACGACGCGTAGAGTCCACGCAAATGACCGACTAGTTTTCTCGTTTTGCGATTCGCAATTTGACCGCGATTTATTATACTGCTAGACGCGCCTTTTTCTTTCTTTCGCGCTTATGCCTGACGTGGAAACCTCTCGAGCCGTTCTCGTTTGCATGTGAGCATTTTCTCTTTTAGAAAGACCGCGTGTTTCGGCGAATCGATCGGGGAAATTGATTCGAGAGGATCTTCAGGCTTCCTGCTCTCGCAAATCGTTAACTGATAGAGGATTTGTGTGGGAAAGGATCGTTAGCTCCCGATTTCAGTAGATTAGTCCGTACACGTGGATGAAAATCATGAAAATTTAATGAAATTTCGAGTCTTAATAATAAACACAAGTTATTATCACCCATTCAAGCAGATTGTCATCCATTGCTGAAATTTTCATTTCTTCGCATTCAAGGTCATCCCAAGGTCGTGGTATACCAGATCGTCGAATTCGTCTTGAAACGGGCTATGATGCTGTTAAGTCAAAAATACAAAGTGCCATTTGAAAAAATGAAGGTGACCTTGACAATACTATAAAAAAAGTTTATCAAACTTATTGTAAGGTCACCTTCATTTTTTAAATGGCACTTTGTATTTTTAGTTTATCAAACTTTTTTATTGCAATATATAGCAAATTGAAAACTGATCAACTTTTGTTGAAACTTAAAAAATTTACTTCAAAATTCGTGAAAACTGTTACGTGGGACACCCCGTATAGATATACAAATCGATGTCGAATCAGGTACTAGCGGGAAGGATAGGGATAGGTATAGACTTCACTATCTATCCATCTCGTGGCAAGCATCGAAAGTTAAGCGTCGCCACACCACTAATCACGCTTTAGGCTGAATATCGAAAAATTCATTGGATAAAATACTCGCTGCTAAACTATTTACTGAAACGGTTTTGAAGAGGGACATGCACAAAAATAGTTCTTTGTCCGATGTACAAAACTGTGATTGTTCAACACGTGCGACTCCCATTGATTAATTTCTGAACTGTTGTATGTTAATACAGCGCGTGTACAATGGGCGGCTCGGTTTCGTATGAATGAAAGCAAAGGCGTAGAAATTCGTGCGTACAATGTTCCCCAGAAGAAACCGTGACGATTGGGAAAATCTTTGAAGGAAAGTAATTGCTCGCGAGAACTTTCTCGGGGCTCCGAAGGTCATTAACGAGCGGCTGGATGATTCCGAGAGTAATTAGCGGCGCGATAGGATCGCGCCTCCGCGAGCAGGAAACAATTATTTGTCTATTTATTCGTGGAGCGTTCGTTTGTGTCGCACGGATGGCGTTAATTACTCTTGGAAACCAGCCGGCAACGACCGACTGAACAGAGTGGAGCAGAGTCCCCTCGAAAGGAGAGAAAAAAATGTCACGACACGTGTCTGTTCGACTGGCTTTTTTCACCAAGATTCACTCGAACTTTCTCCGGTGAGACCATTCCGCAGCATCATGCTTCCGAGGATCTCTTATGAACTAGTTGAAAAGAACGTTTTCTCCTTTCGGTCTTCGCAATAATTATTTTCTGCGTTCCTTCGGTATTCGTCAGAACGATTTTATTCGTTATCTGCAATTTTTCGTTAAAGATTTGCTATTAATATAGGAATTAATAATGTACACCTCGCGAACAGATGGATACGAGACTCTAAGGGGTCCCTTAAAACGTAAATTAAGGGGGTACCGTAACCCCTGATCTGGGTATTTATCAGTGTAAGCAACCTCCACGCTGAAAAACAGTTTGGCAACAGTGACGAACATACATTTCTATCAATCTAACGCTTCAATTTCGCTATCAATACAGATTTTTGTCTTGTTATCAATATCTTTATTGCTATTAATGGATCCGAGTGGCTTCAAGCCCTTTATATTTTCGTTGTTACGAATATACGCCGATAATTCTCCTGTCTAAGCGCCATCTCGTTTGAGTAGCTGAACTAAAATTAGTTCTACTTGCCCTTCATTGCCCTTCATGAACGGAATCTGGGGAACAATTGAATGCGATCACGGGAAAACATTTTTTGTCCTCATATTAGCATATTACGAGCTGTGTGAGGGCTCATTGTAAAGAGGAAGGTTCGTCGCAGGTCGCTCAGCTCATGATTCAAGTCGAAAAAATCATTTTGTATTAGAAAAATACATTAGAATCTGCGGAATTTTTCTTCATTTGTTTTCCCTACTTTGGGCACTCATATTATTAGATATAAACATAGTCTAACTAAATCATGAGCTGAGCGACCTGCGATCGACCTTCCTCTGTCAAAAGAACCTTTATGCAGCTCAAAATATGCTCATATGAGGACAAAAAATGTTTTCCCGCAAACACTGTTTTGTTGATGAAATTAGTGTTTGCGGGAAAACATTTTTTGTCCTCATATGAACATATTTTTAGCTGCATAAAGGTTCTTTTGACAGAGGAAGGTCGATCGTAGGTCGCTCAGCTCATGATTCAAGTCGAAAAAATCATTTTGTATTAGAAAAATACATTAGAATCTGCGGAATTTTTCTTCATTTTTTCCCCCTACTTTGAACGCTCATATTATTAGATATAAACATAATTTAACAAAATCATGAGCTGAGCGACCTGCGATCAACTTTCCTCTTTAGAATGAGCCTTCACACAGCTCGTAACATGCTTGTATAAAAACAAAAAATGGTTTCCCGTAAACACGGTTTTCACTTGTTTCTCTAGTAATATGCTAGTAATTATCCATGGGTACGGTACCCCCTTAAACACATTCAGAAATTCACAATGTTATACAAAAATATACCATTGTATTCGGAAGTGTCTACAGAATCGTTCCCATAAATTATTCAAGTTAAAACTTTACAATTTTACATTTAAGATTGGCTTGCAAGTTCGTAATCAGCGAGCTCAACTCTTTACGAGACACGTCTGCTAACTATAAAAAGAGAAAAACTTTTCTTCGTTAAAGATTTACTATTAATATAGGAATTAATAATGTACACCTCGCGAACAGATGGATACGAGACTCTAAGGGGTCTCTTAAAACGTAAATTACACACCTTCAGAAATTCACAATGTTATACAAAAATACACCATTATATTCGGAAGTGTCTACAGAATCGTTCCCATAAATTATTCAAGTTAAAACTTTACAATTTTAGATTTAAGATTGGCTTGCAAGTTCGTCATCAGCGAGCTCAACACTTTACGAGACACGTCTGCTAACTATAAAAAGAGAAAAACTTTTTTTCGTTAAAGATTTGCTATTAATATAGGAATTAATAATGTACACCTCGCGAACAGATGGATACGAGACTCCAAGGGGTCTCTTAAAACGTAAATTAAACACCTTCAGAAATTCACAATGTTATACAAAAATACACCATTGTATTCGGAAGTGTCTACAGAATCGTTCCCATAAATTCTTCAAGTTAAAACTTTACAATTTTACAAGGTTGGCTTCAAGTTCGTAATCAGCGAGCTCAACACTTTACGAGACACGTCTGCTAACTATAAAAAGAGAAAAACGATTCTAAAATTGCGAACCAATGTGCTTACTCCGTATTCAACGAAATCTACGTTTCAATGGCGGCTGTAATTTGCAGGTCATCGATCGTCAATGAACGTCGAGCGGCCCACGATGGACGGTTGCGGTCAGCAGCCGTTGTTCTTGACCGGAAGTTCCGGTTCTGCTGGGATTGCCGGTCCCCAGCAGCAATCGGTGCAATCCGGGGCTCCTCCAGAGCATTACGGGGGTCCTCTCAGCCTCAGCATCTGCATATCCGATTCCGGACACGAGATACTGCGACCGAAACCGCGCCGGTGAGTGTTACTTCGCCATTTTTCTTCTTCTTCTTCGTCTTCTTCTTCTTCTTTCGTTTCCCCTTTTTCTGCTTCTTTTTCTTCGTTTCTTCGGCGAGTCGGGGCCTCGATCCTCGTGTGTTGTAATCGATATCGATCTTAACGAAGATCTGATTAATGGTCGCGTTCGACGGTGATCCGCTAGATCTGATAAGGATCGATTAAAGCCCGGCCTGTGGATCCTCGTCCTCGGCCTCCTCTTGCCGAGGAAAAGGAACGTTGACCTTCGACACGAAACTAGATACGTGTCCTTTCGATTATGGCGATACCGGCTGATGTACAGGGTGTCTCGTTTAATCCAGCCACGGTAGAAAAAGTCGCAATAAACAAATCACACAGCTAGGAATGTTAAGTTGAGAGACTCGAACGGGCATGTGGCTACAAAGATATAATAATATGACATTACGGAGGAGTTGAGAACATGGAAGTTCATTTTGACGGACTTCTTTTGGTGGAGGGGGTCCGAAGAATCTCGAAAATCTGGGTCCTTTGGCCATCAGGGCCCGAGGGCCGAATAAATCGCGAACTCGTGCATGGAAACCGTTCGAAGGAGGTAGCACCGGTTCCTTTTCAGCGTCGATGGAATATGGATCGTTGCAACGGTCCCAAATGTTCGGTCCAGGGCCCACGGTGAAATTTATATATTAGCACACACTTACGTATCGGGGACTCTGTATACGTACATACAGAAAGACGAGATGGGTGAACGAACCCCGAGATTTGTGGTGCTATTACGCGAACCCTTAAACTTCACCGCCTATTTGTATGCCGTGAGGAGATTCTTTTCGGTGGGCACACCGGGCAGATATCGAGCGGTGTCGATGGGACCAAATGACGGGCCCAACCGAGGAGTGGGGGCCCGGAGGGGCGGGGGAGGGGGCCGTGCACCAGCGAAAATATATGCTCGTTCGACATCGTTAATCGAATCGCCGGTAATTATGTACATCATAAATTTTAATGATCCTTAATCGGATGGCCAGCCTCGTAATGGCAATCTCCAGAGATCCCGCTAAACATCTGGAATGAAAATAAAAGAAGAACGCCGGAGAACAACTAGCGAGGTGAATTTGGATGTCGCTCGAGAAAAAAGATTTTTTCGGTTTTGTGGAGGTTTCGAGGATTCGATTTCTTCTCTTAGGAATTTCAGTAGGTTGTAAATAATGTACCGGTGGCGTTAAATGCGATGTTTCTTTTATTTTGTTTAGCATAATTTTTGCCATAAATGTATAGAATTCAATAATTTTCGTCTCACCTTCCCGAACATAGTATTACTAAACTGCTGAGATTTTTCTGGTTCAAACGAGTCCAAACACGACGCAAATCGGGCTAGTTTTACAAACACGTAAATAACAAAATGGCGGGCATACGTGTGATCGCTATGTACGCAGTCTGTAAAAGTAGTCCGATTCGTGTCGTGTTTGTACTCATTTTAATCGGGAGGATCTCAACAAACCAATGGTACCACTTTCGCGCAGAGAAGACTAATATTACTAAATTTGAAATGTTTGAAATTTTTTGCGACACCCTTTTAAAATGTCGAACCTCAGCCTGGAAGAGAGACACTGGCCTGCAACGCAAGAATGTGACTTCCGGATCCCAAACTTTAATTTAAGTGATCATTGCCGTACCACGTGACAGTTATTGTTACCGTTCCAAACGGATAAGTGACCGTTCAAAGAGCATGCCATTCACCGGCAACGCCAAGGAAACCGTTCGATGTCAGTGCTCGCACCGTGATCACGGTATGTACACGGTTAAGCGGTGCCCGCGGACGTAATTGTTTTACGTAATACAACGCAACGCCGCCGTATAAATACATCGCCGGTGTACGGTGTGCCATGGCACGCGCATGCGCGTTCCAAATGAACGGGACCCAAAGCCGAAGCAACATCGCGTCAACCGTAAATCGGTCAGTCAACGAGTTAAACACACGGACGTTGTTGCTTTCCCCTCGATAGCCCCTGATAACCTTTCGCCGACACGCGGCTATTTTACAAACCGTGAATCCTCCTCCTTTAACCGATCGCGTGCCGAGACCCGACCCCGACGGTTCCGTGATTCATCGATGATCTTCGATTACCTGGCGATTTGTCTAGTTCCCTGTTCCCCACTCCGAGCCCATACGAGCGCTCCCGCAGCCCCGTCCGATAACCTTTGCACACGGGCACATACAGTGACTCCCACTAATATTCGGACACTCTTACAAAGACGACAACTTTTTTAATATTGTACTATACGATTTGAATTTTTTTGGCAAGCTAGTGCAATTAGTTTGCCACAGGATGCGAAAAAAAATTTTGTGAAAAATCGCAATTCATCTGAATTATAAAAAAAAATACTAAAAGTTGTATTTTACAACTTTTTTATGTGGACCTACATTGAAAATTTAAAAACTACGTTTTATAGACCTGTGTGAATTAAACATATTCTTAAAAATTTTTGTCAAAATCGGTGGACGTTGCGATGAGGTATAGACGTTTAAAGATAGTAAAAATTGCAGATTTTCACGATTTTCGGCCTTCAACTGCAGTAAATCTAAGAATTTTTGCATCTTTCAAGGCTTGTCGTTTTTTTCCGCATCAAAACTTTACCAGTGCATATAACTGACACAGATCTACAAAACGTAATTTTTAAATTTTCAGTATAGGTCCACATAAAAAAGTTGTAAAATGCAACTTTTAGAATTTTTTTTATAATTCCGATCATTTGCAATTTTTGAAAAAATGTTTTTCCACATCCTGTAGCAAACTAATTGCTCTAGCTTCTAAAAAAATGTTCAAGTCGTATAGTACAATATTAAATGAATTATCGTCTTTTTAAGAGTGTCCGAATATTAGTGGGAGTCACTGTATCTGAACTGTGCATTCAGGGGGTTCGCTTGCGTTTTTCGTATTGGATGTCGCACATGTTTTCTCGGTGAAATTTTATGCTCTCTTCGATGGCACAAGTTTTTCTGGTCCGAGTCGTTTGGTTTCCGAGATTTTTTGGCTTTGTCAAACTCGATTTTACTTTTACATTGATAGCTGTGATTGTTCACAGTAATATTTAGACGTAATACTACCTTTATAATTATTTATACAGACTGCAAAAAAGTAAATATAGATAAAATTACATTACTGAATTAATAGTGTTTCACTGGTCTCTCTCAATGATCTATTATTAATGTTCGCCTTCGCACAAAACAACGATCACATCCGAAGTAGGTCTGAGAACTTCACCGGAAGCGTAGAACGATCTATACGCCGTCGATCCCATCAAGAGACTAGCAATCAAAATATTTCCCGTGGAATCCGAAGATTTTCTCTTTCGATTTCTCCGGCGCGATTTTTCAGTCTCGCACCGTAAAATGGAAAATCGAGGAAACGCGCTGGATCGATCTCTCGACTTTCGGCACTCTAACTTGTAAGACCTCAAAAATCTGATCTAAATTCTCACCATTTAGACTTTGCTGAATTTAATTGTTATAACAAAAATTAAAAATGGCTAAATTCGAATATTTTATAAAGAAAGCAAAATTCAAAACGTAGAATCTCATGTCATCGAGATAAATTCTACAGATTTATTTCAATTTTTTAACTATTGTTATATGTTCGAGGTGACAAGGTCATCTAAAGAACGCCGAAATCAAATATTTGAGAAAAAGCAAATTTCAAAATGGCGAATCTACTGCTATTGGTGCAAGTGTTTGAAGAGAATTCTTCTAAATTGATTGGGTTGGTTCTGAAAATGTATTTGCGAATTGTTTGTATTTGAAAATTGTTTTTTGCGAAAACGTAGAAGTGTGCGCCGCAGTGCAAACGTCCCTGACCTAGCGACGTTAACGGACCGAGTAAAAGCTAGTTAAGATCTTCCGTCGTGTTTGGCGGAAGGGAAGAGGATGAGGAAGGATGCAAAAGGAGGAGAGGCCGTTAACCCAAATATCTCTTGCGGATCTGTGGCCGTAAGGTTGCAAACCGGGCGCGAACGCGCTTGTCGTCCTCTCACGCGCGCGTTCCATTATCGCGATCACCCGGTTCCCAGATAACGAGTTCCCTCTTGTTTCCGACTTTCGGATCGCTAATTAAATCGCGCGCGCGCGGATTCTCGGGCTCGCGCTGCTTTCGCACGATCGAACCGCGCGAAATATCATTTCTGTTTCGTACCGATCCTAACCGACCGGAAGCGCTCGCTCTTTTCACAGCGCCGAGGAAAGTTCAGTGAAAGAAGAGATCACCGAAACTGACATCGACGAACTTTTTTGCACGAAATAGAAACTCGCCTTCAGACCTCCGGACGTTTATGCAAAATAGCTGGAAGCACTACTTCGCGGGAGATTTTGCTGCGACCATGAATATGTTCATTTGCGGAACTCGTTCCAAATGCATTTCTGGAGATTTCTTTTTAAACAAAAATTGGGCATCGATCTGTTTCGTAGAGGGAAGCCTCTACTTTCACTTCCTAGATGCGATTTAAAATTTTCTATTAGACAGCGAAAGGAAAAATGCAGATCCGATTATTTCCAGAGAGTTTAAAAATTTTTTCCATATCTCAAATTGATATGAATTTGAAGAACGAAGTCTCTCCTTTGCAACGACCACAGATAATTTTGTGTACAATTTTTTCTAATCGTTTTGTAGCATTTTTAATACAAAGTGCACAGTGTATGAAGTAACACCTTCCATGAAAAATGCGATAAAACAACAACAAAAAATAGTACATCAAATTTCGTGACGTAGTACCAAAAAGCAAACTGCATTCTACAAAGTGCTTTTAAGTACTTCTCCAAATCGTCGAGTCTGGATAACCGGTCGGCTAATAAAGTTCCATTCGATAAAAATCCTTCTTACAAGAATGTAGACTCGCATGTTAAACAACATCCGTAGCCAGTGATTTCATTCGATCCTCAACTTATGCTCGCTCGTTTAGGATACACGGAATAACATTGATAAACCTAATTGGGATAGTAATTAAACTATTCCGTCACCATTTTCCATGGCGTTATGGGACTCGTCGAAGCAATTTTGATAGAAAAAGCTTCGTGTTAGACGCGGAAGAAGGAACAGGTTATCCGATGTCGGGAGAAATGCAGAGATCGTGATATTTAACGAGCGAACGTCCTCAGATACTTGTTGGCAGCGGTCAGGTGAACGAGCATAATCGGCCTGCGGTTGCGCAAAGTGTAACGTTGCAACACGACTGATCCTTTCGCGTACTTGCAAATATTTGCCGAAACAAATGCTTCGAATAGGTGTTTCGAATACATATCTCAAAAGTTCGTTTCAATTGTACAGAGTGTATAAAAATTGTTGGTGAATCTACACCTCCGTATCGGTGGACATTTTGTAAGATAAACTCGCCGCAAAACTGCGTTTATACCAAAGAAAATTGGTGTTAACACTAAACCTATCACTAAAATCGATTAAAATATTTTAGCTTGAAAAAAATGACGAAGCTCTAGTTATTTTTTGTGCAATTTTTTCTCGATATGTATACTTGGATAAAAAACATTATCGAATCAATTTGCATGTAAGCAACTTTATTAGACACATTTTGCCAGAGTTAATTTCAGTGTTGAGCAAGTCTAAATGAATTATTTGAAATGACAATGTTAATTTACAAAATACAAGAAATAAGAGAAGACCAAAAACTATTTATTTGCAAATAAGAAATAATAAATAGATCACTTTCGGAAGTATTTAAATTACTTTTATTTCAACAAAACGTATAGTTATTATTTGCAATTAAAATCACACGTTTGTTTATTATTTAAAATCAGATTTGCCCAACACTGGTTAATGTTACGTTCATTTTCTGCAGACATTACTGCAAGACGATTTATCTTAGACATTATTAACAGTTCACTGCAATGGAGTGTCCTATTTCAGACCAAAGGAAATAACAAAATCAATTCGGATTATATCGACCATCTCTTACCGCCTCGAGCGCTAACAATAGAATTTTTGAAATTCCTAAATGCACCTCGGAGGGGTTGCAAATGCGGTCGGCCGTTAGCGCACGTTCGAAATCGCAATCTCCGCCAGTAAATAGCAAACAGTCGTTGAAGATAGCCGAGGAGAATGTTCGGTAGATCGCAAAACACGGGCGCTATCGGCGAAGTTTCTTGCCTGTAGTGCCCGTAGCGATGAAGTTCAGGAAGAAACGAGGGTTCTAAGAGTGCCATAACTCTAGATCCTCCTAGAATGCTCGCCGCTTCGAAAGTGTCTATGCTCTTGATTAGCTCCGCCTCGTGTGTTCTTCGTGGTTTAACGCGGGAACCAGCGTCTTTAACGACAAGCTGCGTAATTAGTTTTATGTTGCATTAGGTGGCGCGATTAGTTTCGTCCGGAATCCCTCGAAGACGATCTCGAGAATCCTTTAACGGCTCCTTTTAACGCTCGCGTTTTATCCGCGAGCGATTTATCGACGTTTGACCCATCGATTCATTGCTTCGGAAAATCGAAGGGAACAGCTGTTTACCTTAAATAAAAATTACACATTTTTATGCCTGATCTTGTTATCCACGACCAGGGCCGGCCCCGCGTTTTCAGTGGCCCCGCGGTCTGCGAAAATGACCGAATTAAAAAACACCGATTTAGATTAAACTTTCACAGAATGATAATATCATTGATAGATGCAAGACATTTTTTTAGTAGCGATGATTCAGTTGTAGGATTGACAAATATCATCGAAGTTCAGTGTAACTACATGAAGTCCGCATATCCTGGAAACTACTTCGGATAAAAAAATCCAAACGCTTTCAGAGAAATGTACTTTTTAGAGAAATTAAACTACATCAATAGTTTTTTGCAAAAGTCATATATGATTACAGACTTTGTACTTTCATTGAATTTTTTGCCACTTGAAAGCGAATTATGGATGCGAGAAAATATTACTTGGATATGTTTTAAAAACTGCTTGAGAAAATAGTGATGAGACTCCTCAATTTTTGGAAGTCTGTCGACGAGACGAAGATTCTACGAACTTGCATAGTTATCAAAGATTTGGCGATGAAACAAGCGAGAAAAATTATTTAACATTATTATTGGATTGTATTATTATTTAATATTCATTATATAAAATATATATATAATATGTAACAGCATTTGTAAATAAATAATTCGTCGTTGTAAAATTTAAGTGTAGGATTTAAATGTGTATTCAGGTCCCGCAAAATTTTCGAACCCGGTCCCACAAAGAGTCACGCCGGTCCTGTCCATGACTATAACATGAGGAAAAATCGACTATAGTCTTCGATTTATTTCGAATGTTATAGATCGGTTGAAGCAGGAAGACGATCCTGCCGCACCCTAAGTGCAATAGCATAACGTTCTCGCCCTCACAATAAAGAAAGCTTTGGCAAGGAGGAGTTCAAGGCGAGCATTGTCCGTGCTCGCTTGCCGAGACTCCGGTGTCAAGGGCGACACACAGCGCTTCCAGGCCGGGATATTAAATTAATTACCGAACCGTGGCCGCCATCGCGTCCGCTAACGATAACGAGCGTTACAATTTGTTACAACAATTCCCCGGTTGCGTCACGAACTCGCTATCTTGCGAAAGAAACTGTTCCGTCACGCGAGACGATCGGAATCTTCATTCGACGCTTCCCGCTTCCCACTTTCGCAAGCAATCCCTAAAATTTAAAAATTCTTCAATTATTCGTGTAACGACTCGTCTACTGACATATTTGTTACATTTTTCTGATTAAAATGAGCCCAAAGACGATACCATTCGACGCATGTTTGATCGTTTAATCCACGATTGAGCGGAAACTCGACTATCCGAACAATTAAAATTTTTGTAAATAAAAATTGCCCAAAATAATTTTAAGAAAAAAAGTAATAACTGTTAATAATTTTACTAAGTCGAAAATGATATGGAACAATATTCCATTTTTGTCGTAAGTGCATAAAATAAATATATGTACTTATATACCTACAATACAAATAAAATAAAATAAATGGAAGAGGGAGGAATTAAATAAGAAAAAGGAGTAATAACTGTTTATAATTTTACTAAGTCTAAAATGATATGGAACAATATTCCATTTTTGTAAATTATGCATTACGGGGTTAATTTCGCTGCACCCTCGAGATTAAACGTTTCCGTCGACGATATTCTTTCTCGGAAAGGGCCCGGCCATGAATGGTGTACCCTGTGACTACAACCGTAAGTCTGTCCGTGTATGTCCGTTCTCTTCTGTTCCTGCGACAGAAATTCAGGGCGCACGATCGCCCGCCACGGCTCGGATAAATTTAATTAGCCGTTAATTATCGGGCTGGCAGATGCTGGAGAAAGAGAACGGCCACGTTGTTAGAACCGGAAACGCGTAAATTACTCGGCATGTGAATTATCGGGCCTGCCAGCCCGAGGTCATAAGTCACCGGACACTTAAGCATGTAGTCGCCCGCGGAAAGTAAGTTAACGCATTCGCCGACGGTGACGTAAAACTGCGTGTTCTTTTTGCCCGGTGCCTGCCGACAATGGTCCCGGCAAAATTGATACGTTCTGCAACTGTGTGCTGACGTTATGCAGTTTTCTACAGGCTGGATCAATTGATTTTTTGCGGAGCTTGTGTCAAATGATTTTTTACAGAGACTGTTCCAAATGTATTTCTTTAGGCATTATTTCGAATCCATTATCAGAGACGTTTCCTGAAGACATGTTTTGTGGACATTATTTGAAATGCATTTTTAGATGCATCTTCTGAAGACATGTTTCGTAGCCAGTATTTAAGAAAAATTTTAAAGACAATTCTTGAAGATATTTTTGAAGACGTATTGTGTAACCATTATTTTAAAGACATTTTTGGAAGACATATTTGGTAGCCAATATTTTAAATGCGTTTTAAAGACATTTTCTGAAGACATATCTTGCAACCATTATTTTAAAAACATTTTAAAGAAATATTTTGTAGCCTCATTGTTTTAAAAACATTTTAAAGACATATTTTGTAGCCTCATTGTTTTAAAAACATTTTAAAGACATATTTTGTAGCCTCATTGTTTTAAAAACATTTTAAAGACATATTTTGTAGCCTCATTGTTTTAAAAACATTTTAAAGACATATTTTGTAGCCTCATTGTTTTAAAACTATTTTAAAGACATATGTTGTACCCTCATTATTTTAAAACTATTTTAAAGAAATATTTTGTAGCCTCACTGTTTTAAAAACATTTTAAAGACATATGTTGTAGCCTCATTATTTTAAAACTATTTTAAAGAAATATTTTGTAGCCTCATTGTTTTAAAAACATTTTAAAGACATATTTTGTAGCCTCATTGTTTTAAAACTATTTTAAAGACATATTTTGTAGCCTCATTATTTTAAAAATTATTTTACGTTCGTTTTCTGCAGACATTACGTCAAGACGATTTTTCTCAGACATTGTATTAAAATGCATTTTCGCAGACACGTTGGCGAGAGTGAAATGGATACACTATTTTCGGTGCATACCTTAAGGACAATGGCTTGCAGCAGCGTGTCGGTCACTCAGACCGCGAAGGGGTGGGAAAAGCGGGGAAAAATCGCGTAGACCGGTTTCCCCGCCTATGAGTAAAATTGCCTATGACTTTCACGCGAATTTATCGTACGCCGTATGTGTATGTGTTCGAACCGAGAACCGCTCGTCGATTCGTGATCAATTAGAACGGTCCCAGGTATCATTCCTATCGGCGCGGATTTTATCGAGCATGGAGAGCTGGTGCTGGTGGTTTTTAAAATCCGTGGAACCGTCGTTTTGAAACGGACAGGTCTTTGGAACCGGCCTGTGGCCTAGTTAATTGTGTCTGGCTTCCGCATTGTGCGCCCTGCACCTTCGCCCGTTAATTACCAGATAGAAAACTCCTGAGAATCCTCCTCTCGCCTTTGTGAGGACCGTGCACACCGGGGAACGGTGACACTGGCGCTCTCTGTGCGCTTTCCTTCGCTTATTTTCTCTCCGAGACACCGTGCAAATTGTGGACTTTTTTCTTCCTCTTTAATGAACGCTTCAATTATACTGGTTCGACCGACGCACGACGCTTGGATTGCGGATGCGAATGCTTCTTGTGCGCGAGGTGGTGGAAATTCAAATTGATGGAACTCTGTGGCAATATTGTTAAAACGCAACCGTCGAAATTGTGCAAATCGAAAACGTGAAAATTATTTATCGAACTAGGAATATACTGGAAGTTTTATATGGAAATTTTACCGTAACATTCTACTGTGACGCCATCAAACTTTAGGATGCAGTAAACCTTCAGAACTTAAATTAAACGGCAATTAGCCAAACTCAATTAATAATTTTACAGCAGTTTAAATTTGTCCAATTCAATACAAACAAATTGTTACTTGGATCAAGGATATGTTGGAAAGTGGACGTTTATGTCGGGCAAGTGAAAATAAATTTTCCACGATATTTCTAAAAGACGTAATAAACATTTGAAATAATTATTTCAAATGATTATTTTTTATCTAATTTCACATGGAATATGCGCAAGCCTAATTATACGTTATCTTCGAGTTTAAAAGGCAAAGTTCAGGGCAGTTATCGTCGAAGGTAGCAAAAGTCCGAGAAACCGTGATCGTCACGGAGCCCCGGTTAGGGCGACGACGTTCGTTCATGCTCCGTTCATAGGAAGTAGGATGGCCGCCGGAAGTTCCTCCCCCGAATAAACCGCGATTATTATACTGGTGGGGCGAGAGTGTACAGACGCAGTTCGTTCGCGGCTCTCCCGTTTCCTGGCGGGCCGGTGAAAAGAGCATAACAGTTTACGGAGTGGCAGCCACCACTTAACTCGATCCTGTCTGTTCCCTATGAACAAGGAAACGCGTGTGACACCAGCTCGATTCGCGAATCAAAGTGAAAAGTCCCCTGTGACATCCTTCCTCTGCACGCGACATCCTTCACTCTTTATAATCCATCTTGACCTTGTGATTTAACAGAACAGTCCTGTGAACATTTACGGAGGACCTTCGTCGTTCTAGTTTCCTGTGAACCTCGTCTGTGTTTCTATTAGCGTCCTTAATTATTTCAACTGTGCAACATTTGGAGAAGTGTGTAAATAAATTTTGATCTTCGAAGGTTTGGGAGGTTCGAGAAATTCAGAAATTTTAATCACTTCGATAAATTAGAAATTACCGATATTCTTAAATTTCAATGTTTCACTTTCCCATTGGATAAAATCCACATAACGTTTTATGATTTTTATACAGGGTGTTCGATTACAGGTGGGAGAAAATTTAAGGGTTGGTTCTTAACGATGATATAAGACAAAAATGAAGAATAGAAAAATTGCAATTTCGGCTTCGTTATTTAACTATTAACAACGCGACAGTCACGTATCAAGTGACACATGCGTGAATAACTTGGTTCTCGTTTGGGGCCCCAGCGAGGTGAAAATGTTTAACAAATCGTTGGACAACATTGAACTATTTGACGTACACAACGTACACTTCTGTTAGACGCGTTGTTGATTTTTAATTGTTAATAGTTAAATAACATAGCCGAAGTCGCAATTTTTTTATTCTACATTTTTGTCTTATATTATCGTTAAGAACCACCCCTTAAATTTTCTCCCACCTGTAGTCGAACACCCTGTATAAATTTCAATTTTCTTAATCA
This sequence comes from Lasioglossum villosulum, assembly GCA_963971365.1. Lineage (NCBI taxonomy): Eukaryota > Metazoa > Arthropoda > Insecta > Hymenoptera > Halictidae > Lasioglossum > Lasioglossum villosulum. The sequence continues at coordinate 6,076,396 of OZ020497.1, read as the reverse complement.
ATTCACCTGTAAAAGAGAAAAAATTACCTGTGAAGGAGGAAAATATCTTGCAGCTACCAGAAAAGTTCTCACGATCGACGTTGAATAGTAATGCAATCAATATTCGTTGACATGCGGGTAAATATCTGCTAACAAGTATTAAAATGAGGAAGGACTGGTTACATGGAAATTATCGAATCGATTTTACATATACATACTGTACACGTAGACAGAATGCAGTAAACGGCAGACCAGAGACATACTCGTTTCGGAATCAATTTTACGCAGGTGAAAGTCGCGCTTGTACTCACAATCAGCTTCGCGAGCGTAATTGCCCTCCCGCGTTCTATCTTTGGACCCCGTCGTGTAGTAAACGCGAGTAAACGTGCGAGGACGCCGCTTGTTTACCGGTGCCCTACAGGCAAATCGCGTTGATAACTGGGTACTTAATTTGACTAATTGTTACGGGGGAGAAAATATTCCTGTTGATAATTAGCGAATTAGACGTTAGGTCGCTTCAACACGTTGTTGACTAGCATAATCGACTGGTTAACTCTGTACGCGGATTTCTGTGGCCAAATATTTTTCCCATTTACAAGAGACTCTACAAATATTAACGATTTAAAAAATTGCACCAGAAAGATTGTTTAAAAGTACTGTATATGTATCTTTTATAGTAGCAAGTGTAAAGTGATCTAAGCCAAAATTTAAAAAAAAATTGTGTATCAGTTGTTTCACGTCACATTACTTTAAACTAGATTAATTCAATGTAATTATTACGGTGTTGTCAAAAATGAACTGTTAGATAGCGATTATCATTTGAACATTATATGGAATTCATTTAGTGTTAAATATTATAAGAAATATATTGTTAGACCACTATCTTAATTATGGGCACATTTATATTGTCTATATTCTGAAGTTTAAATATTTTGAAAATCTCATTAATTGAAACTAGATTAGTCAGAGCAATAAAAACCTAAGGCGCCTCGTTTGCGAGGTTAGTAGCTCCTGGTAGCAGATTTACTTAATTGTAAGAAAAACTGTAGAGAGAAGAAATTCTTGCCAGTAATTAGCAAATTAAACGCTGAAACGCTTTAACACGTTGTTAACTAGGAAAATTGGCTGTGTAATTCCGTAATGAAAACCCAGTAACCGGCTATCTTACACATTTGTTACATACATGTTGAAAATAGCTGCAAGCGGTTAAAATAATTATACGATTAATTAATTAAGTATTTTTTTACTTATGTAGTAATTTTATACGATTTTTGATCATTTTATGCTTAAAATCTACAGAATCTATCGATGCTTGTCGTTTTTTCCTGCATCAAAAGATTCGGATGAAATTTTCAGCATGTATGTAACTAACATAGATCTACAAAACAAAAAATTTTACATTTTCGTTACGGGCCCACAAAAAAAGTTATATTGTAAAAATGCCTACTTTATTTTTGCATGTAACATTGTAAATAGTAATTTTTGGGAAAATCTTTTTTGCATATCATTTCGTAAACCAATGCTTCGAATTAATTATACAAAATCAGGTCGTCTGGTACAATTATAAAAAAGTTATTCCCTTTTAAACAGTGTACAAACACTTTGCATATATATATAATTATGAAGTGGCATACATGGAAATTGTTTCGATAAATTTTCTCGCCCAAGCACATATTGCAATAAAAATTGCACAAAGTCTAAATACATAAATAGAGCCTTGTCATTTTTATAAACTAAAACATTTTAAACGGTAAATTCTTCTCGATCGAAATTTAGTAGTATAATAATTTGAATGATATCAGTTACATATCTACCATCATGGAGTAAACTGTCTTTCACGTGTAACTCCCTAATTTTTGTTTTAATGTTTTTGTCCACTTTTCATACAGCAAACGCAAAAATGTCTCTTTGAAAAAGATCCACATAGGGTAACTGCACCAGTGAATGAACGGGCACCAGTAAATGAACGCTTTTGTATATTTCAACAAATTTTAACCCGGACGGCATACTAGCGATAAAATTGTGATTAAAGAGTTAAATAAATAGGAGAATATTGTTTAGTAATTTTGTTCATTGATTGGACTAGCATTATTCAATTACTAGAATGTAGTGTTCATTGACTGGTATTTTTCATATTTTTGATTTAACGTTTAATAAAGAAGAATAATAATAATTTCATTGTATTTGTGTTCATTTATTTTTGACAAATGAAGTATAGGGAGCTATTTGGCATATATGAGATTCCTTTAATTCACATAGCTTTTTTTAAATAAAATATTTTCCTGAACAATTTCTTAAATGTTCATTCACTGGTGCAGTTACCCTATGGATCGAAACGTTAGAAACATGTTCAAATAATTGCACATTTGTTGTTTTCTATAAATGATCGAACCTAGCGCCGATATCATTCAAATTATTATATCACTAAAACATTTTAATCGCTTTTAGAGTTCGGCAAGTTTAGTGTTAAAACACTAAGGAGTTGTTGGAAAGAAAATTGAAAAATAATTCGGAGTGGAAAGGGTTAAACGACAGAAAAGTGTCTCGGATCAGTGCTAACCCCTTAGCTGGTGTCCTCCATTTGTCGTTTGTTCAGTGGCATCCTCGGACAAGTGTGGGACTGTGTCCCGGTGTTGTTGGGGTGGTGGAAAAGGTGGATTCGCATTTCGCACGCGATAAGCTTCGCCGCTCGTTTGACCAGGGCACACCGTGTCGGTGAAAAGAGGAGCAACGAAAGGAAAGTGATACACAAGGAGCGGTCTCTTCTATTCGCAGACGCGACGCCGCGTCGGAGGAAGTGCACGTTTCACCTGCCGCGATCGCTATACCACGATTCAGTCGCGTGGCCCGAGCCATGCTCGCGCCTGACTCGCGTCGAACCACTCTTCAGCAATTAAAACTTCTTGTGTTCTTCGGGTGCCCCTCGGGAAACTGAAGACAGCTAGAAACTGGTGATGTTCACACAAATTTTGGAAAATATGTAGCTTGTTCATTCAAGCTTCTGTGTTTCGTCAAAAAGGGAGCTGTTTCCAGGAAGGAACATGACACGATCGTTATTGGACATTCTTTTGTTGATAAGCTTCGTATTTCAGTGAAAAATCTAACAATTACAAGAAACCATTGGGAAAATCGTGTTTGCGATGATTGGAAGCGATAAACCACTGAAAGACTCAGGTTCATGATCGTTAAAAGTGAGAAGCAATTAAAACAATTCATGCTCGGGGTCGTTAAGTGTAACAACGGAAGACACTGTGTTTAGAATTATTAAAAGCAGGAAACAGCTGAGAAAATCGTGCTCCTGACTATTAGGAGCAAGTAACATCAGAAAGTCTCTCGAGAGAAAATCGTGGTTGCGTTCTAAACATCGAAAAAAAAGCAATAACGAACAAGATCATCGCCCAGCATTCAAGATCCACATCCACCAGTCGAGATCGTCGTCCATCAGTCGCAAATAAAATAACCAAAGCCACACACGCACTCTCCATCAGGATTCCAGTTTCTCCGAGCAAAAGGACCGGAAGTGCGGTCAGATAAAACGCTCGAGCGTCATCCTGAAGCCCGTGACTGGACTTCCGGTCACCGAAACAATTCATCGTCAGCGGAGTCACCCAAACTACTCACCATCGCGGCTTTCGTGGATTTACAACAAAAAGGAGTGAGTGTAATTTCAAGCAGTGGAAGTATCAACGGAGTTTGAGGATATTTCGAGTTAACAAATATACTGGAAAGAGAAATAACTTTTATTTTGGACAAATCGCTGTTCGGAAACCAGGAGAAATGAATCCGGGCGAATGAGATGCCGTCGATAGCTCCGAGCTCGTGCGTGGAGGATTGCAGCTGCGTGCTGTGTCGCGAACTGACGGACTACAGGATGTTGAGTCCGAGTCCAGAGAGTCCTCCGGGACGTCGTGACGCGGTGAACTTCATCTTACGTCGTGGTCTACCGTTCCCGCATAGAACGTTGTCAAAGGAGTGGCTGGAGACTGAGGATCCGAGGTTCGTTGGCTACGAAGATAGCGCCACGTTGGAGGACAAGAGCCAGGGGCCGGAAACGATGTCCGCAGTGTCCAACAACGGTCCCAGGAGGACGGACAAAGACGTCGGTCATAAAACAGTGATTTACTTTGGCGACTCCAGCCAGAGACAACGGGAGAATAATAAGAAATTAATGGAGAAGACGGAGAAGACAGAGAAACACCAGCCGGTTGTTGTTGTTAAAGAGGACGCGAGGATGATCGAGAAGGATCAAGAGCCGGAGGAGGTTGAAGACGAGAAACGGTTTGGAAAGAGCAGGATCGAGAGACAACGATCCACTGTTTGCTTGGTGGAGAACCAGGACGCCAAGGTCACGCACGAAATCGTGGTGAACATCAGCCCCAGCAGAGAGGACGTGCTCAGGATCGAGGAGGATGAGAGCCAGGTCGAGGACTATTGGTCCTTGCCGGGGGACAACACCGGGTTCAAGGCGGACTGGAGCTTTGTGCAGCAATGGCGCCTGAGGGGGTAAATCATGCTCGCGTTTGTTTGCCGCGTCGATGAAAAATTAGTGTTGCGCGGCCACAGCGGCCGCACAGGCTCCTAAGAAATGTCTCTGTACAGTCTTCACGCTAGGGCACTGGTTCTTAACCGGTGTTCCGCGAAATATATTAAATATATTTAGTAATATGTTTTCTGAAACATATTTAGTAATATAGTTTCTGAAACATATTTAGTAATATATTTTCTGAAACATATTTAGTAATATATTTTCTGAAACATATTTAGTAATATATTTTCTAAAACATATTTAGTAATATATTTTCTAAAACATATTTAGTAATATATTTTCTAAAACATATTTAGTAATATATTTTCGGAAACATATTTAGTAATATATTTTTTGAAACATATTTAGTAATATATTTTCTGAAACATATTTAGTAATATATTTTCTGAAACATATTTAGTAATATATTTTCTGAAACATATTTAGTAATATATTTTCTGAAACATATTTAGTAATATATTTTCTGAAACATATTTAGTAATATATTTTCTGAAACATATTTAGTAATATAGTTTCTAAAACATATTTAGTAATATATTTTCTGAAACATATTTAGTAATATATTTTCTAAAACATATTTAGTAATATATTTTCTGAAACATATTTAAGTAATATATTTTCTAAAACATATTTAGTAATATATTTTCTGAAACATATTTAGTAATATATTTTCTAAAACATATTTAGTCATATAGTTTTTGAAACATATTTAGTAATATATTTTCTAAAACATATTTAGTAATATATTTTTTAAAACATATTTAGTAATATATTTTCTAAAACATATTTAGTAATATATTTTCGGAAACATATTTAGTAATATATTTTTTGAAACATATTTAGTAATATATTTTCTGAAACATATTTAGTAATATATTTTCTGAAACATATTTAGTAATATATTTTCTGAAACATATTTAGTAATATATTTTCTGAAACATATTTAGTAATATATTTTCTGAAACATATTTAGTAATATATTTTCTGAAACATATTTAGTAATATAGTTTCTAAAACATATTTAGTAATATAGTTTCTGAAACATATTTAGTAATATATTTTCTGAAACATATTTAGTAATATATTTTCTGAAACATATTTAGTAATATATTTTCTGAAACATATTTAGTAATATATTTTCTGAAACATATTTAGTAATATAGTTTCTAAAACATATTTAGTAATATATTTTCTGAAACATATTTAGTAATATATTTTCTGAAACATATTTAGTAATATATTTTCTAAAACATATTTAATAATATATTTTCTGAAACATATTTAGTAATATATTTTCTAAAATATATTTAGTAATATATTTTCTAAAACATATTTATTTCTACGTAAGATCTTTTCGTTCGTTTCTCCAATCATTAATTTTGGTGACTTCAAAAAGGTTAAGAACCACTGCGCTAGGGCTACCGATATACAGGGTGTCCCAATATTGACGGTTTGTTAGTAACTTCTTTATTAGGATTTCCAATCATTGAAAAAAGATGGAAAATCAATGGAAGGTCCTTAGGCCAATTTTAAGCTCAACATTCCGTACCTACAACGTCAAATATTAACACTACACCGTCGGTCAAACAACCGGTTGCAGATTTTTTATTTAACGATTAGTAAAATTGTAAAGCTGCTTTCGCGATAAATGATTACATAAATGTATTTAGTAGCGCAGATATTAAATAAATCTGATCTTATTATATTTATAATTAAAAAGCGGGTCTTTATGTAAAATAAAAATTATCTATCTGACTTGCAACAAATTAATATGTTTAACAGGTTGAAAATAATATAATAGTATTATTATATTCTTCTAATGTTTTTACTGTTTTTAGTTACACCTATTTTGTTACAAATGCATCGAGTTATATTTATCGGCTACGCGTAAAGCTCGGTAGGTTTAGCGTTAGCAAAGTGAAATTTGTCCGTGGACGATGCTCCATCGAATCCGCGATAAGATTTTTCGGTCGGCCGAATAGGAAAACGTTTCGACCCGCGCCGGAAACAGAGTGGGCCGATCAAGATCCACGGTGAGCGGCACACGTGGATCACGATTACGCCTCCCCTTCGACGCTTATCGATCACGTGAATCTCATTTACGTTTCGTACGACGCCTACTGTTAATTTACACGGTGGAACCGCGTTTGCATGCAATCCGCGGGCCCGCGTTATGTAACCGAGACCACCGCGGTCCTGAAAATTAAAGGATAGAAACCTGCGCGCAAAACCGGGCCTCGATTTTTCACTTTCAGTCCCCTGTCGTGGCGGGGGAGGCCCATGTTCGATTTTTCACGGCGATACCGGATCGCGAACGTTTACTCCCTTGTTTGGAAAGCGATTCGCTCGACGGATCGGCAAATCGATGGACTTGTTCCTTAAAATATTCACTTTTATTGTTACTTATACAGAGACGATCATTTATTGTTCTTCGATCTCTGCTTGCAATATTTACTTCCATTCCTACGCGACTGTCCTATTAAAATTTGCCTTACAATTCATTTTACGGTTTTAGTAACTATAACTTCTTTTGTAAATCGTAATTTCCTAAAAAGGAAAATATTTATGTACATTGTATGCCTATATGCTTTCCAATAGTTGTATATTAACAAGACTAAAATTGAATTTTAGTTCGGTTTGAAGGAAACTGTTATCATACATTTTTATCAGAATGAGTTCAGAATCTTCATCAGGTGTCATACACGATATTGTAAGACAAGGAGTTAACGTTTTAGTGCTAAGCAATTGCAGCAGATCAATTATCAGAATATTCACTTTTAATTTTGTAACAGTCCCTTCGAAATCGAAGATCAGCAATTGAGAATTTTTTATTGAAAGATACAACAATTCCGTTTGTAAATGTTCGTCCAGCAAATATTATGAACGAATTTCCGAGATTATTACTTGAAAGAGTATAATCGAGATTCTTTCGAATTCAGCTCGGTTTTCAAAATGGTATAAAAGCCGAATGAAGATCCACAGTCCATCGATACATGGAAAAGAGCAACAAGCCTGGTAGATTAGAAATCGAGTTTCTAAATTCGAGGTGCGAGTAATACGGTTTCGGAATTGATCCTTGAAGCGTGGAGATCGAAATCGTAGCATCTGCATTTCACGAAAACAGAGCAATTAATCTGATAGGCAATAAACAACACTGCCTAGATCTCGATACACCTTTCATTTGATGGTTACTAAAAACAACCACAGAAATCGTACATCGAGTTTCAATAACGATCAATTTTCGCGGTGCTAAAACATTGTTTAATTTTATGATCGTCAAGATGCATTTCAATTAATTTTCATGTATATCTACGTTTTAAAAATTGTATAAATGATTTTGTTGGTGGCTGATTCTCGCGAACGAGGATTTTCATATAATTTCCCACATTCTGATTGAGCCACGGTTTTCCTTTTTCCATTTTGCTGCTGCTGGCCGATGAATTACGAGTCCACGGGAACATAACTTTCCTCGAGCCGGCATGTTCTAACGGAATACGAGCCTCTGGGAACGGATTCCTTATTATGTGCTCGCTTTCACGAGACACAGTCGAAAAGAAAGGATCGAAAGCGAGTCGGCGGAATTATTTGGTGGGCAATTAACGTGAAACCGACCCGACCGGGGTATCGAGTATCGTTTATTCAACGATTTCGGAGGGCCCGGTTCCCTCCGATCGATCCTTCATCATCCTCCACGACCCATGAAAAATGCATTCGCCGCCTCGTTCATTTGGGAAATGGACGACCACACGAGCTTCACGTGTTTTGGGACGGGGATATGTCGGAATGTCCCATAAATCCACCATAATCGATTTGATCTTTACACTGATCACTACACTGACCTCAACAAGACAATCACACGGTCCGACGAAATTAAACCTTTATCGTGTTCAACGATTACTTCTAAAAGGAAATCCGAAAGTAAAATTGATTTTTGATGAAAGATCAAAGATTTTTTTGAAAACGCATGATTTTGATAAAAAATGGAGGTGTTGCGCAAAGACATGCGAGACAGTTCAGGATTGAGTGAAAATATGGAGGGGACTCTTCTCTATGTGTACATGTAGTTAATCATATTTTTTGTGCTTTCTAATAGTTGAGAATGCTTCTCAAAGTTTGAAAACGAACTGACACGGGTACTTGTATTCTCGATTTTTGTATTTCTGTGAAAAACCCTTTATCTGGCAGGAATTTACTCTGCAGCATTAAATTCTATTACTAGGAATATTAATTTTAATTTTTATAGGTTGACCTGATTTTTTCCAGAATTTTTGCGTAACGTTGAATGTGGACAATGATTTCTTGTTTCAGGCCAGGGGGTAGCAATGGACGCGACCTGTATTGTCCCCCGTACACGAAGGACTTCACGGAGAGTTCGCCAAAAAATGGCGTGCACAATACAGTTCACATGGTGGCAGAAAGGGACACTGACAGTGTGGCTCCTACACCAACTCCTCAGCATCCCCATCATTCTCAGCACCATCATCTCAGCTTGCACGAGATCCGAGCGCTTCAGGTATTTCCATTAATAATATACAGTGGGTGTACAAAGTGTTCGTACACCTTTTAAAATAGAATATTGACCTTGAAAATCACGGTAAAAAAACCAAATTTTTTTGTCATAAGGACCATAGGAACATATATGTATAATTTCATTAATAAATTTAGTGCTAAGTTAGTCCCAAAGCTAATCCTAAGTTAGTGTTAAATTTTGTATTTTTACCTTGGTTTTCAAGGTCAAGGTCAATTTTACGGGAACTTTTTTATGTCAATCTCTATTGTCACGTCCGGTGGTCCTATCATAAATAATAATTAATAAACTTAATCATATATTTCTTTTCTTATTTGTTAAAAAAGTTTATAAGCTTATAAACTTTTCTTAATTCGATCGTTCGCAGTACGGTATAAAATACAATAATTCAATATTCAATATAATATTTGATATAATAATTGGTTACAATTCTCGCACAAAATTAATAAAACAAATAAGAAAAGAAATATATGATTAAGTTTATTAATTATTATTTATGATAGGACCACCGGACGTGACACTATCATAGGCGTAGAATCGCGCTATGGTGGTCGTGACATACAGGGTGTCCCAAAATTCCTTCTACATCTGGAAATGGGAGGTTCCTGAGATCATTTGAAGCGATATTTTCCTTTGCAAAAATAGTGTACGCAGCTTTGTTTAGGAGTTATTAACGAAAAACCAGGACCAATCACAGTGCGTCTACAGCGGATTGATTCTGGCTGGACCAACGGCAACACCGCATTAAGTGGGACCTGTCCTTATGTCGGACTCTGTTCTCTGTAGCCGCGCTCTGATTGGTCCGTATTTTTCGTTGATAACTTCTAAACAAAGCCGCGGACGACATTTTTGCAAAGAGAAATGTTTCTGCAAATGATCTAACGAACCTCCCATTGCCAGATGCTGAAGGAATTTTGGGACACCCTGTATAATTTCGTGACACCCTGTACAGGAAAATGTGATAGAAATACATACGCATAATAAAACGGTATAATTGTGTAGAAAAAAGGTGGAAGGGATGATGATTAACGAAAAAATCTCGATGACTCTTGCAGAGGCGACCAGAATGCACCGGTAACAGCTCCTCGGACGAGAATCGGTCGTCTGGACACGCGAGCATGTCGGACACAGGTGGTCACACGAGCAGCAGTTCGCCTCCGCATCGTCACCACAGGACACACAGTCCTCAGCAACTGAATTCTGTGCCCGAGGACGATCGTCTATCAGCCTCGGTCACCCAGAGAAATGGCAGAAGCAGATCCGGACAGAACCGCAACAGACACAGGGCCACGCCTGCCAAGGTGTCCTCTTCTTTTCAACGCGTTCTTCATTTTCCTTCCACGCACGAATCAACCCTTCACACTTAGAACTACTCTGAATGAACAAACTATTTGAATTGCATGCAAAAGTCTTCATTTTCTTCATTTTCTTTTCATACACAAATTAACCCTTCACACTTAGAACTACTCTGGATGAACAAACTATTTGAATTGCATGCAAAAGTCTTCTTATATATTTTTTATAAAATGTACAGGGTAATTCTGGGAACTCGAAGTTACTGCTCTTTTTCAAGTAACGATAGAAATAATGGTAGGTGAGAAAATCATGTTAGATTTCCAGCTGCATGTGCTTTTCCCATAACGGGAAAACTGTTTATTTAGATAATGCGAACCAGACCTCCTACATGGACACATGGTTTCAAGAAGGGAGCAGAGGTCACGTAGGCAAAGCCTCCGTACGTAACACTTTAATGCAACGAAAATTGCAATTTCTTTCTGTTTTACTTAAAGAAGAGCAGTAACTTGTCTGAGTTCCTGGAATTACCCTGTATATATTTTAATATGCAAATGTTAACACGTTTACAGATGAAAGATATTATAATTTGGCAACTCTGTAGGCAACATTATCTGTTACATACGATGATAGTTACAGGTGCCCTGGTCAGGATCGGGTTTGGAGGACATCAAGCTAGCAATTCAGCAACTGACGATGCGCTCGCATAAGTCCTCATCTACTTATTCCTCCTTGAGCGGCTCCGAAAGCTCTGAGCCAGCAGTAAGGAGGCTAATGCGACATTCCAGCTTGGAGACCATCAACACCAACGTGACGAGCGCCGACGAATTCGTCTGGGTGGATTCGCATAACAGATTAGTGGAACTGCAACAATTGCCTTGGACACATCATGATGTGCTCAGAGTGTTACAGAACGGTAGAACCAGAGAACACATGGACCAAGTGTCTATGGAGACTATACCGCGGTTGTCTTATTTACTGCAACGAGCTTTGGTTCGAATTGGACGAGAAACTCAACGATTGGCCAAGCCTGTTGGTCTCTGCAGCAAACACGAAGTGTACAGCGCGTTTAAGATCGTTCTTTGTCCTGCCTTGGCTGATTCTTGCACCAAGGTATGCTGTGGATGTTGATAGAAATTTGTATAAAATTCAATAGAATTAATCTAATATACGCAATCTTAAGGACTATTTGCTGATAACTGGTAATAACACTGTTCAACGCCAAAAATGTTTCCATATAACTGTTGGATGGATCTTACAGAATTTTTTGCGCTGATTTCGAATCCTGTTGTTAGTATATAGATGTAGATATGTTTGAGCAATCATAACGTATTAATAATGGATATCACTAGATTCAGGAGAAAAATTAAGATCTACCAAACAGTTATTTGGAAACATGGAAAAAGTTGAAATTTGTTAGACAGTATGATTGGACAGCGGATTTTATGCATTTGAAGGCAGTGAAAAAACACAAGAAGAATTTTAAAATACAGTTACATTATTTTTAACCTAATAAACATATTAAGAGAGACGTTGTCTAGTAATGATAGACAGATCTTTATTATATGATTCATATTCATATTAATAATATGATTCATATGAAGTTCAGACGTTGTTATTAATTTATACGATAGAATGTAGCTCAGATATTGTCAGCAATTCGTAGCCCGCTAACCGACGGTTTACAAATTCTTTTTCAGGCTTGCCTGAGAGCCGCAGCGATGTTCGCAGTATCCGGCGATCAACTGAAACAATCGAAAGCGTCCCGGTCAGGACTACAGTTGCCGGTAGGACGTTTTCTTCGTTGGATGTCCGACGTCCGGCTAGGAAGAATGATACACGAGTACGCAGCCATATATTTGACCGCCGGGATCGAAAATCTCCTCGAGGAAATACTGTTACAATGCATACCGACTGACCCGCACACAACCCTAACGGCGACCATGTTGGAGCACGCCATAGCGAACAGCGGAGATTTATGGGGTCTTCTTCAACCGTACGCGCATCTGAATGCTGGACGAACGGCGTCAGGTAGAATTATATCGTTAGGTTCGCAAACGAAGTTACAGGGAAATCAGTCTACTTCGCTGAGAAACGATCTGCCATTTGCCTGATGCGATAATAATGTCTCCTTGTACTGAAACAAAATTATTTTTCAACACTATGACGCTGTAAAGTAAGTGGTACCTTTTGAAAAAATGTTGATGACCTTCGGGTGATCTTGAAATGGAGTGGGATTTTACTTGATTGTTGTTCTATCTGAAGGGTGGTTGCCTCTTTAGCCCTCAGGTCTGCTTGTGTGTTCCCCAGATATTCCTTGGTACGAAGGGATCCATATGATAGATATCTTTTAAACAAGAAACTTGTTTTCACGGGCATGCTTGACATTATTAGGACTGTTTTTCTCGTATTCAATGGCACAATTGTCATTTAAGATGGTAGACTCGTTTTTCCAGAATTGCAAAGGATGCGCTTTCTCATTTCTCGATAACGTAAAAATGGGAGTTTTCAGTAGTAAAAATAAAAGCGCTAGATAAAAGATCCAATTCAAAAGTCCTGTTTTTACGTTTACGAAGCTGAAAAACAGTACTTTTGAGAACGATTGCGGCCTAGATTGATATTTTATCCAGCGCTTTTTTGACTACTGAAAAAGTCCATCTTTGCATTGTCGAGAAATGATAAGGCAATCCTAGAGTCCACCCCCTTAATTAAGACCATGTAATTAGTTACTCTACACACACTGATCACATAACTATACCCAGGCGCCCTGGCGATGCCTCGATGGGCTAGCGTCAGTTCCTTAAACTCATCATCGTCCTCTCGGAGTGGAAGAGACGCAGCAGGCTCTGCGTTGGAACCGTCGTTGCTGACCACCTGCGTGGGATCGATGTCGGAACTGATAGATCTGATCTCGAAAGTAGCCCAAGCGGGACGCTCGCCCATTCCTCTAACTGGCAAGGCCTTGAACGCTTTGTTCTATTACATGAGGTGTTCGCAGGTTTGATCACTAGATAATTCATTGCTGAACGGTATGATATCCCCTCTGCGCTATAATCTGACAAAAGCATTCTTTTTTTCTTATAGTTGGAGCACGGTGAACGGGGCTCTGGGATACAAGAGCTGGCGTACGAGAGGGCTTACGTTGTTCTTCCTCCTCTGGTCGAATGGCTTCGTGTCGCGACTGCTCATGCAGAACACAGGCACGGTCTTGTTGTAGATCAGGATGATATTAATCAAGCTGCCAGATTGTTGCTGCCCGGCGTCGACTGTCCCGTTAGACCCATATGGTAAAGTACCATCGATTGTTCCGTAAACTCTACTGTTCAGGGTGAAGCATTTAACGCGTTCGTTAAGGGGCTAAGGGACCCCTATTCTAGGGCATTTATCAGTGTACTCAACCCTTGTATGCAGAAACAAAAGTTCTTTTTGTAGTAAAAAAACTGATAAACGTAGATTTGTATCAGTCTAACGATTCAATTTTGCTATGATTACACGTTGCGATCCTCCTCAAAGACGACTGTTTAAAAAAACCCTTGCTGTATCATTTTATTTAGAGTTACAACGATTGAAACATCTTTATTCCCAAAAATGTCGTAGAAGAGGAAAGAAAATTCATATTGTTTGTACAGCTACTACTATTTCAACGCTTAAATATTAATTAGAAACGAGTCAAATAGTATTTCATCTAAAGAGAAAGGCATAACATTCATATTCGTTAGACTTCATTAAAATCTTCACGGTGCAAGGGGTTAATAAAGCATTGTCCAACAGCTTCGAGGAGGTAGCAGTCTGTTCGAAGCGAATAGATGACTCGGAGTACGTGCGTCTTCTAACAATGGACATGGCGTTCAAGTTGCTAATCAGCGGACGAGCTGACTTAATTGCCCAAGCTATGCCACTCTTGCCATCCACGAAGATCAACACCGTAAACGACAACGGCTTCACCGCGTTAATCATAGCGTGCATCAATGGCGACGAGACAGCGGTGCTAGCTTTGCTAGACGCAGGAGCAGATTTGAACATCGAGAGTCCACCTCCGTCAACCGGTCAATTACCCAACACACCTTCGAAGGTGCCAACAGTGCCAGGTGTAGCGAACACCAGAAGCCCGGTGACGCCGTCAGCGATGATGTCTCCAGGGAAGAATATACAATCGCCAAATTCATTGTCTGGCTCGCCAGGATCTTCCAGCAGCGCTTCGAGTAACATGTGTTGCAATCAAACCGGGTTCAACGCTGAGACTCAGCATTGGACTGCTTTGACTTACACAGCTTTGTTGGGGCATTGTAACATCGCGAGAATATTACTGGAGAGAGGTGCTGCGGTCGAAGGCGGTGCTAAACTCAGCGAGGATAAGTGCACGGTTACGCCATTGCAGGCGGCCACGGCTTCCGGGAATAATGAGATGGTAGCGCTGTTGTTGGCTCACGGTGCGCAACCGTTTTTGTCAACACTGATCAAGGACTCGTTCTCGTACTCTGGTTCTGCTCAGCGGGGTTGCTACAGGCAAGTATTGAGTCCGAAGAAATATACAGTGGGTTTAGAAAATATTCGTACACTGATAAATTTCAAACAAAACTGTGAAAGTGTTGTTTATTGACTATTTTTTCTGGAAACAATTAATATGTACATATTCCGAGAAGTCTATAGAATAGATAGAATGCAAACGAAAATTAATTTCTTGATTAACTTGCCTTCACAGTGCAATATCAGTGGCAACGGCACATGGTCAGAGGAGTTGTCTCCATCAGCTGCTGTCTCATCCCCTAAATTTCTCCACAAAACGAGGAGAGAAGGAAGTGTTATCATTGGAGGAGATTCTTGCGGAAGGCAGTGCATGCACAAATCCGCAACAACAAACTGTGGATGGAAGAGGGAATCGAAGGGAGGGTAAAGAGCCAGTCTTCAACAAGGTACAGACCAAAGCCTTGCAGGAAGCTATGTACCACAGTGCGGAAAGCAACCATTTAGGTAAATTAATCTCGTTTGCAGTACTCGTTGGAAGACTCGCGAATTTTTATGTAATCCCCAAACTTTCTTCACCGATTACAAAAAGTTTGAGCCAAATATGAGTGTATTTCTAGCTTTAATATAATTTTAAGAAGTTATCTAATTAGCGTATTTTTTAAAAATATTAATTTGCTCCGCAGATATCACTATGGAACTTCGTGGACTGAAAGTGGGTTGGACATTGCATTGTTGGATGCACAGTCTCGCAACGGCCCACGAAATGAGATTAGACTCGGTGATAGATCAACTACTGCAAGACTTCTTGCAAGTCTGTCCCGATGACTACTCTACGCAATTTGTTCAGGAATGTCTTCCGTTGTTATTTAACATCTTTAGGTACAGCAAGGTGGGTCATTTTCAATCAAATAAAACGTCCAATTAGTTTGTTGCAAGTGAAATGTCGAGGTTCTCCGATGATACCAGTAGATATTGTTTCTTGCACATCCTATTATTATTGTCCTTTGTATAGAAGGAAGGGACGACGCTCCTGCTTGCCGACATTTTCTGCACGTGTTTCGGATGGGAGCCAATTAAACCCATAAGAGACACCACGCTCTCCAGTGGATCAAGAATCGATCCAAAATTTGTAAATAATCCAGAACTGAGCGACGTACAGTTCCGAGTGGAAGGCAGAGTATTCTACGGCCATAAAATCGTTTTGGTCACGTCGTCTCCAAGATTCAGGAATATGCTGAGCTCGAAACTATGCGAGGGAAATCCTCCTATTGTACAAATTAATGATATTCGGTATCACATCTTCCAGGTACAGAAATCTTCAATATACAATGGATGTACAAAGTGTCCGTACACTGAAAATTGTTGTATCGTTGTTCGAAATATTTCTTCGTTCAAGTTCATGTTTTCATTTTGCAGATGGTGATGGAATTCCTGTATCATGGCGGTTGTGCTACGTTAGAAGTGAATCAGAGTGATGTGTTGGAGCTAATGGCGGCCGCAAACTTCTTTCAGCTCGATGGCTTGCTTAGGTATTGCGAGGCTCAGTGTTCCTCCATGGTAGACCTCGATAATATTGTCTCCATGTATATTCATGCAAAGGTAAATTGTTCTCCTTATTAAAAATTTGACCATCGATTTTTTCGGAGTCTCTTTAAGGGGTGTTTTTCCAGGTCTACAATGCGACACAGCTCTTAGAGTACTGCCAAGGATTCCTCCTGCAAAACATGGTCGCGTTGTTGACCTACGACGACTCGGTGAAGCGTCTTCTCTTCGCGAAAAAACTGCCTAATCACGACGTCCTTGCAGGCCTGCTTCTCACATTGCAAGCGCGAATAAAAGCCAGACGATCTCAGCAACAAAATCAGATAAAAACATAGGAGGTATAATAGTTTTTACATTACAGTATAAAAGTATTAAACACTATTCTGTTCATTTCATTCACTTTTGGAAATGATCATTAATATATTATGTTCAACGTCTCGTCGAGGAAGAATGACAGACAAACTCAATTAAGACTGAACGTTCGATGATCTGTTTGTAAAATCGTATAATTATCATTCATGATACACAATAGGGCATAGAGATTCGTGCTCTCGCATGAACGAAATATGTATTTGTTTTCTCCTTGTTGTATAGTAGTTTTATAATATTCTTTTTATAAGCTATAAGCTATATAGTATATAAATGTATATTATAGCGTTCGTACTATACAGGCTCTCGGTATAGTCGATGTTATTATTCTTGTAAATGAATCTCATGCATATATAAGAATCAAGAAAGTGTAATCGCAACGAAACGAGAGTATTTTGCCGAGGAATTTCTTTTCTGTTTTAATGATTAATATGTAAATACGGAAAAATTGATACACGAAACATCGTAAAATATGCAGCATAATGTGAGCTATATATAAATATATATAAGTACTTTTTTTATCTAATAGAAAACTAATAATATATACATATAAAGTGAACATACATTTTGTATATATAATACAGGCAAAGCAGTTTATGTTGAATGCATAAAGAAGGATATAGTGTATTGATAACATAATTTTGTACATCACGATTACATAAAAAAAAACAGTTTATAAATATTGTGATAATAAAAACTTTTGAACGACGATCGTTTTTAATTCTTCGAATCTTAATAAAAACTATTTATATTTCTCATCACACATCTCTTAAATCTTGCGCAGAATCGCTAGAATTTTTAAGGTTCTGTATCACAATCATATTCTACTTGTATATAATAACTAGACTGCGAATCTTTATGCAAAATAAAAATATTCTGTATTTGTTATAAGATATATAGGAGCCTCTTGAGAACGTTTCCCTTTCTTTGATAATTCTACTAGATCGAAAGTAATATATATTGATGCTATTCAATTCTTTCAATTTGCACAATGTATCAAGCTGAGCTACTCATTTTATATCGTAAATACATAAAATCCGCACTCTAATAAGTGATTAAAAATTCTACACAACGTAAAGAGAACGACTCGTGCAAGAATGAAGCATTAGGCTATGCACAAGCTATTCCAACTGGTAAAAAATATCTGTATTATTTTTTTATTACCGAAAGAAAACAATACGGCGCAGTTAATTGCAGTTGCTAGGAGTGGACGGAGATTTTCATTATTCAGAGACCGGAACGTCACAGATGTAGACAGCGGATCTTTATGCAAAATAAAAATTTGTTTACTTGATTTGCAACTAGCTGGAGTGACATAGAAAATTATTTTCTCTCTTAATATGTTCCACCCCTAGCAGTTATGTTAATTGCGATACCCTGAATATTATTCATCGACTGGGAACTTTTCGAACAGCGTATTGCTTCTTTTATTTTCAACTGATTCGAACGACTGAGGGCTCTTACTGTTGAGTACTTGAGTAGTCAAATACCTAATCAATCTGAACCTAAATATTATATCAGAGTATCTTAATTCATTCGAATACTCAGACGTTCATTTTTACGCGTGTATTCCGCTATCAAATACTTGGCACGTATTTTGGATAACTATTTCAATCACTCAAGTACTCAAATCGAAACTGAAATACTCGAGTGCTCAGATTTATATTCGGATAATGCACACAGACAACAATTTAGATGTTCGAACACTCAGATACAAATTTAGATATATTGCGTGTGTACTTAAATTCAGATTAGAATGATACAGTACTCTAAATATTCGGATACTCGGATCGTAAGAGCCTTAATCAAATAAAGCTGGTACGAAAATTTTACAAATAAGACGCAGAATTACAAAATGAGGAGAACCGAACGAAATGATAAATTATATAACGCGTAATACCATTGCGCGACATATAGCTCGTTATCTTCTTCTCTTGAACAAAACTATTTGCCACTGATACAGAACGTAACGCTACCGTCGTTAACAATGTTAGTGTATTATATATATAATGTGATTTATTTAGAATGTCAATGGTTAATTGTATATACAATATTCAAGTTTATAACCTTAATGATAATATAATCACTGGACTTTTTTCGATTTTGGAATGCCTAATAATCATTATAAGAGTCGTGATCGATCCTACGAAAATGGCTGTCTCAATCTGCCAATTGTTTTTGTGGCGAGTAGAAAGTTGCGAAGCTTCGACGGACGCACAAACAATCCTTATTAAATGATACATATTATACATAGAATTCTAGCAAAGTATAATTATCAAAATAATTTGTCTCCCGCGCGTGCGGTTCGATTACACGTTGTAGAACGGGAGATTTTCTTCTAACTCTAATGTTTGTTCATAGGTATTGCAGTTTAAATAAATTTTTGTAAACGTTCGATGGGAATTACCGTGACTTATAACCCATGGCGAAAACGTAGCTTGAAGATGAATTATACTTAAACAATTTATCATAGTAGGCATTTTTTTGTTCTGTCACGAGGGCAATTTATCTAGTACCTGTCTCCGCCGAAAGGCAAGAAAGTGAAAAGTCACTTTCACAAATATACGCAGCGTAAATTATATACTACGATCTTTTTCGACGATATACATTTCACAGAAGATACAGGAAAGAAGGAAGTTCTATATTTGAAACGTTTAACAGTTGAAACAAAAAAGCTACACACACGTATATTATAGTTACTTCGAGAAATTAGTATTAACAAATACGAAAATTGCAATAATTAGTGGAGAGAAACGTAAACAACTGCCTTAAAACATACACGTATTTTTGTTTTACCGTAAAAGTACTATTTCGCAATGTTTACTGGTCATTTTACATGGTTTATTTTGTTAGACTGAAGAACTGTGAACAACATAACACGTGCAATAAAAGAGAAGTTAAGCAATGCACAATTCGAGAAAATGATTTTACCTATTAATCGGAGTATTGAATTGATTGTTGATTGATTAATTCAACACTACTCGATTAATATTCGTATATAATTTAGTGTTTTCCGAAGTTATTTCATAAATTGTAATCGGTAGATACAGTTACGCGTAAACATAAATATTAAACATAGATTACAGAGTGTACCTGAGCAGTAAAGCATACAATTTCAACATGCATCTTTAACAAACAATATACATTGCCATAGAATTTAAAGTTACAAAATAACATTAACAATTTCGCTTCAACTTCATTATTTTAAACTCTTGTTGCTGTTACAATGCTATACAATTTATCGAGAGAAAATAGTTTTAATTTAACACACACGCGCGCACGCACACACATATATACATACATATATACATGCATATACATATACATATATATACACACACGTATATATAGAAAACAACTAAAATGATTCATAGTTTCCTTCGCGAGAATTTGCTGATTCATCGGAAATGACAATGATTGCTTCAAGATTGTGCCAATCGTCTGATAAAACGGAAAAATAAAATTTTTTGTCACCATAAGCCAGTTACAACGACAAAGCAGATATAATATATCTCTGGTATATTTCATAGCAATCTCAATTTAATAATTTAGACCAAACGAAATTAGAATAAAATCTAGTATATATATATATATATATATATATATATATATATAGTATACATACATACATAGTATACTTTTATATATATATATATATATTATATATTATATATATATAGTATACTTATAAGTATATACATATATATATTATATATTACAATATATATATATATATAATAAGTATACTATATATATATACCATATATATAAATGATAGAGATATAGATAGATGGATAGATGTGTGGATAAATAGATTGTTAGATTGATAGATAGATTGATCGATAGATTGATAGATAGATTGATAAATAGATAAATAGATAGGTTGATAGATAAATAGGTAGACAGATAGATGATAGATACATAGATAGATGGATAGATGGAGAGAGAGAGATAGGTAGACGGACAGATAAATAGATAGATAGAGGTAGATAGATAGATAGATAGATAGATATGTAAGGAGAACAGTATAAAATGTGTTACGTGAGTTTAAAAAGTAAATAAGAGTACGCTCGAACGTTATTGGCCGCGCGTTTCACAAACGAATACAAAATAAGTCTATCCTCTCCCCGTGTTGTGTGTCGAATACACAAAACTGGTGAAATTATTTGTATCCTCGGTAATTATTATCTCTACAGAAAGATTCGGTACAAGATAGATTGAGACAACCGTTTTCGTTCACTCGCGACATTTACAAAGATTAGAAGCGCTAACTTAATTTAATGACTAGAATAATAATTAATATAACAACGACTATGATGGCGAGTAACAACAGCATAAAAACTTTTCGCCGATATTTGCGTAGGTAATTACTTCCCTTGACTAACTCTTGCGTGCCCAGCTCGACGTTTCCGTGTATGTTCTCTATATTGTTCTCTATCGTATCTGTAACGCAATGATCCAATCTTTATGATTCACCATTTTAATTTACAACGCCCATTCTTGGAACATGAGTGCACTTACTGATCGAATCGCCTTGCTGGTACGATATCGCAGCTAGGTCACGCATTATTTTATTCACATCGAGAATGTCCTCTTCGATCCATTTTATCCTCTCTGACCTCTCTAACAGTAAACTTTGACGAAACTCGAGACTCCTGCGCATTGCACAGAAAATAATCTTACTTGTAAACTGGTTTCAAACGTTCCAAATTATTCGCATTCGATCGGGTATCGGTGTAGATCAAACGAAGAATTACCGTGCAAACTCGAAAGAATTTTACTGAGAATATACATATGTAAATTATTTATTGACAGCGGATTTTTATGCAAAATAAAAATTTTCTACTGGAATTCCAGCAAACTCGAGTAAATAGAAAATATTTTCTTTCGTAATATGTTTAATATGTTGAGAATAGTATGAGTGTTTTTAAATCTTGTAATGGTTTTACTATTTTTATTACACGTACACATTTTTGTCTAAGTATTTAATAAGATCACCGAAATTTTAATCACTTGAACGCAAACTGAGGGAATTAATTTGGATTTTTTTCACTGATTCGAAATGTGTGATTACAGTAATATAGTTGATGAAATTAATAAATGCAATTTCGAACCTTAGTGTTGCGCGATGCTCATCCTCTTGAACCTGAAGCTGATGCTGTTCCTCATCGTCCAATAGGCTCTCTATACTAGTTGTACGCAAAATATGTCTCTTCATTTTTTCCGCAATTGTCTGAAAACATTTATTCACTAAAGTAAATTCCAATTGATTCTATACACTTCGATAGCGCTATTAATTGTTTCGTAATTTTTTGTTGAGCTTAATGGAGTATAATTCATTAAAACCATGTTCACCCTATAATTACCCATGTGACAGGGGTAACGATTTGAAATTTTCCACATAGGGTTTTCTTTGGTTTACAGAGAGAATGGAGAATGTATGCGCCAACTCTATACTAAACAATAACACATTATATACCTTCTGCATATCAGAGTATCTTTGCACAGCATCTTTAAAATCGGTGGTGAGTTTCTCAATTTGCAACTTCTGTTGTTTATCACCTTTCCTCATTAGCACTGTCAATCTTGCAATATCTTTGCCGGTTTGAGTAACTACATGATTTGTGCTTAACTGTATTTCATGCCTAAAGAAATATAAAAAGTAATCAGTGAACAAAAAAGTGATAACTAGACTGTGTATCTTTCTACAAAATCAAAATCTTCTGCATCGATTGCAAGCCACACAGCAGCTGAAAATAATACATCAATCTTCTTCGGTTCTGTTAATCTTCCTACTGTTTTAAATTGCATCTAGTAATGTTTGTTAGAAATGCATAAAAAATTTGTAATCTTATTATAAAGATTAATTTCATGTTACTGATACTGTGTAATCACTGGAATGCAATGTTTATGAACTAATTTTCTGTAATCGAATGAACTATTAACGTTTTACCTATTGGAAGCCTGTTGATAGGATTTTCAATAATTCTGCTGTACCAAAAGAAAGCATCAAAATTTGCTTTTATGTGCCCGAATATTAGTGGGAGTCAATGTACAGTTTTATGCTTGCGAATAATGCAAATTACGCCTTGTTAACGAAAAAATAGGTCTTTTGAAGGTGATGGCGCCCTAAATTGACCTTTTTTAACTGCTGAAAAATCTCATTTTCGTATTATCGGAAATGAGAATGCGAATCCCGCACCCTTGCAATCCTGGAGAATGGAGTCTACATGGAGGAGCCTAAGTCTTAAATGAAACTATTAGATGACATTATCGAGGGTCACTTGTTCATTCACAATGAAAAGTACTGTTGCTATTGAAGTTTCCATTAAAAAGTGTTCAATCATATACCATAGATTGTTCAAAATTATGCAATCACTGCTCTGTAATGTATTAAATGTTCCTTGGAAGCCTGAATAAATTCCAAGGCTGGTTAAAGTCGATCGAAATAAATATTGCGGAAATGTATCTAGTTGTCTAACAGTCACAAATCCCAACAATAATGCAGCTATACAATTAACCCACACATGTTCCTCAGGGTGAAAATTCATCCATTCAATATTTTGACATACTATAAAATTATTCATCCTTTTATGTCTATGTTGTGAGATGTATTTCTTTCAACTGTGACGCTATAAATGAAACATAATGTGTTGATTTAATGTGTAAAATAAAAATGGGTGAATTGTTATCCTAGTCTCTTTTATGCAGCTATTTTTGAGAAGCGTATAAGGGTTGAAACAGATATTACAAGTAATTACAGTACTTCATGTAAAAAGATGAATACCTACACGTTATCTCTTATACCCTGATTATCTTTATTGGTTCCAACAGTTTTGTTTGCATCGTTCAGTGTTCTCCAACTTGTGTTAATCGTATATATGTTAGTAGTAATATTCTCGCTGAGACTATAAAGTTCGGTAGGGCTAAATCCCACATCAGGTACATCCGTCCGTTGATCTGTGGACCCGTATGTTTGAGAACCGTGAGCCATCCTACAAACAAACAGAAATATTTACAAAACGACACACAAACCCAGAAAATACGAATGAAAGTTCAAAAATTGAAAAACGGTTAAAAGCACATATACGCACATAATATTTACGAAACAGTGGAATTATTCAAATCGTAAAACACATCAATTTTCGAATCAGACGATTTTCCGTATTTTTCGTGTAGATTACATCAGAAAAGGAAAACAGCAATATCATCTGTTGTTTCGCGAGGTATTGACTTTACAGTGCGATGTACCTTGAAGTCTGTGTAATAAGCCGAGTTTATACTTTTCTATCTCGTGTCAATAATGATATTGTTACTAAATGCAAACTTTCGTAAGCTGAACGAAAACGGCGTACAAATATCGATATGTTCCGGTGATTGTCATGCAAAAACCCGCTCGAAGCTACGCGATTGTCACGCTGACATTAAAGAACAAGCACGATAAATGGCAATTTGTGGAATTCCTTTAAAACCATTTCACGATTATAAGCAACTGAACGGAACAGTCGGATCTAATGGTCTACAGTCGAACAGTTCAAATCAACGAATGCGAAAACGCGCGGAGTGACATCGAGTATTGTCGAGGAACAACAAACCTGTTTCGTTTTATCATAAATCTCTTTAATATCTAAATAAAAATGGCTTTATTAATTCACATTTAAAAACCAAGAGAACTATTTTTATGTGTCGAATCTTAGAAACTGACAGTTGCCTAAACGGTCTAATCTACCGTCCGCGTGACAATAGCTTCTTTATACTCTCATTCGTGCATGTTGACAGGAATCTATACTACCGACGTGTTATATTCTTGAAATACAATTTCGGTCCTCTAGTGTCTCGCAATTTGGGAGCGATAACACGATACTAGGGAGATTGAAGCGAGATTATTCTTGCTCTGATTGGCTAGCGAATAATCTTTGCGAAAGGTGCTGCCATCATTGACAGAGAGAGAGAGAGAGAGAGAGAGAGAGAGAGAGAGAGAGAAAGATAATCATAAATGCATATGTAATCAGTCATTGACCGAGTAATGTGAATGTGTAGCATCGCTTGCAGGATGAAATATATTCTACAGGATGTCCCAAAAATGTTTTACTTCCTTGAAAGAGATTTTACCTTCGCGAAAATGTTCTGCGATAAACACGGACCAATTAGAGACCAATGCCAATACTACGCTCATCTGTACCGGGCTCTGATTGGTCCGTGATTTTGATAATAACTCTTTACAGAAGCCTCGGAAAACATTTTCGAACAGGGAAATATGTATGACTTCAAATGACCTGAACAATCTGTGAACAATCCAAGGAAGTACAACATTTTTGGGTCACACTGTGTAGGACGTGCTGTATTCGTATGAAACCTTAGACCATATATTCCCATAGACCCGGCACAGATAATTTTCCGCTCGGCAAAAATGAAGTACAGTGTGATGTCACATTTTCAAAAGATGTACATACACGTGTATACATGTGTATACATGTGTATACATATATGTAGATGTGTATATATCAGCCATTTTGAATTTTCCTATACACATACTATACCTATACCGGGTCTATAGATATAAACACACACAGATCCTTCTCGCGCATCTTTCTTTCTTTCGCGAAGATCTGCGCGGAATCGAGTGCGCAATGGGATATCAGGGTTGGAAATCGCGACACCGAAGAAATCGCAAAACGCGACATTAAAGAGGTAATGTACTAATTTCGACGACTTAGCTGTACAATGTCATTTACGAATATTAGAAATAACAGTATTATCATGTAGTAAATTTTCAATGACCTACGGCCCGTACTGAATGTTTCTACTTGAATTCAAATAAGAGAAGAATTTCATATACAAGGTGTTTCCGAAATTGTACAACCGGAAGGGAGGTGACTCCTCGTACAGAAGTAAGTCGAAAGTATACAATAAAATGTTTCTCCGTACATCCTAGTTCTCGAAAAATTTAAACATAAATGTCCCGTAAAAATGCATGGTATTGAGCACGACTATCATAACAGATTAGTTCATTAATTATCTGTACCTTTTACGATAAACACGAATGCACGTGCATCCAACGAATTTTTAAAGAAACACCCTGTATAGCTTAATGTGTCTGCGGCAACGTCGGCACTACGTGAGTCAAACGGACGTTCAAAGGTCTTTGTTGTACCTTACAATTATACAATTATCCGATCGACGATTAACAGAAACCGTCGAATATTCTGTCCCCGGAATTTCTGAAATTCCTGTCCACGAGAAATCCGAAATAATTCGGCGATTAACAAATTTTCATGAGCTTATACGAATGTGTCTAAAGCCCCGTCTAACATGTTCCTACCGCTAGAATCAAGAATAAATTTAACAATAAATTCAATTCAACGGGAATTTAGGCGCCGTCGGTGCGAAAAGCCCGAGAAAATCAAAAGAAATTTTTTTCATCCGACGGTCGGCATTGTCGAGAAGCCAGCTTCCTGCTTGGCCAGAGGTTAGTCGCATGGCGGACGCTGGCTTGACAACACGTACGGCACGGAAGTTCCCGAATACGACCGACAGATTGCGAAAGCCTTCAGAAACAACAACCGTCGGCCGTAAGTAAACGCTATTGTGATTTCTCATCGTTTTATCCGTTAATATAATCGCCTCCCGGTCGCTCGGAAATCGTAAACAGCAAGCCGAACGTCCGATTACCACGGTCCGCTAATTATTTCCCCGGAATCCGGTCGGGAAACCCGTGAAAACTGGAATAGAATTTTCTCGAGGGTTGCTTCAGAGCCAGTCAACGCTTGCACGTACATAGGTCGTGCGTCATGTCGGCTCCGAACGCATCTTCCGTCGCTTCGTTCGCGTGAATCGTTTCGGAGCGTCGAGCTCGATCGAGCCCGATCCCTTCGACTGCTAAAATAACCCCCGTTTCTCAATATTCGATCGGAAAAAAAAAAACAAAAAAAAGCAGAACCTATACGCGGGACTGGGGTAATCGAGCGTTGTTTTGCGGCCGCCTACGCAACTACTTCTACTTTTGACATTTTAATCGGTGCAACTTTTCAAGTAGGTTGATCCTCTACGGCTTCTTGCATGCTCGCTTCAACCTTCTTCCCCGAACGCGCTTTGTCTCCCAAGAGAACCTTGAGGTCGCTGACGTTCACGGCAATCGTGTCGCGTCCCTATAGAGAGAGAGAGAGCCCCCATTTGCCGAGGGACGTCGCGTGGAATTTTATCCCCTTTTTGGCTTCGCTTGTTTCTCTCGAAACGCGCCGCGTAGACGTCGCTCGGGACCGACGTTCCTCGCCACTTCGAATCCGTGGAAATTTATTCGGTTCCGCCGGTTCTCCCGTTCTCGTTTTGCCACGGGACGTTCGACAGCCTCCCTCTTGTAAACACACGTATGCAAGCACGTCCTTGTGTCTGTCGATCGATGTGCACTCACACGAGAGCCCAGAGCCATGCACGAAAGCCCAGCCAGCCGTTTATTGTCATGCTTCCGACGGTTCCACGAAATTTTCGTGGTCTCTCGAATCGATATTATATTGGGGGAACCCAGTGGCACACTGAGCGAACTTTTCGAACGGGTATTATAGATTTTTCTGCGATCGCCTTTTACTCGTCGCTGCGGGTCAGCATCTGCAGCGTCCGTTCAGCAGAAACGTTCGAACCTCGAATTTCTGTTAACTCAGCCGAGAACCTGGATTCTCTTGCATATTGTTTGCGCAGCTGGTCTTGTTCGTTTCCTGCGTTCGATTATTTTCCCTAGTCTACACCATCGAAAAGAAATCGCAGACGGTTTCGCTTACGGGAGCGTGATTGTTTCGAAAACGTGATTGCAATAATTAACGGTCGGGAGACGAGCGGGGGAAAATGGCGGTTTACTCGTGGCGCGTACGCGAACGACGCTGATTCGGTTCTATCGTTTCGTGTTCTGATTTCTCGGATGATCGCTTTGTATTCGAATTCCGATGAACCGTGCAATTTCTTCGTTAAGACGCGTTTGAAGAAGGGGCTGCCCGGGACTTGCGGGAAAAAGTTGTTCATCACGCTCTAGATGCGTGGCGCGTTTCATTGAAATTATAATTTTAGGGTTGGATGACTTTCCTCGCGAGTTGATCTAGTTTCTGTATGAACGGGCCCCCGTGTGTTCCAGCGATTTACAACCTCGAAACGTTTAATGGTCGGGTCGCATACACGCAGGCTCGCGGCTGGTCGGCGTCGGTGAGCGCGTTCGCTCGGTTGTGCCTTTAAATGCTCGCCCATATGACTGTTCCTACGTCGAAAGTGTGACGGCCGTACGCGGCCTCTTTGTCACAGGGGCAGACTTGAACGCTTATCGGGCTATGAATAGACGTACTGATTTCCTTTCAGCTGTCCACTTTGTTGGGGGCTGGTTTACACCTTGCCACAGAACTGTGACACGCTCGAATAATCCCGGTCGACGCGAGACCCCCTACGAAATTCGGTGACGAATCCCGGGAACTCTCCTCTCGCTACTCGAGTTCGGTAAAATTAAAAAAAAAACAATACTCGATCGCAGGATCTTTTCGAGACACCTAGTTTTCTTTTAGGACTAGATTAAACACCTAAACACTGGGCAAAAAGGATACCTAGGGCAATTGTACTAGTAGGCGGCCATTTACGGCCAGCAGTCAGCCATTTTAAGCGTCGTTATTATTAATGCATTATTTTCGAAATGCTCTACAGTACAGGGACATGATGATACATTTTGTAGTAAACTGGAAGTAGATCATTGTACTCGTTTAGTATATAATGATTTGTTAGTAGATATTTGTTTTTAAATAATTCCTTTTCTGGAGGGCTATAGAGTACATTCACCTATGGCTCTTTCATTATGTGAAGAATAAAGTGAGCCTAATGGTCCGTGACTCCAACATGGCGTCGTTAAAATTGTACACAATTTAAACAGCACTTTAACCCTCGCATGTTCCTCTAAAATTATTCGTCCTTTTATGTCTACGTCGAGAGGTGTATTTCTTTCAACTGTGACGTTATAAATGGAACATAATGTGTTGATTTAACGCGTAAAAATTGGTGAATTGTTATCCTAGTCTCTTTTATGCAGCTATTTTTGAGGAGCCTATGAGGGTTGAATTCAAAGTGCAATGTTCAGGAAGTTATTTTTGAAATACGAATATTTCTCTAAATATCGGAGTCGCGATAAAATAGGTTGTTCGCTTTTCGAATCATTTTGCTTAGCAAGAGTATCCAATCGAGCTAAACGGTAACGATGATCCCAGTGGCAAAAACAATTTTCACCAGTCGCGAAAAACGATCCGCTCTAGTTACATTCTCGCTGGACGAAACCTAAATTATCCCCACCGAGGTTCGCCAGCTGGAGACTAGTACACGTCGCTACGTAAATGCATCGTACGAATAAAGGCGATTCATATACGGCGGCACAAAGAGCGTTAGTTGCGTGACAATGAGCCCGTTGTATTCGACGTGTCTCGGAACGTGAAGAAATATCGATGACATATATGAAATTGTGTAAAGACGGAATTGACTTGCGCAAACACGTGTTTTCCTGTTTTCCCGAGTGCCCACGTACACATAATTTCTTCCTTTATTTGGTAATAGCCACCGCCGTCGCCTGTGTCGTGGCCTGATTTTCGTTTACCATGATTTACAATAGTTTACATTCTCCACGTATTTTAGTTTGCGGCACAGTAGCTGAGCTAACCATCTGCTGTTTACAGTAGACTGCGGACGTTTATGCACTTGGGTCTGTTCTTCGTGAACAGAAACTCGCGATACATTTACGGGCATAATTAGACTGCGGATTTTAAGCACTTGCGACAAAAGTGGGTGCATTGATTAAAGATTCAAGGGCATCGGTGTATCAGTTTCAGCTTAATGAGATTATTCAAAAAAGAATGAACTGTATATTTTGGCTTCTGTGTCGTGTAATGAATGTAAACATTTCTTATTTTGCATAAATACCCGCACTCTATTCGTAATAGATATCCAGCATGTTTGTATAATTTGCTTGAATCGAGCTAACAATTAATATTATGCACGGATTGGGTTGGAACTAGGATAAATTGGAACTAGAATGAAATTAGGATATTTATACATGGATTTGTTCAATAACGTATTTTCATGTAACTCGTCATGTTATTCGATAAACCTACATTCGGTAAAATAACTAATAATTTTTTTATAATTGTACCAAACGATCTGATTTTTTATAATTAATTAGAAGCATTGGTTTACTGTAATGTAATTATGTAACATGGTTACATGCAAAAATGAAAAAGGGATTTTTAAAACTTTTTTATTTGGGCCCTTAATGAAAATTTAAAATATACGTATTGTATATATATATATATATATGTGTGTTAGTTATACACATGCTGAAAATTTCATCGTAAATAAAAGTTATAAAGACCCCTTTTTTATTTTTGAGTGGAACCATGTAAACTGTAATTTTTACAATGCTTATAATTGATCATAAAAAAATCAGGACGTTTGGAACAATTATAAAAAGTTATTAGTTTTGAAAACGTGTACGAAGACTTATTTTACCGAGTGTATGAATAAACATCTTAATTTTATCTTTGAATTTTTATTTAAAAACGCTATGAACATTCAGAATAACCTAATGTAAGGTGCTCGAGTGGAGCGAACAGTTGATATGACGGTTCTCGGGTTTGTTCTTTCGAAGAGAAATAGGAAATGCAGTTTAATGATACAGTAGTTGACTGGTGAAGTTGTTCACCGAGCTGTGAACGAGCCTCGTTTAGTTAACGACGAAATGGTTGAATATTGTAATTGGATTGTGAATATGTAAATTTGTGTGAGCATCCGCAGCTCGGTCGAGAGTATCCGCTGGGTCTCGAGTGTTATCGGCCTTCGGAAGTTGGCAGCCTTGTTCTAACTCGTAGAGAGCAACCGTCACGGCGCATCTGTGACGTGTCACAGGGACACGCAGAGAGTAACATGGAGCGTTCGAAGTTGCTCGGGGAAGGATAGCGACAATTCGCTTTACGTCACTCCATAGCTATCTCTTTGTTCGCTGTCGTCACGCGTTCCCATATCGTGGCTCGCTCGCACAAAAATTGGCCCCGACTAAAACACGATTTGCTCTACACTCTCGACCTTATCGAATTGTACTATAAAAAGTCAAATCATACACCTTTCCCCGTCTTCACAAAACAAGCACTAGGACTTGCGTGCAATTCTTACGAAAATTGTAACGATACAGCTTGCACAGTAGGTGTACAAAGTGTCCGTACACCTTTTAAAACAGAATAACTATTTTATAATTATACCAAACAACCTGATTTTTATATCATCAATTATTGGTCTTAGTAAATGACCTGCAAAAAAGATCTTCCAAAAATTACAATTTACGATTTTTGATTAGTTTCGCTGAAATTTTCAGTATGTGTATAACTACCATGATCTACAAAACAACCTGATTTTTATATCATCAATTATTGGTCGTAGTAAATGATCTGCAAAAAAGATCTTCCAAAAATTACAATTTACGATTTTTGATTAGTTTCGCTGAAATTTTCAGTATGTGTATAACTACCATGATCTACAAAACATAAATTTTAAATTTTCATTAAGGGCCCAAATAAAAAAGTTTTAAAGTTCTTTTTTATTCTTCCATGTAACCTTGTAAATAATAATATTTTAGAAAATCTTTTTTGCATATAATTTCCTAAACCAATGCTTCCAATTATAAAAAGTCAGGTCGTTTGGTACAATTATAAAAAAATTATTCCATTTTAAAAAGTGTACGAACACTTTGTACGCCCACTGTAGTTATCTGCTTTTTTAAAAGTTGAAATTAGATTTTTCAACGCGTCCGAATAGATATACGTAAATTTATATGGGTAACAGTCATTCAGTGAGTCGAATATTTGAATGTGGTATCTTTTGAAGGTTAGGGTCGAACGTTTCGTTGGTGACTGTTCCGAACCGGAGTTCTCGTCCTACCTGTTAATAGTGCTAAGGTGATGACCTTCTTTTTCGAAATCGTACATGTAACTCGTCGATTAACTCATCGACTAACAATTCGTAACATAAATTCATTGAAACATGATCGATACGTCTTGCTGAAATCACTAGATCCGTGTAACAGCAAGATAC
The DNA here is from genome assembly GCA_963971365.1 of Lasioglossum villosulum. Lineage (NCBI taxonomy): Eukaryota > Metazoa > Arthropoda > Insecta > Hymenoptera > Halictidae > Lasioglossum > Lasioglossum villosulum. The sequence goes on along the minus strand of OZ020497.1, from coordinate 6,044,579 downwards.
CAACATTCCAATAGAAAACCAGTAACATATAACTGTTCTCGAGGAATGTTGCATTTCCGGAGTCGTGATCCCAGAATTCCATAATCTGAGTCGCGGTTATCGCGGGTACGCGTGGTGCGAATTTTTATCTGTACAAATTGGCCGTTAACGGTTTTTCGTAAGAAAAAGAAGAGGACAACCAGTTTAAGTTATCCGAGACGACGAATTTGACGTTGACCGTGACAGAGTGGGGCAACGGTTACAAAAATATTTACACGCGACTGTTTTGTCGTGTGTATCTGATCGGTACACGTTCGACGGATACGTAAATTGAAATTCACGCCGGATAAATTTAGACGAAGCGATTTTGATCGTTATTTTGGTAATTCGACTATTCCGGAGAGCCGGAAAGCTCGTGAACCTTCGAGGAGGCCTTCGTCCAAACATCCTCCGGCGAAGGTAATGTAAATTTAAAAGGAAACGAGATACCGAATACCGGTTTAATGCACCGGAGCAACATTTTCAATGTCGGAGCGTTTCTGGCGGCGACCTTCGCTCGTGCAACCTTAGAGCAACGTGACTCGAGACAGCCACGAATCCGCTCGTGTGCGCCTGTAAATTTAGCTTCCGCCTTGTTCGTTGGGGGTAAGCCTTCTCTTTCTTTTGTACGCATCGATGCAAACGTAAAAAATCCGTCAAACAATATATAGATTAAAATTCCGACTCATCGTCGACCATCTATCCTCGTTTCGTTTTTTGTACACGTTCGAATTTCCCGCGCGCCATTCGAAACACTCGAAAACAATTTAGCCCTCTATCGATATTCAACAACTTGCATATTCCCGCGAATACTTTGCATCCTGGTAACACTGCCAAGAATTCTAATCCACTTTCCGCAGCTCTTTTGTTCTCCGATCGAGCCGTGCTTGTTGTTGATGCACTTATTTGATACGATGCTGCTCGTTATTTATGCGGAATGACCGCATATGTGAATAGATAATACCGGTCATGCATAATTTATATCTGATAAAGGAGAATACTAGTTTTTGCTGCTGATTTTCACGTTGACGCGATCGACGATTAGTCAAACACCTTTACTGAGTGTTTCTTCTGATTTGAATTTTTCTAAAGAATCTTAAAGCGAGTCGCGTCTTTCAACTTTTAGCGCGATAATATAAAATTCCTATAATTTCTGTTGTTCGTGGTGCATTTTTAATGATTAACAATTCAAATGTTTTACATTCCCTAACATTGCATAAAGGAAATCAATAATTCATATTTATAATTAGTAACGGAGAGCTGATTTCATTAGTCCAATCAATCGTGATTTTCTGTAATAAATTCTTTTCAGTTACATACATTAATGAATTATAGAATTACAGAGACTTTCACAGTTCCTTTTGATCGTGAGATTAATTTATTTATAGTTCTTGCTCAATTTGAAATGGAGCATGAGGTTGCCCTTGAAACAAAGCCATTTTCCCGTCAGTTTCGAAACCGTGGTGGTTGAAAACGCACCCGAAAGCTTTTCCCAGGCTCCGTAATCCTAAGTGCACGGGGGACGCTAGGCCGAGGCGGTCAAAGACGACCTTAGTCGAAGTTGCCCGACCTCGCCCGATCGGGCCGACGATGGAAGCCGAGATCGGTCGAGGTGAGACGACGGAAGGTTCATTGACCGTCTGACCATGAGCCGCGCCCCACATACGCTCCTCTCCACGTTCATCGTCCACGGCTTTCGGTTGTTTTGTTGCTCGTAACCGATACCTCAAGATCAAAGCCGTTTCTTTGGAGAAGGTCCTCGTCCTGAGCCCCGTTGAAGACTTTCACCTGTGAGCGCGATAAGCCCGCACAATCAGTGCCTCCTGGTGCTGGAATTAGAATTTCTATATATACTATATATACCGAAACAGGAATTGATCGTTTCTGTTCGCTTCACTATGCCATGTACTACCCCTGGCAGAAAGTGTTCGATCAAAACCGTTCCATTTTCATCGCTTTCATTATTCACGTTCATTTCGATTTCTGGAAATGGATACATCGATGATCCTGAAATGCAACAAACACTCTTTTCTCAGAAAATTATGAAAATCTGTCATAAAATCACTTTGAATATTTGCTTCTACTCTGTGAAATTTTCTTGCATTATCTGTGAGTCACAACAGATACCTAGCAGGCTCGATTAAATATTTTCTACCAGAGGTAACGATATTGTATGTTTACTTAATGAGAAGCCGAATAAAATTTTGATACAACTGCTCGCACTGTTCTCACAGTGGTGAGACTACTCGTCATCTTTCTTGTTGTCGTTCGAATGAATGTTGATCGATGTTTCTGTCCTGCATGGCGATACTGTGGAAGTACCTGTACATTGTTTACATATATTGTAACATTAATGAGCATTGGAACATCTGACTATTTTGTATTACTTTATAGAATCTTTTGAAATAAATATGTATTCTATTATTTGCATGAGTACTTTATATATTTGGTATACGATTAACGGAGTCGGTGTAATACGAGCAAGATTTCAGGTGATACTTGTTACCAAAGATGCAGAAATACATGTTGTATAGTTTGATTATCAAGTAAGCCTTTCACGTAGGTAAATTTCTATTGCGTAGAGTGGGATAGTTTCAATTCAGGATACGAAATGAACGATTCTGCTTAAAACAGATCGTTAACATCCAGCTTAGTGGCAGGAAGAAATGTGTACGATGCAATAATGTTATCGAGTTTTGAAGTGCAGCATTAGTTGTGCTTTCAAGCAAGAAACTTGCCACGAATAATTCCTAATACATTATATTTCTGTATCATCAGGTGCAAAGGCTGAGTATTAATAATGAAACGTCAAAGGAGTAGCATGCGTGTAAGCAGTTAATCGCCTGGCAAACGTACAGTATTTTGATCATGATCTTTTCTCTGTTTCAGCTTCCTAAAGGAAGATCTGTGTGCTGTGATTTATCACTCAGGGGGCCGAAACACGCGCAACAACGGACAACCCCACAGGACAGGGGGGTGCTTCTCGTGTCTCGGGAGGAAGGTCAGGGTCAAACAATAACCTTGACTGTAAACAATTCATACACGAGCCGCTTCTCTTTTACACCCCCTCAAAAACAAGTCCACCGTGTTACACTTTCCAACTAGTAACCACTGAAATTAAAAGTAATTCGATGCCTTCCAGGGACGATATTCGCTCCCTATCCACTGAGCAACGCTGGATCCCTCCTTCAACTGTTAGACGCGATGCACGCACCCCAGAAAGCAGAAATGATCTCATCTTTAGAAAGGTTCGGGGTATTCTTAATAAGCTTACGCCGGAAAAGTTCGCAAAGCTGAGCAACGACCTGCTCAACGTTGAGCTCAATTCTGATCTGATTCTTAAAGGTGTCATTTTCTTGGTAAGTTTCACATTCACATGTATTAGGAACTATACTGTGGACTTTTGTACAAAATAACATTCCTCGTGGATGCGTCTTTACATCTTGGTAATAGTAAATTCAAAATATTAGGATGCATAAACTTAGTGTTATAGAAACATAATATTAAATTCAATTAATTGAGTGTCCACAGTATAGTAATGCCTATTTTCTTCTTAATGTTCCCAATTCTTGTTCTTGTATACGATCTTGACGTGCGACCCTAACCTAAAAGTTTTTCGTATAAATACGTGAGCGATATATTTGTACAATTTCTGTGGTAGCAGGACAAGAAATGGGAATATAGTTAGGGTGTGTGCTAATGATTATTGATGTTGGTGTTGCAGATCTTTGAAAAAGCGCTTGATGAACCCAAGTACAGTTCTATGTACGCACAGCTGTGCAAACGGCTGTCAGACGAAGCTGCAAACTTTGAACCACGAAAAGCTCTTATCGAAAGTCAAAAAGGCCAGAGCACGTTCACGTTTCTTCTCCTTAACAAGTGCAGAGACGAATTTGAGAATCGTTCGAAAGCAAGCGAAGCATTCGAGAGCCAGGATGAACTCTGCCCGGAGGAAGAGGAACGCCGACAGGTGGCCAAGCGAAAGATGCTCGGCAACATCAAATTCATCGGGGAACTTGGCAAGCTCGGGATCGTATCGGAACCGATATTACATCGCTGCATCCAGCAGCTACTCGAGAAGAAAAGACGAGGGGGATCCCGGGGGGACACCGCCGAGGATATCGAGTGTCTCTGCCAGATCATGCGTACCTGCGGCCGTATCCTTGACTCGGATAAAGGTCGCGGACTCATGGATCAATATTTTCGACGTATGAAGTCACTGGCAGAGAGCAGCGATCTTCCTCTACGCATCAAGTTTATGCTGCGTGATGTCATTGAACTACGCCGCGATGGCTGGGTACCACGCAAGGCGACTAGCACCGAAGGTCCAATGCCTATCAATCAGATCCGCAGTGATAACGATGAGTCTTCGAGGGGTAATGGCTTCCATAGACGAGAGGATCGCCTCGGAGCAGAGTTCTTAAGGAAGATGGGACGTGGCGGACTGGACATGGACATGATGGGAAGCATCCCGTTGACTTCACCGTCGTTTGGCATGTCATCTCCATTCAGCTCGAACGGATTCTCAGGAAGTTCCGGGGTCGGCTACGGCCGTCACAATCAACGTAACCAGCCGGGTTACTATCAGAACCAGAATCGTCACCAGAATAACTATCAAGGGAAACATAATCAACAGCAACACAACTTGCCGCAAAACTTTAACAACAGTAAGCACTGTCTCTTTCACTCGCTATGGTAGTACAGTAAAGTGTCCTCTTCTTTTCAACACGTTCTTCATTTTCTTTTCATACACAATTTAACCCTTCACACTTAGAACTACTCGGGATGAACAAACTATTTGAATTGCATGCAAAAGTCTCCTTATATATTTTTTATAAAATATACAGGGTGATTCTGGGAACTCGAAGTTACTGCTCTTTTTCAAGTAACAATAGAAATAATGGTAGGGGAGAAAATCATATTACAGTAAATTGTGGAATTTTTAAATGCAAAATGATCCCAAATATGATATAATTCCGATGATATTTACTTGGGTGCGATGAAAGTTTTGGACACAAAGAAGGACAGCGTATGGGAAAAAAAGTCACGGGGGGTCGCAGCGTGCCGGCACAGGAACTTTCCCAAACGCTGTTCTTCTTTGCATCCGAAACTTTCATCATTATAAGCCAGACACTTATCGATAAACCAGTGAATTAAATAAAACTATATTCATAAAATCTGCAGTCTACTAACAAGTCTAAATTAATTACAGGTAGCAATAAAGAACAATTACGCTTTAACAAGAATAAGATGTTGATCGGACACCCAGAGGAGGTGTCGCTTAGACCGTCAGCTAATTCCATGATGTTTAAACAAACCAACATCAATCCCAACCTACCTCTGAACAGTGGTAAGTGTTACATCGATGAACCGTAATATCAGGTTGTAACAATTAGTTAGATTGCCAATCTGAACGCGTTCTGATTCTATGGACATAGTTATGACTAGGTTTCAATGGAATGTGATCAGTGATGGGATTCAGTCCGTTCTTCGTGAACAGTATCTTCGAATTAATATTCACGTCTACTCATATTTTATTATTCACTTTATTCATATTCTTCTGAATTAGACATTCATTCACACGACTTCCACTCCCCAAAATTTCCGAATCCCACCACCGAACGCGATTCATGAAAGTAGTTGCGTAAAAGCATGATTTGGTTGAACAGATACGACCTCGAATATGGATCGACCAAATCTGTAGCGATTAGAAATCATCAGAGTTTGAGCAAAGCAGTTAGAAAGATAAGAGTAGGGCTTGAAAACTGTTATAATATCGGTTTCAGTTCTCCAAACAGTTACAAATTGACTTCGGTCGTTACGTAAAATAACAAGTTCAATCGCCAAACACAGATCTTCGGAACTGATTTAATCGAAACCTTCATACATAACAATTTTAAACCGTTATTTTCGGAAGCGTGTTTAAAGCCCTGTATAAGATTTCTAATTATCGAAACTGTAGATCTGTTCCCAGGAAGAGCATCAGAATTGCCTCTGTTACGTACTACCACACTGAAACCCAGCTCGCCACTACTGCACAAGGAATTGCCGCCAGCGATCGTGATCAAACAAGGTCCAGTGGACAAACGGGAGAAAGCCAGAGATAGGAAAGACAAGGGGATTTCCAGGGAGGAGATACTGAAGAAGGTGAACGCATTGATGGACGACCTCGCAACCCCCGGGAACATACAGGCCACGGTCACGGCTTTCCAAGATCTTAAGATACCGGAGCGTCTGTTACGACACGCCGTGTACACGTTGTATTCGAACACATTGGACCGAGGCGATACAGAACGAGAGCTGGCTGCGAAATTCGTGGTAGAGCTGGAGAAAGCCGAAGCGGTGACCTCACAACAGATACACGAGGGCTGGAAAGAGCTTGTGTCGAATATACCAGAAAAAGAGAGTACCGTGCCTTGTGTAGCGTCTCACGTAGCCTATCTGACAGCCAAGGCTATCGTCGATAATTTGATTCAGTTGACCGACCTGGTCGCCGTCACCGAGAACGGCCAACATCACCCGTTGTTCTTACTCACTCTACAACAGTTGCATAAGAGCCAGGGCAAGGTCAGGCTCACCGAGATCTTCAACGAGAGCAAAGTGAACCTGATCAGCCAGCTCCCCGAGGCGGACAAAACGAAAGAGAGGCTCGCCGAGATTCTTGAGGACCGGGAGCTCACCTTCCTCTATCCGCTGCTCAAGATCCAAGGAGACATCTGGCGCCAGCTCGAGAACGACCCGAACCCGAATACTCTTTACAAATGGATTAAAGAAAAGCTGGAACCCTCGCATCACACCGACTCCGAATTCATTAACGCTCTGATGAACGTCCTTCTCAAATACATTACACAGGTTAGTCTTCGGCATGATACCCCTGCTCTACTTCTGCATTTCTTTTTGTAAGAACTACTTCCTCCCAACGTCCATAGAGTGTTTCACTTAAAGGTCGATTCATACACGTCAGTTCCGAGCGTCCGTCAAAATAAACTTACCCAGGTTGACGGCTCCTTGCTGTGCGTGCGAGAAACAAAAAAGGTTTTCATGGGCTCCACAACTCCTTGGGTAAACTATCGGTAGTTTTCCTTTACAACATCATAAGAGTTGGGTTTGAAAATGTATGAACACCGATGAACAGCGCGAATTATCGGACTGACGTGTATGAATCGACCTTGAGGGGGTCATTCAAAAATTTTTCAGTACAATTTTCCATTAAAAAACAGTTTGTAATACCCTATAAAATATAATGTTCGTTTTGTTTTTTAATGTTGGCATTAGAGGTGTGCGAGGACCTGAAAATTTCGGGTTCGCTCGCAGCTCTAGTTAGCATGCTTGACTAAAAACCCATATCGCACCCTCCCGTTTTTGTAAATTTTTCTTTGTTGCTTGATAGAGGTATCGTTGTCAGTTCATTTGAATAACCGGCGTGTTCTTTTTTTTATTTATAACAACAGGAAACAATATTGGCACCTGGCGTTGATCCATCTAACGTAGGCAAAGCAGCGATAGATAAGGAAAAGGCATTACTGGATAAATACGCACGCTTGATGCGCTTGCTCTTTGTCAATATAGAGTCTCAAATGACAGCTCTCCATGCGCTTCAAGCATTTTGGTTCTCGCACAATTTTCCAAAAGGGATGCTACTGCGATGGTTCGACGGGCTTTACCGGCTCGAAGTGATCGAGGAGGAAGCTTACTTTAAGTGGAAGGAGTGTGTCACCGACGCTTATCCGGGCAAAGGAAAAGCTCTATTCGAGGTAATTCGGAACTATCCATTTTTTCATTTAGCAGTCAAAAGTTTTTACTCTCTTTATATAAATGTAATAAACGTAATCTCTTTATATAATATGTAACGAAAATGTTTGATAATTTACGTTTAGTCTGAATTACGGGAAAAAATACGGAAAGTTGCTTTTCACAAGTTTTCTATTTGGGCCTCGTAACGGAAATTCGAAACGAATTACGAACGATTACAGATTGACTCCGTTTAACTGTAGGACGTTGGTTTCCGGTCAGCTTAAAGATATGTGGAACGCTAATTTTGTTTGCCACTTGTTTATCTTTCAAAATTACACGTAACAGGAAATTTGCATTGCTTATACTACGAGATATACATATATTTATCAGGTTCGATTCGATCTCTTCGCAACGTGTCGGACGCTATAAGACATGGGATTAAATAATTCATAAAATACGCACAGTGTAGTTATTGCATAATATGTGTTGATGGAACAAGTATAGTGATTTTATAATGTCTTAGAGCATCTGAATATTCAGTGTTCTAGCTTCACCAATGAACTTGGCCTAAACATTCTTTTCTGATGGAACAGACATTGAATGTCTTTTATTATTGTCGAAGCTCGCCATTTTGAACATTTGACCTAATTCTCCTAATTAATTGTTTTGTTATAACTTTTGCGACCCAAGGTTGTTTGAAGGTCACCTGGTATATCGATTAAATTTATCCTTGAAAGCAGATAGTATACAGTCTAAATTATGCTACTCCATTTAGAACATGACTGATGATTTTTAAATGGCATTGATAAGGGTATTTTAACTTTCATTTCTTTGTTATGATGCACATGGGTTAAGGAATCGAAGATGTAGTGGGTCAAAAGAGACTTAGAGGACATATCAAAGGTTATGATTTATTTAAATGATTGAAAATTAAACATTTCTTCTGCCTAGTATAATTCCATTTTATATGATTCCTTTCTTTTGATAGATATGAAAAATTGATATAATACCTCTTACAATGCTTAACTGTTTAGTAATTGATTAGATACAGTGGGTGTACAAAGTGTTCGTACATCTTTTGAAGTAGAATAACTTTTTTATAATTGTACCAAACAACCTGATTTTTTTATCATCACTCGTCGTTTGACACAATTATAAAAATGTTATTCCATTCTAAAAGGTGTACGAACACTTTGTACACCACTGTACCAACATATTTAACCCTAGGTGAAAGGACCAAGGATCTCCATGGTCATTGTCCCTTCGCCTACCCGTTTGGCATACTTTGTACTTTATAAAGAAGGTCACTATACTGTTCCATCGACAACGTTGATGAAATCTAGTGCAGACGATTAATTAGAGGCAATTGAATGGTGTAGGTGAACAATTGGTTAACGTGGCTAGACACCGCGTCCACAGAGGAGGAAAGCGACGATCATGACGACGACGACAACAATAAAAACTACCGGATGCAAAAGCTCTGAGATGGGAAACTACGCTGTTCTGGCTACCACTACCTATAATTTGGAAATAGGGTGTTTTACTATTTATAATTACTGAGCCAGGCGGTTTCAGTTCACTGCTAATTGAGTTCTCTCTCCATCCAATGCCACAAACGTCTTGTTAGTCTGTGTGTTGTCAAACCCTCGCGCAAGCAAATCGAGAAGAGAAAGGAGGATTAAAGAAAAGGATACAGAAGGATAAAAAGAGGAGAAAGAGGAGGAGGAGGAGAAAGGAGGACTGTTTAACAATCAAAATGTCCGTCAAAGGGAGAGGAGGAGCGGGGGCAATTAGTTTATGAATTTTTTGTTCGCAGCCAATCGAGTGGTTTGCCGACAGACTTGAATCGAAGCAAGAATGTTTTAGAATGTTTTTAGATAATTAAATATTCATATATATACATACATATACACATATATATATATATACATATATAAATATATTTATATATATATATGTATATATGATTTACAATCATATCGGGCCAGCAGGTATCTACATATACACACTCACGATACACACAAGCGCGTGCACGCGCACGCCCGCACGCCCGCACGCGTGCACGCTGCTGTATGAACATCGGTGCAATTCGAAAAAAAGGAAATAATTGAAACGAGAAAGGCAAAAAAATATGAATTTAGTCTGGTGAATTTGTGTTGTCAAAGTTTTTCTCTAGTATTGTGCATGTGTCACGTTTTTGTACGTCTTTTTGTCTGCGGCACCAGTGAGTCGCTTGTTATCTCTGTGTACCAGCTTTTACATTTATTATGATGAATTATTATTATTATCTATTATTATTATTAACTATTATTATTATTATTATCATCGCTATTATATAATTGATCGCCAACAATCGAATGAAAATACATCATCCTACCTTCCAACAAAAATGAAAACTAACAAAAAAAAATGCTAATAAATATATAGGGGAGGAAATAACAAAAAAAGGAATGATTCGATCAGAAACGGACAAAAAAAAGAATTGTGAAATGAAACAGGACCCAGCAATATAGTATATATACGTGCATATATACATACACATACACATATATAATAATAATAATAATAATATGCGAAGCGTGTGATCGTCGAGTTGTTCTCTTCGAGCCTCGGAGAGACCGGAAAATGAAAAAAATACAAAAACGATTTTGTAGATATTGGAAGCGGAAAAACGAAGGAAAACTAGAAAATGCCAAAAAAATGGATTAATAACGCTGAGTCGCGAAGCTCTTGAGTAACGCCAATCGAAAACTACAAAAAAAGAATTATAAATAACGAATACCATTTTCTTCTTTGCCAATGCGTGCGTATTACTTATACCGCTCTGTCGATTTTCTCAAGGGGGAAAAACCATATAAATAGGCGAATCAACGACCGTTAACTAACAACCATCAGCCACAACATCACAGGGAGAAAAGAGCTTGCTTCGACGAGCAGCCAATAGAGAAAACAGAAAAGTATAAAAGATAATAAAATGGAGAGAAAAAAAGAACGAAATGAACGTTTAGCTACACGACTTTAACAATCGTATTTAAAAATGAAGAAAAACGGAATAAACGTACCTTGGTGTAATTTATTACAGATGGCCCCTGGTTGTTTTGTCGATGACCACAGCCACACACTCTTTACCTTCTCATCTCCTATAGTTGTCCTCTTAGAAGACTCTATCGCCGATATCGTCACGATCATCTTGTTTTCTTTAGCGGTGGACTGTGAATATTTATGCGAAAACGAAAATTACATCTGTCACGGGAAAGTAGGTTCATCAACCTTTCGCGACGAGCAGTTTTTGAAATAGTGAACTTGCTAAAGAGAACTATATCAAAGTCTCGAGCACTGTGCAACACTGACTCACAGATTCGTTAACAGAAGGCTGTTACATTTATTCAATTCGCATATAAAATTACAAATTCTTTGTCGGAATAATAATTTTTATACTAAACGTTTATTTGACAAGTTTGCGAATAAGTGTGCGAGTCATCGCGTGAACGAATCTTTAGTTAATTATGAATATATTTCAATGATTGTTTCGAATTAGATTGCGATCCTGACGTTTATGTAACATTCGTTCTCGAAGGGTCAATTTTAATTTCGATAACGATGTAGTGATATTCTGACGTTGCTGGTTTTTATTTATTGTGAACGCATAAAATCCGCAGTTCATCGATCAGCGTTTGCGTGGAGAAACCTTCAGACCGACACGACACTGTTCACAGCGTTCAAAGAAACATAAAAGAGAGAGAGAGAAAACCGTTTAGTGCAATATCGCAGCTCCTGTGATCGGTGAAAAGTCGGACGAAACTCTCTTTTTCTCTATTGTACCTCGTTCTTCTCTTATGTGTTAATTTTTATTTTGCCGCTTAGAAAAACTTAGTGTACATTATATTGTTGTTTTACCTGACAGAAGAGAGCTGTTGATAGATTTATTAACGATTACATTGCACTTGAAAAAAGAGAAGAATTTAACTCTTCGATCGAAACGATTCTAAACTTCTTTGTTGAAAATTTAATTAATTAATGAAATAATTGTCGAAAGGTCGATACCGTCGATCAGTTCGATTCACCATTTTCTTTCTTTTTTGTTAAACCTGTACGTAGCACGTTTATACACATATAAGAATTTCGATAGATTTTTCTTACAGTTTACGAGCGATCTTCTTTCAGAATGATGTACATATTATTATTATTTTTCTGTTCATACACACACTTGTGGTTCGATGATCATGTGACACAGGTCTCTCTTATCGAGTCACATGCTCTCTTATTTGCTGTAAAAATTTCCTAACTGTTACTACTGTTTTGTGTCTGTGGATTATTGTTTTTCGGGTTCACTGTTTTCTCTGCTGTCTCGTCGTGGTCCTGTCGATGGTTGTTTTTTTCTTCTTTTTTTTAGTTTTGTTAATATTTCTACTTCGAATATTTGTACAATTCTCATTTACCACTATCGCCTTTTTCTATTAGTCTATGTATCCTCTCAAATTTTGTATCTCTAAGATTATTCTACGAAGTTCCGGTTCGTATCCGCGGTTACGGTTGTACTAGCTATTCAATTCATGACTACGTCGCAAGACTGAACGAAGTGGACAGCTATTACGACCATGATCGTATTTTAGGTCTCTTCTTTTGAACAACAACCTGTAGTTTTTAGTTCGGGGTTCTGTGATAGATTCTTTTCGGGAATCGTGGTTACAGGGTCCGTTCTTATTATTTCTTTCTAACGCTGAACTTATATTTATAGTATCTATCAATCATCTCCCGAATCTTCATTCTTCGTATAAACTATTCTGATTCTTTTGTGACTTTCATCAATTTCGAACTACCTTAGAAAATCTGGACATCTCTGCAAGTGTTGTTATCAACCTGTCACCATCTGAATTAGGCTTGAGGCATTATAACGTTCACTTCAAATATCTTGTGACCCAGTAGAAATAAATACATTTAAATAACACATGCAGATTGTCTCTTCTATAGAAGGACATTTGCTGTTTCATTTAAATGATTCCATCAACTTCTGTAAGAAAAAGATCTGCTTGAATTTGATATAAATTAGAGCCGCTTTCTCTATACTACTTCTAAAATAAAAATATTCAAATGTGACCAAGCCTGATCCAAGCAAGCCAACATAACGTGTCTTGAACATACGTATCCAATGAACCCAACAAGTTGCATCAGTATCATTGACTTAGAGTCATTTCTTAGTACAGTGCTCGCACATTTGTGAATACGCGTTTCCAGATGAACTATAGTTCGTAATTGTAATTACGAAAACGCTCTTTAATTTCGTCGGGAAATTTCTTCGTTAAAACAAAATTTGACATTCTATAGATAATTCGGATAAATAAATGTAAAAGCTTGATGTGAACGAAATGTAGGTCACTGTATGTACTGTGCATTGTCCTGCTTGTACGTAGCAATAAACACCACATATTTTTTCTTTTATTAGAAACTTCCATATACTTTGTCATCAGTCATATTATTACTGTTAATATTGTTGTTATTATTATTATTATTATCGCGATCGATTGTCACCAGTTTTCGAAGATTTGTTGCCGAAAACGTCGACGGATATTCACATGTCTCTGTTTTCTTTCTCTCATCGATGTAGATGATTGGCAATCGCGAAGCGTCACCGATCCCGATGCATAATGTGTGTCCGATCGATCATTTATTGATCACTCTGTTTCTTCCTCGAACGCCGACTCGCCGTCCGATGCGCATAATTGACCCTTGCCCGGGTCTGTTTTGATCCGGAGCGAAAAATCGACAGTCAACTACTCGGTTTCTGGCGGTTAAGTTAAATCCGTTCCATTGGGATCACTAGGCGAATTACCTTACAGAATGTTAACGCTAGAATTACCAGATTACATCGGAATCTTTTTTGTCCAAGCACATGTTGCAATCAAAATGGCAGAAAATTTTAACTAAATGCAATCTTGTCATTTTTAAATTGAACGAGGTAGTTCTGGTGTTGAAAACAAATTGTTAAACAATATGGAACGGGGTTGAACTGTATAGTTGTTGTAAAGCTCTTTCCAGGGTTGATTAACGACCACGTCTCCACACTGATAAATGAAAAATCGTTTTTATGAGCTCGAAACCCAAAGCGTATCGAACGTGTGAGTCGTTCATTTTTATCATGTTGTATCTCTCTCTCTCTCTCTCTCTCTCTCTCTCTCTCTCTCTTTGTTTCTCTCACGAAGGTAACGACCCTCGACACCCCCGCCAGCGGAGAACTTACTATTAATTAATTTTTGCAAAGTAATAACGATCCTTTGTACGCGAGACGACATTTATAGCGACAATTAGTGTGTATAATATTTAATGGGTATTTGTGGTATACTTACGTGTTTTGCTCGTTCCCCATTTTTATTCGTACATGCAAAACAAGGACCGGGATTGAAACGAGAACCGAACGATTCAAAACGCGAGACGACTAATTAAACAAAATAATTTAACCCCGCGGCCGTCGCCGTCGAATATTAAATATTCCAAACTTTCGTCGATCAATGTCTTACACTTACACACACACAAAAACACACATACTCTTACTCGTATATACACACATGATTACAGACATGGAAATACACATACACATACTCACACACACACACACCACGTACATTTGCGATATTGTACTTCAACTCTATTAATTTATTTTTTCTCACGCGTGTTGATTGATTAGAATTCGATGGAAACAAAAAATATGAAGGGATAATGAAAACATGTATAATATCGTCAGTATTATTTCTCTCGTAACAGACTACATTATAATCGTTTTTAATTCATCATAGACATTAAAACTGATACAACCCACAATCGAAATATCTTTTATCTTTGTCAAATAAAATGTATCTGCTCTCCTAGGACGCTCATCTTCGACGATCCCGCACCATTTTTAATTAAAATGGCTGCGGATCGTCGATTCGCTTTTATTTCTTCCACGAGAGGAGTGCGCGAAGTGTATTAATACTAATTAATTAGCCATCAGTTTTTTTCTTCAATTATATGCTTGCTGAAATTAGAAACAAATTTGTGGGAAATTAATTGCTATGACAATCTGAGGAAATGCATTCGATTCAAAATCAGTTGCAGTGGATTATACGATTTTTATGAACATTTCAAAATTCCTATTCCAAGATGAAATACATTTTGGATGATCTCAGATTTTCCGAATAAATGTTGTTACGTTTTTAATGAGTTGTAATAACGATTATGAATATTTCACAATTTTTATATTAGTTATATCGTCAGTGATAATGGCGCTAAAGCTCTTGCGATTTTTCAAAATTAAATTTGCTTATCTGAAAGTAAGGATAAATCAGAAATATAAAATACTGAAGTATATTTTGCTATATTTATTAAAACATAGTGTACACTCCATGATTGTTTAATTGTGAAATAATGTGATTATCCTCTGTACTTTTACTGATATTTTTAGTGTCCTGCTGCGGGTCTTTTTTGACCCATTCATATATTTCTACTAGCATCGTAATTATCTAATAATTTTTTACGTAGCCAAGTCTTTATTTTAATGATAAAAAGATATAAGAAAGCGAAATTCATATTTGTTTTTAATGAACTCAGATGTACAGCTCAATTGAGAATCCCAGCGGGGTTCATTAAAGTACAGACTAGCCTAAACGAGTCTCAAAGTTTCTTTCCCTGTTTTTTTTTTAATAGATAAAAAAACTGTTTGGACGTAATTAATTCAGAAAATTGATTTCAGTTGAATTCATTGAACATATTCAACACTTGGCGTGCTCTCCTCGTAAGTGTGCACTCACTAACGCTCTCAAAATGTGTCTCCCATCATGTCCAATCTCATTCATCATCTCCGCCATCATCCTCCCCTGTGAAACACCGAATCATTTAAATCATCATTTAATTAATCAGCCAATTTCGACCGGTTTATATTCATTGACCGCCTGATTGTGCTACCCTACGAAACAGTCTTCACGTAACTAACCCTTGGATGACGGTGCCTGGGTCCATTTTGACCCAGCATTCCGGAGTAACCACGTATATCTATTCAGCTACGGATAATTAATAGTAATTGAAGCCCGAAATGAGATCTCGACGCTTGTAGATAAAATATCTACGAAAACGAATTAAAGAAAACAAGTAGATAATTATATGAATGGAACCCAGCACTGTTATCCGTGTAATTATTAGCAGTGTTCGCTTTCCGAGGATTAAACATCAAGAACGCCGATCCGACGCAGCTTTCTATAAAACGAGCATGATTCCAATACTGTCTCGATTGACACGGATATTGTAACGCTATATTTCAATTACGCAGTTCTCGAGACAAGCGAAATCGCGGGAAGATGTTAAGATAAAGAGTTAACTCATCTTCCCCCGGTCGACGGATAACGACGTCAATCTTATTCCTTCTCGCTTTCGAAATCGCATATGTGCTCGTAATTATGAAAGTGGTCTAAGTCAAAATTTAAAAAAATGAGATTATCAGTAATTTCATATTATATTATTTTAAACTCAATTAATTCAATGTACCCCTTACGATAATGTTAACGATGAACCTTTAGATAGTGCATGCTATTTCTAACATTGTATGGCTTTCATTTAGTATTAATTAATATCCTTTGCACTCGATGCTATTTTAACTTGAAAATTAAACATCTCTTTCGGCCTAGAATAATTCCATTCTACAGTGAGTCACAAAATTATACGCTCGCTTTTAAAAAGACGATAACTTTTTTAATATTGTACTATACGATTCGAACATTTTTTGGAAACTAGAACAATTAGTTTCCTACAGGATGTGAAAAAAAATTTTGTCAAAAATTACAATTGATCGGAATTGTGGAAAAAATACTAAAAGTTGCATTTTACAACTTTTTTATGTGGGCCTATATTGAAGATTTATTGGCAAATCATTTTTCACATCCTGTAGCGAACTAATTGCTTTAGCTTCCCAAAAAAGTTGCAATCGTGTAGTGCAATAATAAAAAAGTTATCGTCTTTTTAAGAGTGAGCGAATAATTTTGTGTCTCATTGCATATTGATTTTTTTCTGCGTATGAATATGAAATTGATGTAATAGCTCGTACAATACTTAAACGTTTAGTAACTGATTAGATACCAACATATTTAGTATTGTAAATAATATTTTGAATAATATTGCAGCAACTTTTAGTGGGGGCTCTGCGCCACCGTTTGAGTGGTAAGCGTTAAATATCTCTAAGCAAGAAATATATGACTCGGCTTTCACATAATTACGAGCGCATATATGTTTATTTATCAGTGGCGCATGATTATTTGCAATATGTACACGTGTGTATCACCTCCAATCTAGAAGTAAGGAACGTTCGGTTTGTTAACAACGACGCAACTCTTTCTTGCATCTGCTGTCTTGGTACACGGGACGATTAAACGCTGCCAAAAGTATGGAATAATTACAATAATCATCTTTTGTATTCGGCCGTTCGCGACGCAAACCGAGGATCATATTTAATCAACACAACTACAGGTGTAATTACCGTTTCGAATTTTCCGAGTACTCTGAGTACTATATTATAATCTGAACCTCGGTACATATTGTGTATAAAATTGACTAAGTACTCGAGCTTATGAACCTCAATCTCAGGTATCCAAACTTCACCTTGAGTACTTGAATATCTAAACTCGACATCAAATACTTGGGTATTCAAACTTAACTGTGTGTACCCACGTACTCCAATCTGGATCTGAGTACGTGAATCTACGTAAGTGCTTCGAGCGAAATTGAATACAGGTATTCGAGTACTCTAATCTAAATCAAGCACCGATATTTGAGTGCTGAGACTTACATCGAGTATCTCTGTACTCAGATCTAAATCAAACGAGTATCTAGGTACTGTAAATCCCCCTTTACTATCCAGGTTCGTTTCATAAATCAAAAATAGTGTCGGGGTGCGATCACTGTCCGTGGAAAACACGGCTGTTGGACAGTAAAGGCGCGTCTACTGTACTCGGGTCTGAATTGAGTATTTGAGTACTCAACTTTGAATACCCTTAGATCGCGGAGCTCTAATGCAACTTCTTTTTTAACCTGTTGACCGGGGAGAGGACGAGTTAACTCGTTGATATAATAATAATAATACACAAATATACAGGGTGTCCCAAAATAAGTATAACTCCCGGATATTGGAGGTTGGATCATTTAAAGCGACATTTTCCTTTACAAAAATGGTGTCCGCGGCTTTGTTTAGATGTTATCATCGAAAAACACGAACCAATCAGAGCCCGGCGAACGGAGTCCGACTCGGCACAGTTCCCGCTTAACGTCGCGTCGCTATTGACCGAACCAGAATCAATCCGCTGTAGCCGCGCTTTGATTGGTCCGTGTTTTTCATTGATAACTCCTAAACAAAGCCGCGGACGCCATTTCTGCAAAGGAAAATGTCGCTTCAAATGACCCAAGGAACCTCCCATTTCCGGGAGTTACACTTATTTTGGGACACCCTGTATATACATATAATATTGAGTATATAAAGATATATACAATAAATAAAAAATGCATACAATAAAGGTACATTGGCAACAAAAATCGTAACACAAAGTTCTTCGATAAATTTCTTTTATTTGAAATGTAAATTGAGTTTAATCTTGGCATG
Source organism: Lasioglossum villosulum (assembly GCA_963971365.1). NCBI lineage: Eukaryota > Metazoa > Arthropoda > Insecta > Hymenoptera > Halictidae > Lasioglossum > Lasioglossum villosulum. The sequence continues at coordinate 6,026,212 of OZ020497.1, read as the reverse complement.
AGGCAACGCATAGTGACGTTTTAATGCTTCGTAGGTCCAGTGTTAGCTAATTGTGGAGTGATTCATGGGAAATCATTACGATCGAACTCGAAACGAGCTTACGCAGGTGTTCGCAGTAAAGTCAGCCGGTTAACAGGTTAAACGAGGAACCATACACATCGATGACTAAACTTTATGTAATTCAGTGCGATAAGAACAGAGCAGAGAAACGGGGCGCGTAGTCGTTAGAGGGCTTCGTCTAATCCGGATTGAGGATGATCCACGATCGAGGCGTCTGTCGATGACGAATCGATCGTTCTTTCGGAAGTACGGTTTTCTTACTGTGTGGATCGCGACATAAATAATGTTACGTTTATTCCTATCGTCTCCGATAACGGATAATAAACGACGGCCTGTCTAACGAGAGCCTTCAACGGTGAACATTTTTCATCCGGACTTTTTTTGAAAACGATATTCGAATTGTCGGGTAATTCGAAGCAGCATGGACGCGCCATGGGAAATTTTTCGAAAATCAATTCTCTATACATTTTTCGAGATAGCAGCCGAAATTTAGAAAATAAAAAGAGTATACCTTGGTGAAAGCATAAAGATAAAATAACGATTTATTTACAAACTAGCAGGAAGTAAGAATTGTCTACATTGATCATCAGAAACAGGAGGTAAGTAAAAATTGATTTCGGTCCGTTAATAATTTTAATGAATTGAAAATGTAATAATATTTTTTGGATTTATCGAAATTATTAATGGAGGAAAGAATTTTTATTCCACTTCTGTATCTTGCAGTTGAAAATAGAATTGGCAGTTTAGCTGCGAGTTCCTGAGAAACTCAGAATCGGCAAGCGGATAATATAATGATCCAATAACCAATTATTCGAAGGCTGATCCAATTAGAAACAATCGGAAACAGCGAAGCCGTCTTCGTCCATAGTGGAGAACAAAAATATGTGGGGTTGCACGAGGCTGAAGGTTCAGAGTAACTAAACTAATTCGTTAAATCGGATCGGAATCCTTGGCATGAGAAACTTGTTGCAAAATCGGTGAATTGCATGCCTGGGCGTTACTGTAGAGATACTGTTTGCCCTTGGAGCGCTCCGAGGTGCCCCGGAGCAACGCCTTGGAGCCAATGACGTCAGAGAATGACTAAGTTAACAACGATCGATTACTACAGTCGGAAATCTACGCCAAACTCTTATTAATGTTTTGAGTTACTAAATTAGTTCTTATCCCACCACCCCCATGGCGCGTCCAATAGCATTCTGCTTTGTTACAAAGCGTCCTTAAGCCGTTAACCAATAGAAAACAGAGCTTATTTTTATTTCTAATGTCGAATTTCGTGACGCTAACAACCAAATCTTGTATTTTGCCGTTTGTCTATGAATTGTGGGCGTGGTCTCTGAGTGGGCGTGGTACTGTAGCTCCAGGAGGAGTAACTCCAGTGCCCTCTGAAAATTTGTGTACGATATGGACGGATTGTAATAGAAGATGAAACGAGTGTAAGTAATTTTATTTATGTTAATGGATTATTATTTAGGCTTGTAGAGCTCTTGTTAGACAGACTATAGCTTCGATGGCTTCTTGAAAATTGTTCGAAGGTGACTGTCAACGCAGAAGCGGACCAGGATACCAGTAAATTAATCGTTCACACGTATACTGGTGAATAGTTTGTTTAAGAATCGACCACGAGACTTAACCTTGCTATATATTAAACATTTTAAATATTGCTTAATATTACACACGTTAAACAATTAACGCGAATAATGGCACTCAAGGAAGACGAGTTAACTAGGAATTCTTGTTATCCACGAACCATGAATAACAAACAAAAATAATTACACGGTGACATACAGAATAGAATTCTACAGAAAATTAATATACCATGGATAAATAACTGCACGAATGTCTGCAGTCTAAACATAAATTTTTATCGGGATAAATTACAGGATTGTTTGAAACCAATGTTTCTTTGTCCTTCAACGCTTGACTAGTCAAGTAAAAAATTAACTGTTTATAATTCAGAGAACCTTGTATACCTTGAAGAAATTGCGAAAATGTTGTAAAAATTCAACATACAGAATATGGTGGAAAATAATAACAATCGTGGTGGCCTCTAATAAACAGTGTTTATTCGGTATACGTGTTGGGCCTTTTTTGAAAACGCAACTCCGTACATATACGAACAAATTACCATAGTTAACTATTACAATTCTATATGCTGTTTCAGCAATTCTTCCATCTCTCTCTTTTTCTCTTTCATACATTCACACACAAACATTCGCTCCCTATTTCGTTTCTCGCTCGTCCTCACCACAAACATATTCTTATTATCTCGCTATACGTACATATATATGTAATAATATATAACACTTACACTGATAGACGTAATACATTACCAACTGCCATTAGTGTTTATCTAATTAAGCGAAACACATACTGGTCTCTCGTATCGTAAAAAGTTGCCTCGAGCACTCGAGAGCGCCGCTTTTAAATCCTATCGCGTGTTCCTTCCTCCTTTTGTTGCCGATCCCTTACGACAGACTTTCACCGTGAACGCGAGCAACAGTAAACGAATTCGTGTCTTGTGCGAATCCCCGTTATATCGCGGTCGAGGACATCGTAAAACCAGCATTAAGGGGAGTCGGAAAAGAATGTATTCAACGTTCAAGTATACGTCGAATACGTTCTCCAATTTTTCAATTAATTCTCAGTCGTTTTTCTTCTATTCTTGTCTACCATTTATTTTATACACGAGAAACGTGTGCCTAAAATTTGTGTTTGATGTCTACTATATTCTGGAAACATTTAGAAAATAATAATGTAGAACAGATGTGGAGATCAGATATAAATTGGGTATCCGAGTATTTGAATTTAAATTGAGCGGGTGTCTCAGTATCTGAATTTAAATTATTCGAGTATCTCGGTATTTGAATTGAAATTGTTCTAGTATCTCAGTATCTGGATTTTAATTGGGCACCTCAATATTTAAATTTAAATTGTGCGGGTATCTCAGTATTTGAATTTAAATTATTCGAGTATCTCGGTATTTGAATTGAAATTGTTCTAGTATCTCAGTATCTGGATTTTAATTGGGCACCTCAATATTTAAATTTAAATAGTGCGAGTATCTCAGTATTTGAATTGAAATTGTTCGAATATCTTAGTATTTGAATTTGAATTGTTCTAGTATCTCAGTATCTGGATTTTAATTGGGCACCTCAATATATAAATTTAAAATGTACGAGTATCTCAGTATTTGAATTTAAATTGTTCGAGTATTTTAGTATTTGAATTTGAATTGTTCTAGTATCTCAATATTTGGATTTAAATTGGGCACCTCCATATTTGAATTTAAATTGTGCAAGTGTCTCAGTATTTGAATTTAAATTGTTCGAGTATCTCAGTATTTGAATTTGAATGATTCTAGTATCTCAGTATTTGAATTTAAATTGGGCACCTCCATATTTGAATTTAAATTGAGCGGGTGTCTCAGTATTTGAATTTAAATTGTTCGAATATCTTAGTATTTGAATTTGAATTGTTCTAGTATCTCAGTATCTGGATTTTAATTGGGCACCTCAATATATAAATTTAAATTGTACGAGTATCTCAGTATTTGAATTTAAATTGTTCGAGTATCTTAGTATTTGAATTTGAATGATTCTAGTATCTCAGTATCTGGATTTTAATTGGGCACCTCAATATTTAAATTTAAATTGTGCAAGTATCTCAGTATTTGAATTTAAATTGTTCGAGTATCTCAGTATTTGAATTTGAATGATTCTAGTATCTCAGTATTTGGATTTAAATTGGGCACCTCAATATTTGAATTTAAATTGAGCGAGTCTCTCAGTATTCAGAATTAAATTTGGGTCCTCAGTATTTTAATTTAAATCGAGTAAGTATCTGTCAGTATTTGGAAGTACATATTCTACACTTACTTACCTGTAACGCGTGGAAGAATTATTAATTCGATTGAAATGGTGGTATTTTGAAATTAACATCATCTCCGACTCCCTTTAATTGTTTGGAAGGAGGACATTTCAACCGGGGCGAGACGCGATACAGCGAGTATAGTATAGGACTTGCGTACTCTCGATGGAAACGATAGAATGTGATCCATTTTTATGTCGAGCGTTAACCCGTTAACTGGGACACTTATCGTTTCTGGTCAGATGTGCTCGAGACGAATGAAACGATTTTCTTGGTTGACTTTTTTTGGACGCGTTTATACGTCCACGGTACTGAAAATTGTACGGTGAGAAAGAAAAGAACGTATTCATACATATTCAACCTTAAACATACTGTTGTTTCGTTGTTATTAAAGATTAAAATATTTATGAGAATTGATTCAGTACGAGGTTTTCCATGGAACTTTTCCATCGTGGCACTCATAGATTCTTTATTCGTTATTATCGTTCGCTTTTACAAGGTCGGTTATTTTTTACTTTCATATTTGTTTGTTATTGTAACGCTGCAGGGTCAAAATGGACACTGAGTCTCGTTAAACTAGGAGTAATACTGTTCTCGAAGTAACACAGTTATACAAATCCATAGACAGTGTATGAATACATTTTCGTCTCTCTCTCTCTCTGTTTCGTGAGGAAAGTGCTAAAGTTCCGTGCAGCATCTTTCGGTGTTTGTCGTGGTTCGACTGACTAATTTAAACCTAACTTTACTAGACCACGTTACATCATTTCCAACGAGAACACCGGCGCTTTCCAAACCGTGTCCCATAACACACAATGCAAATACGCAGTTGGACGCGAGAGATAATCGGAGATATGTATGTACGAAGCAACGTGCACGATAACGCGCGTCGCCTTTGTCTGCCCTCGAAAACTATAGTTTGGAAAACGCTGCAGATATACGTCGGCATTACGGAGCAACGATACCACCACTGCGCAGAGAGATGATTTACCGAAATTATTCGAAAAAGATAACTCGACAACCAACTCGATCGAACGAAAACAGGAGGATCACAATGACTCGTCCTATTCTTATTAGATTTCCAAAAATCGTAAAGGTACCTCGTTGGCAAACGCCTTGCAATTGTTTCGTTCAATAAAATTCCAATTAATTTTGAGAAGATCGTACTCCTAGCGAAAAATCTTCGTTAAAACGTCTGCTTCGTTCTAGGGCTGTAACTTTTCCGAAGCTTCGACGACTTCGAAGCTTCAACGACTTCGAAGCTTCGAAGTCTTCGAAGGAACGAAGGGAGCTTCAAAGTTTCGAAGTTTCGAAGTCTTCGTAGTCTTCGAAGCTTCGAAATTTCGCAATCTTATACCGTGTCACGATTTTTGATAAATAAAAATATTAACTGTCAGTCACCGGTGACTGACATTGAACTTTCCGTTTGAACTTTTCGTAATTAAATTATATTTAAAAAATTGCATTCCATTAATTTTCGGGATCGTATCACGAACGTACTTAAAAAATAATTGATGACGTATCTACCGTGGCCGTCATAATAATTTACTACGGAGAGAAGTTCGAAATTAGAAACTTTGATTCTCCATCGCCTTCCAATTTCCAGAAAGGGAACCTTTGAAATTTCAAAGTTTCGAAGCTTCGAAGGTGCTGCAATCGAAGCTTCGAAGGTTCTGAAATCAAAGCTTTGACATTCGAAGCTTCGAAGCCTCAAAATGTTCGACCTTCGAAGGAAAGTTACAGCCCTACTTCGTTCTTCTCTCGAAGATCTAGATCCGTAAATCTCTCAAACACCGGGTGTTCCGGAAATACAGGGTGAAGAAGATTTTATAACAAGCCTAGTTCCTTCGACTGTTTTTCGAATTTTGATCAGCGATGCAATCGTTCCTCCGAATCAGCGACACTTACATGCGATACAACAACACGATTATATTATATGCGTTTTTTGTAATCTTTGACTTGTACCTATATTAAGAGGAGAAAAAAAAATCGAAGAAAGTCCAGAAAAGGAGAAGGACAAGCTGACCAGCAGTCTAAACGTATTGAACTAATTTTTTAATGGTACCTTGCGATTTGTATAACTGAATGCGGCGGTCGTCGCTGAGAATACAAGTGTAATAGAAAATAAAACTAATCACAGACCCATCTCGATATACATATATATGTATATATATGTGTATATATATATATTTCCTCAAGTATTTACAGATTACCACGGGAGACCGTGATAATTCGAAAAACGATTGCTATAGTCAACACGTAAGTAGTAGTAAGTACTTTACACGCCAAGTCACCAAAACTAACCGCTTCGCGACCGAGAAACGTGTGCACGGATCAACACCGAAATGATCGATCGAAATCACTGGTCTCGGAACACTTTCGAATAACGATCCGAGAGCCAATAAATCAATTTACACTTGTGCTACAATAGAAATCGCATGAAACATCAACAAACGGGCTCTCGACTATTTTTATTCGAACTCGGACACCAATAATTTCGATCGTGGTTCATTAACAATTATAAGATTTGAACATTTTCTATTATCCGTAAGTTCATACTTTGAACAAATAGTTACAACTAGACTGCGGATCGTTACGCGTTTACGAAGAAATAGGTAGGGCGAAATACAAAATGGTAAAAGATTTCACAAATTCAAGAATGCTGTAACGTTGCCTTTAATGTAACAAAGTCGTCAAGGGAGGAAGTCAATGTTTATGTTATTCCTGCTGCTCGCAATCAATGCAAAACGAAAACGGTCTGCATCGGTTTTAAGTAGTAGAAACCAAAAATCGAATATTATTTCTTCCCTTAACGATTTTCATGGATCAACAATTTTGAAGTTTATCTCCTCAATTCTGCTATCGATGCACGAAGATCAGCAGTCCAGTGATGACATAATCAAGCCGTATAATTTACCTCGGAGAGCGTACGAGCGTTAAATCGTTGGATTGATTTGCTTCGCATCAAAAATGTAGAATATTTTCAGGCTGGAAAGTGTTGGTGGGCCCCTGAAATGCTTCGTACGCCATTGGATAGTGTTTCGAAAATATGGAAGGGCGTTGGTAATTCTCCCTTCGAAGGATTGCGGACTTCCGTCTGTCGTGTGCAACTGTCCGTATAATGAGTCGATTGCGCAACGAGCGTACGTTTCCGTTACACGCGAATATTTTCTCTCTCTCTCTCGAAAAAAGGAAGAAAAAATATCAATGTGCAGCACGATGCCTCCGACGCGAATTTAATTCTCAATGTTGTCCGAACGCGTTACGTAAACAATAACTGTACATTCGTAGGCGAGGAACGAGCGGCTCGTAACCAAACAGACGTAACCGATAACCTTGTTTCCTTTCGACGCTTAACCTGCCAACCGGTTGATATTTCGATCAGAATCTGATAGATCGTGGATCTTCGCGCGTTCGTTGCCCTTGAGAAATCCCACTGAACTACGGAGAACACGCTACAACCATAATCTACGTTATCCTCATCCGAAACGACACCATTGAAACAGAGTACAGGCAAGAATTTAATTGAAAGTTTATTTCTCGTTCGCTGAAACCATTGATGATGACAACAATTGTACAGCAATATTCTTATGAGTTCTCTTAACACTAGAGTTGATGACGCGAAGCTGCTTCTCTGAGAATTCACATCTACAGAATGTCCCGCGTAACGCTTCTCACAATTTTTCAAGTGCTTGCGATGATCTGACAACAAACGGTTTGAACAAAAATTGGGAAATACATTGCAATAAAAACAAGTTCGAACATTTTTTGTTATCCGTTAAAGTATAGCGATCGTATGAAGCTTTAAGCAAAATTAAAACGTTTTCGGCGCATTGGTTCGATCAAATGTTACTATTTACACAATTTGCAAAATAGGCGCAATAATTTGTCTCAACGTTTCGATCTCAATTTAGATCATTATCAAGAGAATACCAAAAAATATATTGTGTCTGTAATGGAAATTAACAACACATTAATCATTGCGTTTAAGCCAAAAAATAAACTAAAATACTTTCATACTCACTTGCGTAGTGTACAGAAAATTGTTTACCATTGCGGTGAATTAGAACACTTTATAAGAGAACATTAGAAATCTCTTCTAAAATGTTCTAATTCACCGCAATGGTAAACAATTTTCTGTACACTACGCAAGTGAGTATGAAAGTATTTTAGTTTATTTTTTGGCTTAAATGCACTGGTTAATGTGTTGTTAATTTCCATTACAGACACAATATATTTTTTGGTATTCTCTTGATAATGATCTAAATTGAGATCGAAACGTTGAGACAAATTATCGTGCCTATTTTGCAAATTGTGTAAATAGTAACATTTGATCGAACCAATGCGCCGAAAACGTTTTAATTTTGCTTATTTTTTTGTTATTATTGTCAAGGCTACCTTCGTGTTTATATTCTTGACTCGACAGTATAATAGCCTGTGTCAAGATTAATTCAACGACCATGACCTTGAAGTGCCATTTAAAAACACGAAGGTATAGCGTTGAATTGAAATTTCGAACTCTTTTTTATTGAAACGTATAGCCAATCGAGAACCGATCCAATTTTTGCTTAAAATATTCCTTCGTCAGATTGTCGCAGGTACCCAGATAGCCAAATTCCTCGAATCTGCCGAGGGCAAGTTATGACCGTAAGGGCTCGAGAACGTGCCCTCGGCCGAAACGCGGTTCGATCTGGCCTCGGCCGGTCCGTCCTCGTTTCGGCCAACGCTCTAGTGTGCGTGACGCACACAGCGCTAGACACGTATACATACACGAGGATTGCAGAGGTTCCGTATATTTCGAATCCTGACGCTATAATGCACATTTCAGGGTTCTAGGTAGTCGCAATCGCTAGATAAAAGATTAATCTAGGAGGGACGGACCCTAAGAATGGATGAATTTTACGTATTCAAGGCATAATTTACATTGTTTGACAACAAGTAGCGGAGCCGTGAGAAGTAACGGGATAAGCGACAGTGTTGTCGCCTATCGTGGCTGCCGAGAGACATTTTCATAAACCTAAAACCGCCGAATAATGTAAATTACGCCTCGAATACGTAAAATTCATCCATTCTTAGGGTCCGTCCCTCCTAGATTAATCTTTTATCTAGCGATTGCGACTACCTAGAACCCTGAAATGTGCATTATAGCGTCAGGATTCGAAATATACGGAACCTCTGCAATCCTCGTGTATGTATACGTGTCTAGCGCTGTGTGCGTCACGCACACTAGAGCGTTGGCCGAAACGAGGACGGACCGGCCGAGGCCAGATCGAACCGCGTTTCGGCCGAGGGCACGTTCTCGAGCCCTTACGGTCATAACTTGCCCTCGACCGAAACGCGGTACGAGCTGCCCTCGGCAGGTCCAAGCGATGTTCGACACGTAAAAATCCTGATACCTGACCTCGGCACGCTCTGCTAGATTTCAGCGCTCGGCCCGCTTGGCTATCTGGGTACTTGAGAAATCGTGAAAAGTGTGGAACACCCTGTATATATCTTATGGTACAATGAAAATTAAATTGAAATCTCTACGAATTCCATAACGTACGGTAAATCTAGTGTTAAAGTTCGTCTGACAATGTATTCGAGTTTGTACGAAGATCCACGGTCTGGCGACGAAGTAAAACTGCTCGAAAGTTTCCTTCACAACGGACACAAATACTTTAATGAATTTATGCTAATACACAGTTGTCGAGTTACAGTTGAGAGTACAGGTACCATCGTTTAGACAAGAAAACAGAGGGGCGACTGGAGAACGACGAGTTAATTCGTCGCAACCGGTCAACAGGTTAAGAGATCAGCTAAAAGGTCCGAGATTTTCCTTCGACTTGGCTTCTTTCGTTCAATCTCTCTCTCTCTCTCTCTCTCTCTCTCTCTTTCTCTCTGCTACGTAAAACAGACTTCCAACGCCGGCGACGGTGTGTAGAAAGCATATATGGTTTTAGTTTTTTCTCTTTCGTTCTCGTTAAATTGAATGGCAGTGATCAAAGATGGATCCGGCCCGCGAGCGATTAAGGGGCGTTCGCAACTTGACTCCTAAATCGAACGGGAAATCTTGAAGTTCGGACTCTTAACCTCCCTGATAGCCAAGTCTGGAACAGAGCAGGAAGAGACCAGAGCCTGGAGTGCACGTGGAGTGCCCTACCATTCCAGACCGCCGCTTTAGGCTGCTCGGAGCAGTGGGTGGAGAGCATCTGGAAAGAACGTGGAGTGGGCGCCACTGGAGCCTCCAAAAATGAACGCAGCAGGACAAAGTCTGCAGTCATTGCACGTGGCCTACACCTTCTTCAGGCCAGGTGGAAGGTAGCGCGTGGAGTCTGAGTGGAGCGGCGGATGCCGTTATACAGGGCAGCACCTTCGGCAGTCTTAATTTTTACCGACAATTCTAACAAAGGGAAGCCACGGTTGATGGGTGATGGATTTTTCTGAAACTTGCAGTATTTGAAGATATGTTCTCAAACTGTAATTTGGCAAAGCAGTAGCACGCGCTTCTCAATATTTCCCGAGAAAATTATATTTCAAAATCGGTTTATGCATTCATAAGGAGTTCGCGTTAATAGGTGAACAAGAAGATGAATAGCCGAGGGCATAGCGAGGAATGCTAGTAATTGGGAGGTTGCTGGTTCGAGTCTCGCTCGTGATATTTTTTTTTTCTCGAAATTGTTACCCCTCCCATAATTTTAAGCCTAAAATCTATTGTTTATAAGTTATTATTATATTTTTTAAGTAGGAAATGCATGTTTTTCATTTGTAAACGTCTTCAAAAAAGTAGTGCGTGCCAGATACTGCAAAATATCTGCCTTTACCGACGGCGCCGCCCTGTATAACATTCCACCTGATTCCACCTGGACTGCAGAAACTGCACTCCACGTGGCCTGCATCGAGGCGTTTCCAGATGCAGGCCCGCTGCGTTCATTTTCGGCACTCCACGTGGAGTCCATTTGGCTATCAGGGCTGTTAACTGGGACAGAGACGAGTCGACTCGTCGATTATGCTCGTGTACGTCTAGGACTCGTTACGCGGTTGAACAACTCTATATTTATTACAAGACGACTCTCTTTTCGCTATTTATCTTTAATTAGGACCGTGCGGGTTTGCTCGTGGTAGAAAAATGTCGCCCAGACAACAGGTTAAGCATCTTGATTAAAAAAAGCTTCGTTCAAGCGTTTCGTTAACAAACAGGATCGCGTCCCCTAATCACTCGCACCGTTTTAATATATGCACGTGTATAGTTTGTGTGTTTTTCTCTCTCCCACTCTCACTTTCTCTCTCTCTCTCTCTCTTTCTCTGCGTGTGTGATCTTTTTGGATACGTGTATACAGCTTAGGTTGAATTCCGATGATAAAAGTGAGTACTGATACTTTGTTTGTCCAAATTAAATTTTTATTAAACACGGTTCTTTCTGTAACATCGAGGACGAATCATAACATAAATAATCATTATCATTGATCAGTATCACTTTTTGCGCTCAACAATATGAGTCTATTCTTTTTTTCGTATTTTTTTTCTCAGTAACACTGGAAGATAGTACGTGGGGGCGGCGGCGGCGTCGGTAACAGCGATCTCTACATCTGCCAGTGCTTCAGTTATCTCTTTTGCCTTTCATTCGTGCGCTATCTGCATACAAATTCGCTCTCTTTCGACGCACACACACACACACACGCACGCGTTAGCGCACACGCACAAGATACACCTCTACTGCACATATCAGTGTGATTAATAACTTTCTCTCTCAGCTACACAAGGTTTTGGTATACAATAACACCTAACCTAATCTAGCCTAACTCTTGTTTTCCAGGTTTTAAATCGTACAAGTGTGAAGCATGGCGGGTGATATATACATTACACGCGCTCAATTTATAATTACGTAGTAGAGGCTGCGGGTGCGTATGCAACTAAAAGAAACACACGCACACATATACGCGAGAAAGAACGATGCAAACTCTTGGCGGCAACCAGGATGGACGTTGCTGTAATGAAAATGCAGTTTTCTTGTTTTTTACATGTAGCACGCAGGAACAAGCGTCTGCCTCGTGTGGTGCAACGGAAACTTCGGTGTTCAAGGGATTTGCATGAACATCCGCAGCCTAATGATTACACAGCAGATGTTTAATTATCTCCACTAGACGTAGGTGGGTGGGAAGGGAAGATTGGTAATTGGCATTATAGTATATTCGTGTGCTTGCATTTTTGTCGAATATATGTAAACGTCTTTTTTAAGTGACTCCTTTTATGTGAAGATCGATCACGCATTCCTCTCTCTCACACACTCTCTCTCTCTCATTGCAGAAAACCACACCACCACCGCTCCCCGGTTCGCTAGTTACGAGTTCTCCCTCGAGAGGCTCTCGACATTTCTTCCACTACACGCCGTTTCGTGTGTGTGTGTATGTGTTCCAGTTCGTTTTTTCAAGTCTCTTCTTGTTTTTTACTTAATGAAATTGTCGTTGTTAAGAATTCGAAAGGGTAATTCGATCGAATCAACTGTCGGCTACCTGTTCGATCTTTTTCACGATGACGACGATGATATATATATATATATACGTGTATATATATTTATATGTGTATGTATAGAATATATTTATATATAGGTGCATTTTCAAGCGAGATCTACCGGCGATCAACGAAAAAAAAGGAACGGTACCAAGAAAGCTCGAAACGACTTCCGTACTCTTGATATTCATTCACGGACACGTTCGTTGCGAAACAGCGTACACTCGCGATCTTTATCCGAACCGAAGGTTGTTCCATAACTCGGTGGAGTGTCTGTTCAACGTAAGACAGAGCAAGACAACTATTTAAATCGCGCGGCAAACGGGGAACAGGCTAAAATTGATTTCCATCATCTAGCCCGTATCAATTTCATCAAATCGAACAATGTATTTATTCAATTTAATTTGATGGGGAACGCAGACCAATTTCATAAAATCGATCAATATATTTATCCGATTCAGATTGCGCGCTGAAAAAGGGGCGACTGTCTGAAATTCATTATCTGCTTCCATGGATTAAGTAACAACTAATTTAATAAAATAGAAGAAAATGTCAGGCGACGCAACGAACACAATTAGGAGGAAAAATAAGAAATTTATTCTTTGTTCTCCATGATTTAGGTCAGTTGTATGCTCGGCGGGAATAAAGGATGAACGGGACCGCCATTTCTGTTGCTCCAGCCTTACGTTTAACAAACAGCACGCGTTTTCCTGGTGCTCCCCCGGAAATGCGCCTACACGTTGAGCTCGGTTGTTGTTGTTGTTGTTTTCTCGTTAGATAGAAAATACTGCGCAGTCAAGAAAATTCTGGCAAGCGGACGCGACAATATCCGGTTGTTCTCGGATGTTTCAGTTTTTCTTCTGGGGAGAGGTGGTGGCCGATCGAACAATGGCAATGTGGAGATTCACTGTCAGCTCCCACGACAGTGAACCCCGGTTTCGAGAACACAATGTTTGCATATATAACTATACCCCCCCCCCCCCACTCCTTCGAACGCACTTGAATCTTTCTGTCTCTTGATCGATTATTCTCCGCGAAAAGAAAAAAAAGTAAAAAGAAAACAAAAAAGAAAAGAACAACGATTTATACTCCTCCCACTCTCATCGCGCGCCGTTACAAGCGCCCGCTCGCCTGCACTGAACGAACTTATTATGGAATGTACAAATTATTATTTTATTTTTTTTATCTTTTACCGTATCATCTCGTAACCCCTTCTCTCTTAGGTAGTCATAACACCGCTGGAACGCAAAGAATCGGTTTTGTTTTATCCTTTTTGTAGTTTTCGGTGTATATAGTATGCGTGTGTGTGTTTAGCTTCTGTATGCTGTACCGCCATTCTCGCTCCGTCGTTACGTATATATATACATATGCATGTGTGAATAATATCTATATATATCCCGAATGAGACGCGAGATTAGTATGTTCAGCTCCGAGAAGGGAATCACCGCCGGCCTTTGCGGTCATCCGAACCAATTTTCTCGTTGAACCATACACTGTGTGTCTCTGTGTGTGTTGCTCATTGTAAGATTTCTTGATACGTCCAGCAGCCACTGAATTGACTTAATACTATCATGTATCTGTCCATTTGTCTACTCACGTTTTTCTCGTCTCCGCTCTTTCATCATTTTTTGTTTCTTTCTTCCTCTTCATCATCATCATTATCATTCCACATTACTATATTTTGTGTCTTGTTGCTTCGATTGTACAATGTCTGTGACTTTCTTTTTTTCGTTTTTGTTAATTCTCACGCAGAAGGATACAGTTTTTGTACAATCCTCGCGTGTGTATTATGCTGCATCCTACACATGCAACTAGCATGTCCCTTTAGTTCGCTTCTTCCATTCCGGATATAATCCTTAATTCCATTTCCTTTGTAAGATTCTCTCTCTCTCTCGCTCGCTCACTTTCTCTCTCTCTCTTGCTCTCGTAGAGACATATATCTGCAATATCTGTATGCTGTCGCTTCAATTGCATTTTAATACATAATTGTGCTAAATATTTCTTTTATCAATAACATTTTTTTTCCTTTATACACTCAGTAGAGCCGATTATCTTACTTGATAATTCAATGTCAAACTACACTACAAATGATTACTATACAGTGAAAGAGAAATGTTCGGCATGGGGTAACGGGGTCTTTTTTTTCTCCTCTCAGTGTAAACTCCCTGTCGCCTGTCGCTTAAGTTTTTCTTTTCTTTTTTTCCTATTCGTATCTTCTGTACACACGCATCCTCTTCATGCAAGACTGAATCGATGTTTCCCTTGTTTCATTTTGTTTCTTATCGACTGAAGGTTCTTTCGTCAGCACTCTTGTTGTTGGTAACTCGTTTTCATACAGTTTTTTTTATTTCGTGTAATGAATAATGTTGTCGTGGTTGTTGTTGTTCCATAAATGCTCGGACTCTAATAGATCTCAACTTTTTTTAAATACAGAATTACAGAAGGATGCTTGGATGACTCGATGTGAATATGCATGGAGAAATGTGTTTGTTTTTTTTTAAGTAAAATGTCGAAACAAGTCGTAATGTATATATATATATGTATATGTATATACGATATATATATAAATATATATATATTTATAACAGACGGGGAGCGCTGTTGATTGCAGGCGACGAGTCTTGCATTCCTGCCACTAACATTCGTTTACTTGGTGTACAAGTAGATGGCAACGATGAGACCGTAGAGACCCAATACTTCCGCGAAGATAAGAATCAAGATCATACCGACAAACAGGCGGGGCTGTTGAGCGGTACCTCTCACACCTGCATCACCAACAATACCAATGGCAAATCCAGCAGCTAGACCAGAAAAACCTACGGCTAAGCCAGCACCCAGATCAACAAAACCCCTAGTGAAAAGACCAAAAAAATTCCTTATTAACTCGCTGAGAAGAAAGTCAACCAATTATTAACAGAGGTGTGCGAGAAAACGAAAATGTCGGGTCGAAACGAGAATTTTATTCGGGATCGAGTTCCCGAAAATTTCAGGACTCTCGGGTATTTCAGGATTCTCGGATGTATCGGGATTCTCGAGAATATTCGGAATTCCCGAATGTATCGGGATTCTCGTACCGTCCCGAAATTTTCTGATAAAAGTTTTCGACCCGACATTTACAGGCTTTCGTACAGCTCGCATTATTACACCGCAGATATTTATGCGAACACGTACATTCATAAAAGATAGCAATATCAACAATATTGGCCTACAAGTTAATTGAATTACAGAGAAAATATTAAACGTTGTCCTTTACAAACTTTTTACGTGTGCCCAATAATTCTTTACAGTTCCGTGTTTGATCTATTAATTTTGATTATAAATGCATAAAATTCACAGTCTTACAAATGACAAATTCTTTATCAATTTCTATTCTTCTGGACTAGGTTTAGTCATTCTTTAATCAGATCTTGAACTGTACACTTTTGTATCAAACTAACTGCATAAACATCCACAGCCTATTGATTATGCATCCACGCAATCGTTAAATGAAGCAGAAGTTAGAACTAGCAAAGCCCAGCGTGTAGTCGAGTAGAATATTAATAGACAAGCGTTGCTAAATTTTTTGTGAAGGTTTGTGTTTACAACAGTTAATCTTCGCGAAAATTACAAACTGAAAAATATAGAACAGATTTGTTTGCGACTACAATCATTTACGTTGTTACCAGAGCTGTACTACTATGAACATAAACGACCGAGACAATTATTTCAAAGTGGAAATACTATATCAGATGTGTCAAAGCAAGAGCAACGTGTAATCGCAACTTTTTTCTCTATTGTGCTGAATAGTGCTTTCGCTGAGCCTAGAGTATAGTCGATTATTACTCAAATTAGTTAAATTAATTAAAGAAAATTGTAACGTACTTGAAAAGGCTATACTGGTCAGGTGTATTTAAACCACCAGCGATAAGGACCGCTACTACAAGACCATAAATGGCAATAATACCCGCCATGACAACAGGAATGATAGATTTCATGATTAGTTCTGGTCTCATGACAGACATTGCTGCAATTCCAGTGCCAGATTTTGCCGTGCCATATGCTGCTCCCAGAGCTGTAAGTAAAACAACCATGATATTGTATTTATTTCATTTGTGAACACATAGATGAAAATTATTAACTATGCAATACCTGGAGATCTACATACAAAATCCAAATTTTTGTCTTTTGTAAGATTTTATTCTCTTGACTATTTTAAATTGTATCTACTCATTTTTCCGAATATGTGTACAATCTCCAGTATAATAATTACACTGACAACGGTTGGAATAGTGTAACTGCTATACAAAGTGTCCTGGTATTCACGATACAAGTGGAAAAAGGGGTAGTATCGTGATTATTAGGACACCCTGTATATAAAGAGAGTTCCTTTCTGTTATAGGTTATAATTATAGAAAAAACAGGGGCAATATTTCAATATTGAACATACACAGCATTTTTCATACTACCAAGAAGCGTGTTAATTAGTGATTGTACCCTTGAAAATATTTTCTTGGTAGACCTAAATAACAAAACCACAATGCTCTTGTGGAGTGCCTACCAGGAGAGATAAGAAGCAAGATAAGGATATCAGTATCAACCATAGACTAATATTTGATCTCAAGATTGTTATCAACAAATGCCGTGCGTTAAATGGAATTAATCTTGCAGGAATGGCAAAGCTGATGCCTCGGAAGCTTGTCAGAATCCCTTGGAACATATATAACAAAGGCTTACAATGTTTTTACAAAAAAGTGCATCTAACAATTTCGGACATCAATCTTATTTAGGAGTTTGGATTTGGGAATCTAGTTTTATTCGATTAAAACGAAAATTTTTATGAATTATTTCAGATGAAATTCGGTTTAAACGTTTACGGTTAGAGGCGAGGTTTCTCTTGAATGCTAGCACACTGAAATGATATTTGCAGTTCAGTGAATGAGACAACTGATTTTTTATCGTCCGACCGGAATTGGCCCCCAAACAGCGGCCCCGTGAAGTGCTATCGATCTCGTTTAATATTGATCCCAACGCCGAGGTCGCGGACCCGATTTCGCCGTTTGATATATATTTCAGTACAAAGTTGGGCATTGATCGATGCAAATTTCCAATTCGATCAATTTCTTAACGTCTAGCCATTGCGAACAAGCGATTGCCAAATAATACGATAACATATTGTTATTCTTAAATGCTTTCAGTGCTTCTACTATTTGAAATTCGACTTATTCGAGAAAGACGATGCAACAGAATTCTGTTTACCTATAACACGGCTCCGTACCGCAACGTACAAAATTTGAATACTTGATTATCACTCGAGCAATTAGTACAACCGTCCAGACTATCATTAATTAACCAGCTCTAGTTAATTACCATCACGGTGGATTCAAAAGATCATGGTCGCCGATCAATAAACGACGAACATTGAAAATAAAAATCGCAGGCCCACAACCCATATAAATATTCACACGTTCGAAACAATGCATCCGAACAATTTCCTACTCTCTTGCAACTGACCCACTCGTTACCGACATGACTCAAATCCGTATCGCGTCGATGAATCATAAACCTAATTAAACAATGCCCAGCTACGTTTCAGCCATCAGGATTTCCCGCGAAAATTCGAACGACACAAAAACGGAGGTGTCAGCGATTCGGTTACGGTGCATTATTCCGGCTGGGCTGGAAATCGCAGTCACATGATTCTCACGTTGGCAGTCACATGATAATCATGTAAGTCCCATCCCGTGAGTAGGGGGCGTGGCACAACCACGGGACAATGGTACTTCAACGATGCTCGATTTTTCCCTTGGATCATCGAACATCCAGAGACCACGACGAATACTCTAGAAAGAGAGAGAACGCGAGAGAACGAGAAAAAACTGTTTCGAGAGCATCCGAAAGGAGAGTATCGGGCCGAGAGAGTGCCGTAGACGTTTGCCAAGTCCGATCTCTGGTCAGGATCGTCCAGTTGGCCCAGGATCAACATTTTTTCAACGGGTTTTCCGCGAAGAATCCTCGGCAGCGGTTCGGGTCAATCTTCCTCGTGTGCCGCCGTCCATTCAAGACTGGCGCACACGGGAAAAGGGAGATTCGTATTGATTTCCTTGATAGGGACAGAGACGCTCGAAAACTTTAAGTACCCGCGCGCGCTCTTTACCCCGAAACCCGTTCTTTTCGTCGAGTTCACACCGGGTTCACCCGATTAAACCCGAGGATACGGGTCATCCGTGGATCGATCCTCTCTATTCTTCCTTCGATCGATCCCTTGCATATCCTCACCCGGAGGGACAGTCTTTCCGAAAGCTCATCAACGAGGTCAGGCATTATGAAATAGCGGGACGCGTTTCTCTCGTAATGTAAAATTAAGCTCGGCCCGCGTTGGACCGCGTTTACGGAACATTACGAAATCCCAGATCTACGTGCCTAGAAAAATGGCGCTTCGAAATTGAATCTGTATCCTTGACACCTTCGGCGGCCGACGTCGCGTATATATCACCGTTGCTTGACAGAAAGACGACGACGACAAACGGGAGCAACGAGAGTGAGAGATACAAATAAATATACAGGACACACGGTTTTCGTTGAGCAGAAGCAGCAACAGCATAGTTCGTTATCGACGATCGATTTTTCGGGCCGCTTATCGGCGACCGTTCCGAGATAAACGTTGCACGCATCGGTCCGTAACGATTCGATCGGAGGACGGAAAAATAATTGAACGGATTTTCGTGGTCTCGTCGTGTTTTCGATATTTCACGGGCGAAGAAAATGGCGTGCTCCGAACGATCGTCGATGGTTAACGATCGTGGTGATTAGGGTTCGGGATCGGTAATGAGTATCGTGTACGAGGGAGAGAGTTTGCGATCGGGGTTTTGGTATTGGATTAAGACAGCGTGAGACTCACCAGAAAATATGATAGCTGAGGCGGCGCCCATCACACCGAAGAACGGTGCGTACACCGGATTCTCCTCGCCTAAGGGTTTGGTAGACATTGTTGCGTTCTTATTCAAGACCTCGCGGCGTCGATCGGGATTCTACACGAGTATTTACAGGTTGTCGGAACGCGACGACAGTCCGGAACAGGAGCGATCTTTGACTCACGCTCACTTCGCTAAACTAGTGCCCACTGTCAAATATGGCCTACCGTACAGTAGTGCGGGTCATGTGACGAGTGACGAGCGAGAGAAGAAGAGACCACCGCCGCTCCGGAATCTCTATCCGCTTGCTATTGGCCAACGACTGCGGGCTACACCGTCGAAAGCGAATCCCGTCGCCCGTCTCATCTTTTATATCTGACGTCAAGCCGCTCTATAGGCTGAGCCGCGACACCACTGCGCACCATCCACCGCGCAGCCTCTTCTGCCCAGCACGGAGCGCGTGACACGCGTTTCCTGTTCTTTTTCGCGATTCGCCAACATTTACGTGCCCTAAACCTCCTCGGGATTATGCCAAATATTCCCTGGAAAATTATCCTCGTTCCCTGTAACCCATCCATCCCGAACGCACATTGTTTTGAGGTTATTCCCATGGAACGTGCGAAAACACGTGACCAGATTCAAACCGGAGTTGGGCAACGATTAATGCAATTGACGATTAACGATTACTATCGAAATATTTCGTTATCGTTCGCGGTTAATCGTCACGCATTTTTTTTCGTTTCGTTCACGTGTGCCGCAATTATATAGAGTATGCGTTTAATCGTTCATTTGATCGACCATTAGAGTCGAGATTCGATCGTTAATGGGATCAATGATTAATTATTTCAAGTTTTCTGCGAGTATTGTAATTATGCTTAATTTCTTGGAAAGAAGTATTACAGTATGCAATCATCAGATATACTTGTAACATTGTAAATAGTATGTATTTGAATCAATTACAAATTCGTACCTAATGTAATTAACGATTACTATTCATAATCGATAACTGCGTGATTATTCAATATCAAAAATATTGAACAATTAACCGGTTAAATATTTAGTTATTAATCGGCGAGATGAATGTCCAACTCTGATTCAAACTTATCACGTACTCGATTCGAAGGATTAATTTTTATGGAGTTTTATTTTTCAATTATCGTCGCGAATTTGAATGGGTCTTGGACGATTTTTATGGATTACGTAGTTGATATCTTTTTCCTCGTTTAGC
Source organism: Lasioglossum villosulum (assembly GCA_963971365.1). Lineage (NCBI taxonomy): Eukaryota > Metazoa > Arthropoda > Insecta > Hymenoptera > Halictidae > Lasioglossum > Lasioglossum villosulum. The sequence goes on along the minus strand of OZ020497.1, from coordinate 6,005,680 downwards.
GTTTCCAAATGGGTTCTGCTTTCACACATATTTTCTTGTTTAGACTGCAATTTTCGCAGTCATAATATTATAGGTGTTCATGCATTTGTAACAGACACGATTATCTGTGGCTGTGAGTAATAAATAGAGGAAGTAGAACAATAACTTCGCTTTAATTTGTTTTAATTGATTTATCGCTGCGCAATGATTGCGTAAACGTCCGCAGTCATAAGTATTAAATTCTTTGTCATCGAAGACTTTCTATTCAGATTTGTTCGAAAGTATTTGTTCCTTGTTATAGTGCATAATCTGTTGTAGAATCTATTAATGCTTTGTATATGTTCTATAATTTTATCGAATCGACTCTATGACGATGTAATCTTTGCAGTTTTCCGACGATTATTGTTGTTTCGATTTATGTCAATAATCTTCGATTTAGTATTCTCGGTAGTTCGAGCCAACACCTTTTTCATACACGTGATCGGACATCGGACATGCGTATGACCGGAAGTTGTGCCTAAACGACTGCAGCATGCTCGGTTTAAATGTCATGATAAACGTGTTCAGTGGGATCGAAATAGATTGTTATAAAAATTGTGTATAAATACATTATAAAATCATGAGGTTCGCGTATAAGGTAAATAAAGTATTTCTAGCATACAATCACTGTAATCATTTATTAATAATTTCATCGTAATGATTATTACAGTTGTGTGCATCATATTCCTAACCTAATTTCACACTGTAATTTGTATTTATACTGTACTGCGAGCGTTAATTTATTCATTCAATGCATTTCACAATCAATTTTGTTCGAGGAAGTACTGTTACCATTTATCATATTTCTCTTCAAATTTATTTAGAACTTTCGTATGTTCATTTCGGTTTGTTTTAAATAATTAGCGTATTTCGCGAATTAGAATAATGTCGTGCTATTTTAAGAGGCACAGGTGAAAATAATTTCTTTTGATTTTATCTTTTTTATGAAATCTTAAGCAGTCTGTATTTTTATTCGCATTATTTTTTGTTTATAGTTTTCCAATTTGCTGGGCACAGTCTACCGCAAAGGAGATTTAGTATTTTCTCCCGATGGATCGACTGTTATCAGCCCCGTGGGAAATCGGATAACCGTACACGATTTAAAGAAGTAAGTTGGCTAACGTTGTTGTCAAATGATGTTAATATGCATTATACTATTGGCAATTAACGTTGTTCTTGGTTAAATCTGGAGTCTGTGAAATATTGTCATATTGAAATGTTATTCTATTTTAGTAACAAGTCCCATACATTGCCTATCGAGAGCAGGTACAATTACACAAACATCGACTTGTCCCCTAATGGAGCTCTCCTACTGGCTGTTAATGAAGGTATAACTATTACTCCTATGCACATTCCCTCAGTCCTAGGATTGTACAATTTTAAAAATTCATTTTACAGATGGTGACATGCACGTTATCACTATGGTTAGTAAAATAATAATCCACAAGTACAAGTTCAAGAGACGTGTTCGATGTATAAAGTTTTCTCCAGATGGCAAACATTTTGCAGTCTGCAAAGAAAACAGTGGTAAATTTCCTATTGTAATTTATATTGTATTAGCGTTCAACATTTCTTACGTTTAACGATTGTTTCAGTACTTATTTTTAACGCACCTGGCTTGCAAACTGGAGAATACAATCCGTTTATTCTGGAACGCGTATTCCATCAAGCTTCAGATGAAACAACTTTTGTAAATTGGTCTTACGACTCGAAATTGATCGCTGTTGGATCGAAAGATAATTCTACCAAAGTATACGGCATAAGACCATACGCGAATTTTAAGTTTATCAGTCTTGGTAACCATTCCGACTCTATTGTGGCATGTTATTTTGAGAAGAAAGACTATAATTTGACCACGATAAGCAGGTGAGCATACTTATTCAAAATTCTTTGACAGCAATTGCAATTTCAATCGTGAACCTATATCTTACCCTCAGTAATGTAATCTAATGGTTTTAGGATTGTTATACAAAATATGATTTTTTAAGCTTTCTTTTGGCACAACACAATTAGTGAAAATCCTAATAACAGGCTTCTGGTAGTTAAAGTACTAAAAAAATATGGTTGTACTTATTTAAAATCTTATTGTACAGGAATGGCCAACTTTGTGTTTGGGAATGTTCGGTCGACCCAGATGAGTTGGTACTGTGGAATCCCCGTGCTAAAAGAAGGAAACGAAATGACGACAGCGATGTAGATGATGTAGATCTTGATAAAGCTGTCGAGAGGACAGAGAAACAAACTAAAGCATACGAACGCAATTTACAACGTAATTTCTTAATAAATCACAGCAATCAGAAAGTTAACTCAAGATTCTTCAACTTAAAATTGTTCATATTTCAGGAGATTTCTCAGACGAAGATGAAGACAAAGTTGTTGAAGTTGATCCGAAGGCTAAGAAGTTGATCTACCATAAATTGAACCGTCATTACCTAGCCAACGACGTCCAGAAGCAGACAAATGGAAACGTGATGCTCACTGCTGCTGCTTATCATAAGGAGACTGGTATTTTGGTAGTAGGGTTCGACAATGGCTCGTTTCACTTGTACGAGATGCCTGAAGTCAATAAGATTCACTCTCTCAGGTACTAGTAACTCTGAATTAACCATAATCTTAAAACCCTTCACTCATTACACTGCTGTGATGAATAGACTGCGGATGTTTATGCAATTTTCAATTTTTGTAGACAAATTTTAAATTTTATCGAATTTACTACTTCAGCATTTTCTGAAAATTTTATTTATTTTATAATTTATTTTATTTCGGCCTCGCGGCTAAGAAATTTGACTTGGTTTTACAGATGTACTGTCTCACTCATCTCACCATCCATCCATCCACCATTCTTCCAAACATCCATCCATATTCAATGCCATTTGTTAATCTAATCTATTCTAATTCATCTTAGTATCTTACATCTTTCTCTTCTCTCTTTTTCTATCCCCGCTTGACTGCATCTCTTGTCGTTTAGGTACTCTGTCCTCCCTCTGCTATTTTTTGTTATGTCCCACATTTTCTCCACTCTTTCCTCAAATCTTAGCGCTTTCTCTCCTGTTCTGATTCGTACTTTTTCCCTCATGGTTTCCCCCAGTACTATGTAATCCGGCGTTGTTCTGTCCAAGATCCGCAGTATAGTGATGAATAAAACTACTCTGTCTTTGATCATCCATATTTAGTACGTGTTTTTATATATTTTATTTGTTTTCAGTATATCGAACCAACGCATTTCATCGATTGCTATAAATTCCACCGGAGACTGGATAGCCATAGGGTGCTCCACAGTTGGCCAATTATTGGTATGGGAATGGCAAAGCGAGACTTATGCCATGAAGCAACAGGGACACAGTAACAACATGAACGTACTGGCATACAGTCCTGATGGTCAATATATTGTTACCGGTGGTGACGACGGGAAAGTGAAGCTGTGGAACACGTTGAACGGATTCTGTTCCGTTACGTTTCACGAACATACTTCCTCCGTGTCGAGCCTTTTGTTTAGTCACAATGGGAAGTTCATTGTCTCAGCCTCGTTAGATGGAACAGTCAGAGCTTATGATTTGGCAAGGTACAGGAATTTTCGAACTCTTACTTCACCGCGACCGGTTCAGTTCACCTGCGTTGCGATAGACTCAAGCGACCAGTTTATTGCAGCTGGAGGGCAGGATTTCTTTGAAATCTATCTGTGGAGCGCTAAATTAGGCACGTTATTGGAGGTACATACTGGCATTACGAACAGTTCCTGTATATCACAGAAGAACATATTCCATTAACCCTTGCGCACACCTCAGAAATAGTTGCATAACAGACTCTACGATAGTATATCTCACCCATTCTTGTTTTACGCTTTAAGCCAACGATATATGCTTCGTTCATTACTCCAAATTCTAAAGAAATACACTTTACAGTATATAAACCAGAACAAATTTAATAATGTTCAATCATTTTACTAAGTGCAGGGTGAAAGAAATGTAACTGTGATCTACAGAATCTCTTTGAAGTGATTGTAACTGTGTCAAATTTGTCTAAATATTCTGATGTTTGCCATTCATATTGTTTAAACAGATAATGAGTGGACATGAGGGTCCAGTAGTCAGTATAGCGTTCAATCCAAATTCTGCCAGTACAGAAATGGTGTCCGTGTCCTGGGACAAATCGTTAAAAATATGGAACGCGATCGAAAATGGATCCTCCCATGAAACAATACAGTTAACAGCAGATGGCTTGTTTGTTACTTACAAACCGAACGGCGAGGATGTAGCTGTTGCTACTTTGGACGGTCAGATTTCGTTTTTCAATTGTAAAACGGCGACGCAGATTGGCAGCATTGAAGGGAGGAATGATTTGGGCAGTGGGAGAGCTGAAACTGATTTTATTACTTCGAAGAAGAGTCTGGAGGGAAAGTTAGTATACTTATCAAGCCCACAATAAGATTTATTAATTTTTAGTTATTTTTTTGAATAATGAGAAATATGTTTCCAGAGCTTTCAATACTTTATGTTATTCTGCCGATGGGACGTGTATACTGGCTGGTGGATTGTCTAAGAATATATGTATTTATAATGTTCAAGAATATGTACTAATTAAGAAATTTGTCGTAACTCAGAACCGATCTCTAGACGCAATCGACGTAAGTACTATCTAATTCTAGTATAATTTTAAGTAAAACAAGCTGTGGATTATTATTTTAAAACTTTGTTTTTGCACACAGGATTTTATAAGTCGAAGAAACTTAACAGAATTTGGTAATTTAGCATTAATCGAGAACCGCGAGGATGCGGAAGATGGAGATGTAGCATTGCGACTTCCGGGAGTGAAGAGCGGCGACATGGCAAGCAGAAATATGAAACCGGAAATCAGAGTGTACAGTTTACAGTTTTCTCCAACAGGTAAAATTTACTTTACGTCTGGAATGCGGATCTTTATGCAAATTGCAATTCTTTTAGCGTTTAAGCAGCTGTGCATTCTTAAGCAACATTTGCATTTTCTTATGCGATTCCAAGATGTATTCTATTATATCTTGTATATAATTATTGTTTAGGGCAAGCATGGGCTGCAGCTACAACCGAAGGTTTGTTAATATATTCTCTGGACGTTGGAATGGCGTTCGATCCATTCGAATTGGAATTGGGTATCACACCGGAAACTGTAAAAATGACTCTGAACGACAGAGAGTACACAAAAGGTGTTTAATATTTTCAATAAAAATATCACTACTTATTAGGTCAATGGAAAAGTTTGTACCCGATTTCTTGTTGTATTTTAAGAAGAAATGAGGTACGAAGTTTTGCACGATCTAATAATATCGGTTAGTACTATCAAATATTTTCAGCGTTGATGATGTCTATAAAATTGAACGAGAAGCTGTTGATAAAGCGGGTCTTGGAAAACATTCCGACCTCGGATAGTAAGTCCATAAATTCATAGTTGACAACTTTCTTACGATGTTCATTTATTTATTGCGGGATTTGATTTCAGTTAGTATAATCGTTTCCACACTGCCCAACATTTATGTAGAGAAGGTATTAAAGTTCGTGGCGTCGGAGTTGGAATCATCGAGGCACATACACTTCTATCTTCTCTGGGTGGAGTCTATTCTAACCACTCATGGTCCCAAAATAAACTCCGCACTTCAAATGCCGATATTACTGATGCTTCAGAAAAACATGCAAAAGAAATACGACGAGCTGAGTAAAATGTCAGTTGGTCTATAATTACATCTACCACTTGGCCGTCCAACAGCGCGCAATAAATTAATATTTTTTATTGCGATTGCAGATGTGATTTCAACCAGTACACGATAAGTTACCTGATGGAGTCGGGGAAACACAAAGCTAAGAAATTGATTTCTACGGATACAAAGACAGATTCAGAAGGCGAAGATTCCGATGAAGTATCTTTAGCTGAACAGATGGAGATCGACTAAACGATGAGTATGATCTAATTGTTTTACATATTTGTACAAAGTATATAGATCTTACGAATTAAGTGTACGTTTTTAATAAATTTACCAACGATTCAGTTGATAACTTAAGTAGATTTAATTTCGTACAGATTTTACTTACATGACTGACCGGGTAATTATTTACATTAACATATTTAACCACGAGATACTGTTTCGATCGGATAACGATATTCTAACATACCAAGCAACGAATCGATCAACATTTTATCTACCGAAAGTCTATCAATAGGACTTTAAACAATTTCAAAAAATCCTTAAAAATTTACTGTATAATTGTCGGTAGATAATGCGTGAAGTTCAGAGAATTTTCTAACAACAATTTTCACGGATCTATTTACTAGCGTTACACAGATGCTTACGAGGCTTTTTTAAGCAACAATATCGGCCAGTACAAAATCGAGAACAACAGAAACAGTATGGGGAAACCTATTCTACTGTAATTGTCGATTATCTGCGACCTTGTTCTGTGCACTCGTACTATTTGGTACTCTGAATCTAGCCACGCTGATTGAAGCAGGTGTCTGCTGCCAGCTTTCTTCTTTTTCGTTTTCGGAATGTACGGCGAGTCGTAGTCCCAAATGCTTTGGCTTTTCTCTATCGTGATTAGTCGCTGGAAAATAATACAGACGTGAAACGTTATCGATCAGAATGATTAAAGGGCTCTTTGCGAGCGAGACAACTACGCAGTATATATTTATAATGATCGTCAATGACTCTCATACGGTTATGGTATTAATAGTATTAGAGAACCTTGGTGTTAAAAACTATTATACAAACTGTTGGGTACTGCCGAGACATTACTGATGTCTGTAAATCGTATTCCAACTGATGCTGCAAGTCGAGCACCTTGACCACCACGAATTCACCTAACGCAGCGAATACGAACATCATGCAGCCTGCCATCCAAACATCCAGTGCCTGAGTACATTGATTAATGTCCAATGGTCAATGTTACAATCAGGTTTCTTGGAGTTTTCATCCAAGTCACCTTGGTCTTGAACTCAAGTTAAAAGGCCATGATGGGAAGACGTACTTTCACATAAGCTACAGGTGGAATGTCACTCTTCAGACCGGTGAACATGGTGACCAAGGTGAGCATACTGGTCACCAACAGAGCCACCCTTCCAGGGATAGCATCCAACCCTAACCAGAAGCTGAACCAAGACAGCATCACCACCAGTGTCGACGGTGCGAACGTTTGTATCAGATGATGTCCTATCTGTCTCTCAAAACGGAAGTAAACGACCAAGCGAGAGAAATTTCCTGTAAAATCATAGAAGATCATGCTTTTCATAGGAACTTCAAGGTGTTAGGCATTGGATTGAACACCGTACCGCTTTTCTCCAGCATGTAGTCGACTGTTTCCTCAGAGACCATAGGTTTACCGATGTCGTACTGTAACAGCTTCAATTCTGGGTTGACGGTGACGTCGCCTGCGCCCCATCTCAAACGCAACTTCTGTTTGTGATAGGAAACTGTCGCGATTAACGCAGTTTTCCGAATTAATGCAGGGCTTCTGGCCAAAACGGGGATGGTTGTTCTGTCGTTATTACTCACAACTTTCTATGTAGATAGGGCATATTTGAATGTCCATCGGGTACAGCTGGAATTCCATCTGGCAAGCGATAATCGCGTGCATTCGGGCCGAATACTTGACTGTCTTGTTCCTGTAGAGCGTCACCGAGGAAAATTTACGATTTAGAGCAGCTATCTCTAAAAATAAACAGTGCAAACTTAATCACAGTATACGGCGTAAACAATTGTAAAATTGGTAAAATTAGTCTCTCCTTAAAGGTCTGAATTATACGATATATAGTTACATCAATGGCTGGAGAAACACTTCTGTCCACGATTGTGATGACTACTGTACAAAGTGTTCGTACACTTTTTAAAATGGAATAACCTATTTATAATTGTACCAAATGATTTGATTTTTTATAATTAATTAGAAGCAAAACATATATTTGAAATTTTCATTGAGGGCCGTAATAAAAAAATTAAAAGAAATGCTTTTTTTATTTTTGCGTGCTATTTTGTAAATTGTCATTTCTGGAAAATCTTTGCAGATCATTTAGTAAACCAATACTTCTAATTGATGATCAAAATCAGGTCGTTTGATACAATTATAAAAAAGTTATTTTATTTTGAAAAGTGCACGAACACTTTGTACACCCACTGTAGTAGACTTTAAGAGTAAAAAGATGAAATATTAGGAGGTGAAACTGACCAGAAACTTTCGCGTTCAGGAAGTACAGGTCCGGTTGCCATAAGCTGTCGAAGAAGTCTGGTGGTAAGGTGACATAATCATCGCCTTCCTCGAAGATGTCTTCTGGCATGTCTAGCCGGGACTCTATCCAGCTCTCGCGGACAGACATGTCCACTCTGTTTAGCAATTTTTAATAATAATTTCACGAATTGATGTAAAATTGCGTCCACCTCATTCCCATTATTTTACACTTGCAAAGTGTAAATGTACGCTTAACGTACACATAATGTACACTTGCAAAAACTTAAAATAAATAGCAGTCAAGGAACTGTCTTTTGAGGTAATCTTCAAATAAAACACTTGGAATAACTCGGAGTGCAAAGGGTTAAACGACCTAACGAATAAATAGGAAACTAGGCTACAATCTAGTATGCATTATTCTGGAATGTGTCTTACCGGAAGTCCATGTCCTCGACATTGATGGAGTTGATGTCCGCAACGAAGATGTTGAAGTCGACCAGCACTGGCATACCCTGCTTCGACGGCGGCCTGATCTCTGCTTGGATCATTTGTTTGCATATTACTTCGACTACTCCCAGGATCTGTGTCTCGAGATCGTGATCCTGAGGCTAGATCGTAACTCTTTTCTAAGAATAACGCGGAACGGGTAAAATCCTCGAGGAACTTACGACCATGCTGCGTCGTCCTTCACGACTTCTACAGCTGTGCTAAATCTTGATCTAGCAACTAGATTTTACATTGATGCTAGCCGCTGTGCAGTGGCATTGTAAAATAGCTCGCTGGGGGACTTAGAAAGTCGATTGATTTGTTGCTGTTCAATTCCAGTGATTGGATTCTGTAGACCAGTTCTTTTCAGAGAGTGTAGTAGATGCAGCTCAATTGCAGAATTGTTCGGTCCATTCAATCAGAATGAACTTTCTTTTTCTTGGTGAAAATTACCAACTTTTTGCACTTTTTTGAAAAAGTGAAACTAATTTAAAATTCTGTACAGGTGGTTATTATACTTTTATTGTTTACACTTTCGATTTATGTTATTTCTTATTGGAGAGCTATTTGGTTAATTAATTAAGAGCGGAATTTCTTGCATCGTTTTTAGAAATGGAAACAGAGCTAGTGTTCAATCCCTTCATTTGTATAGAGATCGAATTATGTATTCGTTTTACAAGTAAAATAGTAAATAAATTATAGAACAAGCTACACTTTCTGCAACGTTATCAGTGCTTTCACCGTAACACAGTCCAACCAACAAGCTTTTTACATCGACGCATCAAAAACGCAGTACAACTATCAGTTTTTGCGATGCCGCAGAGAGCAACAAATAAAAAGAATCGATTGTTAATCCACAGGACTTAATCTCTTGCCAGTAATCTCTGCTTCGGATCAAAAGTTTAATCTCGCAACGGAACGTAGTGATATCGCGTGCTTGGAAACGTCTCGTACATTCAGTCCCGATTAATCGTTATACTCCCCGCGCGTGCAATGGAAAATACGAATTTTTCGTCGAGCAAATTCTCGGAATGGAAAAGTTTTGCGGGAAGTGGAATACACTAACCTTTCACGTAATGCTCCGGCAAGACTATCCCGGTCTTTATCGTCGGATCCTTCGAGTCATCGGACAGGGAGCTGTGAAAGGAATGAAAGTTATAAATTAAAGCTGATCATTAGATTATAAAAAGTGGGAAATGTACGTCGAAAATCAAGAAAGAGATACTTGGGAAGATAGTGTTTAAATCGGAGCGCAACTAACGAAGAAACATTACAAATAGCCTGATAATCATTTCGTTGCTAGACGAATTCCGAAATACAAATTTTATGAAATAACTAGACTGCGGATCTTTATGCAAAATACAAAATTGCTACGTCAATTGCAAGATGCAAGAACCATGTAAGAATTTCTCTTTAACAATTGTAATAAATTGAAAATAACAAATGTATGTTCTTAAATCGTCTTAATATTTTACCGTTTTAAATTACACTCACCCATTTTTGTCATAAATGCATAAAATCCGCAGTCTAGAAATAACGAAGCCTTCAACATTTTCTAAATGGGAAAATCTTTTATTAGGAAAATCGTCCACCTTGCGAGAATGTTCAGTAAAAATGTAATGTTTGCGTTACAATAAAGCTTGAATGCTGTTTCATGTCTATTAAACAGTTAAGGTGATGTTTATTATATACATTTTTTAATAGTAATGTGAAAACAGTTTAACGTATAGCGATCGTAATAAGCTTTAAGCAAAAATTAAATGTTTTCGGCGCATTGGTTCGATCTAGTAATACTTCAAAACACTATTTGCAAATATTCACAATATTTTATCTCGACGTTTCGATCTAAAATATTGTGAATAGGGTAACTGCACCAGTGAATGAACATTTAAGAAATTGTTCAGGAAAATATTTTATTTAAAAAAAAACTATGTGAATTAAAGGAATCTCATATATGCCAAATAGCTCCCTATACTTCATTCGTCAAAAATAAATGAACACAAATACAATGAAATTATTATTATTCTTCTTTATTAAACGTTAAATAAAAAAATATGAAAAATACCAGTCAATGAACACTACATTCTAGTAATTGAATAATGCTAGTCCAATCAATGAACAAAATTACTAAACAATATTCTCCTATTTATTTAACTCTTTAATCACAATTTTATCGCTGGTATGCCGTCCGGGTTAAAATTTGTTGAAATATACAAAAGCGTTCATTTACTGGTGCCCGTTCATTCACTGGTGCAGTTACCCTATTTGCAAATATAGTTTTGAAGTATTACTAGATCGAACCAATGCGCCGAAAACATTTAATTTTTGTAATGTGAAAACGATGAACGTGGGAGTGCGCAAACGTTTTCGCTAGATCCAGAGGACAGATTGATTAGGTTTACCTGGCGTTCGAACGCACTTCCGTGAACAGGTTCAGCCATGAGTAACAGAGTACCGTCAGGACCGCGTTCTTCATCATACAATTTCGACAACTGGCATATCGAGCTTGGAGCAACCATCCTCTCGCGCTCGGTGCGTTCCAATTAATCTATTATCTAGCAGTAGTTACACGCAATCTACTTAATTGCAAATATCGTCGGATACTTCGGCCCGGTTATTGCTTTCCTACAGTTGCGCAACAATTCGGCTGTGAAAAGGAAGCCGGACGTATTATGCACGCAATTATCTACGAAACCGCGTTGCAATCTCACCGGTTGCGAAAAGAAAAATTTGCAATTTCCAATTTTCACTTCCGATACCGTCTTCGTTATTCCAGCCTGTCTAATCGACACGGAATATTTTTCTTGCCCGCAGTTTGCAAACGAATGCGAGAGAAGTGCGCAGACGACTTTGACTTTCTCGTCACGTGAAAATCATGTAGATAAATGTAGAATAGTTAAACAAGTACAATAGATCCTCAACAGAATCTTAGAAATTTTTCATTGGATTAATTTTGTATTTATCATGTCGCAAAGACTTTTCAGACACCATAACGGTGATCTGCTGTCTACTCGTGGACAGTGACTGACTATCGAAAGGAGGAAGAAAAAGATTGAAGAGGGAGAGAGTGAGGCCTCTTCTTCTCCACGTACTAGGTGTGCGACAAATAATTGCTATTATCATAGATAAATAAGCTCTTCTTGGTGACACCTTCGTTTTCAGAAAGAATTTGTGAAATCTGTGAAAGTTCACTACATTTTTTGCATCGTTTTATATTACAGTGTTTCGATTGCTTTAAACACTGTTTAAAAATGTTCAAACATCTATAACTTCAGAAAAATGTATACCACCGTGTTCAGGAGAGTTCACAGAATTTTTTCCTGCGAAAAATATTCCCCCAACTTCTATACTTGAAGCAGAAAAAAATCCCAAAAGTCTGCGCTCCATCCGAAATTAAAATTGTCAGAAGTTGAGGAAGATAAATAAAAAAGGACCCAACACAGTTATAGAATTATGCAATTAGGCCAGTGATAATAAAAATTGAACTATCTGTAGTACGTTCGAGACACCCAGTACGTTTTTCTGCTCCTTGGCCCCTTCTCCAGGATTTGACCCTTATGAGAGGAAAACGGTACCTGCATCATTCTCAGACACCGCGATTAGGCGTCACGCTGGTCTAAAAGTCGACCTCGATCCGCGACCTCGATTAGACCTCCTTCTGTTCACAATTCCTTCGATCCTCCGAAGGTTATGGCTGCCGATCGGTCACGGTCACGCGCGTGCAACACCTGTAAACGCTATGCCGGCAGGTCCATCGTCGGAACTCCCATGGTCAGTCGATATTCAACGATCTCGAAGATCGATTTATGCTTCTGGTAAATTGTACAGTACCGTAATGGCTTCCCAGTGTTTATCCAGCACGTTCTGGAATTAATTTCTGCGCTTCTCTATCATTCTGTAAGTTACTTTTGAAAGCAAACTAACTTGTTAAGGGATGCAGGAATTTTTTGGTATCGAACAATCTAAATTTTGTTTTATTTCTTTTTATTTGACAATATTCGGAGCCGGAGTGTATGAATAAAACAATTTCTTAATTTGTCGTTGTACAGTGCGGTGATACATTTGGATAACTTCAAGATAAGAAATTAACTGTCATTTTTAATGAAATAAGTGCATTATTTTTTATATGCAGCGCGATTATAGAATTTGTTCGAAACATCAACGACAGAATTTGAATCGTTTCACTTTAGGAACGCTTCTATCAGTAATTACCTGACCGAACAAGCTAGAAAGAAACAATGAATAAATCACGTACGACAAATATGAATGCACAGGTCGTGATAACATGTTCTTATTAATAGTGCTTACAACGAAGTAAAGTAGGATCGATCGCTTGCAACATGAATAAACGTCGACCCAAATGACTTGTCTATTCGCGAATTCTGGTTAATGGATGATCGCACGGATGATTAATTAACAGGTGGACTGCTAAATCATAACTCCAAGGAATTCCATAACTTCGAAGCAATTTGAAGAACATTGGAACTGGGGAATTAAAATTGATCGAAGTGATTACTAGACGTTGTAGTTTATGCATTTACGAGAAAAGTTAATGGAATTTAAGGTCGTTAATGAAAGAACAAATTGTTTATCTGGCTCCTACTTTTCATTTGTAACAATATAATAAGAATAATTTCGCGATGCAAATAAATTTTTAAATCTGATAAGAAAATTTCTCACACATATAATTGACGTAGCATTTATCGCGTTGGGAATTCTTCACACGCGTGATTAATTAAGAGTCGTTCACGAACGACGAGCAAATTGTCTCATTAGTGATCACAGCACGATTTAATGTAAATATTCTCAGATTTTAATTAAACGGAGGATTGATGTCTAGGATCACCAGTTAGCTATTACGGATGTTGTTAGTTTTATTAAATGGTTCGAATCATCGCAGTGTTCACGGCTCAATTAATAAATTCTCTGTTCAATTAATAAATCTCATGGAACTAGGCCTCGAATGGAAAGACAGTGACAATCGTGTTCGTGATTCTGTGCATCCTGACGTGACTTAGCATTACAAAGTAGCAACCGTTTTCACTGTGAATTGTGTTGCAAATACCATTATCGTATGTTAATTAACACTTATTAAGTGCAAATTTCGATTTATATTCCGACAACATCTAACCCAAAATTGTGGTTATTTGTGCAAATTTTATGACTTGCGAAGTGTAAAGTGTTAGAAATTGTTAGTGTCGTTAGACGATGGAAAACTATAATTATACGCTATTTGTGAATGAAATTATTACTTTCTGTGTCTTACAGTCCACAGTAAATAGATTCTACGTCATCGAATCGCACTAGACTGTGGATTTTGTACATTTCAAACAAATAAATTAATTGAGACATGGTGGAATGGTTTTTTTAGTACTTGCACTAATTGCTGTACCATTTTTCAAAATATTGTTTGCATTATTAAATGTGTCGTTATCTAATGAATTACTAAACATTTAGGTATTGCATGAGGTATTATACCAATTTCGTGTCCATAAAATTTGGAAAATCATAGGAATTCTTCTAGGAGACCGCTCAGAAATATTTTAGATCGGAAGAAACGTTTAATTTTCGAGTTAAAACTGGTGTACCATTTCCAACCCATTAAAATGATTAACAAGAGAAACAAATATCTATGCAGCTCCTTCGTCTCGCAATTAATAGAGACAATTTTTATTAGGTATTTTCAGAGCTTGGTAGTTCTAGTGTAAATTCCTGGTATGCATAACTTATTGAAACTACTGGATTCTAAGAGTGTTAATTAAATAGAAAACGTTGCAACGGGCACATTTCGTACAGCAACGGTTGCGTAGGCGGAAGGACAAACCGCGAACGGTTACACGAGCCTAAAAAATCCACGTTGACGGATAGAAAGTCACCTTCTGCTGCCGTATAGCTTGTCCTATTTAAGCTTCTCAAATGCCGCGTGTTTAAACATGCACGAGCCTCTTTTTTCCCCCATGAAAATAACTTTGCTGCCGCCGGCGTTCGGACTTTTTTTCACGGACCCGCAGAAACCGGAAATCGTATCGGTTCGACTGGCGAACCAAGGTGAAATCGTCGGGCCAAGCAAGAAACGCTCAGAAATTGCCGTCAACGATTTTAAAGATCCTTACAATTTTCTTTTCTAACGAAGTTTTGCTACTTCAGAGACGGCGGTTTTGTTTTCTCGAGACAGTTTGCTGTAATCTGCGATGCAACCGGTTGCCGCTGCGTCGATAAGGAAGACCGATCGACAGGAAGCGAGTTACGGTATCTTTATGATCCTATGAACGGTCATTTCACTTTCTTTTTTGCGGTACTCTTTTTGTCGTTCTCTTTTTGACGGAGGTTTTAGTAGAATCAGTTTTAAGGAAGACTTAGCAACTACTTTAACTTAAATATATGTAGCTGGTCTTCTTTGAACGTGTTCCAGTACATTGCTTTTTTAGTACTTCCAAGTAAGTGCATCTTCAAGTAAGTCTAAGTAAGTTCATTTTGAACTAATTCTAAGTAAGTCAATTTTGAAGTAAGTCTAAGTAGATTCATTTTTAAGTTAGGCAAAATAAGTTCATTTTTAAGCCAGGCTAAGTAAGTTCAGTTTTTAGTAAGTCTAGGTAATTTAATTTTTAAGTCAGGCTAAGTAAGTTTATTTTTAAGTCAGGCTAAATAAGTTCATTTTTAAGCCAGGCTAAGTAAGTTCATTTTTGAGTAAGTCTAGGTAATTTAATTTTTAAGTCAGGCTAAATAAGTTTATTTTTAAGTCAGGCTAAATAAGTTCATTTTTAAGTCAGGCTAAATAAGTTCATTTTTAAGTCAGACTAAGTAAGTTCATTTTTGAGTAAGTCTTGAATAAAATAGAATCAACAATACATTTGTTAGAAAGAAGTCTAACAAATATGATTGATGATTAGAAGTTTCACACCCGAGGTACACGATTGCAGCTTTTCATCGTGTTGTCAGCGAATGCTTGGAAAATTAATCGATGTTGCCATTAACGGAACTTTCTTCGTAATGTTACGATACAACGCCAGCATTCATGGTCTTCGATAACAACTATCTTTACATTGCAATATTGTTTTTTGTTGAATAAATAAATCTTGAATCAAGTTTTACAGTTTTTAACAGAAAAGCTTTCAAACATGATTTTGTTTGGACTCTCGATCAGGTATAATTAACTTTGTGGATATAGAAGCGATTTCCAGAGCGCCGTCTACGATTGGCGCCGTTCTTGCACGCGTGTTTCATTAATAATTATGGTCACGGAATAATAGTGAAGCACTGGCTTTCCTCGGTTTCTGAGCAAGAAGTGAAGCGACTGTGAAAATCAGTGAAACTCGCCGCAAGAACCGGACACCTTCGAGCTTCACGCGTTCCTGAGCGAGTGAGCGTATCCTCTCAAGTATCAACCTGTCCGAGTCTTCGTCTCCTTGTTCTTCTCTTCACTTGCCCTACCTGGTTCGATCTGGTACACCCTGAATTCTGTTTACGGTGTCGCTCCAGTTTCATGGACGCTCGCGACCCACATATCTTACGGTTGTGGGCTGGCACAATATGTATCACGTGTTTTCGGGTTCGGAACACCTTGACAGTCAAGCTATCAAGGTCAAACGACCGGCTTTTTATTTTACAGTTAATGAAATGATCGAATCGCATTCGGGGAAAGTGACTAGAATGAATTTCTTCGAATTTTTAAATCTGTTTCCACTCGACTGTTCGATCAAAATTGGTAAAGGTTCCGATACAGGCATCTAAAGTAATATCAAAATGTTTTTTTCTAATTTTTAATACTTCCTTATCGATTTAACAAGAATGTTATGCATTTAATTACGATAATGAAGCATCGGTTAGGTGAACAGTCAACATTGAAATTCACTCCACTTCCGTCGGAAAAATTGCAAATCCTCAGGATGCTTGCATACAATACGTAGACACCTCAAGAATGTGTGGTTCAAGAAAGCGTAACGTAATTCACGATTTTTTAAATTTAAATCACCTGCTGTTACCGTTAGTTGCAAATCTACACTCGAAACAATGGCGCGTAAATTACCCGCGACTCCGTGTTATCACCATGGTGCTGCTAAAACGAACAAACAGAATCCGTTGTTTCATTTTTAAGTTAGTCTAAGCAAGTTTATGTTTAAATAAGTCTAAGTAAGTTTATTTTTAATTTAGACTAAGTAAGTCTAAGTAAGTTCATTTCTAAATAAGTCTGCGTAAGTTCATTTTTATGTCAGACTAAGAAAGTACATTTTTGAGTATGTCTAGGTAGTTTCATTTTTAAGTCAGGCTAAATAAATACATTTTTTAGTCAGGCTAAATAAGTTCATTTTTAAGTCAGGCTAAGTAAGTAATTTTTGAGTAAGTCTAAGTAAGTTCATTTTTTATTAAGTCTAGGTAGTTTCATTTTTAAGTCAGACTAAATAAGTTCATTGTTTTGTTAGGCTAAATAAGTTAATTTTTAAGTCAGACTAAATAAGTTAATTGTTTTGTTAGGCTAAATAAGTTAATTTTTAAGTCAGGCTAAATAAATTCACTTTTTAGTCAGGCTAAATTTGTTCATTTTTAAGTCAGGCTAAGTGAGTTAATCTTTAACTTACTTTCAATAAGTTCTTTTCGAAGAACATCTACCGCGAACAGTTTCGCCGTTGTTCTGGCAAATTGATTTATAAATAAACAACCAAAACAATATTGTTCGTTGTTTATAACGTTTCTCAAATCGTTTACCTGTTACCTAGAAAATCCTCTGCACACATTCCACCAGGTGAAATTGCTGTACGTTGAGTGCGTGTTCGATTTCTACGAAATTTCAAGTGAGAGGTTCGATTCCAACAATCTCTAGTTTAAAAGTCAAATTCAGCGAGACGTTTATGAAAATATGTTGTGCAAAGAAAAATCACACGTAACTTGCCGGAACACCCGTAGCTCCACGTTCTTACGGGAATGGTCTATGGAGACAGACGGATTTCTTGTTACACCTGGTTTCCAGCTTGACAAAAAGAGTTTGGGCTCTTTTGCAGGCCAATTACCGCAGAAACGCCGCGTGTCGGATGTCAAAACTGTCGGGAAGTCGTCGAGAAGATGACCACAACTAGGATCCAGACATGGACAATGGTTCTTTGAGACCACGAAGCGATCGTAAATCAATCGTTGCTCGTAAATCGTCTTCGCGTTCTAAATACACTTTGTTTTGTTATTCGAGTTAGGATACTCTAGATTGGAATGATACAATGGTCGTGGAATTTTGATTTACGACGAAAAATGTTCCATATTTTAATTGTAGTGCATAAAGTATTAAAAAAGTCCCCGGAAAATTATGAACATTTCAATCTTTTCAAAAGTAGACGATGCACTCAACAATGAACATCTTTTTGAGCAAGAAAAACTAATTAATTGATAAGATGACAAGTTTTACTGTTTCTGTATTTAACACTAAACCTACCGAGCACTGAAATGTTTCGGCTGATAAAAATGAAAAGGATCTATTTATTTCGATTTGGTGCAATTTTCATTGCAATATGTAAGCAACGTCATAATTTAAATAATTATCAAATTAAAAATGTGAGACCGGTCATTTGACCGGCAGTGGTAGGACTAGTGTTCAAAAATCATACACGAAATTGTTTTAGCCTTACAATAATTTTTAAGGCGGGTCCAAACAGACCCAGTCTCCGGCGGGCAAGTCTCAAAACTCTCTCGCACACCTCAACCTTCGAGCAGACCCCGAAAAAGGAGCCCTTGGAGCAAGGTTAGGGAACGCGAATGTGAAGGTTGGCTCGCAGATGGGAACTGCGTGGATGAGCACCGGGTCTGAAGGGTTGTATTGATTTCTATGATGGCGGCCGGCCGGCGGCGCCTGCACCCTCCACGCTCGTGCCAGCCGGAACAGGACCGCTCCGCCGTATTTTCCGGCGAAATACAGCGATGATCGTCGCGTAATCGTCGCGGTGCCGCGTTTCTCTAATAAGTGTCAACCTAATGGTGATCGCCCGGTCATTAATTAGCCACCAGCGACGGTGAAACGTGTGGGAAATCGTAGCTGCTGGACAAAACCAGAAGACGATGTCCGTGCCTTCGAGGTCCTTGACGTAGAAGTGTCAGTGTACTTGCGATGTCTTCGTGCTAGACCGACACCAGTGAGTACATGATCAATATCGTTTCAATGGAAGACGTTCACCTACCCCCCTTTTCAGTTATCCAACCCCCTGTCGAGTCCTTTGATCTGATAGTTGATTTTGAAAGATCAGAGCATTGCTTCTTGAAATGGTACAGGGAATGCTTGTCTTCGGGATTCTAGATAAAGGATAGGTTAGGAGCATAATCATAAACTTATCGATGTTGGTTTTTCGGCAGTATTTGTACGAAATGTTTAGTTGTAGCTTCGAAGGCACTCTAACCTATTGTAGAATCGAAGAACTTAGGTCCTTCGAGGGGATGAAGTTAAGCGTGTTGCTGAATTTTTGATCTTGAGGTGTTCGGAGGAAGTTGTTTTTGGGATTTCGATGATTCGAGGAGCTGCTCGAGGTTCTTGGTGGACACTGTGTGGGGATTTGTGTCTGGGTTAGGTCTGCGGTAAGACCTTGGAAGGGATGGTGTTTTTGGGGATTTTGATGTTTCTGGGGGTTGTCGGATGTTTATCATGGACAGTGTGTGTGGGATTTTTATTTCTGGTATATTTCGTGTAACATCATCGCCATACTGAAAGGAAACATGAGAAAACTTTTTGGATTATCTAGTGTTTTATTGATGAAATGAATAATTTTGATGAAGGAATATATTGAAACTTTTGATGGAAGGTGATGGGAAGGTCAGGGGTTTTGATCTGACGCGTCTTAGTGGCTTCCTTTCTCTTTCTATGTGGGTGGGTGTTGGAAGGAGGAAGAGTTTTGAAGGTTATGCCATCGAGAAGTATCTGGGAACACTTTTTTGGTTTGCTAAAAAATCTCACGAAAACATACAGGAAAACTGAAAAATTAAAAAATACATTTGGAACTTTGCACAGATATTGCCCACGTGATGCTAATAGTAGAACAATTTTTATCCTCGTGAAATTACTCCTAGGGGTGAAAGTACCTCTCCAAAAACAATTTTAATTTTTCATTTCATTGTGAGTATTTAGAAAACTATGATGGTTATTATTTAAATTGTGAAATAATAGACTTTGTGAAAGAATTGAACAGGAATTTTTTAAATAGTTAAAAGAACAGATGAGTACAACGCAGGATACATTAACTGCCAAATGCCAGGACAACTTAACTCGTCATTTGCAGCTCGGTTACATCCTTCCCCTTTCTCTTTCTTAATTAATGAACCGGTCGGGTCGAGTTAGCTCATCGTTTATCTTCGATTTCACTTATTTGTCAAATTTCGTGTTTCTCTTGTGCATTGTTGTTCCGAATTAACCTTAATTGTAGAAGCTGATCGTGATAATTTCTTCTTCATTGATTTTTACGAGGAGAGATCGAATATATTCAGCGAGAATATGAATGTATCAAATTTCTTTTTCGAACACTTTCTAAGATGACCGCGGTGAATGAACCGTTAAATGCTTCAACGACACTGTTACATATCATGGTCATTGTTCTAATGAGAACTGTGCTACGATGCCATTCACCACGCCATTTGTATTTTGTCCTTTCGTACTTCAACTATTTATTTCATTTTTTATAAATTGTCTTTTATCTGTTATCATTACATGTTAATTTTCATATTTCGTCTGTCCCTTTTCGTTCAATTTACTATCCTTAACCTTTTAAAAATCAATTCTTTTATACAATCAACAATCAAAAAAATTAAACAATCAACATTTTTTGCACGCTGTAGTTCTGCATTCGCTTAAAAATAAAAAGAGTGTCCAGAGATCAGTTAAGAATATGTTCAACGCGAAGAATATATTAAAAAATTAATTATTGCTATAGTATAAGAGTGGGTGTGAAAGTTAAATTACCAACCAGCTCCCCCACCGTGTGTTCTATCAATTGGCATTATCTGACAGTCTCGCTGTTCTTATTACCTTTTCCCGTTTCCTGTATCACGTTCGAATTATTATTTCGCGTCTGCGAAACTTTCTCCAGTGGTCACCGTATCCGTAAACGTGTTCCTGAACGCAAGAACTTCGCGAGACCGCATGAAAATCGCGACTGATCGATAATACGAGATACGTATATGGTAATTATTACAGCCAGGTCACGAGAGCGAAAATTCACTACTCCGATGTAGAACGTTTCGTGCTTCACCATTTCGAACACCGTTGCACACGTTTACTGACAAAGAGAAACGATCGTTTTGCGAAATCCACTATTGTGTGAACAGTTTAGTGTCTCCTAAGCATACTTGCTTGACAAATCATTTTTTCTGGAACCATGACGAAAGAAGAGCTTGCTTTTTATTACAATATTGACCTGGACATTTTTATTCCATTCCTATTTCAGACTCAAACAATTTTTATATCTTTCCAACAATCTTTAATTATTTTTATTACAATATTGACCTAGACATTTTTATTCCATTCCTATTTCAGACTCAAACAATTTTTATATCTTTCCAACAATCTTTAATTATTTTTATTACAATATTGACCTGGACATTTTTATTCCATTCCTATTTCAGACTCAAACAATTTTTATATCTTTCCAACAATCTTTAATTATTTTTATTACAATATTGACCTGGACATTTTTATTCCATTCCTATTTCAGACTCAAACAATTTTTATATCTTTCCAACAATCTTTAATTATTTTTATTACAATATTGACCTGGACATTTTTATTCCATTCCTATTTCAGACTCAAACAATTTTTATATCTTTCCAACAATCTTTAATTATTTTTATTTTACTACAACCATTGAAAGAAACTCAGCTAATTAAGAACCAAACTACAAGAATATTTAAAATTTTCAATATCCGCGAACAGTTATCGAAGCAGTCCAGTACAAACCAAGTTTCCGAATAATTCTTCTCCTCGGTTATTTGTACAAATTACGTTGCAGTTGAGATATTCTTCCTCGTTTACTCTCTTTCTTCAAACTGGTCGCGTGAAGAGATCAGAGTTTCACTTTCGCTTGACTTGTCCGACAGCCTGCACCGAGGCAAATGCAAATGGCCGTCCAGAGAGGAAAGCTGGACGCGCGATCCATGGATCGAAAAATGTAAACGGAGAATAATAGGTAGATCGATCACTCGTCGATCGGCGACTGAAACACAGCTCGGACGTTGTAATTATTCTCTAGCGTGATTGATACCTGATTCGGATCCTGTAGAAAGCGTGCTTCTTGCTTTGAATCGATAATAATAATTATTATTATCATTATTTACTTCCGTTGGCAAGTATTGATGTATTTCAGATTTTTGCAGTCTGAATTTTTGTTGTGACTATAAACAATCTTATTATACAAATTAAGAATTACTTCACGGTTCAAAAATAAAAATTTAAAAGATGAAGAAGAACCGACAACTTGCTTCATTATACAGGAGTTGAGAATAAAATTTTTGCATAGATTAATAATGTTACATTGAAACAAACAATTGTCGAAATGAAATTCTTATGAGCTTGCATTGCTAAGATTCTTTTATAAAAATGGGAAACAGTGTTAGAATATTTTTTGAACGCGCTGTAGTCAGAGCAGTGCTAACATACGTCGGTAAATTCGTCGATCTAGATCATTATGCGCCCAATGCCAATGTCAGCGCGTAACACGTGCCGATAGGACGAGCTTTTCCTGCGATTAAACGTGCATGTAGCACACATTGCACGTTGCACACGCCGGACGGAGGCTGGCCTGCACTTTCTTCTCGTCGAGCGAACCCGCTGTGATCACCTCGCTTTCGAGGTCAATGTCTAGGTCCGCTGAGAAACATAAGCGACATATGAACCTGAACGTTTGGATACGGCCGCAAACTTTCCTTGGTCGTCCATCAATTTATCTCCTGCAGGATGTGCAATTATGCTTGTAAATATCATCGACGTCGCACCGCCGGATTATTCCGTCAGAGGAGAGACGACTTAACTCGCCTGATCTTCACTTTCCCGAAGATTGCGGTAACCGTCTAATTTTTACGAACGAACGGTGCTTTCGTGTATTTTTTATTGATATAGCGCTAATAATTGTGTCGAACTTGAAAAGACATTCGACAACAAAAAATGTTGATGCAGTAATTACACCTTACTGCTTTTACACATTCGTTTAAACATATATAAACATTCACAGTGTTAAAAAAATGTACCACTGCATTTGGTAGAGTCTACAGAATCTTTTATTGTTAAAGCACAAAATATTGTCGAAGTTGAAAAACATTTGAGAAAAAATGTCGATGCATTAAAGACACCTTACTGCTTTTAGACATTTATTTGAACATTTACAGCGTTAAGAAATGTACCATGCATTTGGTAGAGTCTACAGAATCTATTATTTTTAAAGCACAAAAAATTGTCGAAGTTGAAAAACATTTGAAAAAAAATTTCGATGCATTAAAGACACCTTACTGCTTTTAGACATTTATTTGAACATTTACAGCGTTAAGAAATGTACCATGAATTTGGTAGAGTCTACAGAATCTATTATTGTTAAAGCACAAAAAATTGACGAAGTTGAAAAACGTTTGAAAAAAATGTTGATGCATTAAGAACACCTTACTGCTTTTACACATTCATTTAAACATACATAAACATTCACAGTGTTAAAAAAATGTACCACTGCATTTAATAGAGTCTACAGAATCTATTATTGTTAAAGCACAAAAAATTGTCGAAGTTGAAAAACATTTGAGAAAAAATGTCAATACATTAAAGACACCTTACTGCTTTTAGACATTTATTTGAACATTTACAGCGTTAAAAATGTACCATTGCATTTGAAAGGGTGTAAAGAACATTCGTGTAGCTTTTATTGTTAAAGCAGAAAAGTTTTTGAGTTCTAGAAATTTGACTGCGCACGTAAATATAAAATGAATTCGATTAAATCTTGCAAGCTACAATTTATTTCGAGGTTTTTACCTGTTATAAATGTGAAAATAATTGCAGTCTATTTGACAGTGTGAAAAAGTTTGTAAATTATGAGGTTCAACGGTGATAAAACAGCATCTTGGAAGATATTGGATCATGGCTGCGGAACGGAAGAATGGGTTTGAAAAGAAAAGTGTTGGGACCAACACTTTTACTTTAGCGGAGGCAACATTGCGTGAAACTGCTCTTTGATCCAAGCGTTTCCTTTCCTACAGCTACTGCAGATCGTTAGATCAGTCGGCTGTAATGACAACGAGACGTTATAGTCGCGAGTTCGTTGCTTTCCGTCTATGTAGAAAGCGAAATTTCTTCGAGAATATCCAATATGGCAGTCATCTTGCACATAGATTTATCCATAGACGTTTCTATCGCAGAACAATTTAATCAATTAAGTTGTTCGAGAAGGTAAATAATTTAGACATCTAAAATCTATGTTGAATGGAATAAAACCTAATCAGACTAACTTGAACCTAACTCATCGCGAATAAAAATTTAATCCAGCGTAGATAGAGATCTATTGTGTTTCGTTACGTATCGGTGGCGTCAAAGTCTCCTTATCGATACCGTTTGATAATTAATCTCCACTTTTTCTTTTCCGCTCATGTCAGGGTCCACGTATTGATAAATTTTGCTTGGTAAATTTCCTCGGTGGTCGAACTGTTGCACTGAATCATGTCATCGATTGTGGCAACGATTGTTAGTGGAAAGTTGCTTCGAAACTTCAAAAATTTATTGTGTTTCAACTCTAACAGATATGCAAATGTTTTTTACACGAAATAATTCTACAAGACTCTCCCAAAGACAATGGTATATTTAATTACAACATTATCATCGTTGAAACATGTTTAAATAATGTTCGAAGTAAACACCTCTGCAAAAATGTCTCTCAATAGAATTAATCGAAAATTTTTAATTAACTACAATAACTAGATGGATGTTTCTTGTATATGTGGAACGATTATAAGGTATGTTTAAACAATATTTGAAGTAAGCACTTCTCCCAGAACGGTGCACGATGATAGAATCAAGTTTCTACTGTGAGCATGTGTGGAGCCACTGTATACATACGTATCCACGCCGTCTTATCAGCACCGGATTGTCTGAACCTCGATTAATTGTTGTCGAACAACGCGAACGATTTCACAGCTAACTACACGGTGAATTCCGATGATTACGATAGGCACGGGCATGGGTACAGAGTTTAGTCGACGCCGGAGAAAGGAAGTGCAACAACCACTCTCTAGAGCCGACAACTTTTCCCTTCGTTTCAGGCCTAACAGTGTTCGCGACGTGTATCGAGTATCGTACGAGAGCTCGTCTCGTCTCGCCGCAGAAGCGGTTTCTCTCGACTCGCGAGAGACGATTTAGATCGCATTCCGGATGCTGATCGAGCAACGCTAGAGACCAACCCTTAGTATGTTTTTCAACCGTTTTTCTTTTTTAAATTGTACTTTTTAGATGCAATTTAACCCTGCGCCCTCGGAGCAATTTTAACTTGGAAATTAAACACTTCTACCGACCTAAAATATTTCCATTTCCTTAAGATTTTTTAAATTCTATTGATATTTAATTTGTATAACAGCTCATACAATACCTAAATGTTTAGCAATTGATTAGATACCAGCGTATTTGATAATGTAAACAATATTTTGTATAATGGTACAGCAATTTTTAGTTTGGTTAGAATGCTGTAAAATCTATTAATGAACCTAAAGAATCCATCGATTAATTAATTATGCAGTTTTATATGTATTTATAATATTAAATTATCAAGTGATCAAGCTATCAATGATTTATGTGGATCTTATAGGTCCATGTATAAATTCAAGCTTTAAATTCATAAATCCATCGAGTGATCGATTTAAAAACAATTCCATTGATCCACAGTCGACGAATTTTAAGCTGTTTACAATTAATTACATGGATCCATAGGCTCCTGGTTCTAGATCATTGTCAAAAGATTACAATTGAGGTAATTGTAATTAGTCATGAATTCGCAGACTTTCCTGTTGCACTTTAAACAATCTCGACGACGAGATACTTTTCAAATATTTTAAGTGCATACTCAAAGATTCGAACGAAAGAGTACAGTTTTTTACGAAACTGTAAATGTTATCGTTCCATAAAGATTACTGAGACTTTCAAACAAATGTCGACGTAATAAATTCTTCCAAGATCCATACGATTGTAAATTTCTTATCGATGACGTTATCATTCGTTATCTGTTACGGTAATAAATCAGCTAACTGTGTATACTACCGATCTGCGATTTATGTTTGTCAATTGTGTACATTTATAAATTGATAATTAACTGTAAATTTATAGTTCCATAAACTTGTGGCTCAACAAGAACTAACTGGGAATTGGTTGATTAAAGACTCGAGGAACTGTAGATCCTCGAAATTAATTTGGTATTGATAAATCAATGAACACAAGTCAATTAATTTCCTGTCAATAGATGACTCGATGAACAGAACCGATTGCAAATTAATCAGCCAATTATTCCAGCAGCATCATGCTCGTCATACTGTTCGTTTACGAACATGTAAACTTGTCAGATCTGTCTACGATGATGCAATCAAGATCAAGATACATATATTACGAGACTGTCAGAATGTATGCACTGTCAAAAAACTGTTAATTGTTATGCGATCTCACGGAGGGCACTAGCGCGCGAGGATTTCCAAACGTTGAAACGTTTACGCTTTAGCGGCATGATTGATTCCTGGAACGTTCTCAACGCCGAACAAACATTTGCCGAACACGTCAAATATTATTTCATAGATGTACGCTTGGCCAACATTCCGTAACGCACGTTTCCTCGATACGTGATGACGATTCCGAGGGAAATGTGTGCCAGCAACCAGTGAAAATCACTGTGAACGCTATCCCACACCAATCACCGCCGAGATAAACATCGATTGTGGACAATGAGTGCCACTACTGTGCCAATTATCAAATACGAATTATGCTTTTTAATACTATCCGCCTGTAGACTGCAATTATGACAGCCATTTCTATCTAGATTTTAATGCACTATAATAGCCAAGTGCGATTTTATTGCCATTTATTCTTGGATAACAATTATACTTTATTTCAGGCGTTAGACTCGATGCTTTATGTCTATATTATATTTATGGTTTGTAAATGATGTTTATTAATACTTTCTGCCTGTAGACTGCAATTATGACAGCCATTGCTATCTAGATTTTAATGCACTATAATAGCCAAGTGCTATTTTATTGCCATTTATTCTTGGATAACAATTATATTTTATTTCAGGAGTTAGACTCGATGCTTTATGTCTAGATTATGTTTATAGTTTGTAAATGGTGTTTATTGATACTACCTGCCTGTAGACTGCAATTATGACAGCCATTGCTATCTAGATTTTAATGCACTATAATAGCCAAGTGCTATTTTATCGCCATTTAATTTTTGATATTTATTAAATGTTATTTCAATCGTTAGACTTCATTTGCCATTTGCTATTTCAGTCGTTAGACATGATGTAGTCCATTGTTATCATGGTTAATGACGTAAGTTAATCTCATCTCATTTCTCAATGAATAAATAAAATTTGTATTGCTTCATATGAATATTCTCTCTTAAAATTGTGTTAGAAATTGATTATGATTAATTTCATCTCATTCTTCGATCAATATATCAAAGTATTACTTACCACTTGTTTTTGCAATTAATCGCGATATTATTCAATAGTGTCATTTTTCATGATCACCATTACATGTTCATTAAACAGACGAAACAGATTTCTATTCAACGAAATGCAACTTTGGGATTGTCATCAAAACATATCAATAAAAAAATAAACAACGAAAGATATATCGTCAAACAAGACATATAAACAACTTGAAGAGTTTGTTATCAAACATTGATTCGCAGGCGCATGATTAATAATGGAAACTTTGTTTAATGAAGTGGAATTGGCGTGCCTCGTCTGACTATGTCTCGCCTTTTCCACTTACTGGGAATCCACGTTAGCATCGACAGCTCCTAAATTCACCGAATGTCTTTTAAAACGTTCCAAATTATTATAACACGTCGGTGAATAGTATAACGACAATTATTTCAAAGAATCCAGAGTATATTGCATAGAAAATCTTAATACACGTATAAGATCATCCAAAAGTGGAGCGAACGAGTATTACGTGTCCGCGCCGGGACGTAGACGTCCGTTGTTGTTGTAAATGCGGTAGAACAATGCTAGAGTAAATATTTAGAGGCCGAGCTAACGAGATCGTCGCAGATGGTTGTAAAATAAATGACTCGGCAGTTCATCGGCAGAAAAGCGGAGAAACGTTCAGCCGCGACGAACGAGGTCGTGTAACGAGTGGCGTTCCACGATACTCGCGTCTCCGATGACGAAGAGAACGTTGTGATTTTCTACTGGGTGTCCCAGTAAATATGTACTCGAAAAGACGTCCGTATTCTGGACTTTGGAACTCTTCACACCGGAACTTCGTTCCCGAGATATTTCTAGGTTGGGTAACTGCACCAGTGAATGAACATTTAAGAAATTGTTCAGGAAAATATTTTATTTTAAAAAAAACTATGTGAATTAAAGGAATCTCATATATGCCAAATAGCTCCCTATACTTCATTTGTCAAAAATAAATGAACACAAATACATTGAAATTATTATTATTCTTCTTTATTAAACGTTAAATCAAAAATATGAAAAATACCAGTCAATGAACACTACATTCTAGTAATTGAATAATGCTAGTCCAATCAATGAACAAAATTACTAAACAATATTCTCCTATTTATTTAACTCTTTAATCACAATTTTATCGCTAGTATGCCGTCCGGGTTAAAATTTGATGAAATATACAAAAGCGTTCATTTACTGGTGCCCGTTCATTCACTGGTGCAGTTACCCTAATGGAGAACACTAAAATGAACAATAAAACGGGCCATCTTTTCCATGTTACTTTACTTTTTAAAGAAATTCTCTTATTTTTTAAAGAAATGTTTGGTCTTTGCTGCAAAAAATAATTGCCAGAAAATTGTCCTTGAATTTCAAGGTCAAAAATTGTTTTTATCGCATCGTAGTGTACCGATAATGCATTAAAAAATGACTTGTACAAATGCGTACCTGAACGACGATAGATTTTTCTCTGCGTTCCCATTGAGCCGATTAATAAAACTTGTTAACCGTCAGTGACTGATTGCCTCGCTCGTAATTAGCCCACGGAGACTGTCGCGCAGCATTAAAAGGGAACCGTGAATTTTAATCGGCTCGTTTTACGAACGGCAAAAGAAAAAAAGATTCCACTTTGTCGAGTTTTCAGCGAATCATTCCGCGTCAGCGAATCGTGGAATGATCTACATTTAGGAATGTGCCGAGTGTTCGGGTCATTACGAAAACTTGAACAACGACGAGTCGTTTGGAGCGTCAATGGAAATATTAATTGCACGATCCGCGAAATTGTAAAATTAACTTCGGATGCCGGGAAATAAATTTTTAATCACCACGCTGTATCTGGCGATGAACTTGAAGATTTCGTTTTGAACGTTCTGTTTTCAAACGTTCCTTCGAGTGAAAATTATGTTAAATTTTTCAGGAAGTATAATCGAAGCATCGCATAACAAGATGTACATATTGATTTTTTAATAAGTTTTAATCATTTAATTTCATGCAATAAGAAAGTTGTTAAAGTTCCCCATTTTTCAATCATGACAAAATGTATGACTTCCTAAGCTGAAAGATTTCAAGTACCGTTTTGATGTCGACGGTTAGAAACGGACAATTACGTTTGCAACAATGTAGCACTCGATGTTTTCTCCGATTTTGATTGTTGTTCGATCATGTGAATTGATCGCAATCTTAGGAAGAGGATCAATAGGACAATCGCCTGAAGCGAACTTTCATCCGTAGCCTCTTCTCTTCGGAGAATACGCGAATCGTGGAGCAGGTGCCGTGACTGGCGATAATGTAACACTTGTTAGTCGAATGTAATAATTATCGGTGACTACGGGGAAATCGACAACGTGAAATTGTAATACTTTTCCTGCATTAATCACGCGACAGGATCGCTGACAGTTTTCATCTTCTTCGAACAAGCACATGTTTGTTATATTGATTATTTTTCATTGATCGATTTTCAATATATTTTATCATTATACCGTCACTGAACATGAAACTGCAAACTTGCAGGACGAATTTAAGAACATTTTTATTTCTCGATTTTTATTACAAGAAAAATTGAAGAACATTTCTTAGTTACGAGAAATACATTTTTCACGAATTATTGTTTCTTCGATCGTCTTAGATAATTTCTCTATTGCTTAAAAATCCGTTCTCTAATAGAAATAAACGTTGTAATAAAACATTGATTGGATTGTCTCCCTTCTAAAAGATAGTAAAAAATGATCGAATAAAAGCAGCTTGAATTTCCTGCTATTATGTTGTCAGTGACGACACTAAATAATACACCGCACATAAACGTCACTTTATTACATTTCCCGCAAGATTCAGGTCAACGCGTTTACGTAGGTAGCGAACATGTTAATCGTCCTAACAAGCTGGAAATAGTCCAAAATGAAAATGGAATTTTCAATAAAGATTTTGTTGCATTCTTAACATCTATCCATATACCCACCTATCCAATATCTTCCGATGTCATAAACGCGTCAGGACACGCAGCCTACAAGTGGCACATGATTTATAAACGCCTTCGCCCATCATTAGGTAATTTAATAGCCAGCCGGATGAATGCACCGCGTTCCTTAATAAATTTCTTCTAAACGATCCTTCCGAAAGAAGTTATTGCACCCGCTTAGAATAACTTTGCGGGAAGGGATCGTAAATTATCTATTATCGTCATTAAACAGTTCATTAAACACTTTTTTCAATGTTCAACGAAATTAAAACTGTCGGATTTCGTTCAAATTTAAATATGCTGTAGTCTTTAGTGACTTACGGACGAATCTCAAAGGATTTTTCGATGTCTTAATAATTGTTGATTTTACAGAGGTGTAAAAACCGTGTCAACCATTCTCCATCAAATTGTAAGACTAGAACTGACAAGAGTGAAGAAGATAAAAATGAATTTTTAGGAGCTAATAGTGAAAATTGTTATTTGAAAAGGATGTTTTTGCACCATTTATTTTGCAATCGTTTTAAATAAATGCCGCGTGTTCATAGTAAACCATTCACAGGTTGCAAGCAACCTGATCAACAAAGGTTTACTTTCTTCGGCAGAAATATGCACGCAGACATCGATCCCGGTATCAAATAATGAATCTGTCCATTTGTGGGCGAGAGTAACCGGGTTCGCTTTCTCCGTGAGCAGCCAGACTCCTTCTTCGACATCTTTTCTTCTTTTTCCTGAATGGGCTGGAGACATTGGCCGGGGCCAGGACAAATAGTATTAAAAAGCCGCGATCGAGGAACCAGTGACCAGGAGATCAATTTTTAACGGAGTCCTCGTTCCAGACCAAGTGACCCACAGATCGGTCGAACGGGTTTTCGCCGGACTCTGCTTCCGGTTTCTGTACGAGAGGCGTTGTTTGCTGTGGTCCCTCGTAAAATTAACGAAATTTATAGTTGTCTGCCTTTTTCCACCGACATACTTCGCCTCGAAATGAACCTGCTGAGAATAAAGTCCTCATTAAGCTGCCCTACTCTGCGGATTCGTGAAAGGATCGAAAGGATCGTGGCGGGATTCACAGTTATTTTATTCTACAGCTTGGATCCTTCGCGGCTGCTTGATTCGTTCACGATTTACTTTAATTTGTTGTTCTTATTATTTTTTAGTAAAATTGTGGTGCAGTCGTTTCGCTAATTTGCTAACGTCAGGCCGTATTGAAATAGTTTTGCGATCGAAAAGAATTGATAGATGGTTTCGGCGCACAGGTTCGATCAAATATAAACTAAATTTCCATGTTTTATGACAAATTTGCAAGTTGAAATCTCGACGTTTCGATCCTGATGAGGATCCTCATCAGGATCGAAACGTCGAGATTTCAACTTGCAAATTTGTTATAAAACATGGAAATTTAGTTTATATTTGATCGAACCTGTGCGCCGAAACCATCTATCTATGATAAATAAATTGCTATTAAAAAGAGTTGAGATGCGAGGAAGCATTGGTCACTGTTCGAAAATATGTATTTTCCATTCGCGAAGCATGTAAATAAATAAGTGAATGTTCCAAACGAACACTTATCTCTCTGATCTATTTTTATGTATTTCTTAATTTAAATTTATCGTAATTGATTTGACCACTAACAAATTTCTTGCGGTTTCTACGAAGACCACTTTGAATATTTTAAAAAGTATAGAAGAGTCCTGGGAGGTTATTTGCATCTTACACTGATTCCTAACCATGTCCTGCCGACGATTAGGTCTATTTGTATTCAAACTATTCAAACATTTTTGTTGCTTGCTTTCTCTTCTCCAATTTATTCGTTATACTATGCGTATAGTTTTAATTACCTCTGTCCTGTTAGACATAATGCCAGCTACTGAAGTGGCTTACCAAGACACCTGAAAATATATGATCGTTATAACTGTTCCTTAAATGCGGTATCATTATGAACTTTGAATAAAATCTAGACGTTATCTTTCCTGGTAATTGATTTCTAATTTTCTGCTCATCTTGTACTATATTAGTAGCACATTTCTATTTTATACATTATTTTTAGACACAAATCCAAACATTTCAAGATTCACATTTAATTCAATACAATACTATACAATTTGTGTACACTACGCAAGTGAGTATGAAAATTTTGTTAATTGATGTCTTTATTCAGAAAAATTTAATTTTTAACTTCCCGATTCATAGGGAAGTTATTGTAATTATTTTTGGAATGGGTAAAAGAAATGATATATTTTAGTTTATTTTATGGCTTAATGCAACGAATAATTTTTTTTGTTAATTTCCATTACAGACACAATATTATTTTTTGTATTCTCTTGATAATGATCTAAATTGAGATCGAAACGTTGAGACAAAGTATTGTGCCTATTTTGCAAATAGTGTAACGAGTAACATTTGATCGAACCAATGCGCCGAAAACATTTAAATTTTGCTTATTTCAAGATAAAGATCAAATAAATTGTACTAGAGACCACCTTTTACAATTTATTCCAAGAAGGTTAAACAACTTTCACAAATGTACAATGGCGAAGGCGTAGAGGACATATGTAGGTCAATTAAATTTTTTTAACGAAACCGTATATATGCTTTAATTTCCTGTAGAAAATTGTTTTATACCGAAAAACTATTAGTTTGGGAGATATTTCGTTGCAAATAAAAATTGAAGTGAGACACAAAGATTGACATGTCAACTGAGATTGAAACGTTAGGGATTTTGAAACGTAACCGAGAAGGAAAATGCAAAGAACTCTATTTTCTCGGAACAGACGCCGTGGGACGTCCACTTAGGTGTGCCAGCCGAATAGAAAATGTAACTTGTTATAGGTTTGAATAAGATTGGGCTAACGGTGTCGTCGACTCCATTCACGAACGAGCAAGACAGCATCCGACAGGTTAAGCCTACTTCCAGCCTCGATATTTGAATCATTATTATTCATGAGATACAGTGTTCATAGATCGGGATCTTCTCGAAGCATTCGAAACGCGTGTTCGACGTCATTGGTCCCACCTATTATTCCTTGCTTATTTCAACTCATGCTCGGAAATCAGTTCTCCAAAATCAGATTGAAAAGAACACAAAACCACCAATTATTGCTTATTATAAATATTCTCTCTTAAAATTGTGTTAGAAATTGATTATGATTAATTTCATCTCATTCTTCGATCAATATATCAAAGTATTACTTACCACTTGTTTTTGCAATTAATCGTGATATTATTCAATAGTGTCATTGTTCATGATCAAGGTCTCGAAGCATTCGAAACGCGTGTTCGACGTCATTGGTCCCACCTATTATTCCTTGCTTATTTCAACTCATGCTCGGAAATCAATTCTCCAAAATCAGATTGAAGAATACAAAAAACCACCAATTATTGCTAGACTGTGGATCTTAATGCTTGAAATAAAAATGTTCTGCATCCATTCCAGGGAATAGAGGTTAAATAAAAATGTTCATAAATTGTCGACAATATTATGATAGTCTTAGAATCTGCTAATGTATTTGTCGTTTTATATTCTACTAAATATATTCTTTATGGAGACGAAAAGATTTGAAAAATCAGCCTTTCAGTGTTTTCGCGATTCGCGATTTGAGGAGGTTGTTCTCCCGCCGAGAGCGCCCGGATAATTAATTAAAAAATTATCCAATCACGCGAGGAATATCTGCCAAATGGGCACTGCTCTCCGAGCATCCACAAAAGGCGGCAAATAAATCTCACGCTTAATTGTTGGCCATTCGCTAGGCACTTACTACATTCCACGCGATAGCGGGACCAAGCCGGTCCACGAAACACAGTACCGTTGCCGATGTTGAAAAAAATCGATCCTATCGAAAAAGAATTTGTACGAACACCGGCTTGGCCCCGACAACAGTTACTTCAAAAATTTGTATTAAAAGATTCAGCATCAAAATGTATAACTTCAAAATCGATTTATTCTTCTCGCGTGAAAGACGAATTTGGTTATACATAATTGGATTGCGAATTCCATTTCTAAAAGAAAAGAGTATTATTCTTATCTCATCGAAATCAATGAAGATTTTGTTTCCGTTACTCGAGACCGACGCAAACAATCTTTATTTTACACAGAGATTACAATCCGGTTGTAACATTTACGGTCCTCGTTCGAGGCGGAAGAGATCGAGATTCGCGAATTTTTATCGAAGCGGATGCAGGTGAAAGGTGATTTTAATCGTGCCGCAGAAGTTGCACGAAGAAAGATGTCCCGAAGGGATTCGGCGAAATGGGTTCGAATATTTGGAAACGCGAGTTTCACGGTTCAAAGATCCCTGTGACCGGTTTTAATCTGTCTCTCACCTGATGCCAACTTTTACGCGCGCGAGCCTTGCATCGCTTTCTCTCGGATCCGTATTTACATCCTCTATTCTGTGCTAACGCGACCTCTCTTTAGCCTCTCCTCTGCAGAACCACAACAATTTGCACAGTTTAACCCTCATCTGTTCCGTATTTCACGAACTTAATCGGTCCCTCGGTGTCGTATTGACACAGTGATCAAAAAATCGATAAAATAACAAGGTAAACTTCTTCGATGTTCTTTTATTGAAATCGACGAGTTAACACCTACATTTTAGGTTCTTCTCGAAAGTAAGTTTCGGATTTTACCTACAACTACCAGGACGGTATAACTTATTTCGGAAAAACTATCAAATTGACACGACGGATGGATGAGGATTAATCATAACAACATTATTACTAAACTGCGGAGTTTTATGCATTTAGGAAGAAAAAGGCTGAAATTTGTAATTATTAATCGATGCTGAATACGTTTGTTTTTCACAAAGATCCGTAGTGAAATTCAGTTTAAGGGCAAGGAATGCTTTCAGTACTATATTAGAGATGGAGTTACATCATAGTTCTCGGGTAGAGGTTTATCACGAGAATTTATTGTAACATTCAATCGTTGTAGAGCAAATCATTATCATCTTGCAGCATATCTTTCACGACTACATATAATAGATGATTCCAAGTGTAACTGCGGCAATGAGGTTCAAGATCTGAACCATATCATTTGGCAATGTACTTTGTTGGAATCACAAAGAGTTGATCTCATGAAAAAATTAAGGAAGCTCAATTTGTTTCCACCTTTAAGTATCAGATCGTTGCTTTGTGAACCGAATATTGAGGCGTGTTATTTTCTTTTCAAGTTTTTCAAGCAATGCAATTTAAAGATTTAAAGTTATGTACTTAATGTGTTATATACTTAACGTGTTCTACTGTACCTACATTACTAATATTTAAATGTAAGATGTATATTACTAATGTAATATATTACTAATTACTAATTAAACAATAAAAAAAAAAGATGATTAAGAAAACACAACCTATAACGATTGCTGAGATAAACAACATATCATTTGTTGTATCGACTTCGACATCTGAACGTTGATCATCAAATTTCGTTATACTTTACATTCGTTGAAAGTTCAATTTTTCCTACAGGATTATTAAAAGCACGGAAGGAAATGGCGAAGGAACGAGATCAAAAATTATCCATGCTAATTAACGAACGTGTAAGATATCAAGAACACCGATAGTACCAGGATCACCTCGTTAATACGAAACTGTAATTAATCAGTCCACGTCGAACGCGCTAATAACAATGTCCGTCTCACAAACAAGCTATTCTCCTCACCATTAATTACTTCCGAAAAAAACGCGCATGTTCGCCATACTCCGATGGATTTCTAATTCGGGTCAAGGTCGCCGGACCCATGCTCATCTCAGAAACCGTTCGAAAGATCGGCTTTCCTCGGTGACGACTCCGAGTCCCCACAAAAACCAGCTTCACCGTTCCGTTGTTACGAGCCAGGGCCGCGAGTAGCACGAGTGGCCGGCGAAGGGTTATTACCCTGGGAATATGGTCTCAAATTGTTAGTTAAGAGCGAATGCACCTGATACGATTGTCAGGGAACCGCTAAATAATCGGAGTCAATATGCGAATGCACCTGATACGATTGTCAGGGAACCGCTAGTGATGAGTGAGATTTTGTGGATGGACTCAATATGTAATGGATGGAACTCTGCAGGGAAGTTATAGAGTGAGCGAATGCACTTGATACGATTGTCAAGGAACCGCTAATGATGCTTTGGTTGTATAGGTTTCGTGGATAGTGCCAATATGAAAGTGGATACCCACTAGGTTGGAAATCCCTATGTCGACGATTGGAATGTCGTCTATGAATTTGATAGGGATAGGGTTGTTAGTAAGCCTCGTAACAAGTATAATCTAATTGATACAATCCGAGCGGTAAGATTGTATCGTGTGGGAACGTTCAATTACTAGATTAGGATTGGTGTAACAATAATTGAGGGTTTAAAGAGTTTACACAAAAATAGGAATAACACAAATATATTCACTTGAAATTATGTTACATTTGTAAATGTATCGCGAGTATGTGTGTTTGATAGTGTAAGAGTTTAAGAATATTACCTATAGAGCTCGATGTTGACGCACTGGCAAAATGCGGGGGTCTCAAAGTAACTTTATAGAAATGCCTAATAGATTGAATACCGGACTAGCGGAATCTATACGGTTAACGATTGATCCGAAGGGGAACTTTAGCCCGATCTTACTTGAAATTGACTTTCGAGATTCAGCACGACGCGACACGATTCGTGACTACAGAAGTACTACCCCCGAGAGTAAAAATGCACGGGTTTATATACCCCAAAAATGAATGGGGTGGTCTGTTCATAATCTAATCGCCGCTTAGGGCCAGACTCTAGTTTTTTGTCAATTCCAATTAAGCCGAGCCAGAGCTAGGTCTTCGTTAAAAGGGATCAACTAAGATATGAAAGGTTATCTAGGACGTTTCCTGCCAGAGACGATCTTGAAGAGATTCCTGTGAGAAAGTCAAAGGAATGTATTCACTAACCGTCACATCTCCCCACCAAGAGGAAACATCGCGGTTTGCGTGATGCTTTCTCATCAGGAAGGAAACGTCCTAGGTACCACAGATTTGAAGGAAAAATAAAAATAGAAAAAAAAAAAAATTTTTGGAGCAAACAAACGAGTCACAGAGAAAAAAAAAAAGAAAAAGAAAAATTGTATCGGTGTAGTGTGTTGTGTGAATACTTATAGGCTAGGTGTGTTGATTAGGTCGGGACTGCGTAACCCAGTTGGACCCAACCCTGGGTGACATCATGCGGCGGCTGGCCCGAATGTTTGTTGAATCATTTTCCTTCTGAGGTTGGTAGCGTTGTCAGCGGCAGCCGGAATAGATAAAAAGGATTGTTATGCAGAGCTTCCGTCTACTGCTATATTACGGATTCTGACTATATTTGTTATTAGTTCTGATAAATAATCTCCATATTTCTTCAAGTTTGTACCAGTTGGAAATGAAGTTGGTTCTCGAGCCTGTTTGCCAAAAACCAGTTCATACGGTGTAAAGTTGGTAGCTTCATGAACTGACGTATTGTAAGAGAACATTGCAAAAGGAATTAATAAGTCCCAGTCTTCGTAACTTCCCATATAATGCTTGAGGTATTCTGTGAGGACAATATGACTTCGTTCCAGCGATCCATTGGTTTGAGGTCGGTATCCTGAGGTGGTGATTTGTTTGATTTTGAATATTTCTGACAGGTTTGTCATAAGATTTCCAATAAAGCTGGTTCCCTTATCCGTGAGTATTGCTCGTGGTGTCCCATAAATTGCAATGAAATGTCGTGCAAAAGCATCTGCAATGGTGGCGGCTCGGATATTCGGTATCGCTACCGCAATACAATATTTAGTTAAATTGTCCTGCATGGTGAGGATATGTCGGTTTCCCCCAGGTGTGATTGGTAATGGTCCGACGGTATCCAAGGAAATTTTGTCGAATGCATTTAACGGAGTGTCGGTGATGAGCATAGGCTGGCGAGTTTTTATTCTCACTAATTTCTGTTCTTGACAACTTTTGCATTTTCGGATGTATTCTTGGATTTCGTTGCGCATGTGTGGCCAATAGAATTTTGAACGGATGCGATTATAAGTTTTTGTAACCCCCTTATGTCCTCCTATTAAGCTATCATGTGCTTCATGGATGATTTCTTGTCTGTTTTCTACGGAAGGCGTAGTGATGATACAATTACATATTGTAATTTGATAAGATGAGTCTGTGAAGACTTCTTTTAATATTTTGAGAAATTCATTGGGTGATAATTTATGATGATCTCCGGTGGCGGATACTCGAAAAGATTTAATCTTGTTTTGTTCTAACGCTGACTGAAGGGTTTTCAGACCATTAACTATGTCTACTCTTTTTGGTTTATCATGGAAGTTGTTAGATATTACTACGCTAAATGTTTTAAATAACCCATTGCTTGAAATTATGACCTGTTCCTTCACTGGTCGTGCGGCTAAAAGTTCCTGTTTGTTTATTAATCCGGTGTCCGATAAAAGTTTTCCCACGGGAGTTATTAAGTTGCAATCAACCGATACAAAATGTACATAATGATCCTCTTTTGCAGTGAGGGTGTTTGAAGAAATGCTAATCCTTTGTTTCGGTTCCGGCGGCGCCTCCAGGTCAGTTTCGGTAGACGAGCCATCGGTGGTGGCGTCGAAGAATGGGTAAGGGTCGGCTGTGCGGTCAAAAGGTTCTCGTGCTCTCGCCACGTGTTCGGTATCGTTTAGAGTTCGAATTACGGTGGGTTGTAAAATTTCACTTGTCTCGGGAAAAGGTCCTTGTAATGTATCGAGCAGGTCGTCCTGTTCATTGTTCGGATTCTCTATGACAGTGTTTTCCGTCGTCTCTTCGAACGAAATCAAGTTACCAGACAAGCTCGTATTCTTATCCGTAGAAAAAATTTCTGTGGAGTTTGCAGCGGGTAAAAAACAATGGGTGGTGTCCTGGTTCTCATCTGACATGGTGACCTCTCGAGATAGGCTTGGGAGAGATCTGTTTCTGCATACAATCGGTGAATGCTGCACCTTACCCAGGGCGGGCTCTCCTATTTCGTCTGAACTGCTTGAGTCCTGGTATTTCGGCCGTTTTTCTCGGTCTCTGTGTAATTGCCTGATGCGGTGTCCAATTGAAGCAGCATCGGCATCTGTTTTTGGTATCTGGATTTTGAAGTCGGGGTCCACAAGTTCCTTCGGAATAAGTGGCAAACAGATGGAGGTAGGATTACGCGATAGGGCGTCTGCGTTCTTATTCGTCTTTCCAGATTTATGGACGACTTGGTAGTCATATTCCAAAAGGCGAAGTTTCCATTTCATGAGTCTCGATGTCGGATCTTTTACAGAATGTAGCCAAACCAATGGTCGATGATCTGTAACTAGTGTGAATTTTGTTCCGTACACGTACGGGCGGAAATATATGACGGCATATACCATTGCTAAACATTCCTTTTCAGTGGCAGAATAATTTCTTTCTGCCTTATTGAGACTGCGCGATGCGTAAGCAATTGGCAAATCGTTACCGATTTCGCCTTGGCTAAGCACGGCTCCGACAGCATATTCAGAGGCGTCCGTTGTAATGACGAATGGTTTGCTGAAATCTGGATACTGTAAAATAGGTTCTCGGCAGAGTTCCTCGCGTAACTGTTTAAAACTGTTCTCTTGCTCTTCAGCCCATTTGAACTTTTTACCTTTTCCTAAAAGGTCAATTAAAGATTTTGCCTTTGTAGTGAAATCTGATATGAACCTTCTGTAATATCCTACGAAGCCCAAAAATTGTTGGATATTCTTCTGTGAGGTGGGTGTTGGGAAATCCTTGACAGCTTTTAATTTTCGGGGATCGGGTTTTACTCCTTGTCTTGAGATAATATGTCCGAGGTATGCGACTTCTTTCCGTAAGAATTCGCATTTATTGGTCTGAAGAGTCAAGCCATGCTCTCGAAGACGATTTAATAATTTTTTTACTTTAACGTTGTGTTCATGTAATGAGGAAGCATAAACCACAATATCATCCAGGTAAACGAACACGTCCGTTCCCTGAAGTCCAGTTAAAACCTGATCCATGAGGCGTTGAAAAGTAGGTGGTGCGTTTTTTAAACCAAACGGCATTCGTGAAAATTCATAATGCCCGTTAGGTGTAGTGAAAGCTGTCTTTTGCCTATCTTTCGGATCCATTTCTATTTGGTGAAACCCATTCGCGAGATCAAAAACGGAGAAATATTTGGCACCCCCGAGACGATCTAATATTTCTGTGATTTGAGGCAATGGGTATTTATCGGAAATGGTTTTCTCATTAAGTGCGCGAAAATCTATCACCATGCGCCAACGTTTGTTTCCTTGCGCATCTGGTTTTTTGGGTACAATCCACAAAGGCGAATTGTACGGAGATTTGGACGGCGTTATAATACCTTCGGATAATAAGCCATTAATCTGCTTTTTTATTTCGTCTTGATGAACGGGAGGATAGCGATATTGCCTCGTGTTAATCGGAATCTCATCGGTTGTGTGTAAGGAATGTTTGAAATCGGAAGCCTTTCCTAATTTATCTCCAGGGAGGAAAAAACGGTCGGGAAACTCCTTTATCAATGCAGTGACGCTATGCAGCTCTTCTTTGTTCAAATGGTTTAGGTTTAGAGTTT
Organism: Lasioglossum villosulum; assembly: GCA_963971365.1. NCBI lineage: Eukaryota > Metazoa > Arthropoda > Insecta > Hymenoptera > Halictidae > Lasioglossum > Lasioglossum villosulum. The sequence goes on along the minus strand of OZ020497.1, from coordinate 5,964,845 downwards.
CTGAGATTTCTTGTGTCCTATCTTCCCTATTTTTGAAATTGGAGCGGTGCCGTACCTCCGAATAAGTATCTTCGTCCGAGGTACTAAAAATGTCATAGGGCTCTAGAATTTGCGGCTCAATTTCCACATCTAAGGCCTCTTCGCTGGTGTTCGTCGCCAGAACATGACACCTTCCTTTATCATTCGTGACAGCGGCTTCTCCTATGAAGAGTTGCTCGTGTGTCTTTATGCGGGGTAAATAGCCTTCTCTTATCCGTGGGTTAGCTATTCTTATGGCAATCTGTTTAGTTGATCGGGCATCGATTCGATGTTTAGTCGGCATCTCTGATTCCTGCTGGTAATTCGAAAATCGAATAGGCCGGGTAGGCTTACTTTTCAATACTACTGTTCCGTGGTAATAGGAAATTTCTGCTTCCTCCTGTTTTAAAAATGGGCTTCCTATAAGTCCATCTGCTTCTATAGCGAGGCGTTTTACCACGTAGAAAAACGCAGGAGCTTCGTGTATATGAAGTATCGTAGTTCCTAGAGTGCGAATTGGAGTTGTAGTAAGACCAGTTATTTCAATTTCTTCGCGTGAAACAATTTCTGCTCCTTCTCCTAAAACGTCAAGGACTACTAAATTTACGGATGCTCCACCGTCAATTAGAAATTCTCCCGTGCCTGATTCCAGTTCTGGGATTTTGATTTTGACTCGTGGTGCTGAAGCTTCCTTGATGAGGGTTTTTCCTCGAAGCGGACTGTTCTTGGGCGAACTTCCTTGTTTTCGCTCATCGTGTCGCCGATACGGTGAGCGCGATCGAAGTTTAAAGATTTGTTTGATTCCACGGACGAATCTCGAGAATCTCGCATGAATCGCGGATTGCGTGGACGATTCTTACAAAACTTTCCATCATGTCCTGATGTTCCACAATGCCAACAATACGATTTTGAAAAGCGTTCCTTGTCGGCATTTTTTAGTATGGTGTACCGTTTTTCTTCATCCCTTACACTTGAAGTGTCGGTACGGTTGGAGGGGGAGTTTGAAGGGCTCCTGTGACGCAAGGTCCAGGCAGAAGCTCGTCCTCCTTTTTCCTCCGAATAACCAGATGGCCTCGCGTGTCGATCTCTGTTTCGGTCATATCTACTCGGAGATAGAGGGTACGACACTTGTCGATCGTGATATTGAGTGTCCTGGTCGTAAGAGTCTCGGCGGGACCACCTTGATGGCGATTCATTTCGTGGCGACTGTCGTCGATTCCTTAATTTTTTATCTATCTGTAGCACGATGTCGTAAGCTTCTTCCAGATTTTTTATATCTTTAGAGAGAGCCGACACCTTGAAGGAAACTCGATCCGGTAAACCGTCGATGAAATTTTCCTTGACATCGTTTTCCATCAATTTGATGAATTCTTCGGCATGGGCCTCGTATTTTTCCCTCATGGCTCCGCGCGTACAGTAAACCAAATGGCTTGTCCTATCGATATATTGTCGTAGGCTTTCTCCTTCACGAATATGTAACTTCGCGATTTCCACTTGGTAATATGACAAGCTCTTACCGGGAGCGAACCGTTTTTTCAAATGTTGAACCAATGATTTTACGGTTGTAAACTTGTGTTCTAATGTACTTCTACGTGCCGGTCCAACGAGTTTCGTAAGAACAATTGCCAGATACTCGGCCTCCGTACCCTCCGGAATCAAAGTTAACCCGTCCTCTAAAGTTTGCGCGAAACGAATCAAAGGGGGGTTTTCCCCGTTAAAGGTAGGAATTGTCGAAGTAATATTCTGTAAGCATGTCTTTTGCGTCAACAGCGACATAGAAGTTGCAAGTGAAACCGTCAAGTTCATCATGTCAACAGAAGATGTATTTGCAGCTGAATTCTGCATTTTTATTCAAAAATGTAACTAGCGAAAACTAGTATATTATATTTAAAAATGTAACTAGAGGAAACTAGTATATTGAAGTCTTTTAACTAGGAAAACTAGTATATTAAAACTTTAATTAATTTTGATATAAAAGCGTGACTAGGGAAAACTAGTATATAGCCAGTAATATCAAGACGTAAACTAGGAAAACTAGTATATCATCAGTACTCAGCTACGAGCAATTTAATATAGTAAACCCAAAATTAAAGTAATCCTAAAATAATTGAACATATCCCACCGCTGTCACCAGTTCTGTTACGAGCCAGGGCCGCGAGTAGCACGAGTGGCCGGCGAAGGGTTATTACCCTGGGAATATGGTCTCAAATTGTTAGTTAAGAGCGAATGCACCTGATACGATTGTCAGGGAACCGCTAAATAATCGGAGTCAATATGCGAATGCACCTGATACGATTGTCAGGGAACCGCTAGTGATGAGTGAGATTTTGTGGATGGACTCAATATGTAATGGATGGAACTCTGCAGGGAAGTTATAGAGTGAGCGAATGCACTTGATACGATTGTCAAGGAACCGCTAATGATGCTTTGGTTGTATAGGTTTCGTGGATAGTGCCAATATGAAAGTGGATACCCACTAGGTTGGAAATCCCTATGTCGACGATTGGAATGTCGTCTATGAATTTGATAGGGATAGGGTTGTTAGTAAGCCTCGTAACAAGTATAATCTAATTGATACAATCCGAGCGGTAAGATTGTATCGTGTGGGAACGTTCAATTACTAGATTAGGATTGGTGTAACAATAATTGAGGGTTTAAAGAGTTTACACAAAAATAGGAATAACACAAATATATTCACTTGAAATTATGTTACATTTGTAAATGTATCGCGAGTATGTGTGTTTGATAGTGTAAGAGTTTAAGAATATTACCTATAGAGCTCGATGTTGACGCACTGGCAAAATGCGGGGGTCTCAAAGTAACTTTATAGAAATGCCTAATAGATTGAATACCGGACTAGCGGAATCTATACGGTTAACGATTGATCCGAAGGGGAACTTTAGCCCGATCTTACTTGAAATTGACTTTCGAGATTCAGCACGACGCGACACGATTCGTGACTACAGAAGTACTACCCCCGAGAGTAAAAATGCACGGGTTTATATACCCCAAAAATGAATGGGGTGGTCTGTTCATAATCTAATCGCCGCTTAGGGCCAGACTCTAGTTTTTTGTCAATTCCAATTAAGCCGAGCCAGAGCTAGGTCTTCGTTAAAAGGGATCAACTAAGATATGAAAGGTTATCTAGGACGTTTCCTGCCAGAGACGATCTTGAAGAGATTCCTGTGAGAAAGTCAAAGGAATGTATTCACTAACCGTCACACCGTTAAAGTACCGTTTTGCTTTCTATTAGGTCACTTCGTCCTAACTATTCCTAGCTTCTCATTTATCTTGCACAATAGTCCGCCGCACTGATGTTTATTCATCAATCGAGGCCCTAAAGTGTGTATTATACTAATGGTCACGATTTGTTTCGTCACTTTGACCATTTCTCGAAGGTGTTAGAAAATTGAAGATTCACACGAAATTAATTGTTACAATCTTGCCGTTGAAACGGAACGTACATCATTTTCGATTTCTCTGGTTTCCTGATTTTTTTGTGCGAAGCATGTTCCGTGTTAAACTTGCTCGACCATTTTTCCATCGCATTCTTGTGTAAGTGAAATGATCGATTCAAAAATTAATTTTTACGGTAATATACTCGGTGTATATTTAACGATGATCTGCGAAATGAAAGAAAACGTGGATTGTCGAGGATCTTTCTGGTTCCTTGATTTTATTATAATTACAATTATAATAAAATGTAATTATAATAGTTTTATTGAATATTTGCATAATTGGAACGAATTTTAAAACGATTTTAATACATTCTTACAATAGGAAATTAAGTAACTAGAACAATTAATAATTTTCTGCATCTACGATCATGTAACAAAGTCAATTGTGAATTGAACGATTGGTAATTTTTTTAATCATAATATTAAACGAAATAATACTTGCATATTAATATTATTTGCAGATGATTGTACTTTTGTTTTCAACGGGGTTCTTAGAGAATTAGGAAAAGAACTTGGACTTTCCATGGATTCCTGATCGATTGGTCGCCATTATCGATACAAGTTACGTTTCGGCATATGGTTATGACAGATTAATTGAGTGTAATAAACATAGCAGGGACGGAATTACTCGATGATTTATAAAACGGATTGTTAATGTCGATGTAACGCGGATAGCGCGACCTCTAAGAGGTAGAAGACAATGGAAGGTGAGATACCATTCCTCGAGATCTAGATATAGTCGTGCGCACACTCTAACTCCGTGTCCGGCGGTGCGTGAACAGAGAATAATTCATTTGCAATTCTGAGATCGATATCGAGAAGTTACCGCGACAATAGAGATGTCCGACAATTATGCAATTATGCGGTGACACATATAAATCTTGTGAAAATGTGGTCGAAATGGTCCGAATCTATTGTTTATGGATCAATGATCACGACCATTTTGAATTACATTTTGCTGTGGTCTTGAATCGAACAGGATTCATTTCAGCAACCAGATGCAGTGGATAAAAAACGTATTGGCACACTCTTAAAAAGGCGATAACTTTTTAAATATCGTATTATACAATTTGAATTTTTTTGGGAAGCAAGAGCAATTAGTTTGCCACAGGATGCGAAAAAAAATTTTGTCAAAAATTGCAATTCATCGGAATTGTAGCAAAAATACTAAAAGTTGCATTTTACAACTTTTTTATGCGGGCCAATATTGATAATTTTAAAAATGCGTTTGTAGATTTGTCAGTTATACGCACTGGTAAAGTTTCATCGAAATCGGTTGATGCGAAAAAAACGACAGGCATTGAAAAATGTAAGAATCTGCAGTTACAAGTCGAAAATCGTGAAAATCTGATGAAAAATTTTCAGAATATGTTTAATTAACACAGGTCTACAAAACGCATTTTTAAAATTTACAATATTGGCTCACATAAAAAAGTTGTAAAATGCAACTTTTAGTATTTTTGCTACGATTCCGATGAATTACAATTTTTGACAAAATTTTTTTTCGCATCCTGTGGCAAACTAATTGCTCTAGCTTCCCAAAAAAATTCAAATCGAATAATACGATATTTAAAGTTACCGTCTTTTTAAGAGTGTGCCAATACTTTTTTTACCCACTGTATTTAGATTCTATATAATATATATATCCGAATTAATTTGCAATTCTGAGATTATCATCACATTTTTCTGTAAAAGACGCAATCTTAGATGTAGCATCAGCAGCTAGAATTTACATAGCTGTGTAATTGTCTATTCAATATTTACGTGACATTTGTCATAGTTGTTCATCAATCTCTGTAATAACTATGACAAATGTCACATGAATGTTGAATTACACAGCTGAGTATGAAAAAATAAATTGAATTTTTCGACCCGTTCTAGATCAGACACCATGTTGCATTTGATTTTGACTAATTTACCTGTAAGTGTGATGACAGTACTGTTGTCGTGGTCTGATCTCTGCTTGAATCGTCAGACCTACTTAACAGCAGAGATAGCTGGTATACCACAGATACTAGGATGGAAAAATTGTTAATTAACTGGTGAGCACTTAACATGCGGTTTCCATAAAAATCAACGAATATGCAGGTGATAGAGCTCTTGCGAGTCCACATTGCAATCTCACGCTTTCTCCGAGTGCATGCGCAGGCTGCATAAGCGTTCTAAAAATGTTCAAAAATTGCTCCGACGATTGAATAGGAGGAATCACAAACAACAGAAAAAATCCAAGACAATTAACAGCTGTGAGAGAAGAATAGACCTCACCCAGACCACTTCCACTTGTTGATCAACGGTATATTTAACTAGGGTGTTCTAAGAATGGTTCAAAGAAACTCCCAAAATTAATAGTAACCATAAATACCGGTACAAGCACAAATAGCCCGATAGATTTCAACATTTCTCGAATTTGTAGGATCCACTGTTTGAAAATTACCAAAAGAGATGAATAATTTCAAGAATTATTTTGTTCTCCATCTACCGATCTTCGGAAAGAAAAATCGTCTATATCAATTGCCAGATACTAGAACCGAACAAACATTTATTTCTTCCTTCAATAATATCAATAAGTCGTTGGTAATATATCGACACTATTGAGTGCTCTTAATCTTCTTACTGTTTCACATTTGGTCTATCAAGTTCTACTACGAAACCCATAAAATCGGCAGTCTATTCATAACGAATGCACAAACCGGAAATTCCCAAAACCCACCTCTCGGTGATGGCACCTCTCAGTCCCAAACCGAAAAGAGATCCCAGCACCACTCTCTCTCTTTCTCTCCACCACTCTCTCATCTCTCCGAAGAATCGGGGCCATCGGAGCGGCTGTGTAGCCGGTGTTACACAAACGGTGCCGGTTTCTATCGCTCTGATCGCTGGTGGTGGCAGTGGTACAGCAAGTCACGGGGCTCTCGATGGTCCCCATAGGTCGGCTGTAACATGCCCGACTATCAACGGCCTCGAGAAGGGGTATGTACGAAAGAGCCAGAAGACGAAGATGAAGGAGCAGGGATATATCCGTTTAGGGATCTATCCCCTCAAAACCGATCGATCCCACCAACCACCACCGGTATTCGGCCTCGTTCGGCTCGTGTCGTTTCTGTCGGTGTTTACCATCGCTCGTGCTGCTCACCTGTGAGGATCGGTCGAAGGGGTGGGGGAGGCACTCGGGTGAGGTGACAAGGTGGAGGATAACACCGAAACACAGGCAAAAGTTATAAAGCTGACCGGCGAACCGGGCGCGAAGCGCTGCCACTTTGCCGATCGACCTCGACGTATCGCGGTACACCTTCCCCCCTGTATGAGACAAAACACCTGGGAGGATCCAGGTGTCGCCGACGCCGGTGTCCCGTTCAACCGATCACAGAATTTAGAAACGATTTAGTACGGGCCATGTTCCTCTGAGGTGCACCACGCACCAGTTCATCCGTGGTTTCAAAAAGAGTTTCGTTTCGCCGAGGACCGAGGAGTAGTGACCGATCGGGACGATCCAGTGCGATCACTGTCCCACGGAACTTGAGAAGCTCCTTTGGAGAACCTGCGCCTGCTCCTGACACGTCAAGGTAACGATTTTTGCTTTTGGGAATGCGGTTGAAACGCGGAGGAATTAGGGTTGGTTTTCAGTGTTTTCTTTTTTTTAGGGTTTTTGATATTCGGTGGTAGGTGGTTGTTGGAATAGGGATTTTATTTTTTAGCATTGTTGGACGGTTAGGCTCGTTCTGAGCTGAGGATGTGGTACAGTTAGACTGCGGATTTTATTTTAATAAGCTTTTGATAATGTGGATATTTGTCACTGATTAATTAATCAAAAATGATTAATGAGGAAAATTGATTTTTTATTAATTATTTTTGTGGGTACATTTCAGTTCGCAGAAGGATCAGTGTACTGATGAGTATCGATTGTTAGGCGAAACTTTTTAAGGGTACTCGAAGGGAATAATTTTAACGATATTAATATATTATTTTCACTGTGTCTCGCAACTTTTTATTTTGCGTAAAGCTCCAAGGTTGTGGCAAACGTATACAAATTACTATCGAAGCAGTTTTGATGCGTCATGCTTGTAGCTTAGGTGAAATTAGATCTGGTCATTCGGTAGCTAGTGAAATTAGATCTTGACAGTCCGTAGAAAAATTTTTCAATTTCTTGGTTTGATTCGTCTTTTCGTGAACTAATTTTTGCGATTTTGCTCATAAGTGTTCAATGTCTAGGGAATTGGAGTTGTATTTATATTTATGAATTTTTCTTTTAAATTTATAAATATGTGTACACTTTTGTCATTCGAATATGTTAATGATTATTAGACTACACTAAAATTCTCAATTTATTAAATCTTTGTACCATTTTAATCCATCAAACTGCAGTCTGATAACAATTAGGAGAAATATACTTTATCAACGGTCTAAAGTTTGATTTCTGGGGTTAGAGAAGAATTTGTATAACAGATTCCTTATTCACAATAATATGATTCAGATTTTTATGAATGGCACAGTGAAGATTTCTACGCGTTAAAAAACCAGCATTTCGATCAGTCTAATTGCAATAGAAATCAGCTGGAGAAAGTACAAATACAAGTTAAATGGAACTTTTCAATTATTTCGAAAGTTGTTTTTCTCGAATGCGCGAATTAGCATTATCTAGCTGGGACAGGATTCTTTTGTAATTTACTATCGACAATCGTCTTTGCACTTACACTGCATCCGTCATTGCACAAACCGACAAACACTTACGGGAAGATCATTACAACATCTTTCAACGATGTCACAATGTATACAATTTAATTCAATTAGAGTTAAAGATTTACATAATTAAATTGTGGATGTTCACGCAAAATAGAGGATCTCTGAATTTAGCGCAACTTAGGATAATTTTTACTCTCAACGATTTCAGTGAGATAAACGAGAGCATTGTATAACAATTTTCTGTCGAAATTGTTTAATCCCATTTATCGATTTTTGTTACGAATGCATACAAATTCTCAGTTGAATTATTGTCGAATCAGTTGAAAAGTATTTCACGTGTTACTTGTTTACTATTTCATATCTGATTGATATTTAAACAAATTAAGAATGCCAATATATTCTTTTCGACTTACTTTAAAGAATTTTATTTCATTTTTTTACTTGGGACATCGTTTTCAACGAGCACTCTATCTTCAAGATCTTCACCTTGAATTTCACAGTGATCTTCATAGTGAAAAGGAAGTGCAAGCTTCCTCAAAGACCATATTTCCAAGTAGTACCCTGGCGTGACTCGCCTAACCGAGACTAGTTGACAGTCGCTCGAGTATCACCTGAAGAAGTCTCATTCTCGAACGAGACCCTGACGTATCTCTTTCACGAGCAGCTCTCTTCTGCAGCTCTCGAGAGATCCATTCACTGAAGACATCATCTGCCAGTGTGCAGACGTCCTACAATCTTTCATCATTAATTGACAGTTCCCAAGACGGTAAACCAGTCGACAGTCATTGGTAGCTGAGTGCCCTGTCAGAGTCGGAATTAGGAGACTGTTCAGAGTGAGACTTTCCTCGGGGCTGTCTCTTCAGCGTCCATTTTGTCAGAAATGTGTGCAGACAGATCATTGTACCGCGGATCTTCATTGATCCATTTTTCGTTAAATAGAAATTGATTTCTTCCATTAATTCTTTTAATACGGTTGGAAATAATTATCGATTTTCCCAAGTAAGATGTATAATTTTAATCTTTCTGCGATTTTAAATTTTATTTATAAATATAGTTAGGTACACGCTTAAATATTCTTAGCATCTCGATGTTTGTAGTGAGAGAGTTCTTCGTGAATCAACGATAATATTTATTTATCGAGATTATCAGAATACGTAGTATTAGCTGAATACAAATATCGAAGTATTTCTTAAAGTACTGTTAACAAAGTGCCGTGAAACAGTGATGCAGTTCAACAGTGTCCCAATCAAGATTTAGATGAAGTAACAAGTGATTATTAAATTTGAAAATTTTAATAAACGAGAGACAAATAGAGATTGATTCTTTTTTCAATTATTTTAATGTCATCATTTTGTCTCGTAAATGTATAAAATATGCAGTCTAATGATCATATAGGGTGAACCAAAATGGCGGACATCGTTCATAAATCAATTCCAACCTAAAGCCATAAATAGTTCGCAATAAAAACGGATATAAATCAATCTAACGATTCAGAGAATTTTAAAAAAGTGCATTCACGAACCAAAGAGTGTTACCAACAATTGAAACAAGAAGAAATAATGTCAAAGACGAAAGTCCCGTTCGAAGGCCGCCATTTTTCCGTCAACTGCACGAGCTAAGCTGTTTATCGCTTTCTAATTTGAATATAACAATACTTTCACGTGATGAATTGCATCTGCCACGGTCCAATCGACCACCTCGGAAATCAATTAAATATTAATTATCGAACAGCTTTAATTAATCACAACGAGTGACACCGATTGCTCAAGAACTCGGTTTTACGATCTGATTGTAAATCCTTTTGTAACGAGATTTACGATACGATAACCCGAAGCATGATTGAGAATCTCTTTCAGTAATAATTAATCGTTGGAGGGTAATTAATTTTTGTCAATGGGGCAGCGTTGTTCGAAAGAATTATTGCAGGAGGTATTCGCATACCTCAGCTGTTTATGGCACCGTTGTCGGTAGTCTGCGGATTTTATGCATTTCGGACAATGTCGAAATGTAATTCGATATTATTGCGAATATCACGTGAGGCGCGGGGTTATTCACCTAAGTGTGCCACCGAATTGCAAAATATTTGTGGCGAAATGTTTCTAAGAAAAATTCAAGCCTTATTTTGTCTCGAAATAAATATTTAGTAAATTTGAAGAGATTAATTAACTATTTTATAAATGTTCTGTGTAGCGCTGAAATAAACGATTCAACTTCTGAAAGTCGAAAATGGTCGAAAATGGTTCGAAGAAAAGTTGCATTGAGAGCTTAAATATTTGAATATTCTATCTTGTAAATCTTACGAGCCTTATGGTTGATGGCCAAAGCGCAATGCAATAATACTGCGAGAGGAAAGAGAGAGCAGAGGAGAGGGAAAAAGCTTGATCCGTCAGTGATTTCACTCCGCCTCTGGAGATTATAAATCGATTTATCGAACTTTCACCGTGAAGATCACTCGCGTGTCGGACTGCCCGAGAATCGGTGCCGTTGCGATGCACTCGTTGCACCCGGTGCATCTTCTCGTTCCGGTTTTATGCACTTTGTGTAATATGTTCGGACCCCGTTCCCTTCAATTTTTGAGACATTTGATTTTCAAGTGAATACGTAGTTCAAATTTTTAACCTCGAAAATTTTCTCTGATCCAACCATGAAGAATGATTCTGCAGGCTTCCCGAAGACATTGCATTTTTTGTAACATTACGAACATCTAAAATAGTTTAAATAATGCTTGAAGAGGGCGAGACACTTTTAACGTATGAAGATACCTGTTTGTTCGAACATTTTCTATAGTAATTTATTTTATGAAATTTACCATCGTATTGGTCTTGTTTTTCTAATTAAAAAGAAGCCAAACACGATATAATTACGATCATAATTACGCGTACGACGACAGCCACGGAGATGCTACTGTGAAAAATGGAAGGGGAGTCGGTAGGGTGAACTTGCACTTGGCAGATCATGCAGCGAGTCTGGATCGCGAATGAAAGTTGCGCATTCCATTCGATCTCCTGGTGGGAGTCATCGAACGTCTCGAAACTTGATCCTCGCTTTTGCGCGAAAGATTCGCGAACGAAACACGTTTTCCCGTGGATACGGAGGAGAGATAGCGTGATACGGTGCTACTACGGTAACGTGAAAGTTATATGTATATGACGTTTTCATCTTGCGAGTGAACGACCGGATAACGGTACATGGTAGCGGTCATTAGGAGAATGTCTCGGCTAATGACAGCGCCCGCGCTCGCGCGTACGCTACCTTGAAGAAAGCACTCTCTTATTGATACGGTCCACTCGAGCGACACTTTCCGTTTTATTCGATCGGATTCGCTGCCTGTATTCCACGATACAGTCGCTCGTAAAAATCGCACCCCGTAAACCTAACTAGGATATTCTATCCGATTTTTAATTAATTACTAGACTTCCGGTTTTTATGCATTCATGATGCAAATGAGCAGGTGCAATTTCGAACAGTGAACAGATTCGAAGAATTCAGGAACATCGACGTATTATTTTCAACAAGATAATGCTATCTCGTATGAAGCTCCGCAGTCAAATAATTACTGTATAATTAATTGCAGGCGTTCGTTTTATTAATCGGGATAGTGTTATTGGTCTGAATTTTATTATTAGCATGAGCATGACTCCTGGGGGTAATTTGAAATAACTTCGAACAGTGAACAGATTCGAAGACTCCAGGAACATCCGACGTATTATTTTCAACAAGATAATGCTATCTCGTATGAAGCTCCGCAGTCAAATAATTACTGTATAATTAATTGCAGGCGTTCGTTTTATTAATCGGGATAGTGTTATTGGTCTGAATTTTATTATTAGCATGAGCATGACTCCTGGGGGTAATTTGAAATAACTTTTTCCTTTGCGAAAATGTTCTCCGCAGCTTCGTTAAGGAGTTATTAGCGAAGAACAGGGCCCAATTAGCGCGAGGCAATAGCGAACGGGTTGCAGCTCGGCCAATGATAATGCTTCACGCTCCGCGGGGCGTGTCGCCAAGTTGGAATCCGTCCGCTGATTGGTCCGTGTTTTTCGTTAATAACTCTTTAACGAAGCCAAGGAGAACATTTCTGCAAAGGAAAAAGTTGCAAGAAATTGCCTCAGGAATCACCCCTTTCGAGAAAGTACATTTTTAGGATACTGTATTTTAATAATACAGTATGCGTTAATTGATTTGTGACATACTGTACCTTTGTAAATAACCCACAGGTTTTCATGCATCTAAATTGTTCAATCAGAGTTAAGTGAATTAGAAACTTACGTTTATCTTAGTCTAATACATGGCGAACGTTTTTTCGTTGGTGACAAGTTGAATTTCTCTTAGCTTGGGAAAAGTAAACTCGTTTGCAACCCTGATTCCTGTAAACTAGTCCGATCAGGTATCAGGCTTCGTAATCGTCGTAGTCTACTTATGATAGATCATTGCTCTAAGTTATTTTATGGTATACTCTATTGCAGGCTTATACGAAGTGTGTAAACCAGTTATATTAATTATATAAATAGCATTTTATGGTGTCACTCGTCTTGATGTAACTGTAATAAACACTTTATTAGTCAACAAACGGTATTCTACGTACTATGTGTAGTTTACACTGTGATAGTTACTACTTTTATTATTGAACTGTGGATTTTATGAGTATAGAAAATACATACCAATGTGCTCTTCCGCGAATTAATGAAAGATTAACGAAAGTTTGATAGAAATTCCTCAATAATTTATGCACGTTTGCCAGCTAATTATCAAACAGAGCCACGAAGTTTCGATGCAAGTGAAAACGAGCTTTTTACTTTCAACTTGAACCATGGTAAATAAGGGAAGTCGTTTACGAGCTGGTTTTCACTGTTGTTAACCATTTCCTGTCTGAGATTGGATTCCTTTTACCCGGGATGCATTCCACGAGATATCGATCGGTTTCACGTGGCGTAATCACTGTCGTGACAAACATAATTATGTTATACTTAAAATTTTTTAATGTTATCAGCGCCAAAATTTTAATTATCAAAATTTTCGATCGAGAAGAATTCACCTTTATAATTATGTTATATTTAGCAACCAAATTTCAAAATCAAAATGTCGATTAACACACCAGTTCTTTAAAAATATAATTTCAAAATTGAATGTCACTTGATAGAAATTTTTATTTAAACGGTGGACATACATTTTACGACCTACAATTTATTATTATAATTACAAATATATATTTTATACATTCAAGCTTTCAAATTTGTCACAATTTTTAAGAATTCCATTTTATAACACACGACTTGTAATTACAATTACATATGTTTTTCAACCGGAAATGTATGGTTCTGTTTCAGGCAATGGCGGACATACTCAATTCCACGGCGACGTTAATAAATGACGCCTACGATTACTACCTCTGGACCCTGTCCCTCGCAGGTGAGACTCTTCATAGTACTCATTTTTGGAAAATCTTTTTTGCAGATCGTTTAGCAAACCAATGTTTCTAATTGATTTTTGAAAAATCAGGTCGATTAGTGCAATTATAAGATAGTTATTCTATTTCAAAAGGTGTACGAAAATTTTGTACACCCACTGTAGTTTCTAGAAATATGTCATCGATCATCACAAACTTCAGAACGTTATGAATGTTACATACCCTAAAGTGCATCCAGAATTAAATATACCTAAGTTGTTTCACGAAACAACTCTTTTACAAAGCTACTTTTAAAACACTTTATTATTAAACAAATTTCTCATCTCTTCCACTCCTGTATTTCAAATATTAGTGAACAATTTCTAAATTTATTTGTCGTAGATCTTCGATCACCCAGTGTAAATAAACATTGTCAATGAATTTGGAAAGCAGTTTCTCGATTCATTCTTCGACGATGCTGTTTTCCTATTTTTCTCAACAATCCTCGATTAATTGCGCTACGTTTCCTTTTGTCAGACGAACGAACGAGAGGATGGATGCTGGTCGATTCGCCGAAACCTACTTTGATCTACACGATGCTGTATCTGCTGATCGTGTGGGCCGGGCCAAAGATCATGAGAACTCGTAAAGCATTCAAGCTGACATGGGCCCTCGTACCCTATAATCTCGCGATGGCCTGTTTGAACGCGTATATCGCTATTCAGGTACAATCTCTTCGCTTTCCACCACTCATATTTCTTGTCCCCGATTTCCATATTAATTATCTAGGATGTCTTGACAATTCTCACTGTCGCGAGTTTGTCACCTGTACCTCCAATATTGAATTAGGGTCAACCGGTATTACTCTATTTGCGAATGTATGTGTCAATATTTTTGCAACAATTAGAAACATTTTTGTTGTTTCCAGTTATTCGTCGCATCCACCAGGTTAAGTTACAGTTATGTCTGCCAGCCAATCAGACAGGTGACGCGTCCAGACGAAGTACAGGTACGTCGAAATTCTTTGGAATCCTTCATGAACCCTACAAGAAATTCTTTATTAATGAAATCCTTTATTAATTCCTTTATCACAACGTATATATTTGCTTTGATCACAGATCGCTCATGCAGTTTGGTGGTACTACTTCAGCAAGCTCCTCGAGTTCTGTGATACGTTCTTCTTCATCCTTCGAAAGAAGGACAATCAACTAAGCTTCCTTCATGTCTACCATCACTCCACCATGTTCTCGTTGTGGTGGATCGGTATCAAATGGGTGCCGAGTGGATCAAGTACGTGCCCCATAATTAATTGTTCTAAAACAACCTTAGAAAATCGTGGAAAAAGTCTTGTTCCTGCTTTTCCGGCGGTCATCTTGAAATTGGAGGCACTGGAACAATTTTCTGCCAACAAAGAGCCAATCAGTAATTTGAAGATCTAATGATCATCTAAATCGTTTGAGATGTTTCTATGACGATTTTACTGCTTTTGAAATTTCTTTCTCCCTTTAATAATCATAACAAGCTAAAAGTGGTGCGTCCATGTTTTTAAATTCTTTTAATACTGCTACTGCTTCAAATTTCACCTACTCGGTTTTGTCAAGTCTCTCTCCAATGGAAATCGAGAACAGATATTGCGGGTATGACTGAACTAGTATAATAAATTAGGGGAGAAATCGCGGGCATTCTCGCTCGAGTGGAACTTATTAACGAGATATCAAATTCTCAGTCTATCTACGATGAATTACGAATTCGCTCGCTCGTATAGTGTATCGAATGTAGAGTTTTGGCGTGCTACGTTTTCCAGGCTCTATTTTTAATAGATTAAGATTATTTTTTGAAATATCCAGGCCCATAAATTCGACGGAAAGAGACGTAAATACTGATAAGATCTAAAGTGTTTTTGCGAGTAGAAATCAAAAACGAATTTACTGTTTTAGAAATTGAAGATTCAACTTTGTGTCGTTTATTCTTGCATGGAAACCAGGATGTTAGTTTTTTGTCGTTTTTCCAGCCTTCCTGCCAGCGATGGTGAACAGCTTTATCCACGTGCTGATGTACTCGTATTACGGATTGGCCGCGCTCGGACCAACTGTTGCTAAATACCTCTGGTGGAAGAAGTACTTGACGATCCTCCAGCTGATCCAATTCACCACTGCCCTGATCCTCGGGATCAACGGTATTCGATCGGGATGCGATTTCCCGCTCTGGATGCAGTACGCCCTCGTCATCTACATGATCTCGTTTATCGTCCTCTTCGGCAACTTCTACGCCAAAGCGTACATCGCGAAGGTACGTTGCAGCTCCGATCAAAACCAACGCTTCTAATCGATGATAAAAAAATCAGGTCGTTTGGCACAATCATAAAAAAGTTATTCTATTTTAAAAGTTGCACGAACACTTTGTACACCCACTGTATATAGAAACATTTCTGATGTTGGATAGTGCAATCAACGGAAACGTACTTTACTAAAAGTGTTTACTCTGACAAAAAAATCTCAAATATCTCGTGAAGTATTGACATTGTACTTACTCGTAGGATAACAACGGGTATCGATTGGTTTAACAAAAAAGTTGGATTGCATTGAAGAATAAACTGCAATTGCTCCTGACCGGTACATAAAAAATAAAGTCATAGGAAGTTAGGGTAACTGCACCAGTGAATGAACATTTAAGAAATTGTTCAGGAAAATATGTTATTTAAAAAAAAACTATGTGAATTAAAGGAATCTCATATATGCCAAATAGCTCCCTATACTTCATTTGTCAAAAATAAATGAACACAAATACAATGAAATTATTATTATTCTTCTTTATTAAACGTTAAATCAAAAATATGAAAAATACCAGTCAATGAACACTACATTCTAGTAATTGAATAATGCTAGTCCAATCAATGAACAAAATTACTAAACAATATTCTCCTATTTATTTAACTCTTTAATCACAATTTTATTGCTAGTATGCCGTCCCGGTTAAAATTTGTTGAAATATACAAAAGCGTTCATTTACTGGTGCCCGTTCATTCACTGGTGCAGTTACCCTAGGATGTATTGTGCAATGTACGATTTTTTCCTCTATCATTTTGTTCCATTTTCACTAAGAAAAGAGCAGTAACTTGTCCCAATTCCGGGAATTGCCCTGTGAACACTAGCCTAGTGTCTAATATACAATGATGATTTGTGCAGGGCAAGCAAGCGTACGCGGAACGACAGCTGGAGAAGATGAAGGCTAGCGCGCTGTCAAAAGCGGAGCTGACCGAGAGTATTAAAAGTGCAAAGCGCAACGGAATCATCGCGAATAGTCACGCGAACGGGCACACGAACGGAGTGTCGAAAAAGATTCAATAGACATCGTGCTCTTCTGGCAGTTGACGCAACATCGACGACAAAGAAGAGATGGGATAGAGAATAAAGAAGAGGAAAAACCAGAGACGGAGATCCTTGAAGGGGATCGCTTCAGCTAACGACGAAAATCAACAACAGAACCGGATATCCATATTCGGCCCCAGAATTTTGCAGTGCTCGATCACCGACAAAGATCACCATCGAGATCATCAATGGATCCGCAAGCGCGAGTCCGATGTATTCTGCGAACCGATACGACGCGATTGTAAACATACCGGCCTGCGATTTTCAATTTTACGTTTTACACTTGGGACCGAGGAGCTGAGAGCTCGGATCGCTGGCCCAGCACATTGTAAATACAAATTATAGTCAAGTATACACGGTGTCCAAGGAAGTCCTCTGCCGATGGTCATCGAAAAAGAAACTATATATCTTTATTAGTTCTTGAACGTTTTTTTTCTCAATTTCTTCCGTACGTCCTCTTTTTGGAGGACACGCCGTGTTAAACTAATGCAAAAGAACACGAGGACTTGTATTCAATGTGTACCGACAAGATAAGTGATTTTGGATAGAAGGGATGCCGCCTTAATGGGAAATTTGTCGCTTAGAGTGGTTTCGGTGGACTGTCAAGGTGGATGACTTTCGAAACACCCTGTATAGAAGTTATAGTCGTCAATAGGAGTTACGAGGTCGCCCGTTCGATCTCGTACGATAGCGTCGCGTAATGTAAGCTTAAATGTAAGCGATCTTTTTCGTGGCCGACGCCGAGGATCTGTCTTGTAAAAAGATTATGGCAATGGATCGTCGAGTCAGAGGCAGTTGCAGTCAAGATTGCACCTTGTGCAGGGTGTCCAATATTGCGAACAGAGCGTTTTTACAATTGTTCGAAACAAAAAAAGAGAAACGAAATCGCGGAAAACAAAACTGTTTCCCCGCCATAGAATTATAATTTTTCTGCGAGGAGATTCAGGTTTGTTTATCGCTTAGATTAATCAGAATATTAACGGGGGTGTGATTTTTTCCGATTTTCTATTTATTTATTTATTTAGGCGTCTTTGTCGCGCATGGAAAACAAACAAATGCAAGAAGGCGATTTGTCGCGCGCAATTTATTTATTTTCAATTTATTATTTCTCGTAATCTGGTGCATCCTGGGAACTGAAGACTCGTTGCTGAAGTCACCGAGGTTTAAAGCGTAGCGCGTTTCGCGTTTTAATGAGAATTCAATTATATAGCGGGGCAGTGGAAAATAATTATCGTGGTGTGGTGATGAGCGTATAGTGGAAGTAGAATTAGTAAACAATAGACAGACGGGTTGTTTGATGAAACGTTTGCGATTTTCTCGTGAAAATGATTCGCGTGGTACTCGTGCTTACTGGACACCCTGTATGTAGTCGCACATTGGTCGTTTAGATAGATTATCGTATCGTCACGTAGAGATACGGTTGTTCACAAAATACCTGCAAGTCTTCAAGCGATATTATCAATTCTCTGCTAATTTATCAATACCGAGCAACGTTGTCGATTTTTCTGCTTCATCAGTTTTGTGCAGATTTATTAACTTTACGCAAAATCGTTAATTTTGACAAAATTGCAAATTCTTCTGTACTATCAAACACTGTTGATTTTTCCAAATTCGCGAACCCTATTAAAAATTGTCGATTTTCTTGCGATCAATCAGCATTTTCGCAGATTCATTACACTGCTGCAAGCTTATCAACATTGCTGAAAAGATGGTCAATTTTGTTGCAAATTCATCAATCCTGTACAATTTTATAATTTCGAACAATACTTTAATCTGTAAGAAAGTTCGTCGGTTTAATTTTCCATGAACAATACCTTTCACTATTTTTAACAATATCATGCATATACATATATATCAATTTATCAAATTGTGCAATAAAAATATACTGCCCCTAAAAATTTCCAGAAAAATTCTGAGAGATCATTAGGACAATACACATGTGATCAACTGTACTTCGCGATCGATCATTTAAAAAAAAAGAAGAATCTCGTATTCTGTTGCGATCGAAAACCATAGATCAAGGTGTACGCGCGATTTGCAAACGAAAAACAATTTGCATTTTGCAGATACATGCCTAATATTGTATTTATAAGGGAGGATTATTTAAATGAATATTGTTTACTAGGCATTTGTAGAATAATAAAAGCAAGATTCATTGCTAATTTCTCACGAAAGTTTTGTTTTTATTTATGGTATACGCGACTGTTTTATACTATATGTATATTCCGGAGAATGTTTCGTTTTGTATTTGTGTAGATTAGGCGAACGTATACACGAAGAAACATTTTTCGACGATTTTACACACACGTATCACAACACTTTGTAAATGTATGGAACATTTACGCGTGGTTATTTAAATTGTAACAATTTCTGAGTATGCAGAGACTATAAACAACGCACAAATGAAAACAATACAACTGTCAATTTGTAGGGAGATGGACAAATTTTGACATCCGGTTTCGAGCCGATACACGATAATTGTAAAAAATTATGTTTAATGTGATTTTCAAAGGAAATTCTTATTGGTTTTGGTGCTTCGACTGTCCTATATGGAATTGTAATGAAAGATAGAATTATTTTTCTCTTCCCTTTTAAACCATATAATTTAATATGCGGCGTGTAAAAAAGAATATTACAATTGTTATGGAAAAAGAAATGCATTGCTGCGCAATGCAACAAGTATAAAAAGTATATAATATGTTCATCCCCACAGTTTTTGTTTATCAAACCCTTCCAGCCGTCTAATCTGTATCTGCCATAATTGAATCATGCGTGTACTAATCGGTGTATAAATCGGACTAAAAATTTTTACAATGTATAGACGAATCTTCCTCTCTCCAATTTTTATGGAAAATAGAATTGTGAGATTAGTAGACTGCGGGTCCTCATGCAAACTATGTTCATGATTTCATATTTTATAAAAATCAGAACGAGAGAAAAATATCTTCCACCATGTGTCGCATCGATAAAATAAAAATAATAATGTATAACACTAATTCCTATGAATATTCGCGTTTCCCTATATTTTACAAATTCTCATAAACGCATAAAGATCCACAGTCTAGCGATTAGAGTGTTTCAGAGAAACGAGAAACACGAATTTCTCACGAGACGAGTATATTGAATTTGTACACTAAGCTTTTCTACAACTTCATGGTACAATAACATCAGGCATTTTCGATTCCATATACAAACAACATGATACATCATTCGATATTAAGGGAAGCAGACTCTTGTGCAACACTTTAGTCTGCTTGACTAGATTTGTTACCGAAACTATTTGTACTTTTTTATTGAGAACGTTTACACGTTCGAAGTCAACGGAATATATAATTACCAATAAAAGATCATCGTAGGACTCTAATATAGTTTCCAAAGTGTTTCCCCACACGATATCTTTTTATATGCGAGATTTTAACGAAGGCGTGTATTATATTTAGTGATCTGTATCAAAGGCAGTACTTTTCGCAGAAATTTTTTGTGATAAACACTAGTTATTTATACTCCTTTGTATGCATTGTAACGTTCATTTTAATGAAGTATACAAATATGTAATAAACGAATACACTGACTTCGCTAGTGTATTAAGTAATTCAATCCCGACTTCTTAAGATTATCACAGCTAGCCACATCGAACAGATTTTTCCAACATAAGGCTCCATGCGACAGACTAGAGCAAACTCGATTGGACCAGAAATATTATGAATCTTCGTCGCATTCAATTGATCAGCTAGTTCGCTCTTACTAGTGTCACGTTTGTTCAGCATGAAGCCATGCATGTGGTAAGCTCTGTGCAGTTGCTTTAAATCCCTCTTGTCCAGCTGTGACTCCGAAGAAGACTCCATCTTGGAAATAAAATTCCTCAGAATAGTCATTGCGTGTCGGTTGAAGATTGTTGTCAGACCAATCATGCTACGCCACTCGGACAACTGATCTTTTAAATACTGCTCTATCTCTGCAGCATTTCTCTTGAACTGCCTAAGTTCCTCCTCTGTGATGCTCAGCTGTAATGCTTGCACAGTATGATCAGTTTTTAATGATAACACTTCAACCGGTCGCCAGTCCTTGCTTGATTTCACATCGTACTTGATGTTATGAGGTAGAACAGATTTTTGTACATTTTCCCATATCTGTGGAAATAAAAGAAAGAATAAAAGTGCGCGTTGGTTAGGTGAGACATAGAAAAATGCATAAAGATCTGCAGTCTAGTAATAAAACAATACTAACACCATAGTGATTTATCAGGCGAGACACTTTCATCAAGGGGCAGTGGCTATCGTCCAGTTTATGGTAGTTCCCCGTCTCCGGGTCCCACAGAGTGTAGATTCCGTTTTCACTGAAACACAGGACGAATGCTGTCCATTTGCTTATTTGCGAGGAACCTGAAACAAATGAAGACAGAATCAGATTTCCTGTATGTACTTCTCAAGCAATTTCTGTAATATACATACCTAGCAGAACAAACGTCTGCAAACCTAAACCTTGTAATAAGGTAGCGAGCAAAGCAGCTCTACCAAAATGGTCGACTTTCTTAATATTCAATGCTTGTCGAGGAGTCACTGGTCCATAATGCGTTGGCAATGACGGCAAGAGCATTGCCAATTTTGCGACATCTTTTGCGTTCTCCAAGTCATTGATTTTATATGGTGTAACAAGACATCTTGGGATTCCTTTGAGTATTGTTTGCATGGTGGTGTTCTCAACGGATTTGGTACTCGGGTAGTCCATCTTAATCAAAACATAAATGCGAGTGCACGATTGGCCAGGACTGGCTTGCACATATCCAAATAATAGCGATGGACTGAACAGAGGAGACAATGTGATCCATCGTTCAAGTTCCTGATAATTTCTATGGTGCTCCAGGGGGATTCTGGATTCTCCGAGCCACTGTGGACCCCAAACAGGATGCTGATCGTATAAACGAAGTTTTATACAGTGTTCATCGTTCTGTTTTGGTAGTTCAAAGTGCATAGTCTGCTGCCAGAGGGGAGCTGGCCCCTCTGCCACTACTGTAGTGCATATCGTGCTGCCCCATTCGACTTCCACAAAGGGCTGGACAAGCGCAGACTCCTCCCTGATGGGTACTTCTATTCCACGAAGTACATTAACAGTCAGAATTGTTTTCCCCATTGCATGTCTCCTGGTGCTTGATGATGGCTCCAGTGGTCTCCTGATTTGAAACAGGTCTATAAAGGAAATATCAAACAAGGAAAATGCTGGCTGCTCCATCACAACTATATCTGGGGGTTTCGCTTCATCTGTTTGGTCCTTTGAAGGCGCAACAACCTCTGCGTTAACATCAAAGGTCAATGCTGGTTCCTCCAGTAAAAAGTATTTGGTCTGCTTCTTACAAACAGGTTTGGATGGTCTCAGTAAAGACAGACTGTTCTGTGGGTCATTTGGATCGTTACTCAGTTTATAAAAGTATGTTGCGTAGGGCTTTTGTTCTTTAGCGCCATAATTGCTTAATGTGATCGTGTAAATTACTGTTCCACCATGGACTCTGCCAAAATTGTCGCCTATTGCAAAGTCTATTTCTACTTTATTGTTCTCAACGTTCCGCTTCGGCAATGGTAATGGTATTGTACTGGACTGCCCACCTCTGGTGTGGACTTGTATAGAGAAATTATAGCATTCTGAGTTTTTAATTAATATCTTATGCAGTTTTCTATTGAACGGTTTAGTAGCTTTACAAATGATTTTGTTCTTGAATAATAGATGGACAGATGTAAGTTCTACTGTATCTGACGTGTTGATAGTGACTTCACGGACCACAATCTCTACCAGCTTTCCAGAGAACTTCGGTTTGGTCTGGTATTCTAAGACTCGCATGCGATCAAGCTCTAAATCCATATCGCTGTAACTGAAAGGATTATCGGAGGTGTATAATCCATCCTCTGCTAACGTGGACTCTCTATTCAACTTGCTTAGATCTTCTTTTGTTGATTTGACAAAAATACTAGTCTCTTCCAATTTGTTTATTGTAGGATAAGCATAGCAAAGACTGAGATCTTGCTCTGCTCTGCTTTCTGCACATTGAGCGTACCCTTTAATAAAATCAATGTCCTGGCTGGACATATTAAATTAATAGTATATACATTCAACTATTTATCACAAGAAATGAAAACAGAATAGAAAATACTACATGTGTCTTGCTTTCATTAAATAAACTCTGTGTTTACATTCTCAGTTGCCTAGCAAAATTTTAGAGTATCAAAAAGCTGTGAGCAAACCAGCTAAATGGGATTCAAGGGTTTGTTTATAACTTCTCATTGCAAAATGATCATTTTTGTAATGGTATTTCTTAAAAATTAAAAAATTTTTTATACAAATAATAAAATTAGGAGAAAATACCTTTGGTGACATCTATGGTGAAACACCTAAACACGCAAGGCATTTTTCCAGTCACCGACGAGATACAATGTATTTCGGTGGCCATGTTTGCCAGGGCCACTTGGCCCGTTTTTCTTGTCATTTATCGTATTACCAACTCGGTTTAGGGCCACAAACAGGGGTCTCATCGATGGTGCTGGTTCTAAAATAAGCTGACAGCACAAACGAGATATAGGCATAGGATTCCTGTACCTCGTTGGTGCCGACACTATCGATCGAGTCAGACCGTTGGCATCTGTTGCGTTATCTAGCGGCGATTTCAGTAATTGCAATTTATACAATTACATATTTAAATTGTAGCCCTCATACGCTCCTCAAAAATAGCTGCATAAAAGAGACTATGATAACAATTCACCCCTATTTATTTTACACTTTAAATCGACACGTTATGTTTCGTATCTAGCGTCACATTGTAAAGAATTACATCTCACAAGGGTTGAAAGTGTTAAACTTTAATATATTTATTTTTGTACTGAACTCTATGGACAGATTGTACCTAAGATCAATAAAGAGCAGTAAAAGGGACTTTTTCTGCGATTATAGAAATTATTAAAGAAATAGGAATGTATTTATTTTGATATTTAGCAGTTTTTGGGACAGCCTGTATACAAGTAAATTACAATAAATCAGTGGAAAAAAATTAACAACATATAACGTTCTTTGAAGTACGTTACGTTTATACAGCCTACTTATATTAATATACAACATAACAAGCTCCATCGCGTTAAAAATGAAATCAATTTACCAGATCAGGTATCGATCGTTCGCGAGATTAGTGAACAAAAGCAGGTTACACGGTATTCTGAATCAAAGAAGAGCGGTGACATAATCGCATCCGGCTAATCAGCGAAGCAACTAATAATTCAATATTCCCAAACGTCACCATTCGTCCAGATATGGGGCCATCGTATGAAATATTGAGGGAGATCATCGGAAACACGTCAGGCTGCGACATCACAGATTGCTCTTTGATCCGTCGGTTGTCGCATTGTGGCCGATCGATGCGAAAACTTCGCAACGGAATTAATTTAACCCTCGTGCGGTATTTTGCTGATTTTCCATCAATTGACAGTTTTTCCTTGGTCATCCAATGACCAAAGAAAGAAAAAACGGATTTCAAATTTCGGAATTGGTTTTCTGGTTCGTTTCTAAAAATTCGTGTAACGATGAACCGTAATCGTTTCTTGAAATTGTCACGGGAATTTATTTGCGATACAAACAAAATGAAATGGTTAACACCAATCTACCGGTATCGCGTGTATTCGCTAAATACAGGGTGATAAGTCGCGTGTTGTCTGTCGCGGTGTCGTATGCGGACTCTCTCTACTGGGTGGTCGATAATACAGCAATCCCTTGATTCTTGTTCAGGGGGTGGTTCTTGGAGCGAACAGGAATCGCAACCTAGACTTGCTTTTCTGATTTACTGCTGGGTCTACCACTCCGATCGCGCCACGGTGTCGGCGACGACTACCCTCAGCGTGCGGCTGCAGCGTGTGGCCGTCACCGACACAGTTTAAAGGCCCACGTGTTCTCACAATGTAATGCCAATTCAAAATGCTTTATTTTTCATTATTTTTTTATGAGACTTTTACTGACTTGTATCTGGTATTATTCTGATTAAAACAAGACCAAACACGATATAATTTGGCCCATATTTATTCTACATGTGAGAAGCATAATTTATAATTCATCATACATTCAACATATGAAATAGCATATGTTTAAATAAACACAACGGAGGAACGCGACTCTTTCTTTCCTATACAAAACTTTCACAATCGATTAAACCAATAAATACAATTGAAATTATATCGTGTTTGGTCTTGTTTTAATCAGAAGAATGCCAGAAATACGGTTTTAAAAGTCCCATAAAAGAATAATAAAAATTAAGATGTTTGAACATTCGATTCGTTGTGTCAATGTAGTGGTGTTCACACCGATATACCCGGGCCGAGAACAATAGTCGCCGCCCTGCAGCGCGGGACAGCGTTGACAGGCAGTGGAGTGAGTAGGCCTGAACAAGAATCGGGACCCCCCAAACTGAACAGGAATCGAAACTTTGCTGTATACGTTTCATAAAATCGATGTCGAAAATTTTTATTTTCCATAAAGATCCGCAGTCTGCTCGCGAGTATTGCCACACCATCACTGAACGATACAAGTGTTTCACGTTTCGATAAAAGTCTCCGTTCCGAATCAGTCGCTTGTCTCAGACTCGCAGACTCGCAGATAAGCCTGAGGGAATCTTGGTGTCCGTAACGTCCGACGGTGAAGAGTATCCGGGGGCTAGTTGCTTCGACAAGGGGTTTCAAAGACTCAAGGACGATGGATCCCGTGCAGCCAGCTAGACCGGGAACAAAAAGAATGCGTTAGCTTCGAGTAACGGGCCGAACTCAACTGAAACTCCATTTTGCCCAATCTGTCTGTTTGTCTGTTCGCGTTTCTATCATACTAAACCTCTGACTGCGATTTTACCAAATTGTTTCGCAATTTTTAAGACCTGGCCCAACTTCGCTGCACAAAATCGAGCACTTCCATTTTGCCATAAGATCTTGTTGTATATTTAATTGGGAAACCCTATCGTTACTTGAAGAATTGGAAACTATACAGAAATAACACGTTTCGAATACTTTGCAACTAATGAGATCGGGGACATCTTAGTCTTTCTAAGGGTCGCATCACTTGACATTATTTTTATTCATCCTACTTCATCTTTATTCATCTATTCACCCGATAACGGGTCAAGATTACGCTTTCAGACAGATTTAACGAATGGAAAGTACACAGAACAGATTAGATGTAAATGTATCAACCAGTAGAACAACGCTTAATTATACTACAACTAGCTGATCTGACACACGTTGTCCTGTCCAAATTTCAAGTTCTGATCATTTTGTAAATTTGTGAAAAGCTATAGGATATACGTTAACAAAGTAAAAATACGAAAAAAACGTATTTCGCAGTCATCATTACAGAAAATAGACGTGGATAATGTAAATTCCTATTGAAATATTGATTAAAATCTGCGACGTTCGTTTTTCTGTTCCATTGAAATATGATTCAAAAAGCACTATTAGTTTTTCCCGAATTTTCATGTTTCCGGGCAAGTTTTCCAACTTTTTGTACTCTAAAAACCTGATTCGGACTACAACGAACATTAAAAAAAAAATTAGCCAAATCGGTCCAGCCGTTCTCACGTGATGTCGTGACCAACGAACAGCATTTCATTTTTATTATATAGACTAGCTGACCCGACAGACGTTGTCCTGTCTAAATTTCAATAAAGTTTGCGATCGTTACTTCCTGCTACTTGTACCGCTTCGAAGATTATGATTTCTGCAGTTTGTCCGAATTTTCCGACTTTCCTTTGTTAATATTTGTTAACTTAACAAAACAAAAAAAGAATTATGCATATCCATCGTTCGAATCGTGAGTTATGGTCTTGAGTTTATATAGAAATTCCATAGAAAAAGCACTTTCATTTTATCCCAAATTTTCCATTTTTCCGGACAACCTTTCCAATTTTTCTTTCCCTAAAAACCTCATTTGGACTATTACAAACATTTAAAAAGAGAAATTAGCCAAATCAGTCCAGCCGTTTTCAAGTGATGTCGTGACCAACGAACAGCATTTCATTTTTATTATATAGATTATAGAATCTTCAACTAGCCGAGATACAGTGCAGTGTTGCGTCTAAATTGTTTATAAAATGACCTCGATGAGGTTAGTGATCAAAATTAGTGATTTTGCACGCCACCACTGGTCGTGATTAACCCGGCAGAGAGGTGGTAAATTCAAGTAAACTCCCCTGATCTCGCGATACCGATGATTGGTGCATTTAAAGTGCTCTCATACGATCGTTTTCCAATGCAGCCTCTTCAAATTCTGAACACACTTCATCAAATTAGAATCTGAAGCAATGACAAACAAACCACGATCTCACGCGACCGTGATGTTAGCATGCCAGGAGGAAACTGCCCGGCGTCCTCACAACCAGGAATCTCATAAGCATTCGCACATTCATAACAGATTTGTATTAACGATCAAACAAAGATTGTGCAACTCTGTTCGATGCAGTGTTTGCGGCATGATCATAGTGCGCATAAAGTTTCATGACGCAATCACACTCGATGGCTACGTGTCCTGCATCGGAATCAGCCGCGTTCTTTGCAACAATAACTATACAGTATCAAAACAAGAGATATTTGTGACTGATCGCGGGATGAACATGCCCACAGGCAATGGAAAAAACATATTCTTTGATGTACTTACAGTGGGTGTACAAACTGTTCTTACACTTTTGAAAATAGAATAATTTCTTTATAATTGTACTAAACTATAATACTTGATCTTTTTATCATCAATTGGAAGCATTGGTTTACTAAATGATCTGCAAAAAAGATTTTCTTTTAATTTTTTTATTAGAACCCCTAATGAGAATCTATATAATAAAAATGAAATGTTGTTCGTTGGTCACGACATCACGTGAGAACGGCTAGACCGATTTGGCTAATTGTTCTTTTTAAATGTTCGTTGTAGTCCGAATCTGGTTTTTAGGGTAAAGAAATGGGAAAAGTTGTCCGGAAACATGAAAATTCGGGAAAAACTAAAAGTGCTTTTTAAATCATATTACAATACAACAAAAAAACGAACGTCGCAGCTTTTAATCAATATTTCAATAAATTTTTTTGAATTTTGAGAATTTACATTATCCACGTCTATTTTCTATAATGATCACTGCGAAATACGTCTTTTTTTCATTTTTACTTTGTTTACGCATATCCTATAGCTTTTCACGAATTCACGAAATTATCACAATCAAATTTATTGAAATTTGGACAGGACAACGTCTGTCAGGTCAGTTAGTTTAAAATATATGTTTTGTAGATCATGTATGTTTATTATCATTTAGTTTAATATTGTTCCAAGTCCTGTCCAACTGTATGTTTCATAGTACTAATCATTCGTTACCCTCTAAAGTTAATAAATTCGATTTCCAGAATACATTTTGAAATCGATTCGAAGTTTTCCTCGGAAAAGTTGACCGTGTCTCTCCGAGCTATCGACCGCGACTCATCGAATTTTTGACATACTCTTCAATTTTCTTGCGAACTTAGATGGTTCTATCACAAAGTACAATCTTTCAGTTTTAATTTCCGCTCTTAAAAGTTAATCAATTCCCTCGGGAATACATTTTAAAACCGATTCATACTAACACATTGAGGGTGAAATCAGTTTCCTCCGATCTGTCGTTCGAAATCTATCAATTTTCCAGCATCGGTTAAAAATTTTCTTGGGTATCTAAACGATTCCATCGTGAAGTACAATCTTTCATCTTAAAATTGGCGCCCTTCCACACACATTAAAATTGATGCAAAATAACTCTTCAGAATTCAATATTTTGCAGGCATCTCCGTTCGTTTAGTAAGCTGATGCTATTTTCACACATGCTACAATGTTTACCATAGAGCTCGCAATCGTTTCGCGAGCCGTACAATTGTGCTCATAATTATGAAAGTGATTCAAGCTAAAATGAAATTCGGATCACGTTATTTTAAGCTAAACTAATTCAAGGTGCTTAGATAGTGCTTGTTATTTCAACATTATATGGAATTCGTTTACTGTTAAAATACCTGTTTCCTTCCAATAAATCTCAGAACAATAAAAAAAGACTTGGAGCACATTCATAATTACAGGCACGATTATTTTCACGGATCCCGCAATCTTTTCTGTAATCCCGTGAAACAGCTGATCGTCCGCGATTCTCGAGTGCAAAGTGCAAGGGTGGTCCGCGTTGTTGGTGCGCCGCGTTCCGGCGGGTCAGTAGGTGTTGCAGGTGCATATCGGCTGCACCGGTGCACCGTTGCGGCCGTCGTAGGGGGTGGCTTTGACGCCGGTGCCGACTCGAGGCGCAGAACGTGTTCGATCGACCCGCGAACGCGGCCCGTAGCCTCACACTGCGACACAGAGAGTTCACTTCAGTCAGTCGCTGTTCGGCCACCGAGCGGGTACACGGTCGGGTCGTCGCGCAGTCCGGTTCCCGTTTGCATTCTCCGACTAATCCACTCGCGAGAAACGCCGAAAACAAATCACTCGAAACTGTTCCCGGGCCCAGTGAACGTTTACGTCACTCTTCTCTATCCGTCACTCTCTCCCTAACAGCTTGCGATAAATTCGCCACTCGCGGAACGAAGTTCCCTCGCGGTTTTTCCGCGCGCGCGAAAACCTCGCTGCGGGACACATGGACTCCCAGACACGAGGGATGGAGAAGGGATCAGCGTGATGCACCTTCCAGGTGACTTTCGCACAACATTCGCACCAACACTCCCTCGATTGGCTCCCACCGTGTCTCTGGAACTGTGTTGTCATAGGACTCCTTTGTCAGACCATGGGTCTTCGCATTTTATTTTCCGGGCTCGTGATTGATGGGCCAGTTAGGGGGTTGCGGATTTTTGGAGGTCCTCGTGGTGGGAGGAGCGTCGCCTTCTAGCGTGGTGTTTGAAAGGTTATGGTTTGATACGCTTCATCGAGTGGGTCTTGTTTGGTTTCAGAATCGTAAGTTAATAGTTTATATTCACTTGATATCTACAACATGTCTGATTTTGCAAATTTTAAACGAAGATTTTTGATGTGGAAACGCTATCGTAGTCTGCAAGCTTTTGTGTTTTAATGGGGTTTTGTATTTTAATTCATGAGTCTGTTAGGGGTTGCGGATTTTTGGAAGTCCTCGTGGTGGGAGGAGCGTCGCCTTCTAGCGTGGTGTTTAAAAGGTTATGCTTGATCGAGTGGGTGTTGTTTGGTTTCAGAATCATAAGCTAATAGTTTATATTAGTTTGATACATACATGTCCGATTTTACAAATATTAAATGGAGATTTCTGATCTGGAAAGGCTATCGTAGTTTGCAAGCTTTTGTGTTTTAATGGGTTTTTGTATTTTAATTAATGAGTCTGTTAGGGGGTTGCGGATTTTTGGAAGTCCTCGTGGTGGGAGGAGCGTCGCCTTCTAGCGTGGTGTTTGAAAGGTTATGGTTTGATACGCTTCATCGAGTGGGTCTTGTTTGGTTTCAGAATCGTA
The DNA here is from genome assembly GCA_963971365.1 of Lasioglossum villosulum. Lineage (NCBI taxonomy): Eukaryota > Metazoa > Arthropoda > Insecta > Hymenoptera > Halictidae > Lasioglossum > Lasioglossum villosulum. The sequence goes on along the minus strand of OZ020497.1, from coordinate 5,934,469 downwards.
AGTTAATAGTTTATATTCACTTGATGTCTACGACATGTCAGATTTTGCAAATTTTAAACGAAGATTTTTGATGTGGAAACGCTATCTTAGTCTGCAAGCTTTTGTGTTTTAATGGGGTTTTGTATTTTAATTAATGAGTCTGTTAGGGGGTTGCGGATTTTTGGAGGTCCTCGTGGTGGGAGGACCGTCGCCTCTAGCGTGGTGTTTGAAAGGTTATGGTTTGATACGCTTCATCGAGTGGGTCTTGTTTGGTTTCAGAATCGTAAGTTAATAGTTTATATTAGTTTGATACATACATGTCCGATTTTACAAATATTAAATGGAGATTTCTGATCTGGAAAGGCTATTGTAGTTTGCAAGCTTTTGTGTTTTAATGGGTTTTTGTATTTTAATTCATGAGTCTGTTAGGGGGTTGCGGATTTTTGGAAGTCCTCGTGGTGGGAGGAGCGTCGCCTTCTAGCGTGGTGTGTGAAAGGTTATGGTTTGATACGCTGCATCGAGTGGGTCTTGTTTGGTTTCAGAATCATAAGCTAATAGTTTATATTAGTTTGATACATACATGTCCGATTTTACAAATATTAAATGGAGATTTCTGATCTGGAAAGGCTATCGTAGTTTGCAAGCTTTTGTGTTTTAATGGGGTTTTGTATTTTAATTAATGAGTCTGTTAGGGGGTTGCGGATTTTTGGAAGTCCTCGTGGTGGGAGGACCGTCGCCTTCTAGCGTGGTGTTTGAAAGGTTATGCCTGATCGAGTGGGTGTTGTTTGGTTTGAGATTCGATAGTTAATAATTTGTATTAGTTTGATACATACGAGATGTCCGATTTTGCAAATTTTTAATTGAGAGTTTCGGTCCATAAAGGCTATTGTAGTCTGCAAGCTTTTGTGTTTTAATCCATGGGTTCGTGATTGATGAGTCTGTTAGAGGTTGCGGATTTTTAGAGGCTCTTGGGAGGACCATGATCTCTAGCGCGGTGTTTGGAAGGTTGTGGTTGGAAAAGTTTGATCGAGTATCGTGTGATAATAGATTTTAGAAAGCAGGTTTAAAATGAAATCTTTTAATCAAGAAATATTATTATAGTCTCCAATTAGTTTCATTGGGGAAAAATTTTGTGTAGGCTTTTCACGTTAATGTTGAGAATTGCTAATTAAAACCTCAAGTTTTACCCCATTAAAAATCGAGAAAAATTTTCATCCTATTGCAAATTGTAAAAATTTCAATTTCTTGTAGCATTAATAATGGTATAAAAGTCCAGTTTTCTGTCAGTGTTTGTAAAAACCGTGAAAGTCGCAATTTTCCACCCACGAAGAGTCTTGAAAATCTAAATTTTGCATCCAATTAAAAATCGTAAAAAATACAATTTTCCAGCCCGTTACAGATCTCGGAACTCCCAGTTTTCTGTCCTATTAAAAATTGTGAAAATTTCAGTTCTTTCTCCAAATAAAAATGATGAAATTCTCAATGTTTCACCCTATTCAAAATCACTTTTTCACCTTGTTCAAAATCGGGAAAATCTCAATTATCCGCACAATTAAAAATCATGAAAAACCGTAGTTCTTTTATCCTGTAAAAAGGGTGGAAGCTTGACCATGAACTTTACCTCACCCTAAATCGGTCAGCTTACCACTTAACGAGATTAGAATTTGATTAAGCTCGCGTGGAACACAAACATTTAATCACAATTTTGTACAATCTTCAAGACCGAAGCGCTTTTTACTTTTCACGGCAACAGCCAACACATTTCTCATAAAACATGCTCTATAAAAAACAATATGACTCGTGTAATTTCGCTTATTCTCACTCGATAAGAATAATGTACGTACGTATTTCGAATGTCCACAAACGTGGTTGCAAAATCCTACTGCAAAATGTTGGACGATTCTGTTAAAAAAAATTTGTCGAAAAGAAAATGGCATTCTAGCAGCAGAATAGCCGTTTATGCCGCGTAATTCGCCGCGTCTGCGATGGAAGTCAGGGTGTGGTGGCCGATGTATACGGGTTGATTGTAAACCACTTTCACAACAGTCGCGGCCCGTACTCCCGCGCCCGCGAGCCCTGAAAAACTTTTACTAAATTACTTTTTCACGGTATGATCAACTCATAAATAGACTGCGGAGATCGCTGCGCATTTTCGCCTCTGCGAAACGTGCAGCAAGACGTTTGCGTTAACGAACATTAACATCTAAATGGAAATTCGCGTAAACACTTGCGGGCCGATCGTAAATATTGTCGGCGAAAACAATTCGAGAGCGGGAAGCTGTAGAAGTGCGTTTTACCGAAAGAAGAAATTTAAAAAAAACGATGTTCCGAAGCTCTGATTGCTTCAGGGTGGTTGGTACTTTCTTGCTGATTGCATTATGACAAACATTAAATTTGTATATTGATAACCGCAATTCTAAAATTTTCACTTTATTTTTGGTAGTACATATTTATTAATTTTTTAAACGATCCATCGTTATATCGTTTAAACATTACCTCAAACTGTTTAGATTGAATTACCAACACATTGGCGACGTTTTTCTAAGTAAAACGAACCCAAGCACGATACACTTCTCATCACATTTACTCGTTTAATCCACGACGTAGTGGAACCTCGATTACCCGAACTGATACGAATAGTGCAATCTGAAGCGATCCGTGTGTGTTGATTCATTGTACAGGGTGTCACGAAATTATATGTCACGGCCACCATAGCGTGATTCTACACCTACGATTCGGTAGAAATTGACATAAAACTTCCTGTAAAATTGACCTTGACCTTGAGAACCAAGGTAAAAAAACAAAAATTTAAAACTAACTTAGGACTAGCTTAGGGACTAACTTAGCAATAAGTTTATGAAAAAAATTACATATATATGTCCATATGGTTCTTAGGATCAGTAGAACACGATTAAACAAAAAAATGTTGTTTTTTCCTTGATTTTCAAGGTCAAGGTCAATTTTGCAAGGAGTTTTTATGTCAATTTCCACTAAGTGGTGTAGAATCACGCTATGGTGGCCGTGACATATAATTTCGTCACACTCTGTACAAATAAGTGGAGATTTAAGTGTAGTAGCTAGATAACAGAACTATTGTTCGAACATATGCTTCACTGACTGGTTCGGATAATCGGAGTTCTATTAAATCGTGGATCAAACGGGCACGCATACTCCAAACTATGTCATGTTTGTACTCTTTTTATCCAGGAAAATGTCGCGAATATTTCAGGACAGGTGTCGTATAAAAATAATTATGAACAAACGAGCTGTAAATAAACTAATAGGAAATTTGTGTTGCCTATAACAATTTATAAAATAAATTTATAAATTTATAAAGTTATTAAATTAATCTCTTGAAAATGATCCAAATTTGGATCGAAACGTCGAGATGAAATATTGTGAATATTTGCAAATAGTGTGTTAAAGTTTTAAAGTATTAATAGATCGAACCAATGCGCCGAAAACATTTAATTTTTGCTTAAAGCTTATTACGATCGCTATACGTTTAACTGTTGCCTATAACAATTGCTGGGAACAAAGGTTCTCAAGAACCGAGATCGCTATGATAACAGTTCTCAAGGCCCACGTTCATTCCACAGACTGTTACAATTTGTTGCAAACAAACTCTCGACGCAATGGCTGTCGAACAGGATGGATCATAATTAAATCGCAATTACTCTGTGAACGGGATTTTCGCGTTGTCGCTGATAGTTCGGCCGGCTAAACGATCGACCTTAATCACTGTACCAGGGCTCAGTGACGCAGACTTAGGTTCGCTCAGACACGGTCTAATCGGCCGACATTTTCGCCGGTCTCATTGTTATTAAATCAAGCACGTCTCATTGTTCCCCAGTTGTCAAGGTGTTGGAATAATAGGCCGCGCACGTGATCCCCGGCAAATCCTCGCTCGGAAAAGGTCCTCGTTAAATCTGGCAATCGTTATATCGGGACACGGTTTCAACTTCGCCCTTCGAAACGAGCAATTAACGCGTGCCCGGCCGAACTGGTTAATTAAGTGATAACGTACAGAATTAATTAACGGCCGCGGTTGTTTTTGCAGGAGTGAGCACGCCGTGCTCTCCGCCGTTATACTATCATCGTCGACTTTGATTTTGATACACCAGAAGTTCGATATAATTAGGCTGGACCTGGTTTCGCGAAACTACCTTTTGAACAATCGCAAAAAAGTCGACTTCAAAACCTTGAAATATTTTATTCGGAAACTTCATTTATGATTTTGTTATACTGTTGAGTAATATTCGGTGTTCTTTCTGCTATCATTAAGGTTTATGATAGTAATGCAAAAAATTAGTCCTAGATTTGCACAGATTGAAGATTCATAACTAATTTAAGTAGAATGAGCATCAACGTGAATTTAAAAATTCCTTGAAACATATATTTACTTAAAAGTAAAATAAAGATCATTTTGATTGTTTAAATGTAAAATGCATTTTCAGTTTCATAATGTTACATAGCTGACGTTAGGTCCTTGCAAGACTTTTGCAATTTACAGTGACTCCCACTAATATTCGGACACTCTTACGAAGACGATAACTTTTTAAATATTGTACTATACGATTTGAATTTTTTTGGCAAGCTAGTGCAATTAGTTTGCCACAGGATGCGAAAAAAAATGTTGTGAAAAATCGCAATTCCTCTGAATTATAAAAAAAATGCTAAAAGTTGCATTTTACAACTTTTTTATGTGGACCTATATTGAAAATTTAAAAAATACGTTTTGTAAATCTATGTCAATTACATGCCCTGTGAAAGTTTCATCGCAATCGGCTGATGTGGAAAACAACGACAACGATTGAAAGATGCAAGAATCATTAGATTTACTGCAGTCGAAGGCCGAAAATCGTGAAAATCTGCAATTTTTAACATATTTAAACGTTTCTAGCTCATTGCAACGTCAACTGATTTTGACGAAATTTTCAGAATATGTTTAATTGACACAGGTCTATAAAACGTATTTTTTAAATTTTCAACGTAGGTCCACATAAAAAAGTTGTAAAATGCAACTTTCGGTATTTTTTTATAATTCCGATCAATTGCAATTTTTGACAAAATTCTTTTTTCATATCCTGTGGCAAACTAATTGCTCTAGCTTCTAAAAAAATGTTCAAATCGTATAGTACAATATTAAAACAGTTATTGTCTTTTTAAGAGTGTCCGAATATTAGTGGGACTCACTGTAGGTCTTTGTATTGTTGCAATTTTTTGAGGAAATATTTTTCTTATGAACAAAGATTATGCATTGATAAATTGATAGAACGTCCGCGAAATCGATTAAGTAGTAGAGTATCAAGGTGGATCGATGAAATATATATTAGTAGACTATAGATCTTCATGTAAAATAGAATTTTTACGCACTAGTTGCAAGAATAGTTAGACTTACTTTTTAAAGTTGACTATTCGGCAAAACGTCACCGACTTGTTCGATTCGGATCGGTGTGCGACTGTCTGGTTGCGCCGTCACGCCTTCAATTAATCTCATTTACGAGCGGTTTCCGCGACTGCAATAATTTCGGACGAAATCGGGCTGTAACGACACTGTATCGGCATTGACGTCAGACTCACCGAGTTCCCGTATTAAGGTCGATTATTTGGGTTAAGAATTTCGTTCCCGAGGACCACCGAGGCCAAGAAAATTGTAGAACGCGGCCCGAGTTCGCGCTTCCATAGTTTCTGGCAGCGAGCGAGCCTTTTTCATTCATCGACGTAGCTAGTGTTGCTCTTATGCCCGTGGGAGTCGAGTATACCATCGACTGCTCGGACTTGAAATTTCGAATTAGGGGTTGAAAACACATTTCACACAGTGATCATATCACTATTATTTTCCTTTGCTTTGTCTTCCTTAGATTCATGTCGTAAACTTCTTTAGTGACAAATACACAGTGGATTTGATGCATTTACGACAAAAATGAGTAGGTGTAATTTAAAACAGTTCAAACCATTGGAAGAATTTATAAACACTGTTACAGTGGGTGTACAAAGTGCTCGTACACTTCTTAAAATAAATTAAGTTTTTTATAATTGTACCAAACGACCTGATTATTTATACATAATTAATTGGAACCATTGGTTGTTGAAATGGTATGCAAAAAGATTTTCCAAAAAATTATTGTTTACAGGCCCCTTAATAAAAATTTAAAAATTATGTTTTGTAGATAGGTAGTATGCACTTACTGAACATTTTATCGAAATCTTTTGACGCAGGAAAAAACGACACAAAAATCGTGTAAAACTATGATTTTCATTATTTTTAACAACTTGCAGCTCGTGTGAATGTTAATCGATTTCGATAAAATTTTCAGCATGCAAATTTTCTATTTTCTTAAACACAGTGTACAAAATTTGAAAATTGCATGGACATCGCAGTCCAGTGATAAACTTCGAAGTTAATCAGTTGTTAAAATATACTTTCTATTCTACCTGTGATCATATTATAACTTTTATTTTACGTTTTATTTTTGGATTCGTGTTATAAATTGTTTCAGGTTCATTTTATATTTATAAAAATCGATCCAGTCACGTTTATAGACATCTCGATGGAAACATATAATTACGTCTGAGGGTTGTAAAAAATCAAAGACTTTATTGACCGTAAAAGTTTGTACGACGCGATGACTATAAGATCGCCAATAATACACTTGATTAGAAACCTTCGTAGGAAAAGTAGTAGAATTTTATTTGTCGTTTTTTACAAGGTTGATGTATATCTTTTCGCGTGGAGTTGTAAAATTATAAGTGATCGAGTTCCAACTGTAATTACAGAGTTCTCTAAGCACGTTTTTACCTTTTGTTGTTTCCGTAGATGATCATGATAGTATCGACTCTGCAAAATTTTGTCTGAAGTAACATTATACGAATTGCGAGATTTATTAATCGCAGAGCGGTGTGTAGTTTTGTATAATAAACGAGGGAGTAGGCGCATAAAATTGATTTAAATGCTTACGTTATACAAATGTGGAGGAAAGTTAAATGTGACTTACAGGGACATATTGACCCGAACACGGTGCAAAGGTAATATGTATTTCGCAAATTAAATTGGACCACACTCGACATCCAATTAAAAGGAGACTTTGTAGCTCGTTCCGTTATACAATATAAATTAGTGCTATCCAATTCGTTTGTATACTAAATAATTACATTGCCAATCAGGTATGTTCTAGAATAAATCAGAATAACTTAACGTAACCTTTAATACGGAAGCTATCGAGCACTAACAATGATTGGCTCTTAGGTAACGCTTTCACAAAAATGACAAAGTATAATCCGTTAAGATGTTGTTCAGAATTTCGATTATAATTAGACTGCGCACTTATACATATAAGAAATAGAAATTTTTTAAGCCGATGATAAGTAGACTGCGGATTTTCATGCAAAATAAAATATTTCTAAGTCAATTGTAAGAAATGGAAGCTTGATAACGATGTGATTCATCTTTAAGTAATCTTAACAAGTCGATAATACTGTATCAACATTGTTAAATTGATCTAATGCTTTACAATTTTGTTTTTTACTCATAAATCTATAAATGCATAAAATCCGAAACTAGATGGGAATGTATATCAATAATTTTACTTAGTCAGAGATAATGTAAAATATAAAATATAATATTAAAATAAATAAAATAAAATATTATTTTCAGTGGTAGTAGTCGTTGTAGTTGTGAAATACATAAATAAAAGTCGTAGTAAATTCTGTAGAATTTTACATTCGACCATTTTTGAAAATTTTCAGAAACCATAAATGCACGAACGTCCGCAACCTAGTAATATCATGTGTAAATTCTTGTAATATATTTAGAATTACGTTTTCCATCCAATTTACGCATTTATGAGAAAAATGGAAGCTTTTTACGAGCATGGTTTTGTAATTTAGTCGGAAGTAGAAAAACTGGAACGGCAATTCTGTCCAGCGGAGTTTCACAAAAATCGTCAACATCAGAGGGTCAAGTACCTAAGGAGCCATTATGGCAGCGTTGGCAGTCGACACAGTGGCAACGTCAGTCAATGGCAAAACGCGTTTACTTGCTAGCGAATGTGTGACGCGTGAATAATGGAGCAGAGGGTGGCAATCGGCACGCACGCGAGCCCTGCCCCGACACGGCATTAGGCGAATGTTCAAACTGCAATCATCCTCGCCAGTTCAAAGGCTGCCAATGTTCGAGGGTGTGTTCAGCTAAATTATTTTATAAGCGGCTGTGGCCAAATGTAATTAATCTTCCGACGTATATATGAAAACTTCGGAAATCACACTCGTATCGTACACAAACGCAAATTAAAAAGGTGAATCCTTTAGCAACATACTCGCCACGCTTTTCTGATTCAAACGAGCCTAAACACGATGCAATCTAGATCATGTTTACTCGTTTCATCCACAATGAAGTACATCCATTATCCGAAGTTATCGGTGGAAATTGTACAATGAATTGTGCTGTATATGAGTCACTCTAGATCGAACAGAATTTACGTATTGATTCGGATAATCGAGATTGTATTATGTCATGGATTAAACAAGTAAATACGGTCCGAATGGTATCGTGTTTGGACTCGTTTTAATCGGAAAACTGTCGTGAATGCTCCGGTAAGAGTTTCGTCCAAGAAAATGGTGGAAAATAAAAGAGTCTCTGCGAGTCTATCCGAAGTTATCGGTGGAAATTGTACAATGAATTGTGCTGTATACGAGTCACTCTAAATCGAACAGAATTTACGTATTGATTCGGATAATCGAGATTGTATTATGTCATGGATTAAACAAGTAAATACGGTCCGAATGGTATCGTGTTTGGACTCGTTTTAATCAGAAAAATGTCACGAATGCTCCGGTAAGAGTTTCGCCCAAGAAAATGGTGGAAAATAAAAGAGTCTCTGCGAGTCTATCCGAAGTTATCGGTGGAAATTGTACAATGAATTGTGCTGTATACGAGTCACTCTAAATCGAACAGAATTTACGTATTGATTCGGATAATCGAGATTGTATTATGTCATGGATTAAACAAGTAAATACGGTCCGAATGGTATCGTGTTTGGACTCGTTTTAATCAGAAAAATGTCACGAATGCTCCGGTAAGAGTTTCGCCCAAGAAAATGGTGGAAAATAAAAGAGTCTCTGCGAGTCTATCCGAAGTTATCGGTGGAAATTGTACAATGAATTGTGCTGTATACGAGTCACTCTAGATCGAACAGAATTTACGTATTGATTCGGATAATCGGGATTGTATTATGTCATGGATTAAACAAGTAAATACGGTCCGAATGGTATCGTGTTTGGACTCGTTTTAATCGGAAAAATGTCACGAATGTTCCGGTAAGAGTTTCGTCCAAGAAAATGGTGGAAAATAAAAGAGTCTCTGCGAGTCTATCCGAAGTTATCGGTGGAAATTGTACAATGAATTGTGCTGTATAAGAGTCACTCTAAATCGAACAGAATTTACGTATTGATTCGGATAATCGAGATTGTATTATGTCATGGATTAAACAAGTAAATACGGTCCGAATGGTATCGTGTTTGGACTCGTTTTAATCAGAAAAATGTCACGAATGTTCCGGTAAGAGTTTCGTCCAAGAAAATGGTGGAAAATAAAAGAGTCTCTGCGAGTCTATCCGAAGTTATCGGTGGAAATTGTACAATGAATTGTGCTGTATATGAGTCACTCTAGATCGAACAGAATTTACGTATTGATTCGGATAATCGAGATTGTATTATGTCATGGATTAAACAAGTAAACACGGTCCGAATGGTATCGTGTTTGGACTCGTTTTAATCGGAAAAATGTCACGAATGTTCCGGTAAGAGTTTCGTCCAAGAAAATGGTGGAAAATAAAAGAGTCTCTGAGAAGGTCTAGTACAAGTACAACATGTTGCATCGTGGTAACACCGCTAACGTTCGTTTAGCTCACTTCCGTCGTTAGTGTTTCATCCGGGAAAAGGAATCTCGGCAAACAGAAGCGATTGCGGATACCGCATTACGCCAGCAGTAGTTCGCGTAAACGCGATTGGCCCTCGCGCAAAGACTTTAGTCGAAGTCGCAGCTGTTACGTTAGGCGTTTACATAACGCGGGAATTCTTGTAAAACTGCGGATAATACGATCGAACAAGGATAACCTGCCGAGAACAACGCCGTTAACGCGATATTGGAGCTCGCGGGTTTTCCGGCCGACAAATAGCCTAGATTTGTCAATTTCCGCGGAACGTTGACAATCGAACCAACACAACGCGGAGAAAAAAGGAACGGCAACACGTTCCGCGCGCCACAACGTTCCGGCCATGCGTCCATAACGAAATCAAGTCTATTCTAGTAATTACACGTTATTTGCAGCTCTCGCACATCGACTTTTCCGCGGTATGGTCGATCAGCAACCTCGATTTATTTTTACGCTTCGGAAAGCGCCGACGTCGAGCGAAATCGCTTTAAGGAGTTAGGTATGTTCGAACGGTTCTGTAAGAATGGTCTCGAGGAAAGAAAAATACAGCCTAGTTTCTGCGTTTCCGGCGAAACGGACAGCGCTCGTGCAATTTCCGTCGCGTTAATTCCAGTAACTGAATTCTTCACAGAGCTTTCGACACGTGTCGAAACCGAAACGAGTGGTTTCAGGTGGTTTTCATGCGAGCATGGCTGCCGCACTGGGAGTGTGTTTCACGCGTGTAGCCCCTGCTCTCCAGAACTCGTTCGCCTATTTTTTCCCGGTGCGAAACCGGTTTCCGCGACAACGGGAACGCGGAAAATTGGGGTGCTGACGGGTCTGTCACGCGACGTCCCTCGCCTGGAGAATCAAACTCGTTGGAAGGCCTCGGTGTTTCCCTTTTTGCGACTCTATAAAACACCGTCCCGCCTGGACGGATCTTACGGGGGTACACCACCAGGAAAATGAAACATTTTTCCAGTAATTTCTAAAGAAAATGAGAAGATCTCTTCAGGGGATATTTAGCACTTCCGCTTGACGTTCATAAATTTCTTTTATTTTAGGAAGTTCTTGTGGTTCACGCGATCGAGCTCCATTTGACAGCAAATATTATTTAAACATCACATAACAAGATGTACAGTGGGAGTACAAAGTGTTCTTACGCTTTTTAAAATCGAATAACTTTTTTATAATTGTACCAAACGACCTGACTTTTTATAATTAATTGGGAGCATTGGTTTATGAAATGATACGCAAAAAACAAAACATTACATGCAGAAATAAAAAAGACATTTTGTAAACTCTTGTATTTGGCCCCTTAATAAAAGTTTAAAAATTATGTTTTTTAGATAGGTCACTTACTGAAAATTTCATCGAAATCTTTTGACGCAGGAAAAGGCGACACGCATCGAAATATGTACGATTCTGTGGATTTTAGAAGAGACTGATAATAAAACTACGATTTTCACAATTTTTAACCACTCGTGCTTATGTTAGTTGATTTCGATGAAATTTTCAACATGCGTGTAACAAACGTAAATATACAAAACACGTATTTTAAATTTTATTACGGGCCCTAATAAAAAATTGAAAGCAATGTTTTCTATATTGTTGCATGCAACTTCGTAAATTGTAATTTTTAGAAAATCTTTTTACAGATCATTAGTAAAGCAATGCTTCTAATTGATGATAAAAAATCAGGTCGTTTGGTACAATTATAAATAATTTATTCTGTTTTAAGAGGTGTACGAACACTTTGTGCACTCCCTGTATATATTGATTTTTCGAAGAACCACGATTTTGCACACGAAGAAAAATTGTTGAAGTACTTTTGTTATTAAAAGATATGCAATCCCTTAGCTCGGTGGACGTCCAAGGGACAATTGAAGGGGACAGGCAGGATAACGAAATGCGTCGCGAGTTCAAGAGATAAACGCACAATTCTGCTGGCACGGTAGCAAGTACAAAGGCTTCCGTGAATGTCGCCCTCAGGTTTTCATCCCCCTACCCCTTGTACGACGTGAGTCCCGTCGAGGGATCGCGACAGAGTTCATAATACGGAATCCTCTCTACTTTCGGGGCTTAGCGTGTCCGCTTCCTTCCTTCCTCGGCTTGGATGTTTTCAACCCCGATTACAACGTAATAGAAAGAAAATTCAATTGTTACACCTCGCCTGTCAACGTTTCCCGCCAGCTACCGGAACGATATTAATCTCGTTCACGAAATTGCGTCGAACGGGTGACGACCAACCCCCTCTGCGAAGTATTCCGCCGCTGTTATAATGATTACCGGACGTACAATGAATTTTGACCGTTGTTGTTATTGGTCGGAATCGGGGTTGCACTTGTCGAATCGTTATTACATTGTGAACGTCACGATTTCCGAGGACCCGAGCTCAAGTTGTCTAAATTGGCGCAACTTCTTAAATACGATTGTATCGCTAAGGGGAAACAACGGTGAATGTTTTTAGAAGTTTGATAGAATTTCTATTTGTTATTTATACAGTCTAAGGTACTCCTAAACGTACGAAATGTGTTCGACGAACACGTTTCTGTTTGCATTTTCGCTTCGAGACCTCTGAATGTTGCGCCAGACGCAAACGCAAGCGTTGTTGACCCACTGCTTCAGAATACTTTTCGGAATACTATTTCGGATTTTGTTTAAATTTAGATACAAAGAATTATTCGTTAAATTATAATAGCTGAACTAGTAAACCGAGGAAAATGGGTTTTTAGAAGCTCATAGCGAAAACATGAGAGTATCTATTCAAAAAATTGATTCATTTCGACTCAACGTTTATTCTTCATATTATAAATATTTTAAGAAATACAGAGAAATTGTGATACAGAGAAAAGTGATTGAAATTATCTGAAAAACTACTATATAAATAACAAATTATTAAGATTAGAGTAATTGTAAAATTATTATACAAAAAAATATATAATTATTACGATAACTATCAGTAGGTAGGAATAATTTTTTCATGAAATTTAGTGGAAATTCCATCCCGATGTCTTTTACGGTTCAAAAGTTATAGTAAAATGCCAGATCGAGCCTAATCTCACCCCTTGTCCTTCCGTGACGCTTTCCCTCACCCTCGCGCTTCGGCCGAGGCAGGCGCAAGGCACGTGTCGACTCTTCGCTCAGCGGTGAAAATATACTGATATTTCGCGAACCTTTTCACGTTTTTCCTACACAGGAAAAGTGCACTCCCCGTACCTGTGCGTAAGACTTCACCCCTCCAGGAGGGGTGATCGTATTTAACAGTGCATTTTACAGGATTTTGTAAAACGCAGTTCTGTTAAAAAAGCACATATATGGAATATCCTGCAAAATGATCTACAATTACAAATAAATAAATTCCGCAGGTTACAAAAAACACAATTTTCGCTAATAACGTAGACGAGAATAATTTGTTAATGAATTTCAAGGAGATTATACGTTAATGCAGAATGTAGGTATCGGTTTGGAAAATGGAGGTTCTTAGGAATGTTTTCACGAATCTGAAGGTTTTTACGTACTGTTTCGTGGACATTATTATAGGAACTTTTAGTGTCCCGAGGAATCTATGTTAAAAATAGTCCTGTGATACGACGGTTGCACCGAATCTACAACATAATTAATCCCATTGCTGCTAGGTGTTGTCACAGTGTCGCGTGTGTAGGTACATGGGTACGTGCGTCATTTACGAGGCGTTTGCGAGTGACGTGCAACGCCGTGCAATAATTTAACAGACAGTTGTTCCGGCGGCGTATCTTGCGAATACCTGTTTCGCCCTGTGTTTGCAGTGGACAGCTAATTTCGTAGAATTATTTAACTGCCATCGCAGAGGCGCGCAGAGTGAGTGAGAGAAGGAGAGAGAAATGGAGTAGCCGATATTAGCGTTTTTTCATATTTTTAGAGCCCGGCGACCCCATTCACCGTAAAAGCTTCAACACCTAACTAATGGTTCTTATTCTTTCCCTAATCATCCACGCGAAATCAGAGAGCAATAATTATAAAGTTGTTAAACTACAAGGGAGGTGGAAAAAGTTTGCTATGAACGTCATTAAGCCATCCTCAATCTCAAAAGCGTCAAACAATCATAACAATATTATCACTAGACTGCGGATCTTTATGCATTTATCAAGAAACTGGTTGGATGAAATAATAAACCAGTAAAGGATTAGAAAAATTCAAGAATATCGTAACGTCGTTTTCAATGTAACAAAATCATTAAGAGATATGCTAGGATAGAATAGGCACAATCGCTGCAGAACATTTTTATTTAGCATAAAGTTTTTATAAAATAAAAATTGATTTCATCCCTTAGTGACTTTGTCATATTGAAAACGTCATTACGATATTCTTAAATTTTTGTGAGTGTGCAGAACATTTTTATTTAGCATAAAGTTTTTATAAAATAAAAATTGATTTCATCCCTTAGTGACTTTGTCATATTGAAAACGTCATTACGATATTCTTAAATTTTTGTGAGTGTGCAGAACATTTTTATTTAGCATAAAGTTTTTATAACATAAAAATTGATTTCATCCCTTAGTGATTTTGTCATATTGAAAACGACATTACGATATTCTTAAATTTTTGTGAGTGTGCAGAACATTTTTATTTAGCATAAAGTTTTTATAAAATAAAAATTGATTTCATCCCTTAGTGACTTTGTCATATTGAAAACGACATTACGATATTCTTAAATTTTTGTGAGTGTGCAGAACATTTTTATTTAGCATAAAGTTTTTATAAAAAAAAATTGATTTCATCCCTTAGTGACTTTGTCATATTGAAAACGACATTACGATATTCTTAAATTTTTGTGAGTGTGCAGAACATTTTTATTTAGCATAAAGTTTTTATAAAATAAAAATTGATTTCATCCCTTAGTGACTTTGTCATATTGAAAACGACATTACGATATTCTTAAATTTTTGTGAGTGTGCAGAACATTTTTATTTAGCATAAAGTTTTTATAAAAAAAAATTGATTTCATCCCTTAGTGACTTTGTCATATTGAAAACGACATTACGATATTCTTAAATTTTTGTGAGTGTGCAGAACATTTTTATTTAGCATAAAGTTTTTATAAAATAAAAATTGATTTCATCCCTTAGTGACTTTGTCATATTGAAAACGTCATTACGATATTCTTAAATTTTTGTGAATGTGCAGAACATTTTTATTTAGCATAATGTTTTTATAAAATAAAAATTGATTTCATCCCTTAGTGACTTTGTCATATTGAAAACGTCATTACGATATTCTTAAATTTTTGTGAGTGTGCAGAACATTTTTATTTAGCATAAAGATCCACAGTCAAATTATCACAGATAGATGAGAGAAGCGTGGGTCGTTAAAGACCCAGGGACCGCAGCATGTTCACTCAGAAAGCTAGCCGTGAATTGTTTTTCAATCTGTTCCCAGTTCTGGGTCACGTTTTCCTGTGGAGACGTGTCAGAATCCATTCACGAAGACGTTCGCGCGCCTAATCGCGAAAGAGTCCTGCTTGCGATAATGCGCAGTCATTTACGGGCAATCAAGCGGTTAAGGTCGTCCGCGCGTCGCTGCGCAATTATCCCGCGTTAGGGCCAATCAGGGGAGTCCCACGCGAGAATTGATAAAGGGAAAAACGGTGTGTTATTATACTGATTTCTCTCGTGTCAGATACGATGCTCCTGGCCGCAGTACGTGGACGGTGGTTGCTGGAATAGTCGGCCCTCGCGCGACACAAGCCAGGTGCCAGTCACGGCTGCGAGACACCTTTGTCCTTCGCCTTACGCCGCACCCACGATCCGAGGACCATGGAGAGATCTTCGAGCCATCACTCGAGGATCCTCGCCTCGATTTTCTGCCTCTTCGCCGTTCTGCTGCTTCCTTCGAGGACCAGTGAGTAGTACAATACTTTGCGTACAGATCAGAGAGTCCTTGGGGTTGGACCCGGATGTTGGTGTCTTGGATAGGTGTCTTTGATTGGGGGTTTATTGTTTGGGTAGCGGACGGGTGCTTGTTTAGAGACAGATGATCCATGATTGCGAGCCTCGTCGTTACTGCAAGGATTAGAGATCCATAGTGAACCTGGTAGTCCTTAAAATACCGAGGATTCACATTTCTTGAGAAATTAATTTATTCGAAAAAATCAATCGACGACGGTTTTGAACGGAATTGTTTTTCGAGAAATAGAGTCTGCTATTGGGAACCTAGCAGTTGTGAAAAAGGATTGAAAAGTACTCGATCTGTTTTTGTATAAAATTGAACTAGGACGATTAAATTTACTTTGATGTAAAACTGAAATAGAATGATTCACTTTCAATATAAAATTGAAGTAGATTGACTTAATGTGTTGTATAAAATTGAAGTAAAATGATTTAATTTCTCGTATAAAATTGAAGTAGATTGACTTAATGTGTTGTATAAAATTGAAGTAAAATGATTTAATTTCTCGTATAAAATTGAAGTAGATTGACTTAATGTGTTGTATAAAATTGAAGTAAAATGATTTAATTTCTCGTATAAAATTGAAGTAAAACAATTTAATGTATTGATTTATTTAATTTAATGAAATTCAAGGACAGTTCAATTCCTCTGAACGCAACATTGAGTTGCAAGCCAATCCACTCCAACACAAAATAACAGAAACAATATAAAAATATAAAAAAATTCGATATTAATCAGATCATTGTTATCGATTACTCGGCCTGCAGGAAAGAATTTTCTATTTTAATATTCGAGGCGGCCTAGCGACTCGTGGACTACTAATGAGATTGGAGTGATAGTGAAAGTGCAATTACACGGAAGGAATTAGATTTATTAGGACGAATTCCGAGGACTTGGTCGAGACGTGCTCGACCGTGGACCTCTCTTGTCGACAGAGACGCCCGAGGAATCGCAAGAATGCGTAGACAATGCGCGGGATGCGATTCAATGTCGGACGGAAGACCATAATGGCGGCCACTTCGGCCACCGGCCATAGTTCGGGCAAGATTCGCGAAGCACTCATGCTCTTTGGCAATCTGACGGCAGTCGGCTCGAGTAATCGGCGAATTAGCTAATCTATTTCACTGTGGTTGCTGGAAGTTTCTGCGAAGACAGTTCTGTCAACCCGAAATTCCACTTCTCCATCGGAGCAATAATTTATTTTCTGACATTCGTAAATTTTGAAAATCGATAAAAAAATTAAAAGTGGAAATTTAGACGATGAAAGGCGAAAATACGAAAGAGAAAAGTGCAATACATTTTAGCTTATCCTCTCGTGTTCCGTCATGCATTTTTACATTTGCATAACAATGATATTCGTATCGCGACTCGCAATATTAATAATTTTTAATTGAATGGAAACAGACAAATCACTTTGAACGTTGAATAATTGAAACGACTTTTCGACCGAAGTGTTGAATAATATTGGGATTTTACAAGGATCATGTGTGTCATGGTGATAATCCTTCTATTAATTATACATTCGCATTGAACGGCGGAAATTGAACCACTTATAGACTCATTAATTATTCCTACGCGTTGCTTGAAAATAGGCTTCGCGTGTTCCGCAGGAAACCATTCTATTCACGATCCACGATTATGTTCGTAATTTTCTTCGGAAAATGCAAGGACCACGTTCCCAACTTCAATTCTTGAAAAGAAAAATATTAAAATCTTCATGAGAAATAAAAATTCTCCAAGTTGATAGTAAAATGTAATAAATCGAGAATAATGCAATCGTCATCCACATTTCGCGATCCTAACACAGAAGGACTGGATCGATTGAATCAATCGTTTACGTAATACAGTGCAATTTACTCGTTCAAAGAGCCTACCAATCGAAAGTTTCGCGCTCGGTCAGCGATTTGGGCGAAACAAAAATTGCAACTGGTTCCCAGTGGTCTGTAATTCACACAAAGCGTTTAATTTGCCGGCGATTGTCCACTATTGAAGTAATTCAGTGAACAAAAAAAAAAATGAAATTGTTTCAGATGCTATGGAGGAGAATTGCACGGATTTCCAGGGCAAAACTGTTCGACACGGCGAATTGTACGTGCCGGGACCTGCGGTCTGCAGTCTCTGCGTTTGCTATCATTCGGAGCCAATGTGGTGTAAAGCCATCTACTGTGTCCCACCCTACGTATGTATCTTCCTGTTATCACCCTCTCATAACACAGTTCCTAAGTGTGCCCATAATTATGAAAGTGGTCTAAGTTATATACAGTGGGTGTACAAAGTGCTCGTACACCTTTTAAAATAAAATTACATATTTATAATTGTACCAGACAACCTGATTTTTTAGAAGCGTTGGTACATTAAATGGTTTGCAAAAAAGATTTTCCAAAAATTACAATTTACAAGGTTGCATGCAACAATAAAGAAAGCATTGTTTTTAATTTTTTTATTAGGACCCTTAACGAAAATGTAAAATGTGAAATAACTTTTAAATTTTTACTTATACCGCTTTCATAATTATGGGCAGACATAACATAATTTACAGATCTATGACTACCCGTAACATCGACACGAACAGAGAAATTCAAAGATAAAACTATGTTTCCTATTATTTTTCCCATTTTTGAGGTTATTTATTTTTTATTATTGAATAAACCTATGAATAAATATTTGGGTTGAATTTTAACCCTTAGCACTCGAGTGGTGAATTGCTGTACCATTATTCAAAGTATTGCTTACATTATTGAATATGTTGGGATATAACTAATTATTAAACATTTAAATATTGTATGAGGTATTATATCGATTTCGGATCTACCTAATAAGAAAATCATATAGAATTTAATTATTGTAGGTCGGAAGAAATGTTTCATTTTCGAATTAAAATACAACTTTCGTTCCGAGACAACCAATAATTTAACCAAAGCCTTCTTGCATTATTTCTACGTCTTCTTCAACTCGGTTTCAGTAGTAAACGGACTGAATGGACGTGTTACAAAAGGTTTGACTGTGTCACACGGTTTTGACTGGTCTCGAGCAATTCCGCGCCCGCTTTTATTACCGACGATTCCTCCGAAAGCAACTCGGATGAATTCGACGCCTCGCGAAAAGGATTGAACCTATTGCAAAGGAGCGCGATCTCGAAAGTTGCGCACGATCGACGGCTTTCCGAGCTGCGAAATCGAATCGTGGGACGATAAACTTTAGATGACTTATCCGAAAGGATCTCCGCGAGGATTCTTGCTTTTGTTGGGGGATTTCGAACGACTGGTGTTGCAAGTCAATTTGGGGTTGGTATTGTGTGTTTTGAAAGATTTTAGGTGGTACAGGGACGTTTTAGAAATTTATCGAATTTTGATTTTGTTATTCGAGGGTTCGAGCCTTGTGTGTAAGATTAGAACGTGATTTTATTATTGAGACAATAATGCGTCTAGTTAACAAAATGTCAAGATTCTCTATTGACTAACAATATCTCCGCTGCACTGATCTCAGTGAATTCATTAAACAAGAGTGTCAATAAAAGAACTTGGTTCGAACCAGTGGTTTAATGACCATCGCAGACGATCGATGAGAAATTACATTTTAAGTGGCATTAGGTTTGGTTACGACATATTTTCCAAGTTATTGTTTCCGAATGGGCACTTGCGTCAACGATCCGTGCAAGCGCCAGTGCGCGAGAGAGCCTTCATTCTGAAAAACATTTGATAACAAGAAAGGCTGACGTTATTAAACGGATCGATACACACCTCCAACTAGAACTGGGTTAACCATTTATTATTTACATCCACCATCCTTCTATATTCCATTAAGTCACCACTATCCCGCGCGTTCTTTAACTTCTGCGATCCGATGAATAAAACATTCCTCATTTTACGTCGTCGCGGACTGTCCGAGTAACATTTGGATACCGATTCGTACAGGATCATCGGAAGTCATTGTTTCAAGGACTCGTCTAACGAAGTAAGAGGATAATGTACTGAATCCTCGAGTAACATGGTTAATTACTCTCGTGTTATCGAAAATCGTACCATAACCGACGTACAATTAACTTCTGTTAATTGCAGACAATTTTAGACAAATTTTTAGAGAATAATTCTGCGCGGAATTGTTAAAAACGAAATTTTTAAAATTCTACAATGAATCGTACACGGGTCACATTTAATTAAACTATTCAAATTAGATTCTCACGAATTCACCGATTCGGATAATGAAGGCTCCACTGTACCGCGAAATGAGCTAGTAAACACGATGCAATGTGTGTAATATTCGGGCTCATTTTAATGAGAAAAATGTGAGGAATATTCCGACAGAAGCTGCGCCACATGACCAGAGAAAAGTTTCGTCATTAAATTAGTGTCGTGTCAGGAGCATTATGTACTGGGACGTATGTATGTACAGGGTGTAAAGAAATGTTCGGTCCTGAAAATCTGTGAAAAAAAGTTGCCGCAAAATTGTCCTTGACCTTGAATTTCAAGGGCAAATTTTTGTGTTATTGCATTGTATTCTATGGGGACAAAAAGTGTTGAGGGAACCATGAGTCAAAACTCAACTCACCCATGGTTCCCTTAACACTTTTTGTCCCCATAGAATACAATGGAATAGCACAAAAATTTGCCCTTGAAATTCAAGGTCAAGGACAATTTTGCAGCAACTTTTTTTCACAGATCTTCACCGATCCGAAGGTGTAGAATACGCCTATGGCAGCCAGGACCAAACATTTCTTTACACCCTGTACGTTTGAAATTTTACGATCTGGATACTTTCGCGAGGATTCGCCGGCACTGACGTCACCGCGCCCTTCACCGGAAACACAGGCCCTCCAGCATCCGGAATTTCATCCGCGAATCCGAGCTCATTAAAATCATTTACACCGGTCGCATCCGTGGCGCGTAATCGATTCCGCGCGCTTCGATGCGACGCAATTTCGTCACGCTTGAAATAACATTTCTCTTTTCTTGTACTCTCCCCCCTCCTCTTTCTCTCTCTCGCTCCCGCTTGTATTTTGCAGCTACGACCCATATGCAGCGCCATTCATTTGTCCCGCGCGTATTTCGACGATTAATAAGCGACCCGAATCGAGAAAATCGAGAAAGCGACGGAATTTTTTGCGCGTCGACGACTCTGACGCGCTAAAAATACTATTTCGAATGGCGCATGATAAATAGTCTGATCTTGCTTCGCAACTTACTCTAATCGACAGTGAGCACTATACAATGGAAATATGTTTTTTTTTCTTGAGAATATCTTAGAAAAGATTTATTACATCTTTTGGCAGTAATACATAAACAAAAATACCGTGTGCAAAAATTAACATTTCTCTTGATGTTTTACCGGTGACGTAACTTCCTTGTGTTTTAATTAGTTTTGTGTGAAATTTTTATCAATACACACGTGACATGTTCCTGATTAAAATGAGCCTAAGAACGATACAGTTTGAATCGTATTCGCTTGTTTAATCCTCGATATAGTATAGTTTGGCCTCATTTTAGAACATTCATAAAGAAATATTTAGAAGCCAAACAAATATTGTTACTGTTCTATATCTATAAAATGCAAACTAAAATCGAATCCACGTTATCGGAAGGGTGGTAAATTGTAGCCTGAGGTTCTTCAGCAGTAAAATAATATTTTTAAAATTCGGCGAATGGTGGATTGCGGGTCGATCTCTCGCCTGGAGGGACGAGGGTCTGCCGAGAACATCTTCGCCTTTGAATCGACGACGTCACGGAGCCCGCAGCCCGCGAAATTGCCGAATAATTTAATTAAACCGGGAATCGGAGTGTCCACTCGACTCCAGCGATGATCGCGAGCAAACTTCCTTGAACTCTTCGACCGCCGAAATCGCGAGCGAGCCATTCTTTACACCTTTGACAACCCCTTTCAGCTTCTCGACTCTCGGTTACTGGGCCGACGTAGGTGGAACAACGTTTCCAGATTTATTTTCGCCAATTCGTCGTCATTTCTCGAGTGTTTGACTGAGATTGAGGCATTGCCGGTGGAAATTGGAGAGGTTAGGGATGCGAGGAGGGTCATTTTGATCGATGGCCGCTTTAGACACTGTAGGAGACACTGTGGAAGATGCTTTGGGGTCCCGAAATGGGTATTCTGGCTTGAAATAATATCGATGTATCAGTTCTTGGGGAAAAAAATTCGGAGCTTGCAAAAAGCAATAATAGAAATTGGATTGCAATTTGTAAAAATCAATTGCACCTCTAGTTACAAATTCTGAAAAATTCGTACGCTACCAAAAACAAGCATAGTACTATAGGGTTGAAGAACGAATGATATGTGTGTATTGTACGAATGAACGTGTGTGTATTAACAGACAACCCTATATACAGGGTGTCCCAAAATTCCTCCGACACCCGAAAATGGGAGGTTCCTTGGGTCATTTGAAGCGACATTTTCCTTTACAAAAATGTTGTCCGCGGCTTTATTTAGAAGTTATTAACGAAAAACACGAACCAATCAGAGCGCGATCTAGACATGCGACGACACGTTCGGCCAATTGACAGTTGGCGCGTCGGGCCGACTGTACTAACTCGCGTCTAGTTCGCGCTCTGATTGGTCCGTGTTTTTCGTTAATAACTCCTAAACAAAGCCGCGGACGCCATGTTTGTAAAGAAAACTGTCGCTTCAAATGACCCAAGGAACCTCCCATTTTCGGGTGTCGGAGGAATTTTGGGACACCCTGTATAGTTAAATTTATAAAATAGAGAATCGGAACAGAAGAATTTTAAAATTGTAATTGCCAACGAATTGTAAAAAGAAGATCAGATCGAAACGAACGCGCCCGTGACAAACACGTCTGTCAATGATTATAATAAATACGGCTTTTCCTTACAGTACAGAAAAAAGTAGTTCTCATTTTCGCAAAATGGCGGTGAAACACGCCCGATGAAATGTGCGTTGTGTCGCGACTTTATACTTATCGAAAACGTCGTTTTGCGAGCAGGAAGCGAGGAACAAAGCACGCGAAATCCGAAAGAATAATAATCACTCTTGATTAAGAAGAGGCCTGGACCGAGAATCGCAATTAGCGGCCATTACGCGAATTATCCGGAGCTACGAGGTTATTAAGAGCTCGCGGGGGTGAGAAAGGGCTCGGAGAAAATAATGAATATTATTCGTTTAACGAGGATTCGTTGCGGACTGGTGTCCTTTCTCCTTTCATTCCCCGGCGTACAATCTTCTCTCCCTCCCCCATCTCTCTCCCCCTCTGTCGTTCTTTCTTTTTTTATCGGAAAGGGACCGAACGGTGATTAAAGTTTGTTCTCGGAATTAATTACCGCTCGGAGGAAGTTGCATTACCGAGTGAACTTCCATTTATGCCGACTAACGGGCCAGCCTCCACTTTTTTTCAATGCTCTGTGTCAGTTTCAGAAAATATTCGAGTAATATTCGTCTCCGTGAAAATAGAGGTTCCGACGACAGGAATAATGACTAGACAAAATTTATTAGAATTTTAAACAGTGAAGAGGTTCAAAGAATTAACCCATTGCACTCGGAGCTATTTTAATTTGAACATTAAACATTTCTTCCCGGTTCGAATTCTCCATTCCTTATGACATTTTAAATTTCAGGGATGTAAATTTCATATTACTACTTTGTAACCTGAAATGTCTGGTAATTGATTGAATACCGACATAGTTAATAATGTAAACAATATTTTAAATAATGGCACAGCTATTTTTAGTGGCGCCTTGTAGTATCCATTCGAGTGCGGGTGTATTAATTTTCATCTGATAAAATAAAGAAGCAGAGTTTAAAAATGGCTTCTCCTACCTGCAATTGATGAAGACAATTTTTCTACGCTGCTGGTTTTTTTAGAGAGTCTCGTAAGAACGTTTCGATGAATTCGATTCGTTCGGAATTGCTGTTTGATTAATTTCCAAGTGCCGATAATTACCGCGCATTTCCTCCGAGTTCCGATTTATCCGCTTTAAAAAGGGGCCGTTCCACCTTCCACGATTCGCCCAGCCCTAAACGCGCGAACACACCTAAACCGGGGGAATTCGCATCGAAACCGCTGTTCAATTACTGAATTATTAGCGCGAACGAATTCCCGGGCTTCATGAATATCGCATAAGGACTCGCAGGAGCTGCGTGTGTTCCGGCGGAAGTCGGTGTGTCAGACAGTTCAAGTGGAATCATCGGGAACGGAAATAGTCGGGTCGAATCATTCTCGTCCGAGTCATTTCAATAGCCTTCCAGCAAACTAGAATTTCCTGCGAAACGACAATTCATTCCGGAAACCGGGTTCAAACATTCCCTTCCAATTATTAGAACCGACTCAATAATTTCCCTGCGATGTCAACTTTCAATTGGTTCAATTATCGAAATACAACGGTTGCATTAGACTGTAGTAGTTTCCGATGAATGTCAATTTTTCTGGTCCGGTTTGCGGTAAATTGAATGATAATTGTTCGTAAAATTGCAATTTATCCCTTTGGTCGTATTAATGATACTTAACGACATTAATGTACTAGTTCCAGCTCAATATGATAATTAAAAGACGAGTACAATTTTTATTTGACTCCTGTGTCCCGCAATCAATGCAAACATTTTTTATTTTGCTTAAAGATCCGCAGTCTACCAACAAGGTTAACGAGTAGGACATATAACGTGAAAACAAACATTCGACAATACACAAAACAATACACAAATTAATTTCTTTATAAAAAATTGTTTACCACGAATCGTGAACGTTTTCACAATTTGCAAGCTGGAAAATCAGAAAAAATTCGCTGTTTCTGCAGAGAGAGAAAATCGAAGGGATGATTATTCGAGGGTGTATAGGACGAGTATGAAATTGAAATCTCGCGAGTTGCGAAGGGTCAGGAGGATTCTCGTTAAGATGACTCGGTTAGAGACTGTTCGAGCTCACCTTTAAATCGATACGCGTAATCCCGATATCAGACACTCCATCTAAAGTGTCGCTCTCACGCGCCGCGATTTCACATTTCAATTTTCCCGGCCGTATTTCACGCGTGCGATCCGAACCCCTATCGGCTGCTGAAAGTAACGACCGACGTGTATAGGCTGCATAGAAATGCATTCGAGCTTTCACTGACGGTTCTGCGCACACAGTCATCGAGAGGAAGAAAATGCTAAAAATCCTTCGACGAGTGAACACCCGCCTCGATATCTGAAATTGAAACTTTTTCAATCCTCCGCGGAGAATTTTCGCTGTTTCGTCGTACGTAATCCGTTTGCCTATATACAATATTTCTATCTGTGGACGTCGCTGTTTTTGTTAACACATAAATTCGGTTATACTCGATGCGATGAACAAATTAAATTTTCCTTAATGAAACGAATATGTAGATTGTAGTTCGTTTAACGCGTTCCTAAAAATACATATTTTATAACTGTAGAATATATTTTCGCCAAAAGGAGGTGGCATTATAAAAAACTTATAGTTTGCTTAACTGTCGAATAAAACTGGCTCTGGACGGAACGTGCTAATAGACTGAACAAATTCTGCTATGTTAATAATATATATAAAATAAAATGTGTATAAATTGTGTTTTATTTTACGAAACGAATAAATTCCATTTTATTCTCAGTCTCGTATTTAAAATAAATATCTACATCCAATTGGCACAGCACGGCAACAGAGAGGTGGGGCAAACATTACAGTATCTGAAACAGAAAATGCATGCATTTTTTAGCGTGCGAAGGTTAAAAAAAATTATTGTTTTGTGTTCCGTGGATGTTTCCCGATGCTCGAGCGTGGCAGAGTGGATGGAAAAAAGGCAGCTGTTGTTTCCGGGGCTGATTAAAATGTTAAAAATACGGGAGCGGCGGGGCTGGTTCATAAGCATCCGCCGTGAAAACGGCGTTTCCCATTTTTGCCAGCCCGGAAACACGACTTGCCCGGTAATTATGCAAGCCGCGATCAGCGCTGTGAAACGACTCCTGTCACGAAACGCCGCTTTGTCTCTGACAAACCGGACATATTCGCGATCGAAGATTGTTTTTAATAAGCTGCACGAATAGGCCTTACCCAGTTCCACGGCGAATCGCTTTTGCAAATCGTGGACTGCGAACGGCCCATTAACAATTTCACTGACAACCGTGACTCGAAACCGTTCCGAAAATAACTTGTCGAAACTGTTACAGAAAGACATTGATTGAAACAGTTTTGAAGAACTGTTCTGAATTGCCGAAATTCTTGGTGTTCGACAATTTTTACAGTACAGTAATTTCTCAATCGTAGTCCTCGGTCGCCTCTGCAATCGTAGTCCAGTGCCTACCCATTCCACCGCCTGTCAACGCTGCGCCGGGCAGCAGGACGGCGATGTTTGATGTCGGCTCGGGTATATCGGTGTGAACACCACTACATTGACTCGAGTGAATCGAATTTTCAAACTACTTAATTTTCATTATTTTTTTATGAGATTTTACTGGCTTATTCCTGGCATTTTTCTGATTAAAATCATACCAAACACGATATAATTTGGCCAATATTTAGTGGTTTAATCGACGATGAAAGTTTTACTTACAAGAAGGACAGCGTGTTTGATCTATGCCGGCGACGGCGACTCTTCGCGTCTCTTTCTTTCCAATACGCTCTTCTTCGTTGCGTTCGAAACTTTCATCGTCGATTAAACCACTAAATATTGGCCAAATTATATCGTGTTTGGTATGATTTTAATCAGAGAAATGCCACGAATATGTTGATGAAAGTTCCATAATGATATCATCGAAAATAAAGAAGCTAAGGTCTTGGTGTTTTATTGTGATGACGCACGGGCCTTTAAACTGTGCCGGCGACGGGGACACGCTTCGGCCACGCGATCCTATTTCATTCTGTCCTTCTCTACGTTCGGCTTGTCGTTTGAAGTCTCAGCGCGGTAGGGTAGACGCAGTCATAAATAAAAAAATAGCCACCCTACTTGATCGTAGTCCGTTCATAACACAGGTGTTGGGACTACGATTGAGAAATTACTGTAATGCCTCGATACGTGTGAAAAACATGTGCACGATATTTGCGAACTTCATGATTCCATGACGGAACTTTCTTGTCTTTAATTATTCTCTTAGTTTCACCAACGTATTCGTATCATGTTTGGACACATTTTAAGTTTCATAAAAGAAATAATTAGAAAGAAAAAGGTACTGTCTCGACTGTATGTTTCCTTGCTTCCCATTAATTGATGCAATTAGCATCGACGTAAACATTTTTGTTTTTGTAAAGAAATTTCGTAGTTCACCTTTGGACTTCTGATTCGCTAATTGAGATCGACTCGCGGAGATGAACACCGCACTGAGAAAATGCGGCCGCGGCTGTTAGCTTGATTTATCGCAGAGGAGAGTTACTTGGGAAACAGAAGCGAGAAGTTTCTTTTACGAGGGAGGCTTTGTTTTCGAGAAAATGAATTTCGAGCGGCTGAACACACGGCAGTTGAAGCGTCTGCCAATTGTTTTCACCTCGGCGCAAGAATTTACCTTGTGTGACGAGGGACTGCTGTTTAAAGTGTACTATTCCAGTTAAAATGTTACCGCGAGTAAAACGTGTTTCTGCGGAATTTTAGTTGAACGAGTTCGTTAGCTGTCGCGTGTGCTTGCGGTGACCGCCATCTTATAGTTTCTGCGAAGTTGAAGAAATTTCTGTTGAACTTGAGCTGTTGAACTTTTTCTAAATTGAAAATCGAAATGTCATTTCTCTGAACAATTTTTACACATCCTACCTTGGTTCGTTATTACAATTTATAGTGTACCGAATTTTACATTACATCGTTTTAACATTCTCAACTTCGCGTGTTGATAATTTTCTAAGGAATGAAGAGCATATGTATATTTTACATACAGCGTATACACAATAATATTCGTAAAATTAAAAATCGTGACTTTTACCTTAAAAAGAAAATGAATTGTAAACCAATCTTTCTAACGTCTCAAAAAACTCAAGCTGTTAGGTTCAATTTTTAAAAAGTTATTCGTTTTTGGAAGGTGTATGTGCATCTCTTTTTTGTACCGTGTTAGATCAAAATGGTGTGCAGTCATTGTAATGTTCCGTAAACGTAGTGTTAAAAAGGAATCCACGAAGGTTGTTAAATTTTGCACCGTTTGCGGAAGAATAGCACATTGAAAGCGTCGATTCTCGGCGGAGAGGTGTACACAGTCTATGGTACACGTGTAATCTGCCTATCGGGGATAGGATTTCATCGATTAAGCTCGTCAGCAGGGAAACCCGTGAGAAGTATCAGCCTCTAAGTAGAGTTTTCCATGGAGCGACGATAACCGTCGGTTAATTTTCCTCCGACCTTTCTTTGCCCGACTCCCCTCTGCCGTTTTCCGAGCTTCCCGTGAAAAGCACGTTATCGATCCTTTGGCCGTTCCACCACCGCCGACGGGAACTGTTCGATCAAAATCGTAAACGCGATCAACGGAGAAATTACAGTCGGTTCCACAAGTGTTCCTGCTCTCACCGTACACTGCGAGTTTGCTCGCGGTAGCCAAGAATAGAACAGTTCGATTCGAATATTATTTTTACGTTCCAAAATCTGTAATATTATCAAATAGTATGTTATCGTATTAATGATAATCTACAAACACGTAACTAACATGGATGAAGCACATCATGTTATTAAAGCTTCGAAACACAATAGACAAATAATTAAATATAGTTTAATAATAACCTTAATAATAGCCTAAACAAAAATTGTCTTCTGAAACGTCTAGAGAATAATTTCACGCAAGAAAATTGTTACCGTGACTGTCTAGCTCGCTTCAAATATTATTTAAACATGTCCTAACGTACACCACGCTCTAAACAAAAATATAATCGTATTCAAGAAAGTCTACGGAATCATTCTTACAAGGGAACATATTCAGGTGAAACAAACCAATCTTGATGAAACTTATGCGAGATGTAGTTCTTCGAAAAATATTTGACACGTATTTTCTTTTATTGGCAACTATCCACTTTGAAGGGGTGAAAACAGTGAAAACATATACACATAGTGTATATTAAAATTAACTAACGATAATGTATAAGAGAAACCGCAAGATAACATACAATTTTTAATGTATTGTTTGAACAAACATATTTTGTTAAAATTTTTTGCACTACTACATTCACCATTAAAAGAAAAACACAATTTTAAAAAATCAATTTTTTCGATCTCTGGTTTCCAAGATATCTCAAAAAATATGGATCTGACAGCGAATCTTGAGGGCTGTTTTCACCCCTTCAAAGTGGATGGTTGCCAATAAAAGAAAATACCAATCATGTCAAATATTTTTCGAAGAACTACATCTCGCATAAGTTTCATCAAGACTGGTTTGTTTCACCTGAATATGTTCCCTTGTTAGCAGGAAAGAGTTCTCTACTCTTTACAATTCAAGCACAAAAAATGTTCAAGTTAAGAGACACTAAAGTAAACGACCCCCAATTCGGTCACAGTGTTGCTCCTACAGAGTTAGTAGCCAGGTTCGGGAATCCGTCACCGATTAGGCGAGCTCTGTTGCCAACAAATCCGTCGACAGCGGGATGGCAAGCTAGTGGGAACCGTGTCAGCCGAAGATTCGCCGGTTTCCGGGGCCAATTAATGGTCCCGTTCTGCGGCGCGTTTCCGTCGACGTTTCCGTAAACAGACAGTTAACTTGTTTACGGAATCGGGCGTAACGCGATTCCCGTTCCCGGTTAACGCCGTTAGTAATCGCCTTATTGAATTTTCGTTTAACTCGACGTCGCCTAACGAGATTTTTCTGGACCGCCCCGGGACCGGGAGACCTCTCCGCGTATTTTCCGCGTCCCGACGGGAAGCGTCGCAACATTTGCATGAAATTGATCGTTCCACGAGCCTTGTTCCTCTAGGCGCCGACAGAATCCGTTTGCCTCGTCGGCCGTGAAATTATTTTCGACTCGAGTCGACTCTGGCATTTTCCCGGAGCCTTTTGTCCTCGAAAGATAGTTCGTTTAACCGTCCCGTCACCCCGCCGATTTTTACCTATCCTCGATATTTTAAACACCGTCGATCCAATATCCAACGTCGACGGTGAGTTCGCAAACTCGCGGATACACAACCAACTTCTAAGTTGACTACTTCGCAAAGCTTTATTAATTAATAGGGTACTTGCCCCAATTAGCGAGCCTAGAAACACTGAAAAAGGATTTCAGTAAACGAATCTTCCGTAGATTTTAAGATCAAAGTCTCTCCTTTGCGGCGACATCGAGAAACTTGATGTACGATTTTTTTCAGTTGTTTTATTAAGGTTTAAATGAAAGGGCTTCACATCACCGTACTTGGTCCTCGTTTTTGTTCCATAAGGGCCGATTCATACATATCCGGCCGGCGTTTTTCGGTATCCATGCATTTCCGGCCGAGTTTTGAGGCAACTTGAGTAGGAGTGTTTCTCATTACCATGAAGTTGTAAAGGAGAGCTACCGATAGTTCACCTGAGGCGGGATAGAAACCTTTTGTTTGTTAGTTACAGTAATTTCTCAATCGTAGTCCCAACACCCGTGTTATGAACGGACTACGATCAAGTAGGGTGGCTATTTTTTGATTTATGACTGCGTCTACCCTACCGCGCTGAGACTTCAAACAACAAGCCGAACGTAGAGAAGGACAGAATGAAATAGGATCGCGTGGCCGAACCGTGTCCCCGTCGCCGGCACAGTTTAAAGGCCCGTGCGTCATCACAATAAAACACCAAGACCTTAGCTTCTTTATTTTCGATGATATCATTATGGAACTTTCACCAACATATTCGTGGCATTTCTCTGATTAAAATCATACCAAACACGATATAATTTGGCCAATATTTAGTGGTTTAATCGACGATGAAAGTTTCGAACGCAACGAAGAAGAGCGTATTGGAAAGAAAGAGACGCGAAGAGTCGCCGTCGCCGGCATAGATCAAACACGCTGTCCTTCTTGTAAGTAAAACTTTCAACGTCGATTAAACCACTAAATAAAATTGAAATTATATCGTGTTTGGTCTTGTTTTAATCAGAAAAATGCCAGGAATAAGCCAGTAAAATCTCATAAAAAAATAATGAAAATTAAGTAGTTTGAAAATTCGATTCACTCGAGTCAATGTAGTGGTGTTCACACCGATATACCCGAGCCGACATCAAACATCGCCGTCCTGCTGCCCGGCGCAGCGTTGACAGGCGGTGGAATGGGTAGGCACTGGACTACGATTGCAGAGGCGACCGAGGACTACGATTGAGAAATTACTGTATGGCCTGTTCGACTCGAAGGAAAAGTATCGGAGGAAAATCGGACGGTTTTTCCGTTGTGGACAGTCTCACTTAAACCTGGGTAAGAATATTTTGTCGGACTCCGATATCGGAGATGTATGAATCGACCCTAAGTCGGTGAAAGAGAATCGAACAATAATGTTTGAAGTGACTCAAGACGGTTCTGGGTTTGCGTCGCCACGGTTGGCAAATTCGAAAGACTATTTCTTTTGCCTCGCAGTTTGCCGTGTTTGCGCGGAAAAACATCAGATCGATAAGCCGCGCACGTGTCCGCTTGTCGACGGCCGCCTATTTGCAAACATACTCATTCGTACCGCGGAAAAACAACCTGTTTCGAATCATAATGAAATTTCATACCGCGCGCCGCGCCGCTTGTTTCTTCTGCCGTCGACGTACCAAGGGAATCGGATATTTTGCTGCGCGAGATGTATAATGAAAAAAACGGAAACGTTGCCTCCCGCTTCGTTTACTATATATTTAATGTACTCCGTTTAATTCTTAATCCCTTACGAACGAGAATTTATTAATTTATTTTGTGAGAGAAAGAGAACAATTTCATTGAAAATTTTAATACGAGGTGAACTGAATTTTTATTAACTTATTTTCTGGTTCATTTTTTTATTCGCGGTAGTTTATAGAAACGAAATAAAACAATCGGTGATAACATTCGGGAATTTTTGTATTCCCTCCGCATTGTTTCTTATTTTCCATTTTCTACCATATTTTCGAAGATATCTGTTTATCTCCTGTTTCCCTTTCATATTTTTTGAGATATTTACCCGAGGAGATTGAAATAGGACGCTCTACATATCTGGCGAGGCTGCGGCAAAATATCGCAAGGAATGTCGATCCGTTATACCGAAACTTTTGGGAATACTATACTGTTTCAATACTTGTTACAGAGATGTGCACGATATTTGTGACGAAAGGTATCCCCACTTGAAGGGCCTGGAAGCTGAAATACGAAATTCGGGAACTAGGGATGACCCGTTCCGTCGGAAAAGATGTTCGAAGTTTCCTCTTTAATTTCTAATCTGTTAATTTAACCTTCTTTCTGTTTATTGCCATTCCAACGTTAATCGCGTACGAGGGGGAGGGTGGTAATCGGGCCCATCCATTTTTGGTGCAAAATGTAAGAAAAAATTTTATTGATTTTTAAGAGATAAGCATACATATGGAAATATTCCATTCGTCGATGTTATATTTCCGTTTTCATCAGCCAGAGAGAAGGTGTAGAAAAGCTAGCTATTCCCAAATCGAAATAATGTTTACCCAAATCGTGGTAGACACAGGTTTATACAGTATGTATTATATAAGAGGACAAGTCGATTAGGCTAGTGGTTTCAGAGAAAATCACAGGGCAAGCAAAGTTTCACGTGAAACAAGCTGAAAGTTTCATCAAAGTGCATCAACGATACCGAAATCCTTTAAAGCCTTCATAACTTTTACAATTTCGCGATTACTATAAAATCCCTTTGAAGGTAGACACACACGCCGAACAATATGGAGATTGAAAAATTGTAAAAAGTCTCGTCTGACCCGGTGAAATATAGAAGCCTCTCGAGAACCATGTTGTACAGCTGGAGACCAATAAAATCACAACGCCCCTTAAGAACACAGTTTCTTGAATATTTAAATGCGTCACGGGCGAAGCAGCTCGAGGGAATTGCTTTAGCATGGAGTTTTAACAGTTTTACATAAATTTATGCAACAATATTGTAATAACCGAGCTGGAGAAGTTTATGCAAACCTCGCGTCCTCAATCAGAAGTCGAAAGCCACCGTTGCGATTTTCCTCGAGGACCATTTCAGTGAATTATTAAACGAATGAGACCGTTGCATTCTGGTCAAATTTTACGTTGTATTGTTATTTGCGCGTTTCTATATAAAATCAATGCAGTCAGTTCCGCTGTTTGCAGATTACCATCGTTTCTGTGGGAGATTAGTGTGATTTTAATCAGAACTTCTTAATTTGATTGAATGGTTTCTTAAATTTTACATAAATCAAGTCTTTTTATATGTTTCTATACCATTGACTCATAAAATTTTAGAATGATACAGTCACTATTGATACGCGATTATAAACTATAGTGTATAGTGATTAATAACTATACTACAATTTTTTGTCTAAATACAGTACACATTCATCAAGTTTTACAAACCAGTGAAACTGCAATTACTGTTTAAAACTAACGTGATTATAAAGTTCCTTTTGCAAATATTAATTGCTGATGATTATCAATTTTTGTTCTTGTATTTAACAGAAGGTTTTTATAAAATTCTTGCATTAACGACGGCTTATGTTGCAAACTACATTGTTCAAACTTTATTTCCACGCGAGACCGATTCTAGTAACAGTACAAAAATCGGAGCTGCCCGTAAATTCGCAACTTTCTTAGCGTTCGCGAGGGAGAGTTAAACCAAAGACAGATACTTTCGAACTGGTGTTATTTCAGTGGCCACTGTAGTGTTGTTAAATGTTTCACAATATCGCTGCATCGACCGTTCCCCGATAGACCCTTGGAAAGTTCGCCGAAGAACGGTGTTCGTTAACGCAGCTTTGGTTGTAAAGCTGATAGTCGGTTGAATCGAATCATTGTTGATCTTTGAAGAACATCGGAATCGAATTTTCACCAAAAATTGTTACAGGATAATACATTTTAAATATTCACAATACATTGCGTTTGTTCCATACGCATTTTCTTCATTTTTGAAAATTCTGCTCTTCGTTCGACGACAAAGACGATCAGCTGTTGTACTCTAGACTAATCATAGTTAGCGGAACTGGAACTGGAGGAACCGAAAGAGGAGAAGATGATGTGAAGAAGACACAACAATGACAATGAAGATGCGATGAGATACGACTCTAAACGACTGCCCACCACGCACAAGAGTGTGAATCTAACCAGCTCACGAGAGCAAACCTAACACCCGCTTACGAGAGCCAAGCTAACCCCGCACACGAGTGCGGTCTAGCCAACAAGAGAATGTTGAAGAATTCAGAACTTGAAGCTACTGAAACTACCAACCGATCGTATGAATACTAATTTTAAAGCAGAAATAAAAATTGTCCTGTTCACTGACTGATCAAGTATTCCGAAAACAGAAACTGTGGGTGTGGATTAAGAATGGAAACTTAGCGAAAAATGTGTTTTTTTTTTAACTTGCGGAACTTATTTCTTTTTAATTGTAGATTATTTTGCAGAATATATTGCATATATGTGCTTGTATAAAGACTTAACAATTTTCGGGTTCTACTTTGTCAAGGGTTAATCAAATTAAATAAAAAATTAAGTTGTTCTGTATTTGAAATTGTTTGCTCGAGACTTGTTTAGTACTTTTCTACATAATTGTTAATTATATTCGTAATTGTAAATTCTATAAAAAAAATTTTATAAAATTAAACATTAAAAAATTAGTAATCAAAATCGATTCAGACACGATGGGATAATCAAGGTTCTACTGTTTCGTGGATTAAACAAGCAAACAAGCTCCGAAGGATATCGTCTTTGTACTCGTTTAAATCAGAAAAATGCGACGGACGCGCTGATAAAAGTTTTACAGTGAAATAATGAAGAATATAAAAGTGATGTCTCCGTAAAGACATTATTCCTTTAACATTACACGAGAATGGGGTGGTAAGTTTTTCAAAAAATATCGTTCACATCCCATTTGCACATATATCGGGACACATTGCAGCATGTATATAGCCGTTCCCGTTGCCGGGTTATCCAGGCCAGCAAGCAGACTCGGCAGTTCGCATGCGACGACTTTTATGCTAATCCCCCTCCGCGCAATTACAATATCTTTCGGGCCGTTTACAAGAAAACGAGACGAAACGAGTCGGCGGGAGTTGCGTGCCCGGCAACAACCACACGCAGCCTCAACCCCAGCGTATACAGATACACCTGCACGAGATATTTACCTGTTCAGCCCTCGTTTTCTTCGCTCCCTAACACACCACCGGCTCTCTGACTTCGTTCAGCCATTCTTACGTCTTCGTGCCAGTTTCGAACTGGAAATAGAACGCGGTACTGCGGCCGTGTCCGATATAAATCCTCGCGGCTCGAGCGCACCACTTTGCGCCACTCCGGAACGCATTGCTGATCAATCTTTGAATCTCCCGTCGATCCACTTCATCCGTCTAGATGCCGCCAAAACTTTCGCTTCTACACAGACCGACCAAACATGGCTAGATCGCCTTCTACCGTTGGATCCTTGACTCGATTCTACGAAATCCTGCTTGACCCTCGGATACTTTTGACGATTCAGTAGCAACTATGTCGCGATCATAGCTGGACAATAATATTCTAAGTAGTAAATAGTAAATAATTCTATTCAAGTTAAAGTACGAGTACAACTTTAAAGATTAAGTATTATACAGGGTGTCTCAGCCAAAGCAGGTCACCTAAATATCTCCTTCATTTTTAATGAAGTTTAAAGATCTGTCGGTTTCGCGTGCTTTAGTATACGCAGGAAGTAGAATTGGTTAGGCATGGTCAGACGCGTCAGATGGTTCCTATCGAATATCACGCGCGTTCGCTGCATTTTCAAATTCGATTTTCTTGAAAACGCGGCGTCGATCGGAAAAGTTAAAAAAAGGGAATAACAACTTTTCGTTTGACGCCGCGTTTTCAAGAAAATCGAGTTGGAAAATGCTGCGAACGCGTTTGCCCGTAGATAGGAACCATCTGACGCGTCTGACCATGGCTAACCAATTCTACTTCCTGCGTATACTAAGGCACTGAAGACTTATACAGGGTGTCCAAAATTCCTCCGACACACGAAAATGGGAGGTTCCTCGGGTTATTTGAAGCGACATTTTCCTTTACTAAAAAGGCGTCCGCGGCTTTGTTTAGGATTTATTAGCGAAAAACACGGACCAATCAGAGCGCGATCTAGATATGCGATGACACGTTCGGCCAACTGACGGTTGGCGCGTCGGGCCGACTGTGCTAACTCGCGTCTAGGTCGCGCTCTGATTGGTCCGTGTTTTTCGCTAATAACTTCTAAACAAAGCTGCGGACGCCATTTTTGTAAAGGAAGGAATTTTGGGACACACTGTATTTTTTACATCTGTTATCACCCCCTGCTCGGTAGTACCACCCGTGCGGCCACACCCTGTATAAAGTTACGAAACGGTGATCCTGCAGGACCTTCTAACCTCGAGGCTCGACCTTGAATCATCCCAGCAATCACTGGTTCATCGAGTGCAACTGGCGCGACGCATCGTCGCGATACTGCAACACGGCGGTTAAGCATCGCGGCTAGCATAATACACATTTCCGTTGCATCGGATCGAGGGATGCTCCTAGTAGTCGCAATACATACACGCACGCACACCGACACCTACGAAAATTCTTGGCTCGAAGCCTGCGTTCGAAAACCTCCTCCTCTCCCGGTTTCGCGCGGCTCTCGACGTCCCGACGAATTTCGGGATTGTCCGTCGGCAACAAGAACAACGGGAGAAAAATCTGCGGAGAACACGTCAAACCACGCGGGCGACCGCTGCTGTGCTGAAGCTGCGCTTTCTATACCCTGTGTGTCCCTGTTTCCAGGACCAAAAAAGACTACCTAGTCTCCCCTACCGTCTCCTACTCTCTCTCTCTACACGACTCTGCAGTCCGCATTGGCCTCGTATCTTATTGTGCATTTAATCGCGCGGACCACTGCCGCGGAATTGTCCCTTTGAACAGAATTGTTGAAATATCGAGTCGGGATACGATGCACGTCACAAACCGATCTTTGACGTGTTTGAATATTTTGGTTAATTTGAAGAAGCAAATGTACGTTTAGACAGCGAAGACTTGATCTGAGAAAAACCCTCGGGTCCGAGTTGGTTCTTGGATCCTGGAGTTCTATCTCTTTACAACCTCGCCGCCGAATGACAAATTGTCCATTTAAAATTAAACACATATATATGGTTGGAAGCACAAATTTTAACATGAATTGTTGCTGTTGGTTATCATTGATGTGTTTGAATATTTTGGGTGTTGCGAGGAAGTTAATCTCTACGTTTAAACAAGCTGCCAAGTAAACATATTACTGCGAAGCCTTGATCTAAGAAAAACTTCGGGTCCCAGCTGGTTGTGTACACGCTAGATATTGAATGTCTATTTTAATATGAACAAATTTTTAGCATGAATAGTTGATCTCGGTCATAAATGATAGGACGTTTGATATATGTTTGAGAACTCTGTACAATTAGCAGGAGGAAAGCTGTATTTCATAGCACTTCGTGTATATAGTGAATAAGCAAAAGATGTATTGTGTCACAGCTAGATGTGTTACATAGCTTCCAGCCAGAAAGTTGAGGAAGTCGTCAGAAATGTCGTTCATTTGTTGCAACAGGCGAAGTGCATCCAGAATCGCGAATCGAATGCAGCGAACGACAAGAGAGCTCCAAATAAGGAGCGGTGCATTCAGAGCTTCGGGAGATAGCGACCAGTTTCAATGCACATATTGCTTCTAAGTCTTGAGTGGTTGGGAGGTTGTTCAGTGCATCCATGGAAATTGTTTTTCTGTGACAATTATTTACGTACCGTCTGTCTACCTTGATGTAAATTAAAATTCCTCCTAAAATTGCTATATCATTATTTAATATATTGTTTACGCTATTAAAGCTTGTGTAAAGGAATAGCAGAATCGTAGAAATAGGTGAATAGAATAATGACACTGGCACTGTGAGTTTAATTGTAACGGCAACAGTCATTCGTCCACTTTATTAAAAACTCAAATCGAATGAACCCGTTGCCATTTAGAACTAATAGAATATAAGAAAAACTAGAATCCAGTGTAGGATGGAAACTAGAAGGTCTGAGAAGCACAGAGACCTTTTAAGCGAGGTTTAGCTCAAGCGAAGCTGTTGTTTTAAGTAACTCTTTTAGCAATAATCCGGAAAAGAGAAGACAGACGGCTAGAGAAGCGCAATGGCCTATTTACCCTCTCAAGCAAAGTGGGAGTGTAAAGTAACGTCCAGATAGCAACTGCTTTTTCGGCAATCAGCTGTCTTAAGGGTGTGGATCCGCTCCCTAGTGTGCGTGACGCACACAGCGCTAGACACATAAACGTACACGAGAGTTGTAAGGGTTCCGTAGTTTTCGATTCCTGACTCTACAGGGTGTCCCAAAACTAGTGTAGGAGCGGGAAATGGGAGGTTCCTTGGGTCATTTGAAGCGACATTTTCCTTTACAAAAACGGCGTCCCCGGCTTTGTTTAGCAGTTATTAACAAAAAACACGGACCAACCAGAGCGCGACCTAGGCGCGAGTCAGCATAGTCTACCCGACGCGCCAACTGTCAATTGGCCGAACGTGCCATCGCATGTCTAGATCGCGCTCTGATTGGTCCGTGTTTTTTGTTAATAACTGCTAAACAAAGCCGCGGACGCCATTTTTGTAAAGGAAAATGTCGCTTCAAATGACCCAAGGAACCTCCCATTTCCCGCTCCTACACTAGTTTTGGGACACCCTGTATAATGCACATTTCAGTGTTCTAGGTAATCACAATCGCTAGATAAAAGATTAATCTATAGGGAACGTATCCTAAGAATGGCTGCATTTTACGTTATCGAGGCGTAATTGACATTATTAGTGTTAATAATTGTAACTGTTCGATGATTTATCGATCAAACGACACCGCCCGAATAATTGATCATAAGATTGTGGATCATTATGCAAAATAAAAATTGTCTGCAAGTGGTGGGAACAATTTTTGATATCAGAATCTGATTGATTTTCAAGATCCCGACCTGACTCGTGCCCGATTTCAGGTACCTTTATTAACGAGCAATTTCACTGTTCTTTTCACAGAGATGCAAGAGGTTTCGAGTGGGCGAGCGTTGCTGCGAGTTCGAGTGTCTGAACGACACTGACGCAGATTGGACCGGGCCAGACCTAATCATCGCATCCGCGTCCGGACAGGTTCACGAACCGTTCTGGATCGCGTACTGGATGGTTGGGCTGTTCACCATGCTAAAGGCGCTCTAGTTCTTCGGGTCCCGGTATCCAGAAGACCCGGGCGATTGCATTTCAACCTCTGGGACATCAGGAGCGGGTATGGAGACGGTATGGAGCGGGTTCGGACCGATAAGGGAGGGTGCCGGGGTTGAAACGTCCGCTTAGCGGCCATCAGTTTCGTGCATTAATCTTTTCAATGCGAATTTCAATATGTTGACTACGTTGTATTCAAATCAATTTGAGAAATTGCTTATAATTAGACTGCGGATTTGACGCATTCATGATAAAAATTGACAGGTCTAATTTTTTACAGTAAAATGTAATTTGAAGAATTGAAATGTACTGCTACGTTATTTTCAACCTGTTAAACATATTCAACAAGAAATTAAATATTCATTTTGTACCAGTTCGTTGCGATTCAGGGAGAACGTTTTTATTTCGCATAAAGATCCGCAGTCTATTTGTAATTATTCCTCTCCGTATGGAAACTAAAAATGGATCAATCGACTTGCATCACTTTTGCAGTATTTAAATTGTTGAAATAATTGTGTTTTTTAATCTTGCCGTTGCTGAGTGGGGAATCATGTACATTAGGGCAGACCAGTGTATGTTAATGCAAAATCTGCTATACTGAGAACAATTTTTGAGAAATCCTCGTCCGCAAGGGGTTAAACGATACTCGGGGAGAAATGCGACACGCGTTTCCTGCGAAGCTGCTCGAAAGCTGACCTTGTTTCTCGATCCTCTGGATCCTATAGTCTAGATCCCGAAGTCGAGGATGTGGAGTCCAGGATTCTAGGGTCTAGAACTTAGTACCTGCGAAACTGGCGGAGCTTTTCACTCTATTGTAACGAACAGACTGCGGATTCTTGTGAAAACGTTTCCGATTGTTAATAGAAAGAATGTATCGTTCATTCGTTCATGTTTTGACAGTTTATTTTTCATTTGAACGCAGAAAATCCGCAGTCTAGCGACGAAAGTTTGATCAGAGTCACGCGAGTGTTGTTATAGTTGTATTGTTTGATTAAGTTTGATTAAGATCGATCGATGATTGTGGATCTTTGTCGCTGGAGCTGCCGAGTATCGAGAGCGAGTGAAATTTTGATGATTTTGATCTGTAAGAGCGGTAAGGTTGGGTTCGTTCGAATTTTGTACGATTTTTATTGTTGCTATGGAGAAATTTAGACGGTAGTAACAAATAATTTTTTAGCAGCTCGGTGGCTCTAGTGTTGTATATTTATGCCGTCAAGATTGAAATAATAAATTAATGTGTACATTAAGGAAAGCTAGATAGTATTTTTCAGAACGAGATGCTTGTTAGGTTCTCATAAAAATAGTTAATCTAAATATAAAGATCCACAGTCTAACTGTTATATTTTATGTTAACAATGCGTCTGGTTATCCTCTTTCTTCATAACCGTTGTATTTTTAATTAACCCTCCGCGAATCAGGGCATGGTCCTGCATTAGGCGCAACGTTAAAAAAATAATGCATTTTTGTTGTTGCATCTGCACTTCCATTCTGAAATGCATAGACGAACGTAAGAACATCGCCTAAATCTGGGTTAGATGGACTGCAACAATTTCGATCATTAGATAATGAGAAGTTATCACACTGTTATGTTTTTTTTTATAATAAATGTCTATTTTTAAGAGATGAATCTTCGTTTAAGCTGACAATTGGGGCATAAAAGGTTGAGCTATGGCCTCCCTTCCGAGCTATATTTACCTTCAGGACGGGTTTATCCTATTAGAAATTCATTTTTCACTCCGAACAATTTTTCTGTTGCGATAAAAATATTTCAGACCGCGAAATAAACGGCTAATGCGAGATTTCGTGCAATCGAAGAGCAAAATGGATTTGGGTAAAATTGATGTTCTTGATTTTTTTAAAGTTACGAAAAGTGCAGATGAAAAATTGATTACATAAATCGTGATAATCTTTAAATGTACGGCGTTTCATTATGGTTTTTCGTTTCTGGTAGGTTATGCGATTGCGGTTCACAGTCGAAGATGCCGGATGGAATCTTAATCACAGAAAATCGACAATCCTCGAAATATTCGGGTCACCAGATACGGTACACCCGTCCTGATTCGGTCAACCTCTTGCCTTATAAGTTCTCCTGCAACTCATCA
Source organism: Lasioglossum villosulum (assembly GCA_963971365.1). Taxonomy (NCBI): domain Eukaryota; kingdom Metazoa; phylum Arthropoda; class Insecta; order Hymenoptera; family Halictidae; genus Lasioglossum; species Lasioglossum villosulum. The sequence continues at coordinate 5,893,343 of OZ020497.1, read as the reverse complement.
AAACTACATCATTAATAACTTCCTGTTCAGATGGGCTGTATATTCGTTGCAAGAATAATAATACCACATCTCGATTTAGAACGGCTGAAATAGTGTAACCGACTACGGAAGTTTATGTGAGCGTGAAATTCTCCATTCACTCGTTGAATTAAAAGCAAGCTTTTAGTCTGTCACAAATAATCAGTCGAAACCCTACCAAAATTCATTCTAAATCTTGTATATTAAATTCTTGAACATAACACTACGACACCGTGAGACTGTAGGAATGGTAGGATCGTAAGGTAAGGGGTTCAATAATTCCGGTGCCAATGCGCATAACTCGCCTTCATTCTGCGTTCCATTCAAGACACGGAAAAATAATATTCTTCTTTTATTAAAAAACTCTGTTCTGCTTTTACGTATATGTTTCGCGAGAGATTTAACAGTGTTCGAGAATCCAATGATCTCGAGCACTGCGTCGGAGGATTTAACGACCTCGATCACTACGTCGAGGAGTCCATTCACACTTGGTTATAGTTTCAGGGGATCCAGCAATCTCAGATCATAATTCCGAAGGATCCAACGACCCCTCCAACGTAGTTTCAGAGGGTCCAACAAGCTTAAACTATAGTTTGGAAGGATCCAACGATCGTAAACTATAGTTTGGGAAGGTCCAACGATATTAAACTATAGTTTGGAAGGATCCAACGATCTTAAACTATAGTTGGGGATGATTGAAGGACCTCAAAATATAGATTGGGAGGATCCAATGACCTTCGACTATAGTTTGGGAGGATCCAACGACCTTAAACTATAGTTTGGAAGGATCCAACGATCTTAAACTATAGTTTGGGAGGATCCAACGATCTTAAACTATAGTTTGGGAGGATCCAACGACCTTAAACTATAGTTTGGAAGGATCCAACGATCTTAAACTATAGTTTGGGAGGATCCAACGACCTTAAACTATAGTTTGGAAGGATCCAACGATCTTAAGTTATAGTTTGGGAGGATCCAACGACCTTAAACTATAGTTTGGAAGGATCCAACGATCTTAAGCTATAGTTGGGGCTGACCTAAGGACCTCAAAAACTATATTGGGAAGATCCAATGACTTTCGACTATAGTTTGGGAGGATCCAACGACCTTAAACTATAGTTTGGAAGGATCCAACGATCTTAAACTACAGCTTGGGATGATCCAAGGACTTCAAAATATAGATGGGGAGGATCCAATGACCTCAAATTATAGTTCTGGAGAATCCAACCACTGTGTCGGTTGATCCAAAGATCTCGATGGTAGTGTCGAGGTGTTTCAGCACAGGCAGTGTCGCCTTTCCTCCTCGATGAAAGCTCCCGATAACGAGGTTAGCCGCGCAAACGAGGCGCTTCATAGCGATGACGTGTACGCGTCGCTCTTGGAGAGGGCCGCACGCGCGGTCACGTTTCAGAAAGTTTTATTTTTTCATGCGAGTGATACAAAGATGTGATAACGAACGCCGGGCTGCGGGACCACGGGACTGTCGATGGGACTGGTACGAATTCACCTAACATTCAAGCTTCTTGACCCTTGATTAGGATAGCTAGCCAGCCTCGGAATATTTAACGATACTGGTATACATACTGTAGAAACATGTTCGCATATAAACGAAGACAGAACAATCATTTGCAATCGCGCTGAACAATTTGCAATCGTGCAGACCAATTAGCCTTACCTAGCCGCTTTTATTATGAACATTGTATAAAATCTACAGTATATTGATTATCATGAAACACGCATTTTTTGGATGAGTTCTTGTCGGAAATGTTCTATGGCTTTTCGAGGTGATAAATAGTAAGGGATACTTAAGTAAGCAAACTATTAAGGAATACATAAATAAGAAAAGTATTAAGGATACAGACTTTAAGGGAGATAGATAAGAAACGTAACTAGAAACAATGAAAGTATAAGAATTATCGTCGAAGAAGCTAGAAAGTTTTTAAAAGTAACGTTCCAAGGGGAGACGTAGATCTGTTCCGACAATTCAATACTTGGTCATAAATAACAATTATTCCTTGAGCCTTTTGAAATGAATATTTCAAGCAAATAATAAATTTACAGACTGCACATAAAATATTTAGTAAATCATTGCAATAATGTTATACTATTGAGATTTTAAACATAAAGCTGGTTGCAATATTTTTAGTTGCGACTATACGTTGCCAATCAACGCGAATATTGACAGCTGACCTTAAGAGCGTTAATGAGCTTCCGGTAAGTCAACTCTTAAGTACAGAATCAAATTGGAATAGACAAATCCTTTCACGCCTTAGCATGTTGTCAGTATACAAGATCTAACAATAAGAGAGATCCGATACCGTGTCCCATCGTCATTCCGTCAGAAGTATCGATCAAGGTGGATGGATCTCGATCGAGATCATCGAGTGGAAAGGTCGGTGGCTGTCTGGTTCGATGCTTCAACAGTCAGCCTCTTTTCGAAATTAGCTTTGAAATTCATGGTTGGACGCGTCGCACTCTTGGCATCCCTTTTTAGAAGGTTTCGTTCGATGAACCGAGGCCTAGATTGGACGCCATTTTCCCTGATCATTTCGAGATTGGCGATGGGCGATCAAGCCTCTCGAATTAGCTCGAGCCACCGAAACACGAAGTGTTTCACGGCTGGATTGCTTTTGAAAAGATTATTTGATCCAGTTTTATTGGCAAGAGTGGTCGGTAAATTGGGCGGCAATCAATTAATTGAATATCAGGACATTCAAATAGCAAGCAATTTAAATTGACCTTGTTAACGGCACACTTTTATACTTTAAGTTGTTCAGTGTTCAAACCAATTCTATTTTCCCCGTCATCTATTAACCCTTAGCACTCGAATGGCGACTCCGAAGCGCCACTAAAAACATTCTTCTCAGTACATAATTTTTAAAGTTAAGTTAGAAGTTAAAATGGCTCCGAGTGCAAAGCGATAATAAACCTTGATGAAACTACCAGAAACAACAACTTCGTTCTTTAGACGTTATGAAAAGTCCTCGAACGAAGTGTGAGGAGTACAAAAAAATGATCGAGTTTAACAAGAATCTTTCACGAGGATCTCCAACGAGGATCTTTAAAGAGGACTTTTTCCCAGGTACTATCGGACAGGCATAATTAACCGTTGATTAAAAGAGTGTGCTATAAAAGGGGAGCACAGATTGTAGTAAGAAAATGAGTCCGAGGCTCAGTCTTTCAGGGTTCGAACCCGAGCCGCGTCTGCAGGGGATGGTTCTCGATCCTCAGGATCTCCACTTACCTTTGGACACGGCTTAATAAGATCGCAGCGGGACTCTTCGGATGGTTTCCCGCGTTCCCGTGTTCCCGTTTCCCGGAAGTTCGATCGCAAACACGCGGAGATTCCAGGAACTGAACGTTATTCCCAGAGAGAGTTCGTCGAAGCCACGCGGAACAGGGATCGCTTAATTAATTCCAATCAATCCATCCATTTGTTCGACGGCCTACGCGTTTCCGATGGCCGAACATATCATTTCTGTGAGAAAGAGAGAGAGAGAGAGAGAGAGAGAGAGTGAAAGGAAAATTGAAATAGAAAGAAAGAGAGAGAGAGATATTTGTGAGCCAGAGACACGAACGTATTTTCGAACGATAACAATAAATTTCTAGGACCCATGCACATGATTAACGTTACGGATTAAGGTGATATCTTTCAGGACGTCTTCGGGTACCTTCGGCGGACCGGAAGTCCTTCAGATTTCATGTGTGCTATTTAGGGAGAACGTATGGATTCTGAGACCGGTTGGAAAACATTCCAAAAGACAATTTAAAAATTTTTTTCTGTCCGTTTTCGTTAAGGTGCGATCTTCTTTGCACGTCTGTACGCATCGTTTTGTTATCCCAACGCCTTTTATACTGCATTCGTCATTATGAATATTTTTTGAAATACAGAGAAATTTATAACCAAAGATATCGGTGAATTAAATTATCTGAAAAACTATTAAATAAGTAACAAATTAATAATTTAAAATTTCATTTACAAATACGAATTTGAACAAAATCCGAAACAGTAGCCCGAAATGTGTTTTGAAGCAGTGTGCAGACAAACGCATGGCTCTGCGTTTACGACGAACGCAAAGGAGATCGCATCTTTAACTGGTTCTTTCGGAACGTTCGCCGTGATTTTAGCTCAAGGAGCAATGCTGTGGGATAAAAAATACAGCTGATGAAACTGTCCAATAAAGATTGAATTATGATTCTTGATTTTTGTTCTTGAACTAATTGAAAACAGCAATATATCTTGCAACCTTCCACCGCGAAATTATCAGTCTCTCTTCTTTAGGAGATGATGAAGAAAAATCCATGTTTGTAAAACTTCCGCAGTCAATTTATTATCCACAGAGAACCGAGTCAAGGGAAGCTAAGATGGCGGCGAACGCGATCGAAAGCAATAAATCTAAGTCAGATTATACTTACATGCCCGTTGAAAGCGACTGTCGACGGAGTCTATACGTATCTCTCCCGCAAAACTCTGAACATACAACATGGTCGCCATTGGAAAAAGAAACTTCCACGATCTTTTTGAAGATGTGAAATAAATCGACGGTATTCAATCGAGTGCATCGTTCAACCCTTTCGCGGCGGCTAGGTCAATCTTGACCCTGGTTTCTCAGACGTTATTCGGCATCTCATTTTTCAGTCTGGAATATCGAGAATCGTGCTTGTCGAGTTTGGAAACACATCGATGAAAATTTGCAAATGTACAAGGTGTCGCAATCGTGTTGTACTTTGTTTTCAAACTGCAACGAGTACATGTTTTTTCCACATTCTTCAAATGAAAATGTTACAGAACGAGAGTCGCCTTTTGATACCAATTATTCAGGTCGAGGCCACCTCAAAGCATAAAATGACTATCGAAAATTCTTAATAATATTTGTAGACGATTGAGAACCGATCAAGGCGTTGTTTCAAATTCCTAACGATACAAAACAATTTTTTCCAGAGACTACAGGACGCGATTGAAAAATAGGGACTAAATGACCCGGTATGAAAATTGTTGAAAGCCGCCGTGAGAGGGTTAATTGGAACATTGAGCCGCCGATATAATCCAACTTGACTCTGTCAGAACCACCGTGAACGAACAACATGTATTTTCTAAATGTACAAAGGTGTATATTACAATACTTGATTCGTCAACTGCATGTACATATTTGTGGGGGCCACCGGGAGACACTTATCCGTGGGCGGCCCTCGAAAGAGATATTTAGTTACGACGACGAATTCGGGGGGAAACGATTATAAAATCTAGAACAAGTTAAAAACCATTGAGACGCTCCATATTTCTGTACCTTGCGCTATTTATTATGAATAAATTTATGATAGTCGGCCGGGCATCGAGAGTAACGTTACTGTAACATTATTATCCATTGAGTAATAGACACGTGCTCAATTAAACCTAGCGTGTAATTAACAAATAAACTCCGTTGAATATACATATTATAACATAGAGGTTTAAGTACAGGGAGGGTTGCAGCGGACTCAATTTTAAACATAATCCTACACAAGTTACTGTCACCGTCGCGTTGGCAAATCTTTCCTTTCCGCGTGTCGATGCTGTGTTAACGATAACTGTCGGTGGAGGCGATTCTCTTGGACACGAAACTGTTTTATTACATCAGGTTTCACATCGTGGATTAAACCAAATTAAATTATAATAGTTACGTGTTTCTCAATCGTAAATTTTTAATATAAACCAATTATATGTTCTCGGCGCACCGTTTCGATCGATATTATTATTATACACACGATGAAGATAGCCTTTTTTTGCGTCAATGTCAAGAACGTTGGGGATTGATACGATTCGGATTCTCAAGGATTGGTCTAATGATCGAAACGGTGCGCCCAGAACATATAATTGGTTTATATCAAATTTAATTATGTTTGGATTCATTTTAATCGGGAAAGCGTCACGAATATGAATTATAATAGTTCAATGAAATAATAATTAAAAACAAAGCTTTTCTATGTATCGAAGCATTACCGCAATTCCGGCAGTATGATTTCGCCGTGGACCTTTTAATCGGGAAAGCGTCACGAATATGAATTCTAATAGTTCAATGAAATAATGATTAAAAACAAAGCTTTTCTATGTATCGAAGCATTACCGCAATTCCGGCAACATGATTTCGCCGTGGACCTTTTAATCGGGAAAGCGTCACGAATATGAATTCTAATAGTTCAATGAAATAATGATTAAAAACAAAGCTTTTCTATGTATCGAAGCATTACCGCAATTCCGGCAGCATGATTTCGCCGTGGACCTGATTAGAAAGCAAATAAACGACTGTCCGAATAGTGATCGTACAATTACCGGCGCAGCAAATGGGACCTCGTTGTTTCGTCGCCCGCCATTGTTATTCGATGGCTCGTCGAAAATACAGCGACAGTAATTATTTCGCGTTATTTACATTTATTTCCCGTGCAGCCGCTTGCGTTCTAATTGCGCCGAAGGGCGCCGGATATTCGCTAAACCCAGCTGGCCGATTTAAAACATCCGAATGCCGTGGTACCGTGGAGCAAGGTCGCTGCTTCCGGTTCTTGGTTTTCACAAAACTTTTTCGACGAAAAAGAACATCGCCTCCTCGACACTCTGAAACGAACAACGAATTTCCTCGAGTAGATTTCGGAGCCGGATATTGTGTAGAACAATCGAACTTTTAATTTGTTTCGTAGTGGGAAATTTGAATTGCTGAGCGAACGGAGCGGAAAATGCTCCATCTTTAAATTACAATCATTTCATAAATAATAATCATGCGATATTCTACTTTATTCTACTTTACCCACCCTAAATAGAATTTTGTTTGAACACACGGTTTCAAAATGACAAAATAAAATTATACTCAGAAACTACTATCCCAGAAAATCGTCCATCTTTAGATTGCTGTAACTTCGTAAATGAAAATGGCACGACACTTCACCAGTGTTCACTTTAAACAAAATTTCTCCGAAAACCACACGACACGAGCAACATAACAACAGCGGAGCCCTGTGTCAGCCGCAGACCATTTTACAAATTCTAACGACCGTGGAAAAGAGTGAAATTTTTAGTCGGAGTTGTACAGTGCGGATGGTTGAAATTGCACAGGGTGGAGGGTAGTTGCCTCGGAAAAACGTCGGAGCCGTCCCTAATCCAGGATAGCATCGTTTCACTAATCCCGGACCTTATTGTGCTTGTCGCGCAGTTTATTCGCCGGCAGATTGTGGCGTCTCGCAATTAACGAACGAAGGCCACGAAAATAAACCGGCGTTCTCGCGTTACGTATACAATTTCCATCTTTTCCCTGGAACAGCCGCGAGGGGTGGTGCGCGTTTTACCGTGCCCGTGGCTCGCAGACTTTTCACGCCTATAACGCAAAAGAAAGTAAAAACGAGAAAAACTTTTCACGCCCGCACACGTCGAGCACCCTTCCGCTCGGTTCGCAGCGATTTTAATTCGTTCAAGCCCGGAAAAAGAGCAAGGAACAAGGCCGCGCACACGTTTCTCCGTGTAATCGTTTCCCGGGAAGTTGTTAATCGTTTCCGCGTCCGTTAACAAATCGAATTGTCGCTGACTGTCTTCGACAAACGGGATCGCAAAGAATCATTCGCCATTGTCAACGTGGCGCCGATGACACAAGAAACCGTCGCACCGATTCTTCGGAACCGTGAGAACCTGGGAGAAATTTATTTTGGTTTATTCACAGTTTTTTCGAGCAAATGTCTTGTAAAAATTTATAACGCTGCTTCGAAGTTACAATAAATACGAATGCAAGAATTCAGCTGGATAGGTCTGACACAATCCCGCAACAAATCAACGAAAGATTTGCACCAGGTTCTTCGGGTTCCGTCGGACCGCGCGCGGTTTTCGGGAGCATAATCGCTACTCGCATGATTTCCAACGACCGACAGAAGAATAGGCTTCGTTGCAAATCGATCTGGACGCCTGTTTCCCTCGGTATCTTTGCAGGTTTCGTTTCGTAGGGATACCTCGGTAGCGCAAAAACTGGAGTAAAAAGAAAATTGATCGATCAGCTTCGATCGGGATCGAGCGTTTATGGCATTTTTACCAGGCGATTCCCATTACACGTTCGTCCCCATTCAATGGAAATTGATCGTAGAGTCTCCGCCGGGGACGATGAGGTTTTAATAACGCAACTTTACCGGCGACCTTCTAATACGATGAATGCCCATCGAAACTTTTTAATTAGCCGAGTCGAAGTTTCGAAGTTTCTTCTCAAACGACGAGCACTCATCCTAATTTAACGCGACACCGAGACCGGCAATTTGTTGCCCTTTACATTGGAAGAACTCCAATCAATTGTTCCCGATTCCGAAAATGAGAGCTGCGGCAAAAGGCTCGCGGACACTATTAATTAAAATTATTCAGCTTCGCCTTCGTTAAAGTCTACATTGTCGTTTTCATGGTGCAACTCTTTCACGCGTATAACGATGGACGTACAATTAAAAGTTTAAACAAACTCTACTTTAATCGTCGCTAGGTATCTCGCTAAGAAAAGTATGATGGAAAACATATTCGTGACATTGTTCTGATTAATACGAGTCCAAACATGACACAATTCGCAGTATATTCGCTTGTTTAATCGACGATTTTGTAGAATCTCCATTATCCGAATAGATGTCTGAATTTTCAGTACGAGTTTAATGTAAAATGATTCGTGTACAGCACAGTTGGGTGTCATGTTATTCAGAAAAATGCCACGAGTACAGCAAAGAACGTACCAAAAATTAATAAACACATTTCTGTCAGGAAAGTTACAACAACAACGTTTTTTGACAACATCATACTGGGACCGTCACCGCTCACGAACGAATCTAGCCGTAGGAAATTGAAGCCAATGATACCCGAGACTATTGTTTACACAATCCATTTGGAAAAATGTCCGCAGCGTTGCCGATGCGAGGGAGAAAACGTGTCCCGCATCCTTTTCGTCCACAGCTTGTTTTGCAGAGCGAACGCGATGATCCAATTGGACCCTGCGATTAATTCATTAGTCGCGGGAACTCATTCGGAATGATCGCACGGCTCTCGTTCGAGGTTCTTGAATTGCGTGCTGTTCATTCCCGAGGCTCTCTGCTCGTCGTACAGGGTATTAATTAATCATTCGCGACGAAGGCGTGTCCGAATCCAGTTCGAGCTTAAAGTCCAATACATGTTACGCCGCGACAATAGTCATTCGACATAATCTTGTCCTTTCGCTTACCATTTCTCGAGAACGAGCATCCGTTAAGACGCGCTTTCCAAAATACGTACTAATTCGTGGGTGACCAATCGCGTCGGCGATGGAATTATTCGTCCATATTTGAACGTGAATTTTTGCGGTAAATATTCGTTGCACCAAATGTGATTGCGATGAATCCATTATTCCGATTGCGTAAAATTTATAGGGCTGCTGGTTTGGCTGTGAAGGTGTTGATAAGTCACTATTTTTGAACGACATCGGACAAATTAATGGTTTTTAACGGAGCAAAAGAGCTGAAAAGAAAATATGTGTCAGTAATGTGAAAAATTTTTCCAACAATTTTTGCCAGTCACCTGGCCAATTAATTATTTCCATCAGAGCAGCAAATTAAAATGTGAATTAACAAGGCGGCAATTTGTGGAAACCATTCGGTAACGAGTCAATAAAAATGGTCTCCGAAATAAATAAACGTAGAAGAAATTGACGACCCGAGGACGGTCACGTTCCACGTTGATTATGTATTTATAAAGGGCCGTCGATTCAACGGATGCTCGTGGTAAATTTAAATTGTAAATAGACGCATTGCAGATTTAAAGTAAAGCCAACGATAAGAGAGTAGGGTAAACGTGTATACAGAAGAAAAGGAGGAGGGGGTGGGAGGAGATAAGAGAAACGGCGGCTGGGAATATGATAACCGATCAATGGGAATAAAAGGACGTGATTTATTTTTCATTTTCCAAAAAAACGTACTGTTCCCGACGATCGCGTGAATCTACGACAGCCGACGTTCGAGCTCGTTCCCAACTAACGTGTTATGCGATTGATGGCATAACTGGCACACCATGAGTCTTGAAAATCATGCGGCACTGTATTATTAGACTGCGGATTTGCGAGGTAAAATGCGAGGAGAAATGTCTTCACGAGACGACTAGGAACACTGTAAAAATAGAAATCACCTAACACGTCAGCATGAACAAAGTTAATTTTAATGATAAGTCATTCTGGCGTTGAATTTTATGCAACGACATTTTTACTTGTTACATTGTGCAACAATCTGGCACGTTAAAACCAGGCCGAATAACTGGTTTCAAATTTGTTTCTGCGAGGATTAATGACATCGCAAGAATGCTTCTGTGAGTTCTATTGCAATAGATATTGTAAAAATGTTTTTGTGGACTCTATTGCCACAGAAATCAGAATAAACACAGTTGATTCAAGCGTTTTACAGTTCCAACGTTAAATTTAATTGTAAATTTTCATTTCCTCTGCTATACTGTCGTTTAACACTGGAACTATAAAACTACTCGTTACTTTTATCAGGTAATATATAATGAGTTTTAGGATCGCATGATTTTTGGGTCGTTGAGTGCTTATGGGACGGGAATGCTAACAAAGTCGATCCCACGTGTACACAGATTACGTTTATGGCAGACATTGTTGGGCATACTCCCTGCGAAAAATATATAATTTCGTTTATCCGTAAAAAAGTTATCGTTTCAAGTCCAGTCTCAAAGAAGCAGATCAATCTCCATTTGGTCCCCATTTCTGGGTTTCGATGTAGACAATTTTTATTTTGCGTAACGACGTTATTGTTTGAAGTATCCTGCTCCACACTCTGGTTACTATTCATGCAAAATCTTGAACGAGTATTGCCCAACACTGCTGGCAAAGACGCGTGACACACTCCGAAGACAAAGGCCAGGAAGAAATGTAATTTCTGCGAGTTCGGCCGGAAAGTTTGGCGCCGTCTCGGCGTTTTCTGGGGCGAGCTCGTCTCGAGCGAGGGGTGGCTTTTCGTCTTTCTCACCCCCGTGTCGAAGAGAGGGATGATTCTCGAGGAGCATTTCCAGCTGGCGAGCAGCCGAGACGGCTCCCGTATTTCCCGTATTCCCCAATCGCGTCGCGTCGCAGCGCGGCGAAAACGTTTTGCCTCTTTGACTATCTCCGTCGAGAAAACACTGTATATTGTATTGTATATTAACCGAACATTAATCGACCAATTTCTCTAAGCTTATACTTCGATCTAACGTTTACATAATGTGAAGGAAACCATTTTTTTTCTTCGTCTATTTCAATGTAAATATTATACTTTTAGAGGATAGATTTAATATTGCTACCGAGAATGCGTAAATACCTTTGATTGCGATTACAACACGTCGTCTTATCATCGAGGGGCCTTTCATGTACGAGTAATCATTCTGTAACGACTACAGATGTATTATGGTAATTCATTCGATCGATATATTAAAGATATTTCAAATCGTACCGCGTCGTCTTTTTATCCCGTCTCATGCTTGTAAGTAGACTGCGGATTTCTGTGCAATTTGTTTTACGAAGTACGAGGCAGTGAAAGATCAATTATTATATATGTTATTTTCAGTGTATCGAAATTGTTAAGGGTTGGAATTAATATTTCTTTATCTTCTGGTGCTTGCAATCCTATATTTATATTTTGTATAAAGATTCGCAGTCTGGTTGTGGGTAAGTAAAGTGCAATCTTTCATTATTATTATTGCATGTATAATTATTTCATATTACAGTATGAATGTAGAAATTCCCCATTTTATAACGTAGCATAAACTTACTGTAGGTTTCCGTAGGACTTATCCAAGGATTAAAAAGGATTAGTTCTTCTTCCAGACAGTATCGTACAACTCCGTGCGCCTCTGAGAGAACGTGGGAATCTGAGCTCTCACTTCGTCCACGACTTTCAGGTCTGAAAAACAATACACAATGCTAAATAAAAATTCTATAATTTCTTTTTCAATTCAACATCCCGAAGGAATATAAAAACGTGGTCTAAACTTTGGCAATGTCCTCCGAATGAAAATGATTTCTGTAATATTCACTAAATTTTAAGTTTTATTAAAACACGGCCATGTTTAAGCTGTCGCAACTTTGTGAGGAAGTAATTGATAACAATCTACCTGAGCTCATTTTACAAAGTAAAGTCTCCGGTTCCACCTCCCTAAGGTACTTTCTTCAAATATTTTCCACCGACGAAACTTTTTCGATGTTTTGATCTAAAAGAACTGATGGGAAGGTAAAGTTGCTCGTTTGCCGAAGACTAAATCGAAGCACGAACAACGTTCCTCAAAGATTAAAAAGAGAAATCTCGAAGATTAAGCGGTCGATTACCGGACAAGGCACCCGATATATTTTTGATACTGTTTCTACAAAATATATATTTTAAATTTTTATTAAGTGCCCTAATAAAAAAATTAAAAGAAATGCTTTTTTATTTCTGCAACTTTGTAAATTGTAATTTTTGGAAAACCTTTTTTGCAGATCATTTAGTAAACCAATGCTTCTAATTGGTCATAAAAAGTTATTCTGTTTTAATAGGTGAACGAACACGTTGTACACCCACTGTATATACAAAATAAATTTTCTCTTTCTTTTAACTTTACAATTTCAGATCAATTGTTGCGTCACCCTTTACGTGAAAAATGTGTCGAATTGACAGGAGGGACGGATGAGGGTTAATATCATAGTAATCTGACAAGCCAATAAATTAGCAGGAGCGGCTCGTGTAGCGTAGGGGTCTAAAGTGGCAATTACCTATATCGGCGACAAGCATGTCCTCGCCGGCATCCAGCTCGCGAAGAATCTCTCCCCAAGGGTTGGTTAGTTGGGTATGTCCCCATGCAACGTATCCTGGTGGAGAGCCGCGGGCCGGCGACACGCAAGCCACGTATAATTGATTGTCATTTGCCCTGGAACGTTGCAACAACGACCAGTGCAGCGGCCCGGTCGTCAGATTGAATGCCCCCGGATATATCAGCATCTGGCATCCTGGCCAACAGAGAAAACAAGAAAATATGGGAACACCGAACCGCACGGACCATCCCCTATTTACAGTAGTGCACGCTTAAGTGTCCACATTCAGCCCCGAGTAAAAATACTGGCTATTGCGAATTCCTTCCGAGCGAAAAATTTTATATCTTTCCGTAGCATCTCACCAAAAAATCTGGAAAACGATGGAAATAGAGAAATATGAAGACACACAACTGTACGGACCACCGGTCCACCTTGTTCCTCGATTTACTTTCAACCCTCCTGCTATCAGAGACCTGATACCGAGGCAATCACGCCCCCATACTTTACCCTGTATCTACCCTCTCCTAGGAAACTTGGATTCGACGCGAGATTACTTCTGTACCCAATCCTTTTCCCTTGGACCTCTGGGGATATTTTACCGATAAGGTGAGCCGTAAGCTTCTGCGATTATTTATTTGGTTCGTTCTGTATTCATCTTGTAGGAACGAGATAATTGAAATTGATTTACGGCGGTAGACGACGCTTCACTAATTGTTTCGAGTGACTTTATCAAAAGTAACGATTGCCAAGTGCGATAAGAGTCCACGAAAAATGTTTTGACTTGTTCCCGCAGGTATTTCGATGAAATGTTCGTCGCAGTGGATGAATTTTCTGCGACGTACCTTTGTTCCTGTACAGACGCGCCATTTCCTCGAAACGAATATCATAGCAAATGCCGATGCCTATTTTACAGCCCTTCGCCTTGAACGTGGTCAAAGAGTTTCCAGGACTGAGGCAATCGCTCTCGCGGAAAGTCATTTTTCCTGGAATGTCGATGTCGAATAAATGCATCTGGAAACAGAAGGAAATTGATTTACAGGCTGCAGCCAATTTATTACCCTTCGTCGATTTATAACGTTGGTAGTACTTTTCATTTACTCATTTGCTCGATACTTTTAAAAGTCTAGATGTAATTGAATTGAAGCTCGGGAGAGATCCCAAGATACTAATTACAGGGTTGAAAATATGTAAAACAAGATTGATTGGAACATTTGTTAATAAATTATTAGGAACAGCCATCGGCAAAATCGCTTGTGAAAGCGAGAATCGTTTACCTTCCTGTGCTTGGCCACTAGAGTCCCATCGGGAGCCCAAACGGTGCACGTGTTGTATAATTTATCGGATTTTCTTTCGGGTATTGTACCACCGATGACGTAAACACTATTCTTCCTGGCTGCGGCCGACAACGCGACGCTGGTTTCGCCGTCTGGAATGCTTTCCGCATACTTTGGGAAATGTGCTGCGTTAAAAAATGTACATAGTATAACAAATTTTGTCTCTGAATTTGTCATCCATATTTTCTTAGTCGAAACAATATGTTCCTAAAACATCGTGACCTTCGTGTCACCTTGCACGACTACCAAAAATAAATGAAAATAGTTCAATTTAAATAAACGCATCAATGGTCTTCGAATCTCAATAAATATACCGTTTAAAAAAATTGTTTGTGTTCACACCTTCAAACAGACACATTTTCCTCTAACATTTTCTTATATTGTCAACTATAGGGGGTCCAACTCTTCCCCTTCAAAAGGCAACCCGCTCCTCAATTTTCAATTCCCCTTCAGAAGGCAACCCGCTCGGCGTTTTAGCGCGACAGAAACTACAAAACTATTTTATGTAATAGAAAGATAAGCAAAGTATTGACGTTGTTGCAGTTAGCACAGTTTGTTCATAATATATTTAAGGTCAACACTTATATAAGATAAACTATTCCAATCTCAATTATTCTAAACATAATTCTATTTCCATTAAATTCAAATTAAATAATCGATACATGTTCTAGTCAAAGCACATTCAAACTAATAAAATCAATCTGAAAGTCTGTCTCTTCAATATTAATATACTTTAAAAATCGCGCTATAATTGTGCACTACGAAAATAATGAAAGAGGGGGTAGCCTGTTACCATCCCTTGTGGCGCGCGCGAGAGTTGAACCGATGGGGTGTGCGACTTGTTCGAGGAATTTTTTAAATGATTTTCGGAGTGGAGTTAGCGTGAAAGGTGGTAATAAAATGTTATTACATGTTCCGTACGGCGAGTTGAAGCATTCGGGCAGTGCAACAACGTCAGCGTTTTGTTGTTTCGCGGCTTCGATAAAAGAAACTGCTCGTGCCACGTTCACCGATTTATCTTCGCCGACTGCGAGCTGTACTAGCGCCAAACGGAACGCTAAAAAAGTATGCTTATTATTGAACATTATTCCCGAAACAATTTACAATAACTTCATTGTAATACTCGAAAAAGAAGTAAGCGTACATACTCGACATTGTTCGGAACCCTTGTTTGACGATGTTCGCACATAACATGATACTTTTCGAGGTTATGTACGCTTACTGTTACTTTATCAAGTATTACGTAAGTCGTTGCCAGATATGTAAATACTCGAATTTTGATCTATAATCAATCCCTTTATACCTCTAAAATAAAGGATTAAATATAAATCATGAATTTATTTTCTTGCACAGATAATTTTTCTAAAACAGGTAAGAAAATGCGAGAGACAGCTTTGTAAAAATAAGTTTTATTACAAAATGTATATAAACAAAATTGTACAGTTCGTCACAAAAGTAAAACAACGGGAGTCCCCGCAAAGTATTATCGTCTATTGGACGACCGTGACCTTGACCTGTCCCGCTTTTTGTGTTTCCGTTTGTCCGTGTGATCTCTCGACTTCCGGTCTCTGGTTTTCTCCCTCTCCTTATCTTTCTTTTTGTGTTTTCTGCTGGACCTCTCCGGCGAACTGTCTTGCTTCTTGTGCTTTTTTGATTTCTTCGATTTTTTTGATTTGTAGGAATCATTGCTGCTCGATCTGCTTCTTCCTCTTCTCCGCCTTTTGCCATGATCGCTATCGTCCTCGCTCTCCGAATGTCTTTTTCTGCTTCTCGACTTTTTATCGTCCGTTCTACTGCTTTTCTCTTTGTTGTGTTTCTTCTTACGTTTCTCCTCAACGAAATTATCATCGTCTTCGTTGCTGCTTTTAGAATGCTCGGACGAGCTCGATCTCTTTTTCTTCACCGATCCAGGCTTCTGCTCGGTGGACTCTTTGTCTTTGTACTCTTCATACTTCTTCGCGTCTGAAATTAACACCATAAAATACTAAAGGATAAAATCTCTTGTATTTATTGCGATCCTAAAGCGACGAGAAGGGACTTTTAAAAGTAGATTTTCGACCAAACATTATGTAAAATTTTCAGATCTCGTACAACATTGGTTTTACAATTTGAAACATTTTAAAAGTCCCTTGATTAAACCCAGATATTGATACTAACTTAGAACTTTAGAGTTCTTCGAGTACTCTGATTTGGTCACGGGCTGCACCATGAATTCGTTCACGGATATAGTGTTTCCTCCAAGAGCCAGCTTTATTATAAGCCGTCCCGCATCGTCGTCGAATCCCTCGATCTGACCATAATTATTACTCTGCTTGCCAGCTATGATCTTCACGAATGTACCCTTCTCGATTTTTAGCTCCTCTTCCTGTTTCTTAGAGTCTGTACTTTTCTTCTGCAACGCTACTTTATCTGCACCCAGCCCCATGCCTTTAGGACGCAGCTCTGGTATCGCAGCAGATACTATTCTGTAACAAGCACATTCTGAAGCTATTACAATATAAATACAAAATATTATAATACAATAAAAAATATAAATGCGTAACGCAGCGTCGATATGGACTAAGACTCGTACTTTTCGTTTTTACCAATTCCTTTGCCAGGCTGCCATCCCATTCCTCTTAACATCGCCAATCCAAAAGCGTCAACAGGAATTTTCTCGTAGTCCTCTAGCGTAGACTGAAAGGAATAATATCCATTGTAATACAATTAATATCTCACCGAAGCATAATTATATAATTGTACCTGTTCTTGACCTCGCAGAGACTCTTCCTCTGCCATCGGCAAAGTCAGTGTCTGTGTTTGTGTCCCCTGCTTCTCGTCAGACTTTAGATCCGCTATGATCTCTTTTGCAGCCTGTTCTTCCAAGGTAGTAACTTTGTTCTCATTCTCCTCTAGCGGTTCCTGTTTTATTTTAACAATATTCTTTGGCAACGCATTGCCATTGGTCAGTTCTGAAGCGTCTTCCTGTTTGATTTCTATTGTATCTTCCTTCGCTCCCTTGGGTTCGAATATATCGGCATCGATTTTATTAACAATTCTATCGTGCCAGGTTTTCGAACCCAACAACGGGATGATCAACGGTTCATCTTTCTTCTCTTCTTCACTGTAATAAATTATTTAAATAGTTTCTCATTTGAGGGTTTGATGTTTGGTTAGCTTTATAGGTTATGTTGTGGACGTAAATTTGGAAAACATGAGACTTACCCTATTACTTTGATAGCCTTCTCGTCGAGACACTCTATATAATCGACTTTCTTCGTTTCTTGAGGAACATTAGTTTTCAAAACGGTCTTTTTAATGGATTTCGCGAATCCGAACGAGATTTTCTTCCCTTCTTCTGCCATTATTCCGTTTCGATCACACGGATATCTCGGTCGGCACGTTCAAAGCATAAATAAATGATCGCTTATGTTATTTACATTGATTTAATACTACATTCCATTCAATCGATTAATAAATTAACTGCAACATTGTACAATCACTATCACTGTCTCTGAACGTTTACGAAAACACGACGATGGACCACTAACTTATTCGTAGTAAGATGGACACGCACTTTATTAAAATGAATGTGGACTGGTGGTCGCGTTTACATGAACGCGAACGGGGCTAGTTTTCTTAAGGTAATTTACAATGGTTTCGAATTGTTTATACCTGGTATAAATTACTATAGATTGTCAAAAAAATGATCTGGCATTTTAAGAACAATTTTTAGAAGTAAAACCAGGTGTTTTCTTAACAATTTTTTAAAAAAGGTCTACAATTTAGAACAATTAATTAAGAAAAGTAGAAAAGCACTGTGGATACGATTTTTTTAATGAAAAAAGGAAAGTGGCATTTTTTGAACGATTTAAACAATTTTATTTGACTCACAAAGGATTAACGTTAAGGATAAGGAAGGTATTTAAAAGCACAGTTATTTAAAAAAAAATTGAGAATGATCGTTCAGTAATTTTTTAATTTTTAGAATGGCCTTTATTTTTGATAATTGATTTCGTGTATGTTGTACACAGGTTTTCACAGAATTTTTTTCTTTTCAACTTTGTCGATTCTACTCTACCCTAATTTATGCACCGCAGCGCGTGACTTTACCATTATGCACCGTGTCGCGTACGCAATTTATTTAAAATCAGTCTACTTTCATACTGAGTTCATTATTCCAACTTTTTTGTACTCTAGAAATAAGAATTTAGAAATATCTTTTGCATTTTCAAATACTTTGTACGACATTTTATTTGGGCAACTACTTACAGAATATAGAATAATCAAATCTACACTAATTGTAGTATGCCTGTACAATCGATTACACAGACAATATGCAATAAAACAATAGCTGCGACATCGTATACGTACACATATATGCATGCTGGTTTAATTTTCCCCTTTCATTACTTATGCTGTGTCACTTTAATTGCATACAAATTCGATAATGCGTTTTTCTGTTGCGGTAGCTAATTAACTGAGGTAGTCAATAATTATTTAACAATTGTACCGTACTAATTCTTCAATGAATTTATACAATTTTACTTCTTTTTTTGAACCTGCACAATTAACAACCTGAACAAAGTGAATAAATACGTAAAATTAACGACCCGAACAAAGCGAACAGGGCAGTAAAATTAACAACCTGAAAAATATGAGAAAATCTGTAAAATAAACAACCTGAAAAAGACGAATAAATCTGTAAAATTAATAACCCGAACGAAATTCTTAAACCTATAAAATTTGGAAAAACAATGAGAAAGTTACGAAAATAATTCTTTTCTCGCATACTAAACGAGCAGGTGACAGAAAGAAACTTGCATGCTGTCTGGAATGTTTTTAGAAGTAACTGTAGTGGATGTATTTCAATCTCCGTCGAAGGAGGAAGTCATTCTCTTATCTTTCGGTGCAAGAATTACAGTTAGCATCGGCGACCAGTTGAGGACAGTAGTCACGGCTTCTGAGTCGAAGTGTTAGCGTGTTTCAGAAGCAATTACAACACTAGCGATGGGACTGAGAGTTGCTTAACATCGAATTCCTGAAAATCCCATTCTTCAAAATAGCTAACCAGGCATGACTCTTTTATTACAGACGTAATGAAAGTCTTTATTACAGACTTAATGAAAAACGCTGTTACTCACACATTTTTAAGATATCGCAACAAAAAAATACCCACAAGTACCACAATGTACACACTGTTGGAGGACGTATATGTTGCAAAAATAGGCCCATCAGATTTTCCCAAAAAAATTCTAGAATATACCACTTCTCCAGTTTATTAATAAGAAATGATTACTTCATTCAGACGACTGTGGCGCGGTGATTTTTTAAAATTTTACAAGAGAAAAATTCTTACAAGTACCACAATTTACATACTTTCGAGGACGTATATGTTGAAAAAATAAGTACGTCAGATTTTCCGAAAAGATTCCTGAAGATCCCGCTTTTCCCAGATAGTTAAGCAGGCACGACCCTTAATATCGATTTCGACTTGGTAGTTCTAGTGTTAATGAGCAGGTCGTTGAATTTGTCCCACCACTAGCACGTAGTTGCAGGCCTCCAGGTAGAGGGGTTAGCGTGTTTTAGAGGCGACAACAGCACTGTATGCAGATACGAAGCCAGGGTAAACCGGGAAGCCGTAGTCCGCGGACCATAGTAATCGTAGCAGCTCCGAACAGTCGACGACATTCGGAAGCCGCGGACACTCTGGAATCCAGGTAAACGATTTTTCTCTCAGACATCGAACAGACATTCACTTGAAAGCTCTTCCTCCAGCTGGAACCGCAGTTTCATTGACTGCGTCGATCGTATGTGGGTCATGCGGTATCTCATCTGCAGTGGGTGATCGAATTAATTTAGTTAAATTCATTTCCAGCAGTTGAATCTTGAAAATTGGTTTTTTAATCGCGCGATGAATAGTCTTCGGATATTTATTATAAAAGAGTAGAAAAGAGACGTTAAATCAAAATGTATTTCTTCTATTATAGTGTTTTGTATTCCAGTCAGTGATGCATTCATTCATAAAATTCGCGGTTTAATGATTAATTGCGTAGTCTACGGTGCTGTTGAATGTACACTAGTAATTTGCGAATATTAATATCTCATATAAAAATGATAAGTATTCAGTGTACAAAGACTTTCATTTAAAAATTGTTTCGATGGGAAATTGTTAGCTTGTGGTCCGCGTACTTTGATTACTCACTGTAGAAAACATTTTTCACTTCATTTCAGTTTTTAATTTGCACAAACTTTTGCTATCTAGCTATGCCTTTTCGTTTTTATTAGCAATTTGAACCTCTCGGATTTGTTCAGTTATTGTCTAGCTATAAATAATTAAAGACTTGGGTGCAGGAACAGGGTGAATCCGATAAAAACTGAACAGAGCTTCAACAATTACGATTTTTTTGCAAAATGGTCTTGCCCAGTTCTTGAATCAAGGACTCAAATTACTGTTGCTGGAATTATATTTGATAAATGACATTCCTTTATTAGAACCAAGTGCCTTCTAATTCTCCAGATCCTGAAACCCAGTTTCATTTAATTTAATCGACGAATTTGTTTCATCTCAAAAAATTCACTATACCATCATCCTCAATTTCGTCATTCATACGGTACTCCACCGATTATCTTCCATTATCCAGTCCCATTGCCAAAATCGCATCATCGAAGCAATAATTACGTCACCGCCGAAATACAGTGGCGAATTAAAAGAGTCCACGGGTTAACTGTAAAACGGTGACCATAATCGCGCGATTCTGATGCTAACGGAGAAGATCCTGCAGCCGATTTGTTCCGCTAAGAAATTCTATCCTCCGCTTCCGTGTTTTTGTTCTGCGAGGATAAGAACGAACGTAAGAAGCTATCGTTCTTGAAAACTTTTGCTCCGATACGGTCCATCAACTTGTGGAGTAAACGACGATCAATCGATGACAATGCTACCGTTCTTTTCTCTGACATCAACGGGTCAGATAAACGACTCCATAAACTGTTTTATTGTGTAACTATCTGAAAAGAGCATGACTTTAAAGAATTTTTCTTGGACTGATTAGAGGATCTTTTTTAAAACGAGGAGGTTGTTTTAAAGCATATAATTTGTACTAACTGTCGGAATTTTTTTATTGCACAATCTTTAAAAATGGCTGATTGACAATCTCTTGGAGGAGTCAGTTTTAGTAATTTTTTTAAAAGAAATTAGGGGATCTTTTCTAACAACAAGTACGTTGTTCGATAGTATATAGATTGTATTAATTATAGGAATTTATCGCAGGGGATTTCAATGAGAACTTTTGCCGAAAATCGACTCCAAATGAGTAAAACAAAGTCGATAGCATTGTTGTATGTAGTCGGTAGGAAACGACTAGCGACCAACGATCGACATTTCGAGGGACAGACCTATTGTCATTGAAAATTTCGCAACCGGAATTGGTATCGACAGAATCATGCGGTGCGCGGGGTGCATTGAACTTACATGCTCTCTCGCGTCGTATCAACAAGTTGGATTCTAGTTCGATGCCACCGTAAATGTAGTCGAGTGAACAATCGTTTGCGACCGGATCTACGTGCTGCCCGGAACTCGATGTATAATACCGCGGAAACGGCCTGGGAAATTATATTTGTTATGGGGAATCGGACACTGGCCGCCATGCCACCCGAGGACGATCTCATCTGACCGCGCGTGGCTACCGGACGGAACGGTCATTAAACGTCTGTCGCATAGTGTTCCTCTTTTTTCATAGTCCTCCCTGCCTTCATACTTCAGTGAAAGCTTCGGATGGCATTCATTCCCGATACAGTCCGCTAACAATTGCCATTGCGCGTAACTATTTTTCTCAAAAACTAACAACGCGCTCACAGAGACCTCCATTTTCCGAGAAGCAGGATTTTGCAGAATTTTTTCTGGAAAACTTACGCATCCTTTTTTTGAACGAGCACATTGATTGAAAGTGTATAGATTGTACTAATTGTAGGAATTTTTATCTTGCAAAATATTTGAAAATGGCGGAGTAACAGATTTCCTTTCAGAAGCGTGTTCTCACAATTTTATTTAGGGGATGTTGAGGAATTGTTTGGAGAAAATCTAATGGGTCTTTTTTTAAACGATTAGGTTGTTTGCAAGTGTGAATATTGTACTAATTGTAGAAATTTTTATCTTGCAAAATCTTCAAAATTGACTTATAAAATAATTGTCCTTTGCAACTTCATGATCCTTCTAGTATCATACCGTGTCCCAACATTTTTAGAATAAAGAAAACCTTCTTACGTTTCTTGTTCGGGCAATTTTTAGATAAACAATGCGGCTGCTCCTCTTCCATGTGTACCCGCTACTGTTCTTCCTGACGGGTATCGTCGCATCAGGGATCGGTAAAGCGTGGCAGGTACTGCCGTACGCGACTTATGCTTGGAGCCACCCATCCTGGCCACGATCAGACTCCTCCGCGTTCGAAATTCGCAGCGTGAGCGGCGTTGGTCATCTAGATTCTCTAGGAGATGCTCAAACGAATCTCAAGCACGACAAAATCGATCTCGACACCGAGCAAATAGAACCGAACAGTCTCCCGGCGTCTGCTTTGCTCAACAAGAAGCCTCAAGGAAGATTCCAGCGAATCCTGTTGGCTGCTGACGATGAACAGAGGAACAGAGATGAGTAAGTAACGAAAATAATTACAGTGGGTGTACAAAATGTTCGTACACTTTTTAAAATGGAATAACGTTTTTAGAATTGTACCAAACGACCTGACTTTTTATAATTAATTACAAGGATTGGTTTATGAAATGAAATGCAAAAAAGATGGAATGTAGGGTCAAAACAAACATTGTATTACCTTTTTTTATCGTTATCGCCCAGAAATCGAGACGAAGCAGTCGACTCGGAGATCAACGAGAAGATTTTCCAATCGGGGATTATGATGACAGTCCTGCGTCCAGATGACGGCCTCGGAGGCATCACTGCCAACGCAGGTGACGGCGTGTCGAGGGTCCGAAGGGATGCTGACAACGAAACAAAAATGGAGCAGATCGCAACCACGAAAAACATCCGAGAAGGTCGCACGAGTTCTCCGGAGTCTTGGTCGTCGCAATCTTTGTCCGTCGAGTTTCCTCATCGAGGCTTGGATCAGATGATCCAGCAAACAGTGGAGGATGAAGAGTCGCCTAATTCGAGAAGCTACCAGACTCGCAGAGCTGACTTCGTTACCAGCCATCATAGACGCAGTTATGATCACAGAGACGCTAGAGACATGCCTGTGTCCAGAGGATACGACGACTATGATTACTATAGGAACATGCCCAGAGATAGGGAATACGATCCTCTGGTTTATCGGAGGAGGTATAGTTATTATTATCCTGATCGCTACCGAATGGAGAGGAACTACTATATGCATGTGCCTCAGGAGAATTCTTATTACTACGACAGGTAAAGAAACACGATTCAACTTATTAAATTTAGATAAACCCTTTGCAGTTATTTTAACTCGACAGTTAACTTCCTAACTATAATAATTCGATTCTATATCATTTTTTTTCATTTTATGAATATAATTGATGTAACACCTACAGTACTTAAATGTTTAGTGGCATATTTAATCATCTAAACAATGTTTTGAACAATGGTGCAATTTCTAAATTGATAAGGGTTAATATTTGTTTGTGAACGTCTGTGAAGATGAATGAATGGAAAACGAAGTCGTGTCTATGCTCTATAGCACTCTTTAGACCTAACACAGTGTACTATACTTCATCAGATACAGAGACGAGGACCTGGACCTCTACAGAGGGCCCAGACCAACGCCAAAACCAAAGAGGATCATCTATTACGCGACACTTCCTGAAATAGTCCGCAAACCCGTGGACCTGAGGAACTATCCCAGACCCTACGAAGCTCCAAGGACACCAGGGGCCAGGGACAGGACCTACAAACGTATTCCGGGGAACGTCGATCCAAGTGGTTACCGTTTCAGACGACTCTACGATGCATACGACTCCTATCTGAAGAGGTCCAGCTTCGACAGGCCTTATTCCTACCCTGACGAGGAAGCTAGACGCAAGATGGCGATAGAGAGTCTCAGGAATAACGAGCCAATCGATCAGACCACCGACAGGAAGCTGGCCAACCAGGTGTCCGTCAGGGACGATGGCAAACTGCCCTGGCCAGTGCAGATTGGAACCGAAGTCAGCGTTAAGGATGACGACAGAGTCCCTGGAAGGAAGATTTATGGGGACAGCAATGGCTACGAGAGATTCCAAAGTGCTCAGTTGCAGAAGGCCCCGGATGCCACTGGCTCCAGCGAGCTGCAGAGCGATAATTAAGAAATGGTTGTTTCAGTGGTCCTTTAATCAAAGTAGTTCATTCCGAGGAAGCCTTTTTCTGATAATTTTTCACTTTGATACGCTGTCTTTTTTATTATTACTGAACTGCGGGTTTTATGCATTTGTCGCGTGAAACGAATAAACAAAACAAACTGAAAAATGAGAGGAATGATAAAATATTGTTACAGTATTTTTTATCTTCTTAAGATCATTGAAAGGAAAAATACTTCCTTATATCGTTTTTATTTTGCATGAAAATCCGCAGTCCAGTAATGTTTATTGTACTATTGTGATCCGCGGAGTTTCCGTCACCTTTCCTAAGCATTTATCGCTGTTTATAACTCATGCGACTTACTCGTGACCATTTATCGATGATCGTCGTTCGAATTATACTTACCACTTCATAGGAAATAGGAACATAATCGCATTTTTAATACCAAATACATTCTTTCAAAATACTTGTTTAATTTTCTCCCAATCAATGAAACTCTCGTCCGTCAGGGTTTAAAGTCGTTTTCTTCACACGAAAAAAGTGTTACAAATAGAAACATCAATACATTCAATACTAAACCATTAATCAAAATATTTGACCGTACACTTGTTCCTCAATATACAAGCGAACAATTTAGAAAGACGTTTATTTAAAAATATAATTTAAATTGCCTTTCGTGGATCCTCAATTATGATTTCAGTCTTTTCGTTGCTTTCTTCAAGAGAAACTTCGATAGATTCTCGGAAAAATTGGACTTCGTCACTATGCGGTTTAGTTCCAATGTCCATGTGTTAACCTAGGTTGCAAATGAATTTATTGTGGGCGTAAGATTGTTGGAAAAATAAGTGTACAGGATGTTTATTAATTATCTTCAAGAACCGCGATGTTTTTTACCATGTTAGGTGTCTTTCCGTTGATGAAGCCAGATAATTCTTCTGGTGTCATGTTGAGAATATTGCACGCGGTTTTCGCAGCTTCTTTTTCACTGGGTTCATCCTCTTTTGGATTTTTCTGCTTCTCGTAGTCGCTTTGAGAGTCGCAAAGCCTCTTCAAGAAGTCCTGGAATCGTTAAAAAAGTCCAAAATTAAAATCTTTCTCCACAAGTGAGAATTTCTTTTTCAATTTCTATGAATAAATACATTTTCGTTTATACCTTTACGCTCTTCAAGTACTCCACGTTTTGACTTTTCGCGGCTGATAATTTCGTTGTCATTGATTTAATAGTCTCCTCATAGTTAGCTCTCATGTTCTCAACCTTCTGTTGCACTGCCTCTTCGAACTTTTTACTAGTTTGCGTTTCTGACTGAAAATGGACATATTGAACATTTATTGTAATTCAATAATACTTCCTTTATTAATCTGCCGAACACAGTTATCGTTTCACTATTTTCATCCATTACTCAACTGCTACGAATATTTTAGTAGTATAGTTAGTATTATTGATTAAATATAGTTAGTATTATAGCTCTGTTCCTTCGAATCGAATATTTTTATCGTTTGACACTTCTCCTGTTACACAAAATAAACAAGATACCTAAGAAGCTCAAATTAGGTGTGACACCTTTGTACATTTTTTGTCAATTATGGCGTTTTATAAAGATGTCTAATTTTTGTTAACAGATAAACTTTGTTTAACGCTATTGATTGAAGTATGTGTACCTGTACCTTTTCCATGTCAGCCTTCGATTTCTCGTTGTGGGAAAGCAATTTGTCCTTCTCGCTGTTCAAAATGGAGATCTACAGAACGATGCTCATTAACAAAAGAAAATACCCATGAAATATTTAACAATTCTCATTTGGAATATCCACCTTGGCTTTCAATTGCGAATTATTCGACTTCACAGCTGCGATCTCGTTCTCCAAATTTTTGATTTTCAACAGAAGTTGGTTCTTCTCTTTGTTCAAGTCTGCTAACTGGCTTTTGTAGCTGTTCAGCAAGAACCCCTTGTTGGCATTCGTTGATTCCGATCTTATCAACCTAAATGATTCAACTGATTAACTGTTATTCTAGATGACTAACCGGTTACATTACTGCAGATCTTCCGTGTTCGATCTATGGTCGATCAAAGTATGAACACACTTGCTTCTCAGCTGTGTGATCATTGTAAAATCCTCGTCCGCCTTCTTCTTCAAGTTCGCTAACTCCCTGCTCCTCTGCATGTCTCTGTAATGAACAGCGTTGCTTTTCTCATGGTTCTCCTTGCTGATATTGTGCTGCACCCATTCCCGAGTATCCTCTATCCTCTTTCGAAGCTCCAGGTTCTCCGAAATCAATTTATTCAAGTTGACCTCGCTCGTGTCCATCTCCTGTTGCAGTTTCTCGAAGCATTTGTGGATCGATTCACATTTCTCCGTTTTGCTCTTCAGGGCTGCTCTCGTCTTCGTTAATTCCCGTTTTAATTTGTTCGATCTCGTCACTACCACCCGCAACTGACGAAATTGTTAAGTGTACTGATTAATTCGTAGACCTTTCTTAGGGAATTTCTCGATGACTTTCACGTTTCGAGTGATGCACCTTTTTGCGCAGCTTGCTGAAGAGATTCTCATGATATCTCAGGCGTTTGCTGCATTTTAGTTGATAGTTGTTTCCTCGTTTCTCGGCCATGCGAGGACCAAAATTTTCAAGGACAGATGTGCAGATTCGAACAATTCTCTCTTGAAGCATCTCGTTCTCCTTTCGAGCTTCCGTCTTCACATCCTCCAAATTTCTGTAATGTTTCAGCATACTTTATCTTCAGTTAGGAAAAGGGGAAACAGCATTTTACTTGAAAAATATAATAACCTTTTGTACTTTTCTTTTGCTATCAATTTTTTCTTCAGAGCTTCGTCAAGATCCATTTTCGTACGACTCAGTTTCTGTTCGAGTTCCGAAATCATCGACGCGTACAGCCTCCTAGAAGTTAGCCCCCACTTGTTGAATTAAATAATTTCAACAGTTGTACTGAGCTGTGCTAAGTTTGCGCTACATCGTGGTCGGATATTAAAACTATAATATACAAAATAAGACGAAAAATTGAGAAAATGATTTTTTGAGTAGCCCCTCATTTTTCATTCTTTTCAATTTATTCTG
Source organism: Lasioglossum villosulum (assembly GCA_963971365.1). Classification (NCBI taxonomy): domain Eukaryota; kingdom Metazoa; phylum Arthropoda; class Insecta; order Hymenoptera; family Halictidae; genus Lasioglossum; species Lasioglossum villosulum. The sequence continues at coordinate 5,865,863 of OZ020497.1, read as the reverse complement.
TGCAGCACAAATTTAGCACAACACACCTCAACCGTTGAAAGTATTTTTGTTTAACTTATAGTGCTCACTTAAATTTACAAAGTTTGAGATCCCAAAGCGAAATTCTTGCTTCACAGGGTAGTCTGTCCCTTCCAGAAATTGGCTTGACCACAGCTTGGCAAAGTAAGGGAATAGCAAACAATAAACGTGCAATAAAAAGAATTACAAATTCCGACATTTTTATCCTACCTTTTTAAATGTAGTTTCAATGGACTGCTGACATTCTTCCGATTAAAACGAGTCCAAACACGACGTAGATCGGACAAGTTTTACAGACTTGATATAAATGACATAAATAAAGCATACGTGTGATTGCTATAACGAATTCTGTAAAAGTAGACCGATATATATCGTGTTTGGGCTCGTTTTAATGGGAAGAATCTCAGCAATATATTGGTACTGATTTTGAAAAGTTAGGATAAAAATGACTGAAGTGGTGGGGGAGGTGAGCACTACCACTCTGCTTGCTCGTCGTTTTCGTTGGATACTTCGGTTGATATTTGGACGTAACAGATTCAGTGAAATTTAAGCGAGCACTACCGTATCAGGCTTCGAGGAACGTACGTCCAGCAACGTTCGCGAAATTCCGCGATCGTAGGAATGATTGTAAAATTTCTCCGTCGCGTTTGACACAGGAGAAATGTCTACAATTCCCGTACGAAATCGCCGGCCAGCATATTACGATTTACGTGTTGGAATTTCATCGGATACTTTTATGAATTCCATTTTATCATCGAGCGGCGTGCAACATGCAACGTGCACGCGTCCACGCAGAAATTCGATGAATCCGGCTGCAATCATTTCGGCTGCCTCGAATTTTCGCCGACAGCCGAAAAAATCGGTAGGTTTTTCCCAATTAAAATAAAAAAAAAAGAACGGAGGAAAAAGAGAATTTTTTGGCTGTTTTCCATTGGTCGAACAACTCACTCGGTCTCCTTGCTCGACGATGCTTCCACCTTTGTCCGTCGCTCGCTGTGCTGATTCGATTCGATCGGTCGATATCGCGTGCCGGGGAAACAACGGAAAAACATTTACGTTAACTGTACTCCATTATACGTCGAATAGCGTTCTCAAAAGATGAACGGGCTCTTTGATTAACCCTGCATTGCTCATGCGAGAAATATTAAACGCTAAACCACTGTCGGTCAAAATGACCAAATTTTTCTTTTTATCATCATTAAAATTATAAAGATTGAGACTGAGGTAATAAAAATTGCACACAGTTGCAATTAATACATCTTGTCATCTTAGTGTTAAGGGAGCATTCTGGTTTTTAATTTTCAAAAACATCAAGATTTTCAATGTTTCCGAAATGGAAAAAAGAGAGGAAGACAAATCTGTAAATATAAGATTTATTGTCCACATACCTCGGTGGCCCTATTGACAGCAGATAGGGCTTCCGCTATCAGCCATTGAGGTGCTGGATCTTCGTCGACGCTCCAAAATGTCGAAGATCCCTTTTGCTTCAAATAAATGCATCTCGGAGACGAGCGGTTTATAGCTGCAGCCTCTTCGGTGATTTGTGACGTTTTTGGCTCGATGACTGTTGATAAGGTTTGCGTGAAAGTTGTTTTCGTTTCGGCGTCGATTTTCTGTCCTAGGAGAAAAGTTGTTCATTTCAATGGGGAGTTGTACGGTACCAGTATGATAATACTGGTCTTTTACTGCTAGCATAATTAATTACTTAGTCTGCTAATTGTATGCATTTGTAACAAAAATGAGACGTTTAAATTTAAGGCAATAGAAAAGTTTAGAAAAGAACTCCGATACATTATCTACAGTCTCCTCTAAAATGATTAAAAGGATATTTTTATTTTGCCACTATCCCTTAAAATCAAAGGAAATTATTTTTATCTTGAATAAAAAACCACAGTTTATACGATACAACTTTCTGGTTCCTAAAAATTATTAATCTTTATAATAAAGAAAAGATCTGTTTCTCCTTATTAAGCTCCGATTATATTAAAAATTATATTTTTTTAAATTTCTGCATAAAATTCGCGGATTGAATATAACGCAGTATACTTTGATAACGTTACCGAACGAGTAACGTGATCATTCTGAGCGCTGCTGCTACCTGGTGCAATTATTCGTTTCTACCCTCTGTGCTTCTCGTTTGCTGCGTTGATAAGCAAGCAATCTCTCAGGTCGATATTATATAAATGGTTTGATACAATTATCAAGATTAATATTCATTAAGAGTACAATCTTTTTTAATTATTAACAAACTCAGATCTTTATGTCGTTTGCAAATACAGCACTTTTCTTTCAATTTGATTAGAAGCGACCACTTCGAAATTCCTCCTAAATTCATTAAAAATCAATTCTGTAATTAATTCGCTTAATTCCGGGGAAATACGACCTGACAAATCGACAGAAAGTTTCGCGACAGTAAAAAGCCCAGATCGTCGGCGGAGTGCAAAATAAACGGAGCGTTCGCGACACAATGGAACGATTAGCCCGAGAGAATGTTATTCGCAGCAGCTGGGGTGCGGGAAACGGGGAAAAAATTCGTTAGCAACGTCCGGTCCGTTTCATAATGGAATTCGCTGGTCGGCCAGTGTGGGATACACACCATACACCATATACCTACCGGAGGTTAAAGAGGACGACAATCGGGGACATATGGGGGATCGTTGCAGAACTACGCGTTAGGATACACATGTAACGCCTTCAAATTACAGAGTGGCCAACCTCCATCCATCACAACTGGGGCCCCATGGGACTCACGGTCCCTGAAAGCACCGCCCCAACGTTTAAGTCGTTAGCAATTTCCTGCACGGGACTATTTTCGGGCCCAAATTCCATATGGCCCGATAATACCCGATAATACGACCATGGGAGATTGGAGAAAGGATCTTCGTCTCATCCCATCAAATGGTACGCATCCATCGGATTATGAGATCATTCGAGAAAATAATTTCTACATCCGTATATCCTCGTTGCTTTTCACTCTGTAGAAAAATTGTTTAATGCGCTCGGCGATGGAGATGTTTTATTTGCACTTGTCGATTGGATAATTATATCTCTATTCTACATAGTCGAAGTCATTTAATTAACGAAACCGAAACATACGCAATTTTGATTCGTTTCTCGAGTGTCAGGCCGCGATGACAGTAAATTAATTGGCAACTATAGAATAATTTGAAGTTCTCGTTTCAATCAAATAGTTTTTAGAAATACCGCTATTCTAGTCGCATCTGCCACACCGAAAGTCCAGCTAATTATATGAAATAAAACCTCTCGAGGTTTCGGGAACGAAATTTTTCATCGATCCGTTGTCTGTCGCCTGTCCACCAATTATTTCATAGCTAATCAATAAAAATTAAAACGATGGGGACGACCAAATTATTGGAACGCGATTTCAAGAAGAAACATAATGCCTATTATTTTTTGCTTTTTGCAATCAAGTTTGACAATTTTTATTTTGAAAATTGTAATAAAATTCAAGGTATAAATTGATATTCTTAAATTAACCTTTTGGCTATTTTACACGTGACTGGTTAGAGAGAAATATTGTATATTTGAAAAATCTTCAAATGTTTCTAGCATTTGGCTCAACTGATTTGTGGCATGATATTCTTATCAGTGACCACAGTAGTCGATTGTCATTGGACCAGCCAGGCATTAAAATTGTCTTAACAGCTGATTTGAAGTCAGAACAGCCAATTATCGGCGAATCGTTGAAGCGCAAATTTCGCAAAATAACGATCGAGGGAAAATTAAACGAAAGCCGCGTTCGTGTTCGTAGGGCATCATGGGGAAGGTTAACGAACGCAATGAGATCGGCATCGTATGTGCACGCGTGTACATACTGTATATATCGAGGTTGGGGGGCCCGGCCAATAAAACGATCACGTTCAATAAAGTATCGCCGATTATACGGAGCAGGTTGCGGGTCGAACGGCAAATGAAATTTGTTTGTCAATTAAATGGCGATGCCGAGGCGAGTTTTCCCTATACTTTGCCCGTCGGTACACTAATTAATTTCCACGCTCGGGTTCACTTTATTTACGCGCGACAGGACTCAAAATTACTGCCGGAGAGCCGGTAAATAAAGCCAAAAACAGCTTGCCCTCGTATCGAGACCGGGGCATCCGATGGGAGGCATTGTGTATACGTTTATATTTTTCTTTAATGATCCTCCGGAAGCAATGCTCTTCCATTTTCACCGAGATTATTATGCCGTTCAATATGAGGCAACCTACCCATCCAAGAGAGAGTATAACGAGCTTTTAATTTACCCACGATATTCATAAACTCAGTCTTGATTTCAATTAGACGAATTCCAATTTCTTCTGGGACAGGATAGTCAAATCAAAGGGTTCAGTGGCGTAATGTTTGAAAAATTTACAAAAGTTACTCTTCCGTAGTTTGCATCAAGCTCCCTCCTTGACGAGTAGCCAAATTATTTATACAGTGGGTAAAAAAAGTATTGGCACAGTCTTCAAAAGTGAAGTTGTAAAATGCAACTTTTAGTATTTTTGCTACAATTCCGATGAATTGCAATTTTTGACAACATTTTTGTCGCATCCTGTGGCAAACTAATTGCTCTAGCTTTCCAAAAAAATTCAAATCGTATAATACGACATTTAAAAAGTTATCGCCTTTTTAAGAGTGTGTCAATACTTTTTTTACCCACTGTTTCTTTTCAACTGGAGAAAATTGGATTATTTACTTCAACAGTACAGGAAAATATCCCTGCAATTTCGAAAAGCATCGTCTGCTGTGTTTCCGAAAATAAATTCAGTCTCATTAATTATCAGCAAGTCACGCCAGGTCCGCAGTCACAACAAGAATCCTTCTGAATTAAATTGAAGTCGCGATCACAATAAAGCTTCTAGCTCGTATTGTTCGCGTGGCTCGATGATCCAAACCGTAGAGTAGGATCTCTGAAATCGATTCGCGTCGCCCGGTCGAATGGGACCCCGGCGTTCCCCCCTCCACTCGGTTACTATGGAATTATTGTAGATAATATGTGGATAGTTAGTGCGCGATTAGTCTGTCCAACGGATTATATTCCTCCCCTTTTCATTCCCGTGGTGCCCCGGGGGCCAGCAGCGCCGTGATAAATGACCGAATCCTTTAGTGTTTTTTACCCGCGGACCGCTTAGCTGATTCGTTCCCGTTCCCTCCCGTACCCTCCTCGAAGCCCCCCATAGCGTCATGGTGTCCCGGAACCGTGGTTTCGCTGGCCGAAGGTCGCCGGCACAATTTCGCCGTAAATCACTGCAAATCGTTGACGTAAACGGCAAGGGTAATTAGATACACTTACCCGCGATAAGCCGCGCTCCTTCGACGTTCACGGGCGCCCTTCGATCTTCCAATGGGCCCCCCTCGGTCTTCTGTAACAATAGTTCCTTCACTTTATTATTAATCTATTCGGTCGATTTGATTCATTCGATTAACGTAGAGAAATTATCTTAAAGTGGTCTCAGGATTTTTCAATCGGTCACGACAATAGCAATTTCAATCGTGAACAAACAACTCACCCTCGCAGCAACGTGATCTAATTATTTTGTTTCGATTTCTGTTACTTTATGAAAGATTACGGTAATTATATAGAGGTCTGCCTACTCCGATTTACATGAAACTGTACTGTGTTATAGATTTCGACATTTTTAACAACTTTTTCCTTTTCCAATATAGGGGGGTCGCTTTTAGTTTTCGAGATATTTGCAAAAGACTATTGTTAATACTGTATTGAATTTTTCGTATTAATTTCTTCATGAAATATTTGTGATGGTTTAATGCTGGGTCAACAAAACATTAACTGACCCTATGCTCCATCATACAACCCCAGCTGTTATCATTATTATCGTGTGAAACACGAAAACTTCTGTAGAGAACGAGCACACGTTCTACGGATCTTATTTGCATAATTCAACACAGATATGTTGAAGCATGAACACCATTTCTGATAGTAAACAAAATATTACTGTTCCTGCGATTAGGACACTCGAGCATGGTTGTTTTCTGGTCATGTGTAATAGATGCTAACAAAATTTCGGAGCAACTGCTTGTAGAAATAGCTGAACACGAATATAGGGAACATAAATTAATTCCTGTACTGCCTTCCTAGAGATGATCAGTATTAGACTCTGGATGTTTATGCAAAATAAGAAGTTTGCGCATCAATTGCACAGATTCATTAATAATTTGAACGTGGTAAAAATAATATACAGGGAGGTCCGTTTAAATAAGAACGTCTAAATGTCTCTTCAGGTTATTGTAATGCAACAAATATTTGTTACATAATGTGCATGCTGTTCATGGACCAATATCTGGCAAGAACATTTTTTTCCTAAGTTCATTTTTTTAAGTTATCAAGGTCATCGGTGTTTTTTGAAATAACTAAATTTTTTTCAATTGCATCGTGTAACTGATGGAAAAATACATTCAGATATGTATAGTAACATGACCTTGAAATGACTGATTCAGTTGCTCAGTTTGATGCACTTTGATGCAGTCATGTTATTGTGCATATCTGAATGTATTTTTCCATCAGTTACACGATGCAATAAAAAAATGTAGTTATGTTTCGACAAGTGCCGATGACCTTGATAACATCGAAAAAAATGACCTTAGGAAAAAAATATTCGTGCCAGATATTGGTCCATTGACACCATGCACGTAACAAATATGTTCTGCATCGCAATAATCTGAAGAGATATTTAGGTGATCTTATTTAAACGGACCTCCCTGTACATACACACTCAAGTCTCTTAATATTTTCACCGTTTTAAATTGCACCTGCTCAATTTTGTTACAAATGCATCAAATCTGGAGCCTAATCGTTGTAATTACTTGTAAGTACAACAAATCGTGAAACATTTCAAAGAACAAACAAAATGTTAATAAAGTACTAGACCAATCTACACTCTATCGCGTTTCAGCAATTTCTTGGTCGCAACGTTGTTAATCCATTGCCTGTCCAGCATCTAGGGGTGGTTTGCGAGGTATGAGGGTTTTTTGACGCAGCCTTGCAACCGACGTCGCCTAATTTCGAGCCTCACCGTTGTTTATTGTCGAATCCTTTTAGCCGGGAATTGCTCGTAAGAAGTTCCATTGGAGAAGCTGGGCGAAGGAAAAACCAGGAAGGGGAGGGGGTGGAAGAGATTCCGTCATTAACGCGACCGAGACCGACCCACCCCCGTCGTCTATAACGACGAGGCTCGTATTTCGTTCACTTAAGAATCCGCCGGGATCGTTACCGTTTTAATGCGTGGACTCTCCCCTCGAATCGGTGGCACTCGCTGCTACACGGGTTCGCTCTTTTTTTCTTCGGCCGAATTCATATTTTCATTTCGGCGCGTTAATGAACGCCGACGCGCCTTAAAAGTTTCGCGTAAACCAAAATATCGCATTAAGATGTACGTTCTCTTTAGCCAGTACCTCGCCGACCATAAAGGAACCGAGATTCTGTTTCGTTAGTGGCGCGACGACATCGTTCTCTACTTATTTCAGATTTTTATTGAATTTATGGAACGGTAAGGAGAGATTTAGCCAGCTGTATCGGAAATACAATGATTTATACAGCATCGTGTGCAGGTGTACACTGTACTGTATTTATTCAGAAAACTTGTGTACTTTCGATTATTTCTTCACGAAACTTTCACTGATATATTCGCGATATTTTCCTGATTACCACGAATCCAAACAAGTTGCAGTTTGCATCCTGTTCACGCGTTTAATCCATAATAGAACCTCGATTATCCGACCGGACGAAGGACGTTTCATCTCGATCAAATTGCGTTTCGAATTATGTCGCGATTGGGCTCGCTTTAACCAGAGAAAAGCGACAAATATGTTGGTAACAGTTTCATTCACAATTACAACTTCGTTTAGTTAAAATGATTTATGTCGAAACAACGTGCTCCGTTGTTACTCTTCATCTTGTTATTCAGGATGGTCTAAGAATCTTTTTCTTCGAGTATTTATTTATTTATTTATTATTGCTTTAAACCTAGTGGTTTATATAGCAAGTACAATATTATTACAATTAGCTTACATTAACTAAATGAAACATTATTACTAAATTCTAACGGAACATTGTTTGAGAAAATTAAACATTATCTTCAGACCTTGTATATCAGGTTTACATAAGAAGGAACTAATACAAAGGGGGAAACAGTACTTGCCTTTGAGGAGCTTTGTTTCTAATGTGTTACGTTCGTTTTCGTAGTCTGGACATTGCCATATAACATGATTTAGATCCTGAAGCTCATCTCCGCATTGGCACGTACTGTTAGCTATCTTTTCTTCGAGTATCTTTATTTTTTCAGAACTATTACTGCAAGGACTCTGTCAAATCTTGTCTTCAGGAATGACAGCGTTTCAAGATCGAGGCGAGAAGAAGGAAGCACAAATCCAAGTGAGTGGACAGTAAAATTCGTTTTCCCGGGACCGTGAATTGTATTTTCCAGCGGCAACGTTCCGTGAATAAGCGTGTATGTATTTCATCGGGAAGTGGCCGGAGCCAGAGATCCCGATTACGGGAGCGGCTTTCAGCGTTGGCCAAGCAAACCGAGCTCTAGAAATTCCGTTTCGAAGTGGACGTTCGTTCCGCTCTTGTGCGCGATTCGCTGGCCTAGGTCACCTCATATTTATAATAGATGTGCCTCGGTGAATACCGCAGGCCTCGAACGAATATAACGTTACGAAATGGCAAAACCAGCCGCCGGGGATTTCGCGAGAGAATGGGATAGAACGAGAGAGAATGATAGAGGTACGGCTCGTTAAAGACACGCCCATGGAAAATACAGGGCCGGTCCAGAGCCCGCTTGACATTAAAATCGCATTTGCCGCTTTTCCGCGGAATCCGCGAGCGGTTTAGTCCATCGATTACTCCGGACGATGTTACACGCGATGCACGAACAACATTAAATTGTAATTTAACCAACGACAACGGCGCGGCGGCAGCGCTGCGCTTCTCCTAACGATAAGTGACTCCATCGCGACTCGGAACGATCACGAGACCGATTCCGCGTTCGTATCCGTTTCGCGTGAGGTCCCGTAATTCGAGACGCGATTCGACTCGCGCGGATTCGTTCCTTTCCTGTCCGTGTATCCTTGTATTCCGCTCGTGCGCGTCAGAAAAATCGCAAGATTGAATTCGCTCGGATTGCTCGCAGCAATCGTGCTAACAGCGTGCGATCGACTGGACAATTTCATTCGATTATTTTCATAACGCTATTCTCGAAGATCTCCAATTTTTTTTAAACATGTTTACGTAGTCCGAGAAATCAAGAATATAATGCACATTATCGATCTCGATGAGACACAGCTAACACGATAATATAAACATTGTCGACTGAAAACTTCAACATAAAATCGATAATTTCGTGTTTCCAGGTTTTTTGAAAAATCGATCCTGCAACCAACAATTCTGATAAAATTCAATGTCGTGTGTGAAATTGGGTAGAATGTTCATGAATTGTTTCGTGACTTTTTGCTGACCAAAATCAAGTCCACAACCCTTGTGGTAGGGGTGCTGAGTTGAAATTCGTCACGGAGGGTTTTCTTGAGGAGCAAAATTGCAAAATAATTCTGGTTTAAGGTCGACGGTGTACGTTCCGGGAGATAGTCTTCATCTTCCACGATCTTCGCTCGAAAAAACTATGTTCTCACTGCGTGGCGGTTTCGTCGAGCCGATTAATCATCCGTCTGAGGGATAGGAGTCGATCGAGTCGCAGGATCGAGCGTTAATTCCGTTCCGAAATCTGGCGTCAGCGGTTTTTGCGCGTCGCGTACTCCTCCCGCGGCCAATAACACTCTGATCAGAAGCGACGCTCGCAAGGGAGGAAAACGCCGCGGCGAGCGCATATCGGTTCCCTCGTTTCATCGGGGCTCTCGAACGAGAGTACACCTATAATTTGTAACGTGGCTCGGGCACCGGACTAATGGAAAAATGCGTTCCGGCCAATTTTACGCGCAGCCGTCAGGCGGGTTATTGGCCGACGCGAGACGAACAGGTAGGCAATGAAACGAGAGGAGCAAGGCAGGACAGACGGAACCTGAGGAGTGGTCCAGAGGGACGTCCCACAATGTTGCGAATCTAGTGTCTAGGTACGTTCGTAATTTCCTGGTGAGTAGCTAGCAGGTTAGCTCCATCTTTTATGTTTCTTTGTCCCTTCAACCCTTCGTTGCATCATGATCAATATTATAGCCACCAACTCCCTGTTGTTGTAAGTTTTGTTCCAGATGTGCTCTATATAAGAGTATTTAATAAAAAATAAATTTAATATGAAATTTGATAACTTTCTCGAGGTCACTGTAGGGTTCAGCAATTATCGTAATTTTCTCTGTGCCTTCAACCCTTCGTACAAATCCCTGCTGTTTTGAGAGTTTAGTTCGAAATGTGCTCGAACAGTTTACTGATAGCAAATAAATTTGTGTATAACAACGACAAGCTCTTAATATCCAAACCGAGCCCGAATTAATCCGCCGTAGCTGTGTTCTGATTGGTCCGTGTTTTTCGTTAATAACTGTTAAACAAAGCTGCGGAAGCCATTTTTGCAAAGGAATCTAAGGAATTTGCTATTTCCAGTTGTTGAAGGAATTTTCAGACACCGTGTATATATTTTTTGAGATTTGGAATTCTGTGTCCGACGAGAATAAACAACTGAATTCCAGCGCCGTGCGACGCGGACGGTTAAAACGCAGAGCGCGCATATATCCTGTTCTCGTTTCGCTGGACGTCTCTTCGACAAATAAATGTTATCCGATATAGCGAGCAGGGGTGCCTCTGTTCCACGATCCCGCCGACAGATTTTCATTTACGAATCGCGGTCCGTGGAACGGGATTTAAAACCGACACGGTATCGCTGTATCAGCGAACGGGGGTGGTCGACGAGGAGAACAGGGGGAGGGGGTGGTGGACGGTCGTTGAACCGTTCACGGTGTTCATTTCAATTCGCCTCTAATTGAACGCTGTTCAATATTGACGAGTTAAATAATTGTCTTTGGAAAACTGAGCCCAGCCGCGTAACCGTTAATCATCCCTCCTCGGGCTGCTGGTCCCGTCGTTTTGCACGCGATCCCGGAATAATTCGCGACCCGACGCGCGATAGCAAGTCTCCCCGAAATCCTCGCCGAAACTGAACATTTCTTCCTCGTTCTAAACATTTATGCATCGTATTTCACTTGGGGAACGAATATCAATTTGCAAAAATCTATAAACAAAGTCAGAAAAATGCTGATCTCGCGTCGAAGTTCCAGAACGACATCGTTCATATTTTTACAGTGTCAGTGTAAAGGTACAAGTATAGTTTATAAAGTTTTTCAGATTTTTGGTGAGCTGCGCAGTAGCAAAAGAGATATAAAAACTACCTTTTTCTGAAATAATGTGAAATTAGAGTTTCTACATTTTGAATACAGAATTTTTTATAGTTACAGTACACTATACCAGGAGTATGAACTAAACAATCAGTGTAAATGCGCAAGTATAGTTTATAAATTTTTTCAGAATTTTTGGCGAGCTGCGCAGTAGTAAAAATGATATAAAAACTGCTTTTTTCTAAAGTAATGTAAAATTAGAGTTTCTACATTTTGAATACAGAATTTTTTATAGTTACAGTACACTATACTAGGAGTATGAACTAAACAATCATTGTAAATGTGCAAGTATAGTTTATAAATTTTTCAGAATTTTTGATGAGCAGCGCAGTAGTAAAAAAGAGTAATTTTTAGTAAGTAATTTTCATCTACCAATTTTTAATTACGAATGGTCGCAGTGACTCGATGTTTTCAGCTACATCGATAATTGTATTTAACTAAAACCGAATTTCCGATTCGACAGCGACACGTAACGATCAGCCGTTTTCAACGGCGGATAGCCAGACATTTTAGCGATATTTTCTCGGGGTTCGAGCGACGTCTCTCGTCCCGCAATGAGACAGCGTTAAACGCACCAGGTTTTTACTAATTACCATCACAACAAATTACCGGGCGGGACGACAATCACTGGAATACACGGCGCACACGATGATACGTGACGCGCATTATTTGCGCGTTGTCGCGGCCCTCGCGTTCCCTTCCGCGAGACTGGCAGCGAATGACAGGCGAATATTTAATATTTTTCGTTTACAGCGTCGCGGCAAACATTTATCCACGCTGCGCGTTGTTTGCTCAACCGAAATGCGAAAAACGACGGTTTCGTCGGTGTACTCGTCAATTTTGCAGACGTGCTTCGAGCTGATTTCTGCTGGACATAATTAATCCGCTTGTTCAATGCGATAGAAAAATAAATAATTCACATTGTCCACTTCCGTGACAGTACTATACAGGGTGAGGCACCAAAAATTTACACCGAAAATATCTCCGTTGTTTTCAGTAATACAAAAAATGTTTTTGAAGAATAACTCCTTCAAAGTTCATTTGAAAATGGAGAAAAAGATGGACATTTTTTGAACATTTTTGAGAAAGAGATGGATATTTGAAATTTGAGGAAATTAAAATTCTTTTTAATCCATCCAACACAGTGGGCTGGATAGAATTTTTCTCTAAAATTCATTAAAAAATTATTCCTACCAACGGTTAACATTCATAAAATTCATTAAATTTTATTGTCTTCAAACAAAATTAAAAATTGTTCACTTGTTACTTATTTAGTAATTTTTTAGATAATTTAAATCACCGATTTAAAATGATGATATTTCGAGTAATTGCAGTACTGAAACTTGGATCATTAGTCTGGCGTAGGTACGGACATCTGAAGATCAACCATAAATTTCGCACATTTTCCCGGAGCATTTTGCTCGGGTGGGTTTAACAGTCTGCGCGAAGCCAAAGGTCGTAGCGATCGGTAATCCCGAGGACAGTCATCGGCAGCCATTTAAGCGTGCCACTAATGGCTGGCGTCGTTTATTGCTCGTCTGGTTTGATTAACAACGACGCTGGCTCGGGAGAACGAACAAGGACGACGGATAATGACGAAGGTCTCAAGATATATATTTCTCATTGGCTCATTGTTTTCGAGCTTTTCGCGATTTTGATTAGCGTTCGGACGAGGTACAAGTCTCGTTTAAGTATTGCAATTTTATCACTAGCCGATCGTTATGCAAAATAGTAATTGAGAAAATCGTAAGAAACTGACATTAAACGAACATGTATTACCTCTAGACGAGGTCCTCAATTTTTTCAGTTTCGAATTCGAATTCTTCATTTCTATTATAACATTCTGGTATCGAATTCTGCAGTCAGTCTTAAGAAACCAAAGTTATAAACGAACATGTACTTCCTGTTTCAATTATTTTCATGAAACAAGTTTCTCAAATTCAATTTTTTCAGTTTCGTATTCGAATTCTTCATTTTTATTATAACATTCTGGTGTCGAATTCTGCAGTCAGTCGTAAGAAACCAAAGTTATAAACGAACATTTACTTCCTGTTTCAATTATTTTGGTGAAACAAGATCCTCAAATTCAATTTTTTCAGTTTCGTGTTCGAATTCTTAATTTCTGTTATGACGTTTCGCTGTCGAGTTTTTCGCATTTCGAATGGGGAGTGCGCTTTCACGCGATGAAGTGCAAGCGTACGCCACGGTGCGAGGAAGAGGAGGTCGGAAGCGAGTCCTCCGCATCGTCCGCATCGAGTAACAAGCCAGGCATTCTCGAACGTAAAGATGTCTCGGCAGTCGGCTCGGTTATATCTTCATTATAAGGCCCGGGCAGAGTTACGTACTGGAGCTTGGCGGCCTCGTGGTGCTCAAAATTATGCGCCGCCCGCAGTTATCATTGCCTTCAGGGTCAGCCGCACGAATAATTGGCTTCCACCCATATAATACCGGTCCGCGGCGGCACATACGGACGCGCTTATGGCAGTCGACGGCATCGTCCCACGATCATCTCCTCGCGTTCTAAGCGAGCCATCATCGGCCGATCCCCGTTATCGAATTAAAAACCTTCAGCTAACGGGACTCAAGCTGATTCGTTAAATTGGAATCCGCGTTTCCGCTCGCGATCTCTCAAAAACGAGAATCGAGGATGTAGAACGAGTATTGTGCAGATGGTAAGTTACATAGTCTGCAAGCTTCGTCCTTTATACCTTCTCATGTTTCTCTTTAGTTCTACCGAGTCCCTTTTAGACATCTTTAGGTATCTACTAGATTACAGTTGGACAATTTTTGTAGACGATGTATTGCGGATGATAGCACTGATTCTCATTGAACGTGTCAACGTAGTTTCAATTACGATTAGGCAGGATATGACGAAGTCTTGAATTTTGATCGTCTCCATCGCGACTTTATGGACAGCGAGCCGATAGATGTCCGAGTTTATCGAACTTGGTAGCTGAGGCGAGCAGAAGGGAGGCGGTTAGGCTCTTCTAGGCGAATCGCGAACATCTCTAGACGAAGTCGTGGCTCGGCCCGTGTCCGGAACGCTCGCGTTTTCTTACGAAACGAACGGAATGCATAAGTATTTCCGGCGGAGGGAGGATTCTCTCGGTGGCGACTTCCGGCTGCGAGGCGAGCTAGTGTCCCTAATTACCGTGTCGGTTCATGAATACGATTGCTGCCGCGCGACTCTGTCCCCTCCTCCCTCTCTCTCTCTTTCTCTCTCTCTCTCTCCGTCTTTCTTTCTCTTTCTCTTCAGGTTGTTTCTGTTCGCCTCGACCGTGGCACGGAAGCTAGCGTGGCGTCACCGGTTGTTACTCCGCTCATGAATTTATGTATCTGCATTCTCCAACGCAGTTCGAGGCACCCCGATGAAGAAGAAGAAGAAGTAGAAGAAGAAGGATCGTCCTCTCTACTCCTCCGGTGTGTTCTGGCCGCTTCCTTACCCTTTGGCACGCCTCGGTACCCTCGAACGATGTCGCGGATTCGAGGCGGCCGGATGAGCCTGACGGTTTCCCGCTGCTTTATTCACTGCCGTGGTCCACGCAACTGGAACCGTTCGCCTTTTTTTCCTGTGTTTGCCTTTGCCATTATCAACCGCCGCCGATGGATCCCTCGGTTTTTACAGAAGATCGAACCGGAGACGTTCAATCGATTTTCAGGTTTAATCATTAAACTGTTTACGCAATTCCCTGATTTCCAATTTTACGAAGTCTTTTCTAATTATTGATTTCGAAGTATGCACAGTTTTCAAACTCTTCCACAGATCATCTCGAAAATGTACGTCCCCAAACGAGACAATCCTCAAGATTAGAGGTTTTTTTTAACTCCATTATTTAAAAATAGTGGATATTTTATCGATCGCAATTTTTGATATATAAGAATTATTTTTCGCGGCGCCCTGGTACGATCAGTATTTACTATACTTGGCTCTACTGTAGCGAATATGTTAAAGTAACATACACGTGCTCGTCCAAATAGTAGAGGAAAAAGGAAATCCTCAAGATTATTTGAAATAACTCTTTCCTTTGCGAAAATCAGACCAATCAGAGCGCAGCTTTGGCGTTCGTCGAGCCAGAGTTCGTCCACAGTAACCGCGCTCCGATTGGTCCGTGTTTTTCGTTAATGACTTCTCGGCAAAGCTGTGGAGAAGATTTTCCCAAAGGAAAAAGTGTCTTCGAAGGATCCCAGGAATCGCCCTTTTGAAGGAAGTACATTTTTGGGACACTACGTATGCAGGGTGTCTCGAATTTAAACGGCAAAATTTCAGGAGTATGTAGAGGACCGAAGAACTAAAGGTCTTTTAGATATTTGCTCGTTTTTGCTTCGTTTTGAAGAAAATTGCAAAAAAGAAACAAAAGTTTTCATTTTTGTACTTATTTATTTACATTTACGTTATCGTCTATTTAATGTAGATATTGTTCAAAATATTGCCCTCTTGCAGCAATGCAAGCATTACATCCAGCACTGAATTGATAAATTGCAACTAAACATTGTTCTGGTGGTCTAACCTTCGATTATCTATATGTAATTTGTATTGTATTTTATATAGTCTAATAATGTATTAAAAAAAATAATGTACGGCAAAATAATCTCGAACTTAAGATTCTAATTGCATTAATAAAAAAAAAAAATTGTTCTGGTGGTATATGGTGCACTGCATCTATGATTCGGTCTCTTGAATTGGCACCGAATAACTTTCAGCTTCAAGGTTCCCATACGAAGAAATCCATGGGTGTCATTTCAGGTGATCGGGGTGGCCCAGTTACTATTCCTCCACGCCCAATCCATCGTTATGGATAATTTATATTCAGCCAAGCTGGAGCAGTGATTTTGTGATTTTCTCCAAAACGAAGCAAAAGCGAGCAAATCTCTAGATTATTTTTCTTAGTTTTTCGGCCCCTATGCTCCTGAATTTTTTCCATTTAAATTCTGGACACCCTGTATAAAAATGTTTTAAATCGATGCGGTCTCGTGCATTTCACAAATTCGCGCATGTAATTTCTTCGTAAAGTACAACAATCGCAAGAAACGCAGAGTGAATCTCGATTATCAATGAATTAACGCTGACGAATCGTGTTACGTCGACAACGGCCTCGATTTTAATGGCTGAGGCGAACGGGACAGTCCCACGGTGACTGTCAACGGCGAACACTGCGCTCCTCGAATGTCAGAACGTCGGAAGACAGCGACGACGCGCAGCACCACGCGGAAACGACTCCTGAATATGGATGAGTCTCGGAGCGGACACAGTCTCATGCTCGCTACGCGGGGACATAATTGCCTTAATTAACGCTAATATGTTAAGTCGCGGTGGTTTCTTTTGTTCATCGTGCCGGGCCCGGGGACGCGTTCAGGCATCGCCGGGTAACCGGTGAACGCGACTAGACGTGATTCCTGTCGGTAACCAGGCCTATCCTTATGAGATATTGACGTTTGCGCCAAGATCCATAGATAGAGAGCCTAATCGGCGCGGGAATGGTAATCCGCCGCTGTCATTGCCTGCGCAGCCGGCGAACCGACTTCGACGATACGGCACGGGGAAAATGGAAAATTGCTGCCGGTGTTACGTAAAGTGGCGAGCACCACGCTGTCGGAGTGTGTTATGTAAAGAGCAGGAAGGTTGAGATTCTAGAAAGGTGATGAGACGTTCTAGATTCGTTCGCCAATTTTGAAGACGTTCAGCGACGTGCAAAATACTCCCGAGACAAACTCGTCAATCCACATTTCTGATCTCCCATCACAGTACTTCAAACACCATAAAATTGACACGAGGGACTGCCTCTTCTAGGACAAGACAGTTTGCATGATACGACAAACAATGCTGAGAAAAATTCGATCCACATTTCCACAATCCCTACTGTTGAGTGTACACCGAAATGCTCGAAAATAGGACGGAGGAGGAAATGTCCTTTTTTACCTGAAGTTTATTACCTGAAGTTCAGTGCTTGCCAGTCTACCGAGCCAGTCACAGCTCACACCTCCACTCATCGCTCTATCTTTTGGTGTATAACAGTTTAAATCCAATGTATTAATAATAAAGTGTCTTATTGTGTTACGTGTGAACAATTTAATTCATTACTGACGAACGTTGATTCCAGGAGTGCGGTGGAGATTAAATAAACATTGAATAAATATAAGGTCTAGGTTTGATCTATCAACCTCTTCATCCCAACACCTACCACACCCAAGGGTGCAAAGCGACCAGCTCCGATCGACGTTCACACAGACGCAAGCTGGTGCAGCCTCGTCAATTCGGCCCTGCATCAATGGGCTCCCGCTGATTACGGTCTGTAGTCGATACTTTGGACAGTAGCAACGAGGAGACGTTGCTCGGTGCGCAAAAAAGGAGAAAAAAGGCGGAAAAGCGCGGGAATGGTATCCACGGTACAGGATGGGTTTCCAGAGACATAGAGAGACACATAGAGGGTGGGATGCAGAGGGACAGGGGGGAGGTCGAGTCGGGTCGAGTCTGCGAGGAGGATGAAGCAGACACAAGAGTCAGCGAGGAGAGAAGAGGAGAGGATGAGGATGCGGGGGAGGGTGAACGAGTCTGGGCAGGTCGGCTGTGGATACATATACATAGATATAGGAGTCGGAAAGGGGTGGTTGGACGGAAGAGGGCGAAGAGGACAAGCCCCAGCAGAGGAGGTGGAGGATGAAGAGGGAGAAGAGGAAAGGAGAAAACCGGGCACGTCTAGGTTTTGCTATGACCAATGGCAGACGGGGACACAGCGCGCGCCGTTCGTATCGATCCAAGAGACTACCCTGGTGGACTCCGTCGAGTGCCTCTCTCTCGGCCCGGGTCACCTCATCCGTCCTCCACGAATCTTCATCGTCCACCTTTTTCGCCCTCGGGTCGATGCCACTTTATGCTCTTGTTCCCCTGGAATTTATCCCCGGACGATACGTCTTTTCTTCGCTTCCTGGCCAATCCCTTTACCTAGACGCTCTCTTGTTCTCTTTTTGCTGATGGTGTCTGGCCCTCTTATCGAGTCTAGGTAGCCAAGTCGTTATAGAAATGTGCTTCTTCTTCCGATAGGCTTGATCAAACTAGAATAACAGCTACTTTACGTAGATCCTTTTACTCTGCTCTTTTTTGGACCCCCTTGCTGATGGTGTCTGGGTCTCTTCAGTCTAGGTAGCTAAGCTGTTGTGTGGGGAATGTGTAAACTAAAAACGCTATTTTTCTTTTAACGATTTTAATCAGTTGAGAACAACCGTTTTGATCATGAGATTAGAGGACCCTCCAATGTTGCATACTCGACAAAAGCTGATCCAAGGTCTTCAAAGATTCTGCAACCGATGAAATCAAGACTGCACCTTGAGAAAGGAAGAACGTGTGTACCTCTGCACCTCCGGGCAAAGTACAGAGCGCTTGCGCAAAACCCTCGACAGGACACAGCCTAGGTCCTCCCTGCTCGGAGACACGATGAATCGGGGGTTGAATCGAGCAACCAGGGCTTGTCTCGGTAGGGAGGGAAAGAGGACTCTAGTATGTCACCGAGGGTGTGTGTCGCCTCGGTGGTGACACTCTACTGGACATGCGTACTCTTTCGACCTATCGTTGCCCGGGTTATTAAAATTTTCGAGCCAATGAACATTCGCCGGTCGAATGACAGGGGTTGCGCCCTGCTACCATTTGCTGGAGAGGATAAAGGGTGTCCTCTGTTCTCACTTTTTCTTTTTTCTTTCCTCCCACCCTTCTTTCTCTTACTCTTCTGTTTTGTTATTCGCCCCAGTTGCTCTAGCTTGCCAAATAAGACTAACACTGAACCTATATCAACGAACGTGTGCAACTTAAAAATTAGAACTTTTATTACCTCTATCGACGAATTTTTCAACGCGTTGAAATTATCGAGGAATTAAATCTGGAATTATCCGGAATTAATTTTTTAAAATTCGAACAGTAAACAAAATCGCACTACACATCCCCGAAGTTTTATGATTTTTTGAATTTTCGGGTTCAAGACGATTTCTTGTAGGTAGACAATGTCCTCGCAACGAGGTTGTCTGCGAACTCAGCTGCACAAGAGAGCAAAGAGTTCAAACTCATCATCCCAAGTGATCCCGACTCAGAGATCATGCATACTTCCTCATCGATCGATATCTGCTGGTTCCGTCATCGAGGAGTTTCTTGGGCAATTTACTTTTTGCTCGCAAATCATTCCGGCCATTAGCCCACGCAGACGAGGATGTGTATCGGAGATGAAGAGGGCAAGGGACGTTGAAGAATTGAGGGGGAACGAGGTTCCCGAGGTGGCAGGAGACTCGGAGGAAGCTACGAGGGAAGGGTAATCCTTCGGCTGATGTGTGTTACGAGGTCCACACCCGCCCGCGCACTCATCATCACCGAGATAATGGAGTGGGCGGTGCACGGTGCAGCGCGTTCTTCAAGTTGGACTGTTCGGGGCCCAGTCCTCCAACAAAAACCGCCACTCAACGACCCTGCCTCGGCTCGCACGACCATAAAAATCATCCTAGTTCCCTGGCACCCTGACCCTCCTACTTTTCTGAGTTACCTCTTTGCTCGAATCGATGCTCTGGCACCACGAAACGCAAGCTACGCGTGCTTCTAGACTCTTTCCTGATCCTGCCCGACGACAAGACCGAGGATCCTCTTCCGAGTCTATTTCTCTTGATACTCTCGGTCCCAACAGCAGTACAGCGACGATCCAGAGCTCGTTTTAAAGCTGAGACTCCAATCTTCAAATCTCCGTTGATATCATTCATCAGAAAAATTTGTTGAGACCCATATTGACGTTCGAATTTGCACAATTCTCGGAACAGAAACTTACATTCTCACTCGTTGCATAGTGTAGAGGAAACTTGTCGAGAAAATTGAACGCATTTCGAAAGCAGAAGGTTCTTTAAAGTATAATGAACTTCCAGCTTCCAATGGATGTCTCAATGTTAATAGCGAAACCTAATATTAAAGTCTGTCGTTACATCATTTTCTAAGACCTGCGGCATTAAGGTACAAGCGTTTGGTCTATACCGTTTCAACCATTCTTATGTCTTCGTTGTAATATTTATGTATCTTCAGTATCCTATTCTGTTTTGTAATTTTTATATTCTGTACTGTATGTATTGTACCTTGCATTATAATTATGTTGAAATAAATCTGATGAGATTTTCTATAATAAAAAAAAATCTTTAAAGAATGTCCAGAACGGATATTCCACGACGTTTTTTTTGAGAAGTTACAATATTTTAAACAATTTAATTTATGATAATATTGCGAAGGGTACAGTGTAAGGTCGAGGCGGGCCCAGTTTGCACAGGGCCCAATTGTAGTTTTTGGTGCTGCACCGGTCACCGGATCCGGGTTTTTGCAAGGTTGTCACGTAGCAGCATGAACGATGTCAGGCCGCGGATCGACTTGCAGGATCGCCACGGCGACCCGGGACAATCTTATCTTCCGGGGAAAAAAATTGAGACGTCGGTTCGCGTCTTTGTGAACTTCTGGACGGATATACATAACAGCCGTGGCCGTATCAGGTTTTCTGCCGGCCGATGCGGGGGAGATAGGGCCCCGGGGCGAGCTTATGCGTAATCAGACCCGTATCCCCACATATTAACGAGCGACGCGTGCGTGCACGACTATGCTAAAGCTGTGTATGCGTTCTCTTTTTTCCTCTCTGTCTCTCCCTCTTTCTCTCTTCGCATGCGCCCGACAGATTCGCATCAAGGAGTCGCGTCCAGCCGCGACAAATCGTCCAGTCCAGCAAGATCCGAGTTGCTATGGTTTTTCGCATTCGCTATGGCGTTTGATGGTCCGCGTAGTACAATTAACCCCTTGCCGTATTTTAACGAGACTGACTCGTGATGAAGATTTTAACAGACACGAGTGCTAAGCTTCTCTTCTTGGATGAAATAAAATTTGTTCGTTCGTAATCGATATTCGAGAATTAAAATAAGTGTACCCATACAAAAAATATAATTTTTCCGAATCTGTTTCGTGATGGAGATTTTAAAAAAAGTCTGACAGACATGGGTGCTAAGCTTTTCTTCTTGGATCAAATAAAATTTGTTCCGTTCGTAATCGATATTCGAGCATTAAAATAAGTGTACCCATACAAAAAATATAAATTTTTCGAATCTGACTTGTGATAGAGATTTTAACATAGTCTGACAGATATGAATGTTACGCTTTTCTTGAATAAAATGATATTTGATTCGTTTTGTAATCGATGTTCAAGCATTACAATCAGTGTAGCCATGCAAAAAATATAAATTTTCTTTTATACGATATTTTTTCGGACAAAGAGGTTTTCATCACTGTGATTGTTAAGAAAATGTTTCGGCAAGGGGTTGAATGAAAACATTGGTACTCGTTAGTAGACATTTATGTCTTTTTTCATAATTGCGATCAGAGCGAAATAACAGCATTTTGAAATTCTTTAAATGTGTTTCTGTCTTTGCATTCGATACTTTCATTTTTACCTAGAATACATGATATCTATCACAATAATGAACGTACAGGCTAGAATATTAAGTATTATCGAAAAAAAGTGGTTTACCTTCTGACCTAGAACTTTGATCATTTTGCGGCAGCTTACATCAATCTCCACCAACCCGAGAGTGTAGAATCTCGTTGTGATAGTCGCGACATGTAATTTCTGCACACCCTGTACGTCGAAATCCACAATTGTCTACGCGGTCGCATTTACGCGAATCCCTGCAGAGGGTTACCAGTTCCATCTGTTTTCCATCGCGAAAGTTAATAATCTCCGACTAGCCACCCCCGCAGCGTCTCTCTCGCGAACTTTGCAATTAGCACCGTCCAACTATAGCAGAGCCGCCACGCGGGTCCGAGCTCACCGGAAACGGTTAGCATTGCCCGCGGGATGTGGCGCGGGGGAGGGGCGAGGAAAGAAGCAAAAACCCGTCCGAGAAAGACAATTCCGGTTTCCGGTGAATAATGCACGGGGCCGAGTATACGGGTGCAACGGTAGCAGCGACATTATTCGCGGCGTATCCCGAAGGAAATTAGGAAACGCGCGGAGCAAACGCAACAACCCCCTCCCCAACCCCCGTTTACACCGCTCCGTCGACATGCTGGCCAAGTCACAAATGTAATATTCACGAAATAATACAGCCGACCTTTTCGCCGCTTTCTCTCGCAGCGTTTTTCTCTGTTCGTTCATTTTTTCCTTTTTCTTTCATCCCCCTCCGCCTCCACGGCGCGCTGCGAGGTTTAATAGGAACACCGGGGTACTCTTGGTACACTTGGTATACTTGGTGCTCGAATGCCTAGAATTAAACTATGGAAATCCATATAGAACCACTCCGGTAAATGGTGTTTTGCTCTCTCATGCAAATGGCGACGGTTTTCCGTGAGGCCGGGATCGTTTTAATGTGGTTTTTATATTTTTATAGGCGCGGTGGAGCGGGATGGTTCTGTGTTCGGCTGAACTGTGTTCATGTTCACCGACAACTGTATTGTTGGGATGATTGAATCAGGGTTGTTTGTTTTGGACGAGAGAGAAAGTTGGAGGGAATTTATTGGTTATTTGTTGCGATGGTACCGATCGTCGGGATTTCTAGTTTGGTTTTTGTAGGATGAAATATACGAGAGACTACTAGGATCAAAATTCGGATCATAAAGGAATCTGGTAACCGGAGAATGGAACTAGGGGATCCGAAAGATATCTAAGAACTAGGGAAGAGGAAAGGAACTAGAAAGTAGGAAAGGGATCTACGAACTAGGAAAGAAAACTAAGATCTAGGAAATGAACCTAGGTACTTACGAAACGGTTCAAAAAATGAGAGAAGGGAACTTGGGGAACGATCTACGGACTAGGAAATGGAACCAGAATTTAGGGCTAACAAGCTAGAAATTAGGGAGAAGATCTAGGAACGAGAAAACGGAATTTGGGTCCTGGGAACTAGAATATCCCTTCAAGAAAAAGAATCAGAAAAATCACTTCTTCGCAGCCAGCACGCTAAACACGCGGCCCCTGAAGGGTTGATCTAGAAAAGAGAAGACTGGAAAATTGACAGCCGGCAAAATTGCCAACACCGAGAGCAACAAGATTCCTCTGGTGGCTGGTGTCCCGTCAGCCGAGAACAAACCATTTTCCGTGAGCTGTAAGGTGGGTGCCCGGAGGGTTAAGGTTATAAATAGTCCGCGTTCAGGAGGCAGTAAAGAAGCGGCGCGAGAGAAAGGCCAGTAGAGCGAAGAGAGATAGGAGAGGAGAAGAAGAGAGAGTCGAAGATGGGAAGAGGGAAGTTGCTCGGAAGAAGCCAAGGGGGTTGCAGAGTTTGTCAGCGAGGAGCCAAATGAAATTGTATTAAAGTTTCACCTCGCAGTACGTGGGACGAGCTCCGCAGAAGAAGGAGAGGATACCGTCACGGCAGAGGGTGAGAGAGAAAGAGGGAGAAGGGGGTGGGAGAAGTGCAAAGGAACGAGTAGAACGACCGGGCCCAGGATATTAAAGCTTGTCGCTTTAGGACAAAATGAAGGCAAGAGTTCGGTGTTCCCAGCCTCCGAACAACACTCCCTCAAGACGAACACCACCGTTCGTCCCTGAAAATATGAGATCCTTCGGAAGATACGCGGCCGTAAACCGTTTTTATACCCTAACGCGTATTTATGCCCGTGGAAGTGCCTGCCGCGCCGCTAAACAAGTCCGTATATCTATTTACGTTTATCATTAACACGTTTTCCTCGTCCCGCGGGGGGACGGATTTATTAATATAGTACTTTAGCCCGAGCAAATCCTAATTCTTCGCTACGCTCGCTCCTCGCTCCGGGAAATTCATCGAAGCTGCTTCCGATTATTAAATTAACATTAATCGTTGACTACAGATTTTATGCACTCCTGATAAGAATATGTGGATGTGATTTAAAACGGTAAAAACGTTAAAATAATTTTAAAACGTCTAGTATTAGATAGAATGTAGTAGAATGTACTATTTTAATTGCTATTTAAGTGCATTTTCTATGGAGGTTGACCTTGAGTGACCTTGAATGATCTTCGTAACGGGTCATTGTACTCGCATTGAAGCACACTATCGGAATGTAGATAAAAAAATATATCTTGACGTCGGAACGGTTTTGTTGGAATATTCCGTTTTGAGGTTATATAGAAATATTAATTTATAACTACTTATTTGTAGTGCCATCGAGACACAGCCCTTGTTTATTTATTATAAGTAGAACAACAATAAAGATATTTGATATAATAAGGAGTAACTGAATTAATAGTTAATGCATCTGCATTCGCACACCGCACATCGCGAAGGACGAGACAAGAAGAAGGAAGCGACGCTACGTCGCGCGCTTAGATAGAGAACATAAACCACGCAAAACGATGAGACGCGACAACTCCCGGTAGACAACGATCGGTCCAAGCATCACGCTCGCTACGCATGATGCGGCAAAAGAATGTAACCTCACAGGTTTAAACGCCTGTACACTGAAAAAATGGCTGAAAATTTTGATAGTGTTATAGCCTCGTGTAAAGACTGTCACCCAATTGAAAGACAGCGTCTGTCAAGTTGGACACCAATTTGTCATTCACACTCGTGTCCAGTGGAGCAAAATATATTCCGATAAGCATGACACAGCAACATACGTCGCTGCAGCTGTTGTGTTCGGCAATAGTGGAGCACCGAATTTGGGAAACAGGGACGCCGGGAGATCTTGCGCCGAAAAATCTGCTGCGTCAATATGGAAAGTCGATGGATATTAAAGTTTGACGAGCCGGCCTCGAGGAACTGGGTTATGCTCGTGCACAGCCCCGAGGAGGCAGATCGGTCTCCGCGGCTTTATATCCTCGCCGGAAGACAGTTCGGGGCGAGGCCGAGAGGGTCGGCGGACGTTAAACGCGTTTAAAATTTAACTTTCCGCGCGGAGTTGTTCGGCTTCGCGCCCCCGGAAATCTCCGCAGGAATTTCGTTTCTTTCCATTCCGGTAACAGAACGGATTGCCGGGGGAAACTGCCACGGGTCCCCATAAGATCTCCACCCCTGGAGCTCTGACGTTTACGCTTCATTGCTGCGAATATCTCGTTAAGTCTCTAACACAGACATTCGCTGCCAGCCAGTGAAATTTTTTCACAAGTTTCAGTGTATTCTTTTGAATCATTTATCAAAGATTTATCCGATGTTTGTCACTTCCGTTTAGTGTCGTAAGTAAGGCTTTCCAAGCTGCAGCATAATTTTTCAAAACTAATAAGCTCCGATCGACGTTGCGCTCATTGTCGTCGAGTTCTCGCGGACGGGAAAAATCGATTCAAGGGCGAGAAGTAGAAAGTTAGCTGGCTGCCGTGAGGAGAGGAGAGCGCGAGAAAGAGAGGCGAAGGAAAGCAAAAAGGTGATAGAGAGAGAGGGAGAGGGGAGCATCGGGGAAACAGGTTCGCTAACGGACACCTCGGCTGCCAATTTACCGGGCGCACGCAACTAGCCGGTCATATTTTATTTACGATATAATTGAGATATATTGAAACGTGAGATACGGACATCCAGCTGCGCTACTCGCGGAAGAGCGAGCCGCGTCCACGGACGAGCGGTAATTTCACGTTGCCCGCCAAAACGAACCCCTAAACCTTGGTCTTATTAGACCCGGTGCAAAATAGAGGCGCGAGGAGAGCCACACTCCGCACGCATTAACCGTCACGTGGTTTTTGCCACTTAATGATACGGCCGTTCCCAAGTCAACGTCTCTGCTCGAACTGTTCCGATAACTGCGAGTCTTAAACCCGTGAAACCGTTCCGAGAATGTCAGCGGATCCGACGAGAAAACGGATGCGGGAATGCTGGGATTTGTATCAGGAAGTCGTACCAGCAACGGACCTATCGACTCCTACGATTTAATCGCCCCTGCTAATTTTTGATTTGCACTTCCAGTCCAAGAGAAATTGTCTGAATTTTACGTCTTTTGTAAAAAAGATGTGAAGGTTCATGCAATTTACAATTTTTATTTATTATTTATGTATGCAATTCGAAATTAGAGAAGTAAGTAAGTAAATTCTCAATTACGAAGTTTTGTGTCCCAGTGGAAAAAGTCGTCCACAAGCCAGACATTTTTCCTCAACTATGAAGTGGCCTGAGCAAGTAGAAAAGATCGTTCATAAGCCAGACCTATTTCATCGATTGCGAACTGAAATTTTATGTGCGAGTAGAAGAGGTCGTCGTTTACGAGTCAAACATATTTTTTCCTCAATTAAAAAATTTTACAAGCGAGTAGAAAAGGTCGTCCACGAGTCAGACGCATTTCTCGTGAATTTAGAATTTTGTGTGCGAGTAGAAGATGTCGTCCACGAGTCGGACATCTTTTTCTTTCGCGCGAGTACCATTAACACTAATCGTTTCTTTGCTGCTTAAAATTTCGTGTAGTCATAGTTTTGCACAAAATGAAATCCTGCCTCTATAGCTAGTAGACAATGAAAGATTCACTACCATAATCGGACAGCTAATTCGATATCCCGGGGCTGTAAAACCTGTGAAAAAATCGAAACGCAGCTAAAGAGCAAGAAGGTCCCTCAGGAATGTCATCGTCGCGTTCCACGGGCAATCAAGCGCGGTGAAAAAACCGTCGTAAAGTTATTACGTTCGCTAATTACACGATTAGCGTAAGTTTACACGGCCGAGGTCCGGCTGGCAGAACGGCTCGGCCAATCAGCGTTGGCCGGCGTCGTATTGTCGGTTAATCGAGCCCGGACTCGAGCAAAAATCGGCGTCGTCCGAGCTGCGGAAAATTGTAGGAAACCGCCGCGCCGCTGCGTAACAACTCACTCAGCGCGGCGTCGATTAGCCGGCGACTTTTTTCCGGAAATTGCATTGGCGCGTCGTCGTTTATTATCTGAAATTTATGCAGCCATTACACCTATAGCCGATCGGCTTAGAACGCCAGGTGTACGGGGTACGCGCGTGCCCCTCCGGAGCCCCCTCTGACCCTCACGTCGTTCCCTCCCGTTTTTATTGCTCCTTTCTCTACGGTTTCATTCGAACGGAGTCCTGTTTCCAGCGACGCGAATGACTATGATCCTTTAGAACGAGACGACGAAGAGAGAAATCTTCAGACTATATACTTAACGATTGACACACCGTTTTTCTGGCGAGGCAGCTCGGTTTCGCGGATTGACTATGCTAATCGATCGACTTCCTAAATGTACAACATTTCTCGCAGTTGACCTTCAACGACCTTGAATGACCTACAGTCGTAGGTCACTGGACGGGTTCTGAAACACCTTATTAGATATTGCATAGAAAAATATACTATTCTATAAGAAAGAAATTTTCATATGAGTTTCTACGTTCTGTAATCGACGAAGAACACTTTTACTGCTAGTTAAGGGGGTAGAGGCCCCACGTGACCATGGTATTTTTCATTGTGACCAACCCCCGCGCGAAAAACCAATTTGGCAACAGTGATGAACATACATTTGCATCAATCTAACGCTACAATTTCGCTATGATTACAGGTTTTTTTCTTTTAATCATTATCTTCATTGCTATTAATGGATCCGAGTGGCTTCATGCCCTTTACACTTTTGTTGTTACGAATCTACGCTGATAGTTCTCCTGTCTAAGCGCCATCTGGTCGAAGTAGTTGAACTAAAATTGCTTCTATTCACCCTTCATGAACGGAATCTGGGGAACAATTGAATGCAATCACGGGAACACACCTCACGTCCTCATACGATTATGTATTGAGCTGAGTGAGGGCTCATTTGAAAGTGGAAGGTTAAATGAAGCGCGCGTGGATTC
This sequence comes from Lasioglossum villosulum, assembly GCA_963971365.1. Classification (NCBI taxonomy): domain Eukaryota; kingdom Metazoa; phylum Arthropoda; class Insecta; order Hymenoptera; family Halictidae; genus Lasioglossum; species Lasioglossum villosulum. The sequence continues at coordinate 5,837,771 of OZ020497.1, read as the reverse complement.
CTAAATAAGCAGGAAAAATCTTTTTGTGATCGAAAAATACATTAAAATATCCGGAATTTTTCTTCATTTGTGTTCCCTACTTTAGATAGTCACATTACTGGATATAAACATAATGTAACTAAAGTTGGACCCACGTGCGCTTCATTTAACCTCCTTCTTTAGTTAGATTCTGGTTAGATAAAATTAGAGAAAATCTAGTTAGATTCTGGTTAGATTCTAGTAATGTCACGTGGGTACTCTACCCCCTTAAGTGCATTTGCTGTTGCAGTTGACCTTGAGTGACCTTCATAACAGGTCACTGTATTCCTTTCAGACACACTATCAGAATGTAAACAAGAAATCATCCGTTCCATTTGACAGAACGGAGTCTTACGGATACTTCATGTACCCTCCAAGTGTCCACCTATTCTCTCCCGAAACGAGACGAAAGGCGTCACGTGACCGGTCCACAATGGAGACGTGGGGAATAGCGTCGTAGAGGAGGAAGAGTAGAGTGGGAGCCAAGTCTTAATCTGCGACTCTGCTTAGCTCACAGGTACACGAGTAAGTAACCCTTTTCGTTCGCGTAATCGTTGAGTGATATCGCGGTCCCCTTGTCGGTTAGCCTTTCGTGTCACGGCGGAGGTCATCGTCATCCTGCCACCGGTGATCAGATTACCACCGTGACCCTCGGAATTGAATAATAATCCTATGATAATTTCACGGCGGCGCGCGTTGCAGGTGCACGCACCGGTGCGACAAGAAACGCGAGACTCGTCCTCCTTAAAGAGGGATGGCACTCATTCGCGGGAACAGCAACCCCTGCCGAACAATCAGCAGGTGCGCGAATTCGAACGCGACCGTGCGTCCACGCCCACTGTAAATTAAGGGTCGCCTAACAACCTCGCGAGTAATAACACGAATCCGTTTTTATCGCGACACGTGTTCCGCTGGAGACATCGGACCCGTTACCCGCACGCCATCGAGCATTCGTGTGTGTCCTTAGCGTAATTGCTTTTCCACCGTTTAGTGCGCGCACGAACCCTCCCTGCGGGATCGTGCGAGATATATCCGACGCTCGGTATTAAGTGGTTTTGCGACCGAGACGATCGTAAGATATTTTTCCCCACGATCATTGCGTTTGCAACGCGATTGCTTCCGAGCGCCGTGTGAACGCTGGATTCAATTTTTATAAACGTTTCTCAAAGCGGTGGTAAAAGGGGTATTTAAAATATCGTGACCTTGGCTTTGTTTTTTTTTTTAATTAGAAAATCTCATATGAGATTTATTTCAACATAATTGTAATGCAATACATAGAATACAGTATATAAAGAAAACAATACATACAGCACAAAATACAAAAACCACAAAACAGAACAGGACACAGAAGAAAGATAAATAATATAACAAAGACACTTTGGCTTTGTTCTTCCATATTCCGTGCAATAGGAATTTATTCTTGCATCGTAATTAACATTAGGGATCCGTCAAAATTGACAATACTTTTAGAGCATGTCGAACGATCAATACATCGGCACGGCGAAACAAAACCGCTGAGATCTATGAAAGGCATGTTTTAAATTTTTATTGTGGGTTCAGATGAAAAGTTGAGAAACGTGAACAAGAAAGATTTCCTACACGTCACCGAGTACAATAATTTAGCATCTGAAGAAGACTCAATTTGTGTGATTCGGCTTTAAAAAAAGCTAACCCACAAATCTGCACTTCGTTTTATCAAATTCTTAACAAAACATTTTCTACACTTTACCTAGTGAAGCAATCACTCTGACCTCTGAAAAAGACTCGAATCATTTGGAGCAAGTTTAAGTATTTAAAGAGTGTACAGGGTGTAAAAAATGTTTGGTCCTGACTGCCATAGGCGTATTCTGCATTTTCGAATCGGTGAAGATCTGTGAAAAAAAGGTGCCGCAATTGTCCTTGACCTTGAATTTCAAGGGCAAATTTTTGCATCAACTCACCCATGGTTCCCCTGACACTCTTTGTCCCCACATGATGCGTAGAATACAATGCAATAATACAAAAATTTGTCCTTGCAATTCAAAGTCAAGGACAATTTTGCTGCACTTTTTTTCACAGATCTTCACCAATTCGAAGATGTAAAATACGCCTATGGCAGTCAGGACCAAACATGTTTTTACACCCTGTACATTTAATATTGTTCCTGACTGTGGCTTCGTTCGAAAACAATTAAAAATGACTACCACCTCCAGAACTATAAACCGTCATAACGACCACGTTCCAATCCCCAAGACCTTCAGCAGATCACCGGAAACTTGGAGAGGACCATCCTCTAATTCCATCAGCGGGAGGGTCAAAGTATGATCGATGCTGTGTCTCGTTGGAGGGCTCTCGAAGCGAAGGGACTTCATTAAAAATGTATGAAAGCGAACCCCACCGTTTGCAGAGAACGATGTAGGAGATCCTCGGGTGGGCAGAAGGATAGACACGGATAGATCCTAGATCGGGAGCGTGGCTACGACTACCGCTCGGCGCGAGATTTATCCGCGAGTAATCACAGGGTTCGCCTCACCCGGTTAAGGATTGTTATTGGCGCATTTTAATGCGGCCGGGTTCGCGCAGGGGGTGTTATTATTCTTGCGGTTTTGCGGTTGTCCGAGAAAATTAGCGGTTCCCCGGTGGAACGAGGAAGAATGGGGGCGGACGCGCAGCCATGAGATCCATCTGTCACAGCGAGGGCGTTCGCAATTCGTCAGCTCGCCGGAGGTCTGCGGGATTGAAAAGTTTAGCCACGGCGAATTCACGTGCCCATTCCACGCGAACTGATTTCGCACAAGGTACATCCTCCCCCTCTTTCTCTCTTTATCCCTATATCTCTCTCCCCCTCTTGTAATGGAATCAAACGCCGACGGACGGTCTAACGTTGCTGGTAAACGCGGAGAAATTGCGCGCGAGCAAAATCTTTCGCCGCGATTGCTTCCCTTGCGTTTTCTTTATCCGGAAATAGACCTGTCCAATGAACGAACACCTGCTGCGTGTTTCTTAAAATGAATCGTTACTTTCAATTCCCTAAATAAAATATTATCTTTCTATCGTGATTTACTCTTCACAGATTCCAAGTGTAACAGAATTTTTTAACGAATCCCTTGCCGTCACATTGTCTTTAAATTTACAGTGATGAAACGTCTTTATACCAAAAAATGTCATAGAAAGGAAATAATATTGTATGGCTACATTTATTTTAATGGTGAAGTATTCCACTACAAACGTATCAAAATTTATTTCATCTAGAAAGGATAGCTGAATGATGTAGCAAATTTTATTTTATCTAAAAAGGAAAGCATAGCGTTCTTATTTGTTAGACTTTGTTAAAATCTTAATACGAGTCTGAATCGTTAAAATATTTATATATTTACTATTCATCCTTCCCAGAGGTACTATAATTTTTTATTATTTACACTGTAAAGGCGTAACATAATTTTTTAGCAACGTTTGGAGGGTAAAGGACATTGTGGAAAAGTGGAATCGCCTCGATAAGATTCTCAAATCTCGCGTTCCGTTTATCAAAGGACGAACGGCGCTCGCAGCTCGCGCTTCCCACGCATCAATAATCATCCTCCGAGGCAGCTCGCTTAGGTTAATTGCGAGCCGATCGGGGACCGGTCTGCCGTGCCGCGCCGGGATTAAACAGAAAATTCCTGCTCGTCGCGAGAGTAAATCCAGGAACTAATCTCGCCCGATACGAAACGGTTAGCGGCGGATCAGAGGCTGGTTAATGGGCGGCGGCCATAGGTCGAGTATGGTTTCACGCCTATCACGTCTCGCGGACCTTGTTTCGCAATTTTCGCCGCGGAATTTCGTGTTCCGAGACGCTGGACGCTGGTCGACATGCTAATACAGTGCCATTAGTGATCGCTAACATGATTCTTCATATAAAACAAAACAATACGAACACTAGAGTAAACGTAAGAGAGACACCACGCTCTTAGGAACCAATATCGACTTTGTTTTCGTAGCGAAATTAATAAAAAATCTAGACTAATTTTGCCAAGAATTTTGTCGAGAAAAATAGTAAAGGAGTTTGAAACGGAGAGTAAAAGCGGGTTACTATTTCGCCCCTCAGAAGGGTGAAACAAGATTTGCATTGCTCATGGGAAAATTCAATAATCGTAGGGATTATTCGAGTCATTTAATTAAACAAATGGTGCACATAAAACCATTTAATAATGTAAGTAAAAGTTCTATGAAACAAAATAATATCGAAAGATTAGTAGGCATTCTAAAATTACAATTATTTCATTTAACGACGATTCGACCCTCGGCGATGTTGAACCAAACAAATACTGCCTCACGCTAATTTTGCATGAAACGGCTCATTAATTAAACTCATGCGAATTAGTAAGGCAAGCGAACTCCATCGGTGCGAAAGTCACTGTCGAAAGGGTTTAACGAGGTCAGAGGGAGTCCTTCCCAGGGATCCGTGCTCCCTTATCAATCCTTTCCAACGGGCGTGGAATTTATTAGCGGCCGGAAACGAGCTGGTTCGAGTGGGAACCGGCGATCGTATCTTTTTGTCGTTGGATACGCCACGATACTCTCCCGTGGATCCCTCTACATCATGCACAACGTGTTTTTAACGCCGTCGCGGTCACGGATGCTTTGCTTGATTGTTTAAAGACTGCTGCCAGGGTACCACTCTGTGAAACAGTCGCCAGACACCGTCTGGAAAATTGATATCGCTGTCATACACTGACTACTACGCCTCCGACCATGATCGCACGATTCCGATCTCGATCTTGAACGAGAAACTGCGTCTTTGGAACCTGCTCGTAGAAGTTCTGGATTATGCTAATGTGGGAGTGCTGTTAATCCCTTGCCGTATTTTAACGAGTAAGACTCGTGATGACGATGTTAAGAAAGACTAACAAATGGGAATGTTACGCTTCTCTTTATAGACGAAGTAAAATTTAATTGGAATATGGAAAATATGAATTTTCTTTTTTCTTCTACATTTTTGGGGATAAAGACTTTTTATCACTGTAAATGGCGTAATTACAGTGGATCATCAAGAACTACGTTACGTTGGAAAATGTTAACAATTATATTGATACTTTATAAAAAAAGAATAAGATGTCAAGTTATTAGGTCACGAGATAAATATGTTCAGTCGTGACCAAGTGTTAAGCTCTCTAGCTGAAATTTTCAACAAACACTATTTTAATATAGTTACTATTTATTATATATACTATTTCAATATTATTTTTTTTTTATTAATGCAATTAGAATCTCAAGTTCGAGATTATTTTGCCGTACATTATTTTTTTAAATACATTATTATACTATACAAAATACAATACGAATTACATATAGATAATCGAAGGTTAGAAAACGAGTAGTTTTAAACATATATATATACACTTTAAATTTTTAACTCACAGTTTTTCGGAAACGAATAAGTTAGTTTACATATTTCCACCGTGGGAGTGGAGAGTAAAACATTGCATGATAGTGGAAGAAAAAGATGCAGTTTCTATAATTGCCTGATAATTAAATATAGTACTATTCAAATTATGTTTGTAGAATCATGATCGAACCTGTGCGTTGATAACATCATTTCCTATTTGTCTAACAACAATTTACGATCGCGAAAAATAATCACTTATTCAAATATAATAATTGTAGAATGAAAAATGTAAAACTGGCAGTGGTAGGTTCAGCGTTAGCGGTTGGAGTAACCCTTGAACGCGAAAGCGCGTTGATCTAGGATCGAGGCTAACGGTAGGCCGGTCGATCGGCGAGTCAGGTGGATCCGCTCGTGGCGGGTGAATAAAAGCGTCGTCATTTCCAGTGTGTCCCAATTAAGACTGATTTTCTCCGTTTCCTTTCCGGTATTAGTGTCACGGTGAGCGCGCAATCTCGGAATCTACGGTATTGTGTGGCCGTCGCGCGCGCGCTCGCAGCTCCTCGTCTCGTCCACTTACGATCCACGGCATGAATATTACATGGCTTCTTACCCACCGGAAAGATAATTGTCAAGAGCTCTAAATACGGCCTGGAAACGGGTGGACAGAAAATGCATAATACATTATGCGACGAGAAAACGAAAATTTACGACGCGCATGGCCACCGTCTCTTCGCGGAACGACGGCCACAGGATGATACCTCCCTCTGCGTGTACGCGCGCGCGTGTGTATGTGTATACGGACAGGTATACAACTCGCTATACTGTCGGCTGATGGTGACTCGGCACCGACTGAATTAATTTGTCGTTTCACGCGGTGAAAACCGTAAGGCGAGCTAACGCAGACCAACCCAAGTGGATCCAGACGACCGATTTCATTCGTCACATCTCGCTGAACGCTGAATCCGCCGTGGAATTCTTTTTTTCTAGGATCCGCACTGCTCATACTTCCTGTCCGGTGGTCGCCATTTTTCCGATCTAGCGGCCATTTCGATCTGGAACCTCCGATCATCAAGACACGAAAATCGTACTTCGAGATTTCAATTGCAGTCGCCCCTGTACTACTCCATTTTTATTTGTTACACTAAACTGCGGATTTTACTACTTCTACTTCATTATTTTTCTAGAATTAATTTATGAATAAATCTCTTAATCTTTCAATTTCAATTTAGAAGCCCTACAAGCTTTCGTTGACACGCAATGGAATATTATTTCATCCCTTTATAGACTTTACTCTCTTATCATCAATTTATAGTCTTAAAATGAGAATTTTCGCAAATATGTTAAATATAAAAGATTTTAAATAATCTTTTATAAGGGTTAACAAATGAAATTCATTCATTTTTTCATAAACGCATGAAGTCTGCTCTCTAATTATGACTGAATGGCTCTTCTAATATTCGATAATCTATGCGTATAGTTCGGATAATTGATGTTGTGTTTTATCTTTGCCAAAGATCTGCGAGCCCGTAATTCAATCGTTGAAACGCGATAAACGTGATTTTTGTCGTTTGATAAGATGACCTGCGCAGACGTATCTCTTGTCTCGATATTTTACGCGCATATACACTATGATTTGAGACTTCCGGATGGTAACAGATGCTCGTAGTCACTCGCTATCAGTGTCACTCCTGACCCTGAGGAAACTAGCGGCGGTAAACGCCGTCATCAAAACGCTATCGGCAAACTTGTACCCGGAAGTGTTGGTTCGGATAGAATCTTTCGAATCCTGGGAGAACGTACGAAATTATATGCAGATAATCTACAGCTGGCTGCATCGAAAGAACTTCAAAGTAGCATTATCTGCAACGTGTACATCATATCTTGCGTTATATTGCGTCGCGCAGTTTATTACATTCATTCGACGTCGAATAAACAATTTCAGCCGGCTCGAGGATTTTTTAACCATCCCAACATTGTTTTACCGCAAATAATTTTTGTACAAACAAGAACTGAACTGGTCTCACATTTTCTAATTGCGTTACTAAAAACAAATTTTAGCAAAATGTTTTTATTTTGCATAAATATTTAGTGTAGTCATTATTAAATTACAAATAAGCATTCAAATCTCACTTCAGAACAGCAAATTACTAGAAGCGTAATTCGTGCGTGTGTGTGTATTAAAAGTTTCTTTAAATCTGTAATATCAGGCAGTGAAACATTAGCGAGAATGTTGAGGAACAATAGCGGATCCAATGAACGAAGGAGGTAGATGCGAATAGAAGAGATTAGAGTGCAGTCGCAGGCAGATCTCGACGCAATTCCAAAATCAGCTTACGAAGCAACGTTTCGAGCTCGGAAGTGGAGATTTCAACGCTGTGTTGTTAGAAATTCATATTTCGGTGAGAACACGCGAATAATATACACGCCGATAAAAATTAGCGAATATTGTAGGAGAATTACACAATTTTTGTATAATTATCATTTACTCCAAGATAAATAAAACACATTTCTCGAATTTTCAGTACTGACTTCGACACAAAGAAAGTTGTAGAAACCAAATTTCAAAAACGACTTTCACTTTCTTTTAATTCCAAATGCATTTTAAGCATTGAAGTGTCAATCAATTACTGGAGTCAGTGTATAATAAACGCATTTTAGACACAAACCGTACACGCACAAAAATACGAAGGGTGAAGAGAAAGTTATTCTTTAAAAAAAATGATCGATGTCACTGTACACAGTGACACGTGCATTTTAGAAGATGCATTTTTACAGAACTGCCAAGAAAAAATTTGGAGTAGAAGGGATGAAGAGGAAGCGGAGGAACGAGGCAGCACGTCCCTGGAAATCCGGCGGGCGTAAATCTAGTCTCGGGGTCCGGCTAAGAGTGCATAAGAGTGCATAAGAGTGCATTAGAGTCGGCGCTCTCGGGATCCGCGTAAACGATACGATCTTCGTGGCTCGCCAGATACGGCTATCCGAGGGCCGGCGGTTTTTGCATGGTTGCAGCGCGTTGGAGAGCGTTGCAGAACGTTGCAGAGCCGTTGCAGCGCGTTGCAGCTCGCGTCGCAGGTACCGGGCATCTGTTAGAACCCTATGACAGGTATACCGGCGGTGATTTATAAACAGTTTATGATGTCTGGCCGTGCCACGAGGCCGCGCCGTCTCCACTTTCCTGCTACCAGCTCTCTCTCCCTCGAGAGAGGGAGAGAACTCTCTTTTAATAGAGGCCTGACCGTTTCTGACGAAACGGCTCCTTCGCAGACGACCGTTTCGCGACCGGTGTCTAGCCTGGAAGGCACGACCCATTTCCCGGACATAAATCAACGCTGACACCACGGGACCGGGACCGGGAACGTTTTCGTGCTCGGTCGTTAGATCGACCGGCTAATCTCTAATTAAGGGGCCAGTCTCCCGTGGAACGGTCAAACAATCGTTTTCGATTTTTAACCTATTTTTTAAACGCGAAATTTGACAAGCTGCTCCGGGAGGGAACGGAGGAGCAATCGGCAAAACTTACGAAGTTATGAAAATAATTTACGCCAAGCATTCAGTGTTCAAGTACTTTTTTTCGAATATAAAATTCACAATTTTGTCTGGGATAACAGCGTGTCGGCGACATCGATGGGGAACCACCCCCGAAGACGCTCACAAAGATTAAGCAACCCCGTGATTCCAGGGTGAGTGGGGTGTTTAAACACGGAGCGGGGAGTGGGGGTTGCGCCGGCATTCCAGCGGATTATAAATTATTTAATCAAGCTCGAAGTAAGCGGAAAGAAAATATTTGACCTATTAGGAGGAGTGAGAGGAGAAACGCGGGGGTGAAGAGGGGTGGTTTCTCGAGAAACGGCAGAAACAACGGGGGAGAAGGAGGGTGGCTTAGGTCAGGGTGGCTCCGGGCGGTAATAAGAACGACGGCATAGTTTTAACTTCTCTTTTATGCCGGCATCCGCGGCGGTGCTCGGGCTTTGTGCGAATGAAGGCACAAATTGCCGGGGCAAGCCTTCTGGGAGACATTGAGACACTCTCGACTATCTCTTCCTCCCCGTCTTCGACGTTCTATACTGTTTTCTACCCCCGTTCACTTCTCCTTTTTTCCGTATCGAGCCACCATACCGTGCACACGGCTTCTTTGAAACAGAGTCTCTCAACTTCCGGTGATCACTACCCTCACTCTGGGAAGATGGAGATCTGTTGGAAAAGCAGATCACAGGTTTGATCTTGACACTTTTTTCAAGGTCAACGTATTTTTTATTGCATCGTATACGTTCTACCGGGGTACGATTGTTGCTAGTTGATACATATTTAGAAAAGAACAGGCTCGTGGAGGAGAGGCGCTGAGTATACAGGGTGTTCACGCTATTACTAGCCAGCATTTTTTTTGTAAATAGTAAATATTTTACATTATTTTGATAGAAATGAAGGTGACCTTCAATTTTTTAAATGGAATGCTATACATTTTTTTATGTCGTATGAAAGCGTGTGTCAAGACGAATTCATCCATGTTCTATACACAGACCTTCAAGGTCATGCAAGGTCAGAAATGGAAGAAACAATTTGAACATTGCGTACCAAAAGAACTAGTTTATGAGACACCGCCCAGCGATATAAACGACTTGAAAACTAAAATAACACAAGCATGTGGATTAATAACTGGGACCGCATTAAAAGAAGCTACCAAAAACGTAATTAACAGAGCCGAAATGTGCATTCGTGCGCAAGGAAGTCATTTTGAACATTTGTTGTAGCCTCATTAATAAAGAATACTTGTTAACACATTGGTACGCAATATTCAAATTGTTTCTTCCATTTCTGACCTTGCATGACCTTGAAGGTCATTGTATAGTACATGGATGAATTCGTCTTGACACACGCTTCCATACGACATAAAAAAATGTATAGCATTCCATTTAAAAAATTGAAGGTCACCTTCATTTCTATCAAAATAATGTAAATAAAACAAAAATGCATATGTCATTGTGTTGCGCATAAAAAACAGTACTATTTTTCCTCTATCATTTTTTTCTAATATTTACTATTTACAAAAAAAAAATGCTGGCTAGTAATAGCGTGAACACCCTGTATTTTTTGTTGAACAACGGGCCACTGAAGTTGTTGATCTCTGGCAAGACGGAAGGACAAGAAGGAACCAGAAGGCCCATGGGCGGTAGGGTTTTGGTGGGGTGAGCCCACACTACCCTCTCTGACCAATATTGGAAGAGAGGGTGAGCGCAAAATGCATTTCCCCGCCACCCTTAAACAAAAGAATGTCAAACGTACTCTTACAAAACAATTTTTAAGTTTGGTAAATTATTTTATTCCATACAGGGGGTTCTAGAGTAAACGTTGAGGGGTGATTCTACATGAGGGAATAAGTAGAAAGTACAGAATAAATTTATTTTATTCGACGTCTCGTTTTCGAAAAAGTTACCGCGTCCCGGAGGGTCACGTGTGGTTGAGCACGGCTGGTTTAAAGCGCGGCGTAAAAGCTCCGTCGTTGCGTAAGCTTCTCGCTTTCGTTGTAAATTCTTATAGTCGTCGGGAAGACGCTCTAAGTCGACGGTGTATCTTCTTCGTTCCCTCGGGGGTTGGATGCAACGAGATGCTCGAGACACGATTGCTCGCTACCCCCTCGGGTAATTCTTAATTCGAGAGACTTGCAATTGCTCGCGATCGTTGCCGGTATTCTTTTCTCTCGCTGCGCAGTGTTTTATAAACTCGGTCGATTCAACCACAATTTTCCAATCTTTATGAAAATTCTTCGTGTCAATTTGACACAGTTTTTCCGAAATGAATTACACTATTCTGTTGCTTGTAAGTAAGGCCCAAAACTTCGTGACTCTTATTCTTCCAATGCGAAACGCCACCGAACAACCGAAAAAAGATGTAAACGTTAGCACATCAATTTGAATAAAAAGACATTGAAAAATAACTGTTTACCTTGTTATGATGGAGGTTAATGGAAACAGAAAAAAGAGAAAAGAAAGAATGATTTGAAGTTTCTGTGGAAGAAGCAAAGAATGGTTAATCATTTTAATTTCTAGAGTAGAAAAACCAGGAACACTGATAGCAACGCGAAAAAGAACCAGCTTGAGAATTGGCGACTCGGCTGGGAATGAACGTGCAATCGCCTGCTTTTTCACGCGGCAGAAAAATGCACCAGCCTAATGCACTCGAACGTTCCGAGGAAGCGAAACGCGACTGAGAAACGACGGTTCCCGGTCGGTTTGGCCGGTAGAAAAGCGGGGAAACGCGGTATTAACAATTAGGGTAATAAAAACGGCGGCGAGGGGGAGGGCCGAGGAATGTCACAAGATGATGGAAAAGGGCGCGTACCCGCGGCCGGAGTAATGGATTGCACGCCGCAGCGTGTGTACGTACGGTATGGCTCTCCGAGATGCACTATCGAATGTTTTATTCATAAGCCGAGAACAAAGCCTGCCTGTTTATCCTGAGGACATCTCGGTGTGTACGCAACAAGGCACCGCGCTTCCCAGAGCCACGACGAGTTGCACTTACGCGTCCTCTAAGTCCAGTTGCATCGAACGAGATGCACCTACGCGCCGCGCCGTCGCTTCCTCGACAGATAAACTGCAGCCTGGGCCATTGCGCCCTCCCCTCTTCTGCGATCTCCGCCAAAAATCTCGATCATTCGTTGATCGTACTCAAATATTAGCGCGTTGCACATGAAATGCTCTAACGCTTCAATTACTGAAGATCGAAACACTGTACAATTGAAACTCAGCTGTTGAGAATTCCTCAATCAATTGTTTAAAAGCGACAGCAACTTCAACCCTAATTCAACAAAGTTTCAGACTTAATGGACATTTTTATTAAAAGAAAATTATTGAGCTTCATTTAAATTCAATAAAGTTTTAGACTTAATGGACATTTTTATTAAAAGAAAATTATTGAGCTTCATTTAAATTCAATAAAGGTTTAGACTTAATGGACATTTTTATTACAAGAAAATTATTGAGCTTCATTTAAATATAGTGAAGTGTTAACTTACTCACCGAGGAAATCGATATTGTTTTCAACAACCTGTGGATTTGATGCATTTATGACAAAAATCGGTGTACAGACATTACGAGAATTCAGGAGCCTCATATTCCGAAAGTTGATAGTTACATTTTTGTTTATTTTCAACGCATCGTGGTCCCGATAACGCGGTAACATTTGATCGATTTGCCAGAGAATCTACCGGGAAATTCCTGGTTTCTGATTCTCCAGCATCCGAGAATACGATTCCCTGTCGTATACGCGCAGCAACATTAATATTTGTCAATTACGTGGGCACGGTGGGAGTCAGCTAGGCCGGAGATTCATCGTGGCCACGCGAGAATCCGCTTCCATCGTGCGACAGAACCGGCGAAAGCAATTATAATTCCCTCCCCGTATCTGCTGCCCGTTATAATTGGAGCACGAGGCTCCGATAATGGAGCACCAAAGAAGATTAAGAATCGGATGTTTGCGTGTGGAGCGACCGAGAGAAAAAAGGGGAACCGTGAACGCGCGAGAAAGAGGAACAACCGAGTCCGGCTCCGAGGAAGGCTGGAGAAAGAATGGAGGAAGAAAAGAGGGGGTGAAAGAGAGGGAGGAGAGGAGAGACCCCTAGGTACAGTCTCGATGACTTATGTGGCTCTGACGCTATCAGTGAAGCGTCTCTAGAGTCCAGCCTGAGCCCCGGAACGCCGGTCCTCGTAAATCATTGCGATCCACCCACGCCCGCACCGCCTCGCGCCGAGTTCGAGCTTCAGCTTCGAGAGATGCGATATGACAATTAACGAGGTCAAAGGGAGGACCACGCTTCGCACGCGAAACCCAATACACAGTGGGCTGGAAACCTGTTTTTCGTAGATTTTCGAAATTTCATACTTTGAACAAATTTTTATATACATTATAGAGCATGAAATAACATATATATACAGGGTGTCCCAAAATAAGTGTAACTCCCGGAAATGGGAGGTTCATGGGTCATTTGAAGCGACATTTTCCTTTACAAAAATAGTGTCCGCGGCTTTGTTTAGTGGTTATTATCGAAAAACACGGACCAATCAGAGCCCGGCTATAGCGAACGGAGTCCGACTCGACGACAGGTCCCGCTTAACGTGGTGTCGCTATTGGCCGAACCAGAATCAATCCGCTGTGGCCGCGCTCTGATTGGTCCGTGTTTTTCGTTAATAACTAACGAAAATGTCGCTTCAAATGACCCAAGGAACCTCCCATTTCCGGGAGTTACACTTATTTTGGGACACCCTGTACAACGTTCAGTTTTCCCTGTAATTAATTCCCAAAACTTAACAATTTCTTTACGACTGAATAGAGGAGATATTTCCACTATATCGAGGATTACAAAAGTGACTATAATGCAAATTGTACCCTGTTCCAATATATCCGTAAAGGATTCACAAAGAGTCCTACCATTAAATTCGCATTCCCCGGGGCACCGGGGTGAAATTTTTCAGAAATATCGATCGCATCTCTTTCCTATACACATATCGAGACGTACATCTAAATTTTGTGGCCGCTAGTCCCGAGAAAAAGGACCAAGGCCCAAAAAGAGACTCGGAGTCGAGGAGAAAAGGCGCAACGTTAAGAATGCAAGGAATATAATATACCCGTGGATCGCAGAGCGGCGACCACTCGCGGGCCTCGTTGAATTGCCCTAATAAAAATGTTACGTCGCCTCCGCGTTGTTTTTGTTTTTCGGTGCGTGGGAGTCGGGCAACTGCCGACTGAAAAAAAGGAGGCCCTCTAGTCAGCCGGAGACCGAGACCGAGACGATCATGCTCGCAGATAACCGTGAACGCGGTAGCCGGGCCACGGGCCCGTATCTTTGTCATTTGTATCTCCACGGGTGCACCCTGCCACCGGATGACAATCAAAGGACCACTGCCTCCGCTCATGGCAGCGGCACGATGTCCCCTTCCCAACCGGACGCAGATACATTTCATACTGTTTTCTTAGAAGCTCGCGAATAGCTCTAGTTTGCGAAACCAGGCGCAACAGTTGAACTGTCCACGAATGTTGCTGCTCGAGAATTTCTTCATGTCATAAATATTTCAAGCAACACACAGGTTTTTATAAACAAAGACATCGGTGATTTAAATTATCTGAAAAAATACTAAATAAGTGATGAACGATTTTCAATTTCATTTTAAGACAACAGACTTGAAAGAATTAATTATAAAATTATTACAAAAATATATATTTATTACGATAATTATCAGTTGGAAGGAATAATTTTTTAATTAATTTTAGTGGAAATTTCATCTTGATTTCTCTTGTGGTTGATGACTGTTAGTTAAATGTTACTATACACCCCACTGTTCTCCGGCCGTCTCCGATTGTATAGCTGTATATCACGGTGCAGCGTTCACGTCAAATAATTTTAATTTCGTTAATTCTCAAATGTCCATCTTTTTAAAAAGAGCTCCGTAAAGAGACTATAACTCCACTTTTTCAATTTTCTAAAAACTGGCCCACTATGAAAACATTTTTTTTCAAATTACATTTTTAGTAGATACAATCATATTTTCACTATAAGCTCCTAAAAACTCATTTTCATCAGTTTGTTAGAGTTCCAGTCTTACAATTTAATATAAGAAGAGGGTGATTCTTTCACACGACTGTGAACTCAACCATTTTCAAGATATCGAAAAATGCTTTGAGATTCATTCATAGGTCACTGAAGGCTATGCAGCATATTCAAATTTGAACAAAATCGGAAACATTACTCCAGAAAGTATCCGATGTTGCGTGGAATGACCCTTTTATTAATGTATCGCAACTAAAATTTGTTTGGACAACCCAATAGTCACGTTTTAAAAAACTTTTACGTTGGGATCGCTGAAAGACCCACTTTCGTTAATGCACCTAATGGACAAGGGTGGAGCGAGGGGGTGGAGTGGAGGGCCTAGCTCGATTTTCGCGAATTTCCCGGCGGCAACAAACGGCAGCTGTTGAAACGTTCTAATCGTGATTCGGCAAACAGAGGCGTTGTAATGCGGGCAAATCTAGGCGGCCGTGTTGGTCCGGCGAATCAAGTATTCGACCGGCCGGTGGATTACACCTAGAAAATTATGCCAGCGGGCGTACAGTTCCCGAACAATGGCCCCCGGTTCCTCGAAACATGGCCGCGCGATAAGCTGCTACAACGGCTGAAAATCGCTGGATACAATAACCTAAATAATGGTTACGTAAACAATGGTTGAGCCGTTGCGTTCGCTGTTTCGCCGCGGCTTGTCCGCTTTGGTTACTAACAGGCCACGTTTCGTTACGACTGCTCCTCGTTCACCGAATAATTCGCAAACGGAAACCGCGCCGTGTGGCTCCCCCTGCTCCCGTGATCAATGATCAGCGGCTGCGTGTAATTCCTTCCCGAACCGCGATTGTTTATCCAAATACTCTAATTTTGGGCACAGCTGTCCCTGAAAGACGCAATTCAATCTTAATCAACCCTCGTACGCTACACAAAAATAGTTGCTCAACAAATTAAATACATTTTTAACAAACACGTCTCAGACAAGAAGATACATGGTGTGAAATTTTAATCCGGGTAAAATGGAAAATATTAGCTTTTGGCCTATGAGCCAACAGTTTATGCTGCATTTGTAACGTCAGACTTTTAACAAACACGTCTTGGACAAGAAGATGTACTGTGTGAAATTTTAATCCTCGTCTCGACCGAGGGGGTAGTTATAGGGTAGAATGGGGAAGATCAATTGTCACATGCTATAATTCTGAAAAAAAGCAATTAACTCAGTAATTAACTCAGATTGTTATGTAGAATATCCTGGTTTTACGATGAACGAGGTGCATGAAATAAATTATAAAAGATTTGCAACGTAGTTTCGCCTTGAAATATTCGCTTCCCACGATTTAAATAACAAATGACAGGAGTTGTCTCTTTCCTCGATAGCGTCTCACAATGTGAACAGCAGCGCAGCAACATGAACAGCAAGACGCCAGGGAAATGTGGACGCGTCGCGCATTAAATCAACGGTGACATCACGAGACACGTGGGAACTGTTTCCGCGGGGACCGCGCGACAAAGCCAACTCCCGTCGACGCAATCGCGAATAATTACAGTTTCCTCATTATTTTCCGTCGCGAAAGGGGAGCAGGTCTCGTGAAAACTCGGTGAAACTCTCTGATTGCACAATTGCATTGTACATATACATAACCGCGCTACGTATGTGCTTACATACACGTGACGACACGTGCCGCACTCGATGCAATCGCGGTTTTGCGACGCTTCGGGCGAATCTAAACCTATTAACAGAAATAAACGTACTCGTGGGATTTTTTTCAGATAAGCAAGGGGAAACCGTGTGGAAAAAGAAACATTGCGAAAGGATTGACCTGCGAGAAAGTGTGATTTTCAATGCAGAGCTAAGATGATAATTAGACTGCGGATTTTATGCATTTGTATCGTAAATGTGTACGTCGAATGCGGAATAGAAAATATGTTTAAAGAATCTAAAAGTATCCTCCAGTAGTTCGCAATTAAGGCTACTCTCATTTTGCATGAAAATCTTCAGTCTAATAATACGATTTTATTCGACGAACTAACGAATGAATTTGCTAAAAAGAATTCTTTGTTTTTCATTGATATAACATAGTGCAATGTAAAATTTAATATACTAATTTGTGTGTGACACATTATCATATAATATAGTATAGTATTCGAGTATACTAGACTATAGCATAATGAGGTAGAATACACAGACGATACAGCGGACTATAGTACAATACACAAAAATAAAGTAAAAGGAACATTTGGTGTAGCAAAGTGTATTTTTCGATTTTATCACGGAAGTACCAGAAATAAATGATTACAAAAAACTATTCTATTAGAATTGGATCAACACCCTTGCTCACATACGACGAAACTACTACATACCAAATTCTGAATACGAACAACATCCAGCCTCACTGTAGTACATCAGCATATCCAGATAAGAATTTGCAACTACGAAGGAAAGTTTTCCGACGCAATTTTACTATGTCACTGGTGGAATACCGTAGCGAGAAGCATCCCCTAAGCTCGCCCTAACCCTCGGTCGGAGTCGGCGAGTCTGATTACAGGAGGAAAGCGTAAAACCACGCGACATACTTTAATCAAAGTATAGAAAGATAAAGAGATGAAGGAAGAGGGCTGTTTCTGGTTTCGCGACCCCTTAATTTTTCCTTGCGTCGTCGCCGCGAGGTATTTGACATATTTGAATCGCGGTCCGTAAGAATGCTCCCTTCAAAATAACTTCGGTTAACGCGGTCGCTTTGAACCTAACCCGGACCGGGCAATTTTGTTTCGTTCCGCGCAATTTCGAAAATGCACCGTTTCTCGGTTGCGATCAACCAGAGACGCGTCAGGAACGTCAACGATCGTCCGTGCTCGTCCAGGAACAAAAAGATCGAGAGAGATCGTGACAAACGCGTTTCGTTTCGATCCCAAAAATTCGTTCCCGACTGGGTAAAACAGTACTTGTTTGTACGCCGTGAATTTGTGCTTTCCAGTTTTAATTAATAGTTTGAAACCTCCGAAATATTTTTACTCGCAGAAAATTTTGTCGTTGCCACATTATGTATAAATAATGGGTCACCCTTATTAAATTCACCAACTATAAATACGATTCAAACTGTATCGTGCTTGGTCTCATTTTGACCAGAAAAATGTCACGGAAGCTGTAGTGCGAGTTCCATAAAGCAACAATTAAGCTAAAAACAGTTATCATGTTCCCACACAAACTGCAAGCGGTTAAAAATGAAAATCGTAGTTTTACATGATTAAAATCCACAGAATCGTACATCTTTCGATGCGTATCGTTTTTTCCTGCGACGAAAGATTTCGATGAAATTTTCAGTATGCAAATAAAAAAGTTCTAAAAAATGTCTTTTTTATTCTTGCATGTACCCTTGTAAATAATAATTTTTCCGAAATTCTTTTCTGCATAAACAATACGTGGTTTGGTACCATTATAAAAAAGTTCTTCCATTTTGAGAAGTGTACGAACACTTTGTACACACACTGTAAATAGCAACGGTGCCGAGAAACACGGTCGATATTCTCTTAAGGTACCAGAGGGCTCGAACAAATCCACCGATCGTCGTTCCCCGAGTTCTCCCGTTCGGTAGGCAACGTGGCTCCGTGGAACTGGATTAAAAATGAGAAGCCACGACGAGGATGTCGCCGTCCCGTGCGAACCTGCGCGAGCATGTGCAAAAATCGTTTGGCAACACGAGAGCGTGTCCCCGGTGCGTTTTAAACGGCCCTCGCCGTACAGGCGAATATCCACGCTTGTAGATATGTATCCGTCGTGCTTTATGCCCGGCCACCGGTGTGTATGAGTGCGAGAGGGCCGTTGTTATATTCAAATTCAGTCGCTTGGATAGTCCATGATTGTGCGTCGCGGCGAATATTCCAATACGCCCCGGCCATATTGCGATTCTATTACCGCGGAATTCCACGACTGGCATAAGCAGCACGGGCCTCCTGAGAACCCTCGGATAGCCTCGATCTCCTATTCCAACCCCTCCGCACCCTCCCGCACCCTCTCTACACCCTTCCGCTCCTCGTTCACTGTTCCAACGCTCCGACAAATTGTTTAGGATTATTGCGATATGATTTTATGCGAACACTTCCCCGTCGCTTGTAGATACACGCTCCTGTATCGCCCACTTTTCGCGCTTCCTGCACTGCGTGTTTACGAGCGGTGGTCTCTTCGAGGTGTTCCATCCCCTTCGCTTCTCTCTTGCCCACCTGTTTCTCATTCTTAAATTCGATTTTACTGCTCGGCTTGTGGATGTCATTTTATGCCGAGGTGAGCATTATTTGGCGAAACAAACGTTGCAAATACTGTGTAATAGTTTTGATTTTATCTTGCTCAACGGGGATAGTATTTTACATAAGATACACAATTTCGGAAATTAAGTATTCGAGCAATCTGAAGCACAGAATAAAATGCTTCTGTATTAACGATTTTATACAGTGATACAGTGTATCTTATCGCCAGGAAACTATGTACACTCGTAAATGTATTAAATTTGAACCATTATTTTCAGCAATAATATTTAAAATTGGAATTGGAAGCACAAACAAAATACAAATATCTCCAATATTATTAAAATAAAATGCCAAGTTAAAAAGGTATTGGTTCCAATAAAATATTTCTTATTTAAAAAGTTACTGCAGCAAACAAAATATTTGATTTCTGAAGTTGCATGCATATTTTTAAATAAATAGGATCGTTTGCTATTTACTATTTATGATACTATTTTAGCTAGTTCTGCTTTTAAGTGGTTTGGTTCCGTTCTGTTTTACTTCTTAACACTCAAGGTACAGTTAATCATGTATACAGCAGTGTCTCCGTCCTGCAGACAATTGTCCTGCATAAAAATGCGCGGTCTATTTATTATTTATGGATATAGGTGTGCGCGTACGTATACGCACGCTGGTGTCCTTGCAGAAGTTAATCGTTTCTCACAGCATATTGAGTAGCATCGTCACCAAACGCGTCCGACCGTATCAACAGCTTCGTAACGGATTGTTTTCATTATCTCGGTTCCCTCGTTTCATCGAAAACGTTGAAACGCATCCATCAAACACGGTTCACGGTGCGACTGCGACATGTCGCGCTGACAAAGAATGATTACGTCTCATAAACGTGTCTTATCAGCATCATCTCCTGCGACGTGAGGTATTAACACGTTCCCAATCATCTTTTTAGTTACCGGCAGTCTCCACAGAGGAATGAACATAATTCGCAGTGAATAAAAACTAACATTTATGAGGCTTCTTTCGTGCCGAAATTTATACAGCAATTTCACTGTAAAGATCATTCCTCTTTTTATAAAAAATGTCCTCGGAGTTTCGAAGACAAGAAGGAATCTTCATATTAAAGGACTTTTAATTTTTTTATCTGTGACAATAATGGAAATTTAAAATATGCCTTTTGTAGATCTCAGCGGTTTTTATTGCAATTTCCCCGTGGATGTTGTTTTGCGGTGTCGGTGTATTGATCCAGCTGGAATTGGTTCGGCAGGCTCTGCGAATATTGGCCTAACCTGGTGCTAGCACTGAACCTACCGAACACTAAAACCGATTAAAACGTTTCAGCTTATAAAACCAACGAGGCTCTATTTATTTCGATTTCGTGAATTTC
The DNA here is from genome assembly GCA_963971365.1 of Lasioglossum villosulum. Lineage (NCBI taxonomy): Eukaryota > Metazoa > Arthropoda > Insecta > Hymenoptera > Halictidae > Lasioglossum > Lasioglossum villosulum. Next base: position 5,817,242 of record OZ020497.1, on the reverse strand, counting down.
AAGCCACTTGATAATTTCAATAATTCCACAATGAGAAGTATAAAACCAGTCGTTTGCACGGCAGTGGTAGGTTCAGTGTTAATTACAACGCAAGAATAAGTTTCTACTGTCTCGTACAGTAAAATATGAATCGAAATAAAGATTTGCGAACACGAATCTCAAGGACACTTTATTCGTCACAGACTCTTCCTGAATCGTTCGCGAACAGTCCAACGTGTGGGTGCTTCGCGAAGTCAAAGTTCCCGTGATCCTCTCGGCCCCTCTCCGGATCGCGAGCGGATTCCTCGAGCTTGAACAGCGCGGAGCGCGGTTTGCGCGTGCTGTTTGCAGTTCGCGCTGCATTTCTGCCGCGAATCTAACGGGGGGGTCTCTCTGGCCTCCGCGGCGTGCTCTTAGCTTTATATAATTGCGAGCTTTCATATTTGATGTTGCCGAGCCGCGTTCGTAGCTTCAGCCAGTTTGCACGGGCTTTACACACGGTCCATTTCTAGCATTTTCAAGCAGAGACGGGCCAGGTATGCGGCGACCTGCAAACACCGCTAACTGTGCCTTGTTTGAAGCCGGGATTTACCGTGTGCGTTATTCCCGGATTTGTGGGAACCACGATGTTAGACTCTCTGCGCGGTCCTTGGTCTTCAGTCGGGCTTTTTCGAGCCCCGGACGCCTCTCTCTCTCTCTCTCTCTCTCTCTCTTTGTTTTACGCCCGAGATCCCCTGGACGAACAGAAGATCGTTTGCTAGGATTAGCTTAGATCTCTAGCTGACTCTTCTGCTTCCTAGACAGTTCATTATGGTGCCAGCAGTTCAACACTCTCTTGCGAATCACATTTATATTAGCTCACCTTTATATTTCGATGAAGTCTCGAGACATCAAAAACCTTATGATTGATTTGCACTTCTCGAGTATTCAATATAAATTGTCTGAAACTGGTTGTTATAAAAATTACTGTACCATTAGTCACAATATTGTTTACGTTATTAATATACTGATATCTAATCAATAGACTGCGGATCTTTATGCAAAATAAAAATTTCTTACCTAAATTGCAACAAACTGGAGTGAAATAGAAATTTATTTATTTCCTATTATGTTTAGTAGGTTGAGAATATTATAATAGTATGTTTAAGTGTTTCCAATATTTTTGTTATTTTAAATTACACCTGCTCATGTTTGTCATAAATGCATAAAATCCGCAGTCTACTAATCAAGTACTCCACACCCTGACGTCTTAGTGATATCTGTCAATTTTACATATCCATAAAATGAAGAAGATCATACACAATGGAATTATTCTAGCTCGATAGAAACGTTTAATTGCCAAGTTAAAATAGCTCCGACTACAAAGGGTTAAGTGACTCAGTACTTTAAGAAAGTCTCCGCCTGTCTACCTTCAAGGGACAGTGCACTTCTTCCACGCGTGCTCGAACAGTCTCCGCAATCGGTCCGATACCTAATTGCCAATATTCGTATAGCCTGTCGAACCAATACGCTGACATTCGCGATCCCAGCTGGATCAATATAATTGCGCCGCAAGAACATCGGCACGGCAAAACAATATCCACGGGGAAAATGCAATAAAACCGTTGAGATCTAGCGATCTCGAGATCGGAACACACCCCCGCCTCGTCTTGTTATTCTTGACCGAAGAACAATGCAAATTGGCGCAGCCAATTCGGATCTGGTTGGTCGCGCTTCATCGAGCCCGTTATTAATACAGCTAATATTTGCCGAGCGGCTCAAAAGATCCTCTCTTGATCCTTTCGAACGGAGGAGGGAGGAGAAGGAGGAGGAGAAGGCAGATTCTCCTTCGTCCTTCTTTCTTCGATCAGAACGAGAAGCAGCATACTCACCCTCCGGGCGCAATATGACATTTAATTAAGAAACTTGGGCGAGCTCGCCAAGTGATATTTGAGGTAATTAAAAATGTATCCGTCGCGGTTCTTTGAGACAAGCCATTTTCATTGCTGCACAAAGGAGCCTCCCGGGGCTAATCTCTGCCAGCCTCTCTCTACCGTCTTCTCTCTCCTCCTCTCTTCCTATTTCGCTTTCACTCTATCTCTCCTACATCTCTCCGTCTTTCTCGTTCTCCCGTTCCATCGTCCTCCCACGCGACTTCGCACGAAATTGCCCGGAAGGTGACCAAGGACAGCAGGTTCAAAGAAAGAGAAACAGTCTGGTGGAATGAGCACTGAATGCACGAACCTTTTACTGTGAGATTAGCGTCGCTTCGGACTGAATATTATCAGTGTCTACAAAATAAGAATTGTTTGATTCAGTTACTATATAGAGGAGTCAGGTAGTAATATTTTTCTTCGTTTAATTATGCGAATAAGCTAACATGTTAATACCCTCAAATGCAGAACATCTGTGGATCTTCATGCTAGATCAAAATTGTCGAAGTCAACTGTACAAACAGTGTAACAGGACGGTGAAGAAGACAGAAGAGCACAGACTCTCGAGGAAATTTTCAGAATACGTACTTTAAAAAATTTTCAATATAGTTCGTTTCCTCTCGAGCAGATGCAATTTCTTCAAAAATTTTTTCACGTAATTGTCCTAACTTTCCAAAAAATATCCAAGTGGTGCGTTTCGATATTAACAAAGTTATCGTTCTGTTAATCGTGGCTGAATATTATTGCTAGTTACATATCTACCATCATGGGCTAAAATACTGTTCAAACGTAACTCACTAATTTTTGTTTTAAAATGTTTATGTCCATTTTGCATACAACAAGTACGTACATGAAATTTAATTTTTGGTTTTTTCTATGGGAAAAAAAAATTGTTCTTTTTGTTTTCTTTTCTAATTTTTCTCATATTTTTCAGACGCAAAAGTGGCTCTTTGAAAAAGATCCACATCGGGATCGAAACGTTAGAAACATGCTTAAATAATTGCACATTTGTTGTTTTTCTAAAAATGATCGAACCTAGCGCCGACATCATTCAATTTATTATATTACTAATTTCCGATCGAGAAGAACCTTTATTATCGCTTAACTTTAACCTTTATTATCGCCAGTGGCTGTGCAGTGACGAACGGTGACTATCCAGGGCAGGGACAGACTCGCGTGTCGCTGTACGTCCGATGGTAGATAGAAAGATGAGCCCGGCTTCCGTGGAAGCCGAAGGACGGGAGCGTCTCGTAGTATACGCGTCGCGTCGTCCAGGTAGCATAATACGCGCGATGCACACGAGCCGGCTCATCTGCATAACACCGGCGGACGCAGCCTCGACATGAATATTTACCGGTCATTTATAAGTCCCCGGTGTAGGGGCGTTTATCGCGATTCGTCCTCGTCCTGGTCGTCGAAACGACGCGACGACGAGGCACCACCGATCCTATTCGATCGGTACCGGGGGGATCTTCGGGACGGACTACACACCGGAAGAAGAAACTCACCGCACCGGCCACGAGAACCGCGGCCAAGGGGACCTAACTTTCTGCCATGTTGATTGCCGGGGCCCAGCCGAGTTTACGATATACGGCCGTTTACTTTATTGCCGGCTGCCTCGTCTCGTTACTTTCGACCGTTCCGGGAAATTTCGCAGATTTCTCGTACCGATTCGCGAGCACCGATCGATTCCAGTTCCTTGCCGTCCCTGCTTCCACGAAACCGCTGCTTCCGACGCCATTTTTTTTCGCGCGATCCAGCCAACGATCCTGCGAATTATCTGTTCACACTGCGGCAAAACTGTATTCCTTACGACGTACTTTTTCTTTTTTGTTAACATTAAACCTGTCTGCACATGTGTTCCCTTATAAAAATGACGATATGGAATTCATATAGATTTTTATTATAATACGTGCTTGGATATAAAAATGTGTATAATCAATTCCAGTGAAAGCATCGTTATTGAAAAATCGGCCATTTCGCTAGATGATACATTGAGACACCCCAATACTTTCAAACTTCATATTGCTTTAATCCATTGGCCTATGGTACAAATTTATTTTACATAAAACTCAGCAGTACATTAATTTATTGATTGATCACTGCAAAGGAAATCGAACGGGAAGATATTAGAATCGATTTGATGATCGATTAGAACCGTCTGAAGGTCGCAGAAGAGTTAAGGGAAGATGATAAAGGTCCAGGGATCGACCAATGGAAAAGTGGCACCGATAAAAGAAAAACGAGATGGTCCATCGTGTGCGGCACAGGGGAGCTAATTTAATAAAACCGCGAGTCGGTGGTTACGCGGCGAGAATCAGCGTGAAAGAGAAAGAGAGAGAGGGGAAAAATGAATAACCGAGCGGTTTGGAACGAGAGAGAGGCAGAGAGAGAGAGAGTAGAAAGAGGGAAGAGAGGGTGGCGAGAGCGAGGGAGAATTTTTCATATGCTTACTTGCACAGAAATAATGAGCTTGTCCATAAATAAAGAATAGAAGCCGCTCGCGGCGAATGGGTAATGAAGTCTCTCGTGGATAATTGTTATCGCTGGAAAACGTTGCCAACCTTGCGTTTTCCACCGCGAAACGATGCAGACGCGGCCAAACGAAATACAACCACCCCCTCCACCCACTAACCGCCGCCACCCCCAAACCATAACATAAACCCGTAGCGAAGCGTTTCCCAGCACGACTTTTTGGAAACTCGTCCAAACGCGCGGACGGAATCAAAGCGACCAGCCTCGAGGCTTCAACCGGATTGCGAGACGATCTACCGATGGGTCGTTTCATTTCGCGATCCGCCGAACAATTTTCGCGACCCGAGATTTTCAACCACCCTCTCACGCTGTTTTTCTCTTGCGATTGATTTTTGCGGAACGATCCGAATTTCGATCACTCGTGCAATGCAACGAAAATGTAGTTCGTTCTTCTAATAATCGCTTTCCATTTTAAATATTCAGTGTATTAATTTTATATATCGAGTGCGTGGCTGGACTGTAGATTACAGATCAATTTCAGATGTTTGTGATTAAGATATTCAACCCTTCTTCCGATCCGATGTGAATCGTTCTTCTAAAAATTGGTTTTTATTTTAAACATTCAGCATATTAATGTAATATATTGAGCGTGATTGGACTGAAGATTGCAGATCAATTTCAGATGTTCATGATTGAGATGTTCAACCCTTCTTCCGATCGATTTTGGCGGAACCATCATATTTTTGAATCACTCATGCAAAGCAACGAAAATGGGGATCGTTCTTTGAAAAATTGGTTTTTATTTTAAACATTCGGCATATTAATATATTGAGCGTGCCTGGACTGAAGATTACAGATCAATTTCAGATGTTCATGATCGAACCGATCGCGACAACAGCAGTGGTTGGCTACCCCCCGAATCAGCTCGCTCTTTCCGACCGTTCTCAACGCTCGCCGGAATCACAAGAACAAGAAGAAGTCTCAGCCAAAGGGGGAATCGTGTTCCGCGCTCGTAACCATTATCACCGGTGCCCTTCTTCGATAGGGTCGGCACGAGGTCGCTAAAATAGCGACACGAAAGGGCCCCTAGTCTCGATTTATATGCCGGCCCGCCGGACGCCGGGATCTCCTCTCCTCTGAAGCGTCGATACAGGTTCTGGACTCCAAATTAATCCTTTTGCAAATGAAATTCGCTTATTTGTAAATTCCTCTTGTGGATGACCCAAAAGTGAAGTAATATTGATGGTCAGACAAGGTACAGTTTATTATTTCTGCTACCACATTATCCAATGATGAACTCTATTGATGAAATTTTCTAAAAAAAAAGATGAAATAATGAAAGATTGAGCATAAAGAGAACGAATAAAAAAGTGGATCTTCGAACACTGTCCAAAAGAGAAGGAGAAGTACACTCCCCAGCAGAGAAGTTAAAGAAGAAATCCAAAAGAAGAAAAGGAAGAGAACACTTTCACTGTAAAACGGAAATATCCTCAGCCAGAGGAAGAGAGAAGGAAAGATGGAAAGAGATGGAGGAGGAACCTCTCGTCGAGAGATTCGGTATAGTTAGATCGTATCGGGGGTGGCTGTCTCTGCTTACTGTGCTTACTGCGCGCACAGCCACTCCGTCTAGCTCGGAGGTATTTGATATTGACTTGCCGAGCCTCGACTTTGAACTCGCAGACCGGCAGGCAGCTCGAAACCGGGACGGGAGTGGCGAACGGGGGTGTGGGGGTTGGCGACGGGAGAAAGAGAGCCGGACCGGGCCGAGCCACGTTTAATTAAAAAGCTTTCTGCACCCCCGCGACCCCGGTTCTTGCACCCTTTTCCACCCCCGCGATATGTGTGGGCCCCGATACTCGACACATTGGTGATACCCGGAAAACCGCCCCCGTCTCTACCCCTATCTCTCCACCCCACACCCCCTGCAACCCCCTAAGTACACACCGGCGGCTCCTCACAAAGGAAATGGAATCCTTTACTTTTCGGATGGAATTAACTCGAAAACTCGGCGAACACACTCGGCACACCGGGCACCAGCGGGGGCTTGATTATTTTAACCTGGGTTATCGCCGACTGCTTTTCAATTACCTCGTTTGGAGACGATTTTGTGTGGGAGTTGTTTTTGTGCGGATTGTTGATTGGCGATGGTCTTGAGTGGCCTCGAGAGCACTGAGAGATTTCGTTCCTGATTCGACGTATTTGTTCTATTGTTCGTTGTACTACTCATGCAATTATTCACTTTGATATACTATATATATTGTACTACTTATTGTGCTATTCCATGTACTACTCGTGGCACTACACGTTGCACTAATTGTTGCAGTACTCATTATACTATTCATTGTACTATTTAGGCCTTCTTTCCAGGATGCGTCGCGTTAGAGACGCGTACACGTACTTCTTTTATTCACGAAAAGTACAGCAAATTTCGCATCGTTACGAGAATGTTGAGTGACGATGAAGACGTGCTAATCATATACAGGGTGTTCACGCTATTACTAGCCAGCATTTTTTTTGTAAATAGTAAATATTAGAAAAAAATGATAGAGGAAAAAATAGTACTGTTTTTTATGCGCAACACAACGACATATGCATTTTTGTTTTATTTACATTATTTTGATAGAAATGAAGGTGACCTTCAATTTTTTAAATGCAATGCTATACATTTTTTTATGTCGTATGAAAGCGTGTGTCAAGACGAATTCATCCATGTACTATACAATGACCTTCAAGGTCATGCAAGGTCAGAAATGGAAGAAACAATTTGAATATTGCGTACCAATGTGTTAACAAGTATTCTTTATTAATGAGGCTACAACAAATGTTCAAAATGACTTCCTTGCGCACGAATGCACATTTTGGCTCTGTTAATTACGTTTTTGGTAGCTTCTTCTACAATAATAATTTACAAAAAAAATGCTGGCTAGTAATAGCGTGAACACCCTGTATGTATAATTATATTCGAAACAGAAGGAAATTCTAGGTGGACCACTTATACAGAGAAACATTGATTGCGGAATGTTTATAGCTGAAAAATCATGCTGAACGAGATATTTCGTTCCCACGATGTCTTAATGGTCTACTCATAGAACTACACTATTTGTTGTGGTATTCATTGTACTCTCCATTACACTATGCACTTTAGAGTTCGTTGTACTATTCATTGTAATATTCATTTCACTATTTATTTGAGTATTCATTGTAGTACTCATTGCTCTGTTCGGTGTATTATATATTCTACTATCCGCGAGCCAACAGAATTCGAAATTCCAAGTTCTCCAATAACTTCCCATCAAGACCGTCATTCATCAGACAGCCAAGACGCGAGCGTATCCGAATGAGATAACTGTGTTGTATAAAATGTTTTTTCAACGTTCCCCGACACACATAGCTGCCTCCATAAAGAATAACGAAGATAGATAGCATCGTCGAATTAAACAACGGCGCTGCCTAAATTTAATTGGACAACAGCCTACGGCGAGAAAATAGAACCGTGACGCTACCGCGGAAGTCGTCGCAATTAAAACGAAGACGAAAGGAAGAACGAATCATCGCTGTATCACGATTCTCAGCGGTGTTTCGGCGAAGTTCGAAATCTTGAACAATGTAGATGGAAAGCCGTCGACGCCGGACGCAATAGAACCACGGTCTGATTAGAACGAAAACCTCGGTGGCAACGTTTCGTTCCCGTTTCTGGAAAAACGTTTCTCCAACCAACCGACTGCGTTAAACTGCGCAAACATTTTTTATATTAATCGCATCAAACGGTACTTGCCTCAAAAATTACTAAAAAAATTTAATCAAAATACAATCTAAATGAATTATTATTTATATTATATTATGAAGTATTATTTATATTTTAATTATTGAAATTAAAGATGTGCTTCCACCAGAAATTATTCAATTCTTTATTTAATCGCGTAAAATTATAAAAATTTTGCGAAACCTGAATAAGTTCAGATTTGTAATTTTTATAAAACTATGTACATCCGACACATTTTGTAGCCGATACGTATAAGTATAACTATATACGTATAGTGGTGTTAACTATTAGCTCTCAAGATTGAAAATTCTGTCGAAAGTTTGATGCTCTATGCAAACAAATTAGCGAAATGGTGGAGCAACATGAAAGAACGGAGTTTCGGCATCTCGACAAAATTCCGGGGATAGTGAGGTCTAGCTTGCGAAGAGAAGAAGCGAAAGGGCCAGAAAAAGAGAGACAGGATCCCTGATATTTCGCGGACACCGACCAGCGGAGCATTAGCCACGCAACGGTCGCTTTCTTGCGACCGCAAAAACCGCGACGGACACAAAGTCGCGTGTGCCCGTCGTATTTCGCATTAGCACGTCTCCTAGCGTGTCGGGTCCGTGCCGGTAAATGATACACGATGGCGAAATGACGTGAAATAACGCGAGGCTTTCCATCTGTTCGCCAGTGTTTTCTAACGAGAGAGCCTTCTTCCCCTTCTGCTTCCCCTTCCTCACCGTCGTTTCCCGCTATATACAACAACCGCTCGTAACCGATGAAATTCGCGAATGAATTATTCATTTAATCGCTCCACGGACAATTTATTTGCGAACAAGAGCGTTCCGCCGCCCGTGTCCGCGGAAATCGGCTTAAGAAACACACGATGCCGGTTTCACCGATCCTCGAACGCAGCAACCGTGTTTGCGAAACGGTTCACTTTTCTTTCGCGGCTCGACGGAGAATTCTTTGCCACTTTGCTGCGTGTCGCGCTGGAATGCTGAGACGCATTCTCAGAGTGACATCTAAGAGTATAATTTCTCGACCAACATTCTCCCTGGAATTTCGTATAAAAATGAATTGTTTTATCGTAATTTTCGTTAATTCTTTATGGAACTCTGATTAGGACATTCGTGACATTTTCCTGATTAAAAGGAGCCCGAACACGATACCATTCGCATCATTATTTGTTTAAATAGCATTTCGAGGGATCCCCGAGTATCTGAACTCAGAAATTCGCGTTCACCAGACTACGCAGATTTCTTTATTTTACAGTTGTTCACGAATGTCGATCGCAACGAAATAATTATTTATTTGATGACCTTGAAATATTTTGTCAAGGTCATTTAAATAACTAGAGAAAACACTCGGTTCCATTATAGCGAATTCCGCCATTTTAAGTAGCGTTAGGACGGATGGTTTCCGGGCAGACCCCACTTCCGGCCAGTGACGAATCCGCGAATAGTAGAAGGTTGCAGAGTTTCGAACCTGTTGGAAACACGGAAATGGCGGCGCGTTATTTCTTTCTGAATTGGCTTAATTGCGGGACGATATATGCATCCGCGAACCACGGCTGCTCCCGCTCGTATCGCCCTTTGTCTGCCTACGGACGAAGATCGAGAGACGGAAAGAGGGGGATAGAGGGAGACAGAGAGAAATAGTGGAAGAGAGAGAGGCAGAGAGATTCGAGTCGGGGCTTAGGGAATCGCGCGCGCTTAACGGCACCGCGGAAATTGCTTTTTCTCCGGGCTCGGTGTATGACGCGATCAAGGATGCCCGTGAGAGCAGCCGTGTCCCTTGATAAACGTGACTCACGAACGCACACCTGCTCCCAGTCGAACAGAGTCCTCTCCTCCATCCAGATTCGCACGCGAATCGCCTCTTAACGATTTCCTCGTGTCCTCCGTAGAAAATCGTCTTGGTCGACCCGGAACGGTGCTCGTTCGTTCATTTGAACGTCCCGAGGACATTAAGGAGGAATCCTTGTTTTTTCATTCTCGAAAAACATATTTCTTCTAGATTCTCTTTAACACGTTATCTACCGAGTCTAGTCATTGACGTCGAAGTACGGTCGCACTATTTTCAAAATCTTTCGGAGTGCTCGAACACAGATTTTCTCAAAAATGTGCGTCCTTGAACGAGGAAATTCTCAAAGCTAATCGAAACAACTTTCTCCTTTGCGAAAATGTTCTCTGTGCCTGCGTTCAGAAGTTATTCACGAAGAAACTCGGCTCCTCCGAGGTTACCCGAACAGCGTTTCACCTCGCAGCGTGACGGATCAGACTTATTCGCGCGCGGCATTGACTGAGCCAAGTTTTTTTGTTAATAACTCTTAAACGAAGTCACGGAGAACATTTTTGCAAAGGAAAAAGTTATTTCAAAAGACCTCGAGAATCACCCTTTTCAAGGAAATTCACCCTGAATAATGCATAATATAGTCACACAATAAATATGAACTTCTTTTTCTTCTGAAACTCTACCGACGACGAAGAGGAAGTTATAATCACTGTAATCTAAAATAACTTGTAATTTGGCAAATGAACGGCTCGCGCAACGTCGTATGGTGTCTCTACGGAACGCAGACGTGCAGTAGCTCGTACAACAAGAGTGAGGAAACAGCGGCGAAGAAAAATGGAAGAGGAGCACTCGTGACAGTCATAAAACCAGCGAGCTGTCTTCGAGGATTCTCGGAGGGGTCTCACGCGAGGATCTCTGCCACCTGGAGAGCGTCGTCGCTCCTTAGCGGAGAGGATCGAGGATCGAGGAGTCGGATCGACACCAAATTAGTGACGACTTCGATTCGTGGCCGTGTCGGCGGATAGAACGTATCGGTTCCCGATGGTCCTCTCAAAGATGGGAAGAGAGGAGCGTAGAAAAAGGAGAGGAAGAGAGAGAAAGAAAGGGAAACGTAGGGCCGTGCACGCGAGGGCTCCCGGTGGCCGCTTGTCAGCGCTATCTTCGGAACGGCGCACGTTTCCGAGCTCTCCTCTCCTCTCCTCTCCGTTGGGTCCTTTTAGTCCCGGAGGCAACATCCTCCTGCGAAGGACGTGCATCCGTGTGTTTCGGGTGATGTATATCGAGCGGTTGGCGACAATCATCGGCAAGGATGCGCTCTCTCACGGAGCCAATTACAAGGATACCAACGCCGCCGCGAGATCATTGCGATTTATTTTCTCACCCTGCTCTCTCACTTGCCGATTCCCATTTCCTACCGCGTTTCTCCTACGGATCCTCCGACAATTCCTCCCTCGAAGGTCACTCGAAAAATATGTTGGGTCTAACGAAACACACTTTGTACATAGTAATAAATAATTGAAGTATACATTTAATAATATCAAGTGTACATCCTTGCATTATCGAGAAATGGACAGGCGCATACCCTTGCAATTCTGAAAACGCGAGTCTACGTGTACCTACGCTATTAATGCTAATGTATACAGGGTGGGGCAATAATTATGTCCACTTAGAATATTGCCGTTATTTGTAATAATATGAAAGAATGTTGTATACAAAACTTACACAGTATAGAGGAGGGCATATTGTGACACGAACAATTTCCACGTGGGTGGAGGCTTAGACGAGATTTCAAGATCACCTTTACTTTTTTAAAGAACAAAGACATTTATATAAGAGAAGAGAGATGCTTCCGATACATTCTGTTGAACCAAACAAGTGTAAGTGCACTTCTCCCGCCAGGTGTCTCTTTTTTCACTGCCAACAAAATATGTCTTCCAGTCGAATCCCTGATCGCATCCTCGAAGTTATCAGCCCGTTCTAAATCCTTCGCTTCCGCGGGACTCCATGTAAGGGCCGAGTCGCGTAAGCTTCCCGAGGCTGAGGAAAACGCGTCAGGTAGCCGCGTTCCTTGTAATCGGCCGGCTGGCGAAAATTTCAATCGAGTCAGCCCGTTATGCGAAGCCTTGGACGGCATGGGACACCTTTTTTCTCGTCAGCATCGGTTCCATGTACGTAGTGGATGTCGGCGTCGGCCACGACATGCCTTCGCGAACACGGGACCGGATCGTCTCTTTCTCTTTCTCGCTCTCCCTGTCTTCCTCTTTTTCCCTGCTCTCTCGCGCGGTGTCGCCAAGACGCATTGCGCGTCGCGCTATCGGCAAAAAGGCCGGCTTTCCAATTGAATTTATTCGCCTAACGAGTGTAGATTCCCTCGCGCCGAGAGACCAGCTATGGCCAGGACAAATGGCGCATCTCGCCGCCATGTAGCCGGAACGAGAGAATTCCGTTACCAGAGTGGAAAGCGTCGGGAATTACCGGCGACAGCGTTACAGGATCACGTTGTGCTCGCCGTGATCCTGCTCTCTTGTCTCGATCCGGTCATGTTCCATTGAAATTTCCGATCGACCGCTATTTTTCCCGCAATCTAATTGCCCGGCACGCTCGCACCGCTCAATGACAATCGGTCTTGTAGCCCACGGGATTATTTGTTACCTAGAGAACGCCTTGAAGTTTCCACAGTATTCGACCAAATCGCTTTACGAATTTGTTCGTTCATCATTGGAACTGAAGCTTGATCAAACTTCATTCGCTTACTAACTAGCAGCGAAACTTCATACTCAAGCTCGATAATCAAATTCTGTCAATCACACACGACGTGTCAATCAAAATGTTCGTTAATCATTGGAACTGCAATTGCTGTCGAGAAATCGATTACAATTTTTGTAACGTTCTCACATCGTTGAGGTCTTGATTTTCATTCACTCGGTGAATAACAGTGAAACTTGATTTCCAAGTTCGATGAACAAGCTTTGTCGACCCTCAGCTCGAGGAATCGGTGCAGTGTTAGGGTACGCGCACAGTGGATCCGTTTTGGTCCGTTTCGTCCGACGTCCGACACATCTGTCTCTTTTTTCAAGCGTGCGGAAAAGAGACACAATGTCGGACGTCGGACGAAACGGACCAAAACGGATCCACTGTGCGCGTACCCTTAGGGATGCAGTACATTTGCTTTATTTTTCCAGTGATCGCAATTAATTGTTATCTATCCGGATCGATCATCGGAGTGGCCGCGGTGCGTGGAGGGATGTCCGAGAATGGGAACAGCACGGGATCAGCCCCATAGATCCGTCAGAGGCCTGACCCTAGGAGCGGCGAGAGTGCAAGAGCGGCGCAAGAGTGCATCGTGTCCGGTTGTGCACTCGATCCCCCGGGTGTATCGCGCGCAGTCACAGAGAGAGCCTGCATTACGTATGGCGATTGCGTCAGGGTGATATCGTCATCGGACAGGCCGAACACGACTTTAGCCTTCTCGGCTAAGGACACGGGAGAGGAGAGCAGAGGTGCGTGTCCCGACACGGCTTGCCCATTAGGTGGACCCGCCGCGCCATCAGATTAGATTCCGTTTCGTTCTCGGTTGGTCCGCAACAATGCGGCTGAACCGCGATGCATCGCCGGAACGACGACGTCCTGGCTAACACGCTTCCTGGATTCGTGAATCTCTGGGTCCAGAATCCTCTCTTCAGCCCCCTCTCTCTCCTTCTCTTTTTCGTTTCATCTTTCTGTCTTCCTCCCTCTCTCTTTCTCTCCTCTTCATCCCTGTCCGCCACGTGAATTTCTTCTTGGCAGACACGCATCTCGCTGCGGCATAGTTCGCTCTATCTTAAAGTGAAATTGCACTTGGACACTCTACTGGGTCACTGACAGTGTCAAGGCTTGCTGCGTTCTTCTTTTCAAACGTTAGAATGAAGAGGAACGCTGTGTTCATTTTTTTAAATGTCAAATCGAGGAAGAACACATTGCTTCACTTCTGTAACACATTCGCAAGGGAGGTTACGCAATCGTAACACCACGGTTTTAATGGAATTTTCGTATGATATAGAACTCGAAGAGAAATTTGACACGTATTTTTTATAGCTACCGATATTCATTAAAATGTCATGGAAAAATTGCAATATTCTATACGAAAATTTCGCGATAAACTTAATTTTTGAACATATTTTTTTAACAAATTAGTTTTCCAAAGATTAGTCTAGACTGAAAGATTCGCCATTCAAAGACGTATAAATTGGAGTTTGAAATTTTCGTCTTGGCTTAATAGTTTCGGAGATATTCAATAAAACGGATTTTTTCACCCCAAATTTGAGAGCTATTTTCATCCCCTCAAAAAACCCATAGAAAAATCAAAATCGGCGTGTTACGATTGGGTATCATCCCTCGTTAGTGTCAGAATAATGTCAATTTATAAAATGCAATACAAATACAAATATTTATAAAATCTCTGTGAATGGTCCAGTCTGTAAAAAATGTTTGAAAAAATGAGGAATAAATTTTAAATAAATTGTTCAGCTCGGCCCCGACTGATTGGACATTAGTCCTCATAGTGACTGCAAAAGGGATGGACGGAGCTCGTAAGAACGTCGACGAGCATTTAATAGGTGGCAACAGATAGCGAGAAGTATATTGTTCGCAGGATATCGAACGGCGTAAAAGCGCGAGCGTTTTCTACAGTGGTTCACGCGGTCCAGGACAAAAGTGGAAACGAGCCGATACGATAGGAGCGAAGCGGAAGCGTGCTGCGCCACAGAGAAAGAGAGAGAGAGAGACTCGATAACAAAGCTCCAAGAAAGCATCAACCGGGCCCGACAAAAGCCCGATAAGATTAAGTGCGCCTCGGGGCAAAGGAGCATCCTTTACTGCTCGCGGCACCGCTACGAAAGCCCGATCCCATAATCGAAACGATCGATCGAGCCCTTTCGACCTTCGTCTCTGCCGGGAAAAGTCTGTCTCTCCGGAAAGATGACGGTCTTTAAACTGCGAATTTTAAGCATTCATGACAGGAGTGCATCGCTGCAATCTAAAACAGTTCAGAGATTACGAGGACATCAACACACCATTTTATTGCAATTATTTAATTTTATTTCTGCATATTGAACCGCATATTGCTCGTGTCCTCGCGCCTGACACTCGGGAGAAGTAGAATTGGTTCGCCATGATCAGACGTGTCAGACAATTCAATACTTCTTAACAAAATTTTTTCTTTGGTTGTAGATTATAACGAACAGCAATACATTTGGATATAGATTCTTGTCATTTTTGTAAAGTGTTATAAATTATAACAGTAATAGCAGATAATTTGGATAGAAATTCTTGTAACTTTTATAAAGTGAACGTAGCGTTAACATGTGTAATAGATTGGAAACCATATTTTAATTCTTTGGTTATAAATCGTAACAAAAATAGGAAACAATTTTGATAGAGATTCTTGTAATTTTTATAAAGTGAACGTAGCGTTGACATGTGTAATAGGTTCAAAACAATATTTTGTTTCTTTGGTTATAAATTAAAACAAAAATAGCAAAATTTTGGATACCAAAATTCTTATAATTTTGATAAAGTGAATGTAGCGTTAACATGTATAATAGATTGGAAACAATATTTTGATTCTTCGGTTATAAATTGAAACAAAAATAGAAAACAATTTGGATACTAAAATTCTTGTCATTTTTATAAAGTGAACCTAGTTAATATTTACAATAGATTGACAACAATATCTTTTACAATTTCTTTGATCTGTTGTCTGCATTGAATTGCAAGTACTCATTTTGATCATTTACGCATAAAATCCGCAGTATAGTAATTATGTTTAGGTCCCAAGTGTGCGGTGCGTAATTTATATACGCGTTCGAGTACTATCGCGAGCGAGTGTATCGTTAGCACAGTCTCGCGGAATCGTTCGTATGGAGATCGCACGTGATCTGCGAGGTCGTTGGGACGTTCGCGAACAATTTTCCAGCGGGCCCATTCTTAGAAAGCCCGTGGAATTATCGAAGAAAGAGGGGCGTGTCCCGATGGGAATTTATTCGAGGACTTATAACGTACACGGCCGGGGCCCGCATTAATGTATCTGCCGTGAAATCGGTGTCCTCGGAATCGGCGCGACACGCACTCGATGTTGTTGCGGCTTTTTTCGATTCGGGCATACCGGTTCGGGACAAGTTGCGGTTCCGCGCGGACTATCGGCATCTGAGAAACGATCTTTGACGCGACGATCATGCCTCGTCGCGGGGCAAGTCGCATAATTACCCTCGCGATTCATTAACACTGGATTTACGGAACTTATAATATGACTGGCTCTAAATTTTTTAATTTGCAATTATACAAATTGTGAAGATTTATAGCAAAATTTATTCAATACAGTCCTTGGAATATTTTTTACGATCAAAGCTGCTAAAAGTCTGACTAAATGTACTGGAGTTAAAATGAGATAAACCTAGTGTTAGCAGAAGGTTTTCATGCAAAATAAAAATTGAACTGCATTATTTTCCAGTTATTAAAGCTATTACACGAAACAGTACATTTTTACTTCATTCCAGTTTTCTACTGGGTTAGAACCAATAGAAAGTTCGTAGTTTGTTGAATTAAAATTCAAGGATATAATTACTTACCCCTTACCGTATAATTATTAATTTGTTTTAAACCTTTCTTTTACTCTGAAAAATTCGGAAAGATGAGAATTAAAAAATTTTCAGTTTTAATATGCTGAAAGGTTTCACACAGTGCTGATTAAGCTCGACACAGTTATTCAGTGTCCAAGTAAACGAAAAACTGAACTCCTCCGAGAGAACAGGAACTGACCGTTTCCCGACTGTCTGCAAATTAGACAGCTCGCGATGATTGAGTTGTTAGAACCGATCAAACACATCATTAAAGTCGTCGAAGAGGAAGAAGTCTAATCAACATACCGTTGATTCGAAGACACACAGATTACAGAGATCGGTCTAGACGTTCCACATTCGAGCCAGAAAGTTAAACACTTGATCATAGAGGATTGCATAAATAAAATTAGTAGAATGCTCATCAAATGATTACTTACCTCATCAGCGTCATGGACCTCCTGGTTTCCTTCGCCTAATCGCACTGACGGAGATGATCCTGTTCCTGTGACTCTGCAACAGAATGAAACGCACGGATGAAATCATTTATTCATCGACAAACAATCGTCGGTACACTGTGAATTTTTATATAAAATTTTATAAAATGTGCTTTAAAACACACGCTCAAAAACTTATCTATTAACTAACCAAAATTATTAAAAATGTTAACGTAAAAATTGTAACGCAGTACTTGGCCATACTAGGATCAAATACAGTGAATTTAAGAAAAATCATAATAGTTTGTTTAATATTATTAGTACAATAAAAATAATACTCGTATTTCAAATTTCTTGTAAGGACTATGCAGCTTCATATTCCTGCTAGCGATTGTTGCCATAAGCGCATGAAGTCTGTAACATCTAAATTAATTTCATACTGTGAGTACGATAAAAATAACACAACCATGTCTCCGGATTTATTCTAATAATTTTACAGTTTACGGTTTTGCAATAAAGTAACGAGTAAATCACAGTTTTCTTAGGTGCGATTCGATCATTATCCGCCGGGTGAATTAGTATCGCGTGAATTAAAGTATCCTCCGACTGAACACTAGAAGCCCCGGTAGATTTGTGAACGCGTCGGCCTGTAATAAATAATTACCGAAGCAAGACAGCGGACGCATCCTCTATTCTTTTTTCCACGCGATTTTAACGACGCATGCGTAGGAGGGTACCGGTGAGGAGAGTGGGTGAGGGGAGCGAAGTAATCATAGAGCGCGCGTAATGATTCGCGGTTAATTCTTTGACCTAGCTTATTAGATTAATTAAGAGCCGGCAGAACGATCGAACGAGTGAGACTGAGACGCGTGACAGCCCGCGGAATAATAGTTCTAATCACGTTTCCCGGTAACGTTAATAAATTGGCTCGGGACATGGTACACGGCGTGCGCACACACATCGCTGATCCGCCATTTTCACGCGAGTCTTTGTTTAAAACAGTCACGATGGAAAACGAACGGGACTTTTATTATTGGCCTACGTAGTTTCCTGCAAATCAGAGCTGTGAGACAGAAATTTGCATAATTCCTGTACATCATTTTCAAACGGATGCCTGTACATAGTTTTTGAACAGCTACCTGTAAACAAATTTTGTACAGGTGCCTGTACACGACTCTCAAACAGGTACCTGTAAATATTTTTAAACAAGAACGTGTACATCATTTCCAGATAGATGCCTAAAACAGTTATCTGTAAATAATTTTTAAACAGGTATTTGTACTTAATTTTAAACTAGGATCTCTAAATAATTTTTAAACAGAAACCTGTATATCATTTTCTAATAGCTGCTTGTACATCATTTTTAAACAGTTACCTGTGAATAATTTTTAAACATAGCTGTGAATGATTTTAGAACAGTTACACTTTTCCGGATCTCTTTTTTTAAAGGAAATACAAGGAGACTTTTGTGGCTTCCAGGATTTTCAAACAGAGGTCAAGAAACTTATAAAAAGAATTGCGTACGAACACCAAAAAGAACAGCCGGAAACTGCATAAGTCGACAATGCAACACTGTAAAATTCGTTTAGATGCATTCTGCACTGCTGGCTTCGACCACAGGAAAAAAGGAAGAGACGTCCCCCGTCCCCTCTTCTGCAGAACTTCATTCACGTTACTTCTCGCGCCTATTAACACGTTCATTGCCAGAACAATATCCATAATAGCCGGATGCCTAGTGTTTCATTTTAATTGAATTTTAATTGAGCGAACCTTAGTCAAATTTAATTCAATTATTCGCGACGGGGAGCAGGCCTTTTGTTCGGTTTCTATTCTGATGCGTTCATTTGTATTGCTTGTAATGATCTGAAGATGAATTTTTATGGTAAGCTGTACTAATCGCAGCGACTTGAAAAAGTTCACACGACTCGACAAAAGTGCAACAAAAAGCTGTAAAAAATTTCGAAATAATAGGTAAAAATCGTGAATATTCTATTGAAAAAAATCCGCTCTTTCTCGATGATTTTAAAAGGGAACAAATATCTTTCGAAGGAAAATCAATCGAAAATTGCGGCAGTCGCGTTGGAGTACGTGTGAACGGGGCCTTGCTCTTCGGGTAGGCTCGTTCCTAGCGGTTCCACCGCCTCGTGGGGCCGCATCGGTCCCCCATCGGTCCCCCCATGAATATTCATCGCTTTTCCGGCCGTCGTCGTCTGGTACGCGAGCGTGCGTTGCTCCCAATTTGTCACACACCGTGGCATTATCCCATTTCGCTAATAAAGTAATATTACAGTGAAGATGCGGGGAGACGTAGGCACGGGACTGATTTATTTTTTTTCTCTTTCTCTCTCTCTCTCCTCCTTCTTTCCCGCCTCCCTTCTTTCACC
The DNA here is from genome assembly GCA_963971365.1 of Lasioglossum villosulum. NCBI lineage: Eukaryota > Metazoa > Arthropoda > Insecta > Hymenoptera > Halictidae > Lasioglossum > Lasioglossum villosulum. The sequence goes on along the minus strand of OZ020497.1, from coordinate 5,797,919 downwards.
TGTTCTTCCTCGCCCTGTTACTCTTCCTCGTTTTCTGCGCGCCACTCGCGTCTTATTCTGTTACCACGCCGCAATTATGCAACTTGGTAATTGCACGGCGCCTTGCCCGCCAGGTAGCCGTATCATCGTATAACGAGACGCGACTTTATTACCGAGTTCCTTTCGTCCGGCCTCTTCCAGGTGTCTGACGCGTGGAAAAAACGACGAGTATCCGGCTGGAAGGACGAACATGCGAAAATACAGGGGACAGAGACACGAAACGGCCCCGAACGGGCCCGCCGCGCCGGCCCAACGTTTCCTACGCTGGGCCCTGCGCGCCTTTAACCCTTTGCTCTCCTTTGTCGTGTGTGACTCGACCTCGGAGAAGAAAAATGTAAATATAACAGGTTTTTGTATGTATTTGGTTCTTCCTTCGCGTATTTAATTGTCTTATTTTTTAGTTAGAAACAAATATAAATTACAATAAAGCTTGAGCAAACAACATTGTTTAAAATAAGCAGCAGTGAAGGAACTGTCTTTTGAGGTAAATTTGAATTGGAACGCTTGAAAGAGTAGGGTGCTGTTGGCAACAAAATCAAAAAATAATTCGGAGTGCACAGGGCTATGTACTATGATATACTTCACGGTAACAGCAAGTATAATATCGTTGTCGTTTGATACTATTTAGAATAACATTGAATTACATCTAAATTGTATATTATATTCTCTAATGACTAAGTTCCAATTCTAACAAAATCCAGTTATATGTTAATTTGAAGGAAATTAACTGCACATTTTGTAGAGTCAGGATTAGAATTAGAAGAATTGTGGATCAGTGGATCAATAGAATTGTAGATGGGTAGTAATTGTTGGAACAGTAGAAGAATTACAATTGTAGATTAATGGACCAGTAGATCATCGTCAACTATCATCACCGGCAGTTCTCGGATATCGAGCGAGACCAAAAATTACAATTCCTCGTGTGGAAAGCATAAAGATAAATTCCAGAGAGAATCCAATTCCTCTTCTAATAACGATCCGGCAATACCGTAACGTATATGGTTCTCTTGAAAAATGGCCGGAGCACTCAAGAAACTCGACGCTCGCGATAAGAAGTTAACGTCACCGGTAATTGAATCGGCGGAAAGGAAGCGGATCGCGAATTCGCTGGTTTGCAATTACAAGGCCTCGAGAGTCCGGCAATGGGAGAAAAAACCCGTGACGCCGATTCATTTCGTTTCGAACCGGAGATAATAACAGCTCGGTCGGGTAATTAAGTGTTAAATAATTGCTTAATTGAATTTATCGGCTCTGACGCGTACGCGCCGCGCTTCCGGATCAATTAGGCCTCGGGCCGTCCTCGTTCCTGTGTCCATCGGTCGCATCGAACGATCGACCATTCTTCTGAAACTCCCGTGGAATCGATTATTGGACACAGGATCTGATCTCAGAAAAGAGAGACCAGAGATTTATTGAATTCAATTTAATGAAAATGCCTGCAGAACTGATTATAGGATCAATGATCTTCATCTGGTGCAGAAAGAGGAAACCAAAAATTTATAGAATCCAATTTAATAAAACTTTACATGGAATCCCATTAATGATTATTGGATCAATGATCTTCATCTGGTGCACGAAAGAGGAAATAAAAAATTTACAGAATTCAATTTAATAAAAATTCCCATCGAAATCCATTAATGATCATTGGATCAAGGATCTTCATCTCTTGTCAGAAAATGGAGACCAGAGATTTATTGAATTAAATTTAATACAAATTTCCAAAAGATAGGTGAATTCTTCCGAAATTCCGATTGGAGTCCATCGATGATTGTTGGATCTTCATCTATTCCCAGAAAAGGAGGCCAGACATTTATTGAATTAAATTTAATAAAAATTCCCATAAAAATAGGTGAACGATAATAAGATGTTGCTTCAGTGCGGACACAACCGAATGCGGAATGGACAGTGTACTGGAGCTGTTTAAAGGAATACTTCGAGGATGATTAATCCAAATAGACAGCGTTTAATGAACGATCTCGGCGAGGCGCAGCCGGCTCGGATTTTCCTCGAACGTCCAAACTAATTCACCGCGGCGGGCTCGTGCTATATTACGACATTACTTTGTACCGTAATACAAGCCGATGTTGCCCGATTAACATCCAAGATTACAGGCCAGGCTCCTTACGCCAATGAATGTACTTAGGCGGTGAGAAACGATCGGTGCTGGCGAAGATAACGGCGACAACGCTTGGCGACGAGCAAGACTACGATTACCAGGCTCCTTTGTCCCCTTGCACCACGATCCGCCTGTATCCGCCGTGTTCCCTCGCGATTTTAATAACGATTCGACACTCGACCCTTCTCCTTTAACTACGTTCGCCTCGGAAAATAACTTAACCATCGATGTTTCAATAAAAAAATAAAATGGACGTCTCTAGAAATTAAAAACACCGCTCAACTTTACCATTGCCTCTCCAAGCTTTTGATACCTACACTGATTCCTACTAACATTCGGACACTCTTAAAAAGACTATCATCGTTTTAATATTGTACTATACGATTTGAACGTTTTGGGAAGCTAGATCAGTTAGATCGATACAGGATGTAAAAAGAAATTTTTTCAAAAATTGCAAGTGATCGGAATTGTAGAAAATTAAAAAAATACGTTTTGTTGTATTGCAGATTTTCACGATTTTCGGTCTAAAACTGCGGTAAATCTAAGGATTCTTACATCTTTCAATGCCTGTCGGTTTTTCCACGTCAACCAATTTCGAAGAAACTTTCACGGTGCATATAATTAAAACAGATTTACAAAACGTATTTTTAAAAATTTCAATATAGACCCACATAAAAAAGTTGTAAAATGCAACTTCTAGTATTTTTCCTACATTTCCGATCAATTGCAATTTTTGACAACACTTTTATCATATCCTGTAGCAAACTATTTATTCTAGCTTCGCCAAAAAATTCAAATCGTATAGTTTAACGTTAAAACAGTTATCATTTTTTTTTAGAACATCCGTCACTGTACGTCATTCTACTTGTTTCGTTGTGCTAAATACCAATACGACTTTCAATTTTGATAATTAAAATTGTCTTAGCAGGACAATTCAATCGCATAAGTGTGCGTTTGCGACTGCACCTTGCGATCAATGCAATTTAACATAAAAATCCGTGGTCTACCGATCAGATGTTCTGGAGTGTTCCAAAGCGATTTTTCAAGGACTTAAGTCGAACAGATTGAGGAAACGGTCGATTATCCGAAGCTCCAGTCGATCCGAAGTCAAGCTCATTATCCCGGAGAAAATGAGTTCTACGCTAATACCTCTCTACGGGCGGAAAGAAATTGATTCGAGAACAAAAAAGTTCTACATCTCATCGCGGGTTATTACTCGTTATACCGATAGAAGGCATCCTTGGCTCTCCGTTCTACCTGATACGACGTTGCTCTCCTTAAATTCTGGAGAATCCACAGGAGCGTAAGGATCGACTCGTTCGAGGCCTATTGCGAAACAGCTCCAGCATTTGCCAATTTGTACAGATCGAAATTCTTGAGAAGCACGGGGTTTTCATCTCTCACAGGATCTAAGATTTTGATCTAGTCCTGCGAATCTTTTCTGCATTGTTCGAATCCTAATGAACCAAATGCAGATCTTCATGGAAAATAAAAATGTACCAGGTCAATTATGAAAAAAAATTTTAACAATATGAATATGGCTTAATAAAATTTCCTTCACATTAGAATATGTGACAACAAAAATCAATTTTGGTGACAAACAACGTGCCAATGGATGTTTCAACTAATCTTTTCATCGGACTAGCTGCTAGGGAAAAACACACTCGATTTAGTCGTATGGTATTAATTAAATAAATAATCCAGACGAGGAAAACGCATCGTGCGACACAAGCGTGAACCGGTGGACAAGAAACAGGACGAAATGACTCGCCTAACGAACTCTCGCACGAGAGAATCACGTTTGCTCTCGCGAGTCAGCGGACTTGAAATATAACGTCCGGGTAATGAATCGCAACATTCAATTACGCATTAATAACAGGGCGGCGGAGACGGAGCCCGGTCGATTATCTCGCGGCGGACAATGTGCGAAAGCCAGCGGCCTGTTTTATAACAAACAAACTGACGGTTATGGCCGGGACCGTGGACAGAGACCATAAATACGGGAAGGGCCCGCGAGCAAACTATAGCGAGACGAGAGACTCGTCGTCTTTCTGCGTGTATTTCCTTAATTGATCGGCCATCGGCTTCGCTGACAATCTCATCGATTAAGATGCGCTGTTTTCATTCTAAATTCTGCGACGATACTAAAAAAATATATATAAAATTTGTTTGACCCAACAACTCAAGCGTTTAGCGTTAGAACTTATAATTGTCAATGTGAAAAATGTTTGCATTAACGTCAGAGCCAGATGCAATGGTAAAATTCATTAGTTCGACAGTGAACAGTTTCGAACCATTTAAAAATGTTGTTGTTTTTTATTGTACACTAGCTGACCTGACAGACGTTGTCCTGTCCAAATTTCAATAAATTTGTTTTTGATCGTATTGTGAAAAGCTATTGAAAGTGTGTAGACAAAGTAAAAATGAGAAAAAAACGTATTTCGGAGTGATCATTCTAAATATGATATTAACGATTAAATAACTGGCGGTTGTTGATAATGTCGATAATGCAGGTAGACGTCGATACTGTAAATTCTTATTGAAATATTGATTAAAAGCTGCAACGTTCGTTTCTCTGTTGCATTGGAATATGATTCAAAAAGCACTTTTAGTTTTTCCCGAATTTTCCATTTTTCCGGGCAACTTTTCCAATTTTTCTGTCACTAAAACCTTATTCGGACTATTACGAACATTTGAAAAAAGAAATTAGCCAAATCGGTCTAGTCGTTCTCGAGTGATGCGCTGACCAACGAACAGCATTTGATTTTTATTTGTATAGATAAAGATAAATAGATAAATAATAAAGTGGACAATATAATGAACACTAGCAAACATACATTATACCAAACGCTAGTATGCACAGAATATAATGAACGACTAAACACGAATTTTCTTCGAGCCAGAGGTGATTATAATTATAGTGTTTATGGTGTCCCTTCGAGCAATGTCAATATTTCCGTCTTCCCGATCGAAGGAACAAGGATTAGCCAGCCATAAGTCCAGTTAATTTCACAGCGAGCGTACTTCCTGCTAGGAACTTAGCCGGAGTGCTATTTCACAGGCTCGGGGAACAACTTAACAAAGTTTATCTCGCATCTATCGAGGACTTTGTCGACTATTTTCGACGCGGATCGGACGTCGCCTGGACGTTCTCGCGAGAGGTCGCTAAGCTGTCTCCGGGGCTGCTATCGGTCGTGTAATTAAAAGAATGCGCCCCGGTGCCATACCGGCGCGAATATCCGCGAGTTTACGAGCTGGTCGTGCGCGATAAGTCCGCGAGGAAATGCTTCGCTGGCTAATATTACGATCGGGAACGATGCGGATCACCCACGCTTCTCGGGACACTTTAAACGCTGGATTTGCCGGAGACCCTCGCGAACCTTCGTGCACTCCGACCAAACGGAAATGCAGTAATCCGCGGTTAAATTTCATCGAAATTCACTCGGTTAAATATCCCATCCCTAATTTCCCCCCTACCAGTAGCTACCATATGTACTTACGAGAATTTCACTCTTGGATAAATGTAAATCGATCTTTTTTCATACCATTCGGTACGCCCCCAAAGAAAACCCGCTATCATAAGAGTAGTTATAGGGTGAACAAGGTTTCAGTGAATTATTTCTTCAGCTCTGCTCTATCAAAAATTACGAAAAAATTCATCAACGTTCTATCTAACAGTACACACGACTGTGATTCTTTTCTGAATGTCTGACTGCAAAATGGTTTTTCCAAAAATTCTTAAAATTGAAATTGCCTGATGACCACGTTCACATAATTGTGGTAGTTGAGCCGCATTGTGATTCTTAATGTGTATTTTTTCAGATTTTTTGTATTGCACAAACGTGTGTAAAAGAATTAAAAGTTTCCAAACAGTCATAAAAATTGATATTTTTCATAGAAATTACAGAGATATGTACCAGTTTTATAAAAATTCAGTAGCGAGATGTTGAAACTATTGTTCTCAATTTTTTCAGGTTTTGATATGCATCGCGATAAGATGGAACCTCCCTGTTCTCATGAAGATATTTAATAATTATGCTTGTCAAAAGAAATAATCTCTGTATTATAAATAGCAATCGAAACAGTCCGCGTTCTAAGGGTTCGACTAGGTTCCAGCGACATTTAGCGCGCGCCGTCGGATTCCGTGTCTGCGATTATGCGAACGCAATCATTGCCGGCACGAGCGCGCGGTTCCGCGCTGTCTCGGCCGTTAGACCTCGGTCAGAATCGTTTAATTATTTGAGCCGGCGACGCGGAACCGGCGAATACACTCACTCGACGAACGTTAGCACACACACAATCATCGGTTTAAAAATCTACAGTAATTCCCAAGTCGATTAATTCATTTTCAATTTCAATTTGACGTTGCCATCTCAGACACAATTCCTTTTTAACCATTGCATCTCGAAAGCAGGAAGTCTACAGTAATTACCGTTTTCGTATCTAAATATTAACCTTTCGGTTCAGTGACTTTTCAATCTATCATATTTAGGAGAACGTAACAGATGACATCAAATATTAATAAAAATTTTGCCACAGTTAACGTGAATACGTCATGGTTTATACTAGTGTGGATATTGAAAAGAATTAATGAAAGAATTATTTGTTAAAAATACCCAATTTTCAAGAAACCTTTTCGGATAAAGTCGCGTAATAATTTCTTGGGTTTCCGAGTGCGAGATCAATTTTTGCCAGGTTGCGGAGGATTTTATGAGCGTGTTCTTGTTTGACGATTCGGAAGAGAACCATAAGCGTCGGTTTTCGCGAAAAAATGGTGTCGATTCGCGAAGAGGTGTATTTTTCCAGCGGCCACGTGCGATACTTCGCATCGTTCACGGGTCTGCTCGGGTACAGTTATGCTTAACGCCGGCTGGCAAAACATAGTGCCGCGAGTCACGCAGCATCTCGCCGCTGTCAGCCGCGGGAGACTTACTCCGGTAATTAACTGGTAATGAGCTATGGTCGGGCACGGGCCGTGTCGAGTGGATAAATAAAGTCTTAGGCTGTACGATATCGGGCCACCGCCGGTCCACCACCATGGTCTAATGGAATATAAATCTCCATGGGCTGCGGGGGTGGACCGTCCCTTTTCGTCCCTGCTAAATGGCTCGGACTCAAGACCGCGTTTCGAGCCTTGCGACAAGAAATTTGTAGAAACCGAAGCGATAGGGTGACCTGTCCAGTGAGAAACACTTAATATGCCAAACGCTTAATGTACCAAGTATTATTTCTGTAACAATACTGACTTTTAAACATCACGTGTTTGCTTAAAGTATCAACGAAGGTAAGTAAAACATCCCTAAGGAAAATATTCAAAAGTTTTCCTGAAAAAGATAACAGAAATCTACTCTACGAATAATATATAACTCACGTCATTTTGATTACTTGAACCTTGTAAAAATTATACGCATGCTTGAAGCACTAATGAATGTGTGTGAAAAATCTCAATGAAAAAGGTTGAATAATTTCCTGGAAAAAATTTCCAAAAATCCGTTCAAAAATTCATTCAAAATCAGAATATCTATTCTATAAAAAATATATAACTCACGTAATTTTGATTATTTATACTCTGGAAAAATCACGGGTGTGCTTCAAGGAGTGATGGATGTGTGTGACAAATTTCAAAGGAAAAGGTTCAACAGTTGTCCTGAATAAATTCCCGAAAGGATCGTCGAAATGCCCCAATGCAGCGCGTTGGCGCTGTGAAACGAGCAGCTCGTTAATTGCCCAATGTTACGGTTATCCAGAAACCGTGTAGTCCGTGGCGCAAAGTAGCTAACTAGATCTTCCTCATCGGAACAGCATCCTGGTCCGATAAGGGTTTCGTTAGATAGCGTGTCGACCAGTGTTATCAGGCCCGGGTTGCCGTTTACCGTTGTCAAAGCCGGCTACACCGGCCAATACCGTCCTCGTACAAGACGACCGGTGCCATTCCAAGATAATCCTCGCGTTGGTGGTCCGGACAGAACGCGGAAACGATGCGAACGACGTCGCATGACTGTCGCCGTCGTACGCGATAACGAGGAAACACGTTGAAACTATCCTCGTTTCTACGGAAATGAAAACTCAGTGGCCAATTCCACGAGGATCGAAAATCGGTGTCCATTTCCACGGCGCCGTTCCTAGAAACAGCACGCTGTGAGCAAGAAGGTGTGTCAGACATCGTCACTTCACGTCCTCGTCTCGATTTCAGTCTATTCGATCGTTCGTCGACGATGATTTATTAAAATTGCAGGGGTTTAGTGCACAAGATGAATGACATAACAGAGAAGCTTTAAGTTGCAACGACAAGATAAAAATTTTCAACGTCAATTCCAAGGTACTGAACCCGAATAAAAGTTTGTTCCTTCTTCTAATACAGTGAGTCAAACAATTATTCGCTCGCTGTTAAACAGGCGATAACTTTTTAAATATCGTACCATACGATTTGAACTTTTTTAGATGCTAATTAGTTTGCTGCAGGATGTGAAAAAAAATTTTTTTCAAAAATTGCAATTGATCGGAATTGTAGAAAAAATACTATTTTTATGTAGGCCTGTATTGAAAATTAAAAAAATACGTTTTATAGACCTGTGTCAATTAAAAGTATTCTGAAAATTTCGTCAAAATCGGTCGACGTTGCAACGAGCTACAAACGTTTAAATATGTTAAAAATTGCAGATTTTCACAATTTTCGGCCTATAATTGCAGATTCTTACATATTTCTATGCCTGTCGTTTTTCTGCATCAACCGACTTCGATAAGACTATACCAGTGCATATACCTGACACAGATCTACAAAACGTATTTTAAAAATTTTAGTAAAATGCAACTTTTAGTATTTTTTCTACAATTCCGATCAATTGCAATTTTCAACAAAAATTTTGTTCACAACCTGCAGCGAACTAATTGCTTCTAAAAAGAAGTTCAAATCGAATAACACAATGTTTAAAAATACATCGCCTTTTCAAGAGCGAGGGAATAATTTTTTGACTCAGTGTAGGTCTAATAATTCAGGTAGAAAATGTGTATTTCATGTCTTTAAAGAAGTAAGTGTGTCTTTACAGAACATTGTAAAACAATTTCCGCATCTCGCGTGCCGTGTACTTTGTAGACATTCAGGCAGAGAAATCATCAAGGTATCAATGATCGGTTGCCTTTCGAAGCGGCACACTGTCGCACACGTCGACGATTCTGATAGCCGGTGGTCCCCGAAAGGGCAGAGACCGGTTGGTTATTACATTGCTGAAGATTACCAGGCAGCCTGACTCTGTCTATTACGATACACAGAGAGTGTCGCGCAAAGACGTTCTTCTGTCGAGGCCGGGAGAGAGAGGGAGAAAGAGAGAGAGAGAGACAGAGAACGCCGACACGCTGTTGAAGCAGCAAGCGAAACACCTCGTTCCTGACTACAAACTATCAATCCGCTGGCAACGTTCCACAGACGCGATCCTAGTCATTACCGGACGATGGCGACATTACAGGATCGAATGGACCGAGACTAAACTGGTGAACGAGAATGGCAACTTCTTTTACGCTGCTACCCACTCCTGTGGGAATCGATCCTCTTCGCGGAAGTGCTTGGATCTCCGGTCTATACACTTTGGTGAAATCAGGATCACTCCTTGAACTTGAATCTCGAGCTATTCCTGAGGTTACTTGATTCTTACTAGCTATAATCTAGATAAGCGGTCGGAAAACTACGGCTCGCGGGCCAACTCCGGCCTGTGAGGTTATTGAACACGAAAAAATAAATAAAATTACGTCGAATAGAAAACATTATACAGGGTGTCCCAAAATTCCTCCCACACCCGAAAATGGGAGGTTCCTTGGGTCATTTGAAGCGACATTTTTCTTTACAAAAATGGCGTCCGCGGCTTTGTTTAGAAGTTATTAACGAAAAACACGGACCAATCAGAGCGCGATCTAGACATGTGATGACACGTTCGGCCAATTGACAGTTGGCGCGTCGGGCCGACTGTGCTAACTCGCGTCTAGGTCGCGCTCTGATTGGTCCGTGTTTTTCGTTAATAACTCCTAAACAAAGCCGCGGACGCTATTTTTGTAAAGCAAAATGTCCCTTCAAATGACCCAAGCAACCTCCCATTTTCGGGTGTCGGAGGAATTTTGGGACACCCTGTAGAAGGTGGTTCGGAACCCACCGTAATAAAAAGTAGGTCCCACTGAAAATTAGGCTGAAATAGGCTGAAATTTGGCGATAGTGAGAGTGGAAAGAAGGGAGATTGGTAAATGGATTTGAAACCCTGAGGGGACCAAATATCATATACATATACATACAATAGAAAACATTATAGACAATTTATGATGTTTTCGGCGCATAGGTTCGATCAATTGTTAAAAACAAGCAATTTTGCAATTCAAACAATTCTCGACGTTTCGATCCAGACCGGGACCATTTTCAAGAGAAAAGTTGCGTTTGCTGTATGTTAAAGAAAAAAGAAAAATGTAAATCCAAAATTACAACGTCGTTACCTGGTAGATAACGAACTTCGAAAAGATTACGTAAAAATATCACTTCCTAATAAAGAAATTTTGAACCTGTTCCTTTTTCGTTGCTCTATAAGTAGAATTACCTATCCATGTAAATATCTTCGAGCTTGCTACCCGGTCCCCAGCCTAAAACTTTAAAATTCTGTCCCCTGATCAAGATCAGTAGTCGCAAACTGCGGCTCTTCCACGAATAACGTGTTCAAGTTATTTTATTGTAACACAACTCTCAATCATTCAGTATGTTACATCTAAATTCAAATTCGATTCTAGGTTTATTCACTGTGTCTAGTTGAAATTTGCCACTCAAAAGTAATCGGAATCGTCGTATTGCTGATGTTTGGCTCTCTTGACTAACGAGTCTGCCGGGCACTGATCTAGATCGATCTATCTCGGATCTACGTGCAAAACGATACCTTCGGGGATCATCGAGTGGCTTGTGGACGATTAATTTGTCATGCTCTGTTCATGTAACAAGCGTGTACCCCGGCCGGTTTGGCGCGGCCGAGTGATATTATACGCGTTCGCCGACGATTCCTCATATTACGCGGCGAAACCGTCCGCCATTAATATCGGGACCGTTCCTGGGGCCCAGCTACACGGCAGAAGGGGGTCCTGGACCCCACGTCGGGAAACGCCGTGATTAAATGGCCATTTTTTCGGCGATGATAAAGGACGCCCGGCTCGATTACCGTCGGCATTAAAACCAATAGAACGAGTTCGCTCAGCGGTGCGCTACTCTTTTCGCGCTGCTCGCCGAGGAACAGCACGATCGGCCTTCCTCCCTTTCTCTCTCTCTCTTTCTGCTTTCTCCTTTCCTTCGCCCTTCGTTTTTCTCTCCTCTTTTTCGCCGCTTCACTCTTTCTCTTTTTCGTTGCTCGTCCACGCTAACCTCTCGATATTTTCTCAGTTACCCGGGTGACGGCTGATGAACGACGTGTACGAGCCGCGAATGCCTCGTTAGTCAATTAGCCACTCGCTCGCTTTCGTACATCGACATCTGTTTCTTCGGAAGCCGTGGATCGTCTATGCTCGCAGACAACCATGCGATTTTTATCGGACCAATCGATCCTCGACCCATGGAGTTTCATGTGGATCGGCGTGTTCGAAATTCGAGTGATTCGGACACTGCATGATTGAAGCTTGAATCATACAATCCTCCTATTCACGCGATTCATTAGCGTTATACGGAACTCCAGATTAGTACAAATCACGTAAAAATTAATGAAATTGATAGAAATAAAATTGCAATTCTGCAAAATTGTCTGCATCGATTGCAAGGAGTAGAAACCAAGTAGAATGTTGTTTCTTCCCTTCAAGAATTTTAACTTTCTATTACCCAAAACTTTAAATTTAGCGTTTCAAGCATAAACAAAGGCGTCGACTGCGCTAGAAAATATACATTTTGCATTGAAGTAGTTATTGTATTCGATAAAAATGTATTTATTGTGGAGTAAAATGTGTAATAGACGAAAAATATTGGCTTCTAGAAATTTTGTAATCTTCCTACCTCCTCACTTTGAACTCCATCCGCTCAATTTTGCTATAGAGATCCGGAGTCTGGTAATCATTAATAGCCAAGACATTGCAACGCAACAACGAGAAATAAAATTGAATTTTTCGATGGTTCGAAACCAGAATATCGGCGAACTTCTGACCCAGGATAAGCGATCGTAAAAATTGCGCAGCGTCGAGCAAAGCCTGTGGACGGTGCGGCGTTAAACAAATCGCGAGCAATTATCGAGCAACGGGGCAACGAGAATCGGCACGATGGCGACCGCGTGCCGATTAAAGGCGGCGTTTCCGCGTGTCGTCCATCACCGGACAAGATCGAGCGGATTTCTCCAGCCTCGATAATTCTCGCGTCCCTGCTCGCTCGTTCCAGCCGATTCACGGGCTCTCTTTGCGCGCATACGTCTTCGGACGCGTATATGTATCTACGTGGAACCGTATACTATAAGGTACGTCGTTCGGCCGCGGATATTACGGGGGACGTCCGAAGGAAATCGTCGACGAGGAATCCCGTCCACTGACATTCCGGCTACGTGCGTGCAGCCGCGCTCTCAACATTGCGAGCATTCCGCTTGATCCGCGCCGCGAACTCTCGCGCCGATCGGCAGCCGCCCTCCCTCGCGATTTTTATTGCCGGTCGCATGCAAATTGCCACCTGTTACGACCACCGACTCTGACTAACCAGGTCTCATCACTTCACTGGGGAATGGTTAAGCTTCACTGCAAGGGGCTTGAAATTTTTAACTCTTTTTTTACAAATCGCATAAATTCGGATGAGAAAATGCCAAACAGTTTTAATGACCAGAGTTCAAGTTTTCGACAGGCTAGAACTGGGAATTAATTTTTTACTATTTTTATTTTAAAAATTATATCATTAATTTCTAACAATTATTTTACTCTTCAGATAATATGAAATCAAAAATCTCAGTCAGACTTTCTTTATATACCACAATGATAAGAAACATTTTTTTGGCAGCTGTTCTGGTATTGTTTCACATTTTGCAACTTCAAATTAATGATCTGAATGGGTAGAGAGACGAATGTCCCTTTGAATTTCATTTCTCTCGAAGCACGCTCACGATCATTTTTCGTCTCATCGACATGGTCGGGTGGACTGTAAGTAGGCTTCTGTGTTTAAGAAAATTCTGCAAATCTTTAGCAGCTTGCATCTCAATAACAATTTCTTCGCGACAAATGGTTGCCTTTTAACAATAATACTCAGACGGGTAACAACAATTTCTTTTGATATAAATAATCTTGCGGCTAGTTTCCGTTAGTGTTTCCTTAGGGTACGCGCACAGTGGATCCGTTTCCGTCCGATTTGGCCGACGCACATACTGGTAATTCACCGATCTAGCTGGCCAAAAGTCAATTTCCCAAAACTACCCCCAGGTAAAAAGAAACACGTTATTGGGAGAGCCATGTAGTCCCTCGACCCAACCCCATTGTTCATAACGTGTAAATTGTATTTTTTTAATTATGTAAGCATAATTCAATGAAACATAACAAATTTAAACAATACAAAATTTTGGCCAGCTAGAGCGGCCAAATACCAGTCTGTGCGACGTCCGACGTTGTGTCTCTTTTCCGCACGCTTGAAAAAAGAGACAGATGCGTTGGACATCGGCCGAATCGGAGAAAAACGGATCCACTGTGCGCGTACCCTTAGACGTGTAAATTCACCCTTCGGACGGACGACTATTACTATTCATAACCCTTTTTTTCGGGAGATAGAAAACTCCCGAAATTAGGAAACTTAGATGACAGTAAGTAATCCCTTTTTTCTTTCTCTCTTTCAGTTATACTTTAGCGGACCTAGGACCTGTTCCGCACATTCACATGGCCGCCCGTATACTCCTTGGACCACGCCTGTTCTTTCCATGTAACTATTCATAACCCTGTATATGGCCGACAGTCTGACAGTGTCACCTGAGGTTACTCGTTTCCAGGTGAAGTGACAGTAGTGTACCTTAAGTTTGAGCAAAGGTTGCCCGAAAATCTCAAGTTCCCTTTAGGAATGCTCCAGGGTCCGATGATGCATCATCGGGAGCATCGAGGCGTGCACAGGTGGTAGGGTCCCCGATATCTCAGGTGGCCGTATTACGGGGCAATCAGCTTTGAACGGTAGGCGACGTGGCTCGCGAGCAAGTCCGTTACAAAGTCGACGATTATCAACCGGGCAGAGGAGTGGCCCCGGTCGACCTCTTTGGAAACTGTGCTCGCGCGCGCGCGGCGTTTATTCGATGTCCTCTCGCGCGTCACGATGGATGCACCGACGGTATGCGGGGCCTCATGGTGCACAGAGGGGAGGGGGGAAGGGAGGAGGGGGGACTGTCACGGGGACTGACTCGCTTCGGGTCCTGCAGAAGGTTAATTTCACCCGATAAGATCGTACGAGCGGATTACGCGGCGGAACACGGCCGAACACCTGTAACGAACGTGATTTTCTTGCGCGTTCCATCGAACGAACGGGTCCCCGTTCTGTACCCGTATGCACGTATCCGTCTGTGTAGCCGTGTGTACACGTCGCGCGATTTTCCCGCGTGTTTCGCTTCCTGCTGCGTTATCTGGACGACTGTCTGCGAGTTCGAGGGCCACGTTACGGGATCTAGGCGAGATCGGTTATTTTTTGGGCTGATCGGATTCCAGGTCGGGTGAACCGGGTTAATGAGAGAGGCGTAGTCCCTCGCTCGATTTGCAGTACCTCTTTCTCTCTCGGCGATCGCGAATGGTCTTTTTCTCTGTCACGTCTTGATCAGCCGCTCGAATCGATGGAGATCGGTCTCGACACCGTTGCCAGATACGTCGAACACGCCGGTGACTATCTGATCGCGCGCGGTGACCGATATCAAGGTTAATTGCCGCCGGCCCGGCGAAATAGATTGCGGCTGCTGCTACTTTCTACAGATCCATCGGTGACGAGTCGTTGCATATGTGCAGGTTACGGAGGAGTAATTCGGGGAAGGGCCCTTTGTACACGAGGACATCTTGGAAATGGTAAACCTAGTCAGCTTTAACAGGATCACAAAATTTCGATGAATTTATTTTTGATTATATTTTAATGCTATCGATATTATTACCGTTTCGATTTTGCTTTTTCATCGTGAAGAGAATTGCAGCGCGAAGCTACCGAGTGATCGCATCCTACAGAGTTTGATAAAAATAAAAATTGGAAATCGCGGATTTCATCTATCTTCGTTTGATGGCAGATGGCGTCGAATCGTCATTCGGTGATCGGTTCAGAAAAATGAAGCAGAATTGCAGCAAAGTTTGCCATCTGTACCATGATCAACAGCATCCTACCGAGTTTGATAAAAATAAAAATTCGAAATCGCGGATTTCCTCTTTCCTTGTTTGATGGCAGGTGGCGTCGAATCGTCTTTCGGTCATCGGTTCAGAAAAATGAAGCAGAACTGCAGCGCAAAGTTTATCATTCGTACTATGATCAACAACATCCTACCGAGTGTGACAAAAGTAAAAATTGGAAATCGCGGATTTCATCTTTCTTCGTTTGATAGCAGATGGCGTCGAATCGTCATTCGATGATCGGTTCAGAAAAAGGTGGTGCCTATTGGAAAATCCGACCACCCGCAACGACTGCGAGTAGGCGTAGCACCGGTGTTCGACCAAGCGAGAATAAAATAGTGTGGGAGAGCCGGTGCAGCTCGAGAAGTCGTCGGCCCGTTCGAGAGAAACACTTTCTCCGGTCGCCGGCCGATCCTGAGGACACCGAACGACCTAGTTTGCCGGTTCGCTCTGTTCCTCGAGTCGCTTCGTCGATCTCGTTCACCTGCGTTTTTCATCCTCGACGATCTCGCGACGATCGCGCGCGCACCTTCGTCGCTAATGATGCCTCCCGGCACCGTTCGCATCGTCGTGCTGCTTCTATGGGGTGTCCGAAGTACGTGGGACTGTTCGAGAAACAGGGGACCCTCCCATAACACGGCTAATTTGTTCATGATGTATCGAAATCATGTATCGAAAACCGTGCTGTATGGGAAATCGGGTGAAACAAAAAGTAATACGAATAAGGAAATACTTAATGAATTTTCAACTTCGCAGAGTCGACAATTAAGCTACTTGAATTGCAGATCCAAAATAAAACCTGGTTGAATCCTCGATTTCATAAATCTAGAATAATTGCATCGAGTTTCTCAGTCTATACCCAGCATTTCGAATATCGACGATTTATTGATCCTTTAATTATACGCGGCACGGTAGTCCACTAAATGAAGCCGTAAACGATCTCGAGTTAATGCATTTTCTTTTCTCCCAGCTAACGATATTGGCAGTTAAGAAATCCTTGTATTGCTGCTCGAGTATGTTTTCTAATTGCCAGGCATTCCGATTTGCCGTTCAAATCGTAATGGGAATACGCTGGAATCGTTGCGTGTCCGCATTGATATTCGAATTAGTCAGATTCTCGAAAAGAAGATCTTCATTTTCCTTCTCGCTGCGCCATGTACAAATTGGCGCAACAATCCTAGGATAAAATAAATTGTTGTACAACTTTTTGCAAACGGCGAGTCGACTTGATAAATAATAAACGCGGTATCAATACTATTGTAATTATTATTAGAATTACGAAATTCATTTAAGATAGCAACGTAAACGAAAATTTCTATACTTTTTTTTGGTACAGCACAATTATTGAAAAATCCTATTAATAGGATTCCGGTGGGTAAAGTGTTAATATTTTTAATATTAAACTTATATGGAAAATTAAAAAATTTAAATAGCTTTTTTAAGGAAGAATTTTTTATAAAAAAAAAGTTACATGGAAAATTAAGAAATTTAAATAGCTTAAAATAAAACTTTTTTTTATAAAAAAAAGTTATATGGAAAATTAAAAAATTCAAATAGCTTTTTTAAGGAAGAATTTTTTATAAAAAAAAGTTATATGGAAAATTGAAAAATTTAAATAGTTTAAAATAAAACTTTTTTTTATAAAAAAAAGTTATATGGAAAATTAAAAAATTTAAATAGCTTAAAATAAACCTTTTTTTTACAAAAAATTCTTCCTTAAAAAAGCTTCCTCGGGTTTTTTATTATTATTAATTTTGCAATGCCCGGAATAGAACAATATCCAAGCGTGCGTGCTTTGACTATAAACAACGTAAGCGTGAATTGAGACACGCACGTATCTCGAGCATGTTTTCTAATTGCCACGCATTCCATCTCGCCATTCAAATCGTAATGGGCCTTCTCGGGCCTCGGGATCGTTGCACGACTCCTGTCACTCTCGTTTCGACGTGCTCGTCGCAACAATGATCGAACTGGGTTAGGAAAAACCACGTTGTCGGCGTTCGACACGGAACAGGTAGCTCCGTAGAAGATCGCGTCGGCTAGCTGGAAAAGGCATCTGGTCGGACGACGACGCCGTTCAATTTCAATGATCCGGCGGCACATCCAGCATCATCCACACACTCGCGTGTCCCGGTGTAAATATGGCAGTGGATAGACTTTTGCTTTTACGATGCCTCTGGCCCGAGCGACGTCTTTCACAACGAGCATCGGGAATAATTTATAGAGCAAGCAAGCAAGCCAACCATCGACTGCCGCCAGGTCAAAGTTCCCATTCGTTGCGAAATTTTCCTTTATGTACCCTTTGACACGCGGAAGAATTTCTAAGCTGGAGCCACATCGCTCTTTTCTATACTGTTCGTCGATGATACCCTGTGTACTCTTTTGGCAACGCGTCGAACACAACTTTCTCTGTTCTCGTCTCGCGAACACGTTTTCGTGGTGTCATCCATATTTAGATTTCGAGATTGGCTTTCGTAATTGTGCTCTCGCCGAAACTGGAAACCGTTCCTGATGGAGAATCGTTTGTACAGTGGAGGTTTTGTAATGAGATCTGTCCATTGCGAGTTGCGATTTCATGGAAAATTGATCGATAATTTTGTTCGAGGGTTTGCGTGGCTTCGAACGATTCAGAAAGAAAATGATGTTTCCTCAAGAATTCGATATGCGTGTTTACGATACTCGAACAGTATGTCCGTAAAGTTTGAACTGCAGTTTGTTGTTTACAATCGCAATCGGCATTTCCTACGGGGGCGCAGTTTCTCGAGAACCGCAGAAAATCGAGTGTGTCCTCGACGATTTTTATAGCGGGCACGGCTCGTCGGGGGTCTCGATCGGCCGTAAAGATCAAAGACGCCGACGTCCGGCGATAACAAGCCTAAGGACAGCCACGAAATCGACGACGCGTCCCCTTTTGCTGCGAAATTCTGACCCGCGGAATGCGGACGCGATCCAGCCTCGTTAAATTAAGCGTCGCGTCCCGAGGAGAGTAATCGAGCGAGGCTTATGGACTCTGTCTTCCTCCTCGCGCACGGTTGTCGACTGTGAGAAGCGTTTGTGGGAGATACGCCGACTTCCTGAGACATTCAGCCACCTCTCGACGTCGTCGTCCTTCGCTGTTGTCCTCCGTTTCCTTCGGGGAATTGCGAAACTGCGGCAATACCTCGATATGTATCACTGAGGTGTGTACGATACTTGAGCCTAATTTGTTCCCACCATTAATTTCTATTTTTTATTTGTTTTCTTGTGAAACTTTTGCCAGCGTATTGGTGGCATTTCTCTGATTGAAATGAGACCAAACACGATATAATTTAAATCATATTGATTCGCTGAATTAAACATATGTGAATTCAATGTAACGTGACGTTTAATGTATCGTGGATTAAACAAATAATTATGATCCAAATTCTATGGTGTTTGGAGTCGTTTCAATTAGGAAAGTGTTGCGGATATGTTGGTAACAGTTCCATAAAAAATCGCTAAAATTGAACAAGTTTTTCAACTGAACCTTTTGCAGATGAGAATTGTCGATGTGCTCAATAAATTCATTTTCACTGTGAAACGAGATTGTAGGTACTGAAGAATTCATAATAGGGGTTAAATTAAAAAGAGGATCTTTATAAGTGTTCTAAAAGGGTAGTATTATTTTTAATGATGAAAGAAGAGAGAGAGAGGGAGATAAATCAGAAAGTGTTCTCGCAACAATCTGTGCACACAATGTCGAAGTCTAATCAGTCCCAGATAGCAGAGATCCATAAAATCTCGCACTCTGTTTAACGATTCGTCCACCAGAGTACCTGAACGAGTCGTAATACTCTCTTTTTCCTCGTCCGGTTCGACTAGTTTGCCAAGGCAAGATAGATTCCGCGACGATCCGTACAGGGTATCTCGCGGAATTGACGGTGATTCTCGGTAAATTACACGCTCGGCTGCGCAGAAGGTGTCTCCGAAATCGTGAGATAGCACCACGACCGAGACTAATGACACTCGCTAATGACGCACGCCGTGCCGCGCTTCCTGCTCTCTTGTTTCCAATTTAACACGGCGATCCCCACGACAGAACGATAAGCGAAATCGTTCCTGAAACTCTGCTAAATTGCTCCTATAATTTTACAATCTCTTTATTTCGTGTTTCAGACGTCTACCAAATGACACCACTCTTTAACCAAGTACAGCTCCTGCAATTTCAAGTATTTCGATTTGAAAAATTCTATTACATGGTCCAAATAATAGAAAATATGTGTGCAAAACCGTAATGCTAAACAGTTACCAGATTTTTTATTCTACGCAAGAAGCTATAGCTTGCAGAATTCTGAGAATTTCGATTTGAAAAAGTTTCATTGTGTGGTTCAAATTATGGTAAAGATGTATGCAAAACTCCAATACAAAATAGTTATCTGATTTTTAAACAAAAGATTTCTAATCAGAGTCTACAAAAATTATACTATATCCCTATGCAAGGAATTATAACTCTCTTAAAATTTTAAGAATTTCGATTTGAAAAAATTCCATTGTGTGGTCCAAATAATAAAAAATATGTGTGCAAAATCTTAATGCTAAAAAGTCATCTGGCTTGTTTATTTTATGCAAGAAACTATAACTTTCAGAATTTCAAGAATTTCGATTTGAAAAAATTCCATTGTGTGGTCCAAATAATAAAAAATATGTGTGCAAAATCTTAATGCTAAAGAGTCATCTGACTTGTTTATTTTATGCAAGAAACTATAACTTTCAGAATTTCAAGAATTTCGATTTGAAAAAATTCCATTGTGTGGTCCATATAATAGAAAATATGTGTGTAAAACCTCAATGCTAAATACCTCACTGACTTCTTTAAAAAAAATTCGTAACGAGGCCTAGAAAATGAGGTTCGGCGAGCATATCGGAAGTCGGCGGGCCTGGGAAAGCGGCGCGGATTTATGAATCGCGATCCAGCTCCGCGGATTATGATCAGCGTCGTAAACGGTCCAGGACTGTCGGTTCGAGTGTCTCCTCTTAATGGCCATTGCGAAACGGCTCTCGGCTGAGAACGGTCGTTTTGAAATGCACGCGAAAGCTGCGTCGCTGCTTTGATCGATGCATGCTCGTTGTCGCCAGTCTCGTGCGGCGATTTCCTCTCGCCGAGAGGGAGAGAGAGATAGAATAACGCAGAGCGAGATAGAGAGAGAGACGGCTATTAATAAGTCGCTAATGGAATCTCGATTTGCGTGGGCGAACCGATAAATTACACCGGTAAAAGCGCGCCGACAGGTTGCGGCACCGCGATGCAACACCCCGGCCGCGATTTAGATGCAATTAACAATCCTGCGCGATGACACTATGCGCCAATCGGTGCCCTTTGTTCCCACGAGCAAGATTTGTAGTGCGCCTAAAGAAATTCCAGTGGAATCGTAATGGCACTCAGCTAAAAGTGCACTCTGGTTTCGAACATTGTCTGCGGGTCCTCGGGATGTTAATTTGACATCGGTAACGCGGTTCGTAGACGAGCAAAACTATGAAGCCGATGCGTTCACGTGTGCCATCGGCATTGCATGACAGCAGCCGATACACCTCGACGTGCACAGGTTCTCGCGCGTTACGCACGTCCGATAGTAATTGACGCACGGCAACAATATCGTCCTTATTATGACAATTACAAGCGGCGCTTGATTCCAGCGGTAATTGGATTCGCCGGGTGAAACCGCCTTTATCCAAGCCTTTATTCGCGTTCGAAGAGATTCGTTCTGTCTTCAAATTGCCCGACTTCTTATTAACGCGCGAACGAGAGGATCCCGTCAATTCTCGCGACGTCCCAGCTGATATTAAGACAACCTTTCGCTGATAGGACGCCTCTTCTTGTTCTTTCTCAAGGTTCGGATGAGCTAATGATTATTCTCTTCGATCGCTGTGATTACTATTATCTCTGTACCACTCCACTTCTTCGTTCATAAAACATTCCCGTTATTCATCATTCTTGTATTAAACTTTCGGTGACGTATTCGTGGTTGGAACAAGTCGAAGCATGACAATTTTCGGAGCTAGTGTCTCCCTCAGGAATCGTCCCTTTCAAGGAAGTACTTTCTTGCGATAGCCTGTATAATGTTTTAGCAAAGTCTCGGGTTAAAGGAGAGGACATTCTAGCCTCAAAGGGTTAAAGAATGGAAGAAACAGAGGGTTACGATGAGAAACGGTGATGAAGCGTATTAAATTTTCGGTGACGTATTCGTGGTTGGAACAAGTCGAAGCACGACAATATTCGGAACTAGTGTCTCCCTCAGGAATCGTCCCTTTCAAGGAAGTACTTTCTTGCGATACCCTGTATAATGTTTTAGCAAGGTCTCGAGTTAAAGGAGAGGACATTCGAGCCTCAAAGGGTTAAAGAATGGAAGAAACAGAGGGTTACGATGAGAAACGGTGATGAAGCGTATTAAATTTTCGGTGACGTATTCGTGGTTGGAACAAGTCGAAGCACGACAATATTCGGAGCTAGTGTCTCCCTCAAGAATCGTCCCTTTCAAGGAAGTACTTTCTTGCGATACCCTGTATAATGTTTTAGCAAAGTCTCGGGTTAAAGGAGAGGACATTCGAGCCTCAAAAGCTTAAAGAATGGAAGAAACAGAGGGTTACGATGAGAAACGATGATGAAGCGTATTAAATTTTCGGTGACGTATTCGTGGTTGGAACAAGTCGAAGCACGACAATATTCGGAACTAGTGTCTCCCTCAGGAATCGTCCCTTTCAAGGAAGTACTTTCTTGCGATACCCTGTATAATGTTTTAGCAAGGTCTCGAGTTAAAGGAGAGGACATTCGAGCCTCAAAGGGTTAAAGAATGGAAGAAACAGAGGGTTACGATGAGAAACGGTGATGAAGCGTATTAAATTTTCGGTGACGTATTCGTGGTTGGAACAAGTCGAAGCACGACAATATTCGGAGCTAGTGTCTCCCTCAAGAATCGTCCCTTTCAAGGAAGTACTTTCTTGCGATACCCTGTATAATGTTTTAGCAAAGTCTCGGGTTAAAGGAGAGGACATTCGAGCCTCAAAAGCTTAAAGAATGGAAGAAACAGAGGGTTACGATGAGAAACGATGATGAAGCGTATTAAATTTTCGGTGACGTATTCGTGGTTGGAACAAGTCGAAGCACGACAATATTCGGAACTAGTGTCTCCCTCAGGAATCGTCCCTTTCAAGGAAGTACTTTCTTGCGATACCCTGTATAATGTTTTAGCAAGGTCTCGAGTTAAAGGAGAGGACATTCGAGCCTCAAAGGGTTAAAGAATGGAAGAAACAGAGGGTTACGATGAGAAACGGTGATGAAGCGTATTAAATTTTCGGTGACGTATTCGTGGTTGGAACAAGTCGAAGCACGACAATATTCGGAGCTAGTGTCTCCCTCAAGAATCGTCCCTTTCAAGGAAGTACTTTCTTGCGATACCCTGTATAATGTTTTAGCAAAGTCTCGGGTTAAAGGAGAGGACATTCGAGCCTCAAAAGCTTAAAGAATGGAAGAAACAGAGGGTTACGATGAGAAACGATGATGAAGCGTATTAAATTTTCGGTGACGTATTCGTGGTTGGAACAAGTCGAAGCACGACAATATTCGGAACTAGTGTCTCCCTCAGGAATCGTCCCTTTCAAGGAAGTACTTTCTTGCGATACCCTGTATAATGTTTTAGCAAGGTCTCGAGTTAAAGGAGAGGACATTCGAGCCTCAAAGGGTTAAAGAATGGAAGAAACAGAGGGTTACGATGAGAAACGGTGATGAAGCGTATTAAATTTTCGGTGACGTATTCGTGGTTGGAACAAGTCGAAGCACGACAATATTCGGAGCTAGTGTCTCCCTCAAGAATCGTCCCTTTCAAGGAAGTACTTTCTTGCGATACCCTGTATAATGTTTTAGCAAAGTCTCGGGTTAAAGGAGAGGACATTCGAGCCTCAAAAGCTTAAAGAATGGAAGAAACAGAGGGTTACGATGAGAAACGATGATGAAGCGTATTCAATTTTCGGTGACGTATTCGTGGTTGGAACAAGTCGAAGCACGACAATATTCGGAACTAGTGTCTCCCTCAGGAATCGTCCCTTTCAAGGAAGTACTTTCTTGCGATACCCTGTATAATGTTTTAGCAAGGTCTCGAGTTAAAGGAGAGGACATTCGAGCCTCAAAGGGTTAAAGAATGGAAGAAACAGAGGGTTACGATGAGAAACGGTGATGAAGCGTATTAAATTTTCGGTGACGTATTCGTGGTTGGAACAAGTCGAAGCACGACAATATTCGGAGCTAGTGTCTCCCTCAAGAATCGTCCCTTTCAAGGAAGTACTTTCTTGCGATACCCTGTATAATGTTTTAGCAAAGTCTCGGGTTAAAGGAGAGGACATTCGAGCCTCAAAAGCTTAAAGAATGGAAGAAACAGAGGGTTACGATGAGAAACGGTGATGAAGCGTATTAAACTTTCGGCGACGTATTCGTGGTTGGAACAAGTCGAAGCACGACAATATTCGGAGCTAGTGTCTCCCTCAGGAATCGTCCCTTTCAAGGAAGTACTTTCTTGCGATAGCCTGTATAATGTTTTAGCAAGGTCTCGGGATAAACGAGAGGACATTCGAGCCTCAAAGGGTTAAAGAATGGAAGAAACAGAGGGTTACGATGAGAAACGGTGATGAAGCGAGGGTGCAGAGGGGTGAATGAAGCAATCGATTTCGGGAGCATGGTTTCCCGACGAAACCGACAGCGCAGAACGAACCGGTAGCGGCCAGGAGGATGCCAGCGATCCGTAATATCGGCTCGCGGCGGTAACGCTTGTATTTACAGGATTTAGGCGCGGTTACAGGGGCCGGCTAACGGCGAGAGAGTAACGAGCAGCGAGCACGAACGTGGCCGCGATGGAATTCAAGCGCGATCATCGTTTCTCTCTCTCTTTCCCTCCCTCCATTTCTCTTCCAGTATCTTCTCCCGCCGATAGGCAGCTTGTTTTCATCGCGAAAATGCCTCCTTACGTGTTCCGCGAGTTCCACCTCCGCCACGATCCATCGATCCATCGTTTTGCCACTCGGCCGCCGCATTCAGACCGAGGGATCGATTAACTGTGGAAAAGTGGAGCCGTGTTGGTCCGGTCTGCGCTCGGTTCGCTTCGCCGCGGATGCGAGTGATAAGCAAGAAGCCCCCGGTGCCGGCAACAGACGGAAATCTGTCTGTTCATGCGTGTCCTGACCCGTGTCTTGGGAAATGCGATTTTCAGGACACTCGGTAGACACGATTTTCCAGGGGTGTTCGTATGTTATAATATGTTTCAGGTGATAATATGGAGAAAACACATGTGACGAAATATCCTGTTGGGTGTGATCGAACTCACGCGAACAGACGGTTAAATAAACTTTATTGATCTTGGTGATTAATAGACGGCGAATCTTTATGCAACATAAAAATGTTCTGAATTGTAAATAAAAATTGAATTTCTTTGTTAATCCGTTGATGAATTCTTCTAGCGTTTTTACTCTTTCAAATTATGTCTATTCATTTTTTGAGTAGATGTAGATTGTAACGTAGCGAAAATTATATATTAACATTCTGAAAGTCATTCAATCGTTTTACTGGTTCAAATTACACCGATCAATTTTCGTCAAAAATTTATGAAATCCAGAAGCTAGTCACGAGTAAACTGTTGTGGGCAATCATGAGTAGACTGTCGAGGCTAGTCAGAAATTTTAAATTCAATGCCACCACGCTATCTGTAGTGAAACAGAGTTAAGCAGGATTAAGAACAGCGGGAAGCAATCAAACTGAACGAGCAGTAGATGAATAGCAGCGAATATGTATGGCCAAGAACAGGAGTGGTAAGATATTGAGAATAAGGCAGTTCTGGCAGTAATGCAAAGGGCGAGCCCCAGATCAGCCTCTCAAAACCAATAGATAGGGAGAAGGGAGTCAAAGATCCTAGGAGGTGGAGTGTTTGTGATTTCAACCACCTTTCTAAATATAAAAAAATGATGAATAGCAGCGAACACAATTAAAGAGAATCGAACGCAAATAATCGGAGTTGAAATTGCTTCTCGATCGTAAACACTACCCTCCCTATAATATTAATATTTTTCTTAGTTTACTTGATATTTCAGCGTTAATGATCATTTATAATTTTCTTAAAAAATGTAAAATTAAGATCTAACGATCACCATTTATACTTATTTTTCCTTATATTATGTTAATATATAATTAGTTTTCTGAAAATATTATATTATAAGTCATAATGTATGCTATACATATATATGTTGTAATGTATGTTATATAAACCAATCATGGTTTACGGCATCAATAAATAAATAAATAAATAATCGAAGTTGAACATAGCGAAATGGGCCCGTACGGAGGATCAACCCTCTCGCAGACGCATTTCGGTCGGATCACAATCTAGTACGGTCTCCGGACGGACTCCTGTCGAGGGAGCGGTCGCGAGTGGTCACGCGCGATCGGTGTTTTTCGATTCCGGAGCCGGGAGTCGTAAAGTGTCCTCGACCCGTCTCCCAGCGCGATCAGATATAAAACGCGAGGGTTACCCGGGCTTTTTCACCGAGCGAATCCTAATTGTATCTCCGGAGCGTCCGTCGGCGTTGGTCGGCCTCGGATTTACACGGCAGCAACGAAGCGAAGGCCGCACTCGCGCGCGCGGGCTTTCGTCGAGGCTTGCGTGAGGAAATCTCGAGGGTGGTCGACCGATCGCGAGCCTCGGAACGGCGAAAGATCATTCCGTGATTACAAACTCGAGTGCCGGTGGATCTTCGCTTATTCCCTATTAATCTCGTATACGCCGATACGGCAGCCAGATACGCGGCCGCGTTCCCTCGCCACGATGAGTGATCGCCGATACCTTTCGCTCGGGTCAACGACGACTCGTCTTCGTTATCCTTAGCCGGGTTTCAATACGCCTTGTTATATTCTGCGAACCTACGCCGTCTTTCGAAAGAGAGCAGCAGGATGGAGGAGACTATGGTGGTCGATATCCTTCCAACCGACCTTCAAGTCGAAAGAATTGATACGTTCCTCTTGGACGAAATCGATACAGTTCGCTCCCGTAAACACTAGGTTTACAAAAGTGACTATTTTATATTGCTTCGTAAAAATAACAGACATGTACAGGGTGTAAAGATATGTTGGCCATAGCGGTATTCTACATCTTCGGATCGGTGAAGATCTGTGAAAAAAAGTTGCCGCAAAATTGTCTTTGACCTTGAAGTTCAAAGGCAAATTTTTGTGTTATTGCATTGTATTCTACGCATCATGGAGACAATGCAATAACACAAATATTTGCTCTTGAAATTCAAGGTCAAGGACAATTTTGCGGCAACTTTTTTTCACAGATCTTCACCGATAAATTGATAGATCAGAATCCTCCATTTTGTCGGTTCCCGTAAATCTAGTGCTATAAAGGAACCGAGGAGGTTTTATGCGTTCATGGCAAAAATGAGTTTATCCCCAGTTTGATAACCGATAAAAACATCTTCATCCCCAAAATTGTAATTGCAGCTTTACGCACATCTTTATACTCCATTTTTAGCATGACTATGTTAGGTATGACTCGCATGATTTCTAAGTTTCGTTTAATACGTTCCGGATGGAATATGGAACGAATTGTTGCAGGACAGTTGGCTGTATTTTTGTGGGGACCTGGATTGAGGTGGTTTCTGATTTCACCGTTGAGACGGCTGGCGCCAGCGGCGCATTATTAATATTATTTAACGGACAGCGACGCGTTTCATCATCGGGAACCGGCCATGTCATGATGAAGCCAGTTACGTTGATCCTCGGACCGGGATGCTGCGTGTGACTCGTGCGGCGCAACGATGAATTCGTGGAATCGCCGACAGCGGGACGAACGGCTGTCCCTTCGGGGAGATCCAGACTGGAATGCCAACGCGCCTCGCGAAATTCTGATCTCTCCAGGCACGTGTGCCGTAAATATGCGCGTCAAGACCGAATTAATTCCTTCACTCGTCCCTGGAATCGCAGCGTTCCTTCTCTTCTTCTTCGATCGACTCTCCAACCATTTTCAGGGGATTGTCCAACCATGATCAGACATCACCTAGGTTATGCTTCAGTCTCGATGTGGGTGCTTTAGCCAGACTGGCTATATAAAATTAAACTGGACGAAATGTTCGGAAAATTGACGCAGATCTACGAAACATATTTTTTTAATTTTCACGTTATGTAGAAAACTGCAACTTCCGCAATTATACAGAAGCGAATACACCTCGCAGAGTTATGTGATCTTGAAATATGCTATCGAGTTCGTCATTCTGAACTACTAAACGGAACTACTACACTGTTGCTGTTGAGTAACAATTTGACCGAACCATTGCGTCGTTAACATCATTATTTTTTGCTACACTAAACGGAATGGTCTGGATTAGATCTGGGTTTGGTTATTGTCATGAATCACTTTTCGATCAATTAGGAAATCGATTAGTTCGTTGTTGAAAATTCGTATAATTTCATTGTGTAATATATACTCTTCTTGTTGAATGGACGGAATAGAGGTTTATCATTTACCGAATTATACAGCGTGGAACAGCTAAGGTAATTGTAAGTTGGATCTTTTGCCTGTTGGTGTTCAAAAACTGAAACGTGAGTCATCTGAAACTTGCTTCGAATTCTGATTTCTACAACATATTTGAGTTTCATCAAAATCTGTATGGATCAGTATAAAAAAAGTAATCAATCACTGTACATCAGTCTCGATGGTGGTTCCAGAATTAATCCCCAAAAAAAATCGCAAATTAAAGCCTGACAAATTAAAAAGCATGGAGGCTCGCACGATGTAATAAAACGGCTGACGCGTGTGCCAAAGTTCCTCGATTCGGACGACCCGGAGTTACTATCTCTTCTTAAGAATTCACGGCGTTGCGCAGCCTGAACGATAACCTAGAAAATCCAGCGAACGGCCTAGGGTCTCGCATAGGGAAACGGATTACGTGCTCGGATCCTGGATCCTGCGTATCCGGAAGTCTCCCGTTGGATCCAAGGGCGAATCTCTTGCGTTTACGTCTCGCCTTATACGATCGGCCGTTCGTTCGGGCCCGATGGCTCCCGCGGATTGTAAAACTCCGTCGATTTTCCACGGCCTAAGCGCCCCGCGCGAGCGCCGTTCCATCGCGCTATCTTAATAAACCGCAGATATACGGTAATCTTTCGAGTTATACGCCGGGGCATGGAGCAAACATTAAACCGCGCGGCGGTGGTAGCTTGGACGAACGGTCCCGCCCCGATTTACGAGCCCCGAGTCCTTATCGAACCCGGCGTTAATCAGTTGCACAAGGATAATAACGTTCCGCGGATTCCGGACGGAGATTAAGGAGCGCTTCTCGTGTAAAGTGAAGACAACTGATTTTTCAAATGCTGCGGAATTAATTTCGCGTCTTATTCTCCTTGCGACAAGGATAAAAATGGCGGAAGAAACCATCGATCAGAACTCGACCGTGCTTTCAAAAACCTCAACTTTACTTGCCTAATTAGTTCACCATAATTTTTTACGAGAACTTGTACTTTTGATCCTTGCGATGTATAGAATACGATGTAACGAAAAAATACGGTTGACGAACTTCGTAAATACCATCTTCAGGTAAAATCACACGCGTTAAGTTAAAAAATACAAGGATTTTGATCGTGGACAGTTGCAGAATTTAACAACGTCCTGCAAGCTCATCCTGAAAAAATGCTGGAGTAGCAAAGTCACTTGTCTGCCACGTACACCTAACTTTTTCTCAACAACGGTTGATAAGGCTAGTGCAAGGTACGATGAACTTGTAAGATCGTATAAGGCGCAAGCCTGGCACAATGTTTGCACGCTGAAGGACACAGCGATCGTGATAAAGGGTCCGAGGAGTCTGGAAGACGTGTCTCCTCGCAGGGTCCTAATAGTCGTAAAGAACACGCTTACGTCTGTTAGGTTGTGGCTTAACTTTTCCATTACCGAAGGTGCACATAGTCACCTGAAGCATAGAGATACAGCGAAGTAATACTCGCCGACGATAACTGTAATTGCTTATTGCTGAGCACTTCTTGCTTCTCGAAGATAGAAACCGCAGTCGCGTGTCAAAATTTTCAATGTTTATCAGGATGAGGGTTGGAAAGACTTATCATTGCCGCGATAAACGAGATAAGGAGACTCTAACAGTCTCGTGAAATAAACTACTGTAGGATGGCCGATGGGGGATGAAAATTAAAATCATATTTTTCGCCCAATTACAAGTATCATATAACGACGCTCCTATTCAAAATTCGAAACCTACGCGTCCAGCAAAAATGACATTTCAAAAAGAGTGTTTTTCTACTTCCAATCCACTCGATCAACAATCACTCACCACCCACGTCGTCAGTGGGTAAAACGTTAAAATCAGTTAACCTCGAAATACCATAAAATTTTTGCTCCAACCCTTGACGCCCCCTCGCTCCGAAGGGCGTCCACTTCCGTTTGGTTCAACGCATCTCTTATCCGAGAACGTTATCCCGGCACTCTCTCCTCCTTTCTCCCTCTGTTGGTCAGCATCGAGAGCGTGTGTGTGCGCGCGCGAGAGCGTAGGTCGTCGCTCGACGCTCTTCCCGGCCGATGACGTGTTCAACGTGTGTTTCGCGGAATGCCACGAGCAGCTCTCATTGTAACGGAGTTAGGCCCGCGGGCCACTCTCTCGTCAGAATGTGCCCCGCGTTCCGCCCCGCCCCCCGGTCCATCCCCCACCCGATACGGTGCTCCGCGCTCTGCCCCGCCCCGCTCCGCGCTCCGCTCGGCACCGATCCGCGCTCCGTGTGCCCCGCGTGCCCCGCGTGCACGTACAGGGCAAGGCGAGCACGCTGCGTGGGCGTTTGGCTCGGGCAGGTGGATGCTTGCCCCACGGCGCTAACACCGTGATCAACCACGCACCGGCCAAGCACGAGAACTACGGTGTGGGAGTCGGCTGTCCGAGCTGAAATCCTGCGAGCCGACACCGAATCCTTCGTCCGACGCCTCCTTCTTTCAGAATTTCAGAGCTAATCTCGAACTAGACACCCAAATAAACAATGTTAATTATGTTTGGCGGCAAGTTGCCTTCGCTCGTTCTCTGTTGCCGGTACCGTTAAGGAACTAGTTTCTGACAACTTTGAAGGCTGTAACAAAACCTTAGACCACAGATTATGATGCTACTAATACCTTTTGTGTGGGAACTTTAAGGAAAAATTTGAAAAGGTTAATGTAAGTATAATTTAGTTAGTTAGAAACTATGGGAAACTGGATCGTCTAACAATAAACCTATCACTGTCGGTCGAATGACCTTTTTAGATTTACAATTATTGTATAATTATATAAAAATCATACAAAATATGAATACATTTAATCCTGTTATTTTGATGTAACAATGCACATCGTTCCCCTTTGATGGTCTGTAGGTTCAGCGTTAAATGTGCGAAGCAATTAATTGTTAACGAGGCAAGGACTAATTTTCGATCATCTAAAATAAATGGGGCCTAATCTTTTATCAGATATTCTTGCTCCGGACAAATTTTATTTTGCCACAAGATTCGCAGTGTAGGTATTGATCGCGTTAATCACCCGGAAGGTATCCGAAATGATCGATCAAAGTGGTATCGCGGGATGGGCTGTCGATGAAAGCGGGCTCAGCAATCAGAAAAGAGACAGGGGCCAGCCCACAGCTCGGGGACAATTAACGATCGGACGCGGTCGGATCGGCAGGGACACGGAACAGACGGTGCTCGGCCGTAGGAGGTTTTCTTTGGCGGGCACAATAAATGGATAGCCGGGGTTTTGTTTGTGTTATTCGTGGTCAGGAGCTTGGGAGCATGTGCGGTGATTGCCGTAACCATCGGGCACGCCTGCCTCGCTGGCTGACTGGCTGACTAGCTGACTAGCTGGCTGCTAAGCTCGTTCAGCTCTCCACTTCACCTAGGCCACTCTCCTCGATCCCCTGTGTGTCGCTCTCGCCTCGTTGCCTCCGCTATCTTTTCCACCGCTGCACGCCGAATGCACTTTGCTGCACGCTGCTGCACTGAAACGCCGATGCATCGCGCATCTACCTGCGCCTGGACCCCCTTGGTCCCTCACCACAGCTTCCTTTCTTCTTCATCTTCTTCTTCATCATCTTGCCTCTTTGTTCATTAGCTTTTCAGTATGTTTCTGTTTCTGTCCTTTGCTTGTTGTAATAAAATGCGGAACTTCATGCGAAATAAAAATAGGTTGCATCGATTGCAAGGCACAGGAGCTGAATGAATAGTTCTGTCCCCATTTAATTATTTTATTAAGCTCAAATTAACCCTTGGCATTCGAGGGTTGACTCAGAGTCACCACTAAAAATTGCTGCACATTATTAAGTATGTTGGTATGTAATCGAAAGACTACGGATGTTCATGCAATTTTCAATTTTTGTAGAGAAATTTTAAGATGCGTAGGTCCTAAATAAATAAAAGACGTACTAAATTCTGTCGAATTTGATACTCCAGCATTTTTTGAGGATTTTTATAAACCACAAATGCATAAAAATCTGCAGTTTATTAATAAATTATTATACATTTAAGTATTGAAGAAAAATCATGTACAATGGAATTATTCTAGATAAGAAGAAATGTTTAATTTTCAATTTAAAATAGACTGCATAGGGTTAATGCACGTCGATCATGTTCTTGGATTGTTAAATCCGCTTCTTCGAGTATGATTGAGGACCAGAAATGCTTTTCACGGATTCAAAAAACGGGAACGACGGGAGAACAATATTTGCATGACACTATTACTTCATTCAGAGAGAATTGCGTTCAATGTAATTCATCTTGTAAACATTAATCTGTTAAGGAATGCCGGTGCAAATATGACCCACAAACAAGAATTCTCTGCCGGTGCCGAATAAAACGAGAAACGAGAGGGAAGGTTAGAGAGCAAATAAGCAAAGAAGTTTCCAAGTAAAGAGAGCTGTAGAAAGGGAAACAAGACAACTCGCGATTAATCCAGCCGGCGGGGCTAGGTTCCCGCGAGCGCATAAACAATAGCGCGCTGCAATGAGATTCAAATTGGCCGCGCATCGACTCGCATTAATCTGAATTAAATAACGCACGGGTCGATTGCGTGGAACTTGTGTGGGGAACAGAGATACAGAGAACGGCGTCGAGAGAAACCCGAGGAAGAAAAGCGGATGGAGCGGTCGACTGGAAGGGAAAGTAAACAGCGAACTTGAAGAACTCGTGGCAGACAGAAATCCGAGCAATTAAATACACATTATCTAATCTCTGGACGAGAGACTTTTGTGTTGTAGATTGAAATTAAACGATAGCGAATGGTTTCATTACGTTCTTGACTGATCAATGTCTGATCTGTTTACTCCTTTAGTTTTCTGTGTTCTTGTACTTAAATTCTGCTCGTTCTTTTAAGTGTTGAGAATTAATTAATTATTGCCTTGTTGATCTGCGTTTGCCATCGCTGCTTTCTCTTTCAACTGGTGGTTCCCACTCTACTTCAACGCTATTTCTTTCTTCGACGTTTTCACAGTCTCAAGTTTTCAGATTCATCTATCATCAGCCTCAGCGTTATCTCAGCACCACCTCCACAACAATCATCCTGTTCATCTCAGCAGAAACTCCACATCATCCTCATCTCCATCTCTCTCACAACTTTCCCTCTATTGTACCTCTCTTTTTTCTTTGCCTTTGTCTCAGAGTTTCCTCAATCGCACTATTTCTATCACTGATCCTTTCACTGTCTACACCCTAACACTACAACCACGGAGGACTGAAAGCAATTAAAATGTTTTAGCCAATAAAAATGACAAGGCTCTACTTATTTAGACTTCGTGCAATTTTTATTGCAATACGTGCTTGGATAAAGAAACTTTCGATTCAATTTCCACGCAAGCAACGTCGCAATTTCAACAACTATAAAATTAAATATTTAAGTCGGCAGTGGTAAAGTTTTGGTGTTGATAACCACTCGGTATCATGCTCTCTCAGATGTAGATCATCCTCTGCATCCAGGTATCAGCGCCTCAGCTCCATCTCCATTTCTACTCTCCATACATCTCTCTCTCACAACTTTCCCTCTTTCTCAACCATCTTTCCATCTCCCTCCCTCTCAGCTCTCCCCTTCTTCGGTCCCACCAGTCCCCGTTGCCCCTCTCCACGGACACCGGTGCCCGAGCACCTTCCTCAATCCAGCTTATCTATAAGCACGGCGAAGTGACTCACCGGCTCGGCGGTGAGTGGTACGAGCACTTGTCGCGACTCGCGAGTAGCCGTGCGACGCGGATGCCGATTCCCGGGGCCCGATCCGGGCCCGCTCCAGCCAGGCCCCTATGCAACGAGTACCACACCGCTAGGAAAGGTTCTCGGGCATGTCGCCGTTGCGTAAGATGATTTTATGTCCGTGCAGGTGGACACGGAGCCTGGCCAGCGTCGCCGCGAACCTTTCCGCGTGAGAACTCGCAGTCTCTCAGCCACGAATCCCCCTCGTTCCTTTACCCCGGCTCTCGTGTGTCCTTTCCGTGTCCTCGTTTCTAATTAACCCTTTGCAGTCGAAGCTACTTTAACTTGAAAATCAAACATTTCATCCGACATTGAATAACTACATTCTACACGATTTTCTTCATTTTTATGGATATGAGATTGGTACAATACTTGAATGTGTAGTGTAGTAATTGATTAGAGAGACCGACATTGTTAATAATGTAAAGCAATGACACAGCAATTTTTAATGGGGTCTCTGAGTCACTACTCCACTGCTAAGGGTTAATTACAACTGTACAAGAATGAAAATTAAAAACGGCAAGCAAGTAAAAGTGTCGTTCTCCCTTTGGTAATCTGAATGAATGGAGATAAATTCAAGAAAGTTAATTTTAACTACTTAGCTTTATACGGAGACTATTTTAAAACTATGTTTATATTGAGACACTAATTGGAGCAGTTAGCAAGAATAAATTTCCCTCAAATTGTGAAAATTGAAGTACCTAACAAGCCGAAGCTGAAAACCCAGTTTTCATGAAAAATGGGTCTTGAGCTGATTTCATATGAGGCCGGTGATATGGAAATAATAGATACCGTTTAACACGTACATGTTCTATCGCAGTGATTTTTTACATTCGTAAAAGAAATTCAAAATGTAGAGAATTAAATGCTGAACTCAAAAATTTAATTCATATTCCTCAATTAAAAATTAAATTTTACACGAATCTAAAATACTATTAATAAAATAATTTTCTATAAAAATTTAAACACAGAACAAACGTAAATAGTTCAAAGGGAAGTAGCTCGATTGAACGCAGCTCGGGCAATCAGTCGTTAAAAATCGATTTCCGAGGGATCCAGATGCAGGATCCCACGGGGATCCATGAAATAAGATCCACTGTACTCGGTAAAGCCTCTCGAGAGATCTCGAATCGCGAGGAAGAGTCGCGTTCGCGTCGAAGTCTGCGTGCTCCGCGGCCATCTTCTTCTTGGACATATTCGACACGCTTCATCGACATGCAAATCGCCGGATCGCGAGACTCGGTGCTCGCGGAATTCGTATTTATCGATGCGCGTTCGACGAGGTCGAAACGATCTTCAGGGAAAAAGAAAACGGAATCGGAAAGGGAGAAAGAGAAAGAGAGGGATGAAGAACTCTCTCCTCGTCGACGTCGTCGTCCGCGCCGGCACACGTGGCCGATCTACGGAGCGTGTCGATCACGTTCGCCGGAATCATTATCATTGATCATCCTCTCCGCCTTCTCTCGAGCGTCCAGGGCCTATCGGCTAATTGCCATCGTGCCCGGCGATCTCGCGGGCGTAAAATCGTGAACGCTCGGTCGCGTACGATCGTGAGAGCTGCTTCCACGAGGATTTTCTTATTTTTCGACCGCTCGGAGATCGCTCGAACAGATTCCGAGATGCTGGAATCGGTTTGGCGATGGAAAATACTGGGAAAAGGTGCCGGGGATCTTCGACTTAGCTGTGGATCGGTTGGAAATCGGTGATTTATGCCTTGGCAGCGAGATTTCTGGAGTCAAAGATCGAGATGAACGCAAAATCCCCGATTTTTAAAAATCTTCTGCGAATGAAAACTACAACTACGTGTGCTGATTTTATACGTAATTCAAAGTATGCGTATTGAATTTTCTTATTTGGGGAAGATAGTGCTTGTAATGAAAAAGTCCAATTAGAATTCTGATTGGACGAATAGAGTTGCGCCGGAAGTATTAAAGAGGTGGCGAAAGGAAAAAGGAAAGGCCAGGCGAATCTGACGAGAAGGAAGGAGAGCGACCGTCGAGAGAAGGGAAGAGTAGAAGGCAGAGGATATCCTAATAGATTATTAATTTACACGTCGACTCGTGGCGCATGATGGCGGCGTGTAGGGGAGGGGGTGCGCCGACACACACCTGTCTCAAACCCGTCCCGCTCGGTTATCTTGCATTATGCAAAATGCCTTTTTTTACCGAGCTGCAACCCCGTAATAAACGGTTGTCCGCGGTACGGTTGACATAATGCGTCGGCTATTACTGCCGGGAGCCGAGCGCTTCCTCCAAGCCCTTGCAGCCTCCGCAACCGAGACTTCCCCCGTTGCTATTCTCGAATTAGTAACCGTTTATCAATCTACGCTCTCCACATTTGACGAAACTTTAAAATTTCAAAAATATTTAGCAGGCTCCCGAGTTAGTTTCGAACTTAACCTCTGAGAAAAATTTCGTACAAGAAATTTTTAGCTCCTGTAGGGTAACTGCACCAGTGAATGAACGGGCACCAGTAAATGAACGCTTTTATATATTTCAACAAATTTTAACCCGGACGGCATACTAGCGATAAAATTGTGATTGAAGAGTTAAATAAATAGGAGAATATTGTTTAGTAATTTTGTTCATTGATTGGACTAGCATTATTCAATTACTAGAATGTAGTGTTCATTGACTGGTATTTTTCATATTTTTGATTTAACGTTTAATAAAGAAGAATAATAATAATTTCATTGTATTTGTGTTCATTTATTTTTGACAAATGAAGTATAGGGAACTATTTGGCATATATGAGATTCCTTTAATTCACATAGTTTTTTTTAAAATAAAATATTTTCCTGAACAATTTCTTAAATGTTCATTCACTGGTGCATACCATAAACGAAAAAAATTGTTTCTACTTCCTAAGGTCCGCATTGAGAAGAAGAGGAAGCGGAGTATCGCGAGCCGGTTTCACGAAGATAATCGGTCGAGCATCGGTTTCGGATTTATCCGAAGCGACCGATAGATCGGCTCCGGTGTCCATTGTGAGGCCTTGGGTTCGGATCTTTACGAGCGACATTTTTCGCGGCTCCTCTCTGATAACCGGGCCGGAGTCCCGGAGATTATATTCCACGGCGCTGATATTTCCGCGGCGCGTGGGAGTGCGAGATCGGATCTCGTTCAATTTCGTCGAGAGTTAATGGCCACGACTTCGCTTCACGTAACGGCACGGTTGTCCGCGTTTTTACCGGGGCGCCCCGGTGCCCTGTACAATGGCGCATTCAAACCTTGCGAGAGCGGACTCTCGATTACTCGATTACTCGATTACCGGGCGCGATACGCCGCTGCACGATTGAAATTTTCACCGGAGAACGCTCCAGACTATCCGACCTGTCCAGAGTTTAGCCCGTCTTTTTTACAATTACTCGCATTCTTACGCACTGTGATAATAAGGTTTTTGGAGCAGGTGCCATTCATCGCTTGTCAATCAATTGTTTGTACCGTGTTTGTGAGAACGATTATGTTTTATCTTTTGACCAAACGAGGAAGAACCAACGATTACTAATATAATTTATCACGACCTCAAAGAATTGTTTGAAACTGTACGTCTTTTTTAAAGAATTTGTTGATCGCGTTTGATCACTGTAGTTAATTATTGTTTTTATGAGCACGATTATTTTTTATCGTTTGTTAAAATGAGGAAGAATCAACGATTACTAATACAATGTATCACGAGCTCAAAGTATTGTTTGAAACTGTACATCTTCTTTCAAGAATTTGTTGATCGCGTTTGATCACTGTAGTAAATATATTGTTTTTGTGAGCACGATTATTTTTTATCGTTTGTTCAAACGAGGAAGAATCAACGATTACTAATGCAATGTATTACGAGCTCAAAAAATTGTTTGAAACTGTGCATCTTCTTTAAACAATTTGTTCATTGCCTTAGACCACTGTAGTAAATATATTGTTCTTGTGAGCACGATTATTTTTTACCGTTTGTCCAAACGAGGAACAACCAACGAATACTAATGCAATTTATCACGAGCTCAAATAATTGTTTGAAACTGTACATCTTCTTTAAACAATTTGTTCATCGCGTTAGATCACTGCAGTAAAATATATTGTTTTGGGGGCATGATTATCTTTTATTGATTTCCCAAATGAGAAATAACTGACAATTGCTACTACATACTGTCTGACGAGCTCAAGGAGTTGTTTGAAACTGTACGTTTTTAAACAATTTGTTGAACGTGTCAGACAACTGTACCAACCCAGCGCTGCTTTGGGATGTCTGATGAGGATCAAGGATCCGCGGGAAAAATCGAATCGATCGACGATCGCTGGCAGGCGAGTATCGATCCACTTGTAGAGGCAACAATAATTTGTCACTGTCATTATCTGCTTGTCACCTGCAGCCTAGCCTCGCCCAGGTGATCGCGAGTCGAGGACGACAAATCAAGGGGACCGGGCCCAGTTATCAATCGCGCGATAAATTACGCTCGGAAAGATCGATTCGATCGCATCCGATCCTATCGGACCGCGGGGTCTGATGATTTACGTAAATCTCCCGGGCGTCGATCTAATCTAATCGGTCCTGCCACTCGAGAGATTAAATCGAATTGCGCTCGATCTGGTAAATGAAAATTCGGAACACCTAAATTTGCATGTCGACGCCCATGCATTTGTAGGCTGTACGAATTCTTTTTTTAATTTATAATTAAAACAAAAGATGCAGTTATTTTACATAAAAATCCTCAGTCTACACGTGATCAATTCATAATTCCCTTTTCACACTAAATTATTCTCAAGAAAGTCTTTATACAAAACAAAACATTTCTGAGTCGATCGTAAAAATGGATTTTTATATTAAATGGATTAATAGTAAATTCGAGATCTATCAAAAACAATGGATCAAATAGCGGTCGTGTTGCATAATATTATTCATCGCAGAGGATCGCGCGAATTCCCAATTGTTCACGGTTCTTTATAAGGAAAATTGCGCGCAATTTCGTTTCCCACACTCTGGCCACACGGTTGCGCGGAAAGCAGATCGCGAGTGTTCAACTTTGCTGAAATTTGTTAGGTTATTACCGTTAGTAGGTCGGGAAACGTTGTAAATGCACAAACATCCATCGGTATAATAACAATAATAATAATAATCATAATAACACGGCAGTGACTGCTGAACATTGTCCGGGTGAACAAGTGCGGCCGGTGGTAGACAAGAATCGTGTAATCGATTCCCGGCGATCGACTTTCATCGGTTATCGCCACGAGGATCGCAGTCTCGGGACTTGTGCTCGCGGATCTGTCCGCTGAAAACGATTTGGCTCGACGAGGACACGATCCGATCGATCGGGGACCGAGCCTAATCGCTATGGAACGTCGGCTTCTTAAGTATAGCTCGCCGCGAAATGTCATCCGCGTCGTGGCGGAAAGTGAAATTGAAATTCTTTCGCGTACACGTCGCCGATTTCGTTTCAATGAAATTCTACCAATCATATTTTACATTCGAGCCGAGTATACATATCTCTGAACGTTTAAGAAAATTAGGGGTTGAATGACCATGTGTGACCTTGAATGACCTTGAACGACCTTGGAAGAACTGTAGTGGATGGGTTACGGATCAGGTTGAACGAAGAATAATTTCCATTTCTCGAATTTATATCATGCACTATATTTAATAATAAACATGTCCCATAATCACACTCTCCATTAGACTTGCTAATTGATACGTAACCATCCTGATAATAATCATCGTTTCCTGCGACTTCCATAATTTTTGAATGTCCAGTAACTCAACCCAATAAATCAGAGGGTTCTCTCTCTCGTACTTTCTCTTTTATTTTCTTCTCGTACTCGCTCTTTCCTTCTCTCTTTGTCTCTTTACCCGGCGGGTTCTTTTTGCTCGCAGCTCATAACGTATAGGCGCAGCGAATCGGCCATTTGGAAGCTCGAATTAGCCGTTAATCTTCCTCGGGCAGAGCTTCGAAAAATCTTTCCCCTGCCGGCCCTTTTACCCCTCCGCCGCTGTTCGAGCACCCTTCGCCGTATGTTTTCTTTCTCGCCCGGCAACGCGATAAAACTTCAGCTAATTTGTGGGTCGATCGACTTCGAATTGCGTCCTCGATCTTCCCAGCTGTGTGCCGGGCCTCTCGAATGCACGATTCGCCTGTGTTCGTCCGCAGGGGAATTTCTGAGAGCCTCTCGGCTCGCTTGTAAATTCTCCGATCGCTGTTATTAATGTTGATACGATCGTGTTTCAATTTCTACGGAAGGCTGGCCGGCTGCTAATTGAGACCGTGAATTAACGGTCTGTGACCTGTATTATTTTAATCTGTCTTCTCTTTCGCTTTTTTCCGGGTTCAAGAGCGATCGAGTCAATTTCTATTGTATCGACCCCTTGGTTACGTTTCCGTACAATTGCGCCTCTGGTTTTCTGTAGTTTCTACACTGGTACACGAATTATATGAACATTTTTAAACAATTTCATTATAATTCATTTTACTTTAACTTGATAATTTAACATTTTTTCCAACCTAAAATAATTCCGTTGTATATGATTTCTTCCATTTTATGGATACGAATATGTAGTCATTGATTAGATACCATCATAGTTAATAACGTAAACAATATTGTGAATAAAGGTACAGAAATTTTTAGTGGTGACTCTGAGTCAAGCGATAAGGGTTGATGTCTCAATGTCTCTTGGGACCGAAGTTTTAAACGAAGTATCTGTTAAAAATTCCGCATATTAATTTTCATCGTTCCAGGTTTAGAAAAGAAATTTTTAATTCTGGAATACATATTGAAGGTCCTATTTTAATATATAATTATTTGAACGTCAAATGTTTGAAGCATTAACATTGAACCCACCATCAAGCGACCATTTCACAATTATTGACATTACAAAAATGTTTTCCTGGTAAATAATTAAATAAGACAGAGAGGAAGAAAGAAATCATTAGAGAGAAGAAAGAAGAAGATGGAAACAGAAAGTTCGTGTGGGATCGTTCCACGGTGCCCTTGAATGGAACGCCGCCGTGGGGTTATTCGCTTTAACCCCGGTTAAATGCATATCTCGAGCGGCCCTGTACGACATCCTTCTGGATGGCGTTTATGTAAGACGATCATCGGTGATCACGACTTCTAGATCCCGGATCCCGCTGATGCTTTCTGTGTCGCGCCCGCGATACCGGCTCCTTTCTCAATCGATCATCGTGAAGGTAATTAGTTCGACTCTTCCACCTGTTCCATTCCATTCGACTCGAGAGACTCAAAACTAATTCGTCGCAACTGTCCGACTTTTTTCGTCACTATTCCGTCGTCGGACTCGAATGTACCACCACTTGTGTTTCAGATTTTGCGTAATTTAACTAGGCTACGCTTAAAAAACAAAGGCACTTAATAAGTTGGTTCCATTTGGACCCATACCAATTTACTTAATATTTAGCTATAAATGTTTTTAAATTTTTTATGTATATTTTATTATTAACTATAATTACGTACTAATTAAGCGATTTCAGACTCGCTGATCTTTCCGTTTGGAAGTTATAAGCACGCAAAGAATGCTTTGGGTCCAAATGGACCCGATAGGCGTAGTCGGGTTAAGCACATAATTGTTATTATACATAACTGACGTTATTCCAGGAGAAAAATTGTAAATCGATCAGGATCTATTCTGGGATCAACGCTCTAAGTCTTCAGGATCTCAGAGATAATGAATACGTTACATTAATTTCATTGATCCTTCCACAGGAGAATATTCGAGAGAAGTTTAACACCCAGCCATTTATTGTTTCATAAATCACGCTCGGCTCTAATATTTCTGATAAAATAACACCCGATAAATTGTTGGTAATCGATTTATGCGGAGATACAGCATTACCTAGAGGTGCTGAGGCCGCCATACTAATCTCTCCTCGAGTTCTGACGCACTTAGAACGATAACATCTCAGACACCTCGGCGACACCGATAATAATCTAATAAAATACAGCCTTGATCGGATTACTTTTCCACCTATCTCTCCGCCTATCCGCGGATTTCCTTGAAAATAAAGACACCTCGGCCACCTTTAATCATTGAAATACTGTGAGCGGATATCTGTATAGTCCTGTGATAATCCTGCAGCGTATGAACGCGCTTTTATACGATCGTGAAGGAATACATATGCTAAGGTGAGCATCATATTTGCGTTATGTTTTACTAGATTATATAAGTCCCACAATTTCAAGTATTTAGGCTTCAAAAAATTCTGCTATCTGGTCCAAATAGTAGACTATACGTATGCAAAACTGCGATACCAAACAATCATTGGATTTCTACAGAAAAATTTGGAAAGATTTCATTGACATCCCTTTCTAAAATTTAATTGACGTCCTCCTCCTCTCCAGAGAACTATAGCTCCTACAATTTCAAGTATTTCGACTTCAAAAAATTCTGTTGTCTGGTCCAGATAAAAAAAAATAAAATACCCAAAACCACGTTACAAAAGACTTGTGCGACGTCTTCAAAAAAAATTCCAAACCGGGTCTGGAAAAGACGCTTCAAACCACAAGACCCTTTAGAGCCTCGCGGTGGTTCTCCGGCCAGGGAATTTCAATTTGTCCGTCGTTAAAATTCATCTCGACCGCGCTAAGTGCCCCGGAAGTGGTCGGTCCAGGTTCTGGATCTAGATCCAGGCGACACTGGCTCCTTTACGAGCAGTCCTCGCAGATGCACCGCGACTTAAAACGGAACGGTACTTTTACGAGGTCCGCTCGCAGAAGTACTTGGCTGTTTCTTTTCTTCTTTCTTCCTCTCATTCTCTCTTCAGAGCCGAGAAACACGTGCTGCAGTGCTGACGGATTATGAGAGTCCACGCGGGAATTGTACCACACAGGTGGAAACGATGTTTGAGAGGAGCCTGACGCTGTCACGCTGTGGGCTAGGTCAGTGCTGGACCCAGTCACGCCCAAATTGCTCCACAGAGCTGCTTTAACCCCTCTCGTTAACCTGCATGTTTTTCACAAGCGAAATGGCTAGAAATTAGCCTGTTCACCTTTCCCCTCCCGACATGTCAACTGTGGACTTTCAAATACCCTCTCCTCCCAACAGTTTGGCGCCTGTTATGTGAAGTTTTACTCCTTTTTATGCGCAGAATGCGCGCATGACTTTCGCTTTTGGCGGAAATTACA
The DNA here is from genome assembly GCA_963971365.1 of Lasioglossum villosulum. NCBI lineage: Eukaryota > Metazoa > Arthropoda > Insecta > Hymenoptera > Halictidae > Lasioglossum > Lasioglossum villosulum. The sequence goes on along the minus strand of OZ020497.1, from coordinate 5,755,099 downwards.
AAAAACTTTCTAGGACATTCAATTCTGCCTGGAAGCCATCATTAAGCTGGGAAGGGGTGACGGGGTTTCCTGGTTTTAGTATATTCTAGTATATTTTAGAATATTCAAGTAATTATAGTGTATTCTAGTATATCTTAGAATATTCTTGTATAGGTGGATAGTATAGTGAACGAGCGACGATCGATCATGAGCGTTAGGCGATCAGTTCCACGGTCGATAAGGAACTGCGATCGGTTAGGCGTGCGCGTGGATCGGACGCGCTTGTTTCGCGATCTTATTCACGGGGTCAGGTACGCGAGAGAGCTACCTGCAACTGCAGCCGGTGCAGTCACGAGCCAGAAAACGGGCTTCGTGAAAACGTATCCTGCGAGACTGTCTGGCTGTGCACGTATGTACAGGATGGTCCATCGAAAGAACCCGCTGAAACATATCCGACGTTTCGGGTATACTCTAATTTCTGACACACGAGAAATTTATGACATTTAACCCATTGTAATTTCATAGAAAAACAATCGTACAGCAATGAACTTGGGACTCATTTTCAAGCTTAAAGTCTCAACTTTCGCAGACCATCATTCATTTTTTCCAAGATACTTTCACGTCAGATAGCAGGTGAAGAACTGAGGACACGTTTTCGGTCGAACATGCTATGTATTGAATCGTTTGTAGAAAGATCAATCAATTTTTTCCGAATGTATCATCCACAGATCCGAATACTAAAGTTTCTTCAGTACAGCGACATCTTAAAAACTGATATATTATTTCCCTCGATGGACCAGCCTGTACAGTTGTCTGGGGCCTGGGTCTAAATTCTAAACCGACCGGTATCGTTGGGCATAGGAAGGCAAAGAGTATTACATCGTCTGTAATAAGATCAATCAATCTTTTCCGAATGTATCATCCACAGATGCAAAGACTATAGTTTCCTTAGTACAGCCATATTTTAAAAACTGATGTATTATTTCCCTCGATGGACCAGCCTGTACAGTTGTCTGGGTCTGGGTCTGGGTCTAAAGTCAAAACCGACCGGTATCGTTGGGCATAGGAAGGCATAGAGCATTGAATCGTCTGTAGAAAGATCAACCAATCTTTTCCGAATGTATCATCCACAGATTCGAAGACTAAAGTTTCTTCAGTACAGCGACATCTTAAAAACTGATATATTATTTCCCTCGATGGACCAGCCTGTACAGTTGTCTGGGGCCTGGGTCTAAAGTCTAAACCGACCGGTATCGTTGGGCACAGATAGGCAAAGAGTATTGAATCGTCTGTAGAAAGATCAACCAATCTTTTTCGAATGTATCATCCACAGATTCGAAGACTAAAGTTTCCTTAGTACAGCGATATCTTAAAAACTGATATATTATTTCCCTCGATGGACCAGCCTGTACAGTTGTCTGGGGCCTGGGTCTAAAGTCTAAACCGACCGGTATCGTTGGGCATAGGAAGGCATAGAGCATTGAATCGTCTGTAGAAAGATCAATCAATCTTTTCCGAATGTATCATCCACAGATTCGAATACTAAAGTTTCTTCAGTACAGCGATATCTTAAAAACTGATGTATTATTTCCCTCGATGGACCAGCCTGTACAGTTGTCTGGGGCCTGGGTCTAAAGTCTAAACCGACCGGTATCGTTGGGCACAGATAGGCATAGAGGCATAGGCATAGTCATAGGCGCGGTGGGTGTCGGTGTCGGTGCAAATGCCGGGGCGTGTGAACGCTGTGACATATGCGGCGTGTCGCTTTCTTTAATCGCCTCTGGCCGCGAGTGCCTCTACGTTCCTGCATATCCATTCGCCTCGCCTTCCTTCCACTCGTAGCTAAGACCTCAGAGAACTCTACGCGTTCAACGTTCAACTCTCGGATAGTTTTCAGACCTAGGTTTTCTCGGGGACCGTCCTCGACTGCGTAACCGATAAGTCAGGTAGGGGACCAGTTAGCGGACTAGGTAGGGGACGTACTACGAGTGGGGAACGAGGAAGCGTCGGAAAATCGGATTTCTTAGCGAGAGCTCTACTCGGCAAATTGGACCCGGTCGCCACGCGGTAGTCTCTCTCTCGTTCGACGCTCTTTGAGGCTCCTTTCGCGGACCGGAATGCTGAACGGCCGGCTGCCTCCAGCTTCTTATTAGGAACACCGGCCGATTTGTATGAAACTGGGTTACGTGTGTCGCAGGGGCAGCCAAGATGGATTCGCGAAACCGTGCGCCGACGTGTGATCGATGCCGACGACTGCACCGGGATACGCTAAGCATGGGAACGTAGCCCTACGATTGTCGATCGATTTCCATATCCTCGGAAAAATATTGTTCCTCACCTGCGTCTAACAATGGAAACGCGAAACTAGCTGCTTCTACATAAATATGCTTTACCATTTTCTATTTCAGTTATCAGTTTCTATTTTGCAATTCATCCACTCATTGTTATCATAAATGTAAAAAGAAGTCTAATAATACACGTTTATTCAACTTCTGTATCTCACAATTAAGGTAGACAATTTCTATTTTACATGGAGGTCTACTTATTATCCAATGATAACTGATCAATGGAAATTAAAGATGAGTACCGTGATAAAATATTTGCAGTTTCATTTAACTTCGATATCTCAGAATTAATGTAGACAATTTTTATTTTCCATGAAGATTTAATTACTATCCAATGATTGATTATTCAATAGAAATGAAGATTAAGAAAATGTTTAAATCTAAAACATAAAAATGCATTTTCATTTAACATCGGTATCTTGCAATTGAGATAGACAATTTTTATTCTCCACCAAGATCTACATCCTCGTCCAACGATAAACTATTTTGCAGAATCTTTGCACCTCGGAACTTTTGAAAGTTCGAATAAATACAACAGTGACACGAATACGTACACGTACACCAACAATCAATCAGACGAACCGTTTCGATCAGCTTGGGCTCGAAGCACAAGCGTGTTTCATATTTCACGACCGACTCATTGAAGAAGTAGAGTCGGCGGTGGCGCGAAAGCGGCCGAGGTGAAATATCGCGGCAAGTAAACTTTGTAGCAAAGTTGCGAAGGCAGGAAAATCTGCGTGCGATTTTTCCTCGACGACCGGATCCGGCTTAGCACGCGAAAGGACGAGGCTGCCCCGCGGACAGCGTCGTCTTTCGCTTGTGCCGTAAATTCGTGGCCATCCATCGCGGCTCGAACCTCGGCCCGTAGATTAATAACGCGATAAATTCAACGCTTAGCCAGGTGGGCGTGCGTAGGAACAGGTAGACTTCGGGTCTCTACGTGTGATACGGCAACACACGCTGTTACGTTCTCGCTTCTCCTTCGTAAGCGCCTGCCCGGTATTTGCACGCGTTATTAACCGATGCCCAATTAACTGCGAGTCCTTCCGATCGATCGAGGCCACTCGTTTATCATTTGCTTACCTTTGTTGTGCAACGAGACTGCGATTGGCAATTGGTCCTGCGTAACGATAACGTTATCAGACTCTGCATTTTTTGGGGGATATTTTCTCAGCGCATCTGTGACTCTTTCCTGGTTAAAATGAATCCAAACACGACACAATTTGGATCGCTTTTACACATTTAATCCACGATACAGTGGGACCTCGATTATCTGAACTAATCAAAGCAACATTCGTGTTCGATTAATTTAGGCACAGCGCTGGGATTAATTTTGACTGATTTATACAATTAATCTTGTTACGTATGAGTCACGTTACATTGAATTCACGTATCTTTAATCCAGCGAATAAATATGATTTAAATTATGTAATGCGTGATCTCATTTTAAACAGAGAAATGTCACCAATGCACTGGTAAAAGTTTCCCCAAGAAAACAATTAAAAATAAAAATGTATAGGGAGCTAAAGTTTGCTGAAGTATCGTGGACATCTCAGTGACAAGTATCGAAGCGTTACTGCAGTTTCGCGAGTTCACCGAATCTGTCCACTAAACTGCAGTTTCGTGAATTGCATGCTTGCAACTTCGCATGTTCCTCGCAGATGCAATTTCTAGGGCAGCGCAGCGAGCATCGACGCTCTCGAAGAACTCGGCGAAGGTTCACGGTTCCGGTGCATCGCGAAAGGAACGAGGAAGGCAGAGATGGTTGCATCGTTGCAGCGCGTGCAGCCTGCAACTGTCCGCCAGACGAGAGGAAAAAGAGAAAGAGAGAGACGAGAGACAGATCGGAAGGCTTGCAGACCGGCGTACCAACCGTAAAATAAACAACCCGGTAATAAACCGGCAGCGGTGTCCAGCGTTGTAAATTACCGCCGCGTGGAGTCCTAACGCGGCACGGAGCCGCGTTTTATGGACCGCCCTGCACAATTCCCGGATCCGCGATGATGGCTCAATACGTCCGAGGGACATAGTTACCTGTAGGTATCTCTGCCTCTACCTGTATTCCGTGTATACCCGCGATTGTGCCCGCGCTTGTACCCGAAGCGATTCTCGGAACCGCGGATTCTTTCGCTCGGTACACGCGGCGCAGTGTTCCAGGCGAGCAAAGTCGCGCCATTGTGTTCGGGAGACAGTTAGTCAGCGGATACGGGATCCAGGACCGATTCAATGCCACTTATTTATTGCACGAACCCTCGCTCGTCCGGAACGATGTCTCGAAAGCTTCATCGAATCGCCATTGTTCGTGCACGTCGCGTTCGAACTTTCCTGCAGCCTCGAGCAGAGCATTCGCTGCGGAATTTTTGGCGTTTATGGCACTCTGGAAGAGATGCGATTCCGTCTACCCAGTCAGCAAAATCTGTTCGAGCAGATTCACCCTTAGATTCCCGACATTTTTCCACTAAAAGCATGATCTTTTTTCCAGGAATATTTTAGCTGGCTTCGATCAGCTTCAGTGCCAACAGCGAACGGAAGCAACGCAAATTATATTAGTAACTCCGTGTAAATTCACGCCGGCAGTCTGAAAGTTAAGATCGAATGTCTGCAACCATACTTTGCGAGCAAACCGCGGTCATTTTGGCACCAAGACAGGATTACCACAGGACGTGGTTCTTATTTGCTCTGAATTTGCAGAACAAAACCTGTAGCCTATTAACAGGATATTTTCTGTCGTAAATATCGAGTAAAATTACAGTTAACTTTGTTATAGGAGGCAAAATCGAATTTTATCTAAACCTCTTAGTTATATAATTTTAAGTTTCACGTATTTTCAATAATTTGAGTGTGTACAAAGCTTAAAATAATGACAATAAGGATTTTGTCCGATATTTACTCGGAAAGCAATGTTACTCTGTAACGAGGACAGGCCTTGCCCTCCATTTGTGCCAAATTCATAGCAAAACAAGAGCAGATTGCTTATTGGGTACTTATGTCAACCATGCGCACTTTGTTTAACACTAAACCTACCACTTCCTCATTTTTCTTGTTTTACGATTAATAAAATGATGAAGAGGTTTTGTTCGTTTAAGTACATATGTATATAGTAAGCAGATTCCAAACACAGTTTCGTGAAGCGATCTGACTAAACGTGCGCCAGTTAGATCGTGCACCTTGCGCATCGATCGGATCAAGTTCAGCGGCTGACTCACGGCGCTATCGATCCGATCCGAACGACTTGTACGATCGATTCGGAATCCGAATCGGATATCGGTGCGCACGGGCATTCCCGCAGCTCGTAATTTACCGTTTCGTCATATTTCCAAGGCGATCCGGAATCGGTCCGCCTCTGCGACGAGAAAAACAAGCAAAAGTCACTCGACTGGATTCCCGGTAAATGAAAGAGAGTCCCGGCTGTAATTGGAAGATGATAACGGACTCCGGCGCAGCATCTGCATAGAATAGGCGCGCGTTAAGCAATTAATTTGATCGGTTCGTGGAAATCGAACTTCGGATAGAAACAATCGGCAGGAGAAGAAACGATTTTCGATGGAAACTCGAGACCATCGCTGTGATCATTTCAGAACAAGTACAAGAATAAATTAATTAATTGGATGTCTCCATATTAATAACTAAACCTAATATCAAGGCCTGTCGTTATATACTACCATTTTTTAAGAGCTGCGGACTTAAAGTATAAGTGTTTGTTTATACCGTTTCTAACATTCTTGTGTCTTTGTTATATTATTTATGTTTCATCAGTGTGCTGTTCTGTTTTTTGCTTTTTGTATTTTGTGCTGTATCTTTGTATTCTATATTATGTATAGAATATATATAATTTGCATTACAATTATGTTGAAGTAAATCTCATATGAGATTTGCTAATAAAAAAAAAGTACAAAAATAAAGTAAAAATCAGTATTCTCTAAGAATACTCTGTCACCCTTCCGGTAGTTTTCAGATCGCAATCGAATTTTCTTAATACATGAAAATTTCTTTACGGATATGAACAAATAATTCAAAGTGTTTGAAAGAAAAATATTCTGTAATCGAGTTGCATTGTCACACCGATTTATCTAACCTCCATGATAAATTCGATCTTTTCAGTTTCGGTACTCTTAAATTATTTTAATTCTTATCTTGATTTTTAAAATTTTTTGAGAGTCCTGATGCAGCGTTCGAGTGTCGTTCAATTTATAAAAGCAGAGTGTGAGAGTCGAAGTGTTGAAAAGGAGACGGAGAATGGTGCGAGGAGATCGTGTACGCTCGATGTGCCAGGGGAATAGTGTTCGTTCTCCGCTAGCACGTCGATCGGCGAAACACACGCGTTGACCTTTCGCTAGGACGAAGATCGAGGATGATCTACGCCGTCCGCTACATCCTCGATCGATCGACCTTCGTATTTGGCAAAGAAACTGCGCCCGCGCGATAGGTCGATCGGCATTGACCTAGGTTCGAACGTTCCCGTTAACGCTCCTTCCTTTCGCGGCTCGAAACTTCCGCGGTGAATGATAAATCTTGTAATTTCACCTATCCAGTGAACAAGAAATAGACGTCGAAACAGGAAGATCTTCCTTTCTTCAATAATTTTAATAGATCGACAATAATATGCTTACATCCTTGGCACCCTACTATGGCACTATAGTGAACTCCAGTAACGAACTCGTTGGACAATTAACTTTAATTTACAACAGTACAGAAACTTTCAAAGATGGTATATTTTATTAGAGGATATTGCGGAAGTCACTGGAAGTAACCTTTCCCTTTGCGAAAATGTTCTCCGAGGCTTCATTAAGGAATTATTAACACGGACCAATCAGGACGCGGCTACAGTGGACAGATCCTCTGATTGGCCCGTGTTTTCCGTGAATAATTCCTTAACGAAGCCGCGAAGAACATTTGTTAAGGTTAAAGGTTTGGGATCTTCAACCGGAAAAGAATCAGTCTTTATACAGGGTGTCCCAAAATTCCTTCAACATCCGGAAATGGGAGGTTCCTGAGATCATTTGAAGCGATATTTTCCTTTGCAAAAATAGTGTACGCAGCTTTGTTTAGGAGTTATTAACGAAAAACAAGGACCAATCACAGCGCGTCTACAGCGGACTGATTCTGGCTCCACCAACGGCAACACCGCGCTAAGTGGAACCTGTCCTTAAGTCGGACTCTGTTCGCTGTAGTCGCGCTCTGATTGGTTCGTATTTTTCGTTAATAACTTCTAAACAAAGCTGCGGACGACATTTCTGCAAAGAAAAATGTTTCTGCAAATGATCTAAGGAACCTCCCATTTTCGGATGCTGAAGAAATTTTGGGACACCCTGTATAATTAACACAGACTTTATTTAAACACACCTTCTGTACACACGTGATTCTTCATAGAGAGTGAAGAGAAAAGACAAAGTGTTCAAAGGAAAGAATGAGCAGAGGGAGCGCAGGTCGCTTAGTGGACGCGGTGAATTTAAAGATTTGAATTTATTCCTAATAACATTTTCGTAAAGGAAAAAGTTATTGCAAATGACATTAGGAATCACTCTTTCCATCGAAATACATTTTTGGGAGATCCTGTCCAGCAATGTTGTGAATCTGGAGCAATTTTTTGGTATCGACAAGGCTATGCCAGTCAAAATGGCGGATCTCAGGATCGGGTTCAATTTTCAATGATACTGTGATTAAACAATAATGATCTACACCTTGTTCGTGCATCGTTGTCGCGCGAGTCGATCGAAAGCAACGGGCGTATGATTGCCCGTAGGTTCCCGCGGTTCTCGCAGAAAGCACGATGCAACCGGCGTCGTCCTGCGAGTGGTTTCGTAATCAAACGAACAAGGCGATGCACCGGTTACACGTACTGGTTCCGAACGGTCGCGCACGTACCACCGTTCCCGTGGTACGCAAGCCCCGCGTATTCACGAGTCGCGTCTCTCGCGTGTATCGCGCCGACACGCACCGCTGATAATATCTTTAATTACCGGCACCTCTGCGAGGAGGGGCACCCCTGACTGCCATCGACCAATGACAGCCGCACACCCATCCAACTTCGACAACCACCGATCCGACGATCTAACACCGAGGCTTTAAACCTTTCGATGTTGCCCGCAAACGAGAACTACAGTAGTGCCTCGGTACTCGCGAACATCGAATCATGTGGAACCCAACGTCATTTATAGAGTGGATTCCATGCATTTATGGCAAAAACGAATTAGTGCAATTTGAAGAAGTACGCAAATTGAAAGAATTTAAAAGAATAGCAGTCTATTTAGTTATTTGTAAAAGTATCTTCAAGCTGAGATTTTTTTTATGTTCTTCAAAGCCGTACTTAAATATACCAAATTTTTATAAAAGTTTGTCGCAATCAGGTACGTATACGTAGTTATCCATTCAAGAAGAAAGTCTCTTCATTAAAATTTTAATATCTACTACAAAAGTGAATATTTGGCACTGAAATTTTTTCCACGCATTCTTCGAAGCCCTGCCAAAACGTATAAAAAATTGTACAAATCCGCATTCACCCCGTCCACTGTAAGAAAATTCCCAAACCAGCCCACTTTCTACACATATCTCGGTGAGCTGACCCCGACGGCAAAATATTCGTTGAAAATGTACCAAAAACTGCGAGAAAAAATAGCATAAAAATTGAGTAGACTCCGCGTGGTATTAGCAACGCAGCAATTGCACAAGGCGACCCCGTTCGTGCCCGTTCTCCGCGGATTCCGAATAATCGCGAGCGAATAGTCGCTTGGGTATCGCTGTCGAGGTATGCGGCCGTCGGAAAAATCGGCGGCCGGATTCTTTTTCCAGCGACGTATCGGTGCGCGGCGCATTTCCATGGCTCCGTGTTACTCCGTGGCATGGAGTAACATCATAAATTTCCGTGGCTGCGTTGTAATTACCATTATTAAGTTCCCTCGCGCGGACCGCGGCGCGGCGCGCTTTATCGGCTGGCTTTTGCTTTTGCGTTCACGGACCCGAGGCTGCCCCTGTCGCTTGCCGAGATGGTACCGGATACCGATCTCCAGGTGCTGCTAATTGAAAGCAATACCGGGCGTGTCTTTGGGACGTTGAACGAGTGGAGACGTTCTCCAGGTTGCCGTTCTCCAGGCTCGTACTGTTTCCTCGCGAGGATTTCACGTTTATAGGGGTATTTCCGTTTTCAAGCCTGTTTTGCACTAATTTTTTCCGGGAAAACTAGTGAACCTATGTCATTGGGATTTTTTACACATATACATTGGTAGTTCAGGTACGTGCATGATTTTTTTCAAGTAAGAATAATGAAAATTCGGCGAGATACATATATTTTTGTACTGTGGATATTCTGGTCCTGGGGGCCATTTGTGCACGAATCTTCCGGAATTTTCTCCGGGAAAACTAGTGAACCTATGGCATTGGGATTTTTTACACAAATATATTGGTAGTTCAGGTATGTGTGTGATTTTTTTCAAGTAAGAATAATGAAAATTCGGCGAGATACATATATTTTTGTACAGTGGATATTCTGGTCCTGGGGGCCATTTGTGCACGAATCTTCCGGAATTTTTTCCAAGAAAACTAGTGAACCTATGGCATTGGGATTTTTTACACACACACACACATATATATATATATATATATATATATATATATATTGGTAATTCAGGTATGTGTGTGATGAGGAGTCTAGAGAAATTAAATCCTGTAGTTTTTTTAAAACAAGGTACATCAATCACATTTCGTGCTTGGCACGTTCAGTGTTAAGCGATCTCACAACCTCGAGAAGATTAAAACCATTAAAACGATGTTTAATATCGTCTCATATAGATAAATATTCCAGAACAACTGCTTCACGTTTGTTCTCATTTCTTAGCTAAATAGATCGCGCTAATTGCACGCACGAGCCAAGGATCAGACGGCTCTCGAGTTAACTACCTTTTGCGGCGGATGGGTTAATAGCCTGTTGAATTTTATTGAAGTTTTACTATATCATTACTATCCGCCAGTGTAGTTATTAAACCCCGGGGAGTTGAAGACAAACGTTTCCTCTTTTTCGAAAGTTGCGAAAGAATTTCAAGACTGAAAAATCAATAATCTGAACTCGAAATGCGGCAGTTGCAAAAAGTTCAATGGTTCCTTTGAAAAATATTCCTGAAGCTTCCCTTATTCCTTTTGTGTCTTGTTCTCCCTTACTTTCCCGTTCTCTCTGTCTCTTGCTGCATCTCAGTGCCTCATACAGGCTGCTGCCGTCCCATACAGCGTCCTACTGTCTCTTACAGTCGCTGGCAGTCTCCCACTGTCTTTTTCTTGGTCCTGCGGTCGGTTTCGCGGCGAGTGTCTCCTATGCTCGCCGTTGCTCGGCCGTGCGACCGCCACTTAATGAAATGTCACAGGTGTCCTACCGATTGCCGAGCTAAATGTCGCCGGCTTCCCATACCCCGCCTCGCTGTGCGGAATGGAGCGGGTCCGCGCGCGATTTCGACTTTACGCGGAATGCCGCGAAGATGACGACAAAGATACCGGTGGCTGGTCACACACGGCAACCTGGCGTCCTAGCGATTCGAGTCGAGCAATGTCCGAGTATACGTGCATACACGCACACGCTCGTTCGGTCTCTCTCAGCAATTCTCTCGGCGATCCTCTTCCGATCCTGGAATCTTATCTTCTCCGAGTCCAGGGACCAAGAGGTCTTCGCTGGATCGCCGTTGAACAACTCGCCGACGATTGCTTTCGATTACAGCGGCGAGATTCGCCGCGAGACACCGAGGATTTCGATTGGATGCCCGCGGAAGTTTGTCGTGACTGGGTTAATTAATTTTCCATGGCCCCGGGATTGCATTCCGTCTCATAGGGTGTGGAGCGTCCCCGGCATATGGGGAATGCGCGTCCCTGGAAAACGAGTCTCGAACGCTGAAGTTTTTCCTGGATTTTTAAGTATTCGTTGAACTTGACGAATAGGATCCGCGAATTTGAGAATAGGCGATTCAGATGCTTTTCTTAATTTTTGAAGCGTGCATTCAACTTTCGAGAGTTGGTGGATAGAATAATTTGCACGATGATCCACCAGTGGGCGAAATTTGAAACACATTTTTGCAGGTTAGTCCGATTATTGTTTCTATCGCGGTCCGTTTAATAATTTGAAATTGTGGGATTGAATGACGATTGCGTTACTCCGGGTCGAAATTGACCCAGTACTGGTGAGTTAAGAGTGAAAAAGAAAGAGGCGAAGAGCGAGATAGACAACAGAGAGAAACGTGGAACCGGACGAAAGAAGCAGCGAAGAAACGCCGCTCGGCGCAAAGTGGATTCATTATGCGGTGGCCCGCGGAATCCGGCATTTGCATCGCGGTAGCAGTCGCGATGCTATATACGAGGTGGACGCAGACATTAGTTTGCGTCCAGGTGTGCCGTGGCACCCATTTAACATCGGTAACACCGCGATCCTCTGCTCGGTTCTACAGAGACGCGTTCACCGAGCTCGATGCTGTTTCCACTGGCCACGAAAAATGGGATCAAACCGCGTCCGATGTTCCTTGACCTCGAGAGAATCGCATCTTCGAATCACTGGTGGACGGGTTTGCCTGCTCACCTGCTGATTTCTTCGATCATTCTCCCGAAACACGCTTCTGTGAACCGGAACACGATTTCGAAGCTGTCCTAGGAGAACAAGTCAATTATTCAAGGCAAAAATCCCTGACGATCCTGAATGAGGTTAAATTAACCAAAAGATGATCATGTTGAAGCTTCTAGGAGTCATCTTTAACACAGAAACATGCTTCTGTGAACCGGAACACGATTTCGAAGGTGTCCTAGGAGAACAAGTCAATTATTCCAGGCAAAAATCCCTGACGATCCTGAATGAGGTTAGATGAACCAAAAGATGATCATGTTGGAGCTTCTAGGAGTCATCTTTAACACAGAAACATGCTTCTGTGAACCGGAACACGATTTCGTCCTAGGAAAACAAGTCAATTATTCATGGCAAAAATCCCTGACGATCCTGAATGAGGTTAAATTAATCAAAAGATGATCATGTTGAAGCTTTTCATTCTACATTCTGCGAACATTCCAAGAAATCAAGTATTTTTTAATACACGTTTTTGACGTTGCTTTAACAGCAGTGCTCATTAGTTGTAGGAGTTAATCATCTTTAACACAGAATTATGCTTCTGTGAACCGGAACACGATTTCGAAGCTGTCCTAGGAGAACAAGTCAATTATTCATGGCAAAAATCCCTGACGATTCCAAATGAGGTTAGATGAACCAAAAGATGATCATGTTGAAACTTTTCATTCTACATTCTGCGAACATTTCAAAAATTTAAGTATATTTTAATACACGTTTTTGACGTTGCTTTAACAGCAGTCCTCATTAGTTGCAGCTGTTAATCGTCTTTAAAAATTGAAGGTTTGATAGGTGTTCAACTCAGTTGAGAACTGCTGTTATAATATGATTTACTATATCAGTTTCATTACCATAAAATAAAATCTCATATGGAATGGAAATACTTCATGTCGAAGAGAAAATTTAGTTTCGGAGTTAAACTGGTTCGCAAAGTAAGAGATGAACGAAACTATTATGTATTAAAGAGTTTAAAATGCAACGTATCAGTGTTCGGTATTAGTGTCACTTGTAACCCCGGCTGAGCAAATCAAGGAGCAATTAGTCGCAATACTTAAGTCTTCCTGTTCTGAAAAAGTAGCTCGGAGACACACGGGATTTCTTTTAATGCAGTGGTCCCGTCGCCGCAAAGAGGTTTATAAATACATAAATGGTAAAGCGTGTTGCAGTCCGCTTCCATAATGACACACAGACTCGTGCAACGCGGTGTAAACATCGAGCGGCAACGTTTGCGGCGCTGCAACAAATTCAATGACGTATCTATTAATGCCGATGTGTATCGGTTCCCGGGCAATCATGCTATCAAACGGGTATGGAAATGATATGTCGTTGGTACCGGGGAAATTAAGTTGTTGTGTCACGTGGCGTCGTTGCGGTACGATTATGGTGCTTGTTGAAATGTCAACGAGACAGAAGAGACTGTCCGTTTCTGCGCACGAGAATGCTTGAGCATGCAGCGTACGATGATAAAGATAAATTCAGAGAAAATGATAGTTCAAACATGAAGATTTCTGAAACTATTTCTATTCTTACACACAGCTTTCAGAAACGTGAATAAAAATTATCAACTTGAAATAATAACTTTTGAATTACATTATTTAAATTTTTAACAAAGAATAATGATATTAATCCAATTTACTATCGATAGAAAAGAAAATTGAAATTTTCGTTTCATTTACATGTAGTTTTGGGGAACATGTGGAAAAATTTTCAGCTTAAAATAATAACTTCTGAATTAGATGTGAACACTTTTGTGAAGGAACTTTCTTTTTCGAAGGACAAGCAGGTACACCTAATTTCGAAAAAATGTGCATAGAGCTGAACGTAGATTTCTGAAATTTTTATGTCGTTTGAATACTATTTCGAGGAACGTGTGAAAAAATCGTCAGATTAAAATATTAATTTTTGTAGTAGACGTCACAATTTTTATGGAGGCCCTCCTTTTAATTGTACAATCTGTCAGGAGCAACAAATGTAAAGATGACCGGCGATTGTCCGAATAAAAAGTTTCGGCAGACAAGTGAGTGTTTTAGAGTGAGTATCGTGCGTGAAAATAGTATATTGCGTCCACGGAGTCGATCAGCGAGTCGGAGGCAAAAATCGGCTGACAAGTTAATGAGATTAAAGCGGAACTCGTGACAGGATAAGTATAATACGCAAGGTCCCCGTAATCGCCGCGGCAAAAACCGGAGTGTATACGGTTTTTCTGCGTTTCTGTCGTGAGTCACATGTTATTAGCGCGCCGATGAATAATATCGCGATAATGGGACGAAAAAAGAGAGCCCCGGCGCAGGATAAACACGTCGATTAAACGATGTTTGCCGGTAATCTGGGATATGTCGGTTGTTGTCGGGGCCGGGAGTCCATCGTTACTTTGTCGAGATTATTTCCTTGCCAGTTTCCCTAAACATGCGATTAAAATGACGATCTGAGCATCGGCGCAACGGATTATCACGTTAATAACCCCGATAAAATAATAAAATCATGCGTACGGTTCCGGTCTTGTTCGCGTTTATCCGCTTTTTATCCGATCGAAAACATACTGGACGATCGGTACAAGTTGTACACACTTCGTTTCCTCGATCATTCTGCAAACAACTATACTCGTAAATATTCAGCGGATTTTCATGGAAGACACGTTTCACGTTGCACGAGCCGCACGAGTTCGAAGTAAATTGTAAATTTCTATTTTCATAAATTGCTTTGTTGGAGTGCAAGAAAATTTATTCTGGAGACTAGGGAAAATGCTGTTATACAATGACTCGCATTAATATTCGGGCGCTCTAAAAGACATATGATTTGAATTTTTTAAGGAAGCTAGAGCAAATAGTTTGCTACAGGATATGATAAGAAATTTTTTCAAAAATAGCAATGAATCGGAATTGTAGAAAAAAATACTAAAAGTTGCATTGTACAACTTTTTTATGTGGGCCTATATTGGAAATTTAAAAAAATCGTTTTTTAGGTCTGTGTCAATTATATGCACCGTGAAAGTTTCATCGAAATCGGTTGATGCGGAAAAAAACGATAGGGATTGAAAGATGTAAGAAACTTTAGATTTGCTGCAGTTATAGATAGTTATGCAGTTATATATGCAATTTTCACCATCTTTAAACGTTTGTAGCTCATTGCAACATTCACCGATTTTAACGAAATTTTGAGAATATGTATAATTGACACAGATCAACAAACCATATTTTTAAAATTTTCAATGTAGATCCACATTAAAAAATTGTAAAATGCAATTTTTAGTATTTTTTCAAAAATTCCGATCAATTGCAATTTTAGAAAATATTTCCTTTCACATCCTGTAGCAAACTATTTGCTCTAGCTTCCAAAAAAGATCGAATCATATAGTACAGTATATTTTCTACCGATTAGAATTACTATAACTCCCGTAATTTATATTTTATACTTTTTTATTCTACTCGAAATCGACCAATTTAACTGTTAGTAAAGTTTGATATTATGTGTAACCTAAAACGTATTTACAATTCCTGTTTCTCTCTCGAGCCGCGATTTTGAAACGAGAAATGCAATTTACATTTCCAAAAGGAAAAATCGATTCGCGACCGTAATGAACGTTAACACAAGTTCATTATCGATCATCTTGATAAATCACAGCCTCGCAGAGATATTTATTTGTCAGTCCCGAAGTCGTTAACAAAGAACCGATTCAGCCTTCGAAGAAGAATTAAGCGATTCAGTTTTTCTACCGTTCATAAATCGTCTTCTGTTCAACGATGTTCGACTACGATGATTACGATCGTTGAGCGACTGGGATCTAGCGATCCTCCATCATCCAGAAAGCCAACTGAAAGACAACTTGGTCACAAGTCGCGAGTCAATCAGTCGATAATAGCACGTCTGATCTCGATTATTCTGGGGAGAGCCAATTGGCCTCGCATGTCCAGGTAATCGAGAATCAACGAAGATACAATGTTCTTATAATGAGGAACGCCTTTATAATCGACTCACTGGCAACGTGTGGTTTACTGCAATCGAGGACACGGTGCGAAGACTGCCCGAGTCCACTTTTTGAAAATTCGTTTAATTATTGAACCAATTAATCAGCAGCATAGAAATATTTCTAACTTCAGGAAACACAACATCAGCACAAAAATCTTTTGGAAAACAGACCTTATAAAAAAGTATATGATTCACGTAAGTTCTAATTATTTTTAACTGAAAAAATCACACGCATATTTTAAATACCAACAAATATGTATGCAAAATCTCATTAGAAGAGTTTCAGTAGTTTTCAAACACCAAAAAATATATAAATACTCAAATTTTACTGTCATGTAATTCTTACATGATCAGTGGTTACTCATATTGTTACCAAATCACTGAATGGACTCCAATATAAAATGGAAAGTGTTGTAAAGTTGAAGTTGTCAAATCGATTATTTTCACGAGACGAGGCAGGGAAAATTGATAAATGAAAATGTATTAATCGTGTGTTGGGGAATAAAATTTTCAGAGATTCATAAAATGACCGGCTCAATTACAAGAATAGGTGCGAAAATAATGAATCTAAAGGATTTAAAATTAAGTCTCTGTCACATCGTGCCCTAAATAATGCACTAAAAATCGCACTGCTAAGTGGAAGAAGTGCTACAGACACCGCCAAACACTGGTAATCGATACGCGATCGTTTCTCGATCGGCGATACCGGTTCAGCAGCGATTTTCCCGTCGGTCTCTTTCGCAGTCTAAATTACGACAACGGTTACGCGCGGTTTCCACCGATCGGACATGGATTATTTAATTAAGCATTATTTAGCAATTAAGTCAGCTGCGCGGCGAGTCGCGAAATGCATTTTACGGCGGTGTCGCAACCGGCCGGGTTTGCATAACGCGTCCTTGCCGTGCTTCGGGCGTTAAGAAATCGGCCGTCAAAGAAAAATAAAGCTACCGGTTCGTACACGGCCGAAGATGAGAATGGTGTCACCGGAGGAATAAACTGGTCGTTCACCTATCGAACCACTGAATTACTTCTCGTGATTCATCGCGGAGATGACTGATCGATCGGGAATGCCAACATGCTAATCGAATCGCGGTTTTCTCGTGCCGAGGCCGTGTTGTCTGGAAAATCGAGCCTCTACTTTACACACGATCGAACAAGTCGCTTACCTTTTTAATTACAGGTCGATTTGCCTCGCGATACAGATCACCTGCTGTATATTAAGTATTCACACTTGTTTCTGTCCGATTAACCTTGATCGATCGCTTTGTTCGGCGAACTCAATTTAATACGCGGCGATCGCTGACAGTGATTTCATTTCTGGGTAGAAAAGTGATATTTGGAGATGTGCTTGTTGAGTCAATCTATTGTGGGAAGCACGTGAAGTTACAGTAAAAATTGTAATCGACTTTAATCAGAGGAATTTCATGAATGTGCTTCGACCGTTTTATTTGCAACGTTGGGATGGTGCGAGAAACCTAATCACACGGCTAAATGGGCTATAATTCATTAATATAATAAATGATGTATTTTTATTTTTTTTTACTGGTAACACATTAACTTCTTCCAGTTCAGAATTTTTTGTATAACTTCACCGGTCACCCTGTTCCCTCTTCCCCTCTCGTGTATTTTGTTACGAAGAGGAGCGCACTGTTGTCAGTAGTCCCGGGCGCCAAATATCTTAGGACGGTCCTGGGTTAGACTGCGGATTTGATGCATTTGTAACGAAAATAAATAGGTGCACTACAAAACTTGAAAGTGCAGAAGGATTTAAATTGAACATTCTGTATACATCACTATAACTTCGGTGTCAATGAAGCGGATTAGATGGATCGAATGATGTCGAATTGCAGTTCAGTGTGCAATGAGTCGTTTCTAATAACGTCGAATGATAGTTTCCGCGAGGTGGCGATTTATGCAGCGAGCCTGGTCACCGAACCTTGGATAAGCTGCGTTTCATGGGGTCTCGCGCGCTGTTCACTCTATGGCGGAAGGGACGCACTTTGTTCCGCGGTTGCGAACGTATCCCCGGGCTCTGATCCACCCACAAGGAAGCACCGACTCGAAGAAACCGGAGAGGAAAAGATAGCTGGTCGCTGGGGGAAGCCACCTCGAGGAAGATCGTTGGGAACGACATGAGGCCACTTCTACAGGGTGTTGCAGGCGTAAACGCTGCCATCGAAGAGACCGAATTAAAGTGCAGCTCCTAAAAAGATCCTCGAGTATTCCCAGACTCACAGGCAATGAAGATCGTTGCGGTGGGACAGCCTGTACGAAAGTAGCAATCTTCCCGAGCATCAGACGAACCTGGACCTGATCTAGCAAAGGTACCGATCGACTAGCAATGAGGATCATCGCAGCGTGACACCCTGCATGAAAGTAGCAATGCTCCGGAGCATCTATCGGACTTGGACCTGATCTAGCAATGGTTAGCTATCAACTGGCAACAGGAATCGTTACAGTGAAACAGCAGTATGCAATCCAGATGAAAAGCCGAAAAGGAATATCACAATTCACCATTGATGAAGAACATATGGAGGCTTTCCGAATGTATCTGGACCCAGCAAAGGTGCAGATCTACTAGCAATGAGAATCGTTGCAGATAGAGAGACCCTGTATGAAAATAGCAATCGTCTCCAACACATTCTTCTTAAACAGACCTGGACCTGATCTAGCAAAGGTACCGGTCAACCTGTAAAGAGGATCATTGAAGTGAGACACCCAGTATGCAAATCTAACTCATAAGCTGAAGAGAAAGGAAAAAGAATTCGCCATTGATGAACATTAGCAGACTTTCCAAATGGACCTGAATCTAGCAAAGGTACTAATGAAGTAGCAACGTGGCTCGTTGAAGTGAGACACCCAGTGTGCAAAACCAGCTCAAGAGTTGAAGAGAAAGGAAGAAGAATTCGCCATTGATGAACATTGGCAGTCTTTCCGAATGGACCTGGGTTTAGCAAAGGTACTAATGAAGTAGCAACGTGGCTCGTTGAAGTGAGACACCCAGTATGCAAATCCAGCTCAAGAGTTGAAGAGAAAGAAAGGAGACTTCGCCATTGATGAACATTAGCAGTCTTTCCGAATGGACCTGGGTCTAGCAAAGGTACCAATGAACTAGCAACGAGGCTCGTTGAAGTGAGACACCCTGTATGAAGATCCAAGCCGAAAGGCGCACAGAAAGGACGGTCAGAGCTGCAGGGGCAAGAAGGAGAGACCCGGCAGGTGAGGTGTCACGAGGCGCGCGAGTAATATATCGTTGCTCGGCCCATCGTAGGTGGGTGTGCTCGTCCCGTACCCGTCCCGTACCCGTCCTTATTCTCGCAGGACGGCTGGGTCCAGGCTCGGGTATCTCACCCGAGCCCCTGGCGCTAAGAGATAGAAGGGTAATGCCGGTATAAACGCGCCCGATCACCTTCTTCCTCTCTCTTCCTCTTTCCCTTTGCGCGGGAGGAGAACAAAGTCTCGTTCGGCCCTCCTTGGGCTCTCCTCTCTTTCCTTCTTCCAGCTCTCCCCTTCTTCGGGATTGCCATTAGCAAATGCCAACGTGAAACGCGCACGCCCGCGCTCACCTGCCTGCCACCACACCTCGTGGACGTTCCTCTTCTGCCTCGTCCTGTCTCTCTTCTGCTTCTTCGTCGTCGCGTCTTCTTCTTCTGCAGCTTCTCCTTCGACCTCTTCCGACTGTTTTTGTTGTCTTACTGCATGCGTGTCTTCCACGCGAATGTTCACCGAGAGACGTGTCTTTGCTGATCTAGCGGGAGTTGGGCCTGGGTGTGTTCGTTCTGATCGGGTATGGTAAGCGGAAGCTAGTGTGTAGAGAGCACACCGGAGGTCCTCTTGCTAGGCTCTTGTTGTTGTAATGTACAGGGTATAAAGGAATTTTGATTCATCAATACGAATAAAGTCAATTTGATCATGAAAATATTTCACCATCATTTTTCGAGGAGGAACAATAAGGTTTTTTAAATTTTCCTCGACTTCTCATTGAATTTCATTGAATCGTTTCCCATCAATTTCAACAACCGTGAGCTAGGAAATCGAAAACCGGTGATTAGATCGCGGTAGGTCCAGCGTTAATTAATCAACGAGCTATAGGATATTACTAACTATAAAAGCACATGGGAGGAATATTACCGAGGGCAGAACGTTTCACGGCCCTAAAACGAGACGAATCGATTCCGTGAAGGATTTCAGGGTTCCGTATCCTCGCAGACTCTATTAATATGTATGATTGGCCGGTAGTCCTTTAGGGCATCTCACAGGATACGGTGCAGCAGGGGCAGATGTTGCTTGGCCCCGTGTCACAGCATAAATCGCAAAACTGGCCGCCAATTAGCCGGACGCAGAAATTACACGACGTGGAATTAGAAACCGGCCCCGCCTTTCCCGGAACGGTATCGTCGTCTATCGATCTCTCGCCGACGATAACTAAAAATACACCCCCGTTGTTCGCGTAAATCGCACGATTAAATGGCTATCGGACTGGTCGATCCTCTTCGGCGTATTTAATTCAACGCGCCCCGCTATTCTCGTTAGCTCGGAATATGTCGCTTCCAGCAACGATTAATAATCAGGATTTTGTAGAAATTATGGTCCTCGTTCTTGTTCCATAAAGTAGTGGAAAAATTCGTACAGAAATTTTTAAGATCTCGATGGAAAGAAGAGACTTCGATCTTCAAATCTGATCGTTCAAAGAATTTGTTATTATTTCTACAGAGGTTTTAATTTATAAAATTTTTCGGAGAAATTGGTTTCCAGTTTCTCGTACGCTACGTCATGTAAAAATGTTTTGCACAAAAATGAACAACGGGGCACAAAAATAGAATGATCACGCTTTAAAATGCAACCTAGTTTGTTGCTGTAGAATTGTTTTTTTACGAAGTTACGACAGGTTGAATATCGTCAATTTATTCGAAACTTGTACAGTTTAGTTTGCATTGATTGTTGTACAGGGTTTATTGTAAAAAATAGGTTTGATTCAACTGGACCTATCGAATCTGTTACGGTGCAGGTCAACTTCCCATTGCATCGCATCAAATAATTAGCGATCCCACGGGGTGCACCGGCGGGGAACGGCGTTCGTATCCTCTGCTCGCCGCCCCACTAAAAAACGAACCCGAAGATCGTTCCATTTCATCGGTAAAAGTAGCTTTCTAGCGTTTCTTCGATCTCGTTGCTCCCCATTGACCCCGTCATAGATTTGCATAAATCGACCGAGTGGATTTCCCGCGGCTGGCATAAACGGAAAAAAGAGGCAATAGCACTGCCTCCGAAGTCGGACACACCGCGTGCATGCAGTTCGCCAACCACGGTCTCTCTTCTAGTCCCGGTTCCGCTTCCTCGAGCGGTGCGATTCGTTCCGCACGCGCGTCGCAATTTTGCACTGGCTTCTGACCGGAGATCATGCTTTTGCACGTGTGTACCAACACGTTCGCTGCCGCGTGTGAACGCTAAAGGATCCCAAGGACCAAAAAAAATTTTGTCCTCATTATGGATCACCCAGTGACAACACTTTTTTACCTTTTATTCTTTCCCTGCGTCACGAGAAGAAAGAAATCGAGGTGACCTTGAAATCTGTGAGATGTCTTGACCTGTATAAAAAGTGTTTGCATCAGAATATTCCACCCTCTATACCGTGCAAATTTTGTTCACAGCAGTTTTTCATATTAGTGGAAATAACTGATGTATTTCAGGTGACCAAAGTTATTGGACCATCCTATATAAATGGACCAAGAAATTTTTTTAATGCAAGTCTGTATAATTCGAAATGAGTGATTGGACCACCCTATAGTTGAATTAAGAAATTTCTTTAATGAAAGTCTGTATAAATCAAAAAAAGTTAATGAACCACCCTATACTTGAATTAAGAAATTTATTTAATGATGTATGTATAATTCGAAATAAGTGATTGGATCACCCTATACTCGAATTAAAAAATTTCTTTAATGAAAGTTTGAATAACACGAAAAACTGAAAACGAAAAATCCGATTCGTGTGATACGTGCGGCCCCGGTAGAGTCACTGTTAAAATCAGTTAGGCGACTTCCCTCGAAGTCCGAGGCAAGGAGGTGAGGTCACCGGACCAGGCGCGCGCGTCGACTTTCTCCTGGGTCCTGGAGAGCGTGCCTCGATCGATAATAATCGGCCGGATGCTTAATTGTCCGCGCCGGATCAGCCCGGGAGACCGATCCAAGCGATCCAGCGATTTCGCGAGATCGCGAGCGTTACGCCTCGCGGAGAGAGAGTTCTCCGTCGACTCCCAGCTCCGTTCAATTTATGGAAAGGCCGGGAAAACGACTGCCCGCTACCCGCTTTCACCCGCTCGCCGATTTTTCTGCAGCGTCCCGCTGGCCAACTGCGACCGAAAAGCCTGATTGAGGCCCGCCACAGGTGTTAATTAACCGCGGACCTAGACCGAAACCCGCGATCCCATAATTGCCGGCCTCCTACCGTGACCGTTTTCCGAGACACGGGTATCACGTGGTTTCGAGAGATAGTGCGATTTTTATTTTCGATCGATCATTATTTATTTTTGAGCGAGTTGGAGGTTATTAGAAAATGGGACACCCAGAGTGGCCAGATTGAGACATGTCTCCCACTCCACCCTCCCTCTTCCGCTGCACTATTCCCCCACGCATCGGGACCCATGGTTTCACGTGGTTTCACGTGGTATCGAGATATCGTGCAATTTTTATTATCGATCTATCATTATTTATTTTTGAGCGAGGTGAAGGTTGCTAGAAAATGGGACACCCAGAGTGGCCAGATTGAGACATGTCTCCCACTCCACCCTCCCACTTCCACTGCGCTTTCCCCCACGCTTCGAGACCAATGGTTTCACGTGGTTTCGAGAGATCGTGCAATTTTTATTTTCGATCGATCATTATTTATTTTTGAGCGGGGTGGGGAGGTTGGTAGAATGAGACACCCTGAGTTGCCAGATTGAGACTTGTCTCCCACTCCACTCTCCCTCTTCCACTACACTATTCCCCCACGGTTCCAGACCCATGGTTTCACGTGGTTTCACGTGGTATCGAGATATCGTGCAATTTTTATTTTCGATCGATCATTATTTATTTTTGAGCGAGTTAAAAGTTGCTAGAAAATGGGACACCCAGAGTGGCCAGATTGAGACGTGTCTCCCACTCCACCCTCCCTCTTCCGCTGCACTATTCCCCCACGCATCGGGACCCGGGTTTCGCGTGGTTTCGAGAGATCGTGTAATTTTTAATTTCGATCCATCATTATTTATTTTTGAGCGAGTTGGAGGTTATTAGAAAATGGGACACCCAAAGTGGCCAGATTGAAACTTGTCTCCCACTCCACCCTCCCTCTCCTACCCTCTTATTCGTATACGCGTGACAGTGTCACGTGACTAATGAGGACTAGCAGAGAAGGGGTAACTGCACCTGAATCGGCGACACTCTATCGTTTGAAATTTATATAACTCGATTTTTATACTAATCTGCTCAATATTACAGATCGCTAGATTTGAAATGTATGCATTTTTTAGTCGGCTGTGTTCCTTAAACAAACCGTGTGAAAAAAATAACGAAATCAAATCTATATAAAATTTATTAGTTATTAGACGAGAGCTTTTATAATATTGACCTAACGATTTCGATACTTTCCAGACGATATTTTTGCGAACCACACCGTCCGGTTGAATTATGGTCGAGGCGACTCCGCGCTCGTGTTCCAGGTCCCTGCAGAAATCGCGAAGCTCGCGATAAATCCGCGGAGTTCCATCTGGCCACACCCAGTCAGAAGATCGAGCTTCCCCGCGTCCGGCAGAAGGAGAAAGAAAGTTATTTTCGTTATTAACGCGAGTTAGTCACGCGCGCGATGGGTCAATTCGTAAGGAAATTTAATCGATCAATCACCGGTAGCGGACCATCTATGCACTGGGTGTCAACGAAGTAGTACGTTTACTGTAATGTGAACATCCAAAAAGGGTCACGATAGAACCAACGATATTTATTTAACGGAACGTGAATTTGATTGAAAATCAAATTTCATAATTTCGCGAGCCAGTCCAGCAGAAGTCGCTACACGTGCACCGTTATTGCTCGATCCCTGGATCCTCGTTGAAAAATCGAGCAATCGATGGCAGAGGGGAAAAAAGCTGCGGGCCCATTGTACACGAGGATGAAGGGCCCGTGATCGGTGCACGCGCGACCGGTTCGAATAATCGAGATTCCATCGTGATTAATTCGATCCGGAAGACACGCGTTCCATTGAGGATCGAGCAAGAAGAACCGTTGTCGGGCTCTCCTCGGACGTCTTCATCTGCGAGAGCGTACAGCCGATGCTCGCTGTGACCCGGCAGAAAGAGAGAAAGGATCAAAGAGAGCGTACGAGAAGACAGAGAAAGCGAGAGAGAAAGAGGGAGACAGCGTACAGCTGGGACACACAGAGAAAGGGAGAGGGATAGAGGATACCGGGGTCGGAATTAGAAGTCTCTATGCGCGTCCACGGTTCTTGTTAACATATTTTTCGTCCCCGGCGAGCCGAGAGAGGAACAACTCACTCGGAGAGACGGTGCACGCGAGTCCCGGTCACGCACGGTCACGCACGGTCACGCACTCGGCCGATATGTAGCCCATACATCAGCCGACGAATATGTGCGAATCGCTGCTGCGAGCCTGTATCAATGTACAGGGTGTTCCAAATCGTGTTTCTCTCAATAAATTGCATAATATATCTACAAGACCAGTATAGAAAAATCGACTCTTTATTTTATCAACTAAGATGCACTTTATGAACAATCTGATAAATATTCTGTAAGCTGTTATGGCCACCCGGTATATTCTTGATATCGAATATATGGAACACCAACTGTTTGTTACCAACGATAAACAAATGTAATCAATAAAAACGAACGTCTGAAGCGAACAGCGACGAGTCTCATCAGGTCCGTCGCCGGAACAAGACGTACGTTTAAATAAAGTAAATTGATTCTCTTGACACTATTGAATCTTTATGCTAATTACTATCTCTCAGACTTCGGTGAGAAATATGCTGTTTTCTGGATTCTTGGACACTCGATTTTCTTCATCGTGGTCTCCTGATTCGAGAAATATGAGAAACAGACATTTTCTTAACCTTGATGTCACGCAATCATTATACGAATGTCGTCATTTAACACAAATCAGTGATTTCAAGTTTCTAAACTTATTTGAAAATCGATTTCAATAAAATCCAACACTAAAATTTCTATATTTTTCAGGTCGTTAAGTATGAATTTGATGTTCAAATTTAAATAAACCAAATGGCGGATATGCAATTCAGATGACCGACGCGATCACATGTGAGATCATCCTCCGACTAGGTTTACCTCACAGAGCATAGAATTTGCGTAAGCTCCCTCGATCCACTTCTCGACCAACACTTAATGTATCCTCAATAAAAATCCGTAACAGATTAGATAATGGGGATTAGAAAGATCGTTGGACCCCGGCTGTACAATATTTCCGTAACGTAATTCGCGGATGGCCATAGAGAGCCTCGGTTGGAACTTTAATTAAAATTGCGCGCAGGGACATTAGAATCCGGGATGGGAGGATCGACCAATTACCGCTCGGCAGCGTAACCTTTCGTAGCGTAAACTCTCTATCAACGTCGTGCCACGCATACCGCGGACATTGTATCGCGGGCACACGGATTATACGATTCCCCTAAAAATCCGACGTAAGTTAGTGGCCGGTTGTACCTCGACAGGACTTTCGATTAGTGGCGACTGTAATTAGTACCGTTCGGTAACAATCGTACGATCGATAATCCACGTTCTATCCTTTCGAAACGGCGAGGCTGCGTTTCGCTCTGACGGATCTCAGGACTTCGCAACGACGCCGATTCGATGTATCCTTTCAGCACTGCATTTTTATGATCGCGATCGAACATGGGGCAACACCGACACGACGAGCGACGCTATGGTTGTCCGTTGCGAATCGTACCTGGCGAACCATCTAACGCGATTGGTACACTGATGATCGTTCCTGCATTTATGATACGAACGCGTACAGTAGACCATAACGCGATAAAAAGGAAACTTTTTTTATACTTATATATGCGTCTTTTCTAAATGGTTTTCTTATTGTTATATTGTATACAGGGTGTCCCAAAATTCCTCCGACACCCGAAAATGGGAGGTTCCTTGGGTCATTTGAAGCGACATTTTCCTTTACAAAAATGGCGTTCGCGACTTTGTTTAGGAGTTATTAACGAAAAACACGGACCAATCAGAGCGCGACCTAGACGCGAGTTAGCACAGTCTGCCCGACGCGCCCAACTATCAATTGGCCGAACGTGACATCGCATGTCTAGGTCGCGCTCTGATTGGTCCGTGTTTTTCTTTAATAACTCTTAAACAAAGTCGCGGACGCCGTTTTTGTAAAGGAAAATGTCGCTTTGAATGACCCAAGGAACCTCCCATTTTCGGGTGTCGGAGGAATTTTGGGACACCCTGTATATTTACTGTCAGATAAAACACATTTTGAGACAGATAGTAGCGGACATTTGCCACCATTTTTTCGGGAAACGGTTCAGTGTACGAAGAAAAGTGATGAAATATAAATTATAGGTCCTATCCAGATCTACAAGTTTCGTCTGAAAGGCTTTCCGATATCATTAATTATCTACGAGATAACCATGAAACACGTGCACTTGGTAAAATCGTCGTATCGTAGGAAAGGTTTCAGGACACAATGTTAAAAATAAAACATTGCAACTGGTAAATTTGAATATTAATCATTTCTGCAGCAGAATTAATGTGAAATGCTTTTTGAAATCTGCAGGAGTCTGTCTCAATGAACTTGTCTCAATGACTTCCATCTTGTACCTCAGTGTAACTACAGCGCTTTTCCCAGACAAGACCAGGCAGCCGGAGAAACTCGGTAGTCCGCCATTTTAGCGAATTTTTCCTCCCGCGACGTGCGACAGTGTCTCGCAGTGCGATATCGTCGAGCGGGCGCGACTCGTGAAAGTATTTCGCGAGATCGGCTTGCGAAAACCGCGGCCGCACGGAACCGTGAAATTCCGTTCGATCTGTTGTGACTAACGCCCGGCCGATTAATATAAATCGCCTCATGTTACGAGTGTCTAATTGCGCCGAGAGGATCGGCGGGCTGGCCTGGAACCTGCTCGCGTTCCCGTTTCTCGATCCTCTGAGTCACCGTGCCACGCCGATCTCTGCCTCCGATACGGACGATAAGTCCGCGCGAGAGCTCTTACCGCCTGTTTTGCTTGCGTTTTCATCCTTTTTCTCCCCTCGTTGCGTAAGCGGGACGCGTCCTGTTCCTGCACGCAGGATCGCTACAATCCGTCTAAAGCTTCGTTCACACCCCTTTGCGGTCCTGTTCCTGCTATGGGGTCATTGCAAAACGATACGTTTCTAGCAGATTTTATTCCTGAGTCGATTGGAAGCACAGTGAGTCAAAAAATTATTCGCTCACTCTTAAAAAGGCGATAACTTTTTAAGTATCGTATAAGATTTGAACTTTTTTAGAAGCTAGAGCAATTTGATTGCTGCAGGACGTGAAAAATAATTTTGTCAAAAATTGCAGTTGATCGGAATTATAGAAAAAATACTACAATTTTACAACTTTTTTATGTGGGTCTATATTGAAAATTTAAAAAATACGTTTCGTAGATCTGTGTCAATTAAACATATTCTGAAAATTTCGTCAAAATCGATTGACGTTGCAATGAGTTACAAATGTTTAAATTTGTTAAAAATTGCAGATTTTCACGATTTCCAGCCTATACCTGCAGATTCTTGCATCTTTCAATGCTCGTCGTTTTTTTCGCATCAACCGATTCCGACGAAGCGTTACCAGTGCATATAACTAACACAGATCTACAAAACGTATTTTTAAATATTCAATATAGGCCCACATAAAAAAGTTGTAAAATGCAACTTTTAGTATATTTTCTACAATTCCGATCAATTGCAATTTTTGTCAATATTTTTTTCACATCCCCACATCCTTGCTCTAGCTTCTAAAAAACGTTCAAAACGTATATTACAATATTTAAAATGTTATCGCCTTTGTAAAAGTGAGCGAATAATCTTTTGTCTCACTGTTTAATGATTCGATAAACAATACTGACTGAAATCATCAGAATTTAATCTTACACCTCTTCTCAACCCGCCATTTGTCAACCAGGTGCAGACAACCGATCAAGGCGTTCTTTTTCCGCATGGTAGAGGAAAGTGTGAACCGGAAACGGTTCTAAATCGGCACGGAACTCTCTGAAAGGCTTCGGAGAGGCGCGCACGGTCCCACTTATCCCGTAAACCGGTAATTTGTCCGGGACAACGCGATGCGAGGAACGAGGGAACGCATCCAGCTGTTCGTTTTGATCGGCGAGCGACTCCGACGGTTCGCACGGGCATTTCAACTGGAAAACCGACTATTAACGTTCGACCGGTGTTAGGCAGGCTGGCAGCCCAGGCGAGTTTCACTCGGTCGTGCAAATATTTACGATTCATAAAGCGTCTGTACGCCGTCTAATTTACGGAGTGATATATCGCCGAGGAGTTCGACAGCGTGCGGGACAAGCCGCGTGAGCAGCGAGAGGATACGCGCTGATATCTGCGCTGGTAATTAACGAGGACGTGGGTCTGTCGGTGGCCGAACATTTTCGAGAATGAAACTTCCCACCCGCTATATAAAATTACTTATTAATAGACAGCGGATTTTATGCATTTATAATAAAACGGAGTAGGTGTAATTTAAAACAGTCACAACATTAGAAGAATTTTTAAATACTGTCATATTATGTTCAAGCTATTAAACACAGTAAGAAAGAAAATAAACTATTTCACTCCAGTTTGTTGCAATTCAGGTAGAAAATTGTTATTTTGCATAAAAATCCACTGTCTACTTATTAAGCACTGGTTATCTACTCGATAATAAATACTACACAAAATGAAACAGGATAATATTTCGAAGCTTTTCACATCTGATATACTGGCCAAGATGAATTCTTGATGTTTATAATATTTTTCAAAAACGTGGATGTTTTATGTCTCGTGAAAGCGAGTACCAAGACGGAACCACCCTTCGTCATTTTATTCACGACTCTGATAAAACCCACGATAGAAATTGTCTGAACTTTTACATCACTTGCATTGTAATGAAAGTATAAAATTCTAATTTCCATTAAAAATATTTTCTAATAAAATGGTCTAAAATGGAGTCTCAATTACTAAAGCATCAATACCGTGCATTGTCAAAACATTTGTGCCTTGTTCCTCCCTCCATTCTTTCGAAGTGTGAGCGGAGACAGTTTTCGTCAGCGAGTAAACTCGATTTCCGGTTGTCGGAGCAGGGGCGAGTAGTCCCGCGATTTAAGCCGGTCACGGCGTTTCCCGCGCGTATTCCGGCCGGTGGTACGTCTCCCGGGGACAGTTTACGGGTTTTACGGGCGGCGTGCACGCGAAATAAGAAGATAACGCGCGGCGCAGGATGTAACCGGTGTCCGCAGTCCGCGCGCATAAGAAATCGCGGCGACTCGGGACCTTTCTCGGCTTGTGCTGTCCGTTCTGCTCGCTCGCTCCCTCGGCTCGACTTGGCTCGAGCGTGAGAAAGGTAACGATGACCATTCGTATGCGCCGGGACGATTAACGGCGCGAATTTTTCGCGATCGACCGCTATTAACGCTCCTGCAAGTCATCCGTCCGTGGTGCTGCCGCTCTGCCTCGCAGCTCGCGACCCCACTTTTAACGCGGACGGCCTGTCCGAGGATTGCGAGCTCGTTTCTGCTCGCCGCGGGACGCATTTCCTCGATTTCGTTGGCCTGGAGCCCCTTGACAAATGTCTGATAAGTGTGCTCGAAATCGTGCTGTGCTACGGAACGCTCATTCTTGTCTTAAATGCCTAAAATCCGGAGTCTAATGGCTTTTCTTTCCTTCATTTATTGATCTGAATAAATTAAGAATAATGTATCGATGCTCCTCGATTCTTTCAATTTACAGTGACTCCCATTAATATTCGGACACTGTAAAAAAACGATAACTGGTTCAACATTGAACTACACGACTTGAATTTGTTGGGGAAGCTAGAGCAAATAGTTTGCTACAGAATGTGGAAAAACATTTTTTCAAAAATTGCAATTGATCGGAGTTGTAGAAAAAATACTAAAAGTTGCATTTTACAACTTTTTTATGTAGGCCTATATTGAAAATTTAAAAAATACGTTTTGTAGATCTGTGTGCAGATTCTGTGAAGTCTGTTTTTGGTGCTACGATCTTTTAGAGTCGGACATATTTTTTTCATCATTTGATACAAGGCTTGTATATCGTTAGTGTACACTTGAGCAACAGCTAATGCATTTTCAACACCAAAAATATTTTCTAGAAAGCTTTGAAATTGGGTAAAATCCAGTGGGAAATTATCAGTGCCATCTTCGATGATGCTTTTAGCAGGTTCCAGCATTTCACCAGCTTTTTTAATCGCGGTGACAATCGATTGTGATTTTTTGGGTTTTTTGTATATGGCACCAGTGTTTTGCAATTTTGTGTTGTTTATAGGGTTGCAGGCAGGGACCTCTGGCTTATTGAAGATGTCGTCATTATTTTCTTGGAGGGAACTGTTGTCAGATATTGATAGTGGTCTTATTCCAGTTTTCGAGTCGAAGAAACTTTTTGATTAAATGTTCTAGCTTTCCACGAAGAATCGAAGAGGATCCGACGATTGAGAATCGTCTGAAGAGATCAAGTTGAAATTGTTAAAGGCAAATTCGTGCAGGACGGAAGTTCGGCTGTTATCCTGACGCAAATAAGTTCGAAGATTACGGAATACCAGAGGGCAATCGTACCGTGACGAAACCTCCTGTAGATCAAGCTTAAAGGCACTAAAATCGAGTTAAGGAAAATCAATTACAATATCCAGTGAGACGGAACTAATTCGCGGTCTGTCCTTCGGACGACGATATATCCTTCCGTTGATTGTCCTAGTCCGTGAACAGAAGCTAGCATTAAAACTGGATTAAATTCATGCGCAGATAAATTGAACGAAATAGTAGTGCAAATCGAATGCAGTTCAAGGTGCCGTTCTCTCGACGGTGTCTTTCAATTTTAACTAAAAAGTCTTCCTTCTCTTCGTAATATGTTTTAACGAAGATATATGAATAGACAGATAAACATTTTCGTAGAAAGTGACGACAAGCAATTTCTTAAAAATACTCCGCTACAAAGGTACAATTTACTTTCCAATCAAAGCAGTTTGAACAAACCCGAAGAAACTTCAATCACTGTTTGTATTCATTTCTTTTCTCGATAATCGTATAGAGTTGAAAACGGTACAATAGTGTTTCTAAATGTACAAATATTGTCATAAATGCATGAAATCCTCAGTCTACCGATCACCGAAGGCACAGCTCAATTAAAAAACCGATGGGAACAGTAAAGTCAGAAAAATATGGGGCTGGTAATCTGAAGAAGTTCACGGTAATTGTAGAGTCTGGCTCGGACGCCCACGCGGCAAGTTTCAATTTCTATAATGACACTCGTAAACCAATCGATCGTACGATCCGCAAACAAAGTCGGAGGTGTGGAAGATCAGAGCTTGTGCGAGCATGCACAGAGAGACGGGAGATAGTCTTTCGATCAGCGATCACGTCCGTGACGCGAGAAAGAGCGGAAAGCTCGGGTGTCGATTACTCTCGGACACACAGCGGCCAAGAAAATGGCTAGGCAGTTAGAAGGGGCCGATAAAATAGCCGGCGAAATCGTTTCCGCGGCGTGGTGGCGCGTACAAATGCAGCGTGGAACATGATATCTATTTCATAACACCCACAAAGCGTCTCCCGTGCGAACGCAATCGCCGTTTGCGTAATCCGGCCTTAAAGACACATTCGCGAGAGTCAGGAGAAAGAGATCCTCGGTCGCGTAACCGACCGTTCTAATTTTCCCCGTCGATAGATCACCGGCCAACAGAGCGGAGAGTCGTCAACAGGATCGCTAGGACTCGCTCCTGGCCAAAGGAGACAATGCACGGTGATGTATGTCGACGATTCTTCGTCGCGATCTTGAAAAATCGACGGCCGACGCGGTCCCGTTTCACCTGACGAGCCATTCAACGGCATAATGAGCTAGATGATGCCAACGCGGTTTCGAAACTCCGGAACCTGTGTTCGTCGCACCATACGATCTGCTGGTTCATCGAATTTTTGTTAGCGTATTTCAGACTTACTAGCAATGTGATATCTATTTTCAGATTTAGGGTGGTTAGTGTACACCTTTAGCCACCCCTTAAACTAACTCTGTGGATGTCAGTGAAGTTGTTCATTCGCGGCACGATTTTGAGTCTAGCTAGTGTATCGTGTTTGCTACAGCATTTGATTTCAAGTAGTATCAGACAATATATACTCAGACGCTATTGCGACAATCGGTAAACAATCACTTGAAAATTTCGAACAGTGCAAACGAACAAACTTATTAATAATCAGTAGTGTCTTACGGTGTTTGATCAGACATAGTAATAGAAGGACTTCAAACGCATTCAAACAAATTCTAATATATCTGAACAATGTCGAAGACCTTTCATGCTAACTCTAGAAACTCAATCCATTTTAGAACGTCTCCAGTTTGAAAGAAATCTAACAGGTTTGCACAAACAATTACGCCAACCCTTCGATTAGTCCAAACAAATGAATTTCGTGATGCGTAATCACCGTGTACTACCGGATCCTTGAATGTCTGCATCAATTGGAAGCTTTGCGAAAACATGTTTGCACAAACCTGTCGGATTTCAATGGAACCAGTTACCGCAGTCCACGTAGAAGGTCCCGGAGATTATTTAGACACTGAATTAATCGATTCTGAAAGCACAGTACCCAATCCAACGCGAAGGGACACTGAGATCCGGAGGAAGGGGTTCGCTCTCGAGGAAGAGGGTCCAGGTAATCGTGTTCGAGGTGGACGCAGTAAAGGGGTCCACTTCGCGAGCATAAATTCGCCGGTTCGTTTGAGGCCGGCGGCTCGGTAACTCAATATTGGTGCGCCTTAACTAGCCGGGGCCCGGAGTTTTCTGCTCGGTTGTAATTCCCCGCGATGTATAAAGCAGCCCCGGGGCGAGTTAGTGTAGGGAACGCCGGGCGTTTTCTGGCGCGGGGCCACGCGCGTGTGTATCTCCGCGTCTCTCGGGCTACCTTTAATGAGGCCGGCTCCCGGCGTGGGTGAACGTCTGCCCCGACGATTAATAGTTCGCCGATCGACGATATAGAGAGGAGAAGCCGAGCGACGATACCCTAGAGAAATAACGCGGCTCGATACCGATCGCCGATACGCCTCGGCCATCGCCGCATCGCACGCTCCGCGAGCAAGCACAATGCGTCACAGATCTCTCGCGATTTTTACTGGCGAATGTCCGACCACTGTCGCATACCGATTGCCGGATCCCACCGGAAGAAATACAGCTTGCTAGCTGCTCTCCGTGGTTGCTCAACGGAGTTGCAATTTGTTTGAGAGCGTTTGAAGAGAGCTACCGTGTTTGTTGAAGTGGATATGGTAAGACTGAGTCCCGGTTAGGTATGAAAGTTGGTATGAAGACTGTAAGAGGTTGTCCGACAGAATTTGGATTTGTTTGGAAGCGTTTGAAAAGAGTCACCACTCTTCAAGACTGACTTGGTAATTATGTTGTTATCTTTTACAGTGAGCATCTTGCGGAAACGCTGAAGTTTGTGTAGGTGTGACGAAGAATGATGAAGATTTTAAAAAAGAAGCGCACAGTGGAAACACCAGAGCGTACTCCAGGCTGTAGCTAAGTTACTATACGGTAGCTATAATGAATTCAGCGCCGATTTCCTCGGACTTCTTCCGGTTTCTATTAGGGGACGCGATTTCCCGGTTCAGGTACAACTAATCGTCGTCGGACGTCCGCGGCGCGAAATCCGTGTGCGACTTTGCAGGCCGTCTGACAGAACAGTGGCGAACGCAGTGCAGCGTTGTTGGCTGCATCCAATTGCATCAGACCGTGTGTGCGCGGTGCCGTAAGGACGAGAGCCGAGATGCGATCGCAGAGGCCGCAAATGGCAGACGGTGCAGCCACGGCGACAAAAGGATCCGGGCTCGATGAGTTTTCAAGGAGTAGCCTAACGCCGCGAGATATCTCCCTCGGTTTTCGATCGTTATCCCATTTAGGGGAGTCGGATCTACGCGCAGCTGCGACGATTTATCGATCCTGCTGTGCCCTGCACCTCCGCTAACCGATCTGCGTCCGATTTCTGTGAGATCGATCGATCCTGGATTTTCGGTAGAGACGACTCGTTCGAGAGCAACTTTTTGACAACATTTTCGAGCAGAGTGATCAAGACGATATAGTTAAATACTCAAGTAAAAAAATGAACAATAGGAGGTACTGTTGACAACAATGTTTCCAACTTTTTACAACGAGAGCTTTTGGCTGAAAAATCGGAAATAATTCTGGAACGTGTGGTCCAGTATGTTAAATGTGTCAAATTTTATAAAGAATATTTCAATGTGATTAAATGAATAAAATGGTATTAAAACTAGTTTTTTCTGTCTTGGGAAACTGTCTAAGGAGTTATTTTCGGATATAATCGGATAAAGGGTGTTTCACCACCTTAACTGACGAATGAGAATTTGTCACGATAAAATACTGTTTCAATTCGCCGAAACTCTGCAATATCGAACAGACTTAAATTGTTTTTTCGGTGCGGAGCCTGTAGAAAAGGACACGGGGGGAGTGAGTCCGAAGGATCTCGGCCGGGACCGTAAAGAAAACGCATCGCGACAGAAGAGCAACGGGAAGGTTGGTCGAGCAACTTGTCCCGGAGGTATAAAGCTCGGCGTGTGCACGTGTCTCTCGCTGGCAAAGAGGATATCAACGCGGAAGCGGCGGCCCTCGTGTCGCCGCGACGAGAATCACGGCTCGTCCCCGCAGTTTCTCTTCAGGGTACCGAGACACCGCGTCCCCGATGCACACGCAGTGCACCGCGCGGTGCAACGTCGTCGGTGCAACGCGCGGAGCGAGCAGCGTTCGCTTCTGCGACCTGTTACTTGCCGTGATGGTTTTGTTTCGAAGAGCCGGGACACGCTTGCCACCGCTCTTACCGAGACATTGATTCATCCTGCTCTTCCATGTCTCCACCGTTACTCGCCGGTGTGCAATTGTGCACGTTGCATGCCCAGGATGCAACGCTCGATGCGTGTACCGCGCGGTGCAGACGCTGCGATCAAGTCCATTCCGAATCGTTCTTCTCTACTTTCAGTATTTTTTTCATCCAAATAAAGGATCCTTTTGCTTTATAACGTCGATGGATTTTCCTAATAATTATGCAACAAAGAGAAAAGACTGTAGAATACTTTTTACCAGACTTACTTTTAAGGGCCACGCAATGGTCCAAACGGGTCATTCTGCTGGACAAAACCCAAAAAATGGAAATTACGCAGAAAATTTCCTCATTTCGATAAATGAGAGGTACCAGGTAAGAACAATCACTGCTGTTTTCCCCTTTTTATCACCGCATAATAATATATGACCCACGAACAACTCATTTTTTAACTTCGTATTTCTTATTATTTCTTATTCTATACGAATTTTTTATTCTATGACGGATACCAGCATGAACCGTAAGTAGAAGACTCAAATAAAACTTAAATATATTGTTTATTTGTTTAAAAATGAAAATATACTTCAAACGTACATAGCACTTAAACTTTGACAGTCTTGCAATAAAAGCTTCACGATGGAACATGTTGGAACTTCTTTATAGTAATCTAGAGTGTCCGAGAAAATCAATTTTATTTGCTCCTACTTGCTCCTTTTAATCTGAGATAGTTTTTTGCTATCTTATGTCGTTTGTGATTCACAAGCACTTACATAAAACGGTTCGGAAGCATTTCGGTGCAAATGGCCCGTTTAGTTATAGACTACTGTGGGCAGATGGGAATTGATATCTTTGTTGATTCGTATACCTAATATTTCATGCATTATCGGTCCCTGCAATAAAAATGTGGAGCTAATTATAACATTTATCCGACTTCAAGTCTCACCGGAGATCTTTTCCGAAAATTCGGTTTCACCGGCATCTGCATACCGCGATTGTTGCGCCGCAGACCGAAAATTGCCGAAAGCGAGCGATCCGCCGATTACCTCGCAATCACGCGTCCAGAAAATCGTTATAATTCCATGCCGGGCAACTGTGTACCAAATTTCAATGCGGCTCGAGCGACATACTTCCGTGCGTTGCACCTGTTAATTTCTCGGCGCGCAGGTTAGCGGCTCGAGCGGAGGATTTTTTCGGGCAGTGTGTTGTACAGAGGGCTCCGTGCTCGGGGTGGTCCAATTAATGGGGAAGCCCCCTCGGGGGCCCGAGGTATCGATTATACGGCTCGTTTTTCTGATTCCGCGTCGGTAATCTCCGAAATTTCGGCTTCCTGCGGATAGCACTCGCCGTGTCGTCTTTTAATGAGACACATATACACCGTTCTTTGTGTGTCCGGCTGCTATTATCGAGCAAATCGGCTGGGCGTGACTGGACCCATCCAAAAGTAATTGCCGGTTTACTCTTAGAACAACTGCAACGAGGAGCCGTCGATACCGATCTCTCAACGATCCGTCAATCGTTCTCGCGCGGCTGCCGAACAGTTCTCAAATCGGTATTGCCGGTCCGCGAGAAATATCACGTTTCGTAGGCAACAACCCTTTGTCCTCGGAACTATTTTAACTCAAAAATTCAACATTTATTCTGACCCTTTTTTTGTTTACGTTTCGGGAGGTAGAAAACTAGGGAAAGGGAAATTTCCCTTCTCATCTACCATTTCATTCTTTAGCGTACCGAGGACCTGTTTTACACATACGCAGGGCCGCCCGAAAGTTCCTAGGCTACGCCTGTCCTTTCCTTGTAAACATTTCTTCTGATCTAAAATATTTCCATCCTCAATGATTTTTTTAATTCAGTACACACGAAATTAATGTGAAATTGATAACATATCTAATAATGTAATAAATATTTTAAATAATGGTGAATTCTTAGCACTCGAGTGTTAATATTTCAATTTTGACACCCAATTTGTGTACGATGTAAACACATAAAGAAAAAAGTCTGCATATTCACAGATAGCATTTCTATTATTTCCGTTTTTATCAGTCTCTGGTGCAAATGCACCCCGTACGCAGAGGGAAGATTAAAAGCTATTCTCAATCCATCAAAATCATAGAAAGCCGAACATTCTGCTTGGTTCGAATTCGTCGCGATCGATAAATAAAATTTCCCATAAAAATCTGTGCGCGACGAACGTTCAGCGAAAAGATTCTCACGTTCTGAAAAACAGCGAGATCCTTTGAAATCCTCGCGGCACCGATGTTTCGTAAGAAATAACACCGTGGATCGTTAGAGACAAAAGAGACCGGCGCGCAGGCGGCCGTAGGGCGGGAAACGTTTCGAAAATTGAATGTTCGGGGTACATCAATCTTGAAGACGTTGTTTCAAAATCCGGCTGGTCCAGGGAAAACGTTCGGTCGATCAATCACCGTGCGGTGTCGCAACGCTTCTGGAACAGCCTGTACAATCTTACCTGGCTCTCCGACTCTGTCTTTGGCTCGCATAGGTGTAGATAGTTAGCCGGTACGTATCGTCTGCGCTCCGGGCACGACCGATGATTATCTCTCTTTCTCTCTGTGCCTCGGTTACAACCACAAAGCTCCGAGCACCGAGCAACAGCAGTCCCACGCACGCCTTGTCGAGTTATTAATCGCCACATAATTCTACAATTACAAAGGTTAATCCGGCGTTTTCACGCTCCGAGCGTCGTGGGTGCTGCGCGACAGGCCACGGGAGCAAAAGAGAGCGGTCTCGTTGTCAGGCCAATCGGTGTCACTTTACTTTCGATCCTCACCTTTGCCTCTCTCCTTTCTCTCTTTCTCTTTCAGTCAGGTTACTCGGGAATTTCGCGTTCCGCTTGGATAACCTCGCGTGATATACCATCGGCGAGCGAGTGTCAACGCGAAACCGTTCTCGGATGCTAAATTGATGAAGTATTGTTGGACGAGCATTAGTCGCCCAGGAACTTGGGAAAGGTGAGTTTAGCATCGAGAATGAAACGAGGATTAAGCACTCCGACTGACTTGGGAGATTGAGCGTTCGCGTGTTGTGTCGAGACCGATATAGAAAAATGCGTTGCTCGCGTCGATGATCGGGTATCCAGTGATCTAAGAGTTGCCTCGCTGTTTATCTTCGTTAGATCGATGTATTCTTTTGTGCACTCCGTAATCATGTCTTTTTCTGCAGTTAGATTCGATTTGATGATTGGAGATCGAAAGATCCCAGCTGTCTTTGCTGTTCATCGTGTCATGGTTTTTATCACTGTTCGTAGTTGTGAATTTGCACAATCATCTGCAAAGAAATTGATTTCTATCTCGAATAATTTGGATAAGGTGAAACAGTATGCTCACAGTTCTTCAATTCTATTAACTTTTTCACTGTTCTAACCTTTGGGTAGCGGATAGACATTTTTGTAGTTGTCACTTCTCGAGATACTTGTAATTACATAACTCGCTAATTGTATGCGGAGCAATGTACAATGATCGCTATGGGAATTCACATTGCTGGACCAGTTTCCGATTACTTTGTACTCGAATGGAATGTTTTATAGAATGTAATAGAGTAAACGTAATTATCATCAAGAAAAAGGTGTGGTCTCGATATCCATTGCAGCACAAAGCGAGTATCTCGATAAAATTTAACAGATTCTCTACAGAAAGTTGTGCGCACTTGCTGTCCAAACGCTACGCGAGTCGTCAGATGAGGGGAGGGAGCACGAATTGAGGGGAAACGACTTCGATTAAGTGTTAAAAATAAAAACTAATAATTTCTATAAAAGACCGTATGTGCTTCTCGTTTGTTTCCCACTGGCCGAAATTTTTCGAGTGCGGTATCACCGAGGGATTTCGTAACCGATTCAGGGAACGATCTCGTGGAGGCCTGAACAATCGTCTATCACCGGCGAAAAGTCGCCAGCGAATGATTAATCGAACGTGCACACCGGGAATCCAGGTATATCGTTGTTTTATCTCGAACTTCCTCGGCAACGCTTGCCATTTGAACGCGCCGCCGGCTAATAACGAGAGGTGGTAAAAGGGTAGAATAGTTCCGCGCATTGTTCCTCGTAATAAACGATAGGAATTCCATGGTTTGTCCCGATTGCTCCTTTCCCGATCCCGGGAACAGAATTCCATCGAAAAGTCAAGATGCGTGAGAACCCGCGGATTTCCCTTCGCGACCCTTCGCGAATTCCTCGACACCACCTTTGCGCCCTTATTACTACCTTACGGGAGTCATTCGTGCGTCGAACGGTGACTATACTCGATTAGACGATTTATTTAATCGTGCAGATATTTATCGGAAATTCACTGTCAGCTGCAAGTGGGAAATGAATTCGAGCGTGCAGTTATTGATTAGATGTGTGCCGACTGTAAGCAGCGGTTGGGAAATCTGTTTGGATTGTATAGAAACAAGAAATTTATTCGATACCTGTGATAACACAGTATGCGAGTCTGGTTGAATTGTACAGATACTATAAAGCAATCGATTCGATTCTTACGATACCGAGCTGTACATGTCTATTTGAACTGAACTGACTGCAAGTTTGATGATTGCAGAGTGAGTAGAGGATTTATTCCAGTGTACAGATACTGACTACACGTGTTCACACTATAAACAATTCGAATGGCATTTTACTAAATACTATTCCACTGAACAGGCACTTGTGCACGATTGAGGAATCCGTTTGTATGCACAGATAATGATCATAAATAATTAGACAGTCGATTCAAAAGTATAAACGTTGACTGCAAGTTTGATGATTGCACAGTGAGTAGAGGATTTACTCCAGTGTACAGATACTGACTACAAGTGTTCACACTGTAAACAATTCGAATGGCATTTTACTAAAAATTATTCCACTGAACAGCCACTTGTGCACGATTGAGGAATCCGTTTTTATGCACAGATAATGCCCATAAATAATTAGACAGTCGATTCAAAAGTATAAATGTTGACTGCAAGTTTGATGATTGCACAGTGAGTAGAGGATTTACTCCAATGTACAGATACTGACTACACGTGTTCACACTATAAACAATTCGAATGGCATTTTACTAAACATTATTCCACTGAACAGGCACTTGTGCACGATTGAGAAATCCGTTTGTATGCACAGATAATGGCCATAAATAATTAGACAGTCGATTCAAAAGTATAAATGTTGACTGCAAGTTTGATGATTGCACAGTGAGTAGAGGATTTACTCCAGTGTACAGATACTGGCTACACGTGTTCACACTGTAAACAATTCGAATGGCATTTTACTAAACATTATTCCACTGAACAGGCACTTGTGCACGATTGAGAAATCCGTTTGTATGCACAGATAATGCCCATAAATAATTAGACAGTCGATTTAAAAGTATAAATGTTGACTGCAAGTTTGATGATTGCAGAGTGAGTAGAGGATTTATTCCAGTGTACAGATACTGACTACACGTGCTCACAATATAAACAATTCGAATGGCATTTTACTAAATATTATTCCACTGAACAGTCACTTGTGCATGATTGAGGAATCCGTTTGTATGCACAGATAATGTGCATAAACAATTAGACAGTCGATTTAAAAGTATAAATGTTGACTACAAGTTTGATGATTGCACAGTGAGTAGAGGATTTATTCCAGTGTACAGATACTGACTACACGTGTTCACTCTATAAACAATTCGAATGGCATTTTACTAAACATTATTCCACTGAACAGGCACTTGTGCACGATTGAGGAATCCGTTTTTATGCACAGATAATGCCCATAAATAATTAGACAGTCGATTCAAACGTATAAATGTTGACTACAAGCCTCCACAAGGACCGATTTGATCAAGTATTGGTAAAATAAGGAAACTTGGTAAGTCTATGTTTCAGAAGAATAAAATATGTACGATTACGGATAATTGTAGAAGTTAGAAGAAGAGTTATTTTCTGGTGGAAACAGCGAATACAGCAAAGGCAATTTATACCACCCACTTACCGTCCGATTAGAGGCGCGATCAAAAGGTAGCAAGCGTGGTCCGATTGAATGCAGCAAAAAGTCTGGAGTAGCCGAGATTACGGGCCACGGGAATGGTCCACCGTGGGCGATATTCCATGTTTCCTCGGGAACGGTCCCTTTGTGTCCTCTGTGCCACGGGGAACAGCCACGTAACAAATGGGCCCGCTTTCAGCTGAGCATTACGCATTGGTCGCGCTGAATTACGCACGGAAGTAGCGAGTTACGATGTCACCGGGCCCCCGAATAGGTGCACGCTTCTTGGGAGGCGAGTCGCCGCGATAATTGATTAGGCTCGCTTCTTATCGGGCCCCGCTAATATCCTCGATTGCCTAGTAACTGCTCCTCGTTTCGTCCTGATCGCCTTGCGAGTCGCTTCTGAACCCCTTCAGCAATAGTAGTTCGATAAATACGATTTACAAGCGATGATCCAATACAACTTCTTTGTTCATAACAATTCTTTTATGCGACTTTTACCAACACATTCCTGATACTTTTCCGCTTAAAATGACTCCAAACACGACACTGTTCAAGTCGCGTTTGCCTGTTTAATACATAATATAGTGGAACCTCGATTATACGAACAGATATTCCAGAACACTACACATTTCAATTTTTGTGTAGTTGTGTGGTTAGAAGAAAATAAATATGCTCCGATTTTGATACAGCCTGTACACTCGATTTTTCATCCAATTTGCGAGCAGACAATTTTCTCGAAGATTCGATCGGCCAGGTTTGGATTGCGGCAGCTCCGAAGAAGTTTTTAATAAGTCGATGACACCGGAGGTCCCCGCGAGGTAATTTGTCCGGAATGACGACAGATTATTGAAAAAAGAACCGGTTATTAATTGAGGCGGTCTTGTTAAGGTGCCGATGGGAGCCGCGGGAGCATCGAATCAACCTCCCGTATCCCGTGCGTCCCGACACCGTTAAAGCGAATATAATGAAATTGAGATCGTAAACAGGAAAAACGTATTATAAAGTAACCGATCTTGTCCGAGACGCGACGCTCGCGTGGGTATAATTAACACCACGGACCGTCTTACAGTAATTACGTCCAGTACAATTATCGTAGATTATCCGCGCGTCCGGCTTCTTACGCAGTTCTACAGCCCGGCAAGATAAACTCGATGATAATCGGACAAAGAATTAATTGTTTAGCATTTGTTTCAGTTCGAGCGCGGCTGACTCGTGTTTATTTTCCGGACTTTTCGAGAATTGAATCATTTTAGAAGATTAAAACCAGAATATCGAGATGAACCAATAACTGAATAATAATTACAGTAGGTAATAAATTGATCGTATTTTCACGTTACTTGACCAGTGAACGCAACGCGCGTCTCCTGGACACGCAATAAAGGACGTAGAATGTCAAAGGATCGAAGGATCCTACGGTGTCTACTCAAGACCAGGCTCGTCTCGGTTTTCCCTCGGCTCTCAGCCAGCTTATCGCGATAGAATATGGAAATGTCCCAACGTGGGTGCGCTGGAACGAGGATTAACGTCGAAGATAATTTTCCAGCGTCGCCTAGGCCGTTACGTAAAACGCGGACGGTATCGCGTTCCCTGTTAGCGTTTCCGTCAACTATTTTAGCAGATTATTCGACGCGGTGACTCCGTGTTAATCGAAAATACTCTCGCGTGCAGAATTGAAATATTACAAAATTCTTGTTCAACAATTGTTCACGTTCAAAGAATTATAAATTCATTAAAAAAACGTCATTAAATATTCATTCTTGAAACCCATTTGCTAGATGTTCTCGATTTCTTTGCACTATGTAACGGATCAGAAAATGAACGTACTATTTTGTTTCGATGCAGTGACTCCGCATTAATGAAAATACCTTCGAGTGCAGAATTGAAATATTACAAAATTCTTGTTAAAAATTGTTCACGTTCAAAGAATTATAACTTCATTAAAAAAAACGTCATTAAATATTCATTCCTGAAACCCATTTGCTCGATGTTCTCGATTTTTGCACTATGTAACGTATCAGAAAATGAATGTACTATTTTGTTTCGATGCAGTGACTCCGCCTTAATGAAAATACCTTCGCGT
Source organism: Lasioglossum villosulum (assembly GCA_963971365.1). Classification (NCBI taxonomy): domain Eukaryota; kingdom Metazoa; phylum Arthropoda; class Insecta; order Hymenoptera; family Halictidae; genus Lasioglossum; species Lasioglossum villosulum. The sequence continues at coordinate 5,712,104 of OZ020497.1, read as the reverse complement.
GCAGAATTGAAATATTACAAAATTCTTGTTCAACAATTGTTCGCGTTCAAAGAATTATAACTTCATGAAGAAAACGTCATTAAATATTCATTCTTGAAACCCATTTGCTAGATGTTCTCGATTTTTTTGCACTATGTAACGGATAAGAAAATGATGGTACTATTTTGTTTCGATGCAATGACTCCGCATTAATGAAAATACCTTCGCGTGCAGAATTGAAATATTACAAAATACTTGTTAAAAATTGTTCACGTTCAAAGAATTATAACTTCATTAAAAAAACGTCATTAAATATTCATTCTTGAAACCCATTGAAACCCATTTGTTCGGTGTTCTCGACAAATTGTTTTGCATTATGTAACGGATCAGAAAATGAACGTACTATTTTGTATCAAAAATTGTAGAAACTCCATGCACAAGTTATTTATCGACGCAACCTGCTGCTCCTTCAGAGATCAAGAGAGAGGATGACCGTGACCGCTGTTAACGATTCCGCGATTAAGTCGAGGATGATCGGCTCGCATTTAGCATGCTCATGCATGCGTAAGTTCGAGGGCAGGATACGGTTATACCGATCGGGTGTGTCGTCGAGACTCGATGCTCGTGCACCAACCTGCAGAGTCACCGAAACTGCTCGAGGGTTGCTGTCGTACAATTAGATAAGAAGAGATTAAATAACCTCCCTACAAAAAATATTCCGCAGAGAAAATTGAAGGTGTCCTGAATATCTCGTAGGTTAATGTAGGTACAGTGACTCCCAATAATATTCGGACGCTCTTAAAAAGATGCTAATTTTGTACTATACGATTTGAACTTTTTTTGGAAGCTAGAGCAATTAATTTGCTACAGAATGTGAACAAATTTTTTTCTACACCTCCGATTAGTTGCAATTTTTGAAAACAATTTTCTTACATCCTGTAGCAAACTATTTGCTCTAGCTTCCCCAAAAAATTCAAATTAAATAGTTCCACGTTAAAACAGTTATAGTTTTTTTTAGAGCGTGCGAATATTAGTGGGAGTCACTGTACACTACCTTGCAATAGCAGTGTTCACCATGAAAAAAACCTTGACGATAACAATGCAAACACGTCATGGACTCGCATAAAATCCACGAAAGTTAACAGACCCTATAAGCGACGTCTTCTGGCCCCCTCGATCCCATAAACCGTTCAGCGTCGTTTGCAACAAAAATGTCCCGGCGACTTTCACCGAAATCCGTCGAATTCAATTCGCAATCCGTGCTTTCTTTTCTCGGCTCTCCAGAAGTCCAGCCGTAACTTTCAACCGATATCGCGGATACTCATTAATCACCGTTCCACACGTCGACACGTAGCGTTTATTAAGTACCACACCGCGTTGCGGCGAACTGTTAATCAGTGAGAACTGCCAGTTTAATTTCCCTCACGACATGCGTGCCCGTAATAAGCTTCGACTTTGTTCTATTATAACGGTATACCCCCTTTGGCCGGCCAGACACCTGCCATTTTCATTAGACGTAAATATCCCGAACGAAAGTTTCTGCGTTTTTCCGACGCGGATATCGCACGCTCCGGCAAACGTGAAAGCATAATTAACCGGACGAGCGCTGATTGGCGTTTCAGCATCCGTGGTCGGAACGGTCGGTTTCTTATCTTTCGATTCATGTTCATTTCGCATGATTTTGTCATATTTTGCAACTACAATCTCCACACTATGCTCTCGTTCACGCTTTCAATGCCGCGTCGTTCACATATGGCCGACGTAATCTTTTTACTAAACTTGCAAATTAATTTCTAATACAATCTATGAAGTATACGAATCTTTATCTGGATCTGCAAAGTGTGAGAATATTACAAAGATCGTTGTTATTAAATAAGTTTGGATGTACTGAGACGTGTTAAAAGATTTCTATAATTTTTCGTTCCTCTTCGTAAAGTTTTTTATTGCGAAATTTTCGATTGAAGGTTGTGTCAAGGTAACGGAGCGTCATTTAAGAACTTATTGTACTTCAGATTGCACAGAATATGAATAATTGGCATTTTTATAAAATTGACCCATTATTTACCGGCAATTATTTCGTAATTTTTGAAAGTCTATGATCTTCTACAGGTGCAGCCATTTCAATGGATAAAAATATCGGAAGGAGTGCAAGCTCGTGGGAAAGAAAACGTACAGGGATCGTCGATTTCCATCGAAGCGTTTCAAACAGCGGGCAAATACTATGGTGGACAGATCGGCCGATCGTGATTCGGCGTGGCCCGTTAACTGGTCTTTAATACCGCTGTGGGGGGCTAACGACAACGAAATTCCTCAGCGGCTGGTTCGCGCCTCTCACGTGAACGTCGCCTCGCTTAATTGTCCGGGGATAATTGGACCGGTAGCGGTGACCGGTGACGATCGTTCCCGATGTCACTCGAATGCTTTCCCGTCGCGTCGGTTCGCGGAAGGAATTTGTATTGGCTCGATATTCAAATGAGAAATCATTCTGTCTCTCTCCCTCTCTCTCCCCGGGTAAACACGATTTTATCGATCCAGCCGATACCGAGGGATTAATTAACCCGTGGAACGAGGAAGCTGGACACGCTTGGGCTCCGATCGATTTTTTACTACCGATTCGGCGAGCTTCCGAGAAAAATCGCTGAAAAGGATTCTCCGAATGTCGACCAGTCTCGCGATTCATCGAACCCTTACCGATTTTTCGAAATCGGTCCGAGGAACGATTAAGACTGCTTAAATTTATTTATCGAATTAAATCGCATCACCTCGTTTCTGTTATGAATGCATAAAAGCAGCAATTTAATTACAGACTACCTAAAAACTGAGAACTTTTTAAAAATAAACGAGTACCAATAAATGATTTGACATTTGAATAGGTTCGATGATCAGTCTCCCTTCAGACGGCTAACAACTACCGACTACAAAAAACTATACAGGGTTTCCCAAAATAAGTGTAACTCCCGGAAATGCGAGGTTCCTTGGGTCATTTGAAGATATTTTCCTTTACAAAAATGGCGGCTTCGTTTAGAAGTTATTGTCGAAAAACGCGGACCAATCAGAGCTCAGCTATAGAGAACGGAGTCCAAGAGGTCCCGCTTAACGTCGTGTCGCTATTGGCCGAATCAGAATCAATCCGCTGTAGCCGCGCTCTGATTGGTCCGTGATTTTCTTTAATAACTTATAAACAAAGCCGCGGACGCCATTTTTGTAAAGGACAATGTCGCTTCAAATGACCAAAGGAACCTCCCATTTCCAGGAGTTACACTTATTTTGGGACATCCTGTACAACTCACGTAATTTTAATTATTTCTATTTTTAAAAAATCACACACGTTCTTCAAATACTAATCAATATATGTAAAAAATCTCTCAAAACCAGCAAAAACCAGAATACCCCTAATAAGAGTGAATTCACGTTTGCATTTACTGCCATATAAAGTACACGTGTATACAGTCTTTCAAAAGGATTTTTTGGTCGTGTTATACGGGAGTGTGTATTGTTTATTTTTCAGAAAGTCGAGGCCACGTCGATCAAGCATGAAGCCGCGGGCGACACAAATCTAGTGAGAAACCTTGCGAGCGAGGTTAAGGTCGTCGGCATCGTCCAGGTCGTCGTCGTCCGGCTTCAGGATTCCGTGGACGTTACGCAATTCCTTGGTTCAAGTCGAACTCGTTGCCGGTGCACCATAAATTCCCATTCCCCCTGGGTGACCACTTGGTTGCACGCGGAAACCCGGCCGGGTATTAATTTTCTAATACGATTCCACGTTTCGCTACGACCTGGTCTCCGCGAGCGGTCCAGAAGATCGCGGGTACTTCGATCCTACCTGGTCCCACAAGCCGTTGATCCCCCATGGATACAGCTATAGACACTCGTGTATGGACACCACAGGTATACGTATACGGCGCTATCGTCGTTACCGCTCTGTGTCATAGCGGCGTCGTTAACTTAATCGCCGATAAATGCGAGGCGAGGTCTCGTTTACAAGGACCCCGTTGCACCTGTGCTTCCCTTCTGATGGCTCTCCTGCTTTGATAACTTTTCTCCTTAATAGATACCGCCTGGCGAAATTATTTCTGGTATTTAGTCTGCTCGGAATTGCTCCGTCCACCGCGATCCGCAATAGTCGTCGCGGTCTTTCGTTATTGCCCTCGTCCTGCTTACTTTACGGCTGGAGCCACGTTGATCATTCTTGCGAAGCTTGCGTGCACGATCTGTGGTAGTAGTCTGACGACAAAAATTCAACTCGTCGAATAAAATTTCGATTAGTTTGAACATTTTAAAGTGACGTACACAACACTAATTAATTTCATACGCTTTACACGTTGAAATTCAGTGCACAGCTTAATGTTCAGAGACTTCATGGTGGCAGTCCTCTAATAAATTGTTCTAATATTTTACACGAAGCAGGTACACTTGACTCGGTAAAACATATAAGACTACAAAATGGAGAAACAGACTTCTATTTAGTTCCCGTGTCCTGCAATTAACGCAGACGTGTAGATTAATTTAATCCTCATACGTTCCTCCGGGTGAAAATTCATCCATTTACTATTTTTACATACTATAAAATAATTGGTTCCTCTTTATCTGTATTGTGAGACTCTCTAAAATGTGACGTGATAAAAGAAAGTATAGTATAGTATAGTATAGTGAGAAAGTATAGTAAATGGTGGGGGAAATGCTACAGTGAGAACTTAGACGAAGCTATAGTCTAACCGATCCTATAGTCTGAATCGTGACGTCACCAGGTACCCCCACTACAAAAAAAATCTACGTATGGATTGATTAATCGAATGAATCAATTATTTTAATTATTCAGTCTTTACACACTTTTAAACAATTACGCAGGATTATAGGATAATACCATATCGTTTGTACCATTAGTTTTTGTGTATGTCTCTTCTTCGTTATTAGACCAGTAGCCTTTTATTTTTTTAAATTGTAAACACTTATGTAAAAGAGCTTCAGTCCGTATATAATAAATAATAGTAATACTTCCTCGCAGAATTCGACAAATTAAACCGAAACCAATCAGAATTTGCTTTCACGATTGCGTGACAGAAGAGATCCTCGAGATCGAGATTTGAAAGCGATCACGGTCCACCGGGATAGCGAAGAAAAGCAACGGGTGAAAATCGAGCGGACCGCCATTGACGATCACGATCGACGATCTCTCGACGAGCTAAGTAAGAGAGTAAAGATCGGCGCGGCTCGTTAGCCACGTGCATCTGCATCAAATCCAGCAATTAAACGCGGAAAAGACGGGCCGGCGATCGCGTTCCAGCCCGAGATAAGTGCCGGTCATTTCGCGGACGGAACACGAGAGACTTATGGTTCGGAGGAGAGGATAGCAAACGCAGCAGAAGGCGACAGCGCCGGCAGATATCCGCAAAGACGAGAAACGGCCGCTCCCCTGCGTTCTCGCCGCTATCGAACGCGCATCTTCCGCTTAGGCTACCTGGTCGACGACCTCTTTTATCTCGACGACGCTTTATTCTGGTTTCAAGCTCGCGAAAAATCAATTTTTTTTGCATTTTCTTTCGCGCTACGTCTGCAAGTTCACTCTTGCATTTCCTTCTCTGTATTTTTTCCCATTAACACTATGCCCAACGAAACTTTACAAGTAACTGGTACTTGTCACATACCTTATAAAAGTAACAAGGTTCAATTTATTTTAACTTTGACAGTTTCATATTATAATATCTGCTCCACTAAATATATCTAATTAATAATTTACCACGAAAACATTTTTATAATTTCAATAATTGTGAGACAAAGAATCTGGCACCTGTCATTTGACGTTCCAGTGATTATATGTGAAAATAGCGACTTCAATATGTGTTCCTGAATTTTTTTTGAAACCTGGAACAATAAAAATTAATATGTGGATTTTCTTACTGATACACCAGTATTGATATTTCATTGACTAAGTGGAATTTCGGTCCCGAAGCCTCCATTAAAAATTGCTGTAGTCATTAAATATGTTGGTATCTACTCGATTATTACACATTTAAGTACTGTATGAGATATTATATTAATTTAACCACACAATTAAAAAACTCATATGCATTGAGATTTTTCTAGGTCGGAAGCAATGTTTAATTTTCAAGTTGACTTCTACTTGACAATTTTACCACAATATAAACGTCCACGGACGGATAGCTGCGATATTCGATATTCCATTGTCTCGAAGATCAAGATCGATATTTAGCGTTCACTTTCTGTTCTAAAAAGAATGTTAGCTGAAGGAAGAAGAATTGTAATTGCTTCGCGGTTGGATCGAGTGTTTCCGAAACCGACGGTCGGCAAAAGGAGTCACCGACGCGGGAGATATCGAATATCCCCGCGTAAATTGGCGAACACTAGAAGCGATCCCGATTATAACGTCGAGCTGTCAAGGGATTTACGGAAGACGATCGATTCCGGCGGACAACCCCGCAGACCATGTCACCGAAGTTGCTCGATATGCAAACGTCGATAGTCACTTAGCGGCTCATCAGAAGCCGCTAATCTTAATTCGCTTATCGGATTATTCGCGAGCCCCGCCGATGGAGATGTTTCGCGCTCGAAATATAATCCGGTCGGTATGGTAATTCAAGAGTGGACCGGGACCGTCGACTTGTTTCTTGTCCCGCAACTCGTCTCCCACCAAATCCCGTTTTTCAACACGCTCGTTGCCGAATATCAACTCTCAAAACAAAGTCAAAATAGCCTAACACATTATCTACCGATAGATGCACCGTATGTTTAACTTTGTACTGCTGAGGTTCACGCAATCATTTTTGGCAATTTTTTCGGGAAGAGAATCGAACCCTTTCCGTTGATATTTTTTACACGTATTTATTAGTACTTGAAGCATGCGTGTGATTTTTTTCAATTAAAAGTAACGAAAATTATATTAATTATATAAATTTTTACACAGGACGGAAAAATGGAGTTGTGTTCATTAATCGGTACGAGTGCAGTTATGGTTCCTTGCGAACCAAAAAAAATTGAGACTTTTGATTACCCACAAAATGGCGGTATATTGCAATCAAATTGCCAATTTTTGAAATATTTTCGGCTCTTAGCATGACAAAAAATAAGACCAGATTTAAGGATTCTTAAAATTTTCGTTTATCCGACCAGAGAATGTAGGCTGAAGATTTTCTCGAAGCTTCAAGTTGTTCGCGCGAGTAGATCCTGTGCTATCCTGCGAGCCGTGTCGTGAAAAATGCGTTTAATAGAAGTAATCTCCAATAAATTAAAGTACACTCCTGAAAAGCGGAAATGTAGCGATAAACATTAAAAGATACATTACAGCCTCTGATCCCGGTATCTCGTGTTACGCTTCAACAAATACAATTCGATATAATGTATCGGCAGGTGAAAGAAATGAAACAGCGGAAAAAACGAGAATCGGAATTGACGGAAACACTCAGGCGTGAAAGTTGAATGCAATTTATTGGCGTCTCCGCTAAAATCTACGAAAGGGGACTGGTTGAAGATCGATCTTCCAGTTGACTCCTGCAAGTGTCAGTCAGTTCCCACGATAATGTACGCACAAACCTTGCTACACGATGCTTCGTACGTTTTAACGATTGTGGAAGCGAGAAGAGTCTAGGGACAGTATCAAATTGAAAAGTTTGAAATAAGATAACACTTGTAATTCATTTCTTTATGGGAGAAAAATTTTGAAACATTGGAGATTTCTATATTTAGATAGGGCATTCTTCTGGCTTCAAAATGCCTATAAAAAATGGTAATTTGGTCAAAGTGAAACAGAAATATCGATTTTTAATCTAATCGATGTTCAGGAACAGTGTCAAACTTAAAACTCCAGCTCAAGACGATACTTAAACGTATAATGATTAATTTCTACATGAAAAGAGCATTTCCCCATGACCGCAAATTTTGTATAAAAAGAGTCCAGCTTTAAGATGACTATAAAAAGCAGTAATTTGCTCAACGCAGAACAGAAATATCGATGTCTAGTCGACCCAATGTTCGCAAGCCTAAATTTTGCAATAGCACAGGTTCGCGCGTGTTTTCCGTGGCGTGTACCGCACGGTGCGAAATTCGCATGCGCGGATCCCGTCGTCGGGTTGATTATTGTACCCGGTGGTTCTAAAGTAGGCGCGTTTACGACGTCCCGTGGAAAAATGGGGCCGTAAACGTGTGCGTCGCGGATCGGACTTGTCGTAAATTGCTTCGGAGGCCGGTGCTCTCACGTTCCGGGCCATTGAGAACTGGGCCCGTGGACAGGGAAAGAAAAGGGAGTCAGTCGCACGCCTCCGGAGCAGCTGAAAGGATACTTTCTCCGTCGTCGGTTTGCACGACGAGAGAACAGCGCCAAACGAGACGAGACGAGCGAAGACGAGACGTCGATCGGCACGGCGCGATCGGCACCCGGCTCTCCAGCGATAGATCGACACCGGACGGTGATAAAACGACCGTGTTGCAACCGAGGACGACAGCTCCGGGACCGTCCACGATTGATAGCCGACCAGTCGAGATCATCTCCGCTTTAGAAACCAGTCATTTGTTCGGAGAGATTCTTCTTTCTACCCGATCTTACGCGAACTTTGCGCGCGCCGACCACATGCTCGGCTTTCAGGATTTTTCATCGGCTATTGGAGAAAATGTGACGGACAAGGTATTTTGTAATCACTTTATTGGACTCTTGAGAATATGTATTTGGAAATTTTTTCACTCCGAAGTAGGGTTTGCAATACCTCGCCAAAAGTACAATACCTGTGTCCGGTATTTTTTTAAACATTGCATCGGAATACCGATATTAGGAATTTTCCAAGATTTACAAAAACACAGTTGTCTCTTTGCCATTTTTATTAGTTCTATACAAGAAATAATAAACTATAAAAATATAAACAATTTTGGTATACACAAACATAAAATAAAGGAACAAATGTTAGTATCAGATATTATCAATAAGAGCAGTAAAATAATAATTTTTAATATTAGAAACAAAAAATATAATATCGGAAATCAACCATTACAGAATTAAAATACAATAAAGGAATGAAACATATAGTATAATTATTAAGAAGATACCAATAATTAAGAGTAAAGAGATAGTATAAGCCGAGAAGAAGTCAACAGGAACAAATGATTTTTGTAGGGCAGAATATTAAAAAATGATAAAGCTATCGCTGCTTTTATTGGTACATTGGCGAATATCCGCCGATGCTGACAAAAATTGAATCGTCTGAAACGGAGAATTACGTTTGTATGAAACATTTGTTGCAAAAATTGTATCAAATTTTAACAGAATTTGCTAATCATGGTACCGATTTCGTCTTTCTGTAACCTTCGGGTGGTATGAAGAGAAGTTTCGAGAAGTCTCGTCCGGCAAAGGGTATCGCGTTCCGGATTGGAGGAACGGGAAACCTATGGAGCTTGCACCTATAAGAATTATTAAATTGTGTTCGCGGTTTGAATCGCAGTGGTCACGAAGCTTGGGGATCGGCGACGAGCGCGAGTCACGAGACAGAATTGCTCGCTCGAGCGATTTCCGAGGCGGTAAACGGTCGGCTGAAAGCGACCAGACCAGACAGAATCGTCTTTTATCGTCCCCGCTCGGGAAAATGAACGAAGGAAACGCGGCGCTGCGATCGAAGCCGAAGAAACCCGCGGACAATGTAGCTCGCGAGCCTCGAGCACCCGGCAATTACCGCTCGAGCGGTGCTACCTTTGCTCGCGGATGATATTCGCGTGACTATACCTCGTACAGCTTTCCTTTAACCGAACTTCGTGGTTCGCCAGGCTTTCCTAAGTACCCTAGCACGTTTCAAACCAACATGGCTGCCGAACGTGCTGGACAGTATCGTTTATTCCTTCGAGTGCCACTGTTTCTTGTTCGCTTCGAGTTACCGATCATACAGTCACGGACTAATGTACTCGCGATGCTATTAGGTTGTTGCATACGAAATGTCTGATCTCCAACAGCAGATGAATTGAAGAAATAAAACATTTTTTTAACTTGAAGCAGAAAACGGGTGAATTTTAACCGTGAGGAGTTAAAAGAATCAAAACAAGGCACTTCTCTCTTAAACGAAACATCTTGCAATGTTTTTGAGCAGAGAATAGTTGAATTTTTACCTTGAGGAGCTCACGAGGGTTTGAAGAAGGTAACGCTTGTCTTAAATGGATTCTTTCTCGGTATCTCGAACCAGAAAATAGATGAATTTTAAACTCGAGGAGCTGAAAGGATTAAAAGAAGTGACTTCTCGCTAAACTGAAATATCTTACATTATGTTGATGCAGAAAATTCATAAATTTTTACCTTGAGGAACGTGTAAGGCTTGAGGAAAGCAGCTTTTCTCTTAAATTGCTTGAATGCGTGTATTCGGTTCTACCTTGAGGAAAGCGTTGTAATGCTTAGGAAACTAATATTCCCCTTAAGTGAAACATTTTAAGTATCTTGGATGAAAAATAGTATTCATTTTTTCCTTGAACAAAGTGCATAATGAGCTTCAGAAGAAGTAGCGTTTGTCAAAAATCTGTTTCTAAACCAGGACCGTGTTTCCTTCGTCAGGTATCGGTACGCTAGTACGACGACAGACGAAATGTCGGAATTGTCGCTATTGGTCACGGAGAGAGCTGGTGGCTCTTGGAGTCACGTGAACGGAAGTACCGGCGCAGCACGTTGCTAACACGACAGAAAGAGACAGCGGCAGCAAGGGGGTCGAGGAGAGGAGAGGAGAGAGAGTTTCGTGACAGAATGACATAGTCGCTTTCTACGGTGTGGCAGGGTCATCTCGGTGCACAGAGACACGGCTGCTGCCAATCGTGAGCGGTCACCGCACGATTCTATTGTTCCGCTGGGATGCATTGTGGAAGCTGGCTGAAGAAATTAATCGACTTCATATTCGAAGTGCGAAGTAACTTTTCTCAATTGAACCTGATTGCAGTTTTGACTTCCATTTACCTTCAGAAAAAAGTACACGTTTTTTCGTAGAGTTCAATACGTAAAATAACAAGTCAGATTGATGACGAAGATTTAATGTCGTCCTCTAATAAATCAACGTTTGATTACCATTCTGGTTGGACCAGAAGGATCGTGCATCCAAGTGCTACATAGTTAATGTTTCTGCTCGTCGAATTTCTCTGTCTTCCCAGCCTCGGTTCTCTCTCTCTCTCTCTGCTGTCCCCGTAAAATAGATTCGACCCTGAATTATTCTCCACGGGCGATTCACCCTTGTCTCTTTCCCGCGTGGCTTTATCGCCGAGAGGAATCGACTGCGGACTCGCCGCTAAATTACCGGGTGGCAGCGGGTACGCGAGCGTGATAGACGCGGCAACACCTAACGCCAGTCACGCGCGAAACGGCCATCCTCTTCTTCTTCGGCTTCGGTACAAAGTGCACCGACGCACGGCGCTGCGCGAGAACGACATTTCCTGGCCGAAACCCAACGTTCTGATGGACTTGCATTTCTCGGAGAGTATACAATGTTGAAATGCGGGGACTTGTGAAGATACGTAGATATGAAGGACATGCAGAGACATGTAGAAACGTGCGTAGTCATGTAATAATAAACAGACATGTAGAAATGAAGAACATGAAGAGACATGTAGAAATGGGTAAACATGTAAAAACATGTAATAATAAACAAACATGCAAAGACATGTAGAAATGAAGAACATGAAGAGATATGTGGAAACGAAGAACATGAAGAGACATGTAGAATCATGTAGAAACATGTAGAATCATGTAGAAACATGTAGAAATGGGAACATGTAAAAACATGTAATAATAAACAAACATGCAAAGAAATGTAGAAATAAAAAGCATGTAGAAACATGTAGAAATATAAAATAATTAAGAAACATGTAGAGACACGTAGAAATGTAGAATATGTAGAAACATGTAGAGATATGTAGAAATAAAGAACTTGTAGAGACATGTAGGTTGAAGGACATGAAGAGACATGTAGAAATGAAGAAACACGCAAAATCGTAGGGACTCAGACACGTACGTGCGGGAACGTAAACACGTATATACAGAAAATCCTTGATCCAAGAAAAATCGGGTCCATGGTGTTTCTTACAGCCTGTGGTTGTACTATTTCTAAACCACAGTGCGGTGGTTTCGGATCACGATCGATTATTCCGGGGGCAGTCCCCTAACGGATTGATCCACGAACGTGTTCGTTCGTTTCCGTACCCTGACCTGTCCTACTAGCCCCCTCGCGAGTCTTCTTCAATGTACATTGTTCCCTGGAACCGATTGCGATAACGGGACGGACACCAAACGTTACGCGGTATTAGCTCGCGGGCCGATCTCCCCTTTGTTTGCCACTCGGTATGTTGGTGCTCGGATGATCTATGCTCGTAGAATGTTGTCGGATAGAACGGGACTATGAAGAGATTGACCTAGTTTCCTCTTCGATGACGCACATGTCGAAAAAGATTAATTTAGTCATCAGGATTGTACGACATTCGTCAGCAAGATGTATCGTAGTAATAAAAATCACAGAAAATATAATTGAATACACTTTGGTCATTTTCGTGAGACGTTATACGTCAGCTACTTTTAGCGGTTGTCGGGTCTGGCGTTGCAAACAATCGCCAAAATGTTTGCAGCGACGTGACACAGTTCTCTCGCGTGTCCGCGTGAGAATGCGGGTTTCCTCGAAACACGTCGTTATCAAACTAGATGGATTACGAGCCGCAGCTTCCGCGCCGTGATCTTTTCCCAAACAACCGTCGGAGTACAAAAGCGTGGGAGGAAGTCTTTGTTGCGACCTCGGAATTAGAGAAAACAGCTCGTCATCGCTTCATTCATATGTATGAGGCACAACATTGTCGAGATGAATCGCGATCACAGCTAACGACCGTTCGCATTTGCGAACGCAACGAATACCTCTCGGTCTTGCTCGGGGAACAACTTCCGGTTCGATTTAGGTACTGGGTGGCTCGTGTGTTACTCTCATCGATCCAACTGTACGTACGTACTTCGCTTTACTAGTTGCTGTATCATTCAAAAATATGTTTGGAGAAATTAGAACTGCAAAATAGAGGATTCGAAGTATCGACTATTTAATCTGTTAGGCGTGTACATATACGTATAGAACTGATTTTTTAATTCCGAAAGATTACTTTCAGTTTCCGTAAAAACAGCGAGTAATTAATTCTATTCCTTGACAAGCATACCCAAGGTATTAAATATCGAAAATTTAGTGTCCAGATCCTTTTTGCAGTAATGAACATTAAGGAGGTGGGTTCTGGCTTCTCAGATGACCTAAACTCGCGAAGTATTATAAACAAGCATAGAAACCTACATAAAAGCCTTCTTCTACAAGCATAGAGACCTACACATACATTTCTACACCCGGTAACAATTGTCCCTATCAAAACAAGATCTCCAATCGCGGGAATCCTTTCACCCGTCAATCGGCCATCAAATCGTCCTGAGATTTCGACAACGGTACATCTTCCTCCATTCTGGGGACCTTCAAAATCATGTTCCCAGTAGGGTCACCCTGGGTCCCGAGCGTATCCTCTTCGGGACACGCGTGACACGAGCGAAAGGGACCTCGGAGTCGGCGATTCGACTGGCCTGGGGTCACACTACACAGCTCCATTATGCTCCACACACATCCACATGGTTTCATAATTCTGCACACAGTTCTACACAGGTCTACACATCTCCATACAACTTCATACAACACTTCGCTGCGCTCTCCATGCAGCTCTACATATCTTTAAACATCTACACCGAGTCCCACAGAGCTCCGCTACGCTTCATACAACTGCACACAGCCCCACACTGGTTCGCTACGCTTTATACAACGTCACGCACATTCACACGGCTCCACACAGCTCCAGTCCGTGCCATTCCGCTCCGTTTGGCGACACGGGTACACAGAGTGTGTCCGCGATTAAATCAGCCGGCCGCGATGTCACCTCTCGCGCGCGGTATGCGGCTCGGGGTATCCTTGACAGGAGGTCGCCGGATCCTGGTGGCCCCCTGCGGCGCATGAATCACATGGCCCCGCCCGTCGGGGCCCCGGAGCGTCTTGTCGCCCCTCTCGCAAGGTGACAGCTGTCAGACGACTGCTATACTGCGCGTATAGCAAGCCCGTAACCCTTAACGGCGTGTAGGAGGCAAAAGCGTCTCTCCGCGTGAAGTCTCCTCTCGCGGACTATCGCGTCCGCTTTTGCGCTCTCAAGCTTTGCTCGCCGCGAGAGCTTCGAGCCCGCTTTGAGCCCGCTTTTGCGCCGGGCACCTGACACATTCCTGCTCCTATCGTAAATTGCCGTGGCAGTTTGAACCTTTCGGGAAGCGGCTCTTAACCGGAGTGATTAACTCGCTTGCCCGTGTTCCGCGCGACTCGAACACCGTTGTCCGAGGGACTTTCGACTGATTTTATTGCGATGCTCTTTCGCGAAGCAAGGACAACGTTTGTCCTCTGTCGCGTCACGCCATTTGTATCGTGGCCACCGACCTTGGACCCTCGCGTGCTGTCTCGGCGCAGAGCTGGGTACAGCACTGCTTCAAATAGTAGACTGTGTAGTCTATATATACAGAGTGTCCCAAAATAAGCGTAACTCGCGGAAATGGGAGGCTCCTAACGTGGTGTCGCTGATTGGTCCGTGTTTGAATGACGATTTCTTGAAGGACGAGTAAGTTTGCGAAGGTCCCTATGTGAAATGGGTTACAAACTACCTCCAAGTATTGATATGTTTATAGCGTAACCTAACATTAAGACTTGTATTTGTATCCATCATTATTTCACAGATTGTAAACCATCTATGTAAATCACTGTATCACTGTAACGTCAAATTGCAACATTGTAATTCTAAATTGTAAAGCGAAATGGATCCATCTAGTGGCCTAAAGAGCTTCGATAAAAAAAAGTATGCTATGGCTTACAGAAATGGGGCGGAACATCGGGTCAACGACAGAGGGGTTAAACACACGTGTCCGAGGAACTGTTCTCATCGGCGCGCGTCTCGAGCAATCAAGAAAATGGCTGCGAATAGTTCCACGCCGGTGCAGTAACGCAAGTCACCTTCGAAACGTTAAGCACGGTCCCGTTCCGGATTTCGTCGGGGTCCAAACGGAAGCGTCTCGGCGAATTATTCCGGAGCAAGAGAGGCCGGGAGAGAACAAGGGAGAAAGAGAGTGAATGCGACGACACGCGGGTTGTTTGACGAGCCTCGTTGCCGCTCATTACTCTCCGGTGGCCGCGTCATTTGTCTCCGGAGAATAATCGACGAGTCTCCTTCGAGCGCAACCCAAGAGAAAAAGGGAGAGAGAGACGGAACAAGAGAGGGGAGAGAGTAATGGTGGCTGTCGCTGCGCGGAGTCAACGAGAGCCCCGCAATTATGTAATCGCTGTGTCATTGCGTTAAAGTAATTCCATTAGCTAACGAACACACCGGCGGCGGCTGCCAACGAAAAAGCGTCTGACCCCGAGCGCCGGTTTACATTGTACAACGGGGGTCACGTTCTCACCTTCCGCTCGTTCCCCTTTCGCTTAACCATCCTCTATCAAAGCCACAGTCTTCGGGCCCTTCGACGCCGAGAGTCAATCGGATCGAAGACTTTAATGCCCTGTCGGGAACAACGATCTGCACAGTCACCTCGTGCACTCGATTCCTCGAGCGATTCCGATCTGCACTCCGCGCACCAGAAATCAGTTTTTCTAGAGGTGCACCGGGGTCCGTCGACTTTGTTTTATGGGCGATCCAATGTTTAGTTGGACGGAGGGATCGTTCGATAGTAATTTAACGAGGGGTGTATCGGACTTGTCGAACGACTGGTTATAGGATTTTTAATTTGAATGTATTTTTTTTAATTCTTTATTTATACAGGGTGTTCGACTACAGGTGGGAGAAAATTTACGGAGTGGTTCTTAACGATGATATAAGACGAAAATGAAGAATAAAAAAATTGCGATTTCGGCTTCGTTATTTAGCTATTAACAATTAAAAATCAACAACGCGTCTAACAAAAGTGTACATTGTGTACGTCAAAGAGTTCAATGTTGTCCAACGATTTGTTAAACATTTTCACCTCGCTAGGAAAAATTTATAATTAATGAACTTTACTAAAATATTAAAATCAAATAATTTATTAATAATTTTAATAGCTAAACGAAGCCGAAATCGCAATTTTTTTATTCTTCATTTTCGTCTTATACCATCGTTAAAAACCAACCCTTAAATTTTCTCCCACCTGTAGTCGAACACCCTGTATAGGTCGCATCAACATCTAGGTCATTAGCGACCACAATAATTACAATACAATATTTATACTTAGGGCTAGTAGTGATTATACTTAATATGTAACAATTCGATACATTATACATCATAGAAATTTATAGATACATTATACATTTGATTACAAAGAATGGTATATATTTATAGCTTTTAGGAATAATATAATTTTATTTGAGAATATTGACCATTCTAACTTCTGATCCTATTTATAATTTTGCTATTTGGACACTTGAACGTGTCATCCTTTCCTCATTGGAACAGTTGAACTCTCGAACATTTCATCATTTTGCAATTTAAACACCTGAATTCAACAGCTAGTAATCTCAAAAAGGGCAGTCTAGCTATTCGTTGTGTGAGCACACACCGCTAGACCTTGTATACGTACACAAGGATTGGAAGGGTTCGGGATTTCACTTATGATATCCTCATAATGCAAAGACTGGATTTCTTAGTAATCAAAATCGCTAGGTGAAAGATCAATCTAGAGTGCGATGTGGCTCAAAAGTCCTACGTTTCACATTTTCGACACTAAAATGTTGTCGAATAATGAAAATTACGTATCGTAAACGTAAAAAGTAGGACTTTTCATCTACCGATTTTGACTACTAACCCCTTCAATCCTCGTGTACGTATACGTGATCTAGCGGTGTGTGCTCACACAATGAACAGGTAGACCCTAAAAAGTTCGTGCATGTAACTACGAATATACATTTTTCCCTAATAATTTGAATGTAGTGAAAACAGTATATAAATGCAGTCTCAAAATCTTTCGAAATCTTCACTGCTTTGAGTTGCACACATTTTTGTCATAGATGGTTACGATTCATAGACGGTACTTTGAGCCGCAGCCGTGAGCGTCCGCCTGCGATAAAGGGGCGGTAGTTTTAAATCGATATACGCGGACCGGGGGCCGTGCAGTTTCTAACCTTGGTGTCTGGCTGTTCCACGGTCCGCGATAACCATCTAACAATCGCCAGAAATAGAAGGAACGAGCTTGTGCTCCGCAACCTTTAAATATAGGATCGACGATCGACGGGTCGCGAATCGGCGATCACGGAGACCGGAAGGAAGGAAGCAGCTCAGCCAACTTTCTTGCCATTCCCGAGGCTTAATAAAGCCGGTACGGCTACGGGTAACATAATAACGAGAACGGTGTACTAGACTGCTTCGAGTCTAGCTCGGTCGACTACCGCGTTCGTTCTTGGATATTCCCAGCTAGACGTCTAAGCGAACTTTCTTGGCGCGTTACCGTCTCTCGCGAGCTAACAAAGCTGCTTTCTTGTTCCGCCGCGGAAATGGAAGCGGCGAACGACTAATGGCCCTCGAGGTACCCGCATTTCCGCGGAATTAGCGCGACGACCGATGGCTGCAGGTGCCCCGCTGCGGAGAATCGATCATTCCTTTCCTGCGAGGGCAATAAATAGAAGCTCGCGATGTTTGTTGCTGGCCCCTTGATTGGCAGCAAGAAGAACCGCGATGGAAACGACCTGCCCGTCGGTTCTCTTGCACGAAACCGCTCTTTTCGCTTTCTTTCTGGCTTCCGGAGTCCTCTGATGAAATTCATTTTGCCTGCATGGACTGATCTACCTGAAGGTATCCTTCTCAATACGTTGAACTTGACTATTCGTCTATTTGGTTGCTTCACCCCTTCCGGACTCCGCTGATGAAATTCAGTTTACCTGTACGGGCTGATCTACCTGAAGGTATTATTGGGTTGTTTGTATCGTGAGGAGTTGGTACGAGTGATAGAGAGCGTGACGTGTAAGGGTTGGCAGCGCTAGGGTTCGAGGTTAGGATACCCTCTTTCTCTGCCAGTGTTGGTTGTAAATGTTGATTCATTCTTCGAAAAATTTCAGTCGCTTAAAGACAGTGCAACAGAATTTTTAACCGTGGTCTGATCATTTCTATCAAGACTGAATAAAATCCACAGGCTGATGATTAAATCGCTCTTGTGGGATTTTAGGGGTTGACTGTTCGGCAGCCAACGTGTCGGTACGTCTAGCATGATTTCCTTGGTTTCTGCTGCGGAAGAAGAAGGGGTCTTGTTCCCGGAGAGCGGAGGCCGAAGAGGAAGGTGAGGAGGAATCGGGTTTCCTTAAGTTACAACCGAGTCACCGGTGGTTCTCGACGTAATAAGGTCGATAAGCCGAAGACAGGGCACGAGTCGTCGCAAGAAAGAAGCCGACGGGACGCGGACGGGACGACGCGTCGAGGGACACTCGTCCCGCGAGGGGACAAGGTCCGAGCACACGTATCGTTACACACGGCGACACCAGAAAGCCCGGGGACGTCATTGCCGAGTTATCCTCGCCTTCGCCGACAGGTTGGCGTTAATCACGCCACGTGGATCCACGGTACGGACGTTCCCGAATCGTCGATACATCAATGTCCATTAAATCCCCTTGGACGAGGAGAGCTCTCGCGATTTATATAGGTCGCAACGGTGCCGCGGCGAAAGTTCCTCGCGATCGCTGGATATTCCAACCGCTTCGCCGACCAATGGAGAGTATCTTTTACTTCATTTTGGTTTATTAACCCTTAGCACTCGTCGCGCGGGTTACCTATCAACACTTGACCGTTCTTGGGAACTCTAGACACACAGCATCGTGGCAGATTAATCCTTAGTAATCGAGGAGTAACTCAGAGTCACCGGTAAAAATTGATGTATCATTGTTATATAATATTGTTTCCATTATTAAATGTCTTTGTATCTAATCAATTACTGTACATTTAAGTGTTGCACGAGGTATTACAATAATTTCCTATCGATGAAGTGAAACAATCATGTGCAACAGAATAATTCTAGGTCGACTATCTCTCCTGGACATATTTGTGAAAAGAATATCGTCTAATTAAAATTCTGACAGGATTATTAATTATTCAAAAGGCAAAGTGATGAAATGTTTAAATGTTCCTACGCCCAAGTCTTGAAATGTTGAAAATACTGATAAGTTGAAATGTTCGAAAGCCTAATTGTTGGGTATTCGGCCTAATGCCCGCAACCCCGTGTTTGAACACTCATATTTATCTTCTGAGCGTAACAAACCCTGCATCTGCTCACAAATCTCGCAGTTCCACCCCTTTCCGCGCGCACGGGGAAGTTAAAAAATGATCGGAGGAGCGAAAGAACGGAAGAAAGGAAGAAATAGAGCAGAGGCGAAGCAAAGGGGGAAGCAAGCGGCGCACGGTGCCGTTACAGAGAAGTCACGACCCTCGCTCGATCGTTTTCCCCAGGGTGCCGCGAGCGTAAAGCTTTATGCACGCGTTTCCATCATACTGCTCGGCGATTAGGACGTATCGCCGTTAAAAATGCATGCAATTAGCGTCGCGGCGCGCGTTTCTTCTTAGGAGAGCGTTCCGACCCCTTTCTTCGCCGGGTGACAAAATTACGATCTACCGGGTGTCGTTAATATCAGCGTCTCGCGGAGGGAGGATGAAGGGATAAAAAAAAACGCAAAGGGAGAAGATACCGGTGGGGAGAAGGAGGATGATCTGCGAGATACCGGCGGCTGCTCGAAACGGCCGCGTAATCTACAAATGTAAACGTACTGCCGTAATCAAACGGCCGCGAACCGAGCTCTATACTGTACGTGTAACCGTGCTATACTGCGCGGAAATTGCAACGCAAGGGGAAAACCGAATTGCAACTCTCGCGTGTAGAACGATATTCTACGCGGGGGTGATGTTGCGCACACTTTGCTGCAAACCCCGTGATTTCTATCTACGAGTCTACAAAATGCGCAGGCTTTCAACTTTTTCTTAATGCTTAAAGAGTGAAATGAGTTTGAGAACGTCTCGGTGATTATTAATTCTACCACCTCCCCACTTGGTGTAACATTGTTGTACTCTATTTAAAGAACTGAATCTAGCATCTTGATAAAAAAGCAAAGTAACAGATTACAGCACTGTATGTCTCCCTGGAAACCATGTAACGTATGTTTGACAATTTGTTTCGTACAACATATAACTCGTGAGTTATTCGAGACTTAACTTGCATACCGTTTTCTGTGGTGTACAGTCTTTTTAAACAATTTTTTGGGTCGCGTTGAACGAGAGGCTACCGTGTATCATATGTGAAAGACAGGGAACAGCGAAGGGTTGGGACGGTCCCGCTTTCAGCAAGCATGTCTCCCGATTCCTCGGGATCCCCGGACAAGCGGGATCGGTGTATCATTGCTGTTAGGACATTTATGAGCCGGTCGGATTCGCGGCAATAACGAACGAGCGAATCGCGCGCGAACGAGGACCATTTATTTCTCAAACTGAGTTACGAGGAACGCGACGCGTCCGGTATAGGCTTCTCGATAAATTACAGGACAAGGCCTGGTGCCCGGCCGCGCTGAAGCCTAAGACCAGACCACGAGGCCGGGTCCTCGTTTGCTCGATTCCCTGTTATCCCCTAATCAAGATCAAAAGCTGGTAGTCGCGCGAAAACCGGCGCCACGGCCACCGTCGCACGGACTCGTTAAGCTTGCCCGCGGTAAATTAGTGGCGGCCTCCTTTTGCCGGCCAACCACGATGACAAATAACGATAAATGTTGCAGGGGGACTTTCCCAGATTCCTTCGAATCGATCGGCAGTCCTTGTCCGATCCTGCAGAGTTCAGCGACTGGGTGCAATAATTTCTCAAACGAATCCTTTGAACTGTTCTGATTTTTGCGACCAGGGAGGACCTCGCCAGAAAACCTAACAAAATTATCGAGCAACATCCATACCTTCACCGATACTGTAAAAATATCACTGCGATGTGAAACCGGTAATTTCCGACTGCTTTTTAACTTCCCGATTCATAGGGAAGTTACTGTAATTACCCCGAAAATCGAAAATTGATTTTTTAGCAGATCTTCACGTTTCATGGTCATTGGAGTCATTTTAGACTATTTTTATCAAATAGTTAGTATGTGTGTGTGTGTATGTGTGTGTGTGTGTGCGTGCGTATGGCCGTTTTTATGTTATCAAATGTTTCGTTAACGTTTTCTGAAAAAGTAACAACGCGATCAAAATGATGAATGATGCAATCGACGTGCCCCGTCGTAGCTTAGAGCTGATTAGATTTTGGTCCATATTGGTCAAGCAGTTTTTTAGTTTTTTTTAGTTTTTTTCGAAAGAAGTTCATTCAACAATGCAATTTATACGAGAGGATGGAAATTTTCCACCAAATAAAAAACGTAATTATATATATTTCATTTTTATTTAAAAAAAATTTTTTTTAATTTAAAAAAAAATTTTCTTTTAATTATGCAATTAATGCTAATGTTACCGCTTACAACTAACAAATCGGGAAGTTCTTTGTGTGGCTCGTGGAGAGTCACACACAAAATTTAAAAAAAACATTAATAGCTGTATGCCCCACTAGTTTCTTCTTTGATGTTTCTGATTTTTTACAACCAGGATACTCGACTTGGAAATCTGAATTAACTACTGTGTGTGTATCAGTTTGATAACTGCTCGATCTTTTTTAAGAATATTCGCGTAGGATTAAATTAATAAAATAGGCTGAAAATTGATGTTTTCTATTTTACCCCGTAACTACCCTGTCTTGGTTTCAATTTGGTCCACAGGCATTTTAGTGACTATAATAAATTGGTACTCATGGAAATTAAAAGTTCTTGAACTTTAGTCCCTATTGTATTAAGACAGCCGAGCTGAAGCTCATCGGAAGTCTTCCGCCGCTTCAACCGTGAAAGTTCCAACGTTGGGAACAGTAACCATTGCCAAAGGAAATGTAAAACGTTGTCCACGTTCTCCGAGCAACGATTTCCCGATTAGCCATTCTAAATTCAGCTGTTCAACGAACCTGAAAATTACTTCGACAATCGCAAACGAGCCTCGTCTAGCAATCAAATCGTTTTCTTCGTCGGTGGACTTTCTTTTACAATAATTCGCATGATTTGTTCGAGACGTTTTTCCAGCCGTTCACTCGCGGGAAAGAAGCGTTGAGAAGTTAATTAAAGAACAGAGGATCGGTACAAGCTGACTCGTTTAACGATCTTCCAATTCATTCAGCTGCTTTCTCCGACATTGTGGCCAGAAAATATGTCTTTATCTCTTCGCAGGACACGAGTGAGACACATACAGTCGGTCAAAAAAGTCTCCTTACTCTCTTCAAAACACTTTCCGCAAACATAACTTGAGTTTTTTCAAGAAGAGTTGTTCTACTGAATAATGTATAAATTTTGAGACAATTATAATTGATAGGAATTGTGGAAAAAAATTTCGAAAAACAACTTTCAGCGTTTCTCTCGAATTGTTCCAATTTTAAACGAGCTGCTAAACTAATGCTTTTAATGTCTCAAAAGATCTCGAGTCGTTGGAATCCATTTTAAAATGGTTACTCCGTCTTAAAGCGTGTTCGAAGACTCTTTCGACTGACTGTATGCGTGTCCGACTGTTATCGATAAATCGCGATGGATTTGTCGTAACGCCTCAGCTTTTCGAGTTCTAATTGCCAAGGCAAAAACGATCTCGATTCGTCTCGCTTCCCGGTAGACAGGCCCGATAGCGACGAGTTAAACGACTGGCACTCCGAAGACAAAAAGCTTCCTGTCTCATGATAATTAAGTTTCTTTGTCGTGTGTGGGCGCAACTCCTCGTTTTTGAGAATGTTGCAGGAGTGCTGGTTTTTGATCCTATAAAAGGGAAAGTTCGACGATCGTATCGAATGAAAGAATATCTGTCGATATATTCTCGCAGCTTCGAGCATAATCCGCAGTCGATGAAATATCGCCATTTTGCAAAAAGATGCAGTTGGGAATGTGATACCTTTCTTCGCGTCGAGAGAAAGTTATTGTGGACAGAAAAGAATTTGTTGGGTTGATGGAAGTTGAAAGAAGGAGTTGATAAGTTACATTACACTTTGTTGAAAGTAGAGAATTTGTGACTGACAGGGTTCATGCCCTTTGTTGATTTTATGCATTTACGATAGAAATATATTATTTCACTATGGCCGTCAATATGTATATTGTCCAGGCGATTGATGTGTGCCAATAATTTTCAATCAGTAAATCATGCCATTAACTGCCTATAAATAATTCACCGTGAATTTTTTGCCACGCAACCGCAAAAGGACAATGCTAATGAATTCTTTCGGTGACCTTTGAGCCGACACTGTTGACGCCATCGGATGTTGTCAGTCGTGCGAAAAATCTGCCGGTCGAAAGATTCGGTGTAGATCGATCACGACGCGAGGGGACAAGATCCAAGGATCCAGGATCCACGGCGACACCGAAACGTCTCGCTCGATTTTGACAGTCCCCACTGTCCCGCGCCATGATGAATGAAGGACCCGCGAGGAACGATCGACGTAATCGTAAATCTCTCGACTCGGTGCTATTGTGAAGTCACTCGTCATCCGTTTCGATCTTGTCGCACCTCGCGTTTACTCGCTCTTACCAGCTGGGACTCGCTCGTTTACTCGCTTGCACGCTTGCTCGCGCGGACGAGCAACGATCGAGCAAACTGAGGTCAGATCGTTATCGGGAACGGGGGAAGCCCGGCGAACTCGATTCGAATTCCGATTAAGACCTTTTAGAACGTTCGTAAATGTCGTACAAGGCTGTGAAATCGACGGGAACCCGCGTCCTCGTGAACCATCGCGATCCTTCTTCATCGACTGACCCGATGATGCGCTCTTAGACTCCACTAGTCGCCATCTTGCACGCGATGCAAAAAGGGATGGAAAATAATATTGAAGAAAAATTTCCTGAAATACTTTCAAACGCGTACACTCCAAATTTTCGGTATTTAATTATGTATCCAAAGTGAGTTCAGTCCCTCTACTAGCGCCGTAATATACAGGGTGTCCCAAAACTACCCTAGGAATCGAAAATGGGAAGTACCGTGGGTCATTTGAAACTACATTTTCCTTTACACAAATGACGTCCGCGGCTTTGTTTAGGAGTTATACCTAGTTAGACCTAGACGCGAGTTAGCATAGTCTACCCGACGCGCCAACTGTCAATTGGCCGAACGTGCCACCGCATGTCCAGATCGCGCTCTTATTGGTCCGTGTTTTTCGTTAATAACTCCTAAACAAAGCCGCGAACGCCATTTTTGTAAAGGAAAATGTCGCTTCAAATGACCCAAGGAACCTCCCATTTTCGGCTCCTAGGGTAGTTTTGGGACACCCTGTATTTACGAAGTTCTACAAAAACGGTTTGTAACACGCTGTACCTAACTGACATTATCAATTTGGAATAGTGTTCTTCTTAGTAATGAATCTGTCGAACAGTACAAGATGAACTGGATGATTTCACTGGGAGATTCGGTGGTCGGCAAAAATGCACGGAAAAAGGGTTATCGCACGGTGATTAAGATCCAGCTATGGTGTTCAACGGGCAAGAAACTTTTGCTGGGTTTATGCTCTTTTTGCCGGGCCTTTTCCCCCGGAAAGGATCGGGGCCCGACCGGCTAGCGGCTGCGACAACAGAGAGGATGAAACGGGACACTGAAAAACAGAGGACGGACGACAGTAATCGCTTCTGATTATCGGACCGAGCGGACAGATTACGAGCACAGGACGGGCAACATCTGTTGCTCCTTTAGCGGGCCGTGGCTACACATCGCGAAGAAACATTCCTCTCGTACACGGTTGTCGCTTGCGAGAGCAAACCACCTTTCATTTGCTGCCCGCGCCAGCCGATTAATTCGTTCGGGACGATGATTCTTCTGATGACCAGTGGATTGCCGTTCGGGACGATGATTCTCCTGATTACCAGTGGATTGCCGTTCGGGAATGACGAGGTTGATCGAACGGTGAGCTTTAAAAATTCCAGCCACTAGGGACTAGAAACTAGGAAGAATGACCAGGAACTAGGGACTACAAGTGACCAGGGACTAGGGACCAGAAACTAAGGACTAGGAAGTGATCCAAGGAAAGTATGTAGTCATTTAAAACCTGTCTTTCCTCGCCACACATTCGATCAACCAATTGTCGCCCATGGGTACGTGACTAATCAACCAATCTTCATCTCGCAGATCTTTAAACTAATCAACTTCGACGCAGAAAATATACGCGAACTAGAAAGTCCATTCCTATCCTGTACAGCATTAATATCATTTCATTCGAGAGAGTCCATACAATAATTTGCTACAAATATCGGCTGTTACAATTGTGGCACAGCTCTCTTTCCCAGCTAAAAATGATTATCTTCCTGCAATTAATCATTCGAAAATTACACGTGCCCGAGAAAGATTCACGGGATTCGAGATGTTGGGAAAAAAGCCAATTATTTCAGGATCGGTTATTAGAAATCCAACAAGACAGAGTGAAATGACCGCAACAGAGTAATCGATCGGTCACTCCCGAAGATCCCCGAGAGTTCCCATTTGCCGCGGAGCTTTTTCCGGGTAATGTGCTCGCGCGAACGCGCGCGTTTACCACTCGAGCCGAACGCGAACGTGTAATCGGATTACGGAGAGAAACGATTGCGAGCCCGTGCGCGATTTATTGCCGCGTTGACGCGCCCGGCCCCGATGAACTCGATATTCCGCGGGTTTGCGCACACAGTTTGTACCGTTAAGCGAAACCCGCGTGCGCGCGAGTGCCCGGGCATTATTAGTCCGCGAGTAATTTGTTTTCTTGCGAGAGTCGCCTAATGCGACAATCCTTCCAGCTCGGTTTATCAACCGTGGGTACCGTTAGCAGAACGTGCTGCTGTCATCTAATTTCTGCCTGTAACGCGTGACCGTTTCGCGCGCGCGGACGTGCGGATCGAGATTTCCGAGAGGTTTTGCGCGCGGAGCACCAGGAATATAGATCACTCGAGAGGCTCCGTGCAGGAAATTGCAAAAACCTTCCTGGTCACTTACGGTGCCGGGATGATCCCTGATATCCTCGAAAAAGTTGCTATTAACGTGACCATTACCTTTGCTCGGAATAGAACCACTGAAAATGTAAGGATGTTGTTAGAATGTGTTGTGGTTTCA
Source organism: Lasioglossum villosulum (assembly GCA_963971365.1). Taxonomy (NCBI): domain Eukaryota; kingdom Metazoa; phylum Arthropoda; class Insecta; order Hymenoptera; family Halictidae; genus Lasioglossum; species Lasioglossum villosulum. Next base: position 5,685,971 of record OZ020497.1, on the reverse strand, counting down.
GATGTCGTTGACGTCTTCCTGCCCTGAAGCTTGAGCAACGGCTTGTGGGATGAGTAACAGCGGATTTTATGCACTTATAACAAAAATGAGTAGGTGTAATTTAAAACATTGAAAACATAAACGAATTTAAGAATACTGTTATAATATTTTCAACCCATTGAACATTCGCAAACCAAGCCTTTCCCAATCACATTCATCCTCTTGCTAATCAACTCCACCCTCTTCGAGTTCAAACAGGAGGGAAATTTGAACACTTTCAACGTTACATGGATTAAAAGTTATTTACAGAAAACATCTCATTGACTATTAGTTTTTCATCCCTTTACAATCTTTTGTTCATAAATCCCAACAGAACCTAATCCATGCCTAGACTGATTTGCATCCAACTGGAGTGACATAGAAATTTATTTTCTCTCGTAATAATTTAAAACATTTAAAACATAAACAAATTTAAGAATAGCGTTTGAACATATTACGAGAGAAAATAAATTTCCAGGTCACTCCAGTCGAATGCAAATCAGGCAAGGGATGAGTTAAGGTTTGTTGGGAACTATGAACAAAAAATTGTAAGGGGATGAAAAAGTAATAGTTAATGTTCTGTGTAAATAATTTTTAATTGAAATAATGTTGAAAGTGTTCAAATCTTCCACCTGTTTGAACTTGGAGAGGGTGGATTTGATTAGCAAGAGGATGAATGTGATTTGAAAAGGCTTGCGAACGAGGGAATATAAACTGCAAAACGGTGGATTTTCAGTGCAGAAATCGAATGACAGGGTCCCAGAAGAATGCAGGCATGGCGAAGCCATTGGAGCATGAGAGGGGACTGCGAGCGGGGTCCGAAAAGTCACGGGGGGAGCTAGCTCCGCTAGCTTATGCATGGAAGCCGATCGACCGTCAGCATTGACAGTTTTTGCGTGGTGTCATTATGGCCGGCGACGGCACAAAAGACCGTCGTCGACCGGTCAGCCATCCGTGACGAACGCGGCGACTCCCGAAAGAAAGAGGAGATCTTGCGCTGCGGAAAAGAGAGCACGAGGAGGACGATGATGGAGAGGAACAGGCGGAAGAAGGATCACCAGGGTCCACTGAGAAAGAAGGACGAAACGAAAGCCGGGAGGAGACCGTGGGACGTCGGGCCTGGGTCGGGCCGAGTCGGGCCCCGGGCTCTTATCATCGCCAGGCAATCGGCGAGAGGCGACACTTTTGCCCCGGCTTTTGCTCCGGTTTTGCTTTCCTTTTGCTCGGCGTTTGCTCCCTTTGTCTTATACACGGTCCAGAAAATTAATACCAAGGGAGGCAGAGAATAGGCGGCCGTGCGTGTCCGCTCGGATAAGCGAGACGATGCTCGCTCGGCTCCTCGGGCCACGATGAAAAACACCCGGGGAAACGGGAGCACGTCGATCTGCTTCGTAAAAGGAGTTAGCCAGGTTGCGGTTGCGTGTACTACAATGTACGAAGCACGTCGCCTCGCGACGTCCACGCCCGTGAAATCGTTCTCGACGGACTGAGAGAACCTATATCCTCCATGGTTCAGGAGTTTCAGGCCTGTAATCCGAGGCGAGCGCTGCCACGGCCGACCTGCCGGCGAACAGGTCCAACGATTACTTGGAAGTGCTCTGGTAGAACAATTCTTCCTCCTTGACTATGCCAGTGTCTCCAAATATGCGAAAAATTCGAGACCAAAGTGTCAATCACGCGGGGACACGATCGGTTGCAATTTGTTTTATTTCGAATGATATTTTTTTGCGAAACCTTGACCTGCATACTGCTGGCGTTTCTCCGAGTAAAATGAGCCCACGCATGATATTCTTTAATTAAAATACGATGTTGCGATGCTAGATGAAATGTGCACTAATCTGTACTGAATTTTAGATCAACCTGTTAGATGCAGAAAGTGTTTTTTTTCGTATAAATATCAGTAGTTTGATAACAACGATTCGTGCAAAGGCAGCGATTTCGAACACCTCGTTAAATCGGCGAGTACCGGTATCCACTTACGACAAATCGACGTAGTTTGACAGACCGAGCAGGGTAAACACCTCCGAGGTTGTGATCGAGCAGATAAAAGGAGATAGAAGAGGACAGCAACCGGGTAACTGGGAATCAAAACCACTAAGGAGGTGCACGTGCAGGTTCGTACACGTTGTCGCTCGGTTTGCCTGAAATCGGTCGATTTTCGTTGAGCCGCGAGATCGGATGCCAACAGCTTTTTCATCGATCCGACCGAGTTCATCTGCGGAGAAGTTAATCGAGCTCGGCCGATCTCATCCGCAATCCGCGGCCGAGGAAAAACCGTGACGATCGTATCTGCGGTTACAAAGTAGACTGCCGATATTACGTATTCGATGGGATTCCTTCCTTGAACTGATCGCTGGATCTTCTTAAGGGGACTGCTTTCGAATGCTACTTCTTTCGTTTTTCTTTTTTTTTGGAGAAATTGTTACACTCTTTGCAGTAGGATTTTGCATACACTTTCGCAATATTTGAAGTACATTGTTTGAAGTGAAACTTCTTTGCTAAGGGTAACAATTTCCTGATGTAACGGAAGTCGAAACTCGAGTGGCGCGAAAATTTAAACTAAGAACGAACGGAGAAAAATAATAATTTCTTACCCCGACGGGATTCGAACCCCTGTCTAGTTTTTTATTTTTATTTACATGAATTACAGTAATATAATTAAATACATTACTGACACATTAGATATATATTTTTTTTTAAACATCCGTGTGTGGAACAGAAAAAAAATCGTGTGCGTGGAAACCACCCGCGACAGAACTGAAACTTATTGCTTATTAGGTACAGATACGGATAAACTATTATACCTAATAAACAATAAGTTTCACGTCTGTCGCGTGTGATTTCCGACACGTATGATTTTTTTTAAGCGATAAAAGATAGGATACAATGTAATTATGCTAACGAAGTCATGGCTATCACCGACTGTGTTTCGTAATTAATGGACAATTTTGATTTGAAATAAACATCCGCGCTGGTAATAAAAACGAAAAGGCTTGAGACTAGCGACAGAGCGGACGTTCCATCGACGGATAGAGCAACACCGGTTAATTGGCGTATCAATCCCGTCGGAAACGGGAGATAACTCTTCGAGAGGCAGAGAGGCGATCGAGGTCCCGGCAGGTTAATAAAGTTACGGCAGCTCATGCGGCCGGCCGATTAAGCGTGTTTCGGCTGACGCTCGGACCACGTCGATTAATCGAATATGAAAAATCGGCAGGCTCGAGAGAGAAGCGTAAACCCGTGAAACCCGTAACCGGGACGAGCCTGTCCCGGAATTGATATTGCGAGCGGGACGGCTGCCGGACGGGAACGTGTGCTATGGGAAATGAGATAACGGTGCGGCGCAGCTGCCGCAGTGGCAATTACTTACTTATTAAAAGACCGAGATGGACTGCATTACCGCGGACGGTGCATCGAGGCCGATATACGGCAAAATCGACCGGTTATTTCTATCTATATCTCTTAATTTGCGAACGCTGTTTTACCATTGCCACGGCATTATTAATTTACAAAAACAGAAGATTGTCGGCGAAGGAATAAGAGTTGCTCAATTATTAAATTAAATTGATACATTGTGACAAATTTTATATCAGTACCTATTTGGGCGTAATCAAGTGAACTTAGTACTAGATCAAGTACCAGTACAACTATTATAAAATTGTAAATAAATTAGTAATAAATTTGTAAAACTCAATTCTTGGACCCTTCTTCCTTGAAAGCAAACAATTGTTTAAACATTTTCTATTTTGTTACAGATAAAATAATAATAAAGAATAATGATGTTATCGGCGCAATGGTTCCATCAAATTGGGCCGAAGACATCATTATTCTGTATTAAACCAATTTACGATCGATAGAAAAGAAAACAAAATAACAACGTTCTAAATATTTTTAAATATATCCGAAACTTCACATTGGTGAGTAACTTAACATAGGTGAATGTAGCCATAGTCGCTACACCTCTATCATAGGGGTAGCTACAGGGCAAACAGCGTTTAATGTTCAGTTCTGCTTGACAAAAAATTACGAAAAAATTCATGAACGTTCCTGATGGCACGCACGACCTCAAAGTTTTTCCGAATTTTCAACTGCAGATTCGATGTTTAAACTATTCCAGAGTGTAGGTCAGGTTTCTAAGATCGATACATTTTTTTGAAAAATTTGCAAAAAATTTCTTCGTAATTTTTTGTCAAACTTCGATCCATTTAAAAGACTTCGTCACCGTAAAATAGTGAATTCAGCTGGATTCTTTGTGGAGCGGTTTCAGGATAGCGTGTGGTAGCAGAAACAATTTTCTCCACTTTGATCGAGTACTGTGCGAACGTGTACAACAATCGGGCCCGATGGGCCCGAAGAACGCAGCCGATCTCAAGCGAGCAATTAACAGAAACAAGAAAGGGGGATGTTTCTTTGGTAATTATAGCCGCATCGGAGAAAACGCTCGGTACGCCGCGCTCGAAAATCGATGGGGAATACTTTCTGTTGGGAAAAGGGGAGGAGATCGTTTGTATAGCGATTCCGGTGCGATCGCCGCGGCCAAAGGAGACCGTCGCTCAGGTAATAACGACGCACGATTAATTTGCATGGTACGCCGGCGCAATCGGAATCGCTGTTACACGATTCGAGAGCCATAAACGAGCAACGCGGCTCGAGATCGGATCGTGTACCGCACACGGCAGATCGGTATCTGCCTCGGAGTGCTCCTCGGACCCCGGTGTATCGATATCGTGTGCCGCTGCCGTGTCGTAACGACTTTATAACGGATATATCGGTGCCGGGATCGAAGAGAGAGAGAGAGAGAGAGAGAGAAAGAGAGAAAGAGAGAGAGAGAAAGGAGGAGACCATTGACGTCAATTTTCCTCTCGATCGCTGCTTCGTGACGGCCCTTTGTTATGTTTGTATAATGTCGAGCGCGGACACGACAATCGTTGTTGTATGTAATCGCCGGTGAATTACATTCAATCGAGAGTCGTTTTAATCGGTCGCCGATAGAATATCGTGCAACCGGACTCGCCGTGTGGGTGGTGGACACCGAGATCTGACAAAGCATGCGGGGGAGTAATCTAACAGAGGCTTCGGAACTTTAATCACGATTTCTTAAAATTTTATTTGTGTGTACACATGAAAATTGTCTCATTCGGTCGGAGGAAATATTTGTTTTGAGCAATTCAGTGCTTTTTTGAACGTCGGATTATTAATAATTTTACTAAATGTTAAATTTAGTAATTTTCATAGACTATCAATATTTTCGCATTCTACGAATCTCTTCACGCGTTTACTGCGAAACTTCGCAGTCTATTAGTGCGTCTCGCATAGCGTTCGACCAGGAAAGAGGAAGATAATCGTACCGACGGTGATCGTAAATTGTTCGCCTGTTAACCGGATGCGTTTTCCATTACGAAAACACATGGACATGGTTAGGGATGATTGATAACGACCCCGAGCGAATAGTATCGTAATAAATCTGGTAGGATGTAATTGAGTCTATTAAGTGGAGGAAATGAAGCGTGCAGAGCTGCGAAGAAAAGTGTGGATGGAACGATGAAAGAGTTAACGTTAAGCGAGCATCCGATTAACTTGGATTACCTTCGGATGGCGGTGCCTGGGTCTCTCGTGACCCAGACGATTTTATTCTCGGGTTTTGGGATACTGAGCTCGCTAGACGGCGAGCTAGCTACTAGCTACTAGCTAGACAACGTGGTAGCTAGATAGCTCGCTGGATAGCGAGATCGAGTGGGTCCTCGACGCTGCGGTGCAATCAATTTGCAGAAGCGCGGGTAAGCCGCGCCGATGCGATATCGCGGCCGGAACGGATTTGCGGTGTGACCGACGATGCGTGACGCCGCGGAAGACCACAACAGAGAGGGGCCGCCGATTGCGTACGCTCCACTTTGCCGTGTTGCACCGTACGCAAAGGCGAAAAGCTTGCGTGCCATCGCGTCGAGTATGTATGCGAGCCGTTCCTCGCCAGGTCACGTCATCCGAGCCGCTATCTTTTCTGTCAGTATCTGATAGCTATCTAGCTCAGTACCATAGCTAACTCTAGTATCTAGCTATCTAACCCCCTCGGTATCTTTCTATCAAGTTACCTAGCTATTGAACTATCTAGCCGAGTAGCTAGATGGTGGGTACCTAGCTGAGTATTTATCTCCCAATTGTCCCAGCCATAGGATTACTAGTCTCTCTCTCTCTCCGTCTACCACAAAACCAAGTTAAAAATGAATTTGCAGGCCGGGCCACCGGCAGCAAACAAATTACAGTGCAAGTGGCGGATCCGCTGGCGCGAGAAGCCGCTTCTCCTGGAAACGATTAACCTTCGTCCGCATAGTTGACCTCCTAGGTCCTCGGCGCGGCCGCGTAACGAGGAGAGTAGACGAAGAAACGAAACTCTCTCGCGAGGCGTTTCGGAGCGGCCGACTTTTCAGCGAGGGCAGCAGAGCTGGGGCGTTTACGCGCACGATACCAACGTAACGAGCAATTGGCAAGGCGTTTTGTCGGCCGCGTTAAAGCGAGAACACACGGCCGAGCCCGGCTATTTTTGAGTAATTACCGGTATCACGCGACGGTCGAAGGTGTTACTTGGTTGCAAACCTAGGATCGAGCTCTCCTTCTCTATCCGCCCCTCTTCCTCGTTCGTTGCTGCAGCCCGGCTCTGGTTTTCCCTTCGCAGACGGCGCGGGTCTCGGGGCGGTTCAGCGAAACTTGGAAACTGGTAGTTCGACGGTCGCATGACTCCGATAAACGATTATGCCGGAACGGACTAACGGAGGGGCCCTTAACGACCGGTTGCTTCATTGCTTTCTCACGACACCGCCGACACCTGGGCTTAGGGGACCGAGGATGCACGACGATTAGCTGCCGGGTTAATTGACCGAATTGAACCGCGCCTCGAGTGTCTTTTCGAGCTTGCCACCCTCTAATCCTAGCTACCAAACGCGCAGCAGCTTTTACACAGGCTTTAAATTCAGCTCGGCTACGATTCCAAGTTGAAATTAAACGATCTGCATAGAAGGCGATGTTTCGTTCGCAGACAATGGCAAAATAATATCGTGCTTGGACTCGTTTCACTGAGGAAAACGTCACGTTCTCGAAACCACTCCAACTCGATGAACATCTCTCGAAGCATAATTTGATCATCTACGAGTTTCAAAATTCCCCGAACAAGCCACGCAAATCTACCGTAAAATCAAATTCTCCCGAACACAAAACGAACTGGCTGTCAAAGCCCGCAGCTCTCCGTGGCACGAGCTGCTAAATCGGCCAATAACAAAATTGCCGAGCCACGATTAGCGTAACATCTAAATATATCGCCTCGCGTATCGGCGTAATACGTGCGATTTATAACGCAATTTACATGCGCGATTTGATAGAAGAAATTCTATACTACACTTTCCAGACCCCGCGTTTTCTTTCGCATTACGTTAATGGGCAAAGCTATTAGACGCACGTATAGGCCGGCTCGCCGAGGTAACACAGGCGAAGAAGAAAACGGTGTCACGTGTTCGGGGTACTAAGTTATCGATTAATGTCTAAATTACAATCTGTCGGTACCCTTTACGCGTTCGTTAAGTCGAAGTTTCGAGCCTCGGCGAGACTTCCCAGTCGATTTCTCAGCCGTTCGTGACGTTTGTTGCGCGGCCGAGGAAATCAAACCGATTTCAGTCGATTTAATCCGTTCGGCGCCGAGAGAGGGAACCTGTCCGAACCAACAATTTCCATCTCGGTCACGGAACAGACCGGAAACCAGTTACCGGAATCATGTCATGTCCTTTCGGCTGCCTAATCTTCGAAACAATTCTTAAGACGCTAGTCAACGAGCTCTACCAGTCACGGAAACCCGGCGAACCGGTTCCACTTGCCCCCGGAACCGCGTCATTCGACCACTTCATTTCAAAGGATACTTTTCGGAGAGCGATCTAAAGCGATCACGGAACGGAACCGCCGCGCCGGGGATTCCGTCGAAATTCTGGCGGAACTTCGCCGACTTCGAAAACTGGTAACGCTAGTCTGCAATTATGGAAAAAGTTCCGCATCAAATCGACGGCTCCGACGTGCTGCAACCACTTTCTTTTCGGCACCGTTTCGGAGACTTTGCGTGCACGTGAAGTAGACTCTGTTAGGGTAATATGCATAGCGCAGATTTCAGATACGGTTTTTATGTTCCAGGTGAACTGTCGTATTTTTTGTAATTTTGTATTCGTTTGGAGTATATTCCTAGTTTGACGTTCAGTGTTCAAGTATCAATGTTCAACGATGGTCTTGGTTCTAGGTGCACGATTTAATGTTCGGGATTCGAAATTCCATATTCAAAAGTTCGGATTGAATGACCAAGGCTCAACGTGTGAACCAATGTTCAATGTTGACCATCGAAGGTTCAAGAATCAAGTTTCAACATTAAACATTCAATGTTGAATTTACGAGGTTAGTAATGCAACGTTCCAGGATCATGATTCACGAGGGGAGGTTCAGGGTTCGTGGTTCGAAGTTGGAAATTCATGTTTCAATCTTCAAGGTTGATGGTACGAACCCTACCTCAGAGATTCGAACTTCAGGATGCTACATCGAAGGTCCTGCAAGTCGCAGCATTCATAAAGCTGCACAATGAAGCCTACAGAAAAAGTATCGTGTGCGTCCGCAGGTAGGCTTCGAAGAAGCGATGTCCCGGGTTTGAGAAAGCGAAGCGTTCGCATCCCCGAGATCAGATTCGGTGCGCGCGTAGCCGGGTGGCTTTCTCGAGCGGGTCGGAGCGCGGGCGAGTGGCTCTCCTTCACAGAAAACGACAATTTTTCAATGTACCGGAAACAGGTACGAAAATTGTGTACGACGGCGCATGAAATCGCGGTGTAAGAGGGCCGTGCAAGTAAGAGAGAGTGAGAATGAGCCAGAGAGAGAGAGAGAGACGGACTGGAGGTCGTGTAGCGTGTTTATCGACGCGAACGTTATCGCGAGCGGATCTTCCGCGAAGAGCAGCAGTCGTTCGGGTGGTACCAATTTGTCGTTCCTTTATCAAGCGTCATCTGATGGCGACCCGACACCGCGCTCCGCCGAATGGCAACGTTACCTTGAAGTGACACCGGCCACAATGGGAACAAAGCGGCGCGGCGCCCTCGCCGGGGTTTTGTTTCATTCCGCGGTGGACAAGCCGCGTTATTTGTCACGCATTTTGACCCTCGCCGATTTCATCTTGAATATTTTTCTCTGCCTCGCTCTCCGCTCCGCTCTTCGCGCAAACTTGCGCGCTCTCGTACACGGTCGCACTCGCGCCAATTCTATGGGGCCCCATCACTCGCTCTCTCCCTCTCTCTCTTGCCAGGGCCTCGCCTGCCACTTCAACGTCCCGCCAACAAAAACCGCTTGTCCGACGCGCAACAGTCAACAGACACGGAGCGAACGGGATCGAGAGGCAAGAAGGTGTCCTTACCGATCTGATAGTCGCACATCCTCTCGACCGTTTTCAATGGACTACTGGCCTAGCCATTCCACTAACCACACCCTTTCATACTTCGTCGCTGGAATAACACGGTTATGCTCTGCCTTTGCTTCATCCCTCTTACCCGGCGAACACTGTGGACGAAATTTCTACATCACTATCATTCACGATGTACCTCATGACCCTTTACTAGTTATACACCTGAAACTTCTGGTATACCATAGTGCCCTTATTGTAATCATGGATTTATCACTAGCTATTCGAGATCGGTTATTTAAGATCAATATTCATCATTCAAGGGTCGAAGTTGAACACTCAATACCCAAGATTCAAAGTTCAATGTCCGTTACTGAAGATTCAAGGTTCAATGGTTACAATTTGAGGTTGAATATGTTCTAACCAACTATTTACTCTATGATAAATTGTGACTAGCACGTTTTCGACAGTGAACCTTGACCAGCCATTACCCTTAGCCGCACAGAAATCAGCACTATGATACATCTTTATAGTTACCTACCTCTCCCTTTAAGGGATTACTATTTAAGTTCGCGGAGAAGACTGAACCGAGCTTTTTAGTGGAAACCTCAGGTAACTAATATCTCGCTATTTTCGAATTCCTACCTATTCTCGAGTTGTCAGAGTTCCGACGACTCCTAGTTATAGTTGAGGAGTTTTTATTAATAAACTCTCTCATCCGATATACAACAAATATTCAAAGTTCAAGTTTCGATATCTAAGGTTCCACTCAGAAGTTTGGGATTCAAGGTTGAAAACTCCACAAGCTGAAACGTATCAATATGGACCAACAGAAATTGGAGATCAGCAGAAAAACTTTCGATCGTTTCTCGCAAATGGTGATGCTGTTTGGATCGCGATCCGATCTACGTTCCGAGAACAAAGGGCTCGGACGCTGACCAAAACGGTGACCGAGAATTTCACAAGTCGATCGTTCCGAAAGATTCATCGGACCGTCCGGGATGGGTTCGTCTTACGACATAGACAAGCTCGCAGAACATCGTTACAAGAAAACCGGAGTCTGCTCGTCCTCTTTCCACCCGTTGTAGCGGGGCCACGATCGGCTGCGATGATTGACTCGGATGACATCGACGGTTATTAAATCAAGATAACCGGTTTACACCGGCCGCTCCAGCCGCCGCCGCCGCCAGGAAATAATAGCGATTGAGTTTGTACGGATATGTGCGCCGTGACAAAGGGAGGACGCGGACCGTGTACAAAGCTGGTTCAATCACGAGTTACAAGCGATCGGAGGAACGTCCTCTTTGTCCGGACCAGTGGCGTAATCTTTCCTTGTGATTTTTCATCCGGGCCCGATCGACTATCTACCTAGAAGAAATGCTTCTGCAATTGCAAGACGATGCAGGAGCTATTCACCGAGAGTTGGTACAAATGCATTATCATCGGTGATTTAGGACGCCGAGCTCTCTGATTGAAAATTTAAACGCTAATTTTTGGTCGATCGAGCTTGGATGCACAATTTTCTATTTTCTTACTAGTTTATACAGGGTGAGGCTCCAGAAAGAAGGTACCTGATTAACGCGGTTTCTATTAGTGTTAGGAGAAATGCATCAGACGAAACTTGCATGGTTTCGAGGTGGCATTAATCTGATGTTAGTAGCTTTCCTGTAGGTGGTCGCGTAAAGGACATTTGAAGGTCAACTTATTTTTTTTAATGGAATTAAGTATTTTTTAATACATCAATCGATGCAGCTAGACATTCGTTATAAAAAAGTACTAACCTATATGCATGTCGAAAAGTTAGTAGTTCAGGAGATATTTAAATTTAAATACCTCAAAAATTCCATTACACGTTATGGTATATTATTCCATTTACGTTAGCGTTTACTTACTAGTGTAACGTCTTAGTACGACAGTATTGGTATTTTTGAGTTATTTAAATTCAAATATCTTTTGAACTACTAACTTTTCGACATACATAGATTAGTACTATCTTATATCGAATATCCAGCTGCATCGATTGATGTATTAAAAAAATACTTAATTCCATTTTTAAAAAATAAGTTGACCTCCAAATGTCCTTTACGCGACCACCTACAAAAAAGCTACTAACATCAGATAATCATCCTGTATATTATTCTCTAAATTCCTACGAATTTAGGACGTATGGTGCCTGTCAGGATTGAAAGTTCAGGGTTCAGTAATTAAGATTCAATATGCGAGTTTGCGTTTTCAAGGTGCAAGGTTCACGATTCGAGGCTCATGATTCATGATTCCAGCTTCAAGGTTCAATGTCCACGCTTCGAGCTCATCGTCATCTCACGATCGTCACAATGCATTGACATTCAAACATAAATGAGAATCAGGTCGCAGCAGGTTCAGCTGGTCGCGATATCTTGGCGACCGATAATTCCTCGTTCGCCGCCCACGCAAAATGGCGGCGGGTTTCGTTCAAAGGATGAATCCTCGCGGTGAGAGCGGAAGTCTCCCTAGAGAAAACATCGGCAGACACCTCCCGGCGAGAGAGGAGGCACTCGCGCAACAGCCGCGCCGCGTCGGTCGAAATAATGAACCGTGTTCTCGGGTGCTTTACGTGCTCGACGGGCCGGTCCCGTTCCCGTAAATTATAACCATTAGCGGCAGTTCGCGTCCGCGTAATTTCTCCCGGAATTAAACGGGCCGAATCAATTACTCGTTGGCTGGATCGAGCGAATCACCGCGCGGCCGTTGGGGAAAATTGCTGTCCCCGCGTGTGTCAAACGGAGAGTCTCGCGGTATCCGGTTGCGAGAAAACGGGGCGCGTAATGTCCGGTCCGCGTCACGGAACGGCCATAAAAATGCAATTTGCTCGGCGATTACGCGGCCGGCCAGCCCCGACGATCTCAGGACGATTTATACAATGTGCTGCTCTCGCCTCGGTTAAAAGATCGCCATGTGGAATAATTGAACACGCGGGGAACACGGTGACGCGGGCAACCGGTTCCCGGCAACTTCCGTTTAACAGTGACTTATCGATGCCTCGGACTCGGCAACCCCTTCCTGCGCTCCCCGTTGATACGGCCGATTATGATACCCGCGGAACCATTCTGTTGCGTTTCACGCTCCCATTTTTCTTTCTCACTGCTTTTCCCTGTTGCTTTCTCGATACGTCCGAATCAACCTCCCGACGTACTTCATTTAACGTGGAGAAGTTCGGTACTTTCCCTAGGGGTAAATGAAGTTTGTTAAGAGGGTAGGGTACCTCTATTCTAAGGCATTTATCAGTGTACTCCACCGTTGTGCAAAAAAAGTTATTCGTGCGGAAACACTGATACACATACGTATGTATCAGTCTAACGCTTCAGTTTTGCTATGACTATACGTTTTTTCTTTCTATTGCTATTAATGGATCCGAGTGGCATCGAGCCCTTTATATTTTTGTTGTTACGATTCCACGTTGACAGTTCTCCTGACTAGGCGCCATCTCGTCTAACTAGCGGAACTAAAATTAGCTCTAGACTTGCTCTAGACTCTAGACACTAGTATACAGGGTGTCCCAAAATTCCTCCGACACCCGAAAATGGGAGATTCCTTGGGTCATTTGAAGCGACATTTTCCTGCTTAAAATTGGCGTCCGCCGCTTTGTTTAGGAGTTATTAACGAAAAACACAGACCAATCAGAGCGCGACCTAGACGCGAGTTAGCACAGTCGGCCCGACGCGCCTACTGTCAATTGACTGAACGTGCCCTTGCATGTCTAGATCGCGCTCTGATTGGTCTGTGTTTTTCGTTAATAACTCCTAAACAAAGCGGCGGACGCCAATTTTAAGCAGGAAAATGTCGCTTCAAATGACCCAAGGAATCTCCCATTTTCGGGTGTCGGAGGAATTTTGGGACACCCTGTATGGTTTATCAATCAATCTACAGCTTATCAAGAATCGATTTTCACGATTCAAGCTTTGAAGCTCAAGTCGAGTTTCACGTTCAAGTTTTGAAGTTCCAAGTCTAGCTCCGGCGCAACTTTCGAAAATTTCTGAATTCGTCCGGTAACACGAAGAGCCCCGGAGCAATGCTTGAGGACTCTGGATATTGTGTTCCGAGAGCCGACAACCGTGACGGATGAGCGGGAACGCGGGTCAAGGAGCGACACGCCTTTTAAGGAGGAGGACACGGGTCGCAGGACGAACTTTTCTGTCAGAAGTCGTCGAGTTTCGCGCCCGCTTAAGCAACCTCGGACCCACCTCGACGCCGAGCCGCTCACGACCGACAACTTTCTGATGAACTCGCTGGGCTTTTGATTGATCGAACGCCAGGCCGGTCCTGTGCCTTTATCATTCCCCTGCAGTCCTTTTTTTTCTCGTCGCCTGTCCTCATATTTCACGATTAACTACACGAAAACTCACGTAATACATACTGTTTAATATTGTTCGACACGCGCCGAGATTTATCGTTGCCTTCACCGTTAAATTGTCAGCGCACCCTGCCGCTGTAACTGATGCGTTAATCTTTTCAAATTTGTCGCCGTTTCGATCGCGGCACAACGTTCAAAGTTCACAATACCAAACTCACAATTCCAAAGTTCAAAGTTCCAAAATTCACAGCTTCGAACCAAACAAAATAGAAACTAGCAATATTGATACAGCATTTAGAAATCGATGAAAATATTTTCGAAAACCCATGAATTAATGTTACCTAAAAAATAAAACAGTGATTCCTACATCCACGTAGAAAGGTTAACTCTTTCCAATGCACGCTGCAGCCATGAATTTGCATAATAAGGATAGCTACTTAATCGCGGACGCAAGCTGCACAGATCTAACAGTAAATATAAATTCTTGTAAATCTACGTCATCGCAAATTTGCATTTTGAGTTTATTCATTCCGATGGCGGTGCAGCAACATGCTCTTTTTTCCTGAATACCAGTTTCAACGATTTTTCATGCTCGCTGGTCTCGTGCAATTTGTTGCAGCGACTTTCGAGCGGATTAAAATTGAGCTACGATGTTACGATTTTTCGAAACCTAATCGTTTCCAGTCGATTAAATCTTCTCAACGTTCGCAGAGCGACGAGACGTATGACTAATTGGCCGAGTCGCCGCGGACAACTTAGAAACATGAAACACCGCTGCGACAAACTGTTCATTCGAATTAGACACAGTTGTCGGTTCGCCTCAGCCCGTCATCAACTCGATTTCTGAAGAACAACGATATTGATTTCTTCGTCTTGCTTAACTGTACTCGGAGACTGTACGGTTTTTGCATGGGCAATTGATATTAATCGCTGCGTTTCACCGGGAATAAAGAAACGAAAACCGAGTATTTATTTTAATTGACCGTGAGACGGAGTTTCAGCGCGACAAAACACATTTTGCGATATCATTTCGTTGGCATGCCTGAGCCGTGCGATTAACTGAGAGCCGTTTTATTCGTAACGAACCGATTTGGCATTAAAGTCAACGTTGCAACAAAAATTCATTGGAGTGCGCTGTAAGAAAAATAGTTATCGCTACATGTTGCGGAAAAACTGTGCCAGGAATACAGTTGCAGCTTCTTATGGACATTTTATGCAAACGTACAGAATGAAATTCAGTTGAACATCCAAAGAAATCATTAGAAAATACAATGTTTCAAACTTCATGTTCCAGGTTTAAGGTTCTACATTCAAGGCTGAAGGTTCGCTATTCTAGGTACAAGATTCACTATTCGAGCTTCAAGATTGACTCTTCGAGGCTGGCTATAGGGTCAACGTCCACGAACAACATCGTAGAACGATCTCTGATCCGAATTCATCGAATCCCAATAAAATCCGACCGACACGCCGGCCGATAATAAATAAAAAGAACAAAGTAGACGAAGGCATAACTTGCATGGTACGCGGAAACGCGCAATTTATTCCCTTCAAACCCGGCCCCGATAAGAGGGCCGTGATCCCTGGACGAGCAACACGCCGGTCATTCGATTTGACCTGGATTTATGCGATCGCGATCGCGAGCTTCTTCCACGCGAGAGAGATCAGTTTCTTCTGATCGTCAACGGTCTTGATTTGTTTCTGGTGCATAGCGTGCGGACTTTGTAATGCGCGAGTCATCCCGGCTGCTTCGCGCTGGATGCCTTGATAAATCGCCTCGGTGTGTCTTGCCTCTTCTGCGACCGCTTCCGTGACCGTGTCGAGCAACAATCTCTTATACTTATCTGAAAAACACTATCTTTGTCCTTGAATCACCAATCGGAATTGTATCGATCAATTCGGTCCAGAATCTTGTTCCAAATAAATGTTAGGGAGCTCTTAGGAGCTGTTAAGATCTATGCTGCTCTGTACAGGGTGTAAAAAAAAGTTTGGTCCTGACTGCCATAGTCGTATTCTACATCTTCGAATCGGGGAGATCTGTGAACAAAAGTTGCCGCAAAATTGTCCTTGACCTTGAATTTCAAGGGCACATATTTGTGTTATTGCATTGCATTCTACGCATCGTGGGGACAAGCAGAGTCAAGGGAACCATGTTGGGTCAAAACTCAACTCACCCATGGTGATCACACCCTGTACCTTCGGAAGAAGGACGTTAATGCTGCGATGAAATTTCTTAGAATTTTTATTTTGCACAAAGATCCGCAGAATACTGGTACATTTTTCGTTAAACCATCTGATCATTCTGGATTCACATCATAGCAGCTCGACCACTCCCATGAAAATCAACCATGTTCGATCTTCCCTCGAACTAAATAAACGAGAGTACGAGCGTACAACGTGCGATCACAAAAGTCAAGGTATCCAGCAGATGCGTGTCCCGAGTAACCTTGAGGCCAGCTAGAGTAAAAGTATCGTTAAAGGAGGAGCCATAATTCGGAGCATGAGCGATTAAGCGACTGCTCTTCCCCGGGCGAAAGCCGCGGTCGCATTAATAAAATCAACATTGTAAACGGGTCGTAAGCGATGAAGAAATTATACAAACGCGAAAAGAAGGGAATAAAAAGCGTTTATACCGGCTCGTTTATGGTGGCTCGGAGCCACTGAAAATTCTTCGAGCAAGCTATTCAGATCGAATAACGAGATACAGAGACTCGGGCCGTGGCTCGATTTGAATATGCAACAGCTGCGATGGATTCCGCGCGCATTTATTTCAGCCACACGGCTGAGAGACACGTAACGGCTTCACACTTTCTAGCTCGAAAAAATGCCGCCTTGATCAACGCGTACCCTAAATTGCCCAGGCGTCCGGGGGCCGAATACGCGATCGCTTTTCCACGATTTCACCCGCGGGGCCGCGTCCTCCATGAAAAATCTGCAACTTTCTCGAGCGGACATCGCGCGCACCTGGACGATCACCTTTCACGCTGCCGTTTTCCGCTTCGAATCCAAGCGGGATGATTCCGAAAGAACGCGCGGCAACTGGTCTAAGGGTATAGCCACGTAATTTACTTTGTTTTACGAATATACGTACAGTAAAAAAAGCGTCTTTTGAATTATTTTACCACGAAGTACCTCACGAGAAAATCTGAACAAATTCCTGGACGATATTTATATCTATGCACACACACATTGTGAAAATATGAATGGTGTCTTTTAGGATTTTCTCGATGTTTTTGACCCTTTACAACCTGGATTGTTAACATAAAAATCTAAATTAATTGCAATGTATAATATGTTTCTGGATATTTGACATCCATTCAATTTTTTCCAGTTCTCTCGTATGTCAAAAAGTGCATGAAACGTGTGATTGATTTATTAAGATTATTGGAGGAAGAAACAATCTTTTAGTTCCTTCTTGAGAATCGTTGAAAATTTACACCTATGCATACACATTGTGAAAATACGAGTGGTGTCTTTTCCGGATTTTCTCGATGTTTTTGACCCTTTACAACCTGGATTGTTAACATAAAAATCTAAATTAATTGCAGTGTATGTTTCTAGATATTTGACATCCGTTCAATTTTTTTCCAGTTCTCTCATATATCAAAAAAAATGTATGAAATGCGAGACTGAGTTATTAATATTATTGAAGGAAGAAACAATCTTTCAGTTGCTTCTTGAGAATCATTGAAAATCTGCGACAATTCGTTGGAGCTAGCAAAATGTTGAAACTAGTAGCGCAGGACATCGGCAGGACTGAAATGCACCAGTTGCACAAGTGGACTGCATCGGCGGACGACCATAACGGGCGAGACAGTGAGAAACAGCGATGCAACGCGTCTCGAGGGATCGGTGATTGATGAACGGCGAGCAATACTGCGAGCAACGAGGAGAAGACAATGCAGGAGAATTAAAACTGTCCTCGGCTGGCAGAAATTGATTTGACGCGCGCGCGAGGCTCGGCCAGCGAAGCAGGTGGAACGAGCACGCGTGCGAGCGCGAGCGGCACAGGTTCGCGAAAGCATCAGGTAATCTAGCTCGGAATGCCGAACGTACCGAGGAGCGATCCTCTCGAGGAGTGACTCCTCTGCTTTCACGATAACGAGCCACCGTCTATAAATCATGGCGCCGCGGCTGGAATCGTTTCCGCGTAGCCTCTCGGCCAGCTAGAGGATTTTCAAGCTTCCCGCGTCTAATGGCAAGATGGACGCAACAAGGCGTCGAAACCGAGCCGCGTGGGACGAATGGGGATCGAAGAACAGGGGATCCTTTGCTCCTTGAACGTAAAGATCGGTGGACCAACGTTCACAGTTCAAAATTCAAGGAATAAGGATCGCAGAAAGTCCCTGGATAGAGAATCCTTAGCTCCTTGGTGATTATTGCATAATTTTGAAAAATCGATGGTACATGGCTATACACTTTTCAATGGAACCTTCAATGGCAACAGCAATTTTCATTGTGAACTAACAAATCACTCTCAGTAACGTCATCTAATAGTTTCATTTAAGATTGCATTGCGGAAGCAAATTTCTATGCTTTCTTTTAGTACAGCACAATTATTGAAAATCCGGTAGGTAAAGTGTTAGCAAACGACTAGTCCTAAAATTTCAGATAATATTCGGAAATTTTAAACTTTCTATAGTCCCTCACAGTAATTGTTAATAATTCACCGCGAATCGAGAAGATGGAATAGTGCCGGTCGCTTGAAAAATTCCGCAGCGCAACGTCGACGAAGCTCGCGCTAACCACGGTCATTAAAAACTAAATTACACCGATGAAAATTCATGAGCAGAGTCATTAACGCGTAGTTTCGCAGAAAATCACGGCTGGAAATTAAATGATAAAGCCAGCACGCCGTGTCAGGCGCTTGCCGAAAGTCCGCGACAGGCTTCTCCGTTCGCGAGCAGTGTGTTCTACGTGTTCGTTGTATCCTTTCTACGCTCCTCCCTTCCCGTCATTCACCACGGCGCGACGCGGCGGTGTCACGGGAACCAATTAAAATCTGGAAAAACGAAAATCCCGTTCGGCGTTGCGGCGGCGCGCGATTAATTCGTCGCCGGCCAATTAAGCTCCGCGATACCGAGGAATTAATTCGATCGCGATTTAGTGCGGAATGGTATCAATTACCCGGTTCCCCCGCTAATTAACAGCCACGCTCTTAATTGATAGAGGCAACGTTGACCTTCGCAGGAAAGTCAATTCGCAACCGGCTCTCTGTCTAATTACCCGGTGAAAACGGTCCGCGTAATCCGCTCGACGTCGAGCACACCACCTGTGCGTTTCACCGGTTCGATTTTGCAGGTGACGTCAATCGGAAAACTCAGGTGAAAACGTGATTTTCAATCCCTCCGGTCGATCCCAGTTTCCAGGCGCAATTCTTAGCGCGACCGACCTGCCCTCTTCACGATTGCAAGGTTTGGCATGAATTTGGCACGTAATTGACATGTATTTGAAAAAAAATTAAATTATCACCGTACTTTTATAATTGTAGTATAATATAACAGTTGTCTTTATCGCGATCGACAATTGTTGATAAATAATATATATATATATATATATATATATATATATATATATATATATATATATATATATATACAGGGTGTCCCAAAATTCCTCCGACACCCGAAAATGGGAGGTTCCTTGGGTCATTTAAAGCGACATTTTCCTTTACAAAAATGGCGTCCGCGGCTTTGTTTAAGAGTTATTAACGAAAAACACGGACCAATCAGAACGCGACCTAGACGCGAGTTAGCACAGTCGGCCCGACGCGCCAACTGTCAGTTGGCCGAACGTGTCATCGCATGTCTGGATCGCGCTCTGATTGGTCCGTGTTTTTCGTTAATAACTCTTAAACAAAACCGCGGATGCCATTTTTGTAAAGGAAAATGTCGCTTTAAATGACCCAAGGAACCTCCCATTTTCGGGTGTCGGAGGAATTTTGGGACACCCTGTATATAATTATAAATATAATAATAATATTCTAAGCAATTTTGCAAATTATTACATCAAATTTTTCTTCGACGTTTCGATCTAAATTCAGACCATTTTCAAGAATAAAATTTTGTTGTCATTGCGTCCGTAAGAATTTTCCAATTAATTAATGTATGGTTGACAAACAGTCAAGCCAATTGCAGAAAAGCACAAAACAAAAAGTAATAAACTCACTTGCTTGGAGAAAATATTAATTTAAATTCTTAAGAGTTATGGAACAACGTGGTGGTTCTATGCCGGTGACATGTGGCCCGAACAGCGAATCAAAAAACGTATTAGCCAATCGATGAATGGCGGTAAATATGAACATTGCGAAAAGCCCAGTACACTTCAGTTGTTGGAATACCAATCAAATATATTGATAATATATTAATTGACATTCAATATGCTTTTGGTGAGAAAATTGTTAGCATTTATTTGTTGGAAAACTTTGTAATATAATATAACTGATTACTAAAGCTGTATTCTTTAAAATTTAACCATTTAATTTTGTTCCCAAATGGGGCACGAACTTGTGCAATCGTCTAATAACTGGCTTGTATTTGGCATGTAACTGGCATAGAATTGCGCATTACAATGGGAATACTAACTATGAAAAAAGTTTCTCTCACCTATAAAATGTTATAGCAACCTGTACGTTGCGAATCAACCGGCTCGAAGAAAGTAACATGGTGGCAAGAGAACACGCATCATAATTAAACTACTTCGAAAAGTTCGTCGAACAGCAGAATAGTCGAGGCTAAATCAGCGATACACATCTAGAAATCTTATTGTCTGATAATGACCGATGAACAGGCGAGTCATCGCCTCCTTTCAGCAACGCCTATATTAAGTAAGCGTCTAATTTGCAAAAATATGAAGCTGGTACACGACTCTTGTCCGTGAGTATCGTGTTGCTAATGAATTTCCTCATGAATTTTCATCGGCGAGAACCAGGCTATTTTTAACCGAGCCGATCTCAATCAATGTTAAGGTTGCAATGAAAATCTGACAAGCGAGAGTAACATAGTGGCATCCTTGAATTTTTACCGGCGTGCACGCGTCCCACGCAAGAAAGCGTGAATCGTTTCAAAAGAATTATACCGTGCGTGTGCGCGTAAACGAAATATCTAGTCGCCGGTTATGCGAACGGGAGGGCTGTTGGAACACAATGCCATCTTATCTGTACTCTCCTTGTAATTTAGCGGGCCACGAGCTAGAACAATCGCGTACAATGTTTTGACGTACGATTTAATATCGCGTCAAGTTCAACTCAAACTCTGGGAAATTTTTAGACTGGATTTTAAATAAAATAATAATTTTATATTTATTATTGAATACATATTTGTACGTATTCGTTGTACGACCATACATTTTAACTTTCCAATTCTTAGGTCATTAAATAGATCACTTTGATTTGACAAAATGCTAAAAAATTGTTTGAAGAGACTTGACGCGCAACTTCCGCAACAGTATCTTTTTCAGCAAAAATTTCAGCTTCTAAGACCTGCGAAGTTTTTCTTTAAGAAATAAAGAGAACAATTTCCTCAACAAAATTTTCAATGCAAGACAAAATTTGAGGGCCTGCAAACATTTTTTCGTAAGACCTGCACGCGCACCGATGTGCTTACGACGCAATCTGTGATTTCGAGGCTGGTGAACTAAAAAATGAAGAACGACGTTTAAAATGTCGGTGACTCGTCAGCTCCCCGAATGCTCGAGGCAGGCGTCGAAAATCGCTCGCAGGTGTTCCCATGCAGGTTAAGAGCGCCAGTGTCCGAATTTTCACCGAGAGTCGGCCGCGGCAGCAATTTGACAGTGGCAATTTATCAAGGAAACTCTCTCGAAAATGAGCGAACGGGCCCCGGGCATGGAAGGAAGAGGAGAAAGACAAAGAGAAGGAGGCGCAAGAAAGTCGTGCTCTCCGGCCGGGGCCCTGCAACGACGGTCGATTTGTTAGGCGTACACACCTGCCCGGGCGTCGTTCCCGGGACAATAAACTCTATCTCGATCTCCCGAAAGGTCCTTTTACCGTCTTGCCAGCAGCCAGAGACTCACGGGGGCGATATATCGCTCGAAATAATCGTGTATAGCGTTTCACTGCGAACGTACCAACGGCCATTGTCATTCGACGGCTAAGTAGTCGCTGGCCACACTCGATACACCGAGAGAGAGAGAGCCTAATCACCGCAGGATCGATTTTGACGTGATTGTTGCACTGCGGCTGATAACATCGGAGAGGACTCTTCTGTCGTTCTCGGACAATTTTTTTACATGCATAAAATTATGTTTCTTTAAACAATTAACATATACATCTTGTTGTACAATGTTTAAATTGCGTTCACTGAAAATTTGTGGTCGGTAGCTTATAGTATCTGAACATGGTAGCCATTTTTGTATAATATTGTCGTGGACCTGAGAGTTGCGAGGTATAGTAAATTCAATCATATTTTATATATACAAAGTTATGTTTCTTTGAAAAATCAATATGTACATCTTGTTCTGCAATGTTTAAATAGTGTTCACTGAAAATTTGAGCTCGGTAGCTTATAGTACCTGAACATGGTAGCCATTTTTGTATAATATTGTCGTGGACCTGAGAGTTGCGAGGTATAGTAAATTCAATCATATTTTATGTATACAAAGTTATGTTTCTTTGAAAATTCAATATATACATCTTGTTATGTCATGTTTAAATAACGTTCACAGAAAAATTGAGCTGGATAGTTAGACTAGGAGAACGTGGGATCCATTCTTCACTGATAAATGATTTTTCAAAATTTCTTTCACGCGTCATCTAGTAAACAAATCGATCTAAATTCACAAAAAAGATTCGAGGTGTTTCGTTGATTTTGAAAAAAGTTGTTCTATTATAAAGAGCGTCTGACTACTAATAGCAATCAGGAGTAGTCGCAGCATATTAATTCCTTGATTATCGAAATAAAAATGACATCACACATCACATGCTTCTGAATCATCGATCAGCCATAGAATCGAGCAGACTTGAAAAATCGGCGATCTTCGCACGAAAGGCGTACCAGCCTCCTCGCGCATAATCTCACGCATCGTTGGATAGTAATTAACGTGGATCAGGCTGGCGCAGCCTGTAATTACTAAATTGGCTGCGTACACAACGCTTTGACACTGTAACAGGACTGGTTGCACAATGGTGCTGACGCAAGGCACGCTTGCCGGAACGTTGCGATCGAGGAAAAGTTTCGGTGAACGATTAAGCGATTCGTTTTCCCCGAGTTCGCATGGAACAGCGAGTTGGTCCGAGCTGGTATGTGTAACGAGCTCCGGACAGGTACAGGAAAGCGGGATTCTTCCAGGGTTATAGACCCTCCGAGGATTACACATCGTCCGCAGACTCTCAGATGTAAGAGCCAGCCGGCGGACTTCTCTCGCGGACCACGTGTGCATGTACAAAGTATGCCCGTTTCAAATTACAATGTCCTCCTGTATTATTTTTCCGTTCGAGCAGCGGCCAGCATCGCGAAACGAGTTCGAGATTTACGAGCCTGCTAATCTTCCTGGATTTTCGCTGAAACGGACCAGTTCTGACATGCCGGCACCTGAGAGAAACGCCTAACCGGCCACCACCGTGAAGCAGTATCGGCAACTCAACTGGACAAGTACCGCGAACGATTAATTATAAACGCCTGGTTAATAATAAATCGACTAAGGATATTCGTGCGAAAAGTACTTGCTTCCGTTGCGAGACGTAGGAACCAAATGGCAATCATTTTTGTTCCGTGGATTTGTTAATATTTGTTATTAAACTTCATTCCATTTTTTATATATAAAATTATGTTTCCTTAAAAAATCAAGATGTACATCTTATCGTACAATGTTTAAGTAATCTTTCTAAACAAATTTCAACCAAGTAGCTTAAAGTAGAAGGACGTGGCAGCCATTTTCCTATGGTACCGTCACGGAGTGTATCTTTGAATGGTTGCAAAACGGGGAAACTTAAACAATTTTTTTCATTTAAAATTATGCTTCCTCGAAGAATGATGTTATACATCTTATTGTGCAAAGTTTAAATTTTGAAAAACTTCAACGCAATTAGTATGTTCTACTCATACGTTAAAACGAGACTCAATCCAGAAGCGCTAATCTCATTCGTGGTTAAATAAAACCCATATTTGTTGTCCACGATAATAATTCTCCAAAAATGAACAAAACCGTAACAAACTTCACCTGTTCCATTCTCTCAGCGGAACATTGTTCAGTGCATCGAACAGTAGACCACACTACTATACGAAACCCGATGTTACGAAAACGCAAGGAGCTCATGGGACTTCAAGGAGAGTACAGTTCGACCATAGTACAATATCTGACTCTGTGGAGCACAGGTAACACGCTCGGGCGCATAAACAGCGAGGCAAGGTGCATTAAACTAGTTCGAGATCGTGGCTGGTTTGGTATGCATTATCCGAAGTGTCTGCGATGATCTGAGAGCGTTAGGTTCTCCTGTTAATCATCAACAATTGGAGAAATTAATTTTTTAGAGGCAATATTGTGTTGTCCAATAAATATTAGATCACCTTTTAAAATAGAAAAAATTTCGATTAACCAAGTGAAATTTTCTAAAATATTCTGGAACGTCTAAAAAATTTTCAGGAAATTTTTACACCATTAGGAATATAACAAACTGCACAATTTAATATGATAAACAATATTTTGCTTCTTCGAACATCTAGGGACTAATCTATGAAAATTACTAATTTGATTATAGTCTATAATATTTGTTTGTACGTAACCGTGCTGAAAGGAAAAACGACAAGGCCTCAGCCAGTACCTAATAAATTAGAATGGCTGGAGTTATTAGCCTCGTATAAAGCGTTGTGTCATACTCCATGAAAATCGTGATAGCAAGCGCGTGAAAATTTTCTGCGGAACGACACGACCCACGTAAAGATACGGAACGGAGATTGTCGGTGACTGCTTTGTATGGTAAACACCCTTCACCGGGCGACGACGTTCAGCATAATCAGAGACCACGAGAATTATTGCTCCTGTTTGCGCGGTTTCTTTTTTTTCCAAGTTCGATAACCTTTCAGTTGAAAGGCTGAAAGGATGAGAAAGTAGCGACTTTAATCGTCTATCATTTCCTTTCCACGGACTGGTGGGTTCCGAGCGCGAATCGGCAACAGGTTTTCCTGGAGACACCGTTCCCTTAACGCGACGACGACCGGTTGACCTTCTTGCATTTTCCCATGACGAGCTCCGACTATGCTATTTTCCCATGCGCAGGCCGATCATCGCCGGATAACGATCCTAAATCCCCTTCGGCACGGTTTGTTTTGCTGCTGGTCGTGTCGGTACTGTGACAAGGTCGTCCGAGTGTTTGGACTCTTGTTTCTTGAGAATTAACGCTGGACTCACCTGACACGGAAAATAACTGGTGTGTGTGTGTGATTTATATGAATAGAAAAATTGAATTTATTTAGTCTCTGCACAGTTTTTAAGGTGACACCAGTTTCAATGACGACATTTATTCACGAGTTCTCCATGGTTCCTATTGAAAATAACGCGGTAATTATATAGAAAAGGCTCCGATTTTGATGAAATTTTAATATGTTACGCAGCAACACATTCTGAACAACTTTTTCCTTTTCCAATATAGGGGGGTCGCTTTTAGTTTTCGACATATTCGCAAAAAACTATTGCTAATACCGTATTGAATTTTTCGTATTCTTGTACGCTCCGTGGCAACGTAACGCTGATCCGCTTGGCGTCTGTTTACTTTTTTTTGTAAACACGCTGTGAAACTACTCCTGGATTTTCGTATGCGAGGCCCTCTCCGCCCCTTCACGGCCCCAACTCATTCTATAATCTTTGCATTGAACAAATGCGTCACGTCGCTTGCGTGGTCAGAACATGGCATCGAGAAAACAAAACTCTAACGAAGAGGGCATAGCCGATCCTGCAAATCGGTGGGCGTCCTCCTCATTGCCACTGGCGGGGCGCAGATGTTGAAAAGCGTACTTTACTTTCGAACAGTTTCCAGTAGTTTTAACAATTGTAAGGTATGGAACCAATAGAAAGTACAAGCTCGTCCAATTGTTTGTAAATAATCAAAACAGGTGATCACCCAGTGAACGTTTAATGATCGTGAACCGCTGAATCCTGATTCGCGAGGACCGATCTTTCGTCCTTCGATCGAGCTTGCATTGGTAACGGTCGACCGTTAGCGGACCTTGAGCAGGCCGGGCCGAGCCTCGCATGAGCACTCGCGCAATTTACTATGGCGATCGCCGAAGGCGGCGGTGGCGGCGTCGTTCTCGTTAGTTTGGTCGATCGGGGAATTAAGAGGAGAGAAAGGAGGAGAGAAAGAGAACGTGAAAGTAAGAGGATCATCGGCTACCGGCTTGGCCAAAGGATCAACAGAAAGACCGCGAGGATCGAGGAGAGACAAGGAAGGGTACGACGAAGAGGATCGATCGATGAATCACGATCGAGGTCGCGGATAAGCCGGAGGAACGCGTCCGCGTCAGTTTGCATACAGCAAAGTTAGCGGCAGGATGCGTTGTCGCTTTCCGATGCCCTTGACAACGTCTCCATAGTCGTTTATGCTAATCGACTGGGTCCTTCGACGTCCCTCGAAGCCCTGTGGCCCTTCGGACCCCGATAAAACCCGGCGATCGTCGCTCATTTTCGTCTCCGGGAAACGTCCGGGAGATTGCTAATCGGCCAATGGAGAGATAGCGGCTGTCTTCTCTCTCCCCTCTCTTTCGCTGATCTCGCATATCGGCTTCTTCAGGGGCTGTTGAACGCGCCACAGGACCAACCACCAGCCTCGTTAATTTCGCAGTCTAATATGAACGATTATCGACGGCATCGGCGGCCAAGAATTCGACGGAATTCGCTCGTTGTTTTCTTCTTCTTCGCTATAGAGGTTTCGTGGCGGGCGTTCTTATGCCTCGATGCCGATAAGGAAATACCTGAAGACTTCCTACACGCGAGATAGTGTTGGAAGTTTTTTGATGCGGCGGAGAATGGAATCTTTGATAGCGCCGGGTTCGTTGGTTTTGGTTGGTTGATGTTGGCTGAGATGGGGGGCAGTGTTCGGTGAGGTTCTTTCGTACTGCTCGGACTGGATTAGGAAAATACAAAATCAACACTGTATTGAACATTTTTTAAATATGTTTCGTACATCTGTGTCAATTATTGATATTCTAAAGATCTCGTATTAAAATAAAAATGTGAAGAAGATGGGTTGGTGCAAATTAAAAAATGAGAGTGGTTCGTGAGACACAGAAATCCTTTCGCTCTCCTACGATCATTTCCATCGAAGGTGATTCCGATTTCACGAGACGTCCCAAAGAGGAGCTAGTCTCGATCGTCGCGTTATCTGCTCCAGCGAATCTCGGAATCAAAGCGTGTAACCGAGGGACAAGCCGAAGGGAAAAAGAGAGATACAGAGAAGTGAGAGAGTGAGAGAGATGGATATAGAGGCTGTCAAGCAAACAGGCAACACAACTCGACGGTAGCGAGCTTTAATTGGTGGTTCGGCAGCTTCGCGCAATGTGGTATGGCGAAAAGAAACGCGGAACGTGCGCGGAGTGAAGATGCCACTTCGTTTTCTGCCGATTCGGACCCGATCGGACGCCCCGTTACCTTTGTCACCGTTTCTCTCTCTTTTTCTCTCTGGTTACTGTCTATCCGGCTGCTCTGCTTTTAATGTCCGCCACAGTGTCACCTGAGACTCTGCTAATTGGACGGTATAAATTCACCGGAAAGTTGAAACGACGGGAACGTGACGAGCAACGGGAACGTTAGTGACACTCTGCGAGGACTGCGATCGTTATCGAACGGATTGACGAATGGTCGCTTTCCAGAGGCGTGTCAATGGAATGACAAAAATGGAAGACGGCTAAACACGGCCACTGTGAGTCAACGAGACGTCGCAGACTAAATTGTTCGCAATTATTTCCAGATTGAATTGCGCGTCAAATTTCCAAGAAATACCGCAAACGCAGTTTGCGCGACATCCAACGAGTTAGAGTGCAATATAAACCAAATAAAAAATCGCAGATCAATTTTTGAGGGCTTATTATAAAGATGAGACCTTCCTTTACAACCTCACATCGCAAGCAATCCGCGATAAAATTGTTCAGGCCCTACAGAGACGTTTGAACCAATAAAATACCAAAACTTCTATAACTTGAGAATTTCTTGCTTGGTCTTATTGGGAAATATAACGAGCAGATTAAACATGATCTCTGTAGGTAAACAAAAGGTCCGAGATAAAATAGCGAATCATTTCGAGATTCGATCCCGATTTCGAGGAAGCCTACGGAAGAAATCGATGCCTGTTTGAAAAGCCTCGGATATCGGCCGATCGAGATAGCGCAGCGACGAGCCGTCCACGTGGACGTCCGAGTCAATGGTCGTTAAATTTAATGGGCCCGCTCGTTAATTCCGTACACCGATGGTTTCACGTACGCAATAACAAATTACGCAAACGACTCGGCTTGGCCCGGCTCGAACTGACGCGCTCTCGCCGAACTGCGCGCGTATTTTCATAATATTCTCTCCGGGAACGTCGTCAATTAATGCGCTTGCGAGTTCACCCTCTCATGCTCGCCCTGGCAGCTCGTGCTCGCGAGCTGAAACTCGAAGCGGGTAGCAGAATTTCGGAACGGCCAGGATTAATTTCGACGTTGGAACGCTGGTCACGATAACGCTCGTCGTCGAATTATGACCGCGATCCCATAAAGATGCATGGCTCTCGACATTTTTTATTCGACGTCCTGGCGAGGACCCGAGGTGATAATGTAAATAAGAAAACAACGTCCCGTTCGATCTCAATTTGCCTGGCACGCGCATAATTTAATTGTCGCATTATACGAGATGGTCAGAGGTTGTTTACGACCCTGTCGCTTGGGCGATCTCTGGATCGTGATATTTTTCTGTCGTATAAACATAATGGAGAGAAAATACAATTATTGATCTACGAGATAACTTTTTTGTTCAATTAAACTCGCTAATCGAAACAAATCAATTAAATCTTATAAGAAAAATGGTAGAAAAGGGCCATTTTGATTCATGAGAGAAATATTTTCTTCTCACGCTTTATTTTCGTAATTAGATTCACACATTAGAACAAATTAAATGATAAAAAAGGACCACTTTGATCAATTAGACAAATATGAGAGAAACGATGTCGGATTGACAACGGGGGATTCGTTCGTCGATTTTCTTTTTGGCACGGGGTCGTTCCTTATCGTTTTGCTCTCGTTAAGCCGACCCCGATGCGATCTACGAACACGCGAGCCTCGTAAAGACGCAGACAGTTATTTTTTTTAGATTGTTCCGCGTTAAACCACGCGGAAACATGTAATTAAGTAGAATGTATCGCGTACGTGGCGGGGCATTAACTGTTGCCCCTTTAATTATTGTGCGTTCGGGGCCGCGGCCGTTTCACGGAAACCGACAGGATGCGGTGATACCTTCTTCTTTTATGTACAGAGCATAATTTCGGGATGAAACGCGTATACACGGACTGGAAAGTGAAAGGTGTTGACCGGCCGTTTCGCTAAAAAGTTTACTGCTTGCGATGATTGTCGGAAATCAACGTGATCTAACGAAACAAAATCTTCATTTCGTTTCCTAAAATGAGTGAACACCTCCGCGAATTGCAGTAAACATAACCAAAATAGAAAGTGACGTCTTTCTCTCGAATAATTTTAATAAAATTCATAAATACGCCAAAAACAAAATTGAAAATTTAAGTCAATTATAAAAATTTGGTACTTGGTTTAAAGAGAGCTCTAGAATGCCATAAACCCCAGTTTATTTCAGCATCGATTCGAACATAAAGAGCGATTTCAGTAGGAAAGCCAAGGGACAGGTGAGGGTTAACAGGTGAAAATTCCGCGTAACCCATTTCCGGTTGGAACGGCGAGTAACTGGAAACCGGCGGAACAGCATCATCCCCCAAAACATGGGGGATGGGGGTGGTCGGAATCTCTCGTTTTCGATGCGCGCGAGAGAACGAGCTCTCTTTTCCCATCGGTTGCTCGATCGGGCAATCCTCGTTACGGCCAGCCGTAATCAATTTCACGCATTGATTAATACGAAGTAAATGAATACCTGGGAATCGTTCCAGGGCTCTCGATAGCCAGAGAGAGCGAAAGAGATCGCGATACAGAGGGAGAAAGACGGCTAGAGAGGCCAGGCCACAGCGAGAGCGAGAGATGATTTATCCGGCGTGGGTCGAGGGCTGGCTGCCACGCGTAATTATCATACGACAGCCGATTAAAATTGCGGCGGTGCTCGCGTTCAACATCAATTTCAGCTAATTACATGCATTTTCATGTCTATGGCGCGGGACCCGGCTACGGAAAAATCGGCCGATACGTGCTGCTAGATCGCTGCTAGACCGGATTAGATCGCGCCAGCTGGTGCATTATGGGAGCGATCAGTGTCTCCCAACTATGTTCAGACCGAGAGCGATTTCGAACGAGCCGAGGACGTATGAAGCACCCTTGCTAATTGAACAGGTGGTTGCTCCTCATTTTCTCACAATTTTAGCATTCGCGCTAGACAGAAATGCGTAAAATAGTATTTTACATAGTAAATCATCGTATTTATTTTAAAGCATGCATACAGCTTATAAAACAAAATATTTTACTTGATACGGTAATTTTTGAAAATAGAATCGAATTCGATACATTTAGGAGTATATTCCTAACGATAAGATACAGTCTATGTTGATGAGGTTTCTCAGAGTACTACAACGACGCAAGAATAAAACATTTTATTACGTGATTCAGATTGGTAAAATAGAAATGTTTTATTTTGTGGTTTAGATTGTTAAAATATTTCATTTACCCATCTGCGGTGGGAGACACTCTTACAAAAAATCATCAATCGCTCGGCTAATCCACAAAAACCATCCTCTGAATCAGAAAATGAATCATCAATAAATTGCACTCACCGGACAGGAGGAAAGGTCGACGATTCCCCAACACGTCTCCCAGATCTCAGCTCGAATCCCCTAAGTTTCTTCCTGAAGCTGCGTTTCGCTCTAATTCTCGGCACACTCGAGCTGGCCCGGGGAATCCTGAATCCTCGTTGATCCTGTTTTAAAACAGATCCACCGATCCTGCTCTCATCAAGATCTCTCTCAGACACTGCCTTTTCCAACTTGATCGCTTCCTTCGCGTTAAAATCACCTTGTCCTGATGCCATCTTCTTCTCGGCATCCATTCTCTCATCGTCTCTGATCGTCTTCAGGATTGTTTCAGATTTTGCGTTTCCCACTGGAGCCTTATTAGCCTTTTTAGCAACCTGAGGATCGTTCTTATCACCATTGATGAGACGATTGAAGTACTTCTTCCTTTCAAGGACGAGGTCCACAGCTGGGGTAGTGAAGATGTCGTCAGAGTTCGTCACCGAGGATTTTGACAGGCTCAACTGTGGCACCGAGAGATCTTGATCCGACGAAGCGTCGCGAACTTCGTCCATCTTTCTGTCTCTGGTAGAGACGCTGAGATTGCTGGTTGCGTCGTCGTCGGTTTTCAAAGAGCTTTGGCTATGGGTGAGCTGGCTACGGTTCGAAACATCGTCTTTGCTGCGATCCAGGATCGATAGACGCGACGAGGCCTGGAGGTTGATCTCGATGGACGCTGCAGCGTTTTCTAGTACAGCTACGCGTTCTTCTAAAAAGGCGATGCGACGGTCGCGGGCTTTCAGCAGGAACAGAGCCTTCTGGGCACGCTCCTCTTCGTCTATGGCGTTCCTGAAACGATATTTCAGTTGTTAGGCATTAGATTAAACTTGATCTTTTGTCTTCTGAGTTGATCAGAGTTGGGATCGTTTTATACTAATCCTTCCGACCTCTATAAGCGATTAAAATGATTCAGCTTATAAAAATGACCTCGTGCAATTTTGATCACAATACGTGCTTGGATGAAACAATTAATCGAATCAATTTCCATGCATGCAATTTCGCAATTTCGATAATTATAAAATGAAGAATATAAAACTGGTCATTCGAGCGACCGTGGTTATGTTCGATAGAATGCAGGTTTGAAAAATGAGAATTGTTTGGTGGAATTGCGAGAAACCAAATTGTCATTTATTCGATGACCACGGAATATATCTATGGTCAAGATAAAACCATGACAGGAGCGCTTTTCGCAGGACCCCGCCGTCAATTAATATCCCGCGAAGCCATTATTAACGTCCGTGGAAAGCGCCGGTGAGTTCCCGACGACTTAAAGCGCTTAAGGAAACCGAAATAAATTACGCCGCGGAGAGAGGTGCATATTTAATTCGAGCAATTAATGCCGTCTTGTAAAACACGCCGCTGGGGTGGCTGTTGCTGTAGTCCTCCCTCTTTCCTGGCAGTAATGAGCCCGATAAATCAACCGGCTCTGCACTCGAAACTTCGCGGATAACTTCGGGCTCCTGCAGTTTCTTCTCCCGGCTACCAAACGGCTCCAGAGAACGGCACACCGTTCCTTCTTGTCTGGCTGAACGATTGATAAATAACCGGGGAAAGTGTCTCGACCTTACTGCCAACCCCTCTTGTCCTCATTCTCCCTGGGTTATATCCCTCTCCATAATTTTTGCAATTTTTTAAATTAATCAATTTTCTAATTTCATTGAAATTCAAAGTGATTAAAATTGGTCACAGTTCTTGGTTCACTGAAATTAACCCTTAGCAGTCGAGGGGTGACTCGGAGTCACCATTAAAAATTGCTGTAACAACATTCACGATATTGTTTACATTATTAAATATGTTGGTATCTAATTACTACACATTTAAGTAATGTATGAGGTAATCTAACAGTTTCGTATCTATAAAATGAAAAGACTCATGTACAATGGAATTATTTCAGGTCGGAGGAAATGTTTAATTTGGTAATAAATATATATTTAATTTAAATGTAATATTTCAAAATGGACTTTTTATGGACTTGGATAACCTAATTGGCGATCTGACAATAAAATAGCGTCGAAACTTCCGAGCCGCTTTGTCACAGCGCAAGTCAATACGCCACCACGCAGCGTAATTAATAGCGAGAGGAGATTGATCGCGGGCGTTTCTGTAAAACCTAATTAAGAGGGGTATAATTTCCTAATCGCGGGCACAAATCACCGCATCGCCCCAGCTGAAAGAAGGTATCGCGCGCGAATTTCGCCGTAATCCTCGTTCCCCGCCCTCGGATATACCCGCCGATTAATTAAGCATAAAAATCTGGTCGTTTGCGAGGAACGGAAGAAAGAGAAAGAAAGATAAAAAAAGAAACAAAGGAAAGAGAAATGCCGCAGATTGCCCCACTTAATCCCCCGGGCGACCGCCTTCTGCGCTGGGGATGACGCCTCCTGACGTCCCGTTGGAAATTCATTAAAGCGATATCCCATTTATTTCGAACGACCCCCGCGTCTTCGCCAAATGAAAGAACAAACGCGTAATCTGCTACACTAATACGCGAAAGACCCTCGCGAAACGTTTCATTTTCCGTGCATATTAGTAGTAGCGCAAATCACTAGTAGACTCGTATAAATTATATACACTCCCTGAAGGATATGATCAATATACACACGAAGTTTCGCTGTTCAATACCAATTTGTTAGTTCAAGGTCAATGTCTTGAAATTGAACAGAACTATACACTTACCGTGTGACACTACATTATAAAAATACCAAGAATGTGACTATCTCTAACTTTTTGGCCATTACATTCATAATATGTTTACAATCTCGATAATTGCAAATTAAAAATGTTGAGACCTACTTTTATAAAAGCCAAGGTGACCCTGACTTTTCATCTAAACGAGATGTTTATTAAATTCCCAATGGTGCGATTTGTAGGCCATGGAAAGCTGATTAACTCCTGTTCGAAATATTTATGGGAACTGCCCGCCAAATGAATTAATTAAAATTTCGAGATTCGATAGAGTCTGTGGGTTAAGCAGTCGGAAGCTTCCGACGCAAAGGGTTATGGTTGAGAATCGTTCGGAAGATATCGGGGACGGTGTTTAGGAGAAGGGGAGGCCGTTTCCGTAGACAGGGGCTCGTAATATGGCTTATTAAAATTACAGGGACGGAGGGTTTGCGAGTGTCGACCGCATTCCGGCTAGGGACAGACCGCGACAGAGCCAAGACAGCTCGTGACCAGAGCTGAGGGGGGAGCCGAGCTTCGCATAAGTCCATTCCACTGGTCTGCTGCTTTATACAACCATAGTTCAGGAGAGCTCGACCGCCAGGGATTGCTCTCCGTGGACCACACCAGCAAGCCTTCCTGGATGAATGTTATAGTCTTCGTCCGGCCTTCGACCACGAGGAACACCGGACAACTGCTCGTCAGTTTCCCGGTGACCTCAAACTACGTCGCCTGGGTATGATTTAATCGGTTGATTCTGATAACCCGGCGAAATTGCCGCTCGAGCTACCCTCCTAACTGTCTGGACGACCCAAGCATAGCATTCGTCTTAACAGCTACACACCCTACAGGCGCTAAATCATCCTCAACATACTGCTCCTTATATTTTAATTCGGAACAATTAGACCTTCACATCTTTACGCAGAAAAATTTTTCTTCTGTCACATCTAACAGGGTGTCTCAGCCAAAGCAGGCCGCCTAAATATCTCCTTTATTTTTAAAGAAATATATTTACGGCATAATTTATATGGTATCGAAGGAGGAATATCATAGAAGATCAATTTTTTTGTCCCGTTATTTTTGCAATAGTTTTTTTTAAACTCGTTCTTGTTTTATTCCAGCTTATAGTGGATGAAAACATACATTTGAATATGATTAAGTCATTACCTACAGGTGACCTTCAGATAATCCTCCTTGGATACCATATAAATTATGTCATAAATATTTTTCGTGTCATTAAAAATAAAGGAGATATTTAGGTGGACTGCTGAGACACCCTGTATAGGCTTCAGGGGCCGAATGTACAGGTTGAAAGTGATATATCGAAATTGTGTAGTATAATAATATTTTTGTGACACTCTGTAGAGATATGGAATAAAATCTCGTTTCCCACGAGAGTGATTGGTTTGTGACTTACAGCTTGAGTTTGCAACTCTTGTCAACTACTAACTAATGTATGGTCAATTAGTAGTTTCCTCGTATTCGAGGATGGTCAACTTCTGACGCAATTATTGAATTTTCAAAAATGTCTATAGAATCGGAACAATACAATTATTTTGAAAAAGTTACCCCCGTCACACATGTAAGAAGTTTAAACAGTATGTTCACTATTTAACAAAGAATAAAACGCATTTACTAGTATTCGCGTGGAGAAGATTTCTTAACTGGCCAACTATTGGCGTTTTTGCCTTACAGCGTTCCATCGGAACGAGCCGCAATAAAACAAAACTACGAGTCACAGATCGTCTACGTGACCCGAAGGGAGACATCCCACGGAACCACGTCGTCGAAGACGCATCCACGAAGGAAACGAAAAGGGTCCAGGGAGAGGAGAGGGCACAGGGTCGGGCCATTAACACCTCCCGGACAAATCACTCGATTTTCTCGGACGATTTTCCCGCAGCACGTCCGGCAAATAAGAAAACACGATGTATCACCCGTGGGACGTGGACAAGGAGTTCCTCTCGGACATCGGGTGGAAAGTGGGATGGGTGGTTTACTGGCCGTTGGTAATGACGAAACAGATGGCCCTTCTTCAGGAACGCGAGTAGCACGCGTGTCCCGCAGGAAGAAGAGGGGACCTTCGCTCGGAGAAACCTTGATGAAGTGCCGCCATTATCGGTACAGGACAAAACCCACTTCTGCCTTGGACGTCCGGCGACTTTATTACCCGCGAACACACGCATCCACCACGGGTCCCACACCGGGACCAGCCTGTCATTCTCGTAGAGGAGAGCTGGAACGGGGAGCTTAACGAGCTTACCGTTCTCTATCGGACCTTCTTCTTCTCCTCGCGGTCTTCGGTTAGTATAGCGACCGTACACAGTGTAGTTTACCACCGGTCGAATCTCTTTTCCTCGTGAACGACCATGCGCCATATTCCAGGCGGTCTTCAAGATTCCTCGGACAACGCTCGTTTGGTAAAATGAATGGGAAACGCTGATGGATCTGCGAAGCTTACCTCCCAGCTCCGCGAAAACAAAGCGAAGATTCGAACAATCTAATTCCTTCCGCGGTCTAATGCCCACGGAATTTCTCAGCGTGGACAGTTCTGATGTGATGAACTCCTCTCTTCGAGTGTTTCACATTCGCATACACTCGGTGTACAAAGTGTTCTTACACTTTTTAATAGGGAATAACTTTTTTATAATTGTACCAAACGATCTGGTTTTTTATAATTAATTAGACGCATTGGTTTACGAAATGATATGAGAAAAAGATTTTCCAGAAAATTATTATTTACAAGGTTACTTGCAAACATAAATAAGGCATTTTTTAAAACGACACGCATCGGAAGATGTACAATTCTGTAGATTTTAAACAGAAACTGATAAAAAATCGTGTGAAACTACGATTTTCACCATTTTTAACCATTTGCAGTTCGAGTGTATGTTAATCGATTACGATGAAATTTTTAAAACATATATTTTAAATTTTCATTAAGGGCTCTAATAAGAACATTTAAACAAACGCCTTCATTATTTTGGCATGCAACCTAGTAAATTGTAATTTATGGAAAATCTTTTTTGCGAAATCAATTAGTACCAATGCTTGATGATAAAAAAACAAGTCGTTTGGTACAATTATAAAAAATTTGAACATTTTGCTCGTAAAGTTCATGCTGATGCAATATTTCATTCGTTTAATTCAATCACTAAGAAGTGAGAAATTAAACGAGCACTTGAATGCTTTGGGTCAAGATAGAGCCCAGGCTTCGCCGAGGTGGGTTCTTGTGTAAAAATCAATGAGGAATTATTCCACAAAATATTGATCTATTATTGAAGAAATGATTAAGAATTTGAATGGATATATTCTTGTTATTTATATAAAGTAATGTAAAATGGCCAGTTTTTACGATCTACGACTAATTCCAAAAGACTACAGTGGTCAGTTCCACATTGTTTCTGTATAAAAATCCAATGAATTGCTTGTTCCACATCAGAGCTGTTTCTGCTAATTATGTCAAAAGCATGCCGTCCAGTCAACTTCACATTTCAGAAGCCGCTTTCCCCTATTATGACCGTGTTCTACTTGCTTTTAATATTAAATGGTTTAACGTTCGAACGAATCGAGAAACCGATTCTAATAGAATTGATTTATTGAGTCACTGCTGGGAGACACTTCGACATGCACGAACGAATACACAGCATTACCGTTCACAATTCCTACTTTTTCTGCAGTCTTTTGGCAACGCGATTATAGATGGCGATTAGGCATGCACGGAAACCTGTCGAATAGCTTGTTAGTCATGCTGAAAGTATGACTGGTAAAAGTGAAACGGTGTGACAAAATATTAGCTCCGCCATTTTTGCAACAGCGTTTACCTTTCGGTTTCTTCTGCGACGATCGTTGAAGGGTCGGAATAATTTTTTAAGTGGTAACGTTTTAGATTGTAACGCTGTTTTTATTCGTTTTATTACCGTATGCACATAATTGCATCCACTTTAAAGTTTCTACAACATTTTAATTAGAATACTGTTACCCCTGTATCGCAGAAAAATTTTTCATTTCACCGCGCAATTTCGATCGGTTAGATAAGAAAGAATGTTCGTTATTGTGTTGGTTTAACAGCACCAAATTGAATAGCAATTCATGTTAATATTTACACCAGGAATATCAAATTATCCTCCTGCGTTTGACTCGCGCAATTAAACGAGGAGTGCTCCTCATTACAGATTCTAATTTAAATGTAGACTTTTAATACCTGTCCATTATTTATGCGCCTGATTTGCATTCATTAGTCCTCGTTCGCAGGATATTGTTACATTTTAGTATGAAGAATTAAGTGGGGTCAGAGGTGGCGATCACTTAAAACAACGAACGTCTCCTGTTCAAAAATGTGTTGGCAAAAGCGTCATCGGAATATCATCAAAAACAAAAAAGTTTCGGATTATTATGAAATACATCCTGCACAGGACTCACTATTCGCGCAATCGTATCCAGCAAACGGCAACTCATCAGAATCGGCGTATTTCCGATCGACGCCGCTCGTTCGAGGCTTCATTAGCCGACTTTAATTACAGGGCGACCAAGATCGTTGTCGCTAGAACGGGAGATGGTGGCCGCGGTCTCAATAGACAGACCGCGTTCATTAATCATCTCGCGGTCGCAATTATCGTAATTAATATCGCCGGCGCAGTAAGCGCGGATAAGTCGCGCGTTTCTTCTTCCGCTTGAAATCAGATTCAAGGATTCACGGATTCATCGTAGCGCTACAAACACTACTAATACGTTTAAGGATCGTGCAGAAATTGAGGTTACAATATTCAAAGATTCACATCTTCCAATGCCTACAGCTTTTTTACGTCAACCGCTTCCGATAAAACTTAACACGTATACGTAACTTCCTTACATCTAAAAAATATCGTAAAAATAATTTGATTCTAATTAATTCTAAAAATATTGTAAATTTTCATTTCAGACACGGATAGAAAAGTGAAAAATCGTGAACTTCATTTGTGTCTTCAAAATTCCGAGCAATAGCAATTAAAAAAAAAATGGTATACGCATTACCTAACAAACGAATCCTTCTAACATCTCATTGTTAAAATTTAATTAAGTTTTTAGCCGGATTTGTGTCAATTTGGAAAAAATGAAGAAATTGAAAGTTCCGCGAGTTCTACAATGTTTAGGTTTATCCAACACAATCCCATACAAAATTTCTTAAATTTCTACGTTTCGTGAAAGATTAAATTTCGATTAAAAAGCATAGACATTTGATGTTCCCACTCATACTTCTTTAAAGAAATCGGCAATTTCACGAACCGTGACCAGGAAACGAATCAGACTCGGAAAAATGACAGGCAACCGGTTCTATTAGAGCGTCCTCCGCGCGATAATCGGCAAAAACGCGATCGCCGGTGATTTATTCGTTCCGGGGTTGGATTCCCGTAAAACGCGAAAATTTACGACTGTTGTTTAGCGCTGCAAATCGCGGGTTCGCAGACCGCCGGTGATATCAAGCGATTACGTGGACGTTGATGGTCTGCGTTTGACAACTACTCGCAAATTAACTGGCCGATGTGTCTCTCTCTTCTCCGAGCGACTAGGTTGTTAGGGCTGTTTTTTGTAATTTATGCGGTTACGATTACCCCTGAACAGATGGGGGTTTTAATATATCCACCGGACGATTTCAATGGGATTAACGCGTTCGGAGAGCACGGCAAGAACGAGCCTAGATTTGTCTTTGCACGATCGCGAAAGATCAACCACGCAAGAAACCGCCATTTGGATCGACCTGTTACAGGAAGATCTGTTTTTCAACCTGACCATTCGCCCGGGTGAGATTCGCTCGGTGTAAAATGCAATTACTGTGTTAGAAGTGTCGTCACTTCTGGACGCAGTATCGGAGACGCTAATTTGAAGTCTGATGGCGAGCGATCCGTTCTTGCTTCGACCGTTTCAATGGTGTGGATATAGCGTAATTATGTTCCGAGTGTTTCGATTGTATTTCTGGTCGTGTATCGTTTCACAGCGTTTTATGGGGTAGTTTTTGCACGAGGATGACGATAAGCTGCATTTGTCCTGAATCTAGACAGTTTCTCTCCTCGGACAATTTTCTGTTTTTATTTTGTCACAGTATTTATTAATACCGTTTTATATCGTATTTGTGTCCTGCAATTGACAAAAAACAACTTTCATTTTGTATAAAGATGCACAGTCTAAAATTATAACTGTGTTTTACCAAGCCGATATTATTCTCGAGTGAAAGAGTTTTTGATCGCATACAGTTGCAAGTTCGAAAGAAGAATAGGGGTCAGAGATTTTCTTATTGCGAAGAAATCACCGTCGTCTTATATCAAACGAAAACTGCAATCGGTCTAATATTCGAGTTCACGTTTCCCCGTTCAGTTGGGACGATCGAGGTTGATACTCGAAAGAATTCCGCCGCAGGAATATCTCGGGAACCTCAGACTCGTCGGGAGAAGGTATTAAACGGGCCGATCAGGCATCGAGACAAGAGTGTGCTCGGTGTGTATCATCGATCGACGTGTATTTCATCGGTTCA
Organism: Lasioglossum villosulum; assembly: GCA_963971365.1. Taxonomy (NCBI): domain Eukaryota; kingdom Metazoa; phylum Arthropoda; class Insecta; order Hymenoptera; family Halictidae; genus Lasioglossum; species Lasioglossum villosulum. The sequence goes on along the minus strand of OZ020497.1, from coordinate 5,646,112 downwards.
GTAATTACATAACGTCACCGTGTGCCGGGTATAGAAAGCGGAGAGCAAAGCTCTCTCGGGCGGAGAACGTTGTGTGTCGGCGCGTTCCTTTTACAGGCTGCTGCAGTTGCAGTTGCAGCTCCTTAACGATCTCTCGCGCGATACCGCCTAATGACTAGCGGCGCGGGCATCATCGTGTCCCGATACGGCATTCGAAGAAAAGCATCGGGACCCGGGCATCCGTCAGCTCTCTGTGCCAGAAATCGAGCTGCAAGTCACGCCGGCCAGCTTCCGAGATCCGAGGGACCATATCCTCTTCTCGCCTTCGTTCAACCCTCCCCTTCATCTTCCTTTCTTCTTCTTATTCTTCTTCGAGAGAGAAAGAGAGGATCGACGAGGATCGACACAATCTTATTCTTTCTCGTTCTTTCTAAGCGGCAGTTCTTTTAGGCCATCGAACAGGCGGCGGCTCGGAATCCACCTTATTGACAGGTTCACGGCTCCCGAAGATACTTCTCTGCTATGGTATACGCGGCACGTATCGCTTCTACCTTTCTTTCTTCCTTGTCATCTCTATCTCTCGAGCTGATGAGAAGATTGAGAATTTTTCTGTTAAATAGAAATAGATTCCGACCCGCTGCAGCGGAACATCGTTGCACGGAACGATAATGCGTGCAAAAATTGACGAGGACACCATTCAGAGCGATCGGTAGTGTCGATGTTCTTTCGTTTCTACGTAGCCATACATTCACCGTCACGAGCTCTAGAACGTGTGATATCTCGCGGTGGGAATCACACGTGTCAACGAACGCGGTTGCGACCGGAGAGATTCTATTGCATTTCACAAAATTAATTAGAATCAGCATGGGCAGATATTTCATGATTTTTTTACGGGAATATTAAAGATCAAGGCGAGATCAAGTCAGGCAACAGTATAACAGAGTAACACCCAGTTTAATATAGTGGGACCCAGCCAAACCAGTTGAACGGAGTGGAACGAAATTGAACGGTGTCAGACACAGTTGAACAATGTCAAATGTAGTACATCAGAGCGACACCCAGTCAAACACAGTTGAACAACATCAAACACAGCACAACAGACTGACACGGAGTTAATCACAGTGGGAATCGAATAGTGTCAGACACAGTTGAACAAGGTCAAATGCTATACAACAGAGCGACACCCAGTCAGACACAGTTGAACAACATCAAACACAGCACAACAGAGGGACACGGAGTTAATCACAGTGGAAAGTGAACAGTGTCAGACGCAGTTGAACAATGTCAAATGCTATACAACAGAGCGACACCCAGTCAGACACAGTTGAACAACATCAAACACAGCACAACAGAGGGACACGGAGTTAATCACAGTGGGAATTGAACAGTGTCAGACGCAGTTGAACAAGGTCAAATGCTATACAACAGAGCGACACCCAGTCAAACACAGTTGAACAACATCAAGCACAGCACAACAGAGGGACACGGAGTTAATCACAGTGGGAATTGAACAGTGTCAGACGCAGTTGAACAAGGTCAAATGCTATACAACAGAGCGACACCTAGTCAAACACAGTTGAACAACATCAAGCATAGCACAACAGAGGGACACGGAGTTAATCACAGTGGGAATTGAACAGTGTCAGACACAATTGAACAATGTCAAATACAGTACAACAGAGCGACACCCAGTCAGACACAGTTGAACAACATCAAACACAGCACAACAGAGTGACACAGAGTTAATCACAGTGAAAATTGAATAGTGTCTACTGCAATTGAACAATGTCAAACACGGTACGACAGTGTGAAACACAGTTCACTTAACTTTTTTACAGGGAAGCTATAATAGCCAGAGCAGGAAAAAAGTAGGCTATCGAAAATCAGGGTGGCTGGATGACTCCGTCAGCGTCGATCTCGATCGTCACAAGAGCCCTAGAGGATCGGCTAATCCAGCGATTCACACGAAGCAAGGACGTGGAACGGCCTCTTGAAAGGTGCAACGGGGACGATCGTTCTCGCCACCGCATTTACAATCGTTAGTCCGCTCCTCCGGGCCCCTCTCTCTGCCCCACGGTGGAATCGTTTAGCGTAATTACGGCTCTTGTCACGGTTGCTCGTCCCTCTCCCTTCGGACTCTCACAGAAGACCCGCCGACAAATGTAACCGGTCGATTTTTTCCCTGGTGGACCCGCCGAGACCTGGCCACTGGAACCAACAGCTCTCTTTCTTTCTCTCCTCTCTGTTGGTATCGTTGATGGATACCCGATGGATGACTGCATTCCTACGCTGGCGACGACATTAAGCCGATGCAACGGATCGGATCCGCGCGATGAATTCTCGCGAGGCGAGGCGAGCGCCGCGTATGCGAAACGTCTCGGGCGCCTTTCATTCACTCACGGTATAATGCACCGAGCATAATCGAGCGTTAATTCATTGGCCCCCGGACAAAGGACCCGGTCCAGAGTGATACAAAGTCGCCGTTACGCTGCGGCGCGCTCGCCCCAGAAGAGCTGCTCGAGGATCGGCTTTTTGCGGATCTAACCCGACACGTTTGACTCGCCTCGATCTTTCTTCTCGATCCGCGGAGAGATGAACAGTGTCCAGCTCCCGAAGAGTAAAACACCGCAGGGTAAATACCGTGGAACTGTTTTACGGGGAATTCTTGTTAACCGGCCGCCGCGATCGCCTCGGATAGAGGACTCTTCGGTTGCTATTGTGTTTCAGCTGGTACCCCGCCCTTCGTTATTAACTATTTTTCAGTGGCCGTGCAAACTTGCTCCTCGTGCATGCATGGCTAACGAAACACGTGCTCCGTGAAATCGATGGAACGATGTGTCCAAACAATTGTTGACTTTGGAACCTGTGTAGCCATGGGTTCAATTCACTTTAGGGGATCGAAAATTTCTGACATTTTTTATATCACCCCGTAGATTTTAAACGTTTGCGTTTAAGTTTGTGTTTGACGTGGTATGTGTCCCCTACTGTTATAATTACCAGACACATTCTTTACCAATAGTTCATCAGTCGTCTCTACAGAAATGATTTGCGATCAGAGATTTTTGAACGATCCCGAAAATCTCGATTCTTCCGATCGCTGGATAAGTCGTGCCCGTGGCAATATTTCTATGTCAAGGCCGGTAAGTCAATCCCCGGCGGTACCGGCATTAATCGCGTAATTATTCGCGAAACCAGTTATGCATAATTGGCCGGATAATTGCCGCGTAACAGGCTGCGCACGCCGCCGCCCAGAATACAAAGTATTAATTCCACGCGAAAATGTTGATGATCGGTGGCAGGGTAGCCTCGTAACTTATCGTATCGGGACTCGTATAGCTAATTTATCGCGGAAAATTGCAGGATGTCCTTCTACGGTGGACTTGTGTGTCGCCGATGGATTGCGAGAGGCCCGTGGGCGTCGATGCACAAGGAATGCATAAGTATAAGTGTCGCTGGGCCTCTCTTCCTTTCCGTAATGAAACATTCCCTCTTATCGTGATCACCGTTCGAATGCCACTTTTTTACCTATTAAACCACCCGATGACACAACTGGCGAGCCGTTCGATGAGCGCTTAATGACCTTGGAAAATGCGGATCTCCTTCTAAACGAGCAGTCCAGAAAATTAGGAGAAAATAGACTAGCTTCGACGTCGCTGCTATAAATAGACTCAGCAATGCAGTTATGACAAAAATGATTGCATTTTATGAATTTCTGATGAAAATTAGGGGATGTATAAATCCAATCTATTGGATTTAGCAGACTCCAGAAAATCGGAAAAAATTCATGCAATCCAAATCTGTAAAAAGCACAATTTTTATTTCGGTGTCGATTAACCGACGGCAATCAAAATAAAATTTTATCAGAAAATCAACCATCACATTTCTTGCTCCACTCGATTCAAATTCTTGTTCTTGTTTTGTTGTTGAAATAATTTTTTATGCTACTAACATAAACGTCACGCTGGGAGAAAAGTAAAAATATAAATTATTGGAATTTATAGGACATTCGAGGTCATGGTACGGGGGACAACACAACGAGCATAATAGAACTTAATTTATGCACCGGCCCGTGTATTTTATAATATTCTTCGGAGCGGCAGGCTTGGCGTAGGCTCATTACGATTTTCTCTGTTCGTTTACGGTGCACCGTAGCTTTTGCATGGCGATTTATCGCGTCGAGTCCGGAGATCAATTACGGATAAATAAAATAGGGTCGTTTTGCCTTGTTCATCGAGGACACTGTGGAATTTTGAAGTCACTGATCCCGCGAATAATAATTAGTCGTTCGCAGATCTTTATGCAAAGTGTTCTGTATCAAGTGTACAAAGTTGAAATTATACAGGGTGATGCGCCAGAAACAGGCCAGCTGAACAACTCGGCTACTATTGGTGTTAGGAAGAAATGCATCAGTTGGAACTTGCTTGGTTTCGAGGAAAAAAGTACTAACCTATGTATGTCGAAAAAATAGTGGTTCAGGAGATATTTCAATTTAAATAACTCAATAATAAAATATTAAATACCACATTAAATACAATAAATCTTTTCGGAGGGGGCGCAAAGCGATAATTTTTATTTTTAAATTCTTCTACGTGCTTTCCCCCATATTACAAGTCCACCATATTCCAATGAAATCATAATCAGCAACATCTCTCATTTGGAAATTTTCGATTTTGCGCCGCCTCCGAAAAGACTTATTGAATTTAATATTTTATTTTTGAGTTATTAAAATTGAATTATCTCCTGAACTACTAACTTTTCGACATACATAGGTTAGTACTTTCTTATAACGAATGTCCAGCTGCATCGATTGATGTATTAAAAAATATTCGATTAAAAAAAATGAAGTTGACCTTCATATGTCCTTTACGCGTCCACCTACAGAAAAGCTAGTAACATCAGATTAATGCCCCATCGAAACCATGCAAGTTCCATTCGATGCATTTCTTCCTAACACCAATAGCAGCCGCGTTATTCAAGTGGCCTGTTCCTGACGCCTCACCCTGTATATAAATTGATCTGCTATTTACCAATAAATTGTCATTGCTATCTACATGTATTTATAACTTTTTCTCTGGGAAGAAATGCGTATAATTGTGCGAGTGTTGGGAGCATAAGAATGGCGGCCTGCCAGAAAAAAGTCCTCCGAGTCCGCGTTGCAGTCGATGCACCAAAGGGATGAAACGCAGATTGCACGATCGCGATGCACCGTTACCCATCGGTGAACACGGACGAATAAAAGGACGCCGCGAGATATCGATTGGCACAGTAAATGATTTCTAAATTGGATCGAAGGCGCGTGGCGCTCGCGCTCGCTCGTGCATAACGCGAAAAATCATCCGCGCAAAAATCGTCGGTGATCTCTGCTCGATTCGAAATACGGAAGAGGTTTCGCGAGCTGTGGTCGGGTCGCGGCAGAAACAATTTTCCAGAAGACGAACGGAGGAAACAAAGTTGTCTCGACGGGAATGAATATTTGACAGAGAATCTTCAAAATTAATTTTTTCATTTAAAAAATTGATGCTTTTAACGTAAAATCGTCGAGTTCGATATACTGTCTACCAGTGATTGTCATAATTATTTTACTATTTTTAATTTGCGATTATTGAGATTTTAAAAATGCATCCACGAGGAATAATTAAAAATTTTGATGGACACATACTTGTTTGTATGAAGCAGCGAAAGATTATTAAGCAGTCGTTGCAATTTGATCGACGCGACGGGTTGTCGATCGATATAAAGAATTCCCGGACGGGAGTGTGGTTGTTTGCGCGGCGCCAGCGTGACCATGCTCGCGTCGAGCAACAACAAACGTCGTCGTCGTGTAGAGCTCGCCGAAAAACTTTATGAACGGTTTATGAGCGCAATAATCCGCTCGTGAGTAACACAATACAGGCTAATTATAGAGGACGAGGTCCAGGCCGGTCGACAGGCATTAACGTACCCGTTAAACTCGCGGCCACGACAGCCTGGGTGGCTTCCCTATTTTTGTCTTTTTTTTCTTATTTTTCCTCTTCCTCCACCCCCTCCCACTAGCCCTCTCTTTTTCTCTCTTTCCGCGTTCGTCTCTCTCTCTCTCCCGAAGTTCTACGCCGGTGTTCCTCGCACTTTGATCCTCGCGACGCTAATGCGTCTCTGTTATTTCAGTCCTTATCCCTGACAGCTAGACCCCGGCGAGACGCTTGACAACGACTTTTTCGATTCGTGTAAACCGATCTCGAACGACCTCGCGGGTCGATCAACACGGTCACTTTCCCGGAGTCGTGTTCTATCGAATCGCGAGTGGTTGTCTTATTTTGCGAAGCAACTGTACCCATCATTATGAAAATGTTTTAAGACAGATTTTTTTTTTATTGAGCCACTGAAATCTATTGTAGGTTTATTTCGGCTTTAACAAAGATATACTAGTTTTACAGTTTGAGTACATTTACAATATGACTAACCACTGGAGATGCGGATCACAATCGTTTAGAAACTGAAAGATATATTCACAGGCTTTGACATTTGGTTTTGCAAGTTTAAGACAGATATTTTAAGGAAAAGGATATTAACACCAAATGAATTTCATATCACTTTGAAATAATGAGCAGTTAAAATTACATTGAATTAATTTAGCTTAAAATAATATTATGGGTACAATGATCAATACCGTTAAAAAATATAATCGTAATTCGGATCTTCATGCAAAATGTTCTGAAATGAAGTGTTCTCTATAAATCCGTAAAATGGAGTCAAGGTAAAAAGGTCATGACTCCGGTAAAAGTATATATTATCGCATAATCCAGCATAGTACATGATTGCTTTCTCGTGTTTTTCCTTTTCCGAATCACGCCGCTCCACTTCAAGCTTGACAAGGTCAGAATCCACGCGCCTCCACGAGTTAAAGATATGATGAATCGGCGGGAACCATTTTTTCTGAAGCTCGAGAGGTCGTGCGATCCCAAAACCGACAGAAACATAATCGACCGGCGAAGATTTTCGTTCGGCTGACACACTGCTATCAGTCACTGTAATTGGTACCCCCTCGCGAGACGAATGTTAATACATCGCGGAGAGGAGAAAAAACCGAGGAACAAATTGAATCACCGGTGCATCGCGGGATCAGGAGGTCACCACTGGGATCTCGACCTCGTTTCCAACTGAGCCCGGCAACGGGCTGATAATTAAAATTCTCCGAGCGATCCCGGTCCGAAATTAATCGCCACCGTAACTGCTTTTCTCAAATCGAATCGCGTGGAAATAGGTCGTTCGCGAAATTTATTACCGGGAAAGCTCGACTTTTTGCAATATCTGCAGTATTGTGGACAAATTTTTTAATTTGCCCCAGTTGGCAAATATGTGGAGTATAAGCAGGGCTTGGATTAATTAATAATTCACACTGGCGATGCACTAGCTTTTGGAAATAGGAAAGGAATAGTTTCTGATTTATTCGGAGGTTTCCTGCGGGATCATCCTGGACGAGGTCGTTTTACATAGCGGTAGACGCGATTACGGTATCGGATTACGCTCCCGGTTCGGGGTATTAATGTTGATTTCGCGACGCGGAAAAATTGGAGCGATTTGCGGTCGGGAGTTCGCCAGCCTCCGAGAAAAACTGGCTGCAAACTCGATTTCAGACGCGGCGCTGCTGACCGCAAATCGTTTCCATTCTTTTCCGCCGGGCAAAACCTGTCCGCCACGCCGCCTTATCTTGAAATCGAACTTCCCCACCGGGCGCTGGGTGCGAAAGGTCACCACCAGTCATCACGATGATGGGAAAGTGGAGACGGTTTCCGCCGTGCAATGAAACGTCAAGGTTACCTCTGCTCGAGCCGCCAAGGTCGCGAGAACTGTTTCGAAAACAGTCCTCTACTAAACAATATCTACCGACGATTACTCCATAATTTATGTATTGTTGTCCATGGCTAAGGAATTTTTAATACTCCCTTTCACGGACAAACTTCAATCACAAATCAAAAACTCTAATAATTTCGTTTCCGATTATTATATAAAAAATTTTCAAGAATTTATGACGCTTTACTCCTCGCCGTAATATTTTTTTAGAAACGTCTTTCTCCCCAAAAATGTAGAAATGAAAATTTACATTTTCTGTACGGCAACTTAAATTTTATTTCATTTAAGGAGAAACGCATAACATTCATATATGTTGGATTTCGTTAAAATCTTCATCACGAGTCTGACTCGTTAATTATATATGGGTTTATTTAGCTATTTTTGAAACCTGGTTCCTAACGCAATTTACTAGATTGGTACGGTATCGTCCGTAATCGTCCATAGGCAATTAAGAATTTTCCTGATCAACGTCGTGAGTTTTCACCCAGATGGCGTTCCGTTCGCGCGACAGAAAAATGCGCGAGATTGGATCGAGATCCATCGTACCGCGGAACGAAGGTAAATCGAGGACCTGTAAAAAGGAGCCGTGGAATAATTCCAGTCTGTGTCGGAGCGGTGTACAGATTACACCGGTGATGCGATGTCAAGAGTCATCTCGTGACGCTCGTGTTTCTTGTCGGCGACAAGTAATCCGGAATCAATTACTAGCTCGCAGCCCTAAGGAACTGCTTCGTCGAGAGACAGGGAGTAAGAGAGAAAGGGAGAGAAACGGCCCGTGGGACGCGACGACCTTTTTAGAGGCCGGGCGATCATTAATCACCCGGTTTTTAGCTCGAAATTCCCTCGCGCCTAGTTTACAAAACGAGGGTCGTCGAAATCGCCCCGTCACCCACGACAAGGGTGCTGGTTTTTGTACTTTCACCGGCCCGGACAGACGATCCCCGGCTTCCACGGTGTACACAACGAATGCTCGTTGTTGTACGTATATCGTTGCTCGTTTCCGTGCGATTACTTCGACCTCTTACTTATCCGACGATCGCGTCGTCTTTCGACTCTCGCGGTGGGCGGAGAAAATCCTGCTCCATTAACTACACGCCGATTCGCTGCGTGTGAAAGTTTACGAGTAGCTGCGGGTTATAATTGATTGGGCTCGAACCGGAAAACCACTGTTGCAACACAATGCTTGCTCTTTCTTAACCCTCGACCGTGCGCGTGCCCCTGTTTACCAGACTGGTCCGTTTCATCGCGGTAATCCCTATGCAAAGTTTCAATTCCGTTTAGAGATATTACTACACTGCAGATTTTTATGCGAAATCAAAATTGTCTACAGCGCAGGAGATATATGTTTATTTCTTTTTTTCATTATTTTGAGTCGGAAACAACGCAACGCACAATTTTATGTCCCAAATGTAAATTTATGTACGACCACCTGGGGACATTATTGTCATACATTTTTAATATTGCTAGGTATTGAGAAAGGTATTAGACATTTTAAAAAGAAATTGAAAATGTAGTAATGAAAAGATACAGATGGATATTGGGTACAAATATTGAATAAATAACTGAATTATCGCAATTTTAAAATACGTTTAAACTTAAAGATTAATTAATTTCTTTAATTCTTTAGACATTTCAGATTTATATTTAACGATAGTAATGAGGCGGAAGTTGCCAAGATCGGGTTAGAAGAAAACGCGAAAGAATAAATTGTTTGAAAGTTGAAAATCAGAAACGGTGCTGCGGGTGTTGCAGAGCTCATTACGATCGAATTCCTGTTGGCTGCGGCATTTCTCGTGAAAAAATTGTCCATCGCCTATGTATTTCTGGCTCGTAGCCCCCGGTGTCGCGTCACAAGTCACACCGCGTGACAAATGAGACGTTGTCGTACGTTTGTTCAAATTACTCCCGGCATTCCTTGTGCCACGGTCCTCTCTCTAGCGCCCAACAAGCTTTGAAATATTACCCTCGTCGCCTCAACAACGCCTCGACGATCGCCTAACGGTTCGTACTCGCGGCGACGACGACGCGTTTCGTTTTTACCGAACCGAGCCGGAAAGACAGCACCAAGAAACACAGAGATCCGTGGGAGACAGAGGCTCTTTATAGCAATTGTACAATCCTGTTAAAACCATTCAATGTTATAATCAATTATTATACTGCCACATAAAGTGCCACTGTACTTTTTTGGGAGCTACAGACCAAACGACCTCATTTTTAATAATTAATTAGAAGCATTGGTTTATGAAACGATACGCATAAAAGATTTACAAAAAATTATTATTTACAAGGTTATATGCGAAACTAAAAAGGCATTTTTCAAAACTTTTTTATTTGGGCCTGTAATGAAAATTTAAAATTTATTTTTTGTAGATCCATGCTAGTTACACATTTACTGAACATTTCATCAAAATCTTTTAACGCAGGAAAAAACGACACGCATCGAAAATGATCAAAAATCGTGTAAAACTACATTCTTTATCATTTTTAATCAATTGCAGCTCGTGTGTATGTTAATCGATTTCGATGAAATTTTCAGTATGTGTGTAACAAACATAGATCTACAAAACATATATTTTAAATTTTCATGAAGGGCTCTACTAAGAAAATGAAAAGAAATGCCTTCATTATTTTGGCATGCAACCTTGTAAATTGTAATTTATGGAAAAATGTTTTTACAGATCTTTTGCAAAGTTATTCTATTTTAAGGTCGGATCTCCTTTGCGCGTCTCGACTCAGCGTTTTGTTATTCTAGCGCCATTTATACTCCATTCGTCATACTTCACACCAGAAAAGAAAAGAAAATAAAAGAAAAGAGTTACGACGAATTGAGTATGGATCGCAAAACGTTGCGTCTAGACGCGCAAAGGAGATCCGACCTTTAGAAGGTGTACGAACACTTTGTACACCCACTGTATTTTACATTGGTCGCAGGACTGAATCGTGCTGCAATCGATATTTCGTCGCGTACGCGTATATGACGCGACGCATCGTGGAAAGAAGGCCTTAGATTGGCAGCCCGCGAGTCCTCGATTCTAGCGTTTCTTGCGACCTCGTCGCGTTTTCTTGTCGCGCGAGGAGAATTCCGCTTCCTACAATTTCTCAGGCTTAACGGCGTCATTTGTGTCATAAGTATCAAACTTCTTTCGCGCGAGAATGCGTCGCGAAATGACGGCACACCGGTGTTCGTGATTCGATCCTGAATCACGCGAGCGACCGCAATTTTCCTCCGGTAAACGCGAGTTTCGAGATCGTATAAATATTTTAGTCAATCAGTAGACTGCGAATGTTCACGAAAAACAAAAACTGTCTGCATCGGTTACAAAATGTCTCCATAATTTGAATAGTAAATTCAGCTGATGTTTCTTCTATCGATGTTTTACCATAATCGCATAAAATTCACTTAGTCTCGTCTTCCAGTATGTTGATGGCACCCCATTATTCCCGAACGATGAACGCCTATTGACAATCGGAAACAAGTTTCGTTTCGCAGTGATAATATCGAGGAAGACCCCTGATAGCGAGCTAGCTATCAAAGCAGAGTCAGTTCGAGAGGAAAGCTCACGCTGGATGGCAAATAGTCAAAGATCCTAGTCAGAATTTTTCCTTTGAAATCGGCTCCGCGAGCCGCGAGCACGATAGAAGCCAGATTGCCGGATGTTTGCGAGGAGCAAACGTTGCTAATTAAAATCCCGCGGCTCTGCTCGGACGGTAATCAACGAATGCCTTTGGGCTGCGAGGATGGTCAACGATCCTCGACCCTTCAACCCCTTTTCCTCCCTTCCTTGTCCCTTCCTGAACTCGTTCGACTCGCCGAGTTCCCCGTTAACCAATTCGAATTTTTCGCTCGATCGATCGATGCTCGCGATTGAAAGAAAATAAACGTGAAAAAAATGGACTTTCGTGCAAAATAAAAAATGTGCATCGATTATGGCGTGGTATTACTTTACCTTCACGTATTCAATGTTGTCGAGTTTCTTCCATTAACGAAATCACTGTGGTTGTGAAGATTGAAGCCACTATTTTTTATTTTTTATTTTAACTCATGGACAAAAATGGATAGACTCGATGACAAACCTCGTAGAAATTTTATAAATACTGGGATCGAAAAAGCACATATTGGTCAACAATTGAGAATTTTTCCATTAAAAAATCTGCACGTTTGATCGCGTTATACAGGCTGGTATGAAATGCTGCATTATAAACGAGGTTGTATGCACGCGGTCCCACAATTTCGCAATTCACATTAATACTCCATTAACCTAAAAGTTGATACACCGTATTCATGTTCATTAATTCAGTTCGCTTAGTTAGCTTAAAAAATTTCAATTACACCAATTTTTGCAACCCTTACAATTCTTATTTGAACTTAAAAAGAGAGTTCCAAGGAACTGGAAAAGTGGGTGAGAAACTATAGTATAGTTAAGAGTATAAGGGATTGTGAAAGACATACCTAACGATGCATCCCTCGATTTCCTTCGCGAGTCTCCTCGGCGTGCACTCGGCGTCGTCTGGCATCGTCTGCGAACACACAAACAGATCGTTCAGCGTTTTCGTGTTCCAGCTAAGTGAACGGAGCTTAATTCTTTCAATTCGCCGCGAGTCGGTTTCGAAAACACGTGTCACTTTTTAGCTCGTAAATTGGCCCGGTTGGAACGAGGGTGCAAACGAGGTACACGATTTCCGCTTTATTTTAGAGCGACGATAGCACGTGCTCGTCAACCACTTCCGCGTGATGTACGAGCGAAACTTAGTCTTCTTGGTGACATACTTATGATCCCAGTGCCTAAACACATGGAGCTTTCGTTTCCGAGCTGCTGTGCCACTGACGGATCTATGGCGACGGTTACCCTCGGCTAAAATCTGGTTGCTTCAGTCTATCAATTTTCATGTTCAACAACCTGAGCAATCTTGATTAACAATTTTAGTACTTGGATGACGGAATCCATTTTGGTACGGCGTTTTAAGTGTGTTATACAAGTTTCAGTTATCTAGCAGGCATATTTTCCTTGACCGAAAATATTTTTTGAAAATGAAGTCGCATCTACAGGGATCTAGCTGTACTATGAAATCATCGATCTCTTAGCTTCCACCAATCTCGTCGCAACAAATTCCCAAAAAGAATTTACAATTTTCAAGAACGAATTTCAACATGCTGAAAATGAAGAAGTATTTACAGGGACCTAGCCATGTCATAAAATCATCGATCTCTTATCTTTCTCCAATCTCGCCGCAACAAATTCCCAAAAACAATTTACAATTTTCAAGAACAATTTTCAACAAAGAGTTCGAACCATATTTCTGTCCTTTGACTGAAAATATTTTTTGAAAATGAAGTAGAATCTACAGGGACTTAGCCATATCATAAAATCATCGATCTCTTATCTTTCTCCAATCTCGCCGCAACAAATTCCCAAAAACAATTTACGATATTCAAGAACAATTTTCAACAACGAGTTCGAACCATATTTCTGTCCTTTGACTGAAAATATTTTTTGAAAACGAAGTAGAATCTACAGGGACCTAGCCATATCATAAAATCATCGATCTCTTATCTTTCTCCAATCTCGCCGCAACAAATTCCCAAAAACAATTTACAATTTTCAAGAACAATTTTCAACAAAGAGTTTGAACCATATTTCTGTCCTTTGACTGAAAATATTTTTTGAAAACGAAGTAGAATCTACAGGGACCTAGCCATATCATAAAATCATCTATCTCTTATCTTTCTCCAATCTCGCCGCTACAAATTCCCAAAAACAATTTACCATTTTCAAGAACAATTTTCAGCATCCTCAACAACAAGTTTGAGCTACGGACTCACCAATCATCTCTATCAATCCCGGCAACTTTCCTCATCCAACCGCATCGATCACGATCCATGCACACTTTCTCCAATCCCGTTTTCCCAACGCTCTCATCCCTCTGAAAGGATCCTCTCACCAGGCCAGCCCAGGTGGACCTCGTTCATCAACCACGTTGGTATCCGAAAAATCAGGATTCCAGCATATCGGTCTGGCAAAGAATCTCGCGCAAAAACGAGCAGCAAGCATCATCTTAGAGACCTCGGAGCAGCTTCTGCTGCGCACCGAGAGAGCAAGAACATCGTCCTCGGGACGTCCTCCTCCATCAACCGAATTCCGATCGAAGAACATTGTCGGGCTCTCGGATCTGAAACCCGGCACCCCGAAAATTTTTCCCACTGGCCTAAGTCTCTCAGATGGTATCTTAGGAGCTGGCTCGATCCGTGCCCGAGGTCTCGGAAAGAGTTTCGCCGGGGGCAGAGCTATTAATAATCTTGGGCGCGAAGGCGCGTGCTCGCGGTGGCTAGGTCGTGTGTCGCGTAACGGGTGGCGAGGAGCGTTTGTTTGCTCCCGGTGGCCACCGGGTTGACAAACTGGCCGTAGCAGTCAACGTGACCCGTCACGAGATTTGCCTCAAGTCGCGTATCCACTTGGAAGTAGCAGTTCCTTGAAGTCGACGGATTCTTGCGATTAGTAAGCGAAAGCGAAACATACATTTTCTTAAACATTCTTCAAATTATTTTGTGGGCATTTTTTACGGTATTAAATTGTCCCTTTTAAAACACGCCATTGAAAAAAATTGTTGCTCTACAGCCCCTCGTTCGCGAGATATACCGGAAAATATGTTTCCACCCCTAAGTGACAGCTGTTCTCACCCTGCACGTGCAAGGAACGATGAAACGAAACTGGACGATCTTAGGATCGGCGTGTTTCATTTCAGTAAGGGCAATTCTAGAGGGTGTTGTCTGGAACTTAATAATAAATATTAAAGTAGAGTAATTAAATTCTTAAGGAAAGAATAAAGCGTGTATTTCTCTCCTGTCTTCTGCAGATGACAATTTTTATTTTGCACGAAGATCTACTACAGTAATTGTTGACAATAAATAATTGTGGAGAATATAAAGAGGGTTGATGTACCTGCCCTTAAGTATAGGCAAGTATAGGAATCTCTCGAATGGACATGCACCTTTGTGCAGGCGAGAGAAAGGGAGAGGGTGAGAGAGAGGGTGCAGGGAGAACGATGTTTTCACGCCGGATGAAAATAGTGCGTAACGATCCGTCCACGGCTGGGGCCGAGAGATTTATCAGGGCTTAATGGTCCCGAGATCGTAAAAAGAAAGGCTGCAACCGAGACATTGTCAACGGGTTTGTCGAACTTGTGTCAACAGAGGCACGCTGCCAACAGCTGCCATGCCGGCGGTGGCTGGCTGCTGCCACACCGTTATTTCGACGTTAACGACGACTTGTTTATAGCCACGACACCGGGGGACCGTGGCGCGAGCCGGAAAACGAGCGTTCGAAGAACGGGGCCGACGTTCCTTTCCTGGACAATTTGTTTATTCGTTGGACGAGATAAAGAACGAGCCCGTTGTCCCGTCTCCCGACGCTGCAAAGAAAGCTTCACGGTAAATTTGGAGCAAGCGTATTTCGGTCCCGGGGTCAAAAGTTCGAGCTCCTCTGTTTATTGGAAATTTAACGAGCTCGATTTTTCACAAATTCGAAATTGTCAGCCCTGCAAGATGCTGTTGAAATGCTTCTAGCAAGTAGCAATAAATACAGTGCATTCGAAAAGTATTTAGAAATTTTTTCCTGTTACGAACATTCCATTTTTGACTCCAAAATATGGTTGATCCAATCTTTTATTTAAAATTTTACTAAAACCAATGCCACTGAAGGCGACTTCACCATCAGGGAACTAATAATTTTGATAATAATTCGAGAATCGGAGTTCTCACTTTTCGGATTCACTGTGAGAATTATTCTTTGTTTTCGCGAGACCTCGGAGGGTTTCGATTAAGAGCGCTCGATCATCGAGAATTCGATTAGGACATTCGTCACGAGTACAATTAATTCGAGTGTGCCGCCGGCTGTTCCCAGGAAAAGTTATTGCGTTCGTCGTAACGAGGAAACGATTTCGATCTTCGGTATGGGAACTCGAATACAATCGTCATCAACTTCCCTCTGTCGATGATCGTTTTGTCTTCCAAATGAAATGGAGGTTCGCGAGGAACAGAAAATTAGGGGTTGGATCTCGTCGCGAGGAACGAGATTGATCAAGCTGTGAGTGTGCAATCAATTTTAGCCTTGGTCGGTAAATATGACAAAAACGAATCAGAACATTTTTATTTTGTACGAATTACAAACTTTTAATATGTCTAATAACTTCATGAATGAATACTCAAAGGGATCAAGCCATAGTAAAAGTAAAAAAATTGTACTATGATCGTTTAAGCACTTGAATTCAATTTATTGTTAAAAATGTGTATAATAATTTGCAATTGTTGTCCAAAGCTTCGTTTATAACTTCGACTGACAATGAAATTTCATTATTATTCTTTAACAGATATTTTTGAAGTAGCTCAATTAAAAACGTGTAAAAGAACGAAAACATAAAAAGGTGGGATATTATTACAGGATCTGTTATCGCACATCCGATAAGGAGTTTTGTTCCACCCTGTAATTCGAACACTTCGAAAAGATTATCACCGGAATCGCTATACCGAGTAGATCCAGCCGAGGTCCATGAGACCCTCGGAACATCCAGTTTTCGTAAAGGAATATGCAGGAACGTGTCGCAAACTGCGAGCGTCTGCAGCACGTGTTTAAATCGGTATTAAGCGCATCGGCGTAGGAACAGTGCCAAGAGAGGCGAAGTCAAACAGACGTTTATCTAATGTGTAATGGCATAATTTGCGAAGGGGCTTAATCACATCAGTGTTACTTGGCCGTCCAGCAGAGTGGAATAAGCTGATCGTGTCTCAGACTTCCCTCCGCCTCCGGTGTGCTTACCGTTCGCCCGTGGAGAACCAAATTGCATTACACCGTAAAATTAGGAGCCCGCGAACCGTGATTAATCGGTTGACAAGATTCGCAGAGACAAACAACTGGATATCGCCGCGGAAACCGCGAACAAATGTCCTGCAACCTACTATAATCATCTGCTAGTTGTGCAAATCACTATGTATATCTTCGGTGTCGACATTAAAAAATCAATTTTTCTTTTCATTTTCTTTAGGAATAAGTATTTAATTGCAGGGGAGTATAATTGCAGAGCAGCCTAGAACACTAATTGGGGCAACGAACAGCCCCAGCACAAATCGTTTTTCACCGCCCCAGATAACCCTGGGAAAACACAGCGGTTCGGGTGTCACTAGGGAAAAGCCTGTTGTTTCAGTAGTGTGCTCGAATTAGGTCATTTAACCATACCCAATGCTGCCTACACGTGTCCACAATGACATGACAAGAACAAACAGAATATTCGTGGACATTATTAATAAAAATTGCAATTCGTTTTTCTGTTAATTTTTGTCAATCAGTGGTTTTATGAAAAAATGTTTGGAGCAGCTCACTTAAGAATATCACTATTTTCGCCATACGAACATTATTAAAGAGTTACATTAATTTTTATTTAATTCCTGTTGCTCGCCTTCGACTCATAAAATGTTTGTTTCGCATAAACACTGAAGTTACCGAACCAAAGTCTAGTTATTAGTTTATAATGCTGAATAAATCATTTTTCGAGCTACAACCCCGTACATTCTCGATTACCGATTTTACGATAGTAAATTGCAATGGAAACTGGCCGGGAGAGCGTGAAACACGAAAATTCGATGGGAACAGTGATTTAACCTTTTCGTAAACGATCTGTGCTTTCGTTAGAGAGGTCCTGGGAAGAGGGATGTTAAAATAGTATAATGATGCACGTTGTCGTAGATTATTATGAATTAAACTAAGCACATCAACTGTTAATTCAGTCTTATCCTGCGGCGAGTTTGAGAAAATTAAATTCTATGGTACGCAACAATGGTTTTATTCAAGCTTGAAAGTGCTGCAGTCCTTTCGCTGCAACGGGACTGCGGGAACCAGCACGCGTTTATGGCGCGGGAGTGTCTGAAGTCTAAACTAGCGAACTGAGAACAGAATTTGTAGAATTCATTCATTCGTGCAGAGCACTTGAAATCGATCGTTCAAAGATATCTACTGAACAATTCAAAGCTATTCAATTTTATAATTCAGCTAAATTCATTTCAATAATTCAAAACAATTCAACGGAATAATTTGAAACCACATAATTCTGCAATTCTTTTTCATCTTCAACAGTATCTAAGTTATGACTCATCTCAGATACTGTATGCACCCCGTACACAGTCTTTCGAACATTGCAAAGCTTCACACGCTCCTAAAAAATAGCTGCGTAAAAGAGACCGGGATAAAAGTTCACCCATTTTTATTTTACACGTTAAACGAACAAGTTATGTTTCATTCATCGCGCCGCATTTTAAAGAAATACATCTCACGACGTAGACATACAAGAATGACTAATTTTACAGTACGTGAAAATATTGAATGGGAGAAACTTCACCCTGAGGAAAGTATGGGGGTAAATGTGTAGCAAATCTCCAAAGTTCATCTCAAAAAGCCTAATTTGTCCGAACTATTCCTGCAGCCATTTTGATCCTTCAGAAATCGAAAAAGTAGTCGACTGCCGTCTCAAGATTAGTCAAGATTTATAGGATAAATTTTATAAGATAAAAGTTCACCCATTTTTATTTTACACGTTAAACGAACAAGTTATGTTTCATTCATCGCGCAGCATTTTAAAGAAATACATCTCAGGACGTAGACATACAAGAATGAATAATTTTACAGTACGTGAAAATATTGAATGGGAGAAAGTTCACCCTGAGTAAAGTATGGGGGTAAATGTGTAACAAATCTCCAAAGTTCATCTCAAAAAGCCTAATTTGTCTGAACTATTCCTGCAGCCATTTCGATCCTTCAGAAATCGAAAAAGTAGTCGACTGCCGTCTCAAGATTAGTCAAGATCGTCCGCAGGAGCGTGACAAGGTCCGAAGACAAGGGGTGCAAGTCACCCCCCGATCATTCGGCGCAATCCGAGCGTCACGAGGCGACGCGACGCGGCGTTCGTAGTGACATCACAAAAAATCACGGGGCTGCTTTCCGGCCGGATATCTTTCAATTACCCGTTAATATGATAGGCGGCGGGCTATGTTGCAAGTCACCGGTACGTCGTTGCCCGCAGCCACGCACGCTGGCCACAGTGATTAATCGACGTCAACCGCAGGCCTCGCCGCACAATTCTCCGCGGGGAGAATCGTCGAACGCGTTGACACGTCGATCCGTGGATTTACCGCCCCCCGATATGCGATACCACCCCCGTGACAACAGCCCCGTACCCGCCCGACGCGAACCTAACCAGGAATTACTCGCCTCGATGCGTAGCGACCGTGGTTCGATTTTCTTTTCCGTCACTGACGGGAAATTAAATTGCTGTTACAAGGATTATTCAAATTTGGGAAAATGTGTACGGGATTTCCAACTCCGTAACATTTTTCTCTTTAAAACGAGTCCAAACACGACATAGTAGAACATTCAACTTAGTTCGGTTAATAGAGCTGCCATATCATGGATTAACCTGTCGTCCAAACTGAGTCGTGCTTGGACTCGTTTTACGCGGAAAAACGTCGCGAGTATGTTGGTAAACGATCCATAAAAAAATTATTAAGTACAAACTTGCATCATTGGATTATCATCGTTGCGCCGATATATTTTGTGTTATACTTTTCGATATGCAAGCTTCCAGGCAATCTAGAACAAATTCAACATTACAATGCAACAATCCGAGAAAAGTTGCGTTTATGGAGAGACTCGTAAGAACGAAGTTACGATTGCGAACGGGGATCAGCGACGCGTTATCGTTTCCTTGATTCGCTCGTCAACGGCGTCCCCGATACTTTGTCTCTTTCCTCGGTTGTCTAACGGCTCGTGGTAACGAGTTTCGCACGATCGGCACGATGATGATTCCTGCTCGAAGGACTCGGGAACCAGAGGGTACCAGAGGGAATCGCGGCATGGCAATCAGCGTGTCGTTACGATCGTCGATTTTTAAAGATCGACGCGATTCAGTCGGACTTTTCACCGCGGCCCCCGTGAGCACTGGAGGAATCGAACGGAATCGTAGTGTACCGTTCGATCTGATTTTTAGGCGATCTCCGAGCAACCTGGTGAACATTCGGAATAGGTTGTGTAAGAGATTTCCAACTGAAATTATTTTAGCTAGCCATTGACTTAAGACATGCTATGTATCGTCGAATAACATTGCCAGATTGCAAAATACAATGCAGTAAAGTCTTGATCTAAGTTAACGGTAAGTGTACGATCTAACAAAAACAAATATCCCCTTCGCTAAGAGGCATACCCTAAGAAAGTCCAAGAAGCTTGAGCTTGCTCGGACATCGATTAGTGTGAACCACTACTAATTCAATAATAAAATTTCTGTATTATTCATTATATTTTTATGGGACTTTCGCCAACGTGATTGTGGCATTTTTCTAATCAAAATGACTCTAAACACGATACAAGTTGAACTGTATTTAGAACCGCATGATCTAAGAAACAGGACGGACCCGATGGTTTTTCTTAGGTCAAGGCTTTACCGTGTCGACCGAGAAAGATTGACTCGATCTCGTCAAATCTCGTCGGACCTCGTCAGGTCTCGTGGTATCTGGTAAGGTATAGACTGCCCGGTTTCGTTATAAATTTTCCCGAGTTTTCTAGAGTTTGCAGTGGTAACGCACTGCCCTCGGACAGGTAGTCGGAGGTCCAGGATTGGCATTGGTAGCAGACACGGTTTTATTTACGACTAGAATCGCTGACTGCTCCGGGTTCGCTCCTCCTTGACCCTCTCCTCTGGTTCGCGCGGGGGTTAGAACGATCCTATCTCGGCCGACGTTGGCCGCGGATCATTCCCTTCGGAGTCCCTGCACTATAAAAGATCGCCCTATGGTTGTATATTACTCACGCCACCGTGTTTTCACTTGGCGCGGCGATCGGCGCCGATATCATAACTCCTTGTCGTACCGTCGTCGTTCAGTCCGGCGAATCCTACCCGACGACGAGGCATCCTCTTCCTTCGCGATAGCAAATGCCGATATACACGGCAGCTCTGTAACGCGAGGACGAGCATCTCGATTAGATAACGTTTTACTCGTTGCTTGACCTTGACGCGCCTTTCGTCGCACGCGGAACTCAAAAATTCACATCACTCGGTTATAAAAGTGTGATCCATCCAGAAGTACAGTAGAGCCTCTGTAGATGTGGAAACGTCGAGTCGAATTACTTATATTGAATTTCTTGCCGCTAGTGTTCAACGCAACAAGGGAGTCAACAAAACAATGATAAAACTTTTGTCTCGTATGATTTCTTTATAAAGCCTTTACCATCGCATCGACAACATTTTTTTTATTAAAAAGAGCCCGAGCGCGATACAGTTTAAATTGTATTTATTTGTCTCATGTGAGATATAGTAGAACCTCGATTATCCGAATTAACTACGTTGCTAGTTAAATGTTTACCGATTTGTACGATGAATCGTGTTGTATTTGGACGAATATTCAATTAAACGAAAGACTTGAACAGCGCCCGTTCGAATAATAGAGGATTCACTATGTGATATGTTTCGAATGAAGTCGTGTTTGGTCTTGTTTTAATCAGGGAAACGTCACGAATACGTCAATGGAAGTCTCATGAAAGTATCTCCTAGGATCGGGGATAAATTTTTCTGAAATGCTATGCACATCTTTTTCACACATGTCCGGTAGGTGTATTACCGTAGTTATTCTTGGAGGATCAGGCTGACGGCCAAAGATGACGAGTGACGGAAAAAAGCGATCGAGAAGCGTTTCGGGCGAGCCGATAACGCGACGTCGGCCGCGATTATTCCCGTCGGGACACCGAAATAGATGGTTTACAGCCTCCCTTAAATACGTCAACGTTTACGCGTGAATTCCCGAAAGTAAATCGACGAAGAATGTTTTCGTACGAGACGGCCGTCACGAGCCGAAGCCAACTTAAACGCTGGAAGCTGAAACACACCGCGTCTCCCTGCCTCTCCGTTTCACAGCCGAAATCGGCGCTTCGGTTATTATTAATAACGGGGGAGGGTGGGAGGAGGAAGAGGAGGAAGAGTGTATGGTTCACGCGGGCTTTGTTTACGGTGTCGCGGGCTTTAAGCTGACGAGAGGCCCCCGAAGCCTTCGACGTCGAGCACGCGAGCCTTTAACAACCCATGCCGGAGGATTTTCGAACGCTGCCAAGTGTCGTAAAGTTAATTGCTCGTGTAATCTCGGCCCCGCTCGAACGAGCCTTAAAATCGAACCAGCTGTGCACCTTCGCAACCACCTTTAAGGAAAACCTTTTACGGAAAACTGAGCCCTTTGACCTCACAATCTCCAGATACCGCAGAACCGGAGAGACTCGTTCGGTAAAATCAAAATTCAAAGCAACTCGATTCAACAATTCACAGCAATTCGAAGTACCACGATTCAACTATTCAAATCAATTCAGAGCAACTCCTACCAACTCAAATTAAATGAATTCAGAGCATTTCAGAGCAACTCGACTCTGAATCAATAACTTTTGCACTCGTCCAGTAACCGAAGTTGAAAACTGGAATAATTATAATGGGGATTTCGCCGAACGATTTCCGCCGAAGATGAAGGATATCGCCACTACGCAGTGCGGCACGCATATGGGATCTCTCTGGTGGATCCTGGCGGATCGAGGAGAGGAGATCGCGCGTTAATCCGCACCGGACACACCTGTCGAGGATCGGCGGCGGGGTGGGAAGGGTGATAAGGCGGAGAACGATTGGCTAGGTCGCCGGAACCGACACGTGTACTTAGCGCAGCCGTGTGCAGTCTGCAGCGGCGTGCGCGTGTGTGCAATAGCCGTGGATCGGAGAAAGAGGATGCGGCACGTTGTTCCGTGCGAACTATCGACCTGCGGAGATGCGTGCCTACCGGTCACGAACACGGGCCCGTTTCCAGCCCCGGAGGCTGTTATTTCACCGGCGGCAACATCTCCGAATCGTCTCGACCCTATCTAATCATTCAAATCGCAGCCGGTCCTAATCAAGGTACACAAGGCCCTGTACCGTTGCGTATACTTCGATTCTTTCCGCCCCTTTCCTACCCTCGACAACGCAATCAGTCCAGGGAATAATGCTAGATTGGACCACCTGATTGCTCTTCGAAACCTGGTGAACCCGTTCAGCTTCCTCGAGACGGCAGATGCGCTGATAAGTTTTTTCTGAAGGGATCCAGCCATTCGGAAGCGTTGATCGTGATCGAGACCACCGTGATATTTCAGTGATCTACTTCGCGGTTTTTACTGTTTTGTATTTCACTTAGCTATTCGTGGTTAGACACAGTCAGTTATAATAGACAATGCAGTGTACGTCTAGCAGTATATTAATTCAGTAGGCACAGTGTGATTTTTAACTGTAGAGAAAAGTTAGGAAGCCAGAAAAATAGGTACTGTAACGTTTCAATGATTTAATTTCAGGAAGACTCACTTGGACTCGCGCAGGTTAGAATCTCCCCTGCGAATCGAAAATCGCACGCGAATGATCCTGACTTTGAAGAGGATTGCGTCTTGACGAGATCGGTGGATCATGCGATGGAGGATCGACGAGATTATAGAACGCGACGATGAGGCGCGACGAGGTGTTGCGTCGCGATAGTTGGGTTAGGTTCGCGCGAACGATCTTTCATCGGAACTATCACCGTTATCAATTTCAGAGTAGACGATTAGGAAATGCTATGCCAACTGAACACTGCTCGATCCTGTTTGGAGCTTATAGTGAAAACATAAGAGTATCTACTCAAAAGATTTATTCGTTTCTACTCAACATTTATTCTTGATATTATGAATATTTCAAGAAATACAGAGAAATTTCTAACCAAAGACATCGGTGATTTAAATTATCTGAAAGAATACTAAATAAGTAACATATGAACGATTTTTAATTTTAAATCAAAATTTAAAGAATTAATTAAAAAATGATTGCAAAAAATATATTTTTATCTTTAATGAATTTTAGTGGAAATTTCATCCCGATATCTCTTATGGTTGAAGAGTTATCAATATAATAAAATATAATTAACGAAGACCAGAAACAGAAACTTATTCGTTTAAAAACGCATTTAATATTACTTTTGAAAAGCAATAAGAAATGTACATAACAGGCGATTTAATTCGATTTACTGCGACTAGTATTTTTCATTAATTACGTTGACGATTGATCATTGGAACGTGGGACATTGAAGCGCAAGTTCTTCATCTCTTCGGGTTGAAGATACGAGTAATTTTTCCGCTCGTATATTTCCTCGATTTCCCTCTTGCTCACCGCTATAAAACATACGAATAAGTTGTAATTCAAGAAAAAAAAGAAATGTATATTCAAGAGCAAAAAGAAAAGTAATTTTATCTTTAATTCATTACATTTACAATCTAATTAATGACAATTAACATACATGATAAGCGATTCTGCCTAACGACGTGAATATTTTCTTCTTGGATCCTTTTATCATTAGAATTATTATTCATAATCAAGTCTGGCGCTGTGGACTTCGTGTCTAGTCTCTTTCTAGCTGCAATAATAATCACAATTTGTTCATATCCTCATGTCTTCAAATTTGTTAATTATTTCTAGAAAATATTAGATCGAGTCAAGAAATATCATAATATTCAAATTCTGTTCTATCACTACCTAAAGTAAACTATTTGCTGATTGAAAAAATTTTTCTTTATTTAAAAAAAACCAAAGTCTATGAAAATCCAAAATGAGACTTTATACGAAATAAAAATTTTCTAGCGTAGTTGCTGGAAGCACAAGTTGAACAGAAATGTATTCAATCATTTTAACGGGTGTTCTGATATTCTTACAATTATGCATGCCATCAATTAATGTCCACCACAATCGCAAGTCTACATTCTAAAAAGTTACCTTTTGACACGTTCGGCTTCGAAATATTGTTCCCAGGCATCGTACTGTGCGAATCAGGGTGTATAGTTCCCTCGCGAGACGAAGATTTGTCATCTTCAGGTCTTCTGTCCTCCTGTTTGTCCATACCGTCGATTGCGTGCATCGATGACGATAATGACGAGTCACCGCCATTGTGGGGACTCGACAGACTCGTTGGATTGTCTGTCATGATCACATTTCGAGTTTCTGTTCAAAAGAATCCACATATTTAAATTTATCTTTACTAAAAGTACAATCCATTTTCACTTCTGTTTCTTAAAAATTAATCTCGAAAATTCAAATATCTCGGATCATCGAGGTCCCAGTCAATCTTGGATTAAACGAGTGAACACGCTCCAAATAGTACCGTGCTTGGATTCATTTTAATTGGAAAAGAGTCACGAATACTTCCGAGCAATTTTCATAGGGAAATAATTTATATTAATAAAGTTTCACTGTTTCGGTATTGCCTTTTAGAGGATGCAAACAACTGCAGATTTTACAATTTGAAATAAATAAAAGTTCGAGGGAGTACAGTGCCATCATCATTTTGAACTGATTGAAATCAGTAATTACAATAACTTCCCTATGAATCGGGAAGTTAAAAAAAGGAAAACTTATTTCGTCTGATCTCCGTGAAAAAATTTTCATTTTGCATAAAAATCCAGGCTACCAATTAGATTCTGGCCGCGAAGTTTTCACACGTATGGAGACAATACTCCGCGCATCTGTGTACTGCGTCTGAAAAAAGCTTACGCATTCTCGATCGGCCATTAGACCGCATCCCGGGCTTCCGCGGCGAATAATGCCTTTGTTCCGCAATTACACCGCTCCAATTAAGGGCCGACATCGAGAGCCGGGCTTTAACGACTATTCCGCGGCGCGGTAATTCGGTAATAAAATGACTTTCCGCCGGCAGCTTATTAATCGAACCGGCGCGGCGCGCGGTCTCGTTTGTTACGGGGACGATCCACTCAGCGCTAATGTAACGCAAATAGGCTCGATCGAAACGTTAATTACGATTCTACCGTCCGATCATCGTGCGATCGACACCCTACACAAGAACCAAGAATCAAGAACCACGAGTCAAGAATCAAGAAACCGTAATCATCGGTTCAGAGCCGGGATCCAGGAACTTTCACGTTAAACGTTCCAGGTATCACCTGGTTTTTCTAATTACCACCAGAGACGATGCCTCGCGCCCGATCCACTTTGTATCCCGTCTTTATCACCGTGGAAATCGTTTCCTCGAGATCCACCTCGATCCTTCCACTGTATAGCCTGTCTTTAGCGCGTCCATTGGAACGCATAATGGGTTGAAAACCCGTTTTTTATCGCCAACATTCAATTTTTCAAGAAACTTTTGTATATAGATAACCCTTCGAACCTTCAAAATCCAAAATATTAGACGTTTTCGATGATTGCGTGTGCAGGGACATCACTGTGAAGATAAAATTCAGAAATAAACTCATTACAAGTTTGAATTCATGTTTTTCACTTCTCTACAAATTGTAATATAAAATTTTTTTTTTAAATATCGAGGTCACCTCGAGTCTTGAAATATTAATTTTTCACTTCATAGTATTCCAGCTGGTGTCGATACGAATTTCACGACCTACTACACTGTAACCTTAAAGTAACGCTGAAATAATTTCGACGACAAAAAGAATGGGTTTCCAGCCCACTGTGTGAGCGAGAGCAAATAACTCAATGGAAAAAAGAAGTTATCCACTCACCAAGCAGTCACAATGGCCGAGAGCGATTCGACCATCCGTGGAATCGTCGCGGCATTTGCTCTTTTGATAACCAATCGTCCTGGTCCGCGGTTGTTCTATTAGACCATGACGTCACTGCTGATCGAGGAATGAGGAAGTATTTCTCTGGAGTCTCGCGACGCAGGCATTCCGGGATCAAGCGACGATCTAGAGACGAGACGCAGAATCTGCTCGTTCTTCGTCTTCCGGACCTGGATCTTGATCCAAGGCCACGTCTCAGTCCTGAAGATGCTGACACGTTATTGTCTGTTATAGTGGAACACTGAAGCAGTGTTTTATCTGTTCCCAAGCGTGGAAATATTCTTTTAGAATTTTGAATAAGCTCTTTCTTAACGCTTCATCTATTGAAAGCCTCTTAATAGGATTTTTAATAATTGTACTGTGCC
Organism: Lasioglossum villosulum; assembly: GCA_963971365.1. Lineage (NCBI taxonomy): Eukaryota > Metazoa > Arthropoda > Insecta > Hymenoptera > Halictidae > Lasioglossum > Lasioglossum villosulum. Next base: position 5,619,294 of record OZ020497.1, on the reverse strand, counting down.
AAAAGGAGGCTACAAAATTTTACATTTTTTAAATTTTTATTAGATTGCTGTTGAAGGATTTTTAAATAATACGTACCCATGGGCCATAGATTAAAAAAATTTGAAGTAATTGTCGGTAGATAATCTGTTAAACCTACCGATCATTATGATAAGTTCCAAATTTTTAATTTGCAATTATTTAAATTATAAAGATTATGAAACGAACCGCTTAAAATCAATCTTGTAATTTTCAGAAGGCAACGCATACAATCATACCAGCTGTGTAAAGTCCAGTGATATTTATTTGGATTTCATATTCTACTAATAAACAATTTCTGTATTTTTATTTCTCAACGTGGACGTAATGGACGAGTCGTTATAAGTATATATAATTATACATTTGAGCAAACGAGTGACAGGACGATACAAAAATTTAGTCAGAAGTCTCAAGGATTCAATTTTCGAATCAACAAGCTGACCATTGAAAACCAAATGTCCATATGAAAATATTTTCTAAAACTTCGTAGACCGACACCGCTACCTATCGTTCTAATTAGGCACACCTTTGCCTCGCGACAACTGGTTCCTCGTGTGCATGTCGTGGGACATGTTCCTGACAGGTGGCAAATTGTCAATTTGTCTATCCCTTGCGTCACCAACCGGAGCTTCAGGAATGTCGTCCTCCACCGTTTTGGTAACAAATGAACCGATATCGATTTCTTCCTTCGTCATCCTCCATTTCTCGAAGTACTGCTTGCTGTATGGATAAGGATCTCCTGGAACTTTTACGTACTCGCCGTCGCTGATGTAATTTTCAATATTGTTGACTGGAGATTCATTGTCGAAAGCATTGCTGTCTGTAGGTTGGTCCTTTTTCTGATCTTCTTTTGCCGATTTCTCTGCAAAAGCGTTTCCTATGTTCTTAATTGGATCAACAACTCACCAAAACAATTATAATGTACAATTATAATGTGCAATTATAATACAACTTTGACAATTACGTTTTTATGGACCGTTTACTGCCTGATTGATGATTACTCGCGTAATCCACATTTCGGCAGAACCTCAATTATGGTGTCGTTAAAAATTTCATAAAAAATGATTGGATATTATCTCCGTACCCTGATCTTTATGCAAATTTTAAATTCCATGGTTTCAAACTTATCTTAACACAGTCTACCGATCACGTGTACTCACCCAGCGTCGGTTCCAGAGACATAGACTCATATCCAGACACAAAATCATCTTCGAACTGGGTCAAGCTGTTAGGATGTTGATGATGATTCTCAGCGTCCATAGCCATCGAATCCTTGTCAGCCATGTTCATCTTATTATCATCGATCTCCTGCTCCCCCTGCGTGCGTTGCAAAGAGATCTCGATCCCCCTATCTGCAATAACATTCAGACTATCCTCAAAGTCGGAATCAATCTCTGGCTGGCTGGTCTGATATTGCTGAGATTGTCTCAGCAAATGCTGTTGATCAGGACTCGCAACTTCGTCCATGTTCCCAACGTCTGCCAAACCTACGTCATCGTGACTCGTTGGTTTTCCAGCAAGAGCAGCTTCGGACCCTTTAGTGTCATTGATCTTCTCAGCCCTGGCCCAGTTCCCAGAACTGGTCGAGAATGTCGCCACGTTCAATCTAGGTAGTCCACTTATGGTTTCCCATGCCCATGCTCTAGATTTAGTTCTAGAGGAGCAACGATCCTCTGTTGCAGCCAATGACGATTCCAAATTAAACGTCTGCGCCGTGTGCAGCTTCTTGCTGTCTATCTTCTGCACATCACCAGTCCGTTTGCCATCCAGCTTCTTCAAGTTAACCTTCACCTCCTTCGAGATGTCCGCTTCGCCTTCATCTTTTACGACGCCTTCCTTCGTCGATGGAATCGCTTGGACATCCAGTTTTGGTTCTGGTGGCTCAGGACGGATGCTGAGCATATCCGCCTGTGTTTTAGTCTCTGACACAAACTCGTCTTTGTTGGAGGTGTCAACAGGCACTTTGGACTTTAGAACTAGGTCCTTCCAAGCCGAAATCTCCGCGTCGAACTCCGTCCCTGTTGGAACGTTGTAGTCCTCGTCGGAAGGTGAAGGTGAGTCTTTCGACGACTCTGTCGCTTTCTTCGGTATCTTTTCGGACGCCTTTTTGTCTACTGCCTCCACTACCTCTTCGACGGCGCTGGGTTCCATCGGCTGGCTCGACTGACTTGGCCCGGCTGATTCGGCTTTTGCGCTTGATTTCTCCGTTTCCGACGTGCTCATCCTCACGTCGAAGCCCTTCAGGTTGTCGGCGAGTGGGATGGGAACTGAATGAGAGTAACAATAACATAACTGATTGGAATTAAACAATTTTTAGTCAACGGAATAGTTCATTTTCAGGCTCAACGAACAAACCTGGGCCCCAAATGTTTTCCCGATGGACATCCTGGCTCGCCTGGGCCATTTCTTCGGGGATCTTGATGCCCCACTGGTACCGGTAGGTGATGTCCGGATTACCAGGAATACCCTGTCCAGCCTCCATAGCAACGATATCAGGAAACTCTTCGGAAGCATCGGTTCGCAACACCGGTTTCTTTTTCTTCTTCTTCTTCTCTTTGTCATCCTTCCTTTGTTGCTTCTCCGGCATGTTTGGCTCTCTGATAGGGGGCTTCGTGTTTCTAGGGGAGCAATTCGCGACTCCTCGGATCTGGGTATCCATTCTTTGAGGTACCAACAGGAGATTGCGCCTCAAAGGACTAGGGTACCATCCGAAATGGCTGATCAACTCTGATGTCGAATTGATTTTGGTCCCCACGTTATTCTCAACTCTGCTGGATACCTCTGGGAACGAGCAACTTTGAATATTATGGGCGAAGTTTCGCGGGTAGCCCGTCGGAGTGTCCTTGATTTGGACATCCATCGAGTTTCGAGATTCTTCGACCCTAACCTCTACAAAGCGTTACATTAGCGCTGGTTTAGTTTAGTTTTGCGGATTGCGTCACGAATTTGGAACGGAGGAAAATGTTTGTTTTAGTTGTCGACGATTAATTAACGTTACTTATAGCGAATGGGTAAATGATTCTAACCTGACTTGAAGATGTCCTTGAGCCAGGAAAATACACCCTCCACTTTCTTCCTATCGTTATCGTCTGTGCATCGCACCGATGCTACAAGAACGTATGCAAGCAGTGACGAGCAATTTATTTATTCAGTTGTATTCATTAAGACGCATTTAAAAAAGTTTATTTAAAAAATTATGGAAATTGATCGCATTGGAAATATAATAAAGATTTTATTTTACAACGTTTTTATTCGTATAATTATGACGAGTCGACCCAGAAGAGAATTATTAAAGGAAATCAATAATAATCGGTTTCTGGTAAAACTAACCCCATAAATGCCCAAAGCGAAACCTTAGAAAAACAATAAACCGTGGCAGCAAAGCCTAAAGTTAACGTTTCAAGCAAGAAATCTGACAAATTAAATTCCGCTTTTGTAAAAAAAAATCGTGATCGAAGCAACTCACTTGCAGTAAAATTTCTTCGAAAAAGGGGGTTGATAACACCCCGTACGAGCTCCAGAGAGCCAAAATGTCCCCGTAGCATGATGTCCGGCGTACGTTGAAAAAATTCTGCAGGACTGTGGATACTGGGTGAATTTTGTCGGCATGCCAGACGTGGCAGACAGAGTTCCCCGATTTTCCTGGCTCGATTGATCTCTTCAGGGTTTGTTGACAGGTTCGACAGACTGTCTGATTTTCCCCGGACCGTTTCTCTGTTTTCTACACTCGATTTTCCTTTTGGAATCGAGCGGGAACGACCTATCCCCGATTCATTTCATAAATACTCACTTTTACCTCGATTTCATCAATACCCCGATGATTCGCCCGAAACGAATTGAATCTGCCGTGGGTATTTGGAATGTTTAGAATTAAAGTAAAAAGCAAACAGATTTTTGCTGCAAATATTACGTTTATATATAATAATGGATTATGCAGTTGGAGCAAATGCAAGTCACCCAAATAAATTTTTAATCAACATTTCGATAAATTTAAGATTAACAGGACACAAAAAACAATAAAAGCTTTGTAGATTATAATTACAACTCTACACTGAGGCTGGAAATAAATTCTTAATAAAATGATCAATTTAAAATTAATAGTACACACAAAATAAAAAGAGAAATTGCAGTAAAAGCGGCGAAGCCACCTACAGCTCTCCGCGAAAGGTCAAAATACTTAAAATAAATAATAAAGGTTTGAAGCTATCAGGAGACGAATCGATACGACTAATATAAAATAATGGATCGTTCAGAGATGCGGCCTAACGGCGCGAGGATATTTGTCAGGAGAGATTGAATTCGTGAGCGTTTCCTTTGTCTGTCAACGAAAATGAAATATCAGGTTGACGTATCACGGCTCTCGGAATCTGATCGAGCACTCCCGCAGCGAAGTTCCGCGACGAGAAGTTCCCGTCCGGGACATAATTATTCTCGGTAAATCAAGCGAGCCGGAGAGTTCCATCGACTCATCGAAGCCGCCACTGGCCGGGACTTCGGTTAATCATTGCCAAAACTTTTCTCCCCATGAGACCCAGAGAGACCCTCTCGCGCGCTTAATGCCATAATGGACACTTCTCTTTTCTCTTTCGGATTGCCTCCCTATTGATCCGAAACCACTAAACACGCGGGCATCGTTGCGCACACATTCTTTCGCCTCTGACAACCCTCGAAACAACCATCGGGGAATTTTCGACCTATTGTTTTCCCTGGACTTCGTTGTACGACTCGGTAATTGCATTTTTCATACATGCAGCATCAATCCCATGATTTTTTTTAATAATTCGAAGATTTTCACCCTGCTTGAATTAATTTTATCAGTGTGACGATTTTGACAGTTTTTAGATTCAATACGTCATTCCATTCAATTTTTTCGGTTTCTAATGCACGCGATTTTTACAATTTTTGGGAAACTTAATACTTATTTAGAATTCAATGTTTTCAATTTTTAGTGCACACGATGTTTACAAGTTTTGGAAAACATAGTACTTGATCTAATTCGATTAATTCAAGTTTTGATACAGAAATGGCGATTTTCAAAATTTTTGCAAGACTTAATACTTTTTTTTTAATTGTAGAAAATCTCATGAGATTTATTTCAACATAATTGACTTAATACTCGATTCAATTCAGTTCATTCAATTTTCAGCCCCGATCAAAGTGACAATTAAAAGTGTTTTTGAAAGATGTAGTACTCATCAAGTTAATTGGACGTGTCAAGTAAAAAGTAAAAAATTTCTGGGTATTAAAATTGCACCAAAATCGGAGTAGGCAGATCTTTTCTATACAGGGTGTTCGACTACAGGTGGGAGAAAATTTAAGGGGTGGTTCTCAACGATGATATAAGACGAAAATGAAGAATAAAAAAATTGCGATTTCGCCTTCGTTATTTAACTATTAAAAATTAAAAATCAACAACGCGTCTAACAAAAGTGTACGTTGTGTACGTCAAACAGTTCAATGTTGTCCAACGATTTGTTAAACATTTTCACCTCGCTGGGCCCCAAATGAGAACCAAGTTATGCATGCATCTGTCGCTTGATACGTGACTGTCGCGTTATTAATAGCTAAATAACGAAGCCGAAATCGCAATTTTTTTATTCTTCATTTTCGTCTTATATCATCGTTAAGAATCTACCCTTAAATTTTCTCCCACCTGTAGTCGAACACCCTGTATAATTACCAATTTCTATTTGGCTCCCGTTCGTTGTAATCGATTTGAACAATTTTTCTAATGATTAGTTAAGCAAATAAGTTCGGCTAATGAAGGGACAAGAAGAGTAACCCCCGAATATCCGGACATACAGCAATGTTTGTTTTGATTGCACGAAGGACACATCCCCGGGCAGAGGTTTTCACCCTTGCTACGGGTGTATGATCCCCTTGCGATTGGTATTCAGTTGGGCAGATCCCCCGGATCCATGTAACAACATCGGGGACATGTGTCACCCGACGACGATAGGTGGCAGCGGCCGGAAATAGCTGTTTAAAATTGCATCGAGGACCCCGCCGTTAACGGCACGTGCGCTTTTTAATGTCCCGACGAATGCTTACGATAATGTCTTTTAAGCTTTTATTAACGGTTAGCAGCGTTACGTGGTCCGAATCGCCATGGCCATTCGCATGCGACAGCACGAACCCGGCCTCGGATATCTCCTTCGACCGATAACACCCACGGACACTCGTTCCTTTCACGAGAAACGCCCACAATTCATTTCAACCTTAATCCTTTTCTTCGTCCTTCTTCCCGTTTTTCAATTTACGCATCATCTGTGCGACTTACTTAACATTAACTCGGCGAAGTTCACCGCAGAGAAAACTATAAATAACATACAGTCAATTTCTTAATTTACAGAACTAAAAATGGTAAAAATCGCAAAATTCAATAAAACGACAATACTTTCATGCATTTTCAATCATTAAGATTCATAGATAAAATTAAAATATTAATTATAAATGTTAGATATTTGTCGATCGTAGATATTTCATTAAAATTTTTATATTATTTACAGACGCAACTTTTCTCTTAAAAATGATCCATATCTGGATCGAAACGTCAAGAATTTTCTGAATCACAAAATTGCTTGGTTTAACAATATAAAATTAAAATTTTAATAAAATATTAATAGATTTGTACACTATCTTATTTTCAATTCTATTGTCGAATAAGCTAAATAAATATATTAATGTTATATTTGTAGTTGAATTTAAAGACGCTGCGAGCTCTGAACTAACAACTGATAATCCAATTGCAGCGCATGTTCCGGTAAAAATAATCGGAAGAGGGTAATCAATTGTTGGAAGACCACGCACGAAAAATCGAGGATACAAGAGCACTCGTAGGAAGCTCACGTTTCTCGGCGGACCTCCAGGGAACGATGTCTCAAACGACCACGAGGGAATGACGCACCTGCAGCAAAAAGGCCGTGTGTCGTTCGAGGAAAGTATCGACCCCTTGGTGCGGGGGCGGCTGGCCACCTCTCTCTCGGTTGACTCTCACGCGCGTGCCACCGGGACGATAAGTTTGTCATAGCCAATTTATACAATTGGCATGGCACACGGTGGCCTCCGTATTTGCCACTGGGGAGCCACGAATTTATGGCTAATGTCCCACCCTCTCACGGCCCGCAGTATCTTTCTCGCCCCGTGAAAAAATAACCGCTATTTCCGCGCTGGGAATGATGGCGCGTCGTGACCGCTAGTCCTCGCGATGATTCAAACCCGAACCGGGATGCTCTGGAACACGTCCTGCCTGGATTTTCGTGTCCCGAGACATTACCGCGTCATTCGTGTCTTTCAGAGCTGTCTTAGTTGATCCTTTACTATCTTAAGTGATCTTCCCAGTCCTGGATCGTGTTTATCCTGCTGGATGAATCAATAAGTAATTGTTCCAGTGGTCGGGCATATTAAATATCTACCTACCTCTTAGTAGAATTTTAAATATTTGTGCTGTGGTAAAAGGTAGCTGCTAAACATTTTTTATTTTCGCCGTATTGCGGATGGGGGTATCTATGCAGTTATACAATAGGTAAACAACTTCAGAATATATACAGGGTGTCCCAAAATAAGTGTAACTCCCGGAAATGGAAGGTTCCTTGGGTCATTTGACGCGACATTTTCCTTTACGAAAATGGTGTCCGCGGCTTTGTTTAGGAGTTATCAACGAAATTCTGATTCTGGTTCGGCCAATAGCGACACCGCGTTAAACGGGACCTGTCGCCGAGTCGGACTTCGTTCGCTATAGCCGGGCTCTTATTGGTCCGTGTTTTTCGATAATAATTTCTAAACAAAGCCGCGGTCACAATTTTTGTAAAGGAAAATGTCGCTTCAAATGACCCAAGGAACATTTCCGGGAGTTACACTTATTTTGGGACACTCTGTATATATTATTTTCAATTCGTCCTGTAATTGATCAAGACAATTTTTAGGGGATGGCAGAGCCGAGAATTCTTCGACAGTTAGCGTGCCCGTCACGGGTCCGCGAATCAGAATCGCGACGACGATTAATTCCGGGTCTGTCGTCGACAATCGTTTAAGTTTGGAAACGATTTACACCATAGTCTACCTCGGCGCGAGGTTGAAGCGTGTCGAGTAAGAAGGGTGAGTTTGCATTCACGGGGGTAGCTTTCGAAGGTAGAGCGAGAGGGGAGGAGGGTTTGAAACCGCTCGTTTATCAGTAACCGACTCTAGTGAAAGCGACACCGAGCCTCTACGCCGCACGAATAACAATCCCCCGAGCCCCCTGTGTCGGCCCCGATGCGGAAAGTATTGCCCGAACCACCCCTCACGGTCGCTTTTCTACCTCGGACATAATTTACGCCGGCTCGTTTCCTCTCTCCTTTCTTCCCTCTCTACTTTTTTTCTATTTTCAATTCACTTAGGACCCCGGACGAGAAATTCCCTGGGTTTAAAGCTACCCCCGGACTTCGAGACCACCCCCGCAGACTCGCGAACCGCGAACTCGAGACGTCGCCTCTGATTTCCGACGATTTCGCGTTTCAACCGTTTAAACGGTAATTGCTCGAAACGTCGAGTTTTGCATGGGGTTTTATTTTTATTTGTTTTTTGTTTTGGTTTTACCGTTTCGTTCTTTTTCAGCGTTGTTAAGGGGCGGGGAAGTTGGACGAGAACCGTCGAGAGAATTCCTCGCGATTCTCATTTAATAAAGGCAAACGGTGTCGGCGAACTTTTCGGGGTGAGAATCGATCCGGCCTCCGCTGGAGTCGGGTAAGATCATATTCTAAATTGTAGCTTTAACACTTTGGCTGAGGGAAGCTCTATTTAATAGCATTCTCAGCGTTTATTGTATTTTTCTTTCGTTTCAGACCCGAGGCTTCTGCATTGGCCAACTGAAATCCGTGCCAAATTCCAATATTCCTCGATTAACTTATAAAATGTAAGTATACGACTCCAGTGTTCCCACATTAACAAATAAAAATTCCTACATTAACGAATAACAATGTTATATTCGATTCAAAACCAGTCTTTTAACATAAAAACCGTAGCCGCGATTACGGTCGAGCGATCGATCACCAGGAGCCGGTTTTCGATCGAGGGTTGGGTGACCGATAACCGGAAGGGGGTTGAGTATCGTTCCGAGCTGTCTAGCGGGGTGGAAATTGACTCCGACAAACACGGGCTCGAATCTCATCGAGGTGGGTCCGCGTCAAATTCGCAGAGCGGAAACCGGGCATCTTCTTGTCGACCCATTTTGCAAGTGTCGTCGTGGCGGCGGGCTAATTTGTCAGTTGTCGAGTTAGCGTCCTCCGGGGGATTCCCCTTTTCCGTGGGCCCACACCCCATCGGGACGGTAATCAACCGGTGAATATCTAAACTGCAGCCTCGAAACTCGTCCCATCCCTGGAACGTCCACCCCCTTCGTTCTCTCATTTATAAAGAAGAGGCTATTCCAACCCGGGGAGGTGCGATTGATCCACCCCTCGAAATCACCCCCGTCCCCACCTCCCGAAACCCCCTCTGTTTCCCGCCCCTGTCCCGATCCAGCTCTATTATTCTCTTCTTTCCATGGAAAACTCGCCGATAGCGGCTTCCGGGGCTTTCGAACTGAATCCCCGGGTCGAAATTGAATTAGAGGGATAGGATTGATTTAGATTAGGCGAACGGGTAGAGTTCTGACTTCTTAACCCTTCGCGGTAGACAGCGCTCTCTCTGCTTTGTTGCTAAATTTCTTTTATTACTTCTTAATGTTGTGAAGTTGTTCTTCAACGATCGATCGACCATTTTTGATCTGGACAATTGCAGAAAATGGAATATCAGTTTCGTAAATATTCAGTGGTGAGACACCGAATTTCTTTCAGATTTATTTCTAAAGTGCTTCGCGTTAATTTCAAGTGTACAGCGTGTCTCAAGAATATCGGAGAATCTTGATAGTTTCTAGGTCGTTTGAAGTAGCTTTTTAAACGTGCATATGCTCAGTTTTATAAAAATCCAGTATGACATTTTGAAAGTGATCTGCCTCCGGTGCGGTCGTTGAAAATCGAAAGAAGAGAGTTCCCTCGTGTTTCTCAGAAGAAAGCGATTCTCAAAAGGGAGCGTGTCGATGGGGTGGCGAAACGATCTGAGCTGCGAGAAAAGTCTGGTAGGGGTGGGGATCGCGAAAATGCGCAAAACTGTCGGCTAATGTTCCTCTCGACGTGACAGGTGGATTGGCTCGGTTGTCACGGAGCTGTGTTTCGAGGGAGAGAGAAATCGAGAAAGCGAGAGAGTCTTGTAGCGGTTCTCGGGGCTTTGTAGTCATCCATTCCCGGGGCTCACCCCTGTGCATTATTTAAATAAACAAGAGAAGCCGGGGCAGATTGGCTCGCGTCTCTCTGTTCTCCTCCGAAGCAGTTTCAGTGACGAACAATTATCCCCTCCAGCCGGGGGGAAACGGTAGCAAAGGCTCGGCTAGAGGCTGAAGTGACAGGCCAAGGGTGGTGCCGACACAGTGTACCCCGAAACCGTTCTAATGAATTTTAAATTGCCTCGCATTCATAATGCAGGCCCGTTGACAGTCGGGATGAACCGGAGATGACAAAGTAAAACGGCCGACTTAATATTTCCGGGCGCCCGCCGAACCTGACGGGAAAATTACCGGGAAAACTACACGGTGATTCTCGCTCGCTGTTACGGTAGCACTTTCATTGCACGCGGAATGAGTTACTTGGTAGTGGACTGTGCGGTCGTTGCCATCTACTAGGACTTGCGGACACCCCTCAATTACGTAGAAAATAGGTCGGAATTGGTAAAAAGATAAGTCACTTCTTAAGGACTTAATTGTACGGTACTGTCTTGTAATCGTGCTTGGACTCATTTCAATCAGAAAAACGTCACAAATATATTGGTAAGAGTATCGTGAAAGAATTATAAGAAGCTAACGTAATATTAGAAAGGTCTATGAAGAACACGATTTATGAAACAAATCAATAAAGATTGAATCTAGCGACTAGTTTGAATAATCGAGGTTCTACTTTATCATGGATTAAACAAGTCTTTAGTTTAATCAGGAAAATATCACAAATATGTATCAGTAAGATTATATCATGAAAGAAGTTCTGTTATCCCAGCGCCTTTTATACTCCCTTCGTCATACTTCATCAGGACTGCAACGCTTGCGTTTTGGTCTGGTGCAACATTCAGAAACCTCGAAGCGAAAAAATATACGTAAATCGCTCTTTTTTCTTTCTCTTTTCTTCGCAAGTGAAAAACAAGGAAAGACATACCAAATCCCATCATAAGCAAACTTGTGCATCCAGAGGCACAGCAGAGACCTAAGACGAATGGAGTATGGATCGCAAAACGCTGCGACCAGACGCGCAAAGGAGATCGCAGCTGTAGGAAGAAAAGTTGTTGAACATTGTTCTGCTCACAGGCTATCCTCTTCGACGTTTTCACGCATACTGAAACAATACATGCACACGATCTCAAGAAAAATAGTGTCGAGCAGCACATGCTCGCATTCCATCGAAGAACGTCTGACGACAGGTCTCCGAAGGCGCGGCGCACGTTCTTCCTTGAAACTGTGACCGGAGAATGCAAAACAGAGGCATAACTCTTTCGAGATACGTTTACGCGGGGCGGTTCAATAAGTAAGGAACGGTTTATTGTTCCTCGGCACGAGTGAGTCACTCGAGACATGCCACTCAACAACGAACGGCCGCCGAAGAAGAAGAAGCTGGCGGGCTTCTGCGCGAAGAGAGTGGCCGGCATCAAGCAGGAGGAGGAGGAGGACTCGCGTCGCGTGTACTCATCCGTATTTTTGTACCTCGTTCCGAGATAATTACAGAATGCCCCCGTTTACGAGTTCGACCAATTATAACCCCGGCTCTTGTTCGCGAGCGTCGAATTAGCAACACCCAAAAAACGATTAGTGCCGAGCGACGACTAAATGTCAGTAATTTCGCCAACCGATCGAAAACGAAGAGAGGGAGGGGAGAGGACTTCCGCTCTGTAATACCGATTCCAGTCCCGGAAAAAGAAGAAATTAATTTCCGGCGTGCGCTGCACTCGGCTGGCGAATTAAAGAGTCCCCCGGGACACAATGTATTTAACGATCGAACGGATGGATTCTCCGAGAGGGATCGGCGATCGGCAATGATAATTTACGCGCATGTAAATCGAGCACAACCATCGCGCCACCGTTCGTTCGTTCGTTCGCCATTAAGTAACTGTAACGCCGGCACCGATGAGACGCTTTTAATCTACGAGCGGCACGGAACCGAGCCGAACCCGACCGATCTCTGTAATTGGCTCTTTCGCGATCGGAATCGGCCCCGGCGAAATTATACGCGCGTATTATGTTACGGTGCTTTGTCTTATTGCGTGAACGATGATGGCATTACCACCAATGACTGTCCGATTAATTCTACCGGGAAATTTAATGTCCAGTCTGTTAACGATTTTTTCATTGAAAGATCGGTGACATTACCTCGCTAACTACCGCAAGGGTAGTTATTGGCTGACCACTGTTTAACGAATTATGTCTTCCGTTCCGCTCAACAAAACATTCACCAGCATTCTTCCTAACATCAAACTGATTTTATATCGAAGTTATCAGACGACTACGTTCACGATCTCCGTGCAAAATAAAAATTTTCTACGCAAATTGCAACAATATCGAGTGAAATGAATATTTATTTTCTTGCTTAATACGTTTAACGAGGTGAAAATAATAGAACAGTGTTTTAAAATTCTTCTGATGGTTTTACTGTTTTAAATTATATCTACCCATTTTTGCCATAAGTGTATAGAATCCGCTGTCTAATGATTAAGAATGTGACTTTCTCAGTTCACGGCAACTGTACACGGTAGATTCGCGCCGGAAAAAATGCGAGACTATCCAGACAGCGTGATCGATCGGCAGAAACGCGGAAAGATCGCGGAAGACGCGGGCGTGAAGTCGGGCCGGGCGTTCCCTGCCGAAAACACGTCGAAGTAATTATCGCCGGGTGGTGGAGCAGCCATTCCGGAACCGCATTCTCCCCAAAAATACCCGAGCACCGAGAGCAACGCGGCAGGGTTAACATTACGGCGTACCGTAAATTGCTGGTGGGTACGGGTAGCTGCATCGAATTGCCGGTGCCTGACGTGCATAAACCGCGAACAATTCGCGCGGCAGAACGCGAAGATGCTGCTGCTGTCCGCGGAATCGGCGACTTGGGAACCGTGCACTCGTTGCACATGCACTCGGCCCAAGCAGTCCAATTGCAGCTGCCGGGCCGGTGCACTGTCGGCCGTCGAGCTCGAACGTCGCAAAATCTGACTCTGGCTGGCAGTTGAATGTTTTAGCTGAAATATACTTTTTTTTTATTGTGGACATTGATTAAACTTCGTTATCTTGTTATTTTGTAACCAAGTAGTAAGAAGCACTTAGTGAAATTAGAAATTAAAAATTTATCACAGGTAGACCCTTTTGCATTCTACGAATTTTAATAAAACCCAGATTGTTTGAAGTTGAGGAAATAACGTCTGAAAATAACGTAATGCTGCTTTACTAAAATATTTGTTCACTGGCAAATCAAAATGATTAAATCTTCGAAGTAGAAATTTTCGAATAAAAATTGCAAATAATTTATTATAAATACTAAATAATCCTGCAGTATGTGAGCGTGAGAGTTTTTTTATCGTTTTTAAACAATAAGAGGAGTCACGGAGGCATTGTGCAATTTTGAAGAATTGTCTCGGAACAATTGTCAAGAGAATTTGAAATTGAACGTTTTTACAGGTCCTGTTCGAGAAGATTTTGTAGAGTCAAGGGATTTCGTGAAGATGAAAACGAAACTTGTCCAGCCGGATCGACCAGTCACGGATTCCGCAGAATCCGGGCCGAGCGGTGTTTATTGTTCGCGATCGGCCCCGCGGTGCCTCGGTTTGCGAGAAAACACGAGACAGGTAGCCACCAAGTTCTGCTAGCAGGCACCAACGAACACCGAAATAGACTAGCGTCTGGCCAACGTCCTCGCCGAGCCGATAAACACGCCACTCGAGCCCACAACCTCCCCAAAAATCTTCCTATCTGCCGAGAGAAGAGTATTCTTTGATCTACACTACCACCTCGACTGTGTCGGCCCTTCTACAATTTCGATCAAAGGACAAGTACTATTCTTGTACGAAAGCATCGAACGCAGATGTCGATAACCGTCGATAGGAGACTCGTAAGATGCTCGTTAGACGTCTTTGTTGCGTGCTGGGTTTACCCCTTTGCAGTCGGAGCTATTTTAATTCGAAAATTAAATATTTCTTCCTCCCTAGAATAAAATTCCATTCTGTATCTCGTTTCTTTCATTTCCTACCTTATAATATAAACAGTATTTTGGACAATGATACAGCAATTGTCAATGATGACTCTATATATACAGGGTGTCCCAAAACTACCCTAGGAGCCGAAAATGGGAGGTTCCTTGGGTCATCTGAAGCGACATTTTCCTTTACAAAAATGGTATCCGTGGCTTTGTTTAGGAGTTATTAACAAAAAACACGGATCAATCAGAGCGTGGCTACAGCGGACTGATTCTGGTTCGGCCAATTGACAGTTGGCGCGTCGGGCCGACTGTGCTAAATCGCGTCTAGGTCGCGCTCTGATTGGTCCGTGTTTTTCGTTAATAACTCCTAAACAAAGTCGCGGACGCCATTTTTGCAAAGGAAACTGTCGCTTCAAGTGACCCAAGGAACCTCCCATTTTCGGCTCCTAGGGTAGTTTTGGGACACCCTGTATATCTCTCTCTCAGTCGTCCCTCGAGTGCTAAGGGTTGAAAATCAAAGTGAACTGCAAAGTGAAATCATAGCCACAAACGAATTGGATAAAGTCACAAAAAATGTGCAAGCTCTTTGAGCCCCAGCATCAGAGTCGTCAGATGAGGGGAGGGAGCACGAATTGAGGAGAAAAGTTACCCTCCCTCTGTCGATATCGGCAGTGGTAGTAGGGGAAGGTAGCGTGGGGACGCAAGACTTAATCTGGAGACTTGGCCCAGCGCTTTTATCAGAAACTTATTAATTACAATTATAAATTTGTATCGAAGATTGATATATTTCGCCATAATCTACAAACAGAGCGATCAGTGGATCTTCCAAATGATCACAACAGGAAGCATCACTATTTCCAAGAGGTCTAATCCGTAATTCCGTCAGTCCGACCCGCGGGTACCATCCAAAGTCTCCATGCACCTGGCTTCGAATCGAACCGACTTCGAACTCTGTCTCTGGCGTTGGTTGGCAGGCTGCGGTAGCAAAAGGGGGATGATAGTTGAACTAGAGGGTGGGAGCAGCGAGGGTTGGTTTTGCGTAGCGAGTTGTCGGATGTCGGTGTCTGCGGCCGGATGTTGCGTCAGTGATACAACCGGATGATACTTGGCGCCCCGGGGCCATTCCGCGTCTGTAAGTTAGCCACGTACAATTACCATGAGTCTCGGCATTCGCGATGCCGTTACAGCGTTTTCGACGAAACGTTATGGATGGATGGATGGGAGAAGCAGGGCCAGAAACCGACACAGGTTAGCACAACTTCTCGCGGATAGAGAGAGAGCTGGTTTTGACGAGCATGATCGCAAACTCGAGCGATCCGAAGATTAAGTCCTGGGTAATCGGTGATGCACGCGTCCGATGCAACTTCTGCTTCCTGCAACCATACATTCTTGCGATGCAAGCAGAAGTTTCGATAATGAAATTGGAAAAACGAAAAGGAAAATCACGTATCAAGAATAAAACAAAACTGCTTTGAAGAAGTTGATTTTTGTTTTGAATCTCTAGTTGAAAATTGTTATTACCGCTACAATAATTTGCGTTTATTCAGAAGAGCACATTTATCTGAATTGTCGTTTTTAAGCTATACGTGAGAAGATTGTCAGAATAAAAGAAAACGAATTCGAATAACTGTACGTTTGATATATCTTGTTAAATGTTTTCGAGAGATGAAGTGTTAGGATTGATTCAAACAATGTTCCGATTTTAGATTTTAATTATTCGCAAAACACTTTCAACTCGTTCATCGAAGAGGAACTTGCTGGGGCAAACACCTAAATAGGATGAAGGAAACGGGGGTGTAAAAGTGAAGAAATTATTAATTAAGGTGTAGGAGGCGTCCGCGTGCATGTGCGACAGCCAGCAGGTTAGGATGACGAGTGTGGGATGCAGGAAACACGAGGAACAATGGGATCTTGATACGTTAAACGAGAATGGTAAAGAAATAATGTAGCAGGATTCCGACGTCTCTATATTAGTTAGTGTCTTTATTTTTCATTCATCTTGGAACCGTTTTGCACGGGTTCACGAGGTCAAGTCGCTTTAACTGTTCGTGAGTTATTTCATTGTTGCTTAATCAGTTTAACTGGCGCAGTCTAGTGTTACACTTCTATTATTGAATCTTTCGTCTATATAATACAAGCTTTGGAAAATTATGTTCATCGAAAAATGTAAGCTTTTTGAAAATTCGTTGGAAGAGAGCTTTGCGTTATATTTTTTTGTAGATCAGTACTAGCGACGTTACATAAAGAGAATTACTTTGATGTTTTGTGTAAATCGTTTCTACGCAAAGTTCGAGATAATCGAGGAAAGATTTAAGACACGATCGTTGACAGTCGAGAATCGTGATTGTAAAGTCGAACGAGAGTATCGAAAGTTGTACGGCCCGTTCATCTTTTCGGTAGTAAACCCGGCGAAGTGTTGATTTACGAAACAGATAAAATTTCAGGTGAATCTCAGTGGCTCGTATTTTACATGTTGCGTACTCCTCGCCCTAATCTACTTCGGCCGTCTGACCTAGTATACTCCGAATCCCCTTTCGAGATTAACCCTTCAACATTATATCTTGTGATAATCCTTCAAACAAACTTCTATTCGTATAGAAAAAATTCTTACTAACACACGTGCAAGTACATACGAGTGATGAAGATTTTTATGCAATTTCCTAATTTCGTATACGATATTCTTTGAACATTCATTCGAGAGAATTATTTGTTTCACTGATTTTTTTTTAACAGAAAATGCATTTAATATTTGGTAATACAAACGCTTTCTTGTGTCACAAAAATTTGCATACTCCACAACTAGACTGCAAAATAAAAATTCTCTCCATCTGTTCCAATGGGTGGGAACCATTTAAGAGTTCCTTGACTTCTTGAATAATATCCATTTAATTGTTTTAATATTTTTACTGTCTCAAATTGCAGCTGCATAAAATGCATAAAATCCGTCTAGTTACTGGTTTTCGAAAACCATTCGGTCTGTCGCAGGGAAATCGGTTGTTCCAGACGCATTAAAGCTTCTCAAACAACTCTGATCGTACATTTAGAGAGTGATTCCGACTCGGACTTAATTGCTCTACAAACGAGCCGACTACACTTCCATTCCCCGCGAAATCGATAACTAGTCCGCAAGTGGGTCACCCCTTCGTCTGGATCGGAACGTGACGTAGGGCGTTTTTCGTTTGAATCGGTCTGTGAAAATCTCGAACGATCAAGCATATAACAAACCATCTGACGCGAGCATGTTCAATTTTGTTATTCATTAAAGAACAGATTCAAAAACTTTCTAATTAATCAACATCCTTATAATTTTCAATTACTAACCACCTTTATACTTGACTACATACAAATATTTTTCGAAGTCTATTCTAAAAAGCCGGATAATTTTATACCATCAAATTAAGTCACCTACATTTGTCGTTCAATTACATAAAAAAATATTTTTAAGATACATTTTTATATTTTCCAACTAAAGCTATCCTGAATAATACTTCGGAAATATTTTTTGGAATATATTGTACAAACACATTTTTTGTTCGATTACGCAACAATATTTCAACGTGCAATTCCGTTTTTCTATTCCACTCCAGTTTGTTATATTTGAAGTAAAACATTTTTATTTCTACTGTCTGAACATTACGATAAAAATTGAATCTGAATTAATTCAATCCTTATTATCATAAATAAGTATACGTGATATTTGGTGCTCGGTGTTAATTATGATGTAATTTCGTGATATAAATTCTGAAAAAACAGCTTTTACTTCCAGCTTGATTGACAGAACGACAGTGTCCGTGGAAAATCTGCTCGTTTATGCAAACACGGCGACGAATTAATAGGAGGCATCGATTCGCGTGGGTGGCCTCGAAGAATTAGGTAAATCGTGTGCAAATGGCTGGCCGTGACGTTTTCGTGGCCGCACGGTCTTAGGTCACGCAAGATACCCGGCCAGATATTTGGTTAAATATTAATGACGTCGTTAAAACAACGCATTTGCGGTTCGTTAAACCGTGAGGGGGCGCCGTCTAACGACTGGCCAACGAGGGCTCGCTTCCACTAGCCATTCCGGTAAACCAACCACCGGCGATACCACGTCCTGGTTACCTCCTAGAATCCTATTATATTCTTCACTATACACCGGTTACAATGTAACCCCGCGATCAAATTTCCGATTAATCCGCTCCGCGTTCTTGGTGGCGCCCACAAGATCGTTTTAGAAATATTACATTCCCGCATGTGAATATTCAATTTTCACCAGAAGAAATTTATTCCTATTTTGCAGCACTACAATTTTCTTTATATAAAAGCAGAATACATCTTCTATAATGGCCTTCGGTGTGGTCGAAAATTTAGAAAAACACTTTTCTTGTTCCTTTGTGGCGCCCACGAGATCGTTTAAAAAATATTACGTTTCCGCATGTGAATATTCAGTTTTCATGTGAAAGTATAGTTTTCCACGAATGATCTTTGTATTTTGTATGAGTATTCAGGTTTACTGCTCTCGATGGGTAATCTATACGTACGCGACGGATCCACCATTTAGGAAGACAAGAAAGTTAGATAAAAAGTTCCCGGGGAAGTTGCGTCAAATGAAAAGCTATTGCTCTCGCGATGGAGTTTCGAAAGTCTTTCGATTTGCATCTCCTTCGCAGGGATGACCATAAATCCGTCCAGCTAAATCCACGCGAACTTTCTTCGGATCCTCTCCTCCTTCGCCGGGAAATTTCGAAATGAGTTTCTTCCGACGATTTCCATGTTGCGCCTCCCCGACCAAATAATACACCTATTAATCCGTTCTGTTAAGACCATACGAATTCAGTTATTAATAAACTGCTGAATATTCAAGCGTGGTATAAGATACACTCGATTTGTAGTAAACATATTGTAAATTAAATGAAATGTTAAAATTCGGATGCAATGTCTTCGAGTACGAAGGGTTGAAAACTTTTCATCCCCGAACGATGCACTTCCGGAAATTATAAAATTATCTCCAGCAGACTAAGCTCAAAAAATAAATCCTACAGTCCAAACTCGAGCAAAGCACGAGCATTTCCAAATCGGGAAAGCCACCCCCGAGTATCGGCGATAAAAGAAAGGCTTAAAAGTCACCCTCAATCCATCCCCGATAGGCAATCAAGTTAAAAACATCGAGGGCGGCCCCCCGAAGAGCAACTGGTCCCGATCGAACACCACTAAATTCGAAAGCTAATCTCGAAGGGCAGTAGCCACCCCCGCGCGAGGGGGTTGCGCCCGATAAAACCGACGGTGGTATGTAAATTCCGTCGTCTCGTGTATATCGGATCACGGGCACTCTCGCAGTTTGGGATGTGGAGAAGCTGAGAAAAGCTGCGAAAAAAATCGAGACAAGGATGGCCGGCCACGATAAACTCGAGGAAGGGGCGGAGAGGTGATATTTCAAGGGTGGTCCGCCCCCGGAGTCCGGCTCCTTAGACAACAGGCTCGAAGAAGCGAGACTAGTTAGGCGCAGGGACAACGAGCATAAATTCTCGAACGAGGGATGACCGGCCTGCACGCAAAGTCCCATGATCTCCCTACACCCTGGCCAACCCCTACGACCTTAACCACCCCCGTCTCCGAATCCTTTATCCACCTTGCTGGACGATGGAGGTTCTTGATCTCTAGGTTTCAAGGTTCATTCGAGTTTAGAATTGTTCAGGGGTGCTTTTTGGGCTATCGGACTTTTCGAGCCACGAGGGTGAACTTTCTTGAGGTTCTTGAGGTGTATTCCTTAAAATTGTTGTAATTTTTTATTTCAATATCTAGGGTGTCTCATTTAACTCTGTCACCCCTAATAACTTCATTTATACGGACACAAGAAATGTTCGGAGAGAAAATTGGTGCATTTTGAGGGCGACATAAGTCTATGTGGGTAAAAGTTAGCTCAAAGTCATATTTTGCAACATCTAGCGAACAGTAATGTTCTTTTTTAACGGAACGACTTATTTTTAAAAAATTGATTCCGATCGAATACGCAATGTTCTGACATGATGGGTTACGAGGAAGGCGAATCGGTGATTACGGAATGTGGATCGTCATCTCGAAAATCGATCAATCTCGAACGAATCTCGGTGACGTGGCGAAGGGACACGCGACGGACATGCGAAAGGCAGTCGGCGTCGTCTTGGAATCCGAAATATGTTCGACGAAAGGACGAAGTCTCAGGACCGAGGAGACGTTCCTTGGTATTTCGGAGTCGATCGGTATGTGTCGAGAATGTCCAACGCGTGACGTCCTAACGCCATGTCACCCTGTCGACCTTTGCGTGCCGGAGTATCCCCCTCGAGACATTCCACGGCTGTTCCGGAACGTCCGAGAACGTCTTGGAACATTAATTGTGGAAAAAGGCCGCTCGTTAAGCTTCGATTCGAACTCCTGAATGAACGCTGCCCTCGAGAACGAAGACACTAGACTGCCCTTTCGCTTGCGGGGTGATAAAAATTGATTTTTCACTATCTTTATACGCGATGTATAGTTTTCTATTTTTAGACGACGTACACTTGTATTTTTGGGTACGTGTGTACGTCGTACACTTATGTCTTTGTATACGTGTATACGTTGTACAAAATGCATGCTCGTATTTTTGTATACTTGTATTTTCTAGAGCTGTGACTTGTGAGATACCCGAGTAAACAAAAATTACTCGAGTAACCGGGGACTCGGGTGAACAGCATTACTCAGGTATCCGGGTAAACTAAATTTAAATTAAATTTTTATTTTTATACTCAAATATGAATTAACTTAATAATCAAATTAAGCATATGGCGCGGTGGTTCAGGTGATAATAAGTTCTCGTGACCATTATCATTTGGCAGCTTCACTTGCTCGTATTGGCATTATTGATAACCCTAATTGTAAATGTAATCAGGAGCAGGAAACACTTAACCATGTTCTATGGCAGTGTAATCTGTATAATGAGCAGAGGATAAAATTCATCCGAAATCTTACTAGAGCTGGATTTCAATTGCCGTTAGATGTAGGTTGTTTAATAACCGAACCTAATATTAAGGCGTGTATTTATATGATAGCGTTTATCAACTCTTGTAATCTACGTGTCTAATGGCTTTTTTTCTTTTTTGTTAATAATGTTCTTTTTGTTTTGTCTTTTTCTAATGTTCTTGCTTTTGATTTTATTTTGTATTATAATGTAATATGCTTTATGTTCTAATAAATCTCATATGAGATTTCCTCAAACAAAAAAAAAAAAATAAGTTCTCGTAATCAGTTGTCAGACCTCATGAGATAGTCGAGTACCCAGGTAAAAGTTGGAGCTCTAGTATTTTCTAGACCTTGTACACAATGTATACACACCGAGTCTTACGGAAGGTGTCCGTCGAGTGACACTCGGTTTTCGAGGCTCGGCCCTCGAGCCCGGTCGACGGCGTCGGAGAATTGCTGCGATAAATTTGATTTCGCCGGCAGCCGGCTCGTGACTAGAAGTTATTACGAACGAAAGTAGAACTCGTTCCGGTGGTGGTGGGTAGCGACGGCCTTACTGTCATAGAATAATACGGGATGCCATTGTAAACGTCAGCGGGCGACGCCGCGGCGTTGATCGATGGCCACCCGTCAGTTGGCACCACTTTTAATTAAACCGCCCTCAAGATTAGCTCCCCCTGTTCTTACGGGGCCACCCCCGACTCCTTGTAATTGTTTTAAATCTCACCCCCCGTGGCCGGGCAGTTGCTTTCCCCGCCTGCTCTAGCATTTTCAGCCCCGCTCCGAAAAAAACCGCAGCTTGTCAACGTGACAGATTCACCGGCTTCGCCGACATTTATAATCTCGGACAAGATAGGGTTGCAACTTCCACCCCCGTTCGACTGTCGCAACGAATCTCTTCATTTTTTCGCCCAGCACTTGGCCCAGGACCTGCTGTACAAGTTTCCAGTAAACGTCTTCCTTTCTCTTCCCTATTCTTTGTTTCCCCTTCTCTTTTGTAAATCGAAAAGATCAAGATACCTGGGAATTAGAGGATTTACCAGTTCATTTTTATATGGGTATATCGACTCCCTTTATTAATCATCTAGTGCAAAATAAAAATTATTTATAGTTGGAAATCCTTCCATCGCGTTCATGTTTTATGATCTTCGCTAGTACGTTTTGTTACGAACAAACTAAATCTACATTCTGCTAATGATAATTAATAGATTAATTATTTATTAGTCGCCAGGATCCTCAGCTATTCTGTGTTCTTAACTATGGTTTCCCGAACACGGGAGGACCGAGGTCGGCTAACTAGGCTGCTTCTAGACCGGCTAACTAATTTTTCTAATTACGGAGTCGCTTTGGTCGCGACGCAGAGTTTCTTTCGCTGATAAACTTAGGTGTCGGACGTGCAGCTCGCGCGTTTCTCTGTTGGTTTGGGGGTCTAGTGTGTAGGGGGTTGGGGACGGCGAGGGGGTTCAGGAAGGTCGAGGGGGTGGACCCTTTGCTAGATCAAAGCGCCCCCAAAGATCAATACGCTCTTGAGACGCAGGCAGGGGCGAAAGAGAGAAACAGAAATAGGGAAGAGAGGCAGGAAACGGTGAAGAGAATGGGAGAGCGAGACACAGGACCGGTTGATTGAGGGCACGGGGCATTAGTGGTCCTACAGTGGCCTATAGTTCGTCTCGCTTTCTTTCTCTGGTTTGCTCTTTGGAAACGCGTCACGTACTACTTTTCGGCCGAGCGGAAGCAAAGGGGCATAAATAGGCGCAATTAAGGGTGACTCGGGAAAATTCCCGCGACCCGCCGGAAGCAATCTTCTTCTTCGGATTGCTATCTCCTCGGGCTGAGAACCAGCCAAGGAGGTATGGTTACGAGATGGCCCGACCGATGACTGAAAACTATGCGTACACAAGAGAGGCCGGGAGGTCCAGCACCGTTCGAAGCTGTTTGCTTTCACTGCAGACCCCAAATCTGGCGACCGTTCTACGCGGCATTTTCGAAATTCCGGCTCGTGGTGTCTGCATGATCCTTCTCCGCATAAATTATTCCCATTCCCATCTATAGTTTCAAATGCATAAAAATAAACAAATTATATGTGGCAGAAAAATTTTAGGTCGGAAGAAACGTTTATTAATTTCCGCCATGAATGCACAAAATCTGCAGTCTATTAATCGCAACCCCTACTTCTGCGCTTACCATTTAAAATTCGCTCGATCTCTCAGCGAACCCGGTAAAATAAAATCTACCGGACCAGAAAATAGCAAAGCTCGTCCGAGGTTCTCGAGGAGGTCCGAAATTCCAGAAATACCTGCAGTCAATCAACCCCGTTGCACCGTCAACCCTTAAGAAACGTTGCTCGCGTTGGTCCGAGTACGAATTACAAATTTCGCGAGAACGAGCCCGGGCCGCAGATAGTTTCCGTGCTTTTTGGCAGACGAATGCCAGCATGCTGTTTAATTAGGAACGCGTAACCGACAGAGGAGCTGCTTCACGAGAGAATAGGAGGGGGTAGAGCGCGAAAGTTAAAATGCAGGGACATCCTGCGGAAGGAATTTACGAGACAGCCGAGCTGCTCGCGCAGTTCTAATAAAATATATCGGCAATTAACTCCCTAAATATTCTCGGCCGGCGTGAAACGTCGTGATCTATTGGAAGCCCCGTGCCGGTTGGCTAAATTACTTTGAATCGCCATTTTTTAGAGGCCCGGCCAATTGCCTCCCTGCGGTTGCCAATTATTCCGGTGCCGGCGTCGCTGCTCCCCCCGGCTCCTTTTTGCGCTCGAGTTTCCGAAGACACGGTTTTTCGACTGGAATTCTCCGCGGAATTTCATTACCCGGCTGTACCGGTCGCTCCTTTGTGAGATATTACGGGAACGTAGCTGCTGCGCACAGCCGTTGGTCTTTCTTCTTCCCTTCGAGGAGGGACTGACAAATATTTGACAAACGCTAATGCCTGCGCAATCAGACGCTGGCGATATTAATTCCTGCCACGGTACGCGCCGCGGCCTCGATACCGCCGGAAATAATTATTCGCCCAGCGGATCTCCTGTTTGCCGTTTACAACCATTGAAAAATTGCTTCGCCGATTGATCCAGCAGGCGGAATTATAAAACGAACCTGTTCCAAACTCTCCGACACTGAAATGTCACAACAGACTTGCAGTTGACTTAGAGTGTCGTTCATAATAGATCTTTGTATTCTTGGAACTCACTGTCCTCTCCATTTACGAAAAAAATTAGTAACATCAAGTCACGAACCTCTCGATGCCAAGTAAGTTTGGTTCGGAATCCAGGGAGTTATTCGGGTGTCTCGTTTGAAATGCGCCACCCTGTGGATACCTTCTGCAGCAGTAATTCTTTTGCACGTTGATTGTACATGTACTGGCACGTAAAATGCACAAATGCAATTTCTAGGGCAGTATTACGTTTTAGTAAGTCGATGCGAGGATGTTCGAAGTCAACGGTAGAAGGATGGAAGATCACAGAACGGTTGACAAACGCAAGGGAGGAGCCCGGAATCGATGCGGTTCGATTCGACGCGGCTACATCTGGCCCGTCTTCGCGTTCCGGTAATTAATCCGCCGCGAGTCCCGACGACACAGCCCGCGGGCCTTCTCTCAAGTTCCCGTTTGTAGTAACTAAATGCGTTTGACAACGGGAGCTTGTGTCTCCCCTGTGTTAGCCGTGAGCGATGTTCGCCGTGGAGAATAATCGCAGCCTATGCCTACGCACCGGAGAGCCTTCCTTCCGTTAATTTGATTCACCGGTGTGTAACCCGCACAGGCTTCTTCTTCTTCGTACGTCGACGCCCGCGTTTGCTTGCTCTTCGTACATTTAGCTGCATCGATTGGTGCGGATGGTTCTCCTCGTCCGTAACACGTCGGAAGACTGTCTTATATCGAACACTGTATACCTTTTCGTGCGCTATGATGGACAGTTTTCACGGAAAATTCTTACACTCTCGGCCGTCGCAGGAAAAATGCGACTCCATTCATTTCAAGAACGAAGATTTCACGGGCAAGCGGATACGTCCCTAAAAGACGGCCGGCAGCTGGAAGAGATTCCGTACTGCGTTCGTGACTGACATTAGTAACTCTTTTCTGCTCTTCTTCCCGCACCCCTTTGCGACCCTTGTCCTCGTCATCCCCTTCAATTCGCCTCCAGCTACCACCAGGATCGTTCTACCGCGATTCTGGCTTCGGGCTTCCGACGCGTTAGACTCTGATGGAGCCTCGAAGACTTTCTGGAGCCTTCGCGATGATGAAGATTTGGGACATCCTTGTTCAGTTCGAGGCTTTTCTTCAGTTCACGTTGATCATTAATCTGCGAAATTTAATGGCAAAAATAAATTGGTGAAAGATAAAATGACGAAGGATTTAACCAAAAATTCTACTGTTAAGTAAACCGAAAAATATAGTCGGCTGGCAACGAACGTCTCCAGGGGCCTGTAAGGGTTGCGCCTCTGTGTCTAATGAAGCCGACCGAGGGCGTTAACGGTTTCAATGAAGAGGAAACCGAATCAGCGTGCGGCTCGCGTTTTTCTGTTTACAACGGGCTACGTGATCCACCCTCCAGCAGCGGAATTCCATCGCAGGGAATAATAGGGCCCTTCGATTCCCTGCCCCTTAAATCCTTATGTCGTCCCGTAACCCCTTAGGGTCGCGGACGTGCGATGAAATCAACAAGAACAACAACCGACGTTGTCCAGAGCCCGTGGAAACCCTCGCACAGGCCCTCGCAGCCTCGAGTGACATCCCCGATAGGGTCAGACCCTGCTTAACCCTTTCTTCGTCGATCTCGAAGCTTCTTCTCGACGTTGTTCTTCCAGGGCAAGGGTTCCAGGACCTTGTCTGATTGCCAGCCAACGTTATTGCCTGTCAATTGTTCCCCGTTCCACGTTATTAAATTAATATTAGGGGCACTCCGACTCTCGTTGTCCAGTTTTTCCTTTATTTCGACAGTTTCCCAGGGGGATTCGGACACTGGCTACCCTTCAACCCTTCCGAAGCCGTGACACTTGCCACGGTCAGCTGCGAAACTCGACGACAATGACGATTTACCCTTTGATTGATAATTGTTCGCGATGGGACGGCAGTGTTTGCTGTTGGCGCATTATGGGGTGCGAACGGGGGCTGTTGGTGCCATAACGCGATTATCAATGACGCTTGCCATACGGTTTATAGGTGGACGTTTGCTGATTCGAAGGACTGATGGGTTCCATGGTGATCCTTTGGTGATTTTTGCTAACTGTATATCTAGCTTTGAGATCTATTTAACTCTAGATGACTAACCTTGCCAGATAAATGTTAAATAAATGAATTCGATACTAAATGTTGTTTACAGATTATGCAACATTATTCAACCATTCAGAAAAAATTCATCAACGTACATAAGAAGAATAACATATCCTGTTTATTGATCAATAATAATTTCAATAATGATATCGTCGAACGATAAAATGCTAGGTTACTTTAATTTCCAGGATTAAAGTTATGAAAAAATATCGTAAAAATGAAATATTAATCAAATGAGACTTTACAGTGATTTTTCATTTCCCCAAGTGGTTCTATCAACACAATGGCAAACAACGTAAATGTGCATAAAGTTTTGTAATCTGGTAAGTAATAAGAGCAGGATGCACGCTTCCGTTCATAATTCAGTTCTCGCTTACGCATAATATGAAGAAGAGGACTCGAAATCATAACAAACGGAGCCGTGGCCATTTTATAATTCTCCGTGATCCGGAGGAAATGTAAATCACCCGTTGTATCTCGTGAACAATCTGGGTTGAAATTCTCGGGACTCGGGTTATCGAGACCCCATTGTTCTTCCTCATCGATCTATCTCCCCGGTTTAGAAACCGGTACACGATGCGAGCATGGGAATCCAGGAAAATGGGAAACCTCCCTGCGATCGTCTCACGGTTCCCAAAAGTCGTACCACGTTGCTCCTGTAAAATGGAAACCCTATTACGGTTAGGTATCGAAAAAATTCACGACGATTTCTTATTACATCACAAAACGCAAATATTTTCAAACAATTGTCAACTTTATTTTCCATTAGTGTAAACCTTGTACACTTATCTTAGGATAGTATTAATTTTCCCTTCTTGATGCCTGAACTCGACAAATTGCGATTCGTTTCTAGTTCCTCACAGAAATACATTTTGCAGCACAAAGAAAAAGAAAGCAACGAATTATGGAGAATGTGTGGAACTTCCTAGGAACACATTTTTTGCAGACATTTTTTCTTTTTAATACACGAAATCGATGAAAGAAGTTCCTAGCGTTCGATTTTTTTGGGGAAACTGAAATACATTTTTGCGTTTAGCCATTTTGTAACATTTATTAACAGGAAGTGTATTCTCTTTATAGATACTACAAGAGCAAGCTTGAAGGTTTCAATAAATTTAAATGTGCATTAAAATTAAATTAATATTCGATGAATTCAAACGAATGCTTCTGTACATGTTCGAGAGCACTTTTACTGGAAGAGGATGCAAAAAATTGAGTTTTCGAAAGTTCAGTAGCAGAATACGGCCATAATTCATTCTGTGCAGATTGCGGGGGAGGTGTACGGGCGGGTGCTCGCGGAAAAAATAGAATCCATCGGTGTCGTGAGGTCACCCCGTCGACGGTATAAATATTTGAAGTCCCGAATTAAGACGAGATGATAAAGCGGCTCAGAGTAAACGGCTCCGGCTGGCTTCTGGCTCGTATCAGAGAACGTCCGCTCTTGTGCTGCTCGTCTTCAGTCCTAATACTTTCGCTATCTGACCTCCGTTGCTCGTATCGCACCGCCTCCGCAATCTTCGTTCCCGGGACGGGACCACGGTGTCTTCTCGAGGGCTGTCAATCACGATCTGTTAGTGGATTCTACAGGGCCCTTCAATTCGATCCAGTAAAATGGCTCAGATCAGCCTTGCAGCAAATTGTTGTTCTCAAGAAAAACAAACAATGAAATTATATTATTCTCGATCTATTAATTAAGTCAAGAAAGGAAATGAATTCTTATTTCACTCCAGTTTGTCGTAATTCAAGTAAAACCGTTGTCTAGTAACTATTTGCAAAGAGGTACTCCCTACTGAACTGGCTCGAAATGTGTACAGGCTGTTTAAGATTTAACCCTTAATCTGTAAAGGGGGAAACTCGTGTTCGCGCAATTTCAAATTTGTAAAATTGACGTATTTTGCTTGATACTGTTCACAATATAAATTATCTCAACGAATTATTTGTCAGAATGAAAGCGATGATCTCGATTTGGAATGTCCACAGGCGGATAGTAAAGTCTTGATCTACGGAAACGGTAACTGTACGATCTAAGAAAAACGAATATCACCTCCACTAGAAATGGAGAATTCCACTAAAAATATTTGGAAGTGAGGGATGGTTTATTCGGAATAAAAATGGCAGGTAGCTTCCGATGGAAGGCCCTGTATATCCAAAAGTGAGCAGACCAAACAGACTCGTGGGCCACTTCAGAGACGTGTGACGTCAGGAGGCGACGGCCGACAACGAAAATGAGAACGTGCACACTCGAGAAAGGTCTACGAGGAGTTTATCGTGGCTTCCGAGTGGGCGAATTTCCAGCACGGATCAAAGGGTGACGGAAGTCGTTCGATAACGGTGCACGGGAGTAACGTAAAACGTCCAGCATAGATTAGGAAGACGATCCAGCTGAACATGTAGCGAACTAGCAATTTCGAAATCAAGCCGGAAGCAATATGAATATATGTTCAAACTCTTTACTGTTTCTCCAAATGCATAAAATCCGCCAATAAATTAAAGCTCGCATTATCGTAAAGATGCGCAGTCCAATAATAATAACCGAGTGGCCCAATAAACTGGAGGGCCGTGTATCAACTATAAAACTGAATCGGATAGCACTGAATGTAGCGAACGTTTTCATTAAACGTCGATAAGGAAAATAGCAATTTTACGAGTGTGTCAAGAACATCGAGGGACGAGAAACGGCGGGCACTGGCGAACGATATGGGGGCTCGTTATCTAAATGCTCGACTAGTCCAGAGAGAATAAAAAGCAGTAAGAGCTTGCAGACACGCGTCAGGCTTGCGACCATGCGTTCGCGATAACCGACGTCCGGCTCTCTCCGACAGAAATATCCCGCCATCGACGAAGTAACACGTTTCTGCATCGAATTCTGCAACGGGGCACGTCCATTCCATTTTTAACTCGACTGCGATAGAAAATTGTTCACGTGTCTGCGAAACCATTGTCGTCGCTCCGTCTGCGATAGCTAAAGTGATCGGCACCGGCGAACGTCGCTTGGCAACGTTTTATTTGAAATAATTATGGACGATTATTTTCCACGATTGTCAATTTCATGTCCATTAATTGTAATTTCAATAATTGAGTCTCAACTGGAGTCTCTAAGACTTCATGAAGTTTGACTGTGTGAAAATTGATTACGAATCAATATGGAGTCTACCATATTACCGAGACTGATATTTTATATTTGTGCGAAAAGAGACAAATTTAATTTATAAGCGATTTCAATGTTCTCAGACAAATTAATACGATGATTTTGTGCTAGTGGTAAAGAAATAAAGGGAGCTCTATATTTATAACAAATTCACAAGGATACGCAATCTAAGAACACCACTTTGATTTCCCACAAGCCTTACCAACCTATCTCTGATAATAAAATTCTATCGAAACTCTATCAGCAATAAGTAAATACTAATCTGGAGAGATCGTGGATCACGCAGCATCAGCATTAAGCAATAAAGTAGGATCTGGAAGCAATGCATAAACTCCGCAAAATAGAATGATCACAGAAAAACGAAGTCTATCAATCAAGAAGCCTATCATCCGATTTCCTCTTTCTCATCTTTCCCGGAGATTTGAATCAACCGTCCAAGTATTGGCTGCTGCGAACGTTGTGCATCGACAGTGGAAATAAAGAAGACACAGGAGAGGAAAGAGAGAGAGAGAGAGCGGAGAGAGGAATAAGGTAGATACGTAGAGCAGGTAGCAGTACGGCGAGATCGTTCGAGCCGCAATCCAGTAGGACGTGCCTTGATGCGCCGTGCTGGCTCGAGATACGTGCGCGAAGATGCTACTTCTTCTGTGCAATGTGCAACTAGCCGGGGTAATGCACCAGGGGGACCGGCCACCGCGGCAAGTGCATCGAGAGCACGGTGCACACCGGTGCAGCCGCCGCGCCGCACCACGGTCCCGAGATAATTTGCCCTCCAGAAAATAACAGGGTGGCGCTGGGACGCTCGCCGAGGAACGACGTGCACTCTTCTGCAGTCGCTTGTGCACTCTCCTGTGCAGTCTTCTGCACTGTGCAGCGACGCGGCGGCCGCTCCGAACGTTTCTGCGTATCTGCTTACGTATCCCCGAGAAACAAAGGGGAAACCAAGGTGGATTACTGACACAGGAATTGCGGATGCAGTGCTGAGTTCCGACGTTGCATCGGCAGTGACAATTTTCATTTTGGAGTCTGAGATATTTACTATCGTCAGATAAAAAAGAAATGTTTGAACACAAAGACAATTTTTATTTAGTTTAAAGATCCACCATTTAATTAAAACCATCATACCTTGAAGTTGCCATCTGCTGTTTGCTAAATTTCATACATTTTTCTACGTTCACGGTAATGAACATTCTAGGGGAACACAAAATTCATGAAACCTGAAGCTTCGTAAGACAAGTTGCAAGAAATCCAAATGATCAGATTTTCGAGCACTGCAGTGGCAAGAATAGAGTCGCAGGGATGTCCCCAAGGGACAGCAGCGCCCGGCATCATCATCGCCAGTTCCAACGACTGTGAAGTGACGGGTGTTCGAGGTGCGGGGGCGTAAATCCGGGTGTAGGTCGTCCAAGGGGAACGCGTTGTAGGAGATGCCCTGGCATTCGGCAAAGGGGCAGGTCGTACTGACCGTACTTCATTATCTAGAAGGGCCCCCGAGCCTCACGGGTCATCCGTTATCATTTTTACAACTGCCGCCATTCAACAATGTCGAATAAACTCCGTTAGGTATTGCGGCCGTTCTGGCCCGTCCCTGGACCGGATCCGCAAGGGGATCCAGAAGAGCCTGTGCTTTTAAACCCATCGATCGCCAATCCTCGCACACTCTACTCCTCCGGTTGCACCTATTTTCAAATTTACCGGGTCCCTACATCGGTTCTCCAGCGCCTAAGTGAACTTCTAAGTGGCTGCGCCTTTAACCCCTTTTCGTGTTATTATACGTCGTGAAGAAGACTCATGACGAAGATGGTTGCTTCGGTAACCCCTTTCGCAGAATACCGAGTCGTGAGGAAGGCTCATCATGATTTCGAACAGAGTCTATGAAATATCAACGTCACTTTCTTTTAGGTCAAGATCTAATTCTACTCTTCTATTATCAATATTTAACACTAGAAGCACTGGAACTTTAATTTGTATTGTTCTGTATCCTATTCTACTTCGATCAGCCCCTGTATATGGTTCTCGAGGGTTTGGTTTCGCAGGGACCTAGTCTCTCTCACCGTGAGGCTAGGGCTTACGAAGGATCTAGCTCCACAAGTATCGAGAACCCATTAGAATCTAGCTCCATGCTCGTGAGATTTTGTGGAGGATCTAGCTTCACAAGTATCTGGTCCTATTAGGACCCATATCCGCAAATATCTAGGCCAATTTGAAACCTAGCTTCACGGGTGTCTAGCTTCTTTAGGACCTAGCTCCGTAAAAATCTAGCTCCACAGCTATCCTTCTGCATTAGGACCTAGCTTCGCGAATATCTCGGCCTATTAGGACCTAGCTCTTTGATGTGTAGCCTCTTTGGAACCTAGCTCCGCGGTATCTAGTCTCTTTGAGATCTAGCTTCATGAAGAACTATGTCCACGAGGGTGGGTCTCGAAGGAAATCGGCGAGGACTAGGTTCACAAGTATCTGGCCCTATTAGGACCCATATCCGCAAATATATAGGCCAATTTGAAACCTAGCTTCGCGGGTGTCTAGCGTCTTTAGGACCTACCTCCGTAAAAATCTAGCTCCACAGCTATCCTTCTGTATTAGGACCTAGCTTCGCGAATATTTCGGCCTATTAGGACCTAGCTCTTTGATGTGTAGCCTCTTTGGAACCTAGCTCCGCGGTATCTAGTCTCTTTGAGATCTAGCTTCATGAAGAACTATGTCCACGAGGGTGGGTCTCGAAGGAAATCGGCGAGGACTAGGTTCACAAGTATCTGGCCCTATTAGGACCCATATCCGCAAATATATAGGCCAATTTGAAACCTAGCTTCGCGGGTGTCTAGCTTCTTTAGGACCTAGCTCCGTAAAAATCTAGCTCCACAGCTATCTTTCTGTATTAGGACCTAGCTTCGCGAATATCTCGGCCTATTAAGACCTAGCTCTTTCGTGTGTAGCCTCTTTGGAACCTAGCTCCGCGGTATCTAGTCTCTTTGAGATCTAGCTTCATGAAGAACTATGTCCACGAGGGTGGGTCTCGAAGGAAATCGGCGAGGACTAGGATCGTCCCCGAACAAAGGCAGTCCTTCCGTGGTCAGGACACTAACGAGAACAACGAACTCGTCTCGTCTTGCTCCCTCATCCGTCTCGTGGTCCCCGGGTGTTCCTCCCTCCGGCAGCTCTCTCCGTGGAGAGGCTGGTGCCGTCGAGTCATTCGTTACGAGGCCGCGAACAAGAGCAATAAACGTGTCGGAGTGCAGTAACGGGTGATACGTACGACGTGAACCCCCGGCCCCCACGACCTTCGCTTTATAGGTCTACTTCGGCACGACCCCCCCGAGACTCGATTTGTCAACTCGTTAGTGGAACTCGTTTAACCCCGGGGCCACGTTTCGTGCCATGGGCGCTGACCGTTCTCTGTCTCTCTCTCTCTCTTCTTCTCCTTGCTTCATTCCCTATTGGAACCGTCTCTCTTCTCTACCTCGATCCAACGGTCTACAAATACTGAAATGTATGCTGCGTTGTTTAGTGACAGCTGGAAGAGTGTTTATCTACTTCGGGGATTGACGTGTGGTGTCTGTGATAGGATGGATTAGGCCATTTAGGTCCCAACGCCGAGACAAGTTGCATAAAATTGTTGTCTGGCTTCGCTGTCGATAAATAAATATTGGAAAGTCTATGTTTTTAACAGATATCTTCGGCCTGTTTCCTGGATTCAGGATCCACAGGCTAATACGCCACTTTCATTTTACGTAAAATTGAATAGCACCCCTAATATTGAAATTACCATTTGTTGTACTGGCAGTAAAATAATAGAGTGGGAAGCTTATGCGTTTGAAACAAAATAAATAGGCTTAACATACATTTTATAATTGGAAAACTGTCAACTTTTTTCATCGAATAATAGTCTTTTCTTCCTTACCGTAACAGTTACGTACAAAAATCATTTCTTGACAGGCATTACGCAAACGAAGGATCGTCTTCGGAACAACTTGGACGGCGTTTATCTCGGAACAAATCAAGAACAACGCTTTCTCTAGGTTCAGCTCCGAAGACCGTCGCATCACTGTGCCGTAATGTCACGCTCGTAGAGAACGAACAGGTACTTCCTAGGACCCGGTGTCACGACAGCGACGTTCGATCGTTGACAAGCAGTCGTCACTGTCAAGCGCTGGATCTAAACAGCGTTTTAATACCTCTGTGTCATCCTCGTTGATTGTCGCTACGCTCGCCGGACGTTGATTTCGTTGAAGGTCTTCGATCCCGTGTGTACAATTAGACGATCGACAGAGACGATCCTTGTGCTCGAGACGAAATGACGTAAACTTTGCGTGAAATGCCATTAGACTGCAGATTTTACGCGTTTATAACGGGCCAGGCCTTTCTGACGCTAAACAAGAAACTAGTCTCTCAGTTATTATCGATTCCACAGAACGCTATACTAAACATTTTTCACTACTTCTTTCTTGCCACATTTTACAAAGTTAATCTGGCAAATGGTTCAATTATAAATTATCTGACAAATTGTTTAACCCTAACATTTTTTCCCACGGCTTCAGATTACAGCATAGCTCTATGCATCGATGGAAGATAAAATAATTTGTATTACTTCAAGATACAGGATACATCTTCGGATCGATGGAGATTTGCAAAAAAAAGTTGTCTCAAAATTGTCTTTTACATTGAATTTCAAGATCAAATTTTTTTATTGCATTGTAGCATTATGGGGATTTTCATCCCCATTCTACTTTCAGATTCTACTTTCGTAGAATCGTCTTGTGACTTGCAATGAATGCAGAATATTTATATTTTGTACATAAATCTACATTCTACTAACGACAATCAACCAGCTACGACACAGCAAAAATTCTCGCACACGATTCTAAATTTTTAACTTGATAAAAATTGTTGTAAGCAAAGGTGAATACGTAGCGTCCTATGTTTTGCAATTACTGCAGACAATTTTTCCGTTCGCATAGAAATCCATATTCGACGATCATGGCCGCACCTCAACAGTTGCAGACGAGGGCAAAGGTCGATTCTCCTTTCGGAACGTAGCTGGACACTTTCCATGGGGGCAGAAGGATTTCCAGAGTCGTTGGAGAATGGTGGTCGGTGCTCCGTAACGGGGTGCTCCAGTTATAACGGCCCCGGGTGCCACGGTGACGGATGTCGGACCGTACCCCATTACAGGGAATAGAGAGCCATTGGTCACTCCGCCGGAACGTAGCTCAAATTGACGAATGGTAATGAGTTCGGCTTGTTAAAGCGACTACGCGCCGCTCCTCCAGTTCCGTATCTCCCACACACACACACTCTCTCTCTCTCCTTTACTCCCTCTCTCTTTCTATTTCTCTTTCTCTTCATCCCTCTGCCCATCGGGGTCGTTTCTGCTGGAATTAAACTTCGGTACACAGAACCGCACCTGCCGATGAGCCACACGAAGGATTGCAGCGACGATTCATCGCCGATGCAGAGATTAACTGGCTCGAGAATCTAACCGAGATAGCACACTGCGAAAAACTGCTCGCGATTTTCCGGGAATTACTGGGCCACCGCGATTTCATTCGGAACAGGAAGATCGACTTCACTCGTATGCGTTAGAGATTTAAATAATTCAAGTAAAGTGTACAAACATACGGTGGATTGCGGATTTTCATGCGAAATAAAAACTGTCTGTGTTTACTAAGCGTATAGAGACTCATAAGTTTTTATAAGTCGAATATAATACAACAGTACTTTTGGATTCATTACTTTAATTACTTTAGAGAACTAGAAATAATCCATCGATATTTCTAAACTAACTTTCCCAACTTAAATTGTACATATTTTTATCAGAAATACGTAAAATCTGAATATTTATAGTTGAAGTGTGTTTTCTCTGCAATTTTGTTTTCCTTTTCATGTAGCAAACTAAAATTGTTCTAACTTCTCAAAACATAAAAATCCAAGTTGTACGGTCCGGTATTAAAAACGTTATCGTTTTTTAAAATTGTCTGAGTATTAGTAGGAGGCACAGAAATGATCGATAACGAAAAGAAGAAACGATGAACATGGTAGGGGACACAGGAGGAGGAACGAGCTTCAGAAAGCACGGGGGAAGGACGCCAGTTTTCCAGGAGAGCGGTGGTCGCCGGCTAACGACGAACGGCTCTGGTCATTTCAACTTTATTGCAAGGGCGTTCTCCGGCGAGATGAGGGAGACCGCACGGTACTAATGCATCGTCAAGTGCTAATTACAGGCTGCGTCGTGTTTCCCGGTAGGAGCAGAAGAATTTTATGAAGGCTGCCTGGTATCGTCGTCGTGCGCGTTCTCTCTGTAGGCCTT
This sequence comes from Lasioglossum villosulum, assembly GCA_963971365.1. Classification (NCBI taxonomy): domain Eukaryota; kingdom Metazoa; phylum Arthropoda; class Insecta; order Hymenoptera; family Halictidae; genus Lasioglossum; species Lasioglossum villosulum. Next base: position 5,583,355 of record OZ020497.1, on the reverse strand, counting down.
CGCGTTTCCTCCCTTTGCGACCGCCCTTTGAGACAAGATGATTCGGTTGTGCCACAGGTTTTACGATCGTGACTTTGTTTCCTCGAGCACCGATCGAAATCAGGATACCGGACCAGCCTGCAATTAAAACTAATCGGTCTCAAGCGGCACACGACCACAACAAAATTGTGCATTAAACCTTTACTGTAGACAAGAAATAGTCTATCGCGAGGTCTCTGCAATTTTATCCTCCTTTCCGATCGGGATTTCAGGTAGCAACAATCATTTTACTTTTCGCAGGTTTACAGTACAATAATTAATGAAAGAAAAAGATCAGTTTGAGAAATTATGTTCCCTGAAAATCCTCGGGAGCCCGGATATGTTTATGGGTCGGACAAACTTTCGGGATCCAACCCGAACCGTCCCGAAATTTCAGGATCCCGCACACTTCTACTTGAAGTATTGGATTTATGGTCCTGGATTTATAAATGATTACAACTCGTGCTATATAAAGTGCACTTTGTTTTAAAAGAGATGCGAGACTAAGAAAAGGATACTCTACGAGTCGTTCGCACAAAAAATTGAGAAGAAACTCGGAGTTCAAAGGGTTATGTGAAAAAGCTTGACCTACTAAATCAATCGATAAACTAATTGAATCAATTACTAACTAGCAAAATCTCGACCGTTCTGAATTTCCTTCGCCGATTCCGACACCACGCGACGCTCGTAAAACTGCGAGAAAAATTCCGGTTAATTAGAACCTCTTGAATTCCAGAGGCTGACTTCCTCTTCTTCCTCGATTCGATAAGTGACCCGTGACTTACAGGTTCCCAGTTTTACGAGCAAAGCAAGCGTGCTCGGGGTCCGCCATAAACTTGCACACTTAATTTCCGCAATAAGAGCCATTCCTCCGCGAGATCTTCGTCATAATAAGTTCCCGAACCAACGATCGGCAACGATCGTACATTCTACGCTTGTCCGGCGTTTGATACCTACTCACACACACGTGGAAGCTTTCGCGTTGAGCCTGTGTGCACGCGTTACACATTGTCCGCTCGAGATTTAGGCTAAATGGGCCGCGAGGTTGTAAAGTCCCGAGGAAACTGTTCCGGCGAGCAGGAGAAATCATTTTCTTTTCACGTTGCTTTCACTGTTCGATCAAGCTCTGGATGCTCTGATCCGTGCCCGTGTCAGCATGCGAAATTCTAGATCGCTACACGCGAGCATGATAAGAAGCTGCGATTCGACGCGTTGATAACATGTATTAGGAAAAATTTGCTACCAGGACATCATTCCTGCATGTCAATCATTGAAAGAGAACCTGAGTCTGGCTGCGACCACCGACATTTTATAAGCCCAGACTGAACTCACTAAATTAATTAACTCTTCAGGAACTATCATGATCACCTGCAGTTTAGTAATAAAATATTCCTCGGAGTATGCAAGTGCCGCTCCCGATGGGTCAATTCAAAGGCTCTAGAAGATGTAGAATTATTTATCCAAATTCTACATAGACTGACCTATCCATTTGCTTGTCTGCTTACATATCCGCAGACTCCCACAACTCTGTTGCAACAACTATGATATTTACAAGAACTTTCATTTCTAGACAAGCTTTCGCAAGTTCCTGGAAAGCTCTCCCAACATTTTTCCAAATGCAGCTGAACTACATCCCGCTCGCGGCGAGTCTGTTGCAACACGAGCATATGCTGCACAGCATAAACGTCCCCATTAGTGGAAGTTGCTCGAAGTCTTACGCCGCCGCTAAATCAAATTATATTTCCTTGACTTCGCAATTAGTGTCACCAGCGAGAACCGGAAATTCTGTGGCCCGTGTCTTTCGAAAGGTCTCCGCACGCCTTGGCCAGCCATCCTCGCTGGTTTTAAACACCGTAGTAGAATAAACTTCTCGCGTTTCCGACATCGAAGGGAATTTATTGCATGGCCGACCATGGGGACCGGCGAACGGCCCCTTGGAAATCTTCTATAACGTATCAATCGTGGAACTTAATGCGATGCAATCGTTAGTGGGACGTGAAACACCATCGGTACTGCAATTATCGACTCGGATCTTGTTATTCTGCGTCTTCGATCGTGAGTCCAGCTAACAAACGCAGATAATAATAACGATCACCGTTGACAGTGGTTGTAAATGACTTTAATACGTTATTTTACCATTTTCTCCTGTTCCGTTGCCCTTTACCATTCTTGCTTTTATTTTGTGCAAATCTCTGCACTATAACGACACGATAATAACGATCACCATTGTTATTAGTTGTGAATGACTCGACTCTGCTATTTTACCATTTTATTCTGTTATTATTTATTTGATCTCCTTCATTTTATATCAACTTTGGTATCGTCCAAATGCGATTACAGCAACGATCACCTTTCGTGATAATAATCCCAACTGCAGTATTTTATCAGTTTCTTTTTTCCTGTTGCCATTTTCCTGTCTTGCTTTTCTTTTACGTCAATCGTTGCACTGTAAAGACATAATAATAATGATTACCGTTGATAGTAGTTGTAAGTGACCCAACTGCACTATTTTACCATTTTCTTTTCTTCTATTACCATTTTTCTTGTTACGCTTTATTTTATATCAACTTTGGTATCGTGTAAACACAATAATAGCAACGATTACCTTCCATGATAATAATAAATGACCTAACTGCAGTGTTTTACCATTTTTCTTGCTCCCCTTATTTTATGTCAACTTTGGTATAGCACAAACGCAATAATAACAACGATTACCGTTAACGATGCCAATAAATGACTGACTAATCTCTCTCGAACCATTAAAATCGTCGAACGCGCTAGAACGAACGGAAACGCGAAGGGCCATCGATCGAGCAGCGCGCATTTCGTTGCGTTTCTTTTTTCTTATTCCGTACGAATCACAGATTGCACCGGCCTCGCGGTGAATCCCGTAGGAATACACATTTTCCGATACATAATCTCAAATTACGATCGTTAACGCGAGAAACGAGCAAATGGACGAACGAGCGCCGATAATGAATCGCGGGTACCTTGTTCGACAAGCGTACGGAGATCCTGAAAATTGCATCTAGTGGACTTGCGGAATCGGCTGCTGCGCCGATGCAATTCTATTCCCAGATCGAGTTGCATCTTCCTGCAACGTTCGTGGAACGGTCCTAAAAACAAGCGTGAAACAGGTCTAGCGGCATTTGTTTATCTTTACTCGATGGATGACGAACGAAACCGTGAAAAATCCGTGGAAATCGCAGCGACCGAAATCAAATTGATGCTTACAGTCGCAGCAGCCCACAGAGAGAACAGGCAATGGCCGAAAGGCGGTCGAGCATACCGCGAGACGTAGTTTCGAGCTCGTAAAAATCGTTCGCCGAAAGTACGTCCGTGTTCGAGGTCATTACAGGTTCGGTCACGGGCGGGACATTAAAGGGAAGGTCGTTGGATCTTGCGGAGTCGATGCAATTGTCGGCGCAGCTCGGCACGGATCGGTCGAGATCGGTTCGAGTCGCGAATCGGCTGGCCTGAGCTCGCCGCGACCGACGGGACCGGCTCGGTCGACATCGGCCGCGCTCGGTGGTGGGCGCGGCCTCACTCCAGGGGCCGAGAGGTCGTCCGGAGCCGCTGGGAACCGGCGATTGTCGCTCGGGCGCCCGAGAGAGCGCTCCGACAGAGCCGAGGAGCACGCACCGGTCTCTCTCGCGGGCAACCTGCGATTACCGGACGATTTTGCAGATCGGTAGCGGCCGAGCGTCTCGGATTTTTTCGCACGCTGCGCCGCCCGATCGGCTCTCCGACGCGGGACACGTCTGTCCGTTCCTCACGACGGCTCCCGGGAATAGAAGTAAACGGGGTACCCCACTGGCCCCCTGGTGCAATTACGCCCCGCGCGCGAGCAAGAGCGCGCGTCCTTACATTGTAGACCTCTTTGCTTTATTTTCTGCGGATTCTTCCGTAATCGCTCGCCGCCCCGCGATCCGCGGACTCCCGATACCGTGGCTCAGTGGGCCGTTTCTGCGAAAGCGCTGGAATTAATTCGAAAATCTTCGTATCATGAAATAGGTTAAAATCATATGTTGAAAATAACATATAAATACATAAACTACTATAATTTTATTGGAATGTTTGGGTACGATACAGAAAGAATTTTTGGGAGGAGCAAATGCTTTTCGAGGCGACGAGGATGCAGTCGCGACCGGGAAACAGTGGGAGGGCTCGGATTCGTGCAATTAGGCACGGAAGCGACTGCGGGGCGTGCCGATTTCGAAGCTCGCATTAATCCTGGCGGGCGTCGTGTTGGTCCGAAAGACGGAAGTCGTAAAAATCCGCGCGTTGCGAGCGCACGTAGAAAACGCAACCGGAGGCGGGTATCACGCGATCTCGTCTTCCGTGGTCTCGAGCGGGATTTTTCCGCGGGACGTTATTGCTTCGGAAGCAATTACAAGTACGGTAGCCCCGGACAGAATTGCATACTGCACACAACACGGGCCCCGTCCATCGGTCGGTCTATAATTGTTTCGAGGATTCCCCCGGACTGCTCGCTCTGCACGGCCAATTGCACCTGCTTCGATTTTGCTCGCTTTTTGTGGGAGGAGCGACCGCCTTACTCTCTTTCTCTCTTTCATTCTCTCTCCGCCGGCAGTTCGATCCCCGTGACCCCAAGCACGCAACGATTATTCGATTGATACGACTCCGAAGACGAAGCTTGGATCTCCTGCTGACGACCCTGAATTCTTTCGCACCTTGATCCTCGATCAGCTCGCGATCGACCCGATCCTAGACTACACTGGAGACCAAACACGAATCTCATAAAATTAATATTGATGAAGTCCATTCGCAGTTTTATGTATCAATTTGAGAATACTTCTTTACGATCGCGAGTTAAGACGACTTCTATAGCGAATTCCCCGATCCGATTCAGTTGCGGAAACGCACCGGGGCGTTTATCAGTGTTCCTCGTGATTTACAGGCGAGAAGGTTAATTGAGTCGCCATAATACCGTGACTCACGGTGATGGCATGCGTATCCCGAGTTTATTCCCGGTCAGAATCGGAGTAAATTTGAATGAATGGCCTCGTAATACCGACGATAATGAGAAAACGCGGTGGATCCCGTTAGTACCCCGGTCGACGATGACTATTTTTCCATGGGAGCATCCCAGCCATGAAGAGGCGGGAACACTTAACAGAGAGCCTTCTTCTTCCTTTTATTTTCCTTAATCCGCGTGCAACAGGTATTTATTATTTTTTTAACCGTGAAAATTGCACTCGCAGCGACCACCGTGGACACGAGAACCGAAATTAGCACGAGAGGCTCCCGATTGCTGGGTGAAGATTGTTGAAATTCTGAATGAATAGAAAAACTGAAAAACAAACTCATTTTTGCTGGTCGCTGTAAATTCGCGGTTTTAGGTGCCACACCCAGTATATTTGCCAGGACTTCGGTGTGCTGGCGTCTTCCGACGCTAATTGCTATCGCGATCCCACTCTAGGAAGATCCTCTTAAGAGTTTCCAGATTGATACGACGGAGATCCAAAGCAGGGGCCGGATATTTCAACGCTCGAGAGGGTAGAACCGGAAGTAGCTGTGCGCGCGTGCCTTTCGATGGAGAGTGGTCCTGCATATCCCGTGGTACACATATACATATATATTTATATTTATAGTGCAATATCGTGTTGGTCTCGTTTGTCATTTACTCCACCGCCCGGAGATCGTCTCTTTCGCTTCGTGCTTTATTTGTCGAGCGATACGTCTAATACGCTGATACCGGCGAACGCGTTCGTGCAATTAATATTAATTAACCGCGTGAAGATAACCCAGGGATCGATGCTCTCCTTTCCGATGATTAAAGCGACCGCGAGAAAATATTTTATTATATCGCCGACCAATGATACACCCTTCTAATTCCTCAGAAGCAGTTTGCCAGTTCCAGCATACGCATACGTAGTTCTTGAGCAGAAAGATTAGTGTGGTTTTATGTAAGTTCATTGGACATGTTCATTTCAATGAGAAATTAAGCAAAATTGGAAAGAAAACGGCTTGAAGGTATTTTTATATTCGTCCGGTCTTCATTTTCTTAAATTATCCCACTGTTAATGATCAAAGTCGCGCGAAATTTGATTAAACACTTTTGTCACTCTCACAAACCAATATCGATCTCTTTCTACACCCCCTACCCTAACTTCAAAATTAGCTTACACCAAACAACTCAAATTACAAATTTTCTCTACCAGGATCAGGAGACCACATTCTGGGTTAGGTACACCCGAATCGTTTCCCGAAGTGTACAGGGTGTAAAAAAATGTTTGGTCCTGGCTGCCATAGCGGTATTCCACATCTTCGGATCGGTGAAGATCTATGAAAAACGATTGCCGCAAAATTGTCCTTGAGCTTGAATTTCAAGGGCAAATTTTTGTGTTATTGCATTGTATTCTAAGCATCATGGGGACAAAAAGTGTCAAGGGAACCATGACTCAAAACTCAAATCAGCCATGGTTCCCTTAACACTTTTTGTGTTAAGTTTTGTGTAAAATTTAATAATTTTTTTTTCACCGATCCGAAGATGTAGAATACGCCTATGGCAGCCAGGACCCAGCATTTCTTTACATCTTGTACGTGCACTCCGCAAGGAAAAGGCTCGGAGGAGAGGCGAGAGAATAAGAGGAAAACGGGGGTTGTTGAAATTTCCTCGATGAAAGTTTCGACTCGGCATGATCGGCCTTCTACGACGACGTTAGGTGTACGGGGTACCGCGGAGGTGTATGGGGGCAGTCAAGAAGATCCGCGAGGACGTCAGGGATAATTCCACGTCTGCGAGAGTAACGACTTCCGAGGATCAGCCATAAAACAGGGCAGTTTTACCGAAAGCCACGAACTCGGAGCGGAGTAATATAAATTTGTCGGGCGTGTTGCGATATCGTTTTCTGCCTTCAGCTTCGGTTCTTCTCTCGCTCTCCTCTCCTGTTCCGCGCGCTCTGGGTCTTCTGAAAGAGGATCGTGTGCCGACCCCGATCTCTCTTCTTCTCTCTCGGACGCTCTCTTTGGTCATTATCCTTTTATTACCGGCGCGTTATTTAGAGAGCCGGAGCCGATCCTTGGGAGCGTTCATACTCGCGGCCGATCGCTCGACTGGAAAACGACCCGTACGGGCACGCTGCATCATCGCTGCAACGCCCGCCGTTGCACGTTGCATCTCGTAAATAAAATACCGTTCGATCGTGCGCCCCTTCGTACCCCTGTGCACCCCGTGAGGAGCTTGCACACCGAGATCCACTGCGCCGGTCGCTTACGGTCGCGATCTTTACGATTTATGGCACCGACCAGCCGATACGGAACTTGGTCTAACGACACACGTTGCTTTTTTTAGTGCCGGCTACCTTCGGGAAGAGCCTGGCTACTGTTATCAGCGAACTGGAATGGCCAGTGCTGGACCCATTGGGGAATGGTTTTCAGCTCTGAGAAAAAGAAAACAGTTGTTCTGTTCTAAAAAGTGAATGCGATTATACAACAAAATTTCTGTAAATGGCGCCGTATATTTTTAACTTCACAGTGCAGTAGACGATATCAAATATACCCTTAAAATAACCCTTGTTCTTCCCAAGTATCTGATGCTCGGCGATAAGGCCTACTGTGATCAATGAGCTAGACACCTAATCTCCATTACGGTTGAACAAAACTGCTAATGGAAAAAGTTATAAGTGATTATTTTTCGCGATCGCAAATTGTTTTTAGACAAATAGGAAATGATGTTATCGGCGCACAGGTTCGAACCCGAATCAACGTTTGTAGTACCATTGAAAATTATGTTTGTAGAAACATGATCGAACCTGTGCGCCAATATCATTCCCTATTTGTCAGAAAAAGTTATATTGTTCAAAAGAGTAAATACGATTATATAACAAAATTTCTTATTGTTGTCGTGCTGAAGCCCTTCCGAACGTGATCGATGTTTTCGTGAATGGCATCATGTTTTTAACTTTACAGTACATTACAATGTCCATGTATTGTCCGCATAATTTTGAAGGGTAACGTGAGCGTTACATCGAAGAGAAGAGGACTTGGATTCAAAAAGATTTGCCAGCAAAAAGAACGCGTCTCAGTGCACACACGTGTAATGTATGCAGATTGGCGGAGTTACGTGTCTTTCTCGCACTGTCAGCCTCTATTCTTCCACGTTCTCGCGTGGTACACCTCCCATGGGTCGATTCCCCCCTTTTCCACGGGGCCCGGAGACCCCTAGCGGGGCCCGCGAGACCATTCCTGCGGAAAGCGCGGCGAGATGCCACGATAATTAGCCTTGATTACGCAATAATCACCGACACCGGGCATCTTCCTTCGAAACCGCTCCTCTCGCACGTCGACCTGCGGACGAGCGATGCACGATGCACGATGCACCGTGCAACTACCGCGCTCTGGATGACCCTAAGGGTTAACAGACTTCTTCACCGTGAAACGTTGCATGCGCTTCCGGATTTTCTTCGCGCGTGACCGTGCACCACGCCGTGCCCCGTATTTTCTGAGAGCAGATCCGATGCATCGCTATCGCACCCTGAAGAGGCGATCGAACCTTGAGCAATTGTGGCGCGAACGGTGAGGAAATGAAAACAGTCTTAAAGGATGTCAATTCATTAAAATCATGAAAGAAAACAAGAAATTCTAATGTTTTCTACTTGTTGTAATTTATACAATTTTTATTTTGCATACAGATCCGCATCTACATATCTCTGATCTTGTACGACCTTAGAACTCGTTGTATTACTTACGAGTGAATTCTTCAATAAAATCAAAATAACATTCGTAACACGAGAAAAAAAATATAAACATGAAAAATTGACATGTGAGTAAGATATACATTTTTTTTAAATACTCACTGTTTACGAGAAAGACTGGTTCGAATCCTGAACACCCTGTATACTAATTATACTGCGGATTTTTATGCAACGAATAATAACAGACACACGTTTCGAAACGGCCCCCCCAGTGCAGTAAAATCGACGGGGGCTTTAACTAGCCGATTAACACGATAATAATAACTAATATTTATGTTAGCTTTTTCCGGCAGACGAAAAAAGAGAAAAGGACCGCGCACAACCGATGAATATACTGTTCGCAGAGTGCGAGTCGCCGGCGGGTGAATAAATCGCGAGCCGCTTTCCTGCGAGCGATACATTCGGTTTTCACGCATGACCACCGACGACCGGAGAAATTAATCTGAATATTACAAGCTCGTGCCGAGTTCCTCTGACTTCGAAACACAGAAACTGGGAGGAACGCGAAAGAAAGGTCGCCCAAGTTCCGCGGATGGTAACACGCCGTAAACGCAACCGGTCGGAACGATTTACGGGAAACAGAAATGATTCGGTACACGGTTACCGGTCACGGAAACGATATTATTAAACCACGACCATATTCTATAATATTAACGATCCTCCATCGTGGGGAATTTTTACACTCGCGCTGAACGCGATCGGAAAACTGTTCAAAGTGATTCGATCGTGCCAGTGAATGTGCAGTAAATGTGCAGATATTGTTTAACATTAAACCTACCGTCCATCAAAAATGACTGATGCGTATATTGTATTATAAAAATAATGCGATTTTTATTATAATATACAGGGTGTCCCAAAATTCCTCCGACACCCGAAAATGGGAAGTTCCTTGGGTCATTTGAAGTGACATTTTCCTTTACAAAAATGGCGTCCGCGGCTTTGTTTAGCAATTATTAACGAAAAACACGCACCAATCAGAGCGTGAACTACAGGGTGTCCCAAAACTACCCTAGGAGCCGAAAATGGGAGGTTCCTTGGGTCATTTGAAACGACATTTTCCTTTACAAAAATGGCGTTCGCGGCTTTGTTTAAGAGTTATTAATGAAAAACACGGACCAATAAGAGCGCGATCTAGACATGCGGTGGCACGTTCGGCCAAATGACAGTTGGCGCGTCGAGTCGACTGTGCTAACTCGCGTCTACGTCGCGCTCTGATTGGTCCGTGTTTTTCGTTAATAACTCCTAAACAAAGCCGCGGACGCCATTTTTGTAAAGGAAAATGTTGCTTCAAATGACCTAAGGAACCTCCCATTTTCGGCTCCTAGGGTAGTTTTGGGACACCCTGTAGACATGCGATGGCACGTTCGGCCAATTGACAGTTGGCGCGTTGGGTAGACTGTGCTGACTCGCGTCTAGGGTAGTTCCCATTTTCGGCTCCCAGGGTAGTTTTGGGACACCCTGTATACTGGAATAAAAAAACGTATTCGATCAATTCCCATGAGAAAAAACTGAAAAAGTATTATATTTCTGCAGAAGGTACACATAATAAGTGGCTCGCGAAATGACTTGTAAAAAACAGATCGAGCTTTCCTGTTACGAGACTGTATATTCAAAATATTTAGATTCCGTTGTTCAAATTTATTGATCCATATAAATTAAATAAAATAAAACCCATATAAGTTCCTAAATTGTTTCGACGTTTCTCGAAGACGTTGTATCGAATCAAACATTTTAGCAGGAAAGGATATTAAGGGGTTGAACGCCGTTCGAGCACACTCATGGTTGATCGTGTACGAATCCGCAACAAATTGCTATTGTTTACATACTTCTGCGCGGTAGTGTAGGCGCAACACTTTGTCCCCGGCGTTTCTCACGGAAGCTGGCTCGAGACGCATGACGGTCCCAAGGTCTCATTGAATAAGCCCAGAAAGAGAGGTAGGGGGGAGAGGAGAAGAATCGGCTCACCGGTTCTCCAGCTATCCGCAGAGTATCGCGCAAAGTATCCTAGGCCGCCCCAGGAATCAAGCGGCGCAGCCATCCGGTTTCCGGTGTCGTTTACCCTAAGCCGCCGACAGCTAATGGCGGAAGAATTTCTGATTAGATCAAGGCGAGATACACCGGCGAAAGCGTAATTGAAATCGCGGGCCGTTTCGCTGCGAGCCGCGCGGCTTTTTCTGCCCGGATCTTTTTTCATCGCGGTGGAGAGCTGCTCTTCGTGTACCCCTCTTTTTCCGAGGAGGAACAAAAGGAATCGAGCACGTTGTGAATTTTTATGCAAAACTGTGTAACTTCGCTGCAAGGAAGAATATTTAATATGTCGAAACAGATAATAGTATTAGAGTTTTTTTTGTCACTGCAGTTTTCTGTTTCAATTTTTGATGAACGCGTAAAATCTAGTCCTAATATGAACCACTACAATACGGGTGAGTACAAAAAATTGATAGAATTGTACTTTGTTTCTGAAAATTCTGTCAAGTGTTTGGCATTCGCTAGTGTTAATTTTTGAACTTCGTGAGAAAATATGTTATTCATTTTCTATATATGTACAGTCATTGGGAAATACATCGAGATAAACACGAGCTTCTTCTTAAAAATTATGAACGATAAGGAAATGCTAATCACTGTAAAATGTCCAAAGGTGGTTCGGAACCCACCGTAATAAAAAGTAGGTCCCGCTGAAACTTAGGCTGAAATAGGCTGAAGTTTGGCGTTAGAGAGAGTGGAAAGAAGGGAGATTGGTAAATGGATTTGAAACCCTGAGGGGACCAAATATCATATACAACTGTAAAATGTCCAATCACCTGTAGCAGGTGTCAAATTAGCAGAAGCTGAAGAGACTCTGAACACAATCAAATAATTCGCAAGAATTTCGATGCAACTCCACATGCCATTGAAAGGGATAGCCTAATCTTGCTCTGGCAATCGAGTAAATGTCCTGGCCATGTTTCAGCGGAGGTTCACGTGAAGGAGCATCACCTCTAACAAGTGTCTGGCCAGCTCCAGCTAAGGATCCCGTTTCCGGATGACCAGACACAGCGTTCCGAGGGAAGTAAGGCGGCGTAAGACGGTCGTTCGTCGTTTAAAGTGGCGAGCAGTAATGTCCCTTGTTTGTCAGAGGGCCGAAACCACGTTTCTAGCTGGTTCTCCGCCGTGGGCTAGTTAAAGTTAGCAAGGGACTCTCGGATACCGCAGAAGGAGAGCTGCGGGAAGTCGTGAGGACAGAGACGGAGCCCGGCCGCCGCAGATTACTTAGGTAATTGGTAAATACGAGGGTTACCTTCCAGTTTTCACCAAGGGGTTGTTGCCGGATGGCTGCTGGCCTGAAGTAAGATGCCTCGCGGGTTTCTTCCCCTCTGTCTCTCTCCCTCTCTCTTTTTCACGACCTCCTACGTTGGTCCTTCCTTCAATGTTATCCCCCTCTACCTTCCCACGCCCCCCTAGCAGGATATTCGCTTTAAGGGGGGAAATGAGCCTTAAAATTGTTTAAAGCGGTCGGAAGAAGGGTCTCGAATCCCCTCGCGCAGAATGGAGCCGAAAAGCCTTGGGGAAACCTCGACACTTGCTGCGACAAGGATCCTCCCGATCCACGGGAAAAGTCACTGCACGTTCGGCGCCGATGAATCCGAATGATCTATTAAGGACAAGGAACTGGTTCAGAATGACTTATTGATATCACGGGTAAGTGTGTGATACAGTCACTTAGACCCCAGAAGATTCTGAGTGGCTGCAGAGATCTTAAAGGGAACGTATTCAAGTTACAAAAGCCGATTTTGATGACACTTATGTTGGACATAGCTCGTCGAAAACACATTTTTTGAGATATCTCGAAAACTAGAAGATGAAAAAAATCGAATTATTGTTCATTCGTTTTAATAGAAACTTGGGTGCTTTGGATCTTTGATCCAAAATAGGGGATATGTGTTTTGGGTATTTCTGTTTCTTGTCATTTAATAATAATTATACATGATGAATGATGTTAACGACGTGCTCGGCTTTATTTAAAAGGGCTAAACCTTTATTTCCGCGGCCGTGTATCGAATTTATTCGAAAGCCCGTTTACATTTTTTTTAAAAACCGCGTGGTAAAGTGAAGTTGATTTTTGTTTTAATGAATGTTACACATTCAAACGATTCTACAGAGTTTAAAAAAATTGTATTCGTTGTTCGTTTTACAATAGCTCTGTACGGGAATGCCCCTGGTTTACAACGAGCCTGGAAAAATTGCGGTGCAATTTTTTGTCGCTGTTTTATCGCACTTTCAATGAAAAGTATGAATAAAACGCGGGTGTTCTGTGTTTGTTAAGTATGAAATAATATTCCTTATATTTGCTGGAGAAAATATTGTATTAGTTCCACTAACAATAGCGCACTAGCATGCTTGTCTGTTTCAAAATTTGTAGAAATTGAAGCTTTCATAGATCGGAGATAAAGCAATATTGCGTTAGATCACGACAATTTTTATTTTCATACATCTTGTCAATTTTTGATAAACTGATTTGTAAATCTTTTACAACGCGATAATTGCAAGCTAAATCGTAAATTAATTTATGACATATAAACCGCCAGCTAAATTCTAAATTTATTTATGACATGTTAACCGCAAGCTAAATTCTAAATTAATTACTTAGTGATATATTAACTGCAAGCTAAATTCTAAATTTATTTGCAACGCATTATCGGCTGAATTCCATATTAATTCGTGACACATTAGCTACAAGTTAGATTCTAAATTGATTGCAACAAAATTTCAAATTAATTTGTCACGTGATAATTGCGAGCAAAATTCGGAAATTTATCTAAATCGCAACCATTAATCCGTCGTCACTGTGCAAAAGTAAAATATTGGTCAACGGTAAGCTTAACACGTACAATTACAGTTAGGGTCATAAAATCAAGCACTCGTAATTCCGACATTCCTATTGGCAACTGGTCAGCGACGAACGTTGTCATAAACCCGACACGACACAGCGTTCGGGCAAGAAAGCGGCAGAAACAATTATGCTGGCTTCGATGCATAAATTATATCGTATGAAAAGCGAGGCAAACGAGTCCATTAATTCTTTATCGAATCAGGAAGAGTAGCGATTTCGTCGAACGGCACCGAGCCCCCACGTGAAAGTCGATATCGAATGGCACAGAGTGGAAGCATTAGTTTCTCTCGCCTCGATGTAAATTGCAGGGGAAATTGGATATCGGCCGATGGATTTTTACGGAACCTTTCGGTTATCCGCGTTTTCCCGCGGTATTTATCGATCATGGCCTGGCTACGATTGATTGAATTATCAGCCCTCCCCGTCGAGACCGACTGGAATTTTTCTGATCCATTGAATATCTGAAAGCGAAAATAACCTGTACTTCATCTTCCGCCATCGGCTCGCTTCTCGACATAATTAATTGGGACACACGGTCGCCGACAGAAATTACACGGATGCTTTCGTACGAAATTGTTGAATGGATTTCGTCACTCAACCATATTACATACAATACTAATATACACTTTAAATAAATCGAGTCTTGTAATTTTCGAATAAATCGTCCATCATGCGTTCCCTACTCGGTTCAATTAAATGTGACAGATTCGTTTACAGAAATTTTACTTTCATTATATTATTGCATACAATCCTAATATAGAATTCAAATAAATCGAGTCTTGTTTAATACTCGATTTAATTAATTGTGACAGATTCGTTTACAGAAATTTTACTTTCATTATATCATTACCTACAATCCTAATATAAAATTAAAATAAATCGAGTCTTGTTTATTACTCGATTTAATTAATTGGGATACAAATTCGTTTACAGAGATTTTACTCTCATAATTGAACTATATCTCATTATATTATTATATGCAATCCTAATGTACAAATTGAATAAATTCTTCGCCTATCACTATGGGTTTAATTAATTGGAACACCGACTGGTTCACGTACACACAGAATTTCTATCAAATTGTGCAACGACCATAAATCGAAGGAACGTTACAGTGCGTGAGTGCAGCATGGTAGCCGGATGCGTTCACGCTCACCTGACAATAATCGCGGACGTTTCATAGACGATACATTGTTGACGATCGTTCGCCGTCGGTGTTCGTGTTCACACGATGATCGTAGTACCCTCCTCCCCTCTGTCGCCCCGCGTAATTAAAAAATTAGCCACGCTCGGGAACGAATAGGAAAAGATCTCGCCGAGGTTGCCGCGATTTGTCGAGAGCCGTGCGCGAGACAGCGCGTGCGTGCGGTAATTATTTCGACGGAATCGGCTCTGACGGGCTTAATGGCAGCGACTCGGTCTCGGAGCACCGGCAATTAATCACTATTCATTAGGAGGCCGAGCCGGAAGACTCCACGAGGAAAACGAAATTAGAAGTCGACCGTCTTCCGACGCAATCCTTCCCTCGCGACCATCCTTCCCTCATCGTTTTCGCCTTTTCTATCGCGTGCAATAGCAACCATTTTGTACGTATCTCGAATCATTTCAATCGGGTGAAAATAACACGATGCACAAAAATTGCGTCCGCATAGCCGTCGACCAATCAGTATAAATAACGGGGACACTTCAGATGGTAAAATGTTCAATGAATCGTAAAATACTAGGAATCGTTGCCACATGTTGTAAGTCTGTTCCCAGTTACATTTTCCAATCGAACTTCAATTCAGTCAGCTTAGATAAGCGAAGTTCCACTCTATCGTGAATGGAACGAGTGTATATACAATCCAAAATATGTCGAGTTCGAACTCGTTTAAAACAGAAAAGTGTCAGCAACATTTTCGTAAAAGTTTAATTTATAAAAATCAATTGTTTTACCAGTAGCATTGTCTGATCACTAGACAGCGGATTTTATGCGTTTATGACAAAAATGAGTAAGTGTAATTTAAAACAGTAAAAACTGTTATATCAGTTTCAACCCATTAAACATATTCACCAAGAAAATAAACTTCTATTTCCCTCCAGTTTGTTGTAAATCAGATAGAAAGTTTTTATTTTGCATACAGATCCGCTGTCTAGTGATCATTTTCGTGACCGAGTAACATTTCGGTCAGAATCAACCCGAAACTTTTGGCCACAGGTGTTATCTGCGTTTTTGAAGATCATGCGCCGATTCAGCAGGATATCGTCGTTTCGACGGAGAGGAAAGCGTGACAGGGCCAAGCCGACTAGCAACGTTACTTCCAAGTAGCAAACTGGCGCGGCGTGGCGGGACGTAACCTATCGGATCGTTGAATAATAAATGCGCGGGACAGGGACGGTCACGCTACCAAGGAACACCGGCTTGTCACTCGAAATGTCAGAAGGAGAGACGTCCGTGGGCCTGTGGACTACGGAGCCTATTAATTAATGAACCGTCCGCCATCGCTGCCGCTGGCAAACATCTGGCCCGACGTTCTACAACGACCGACGGACATTTTCTGCGAAGACGTGGCCCGGCTCTCCTAGGCTACCGATATGCCATCGCATCGGTGGCCGCCGCTAATTATACCCACGGAATTACCCATTCCCCGACTCCCGATGGAACAGCATCGTCCTGGAAAATCATCCCAGGGATTTCAATTAGCCGGCCGCCGATCCGTCGCATCTGATTGCTCCGGGATATGTATACCTTCTTCTGTTTCTTCTGCCTCACCGACGGGACTCGCGTGCATCTCTCGCGCCCGAAGAGAAATCGCGTGCGTTTGCATCAAGGGGCGGGGACGATTGCCAATTAATATAGGATAACTTGTTTCAAGCAGAGCGACTGCTATGCATTGACACGCGCGTCGGCAGACCTGCATTTTAAACGATACTTGCGGAATCGAAATTGTTTGGATATCGCTGAACCTGATCAATTTTGTTGGACTTTCCCTCGCAGCGGTAGTGAATTTTTCACGCGACGCTTGACAAGCTGTCGTTTTAAATGATAGAACAAAATCAAAGTAATTTAGTTAATACTGGACGTGGTACTAATTTTATTCCACTCTCTATACAGTTTCTGACACGTCGTTTATTAGCAAACTATCATTTTAAACGATCATATTACAAAACTTCAGCTGAACACTCTTATTAATTTTTTCATAACATTCTTATGCAATGTTCTTGTTGTTCGTTGAGGCGTATTACTACCACGATCATATTTTCTGTCATCCATCATCGATTCAAGTCACGAGCAATATTGTTTCCAACGATAACGCAAACACAAGTAACAATGGGCGGGTCTTCCAAAGTCCTAGCAGTAGGGACGATTAACAATAATAATAACATTCTTATTCACAATCACGGACGACATGATTTCGCTTAGCAACAAAACAAATGTCGGAATGGGCGTGTCTAGCGTGGTCCCGAAGTGGTGGGGAGAGTTTATCAACCAATCAGCGTCAAGTAACCTAGCCCAGTCAACTTGTCATCTCACAGTCAGTGCATTCAGATTTCTATCGGTCCCACAACCGGGAATCCCTCCTCAGGATTCAAGAACGTGATTAACTTCTAAGATCCTGAAAACAACTCTAAATTGCCAGGGAAATTGTCGGGCAAACGTCATTACCATTCTGGCGGTGGCGGTCCCGATGCATGAACGCGATTACGCGTTTCGTTGCGATCGACACTCCGCGGGGCGATCATTCCGGCCGATAACAGGCGTGGATTTCGCGAACGCGGATAATATTCTCCGGGTCCCCGTTGAAAGACGTGAGAAACCGGCGAGAAATTGCTGGGCCGACGCGCCTAGTCTCTCTTTCTCTCTCTCTTTCTCTGGACTGTTTGTTCTGTAAAGGGAGACGTCGGGACTGATTCCAGCTGGTCTATTATTACCGAGGATTTAGTTTGTTAATAAGCTTACTCGGATCCGTGCGAGGAGAGAGCCCCGCCAGTTGCAATCTATCGTCTCCCACGCGCCCTGAGCAGTCTCTAGTGCTAATATCGCTGCCATTATTGCTTCGTTTATACTGTTCTTATCGTTATTAACTTTTCTATTTCATTCGGTTTCCACTGCGCGATTCAATTGTTTGTTGGCCATGCGGTTTTCGCGGTGCGGTTGGAACCCCGTAGGCTGACCTCTCCAGTGAATGTAAATTCAAACATTTTTTTTGCTATCGAACCCGTTCACTTTTCGGTGTAGAATATTCATGTCTGTTAAAATGAACATTAGGAAACATCCTCATATTTTTCTGCGACGATACTTTCATTAGTTGCGTTTTAAAAAATTGTTGAAGTTGATTGAGCTTCGGTAGTTCGTGACTATAGGATGTAAATTCAAACATTTTTTTTGCTATCGAACCCGTTCACTTTTCGGTGAAGAATATTCATGTCTGTTAAAATGAACATTAGGAAACATCCTCATATTTTTCTGCGACGATACTTTCATTAGTTGCGTTTTAAAAAATTGTTGAAGTTGATTGAGCTTCGGTAGTTCGAGACTATGGGATGTAAATTCAAACATTTTTTTTGCTATCGAACCCGTTCACTTTTCGGTGTAGAATATTCATGTCTGTTAAAATGAACATTAGGAAACATCCTCATATTTTTCTGCGACGATACTTTCATTAATTGCGTTTTAAAAAATTGTTGAAGTTGATTGAGCTTCGGTAGTTCGAGACTATAGGATGTAAATTGAAAAATGTTTTCTCGTGCTATCGAACCCGTTCACTTTTCGGTGAATAATATTCATGTCTGTTAAAATGAACATTAGGGAACATTCTCATATTTTTTGCGACAATATGTTCATGAGTTGCGTTTAAAAAAATTGTTAAAGTTGATTGCTTCGGTAGTTCGAGACTATAGGATGTAAATTGAAAATGGTTTTTTTTTGCTATCGAACCCGTTCACTTTTCGGTGAATAATATTCATGCCTGTTGAAATAAACATTAGGAACATCCTCATATTTTTTGCAACGATACGTTCACGAGTTGCGTTTCGAAAAATTGTCGAAGTCGACAGCGTCTTTCGAACGAAGAAGGTGGTCTCGTTAGCGGCTCTCGGTTTCATTGTATCATGAAATAATCGGACTCGTGGCCCGATAGCGGGGTAGAGGTCTGGTTGGTAAGGCGAGGCAGACATTTCTTATCCCGGATATCGATTGCCGGGTTCCCAGCGGGAGCCCTGAGGGGCTCGGTGGCACTGGGAAACGCCGCCGAAGGGGCGAAGGGCGAGAAGAAGGGTGTTCTTAGCAGGGGCGGTGTGTATCGCGGGGCATTACTTTTATTCCGTGTCATTTGAGCCCACACTCGCCTCCCGGACACGAACACGACCCACGGATGCAATAGATTTCGTTCGAAGTGGTTCTCCCTGGCCCTCGTGGCGAGCCACGACGACGCAGTAAGTCCTCCGGAGCTGTTCAGAGCTGTACGAAACGGTGCGGAGCGTTGCCGAGCTGTAAGGAGAAGAGTATCGTATCTTTTACCCCGTCGATACACTCCCGGTCGCTCGTCGACTTCCTTTTGTTGTCGTAAATTCGAAATGGGCTGCGGCGGTGCTGGCCCCGGTCTCCTTTCGCCCTCCCTTTCTCTCTCTCTCTCTCTCTCTTTCTCTTTTGCTCGCTTTGGCTACGGCGATGGCCATTCGGCGCAAGGTGGTACGCTCTGCCCTCCTTCCTCGACCCCATAATTAATTGTTCCACGAAATTGTTCGGTTTTCATACCGATCCTTAGCCCCCTGCGATCGCTGCCCCCTTCTCATGCCGTCTGGGGATGAGAGGCGAAACCTGCGATCACGCTGTTTTTTTTAAAGAGTTCACCGTCGGCCTAATGTGACGAACAGAATTTGTGCGAAATTAAAACGTTGTCCAGTTATGTATAAAAATTATTTCAATTTCCAAAAATTTTCGAAATTCAACAAGCTCTTTCCCTTGAAAGTCATCGGGGACTTGATCGATGCAGAAATCGTTTTAGGAGACAACGCCGAATCTTTAATGTCTTTCATTGCTTAACGAAACTATTTCGAAATATACATTAAAATATATACTTTAAGATGTATATAACAATTCTTCTATAAAGAATTATTCTCACGCCGTGAAATTTGTTTCAGGGGAAATTACCTACCCTCCGATAAGTCCGTTCGCAATGTAATTTACAAGATATGTAGTCAAAAGTGCATACTTTAAAACGTATGTGGCGTTCCAGCGACGAACCCAGAAAAAAATTGCGAAAGCTCACGCCACGCTGTCCGCAGAGGTGTTCGCAGAACTTCTGCGACAAGAATCAGCGCCGACGTCCCGAATTAGCATACTGAAACCTTGTCCAGCGTTTTCGCACAGCGCATCGGCGAGCAGAAGGTGCGCGCTCCCGATACGTCGACGTTAATTCCGCAGCAGGCGCGAGTCACGAGGCGCATCGGTCGACAATTACACGTGGTGCGGATCCCTCTGTGGTTTCGCAACGGGGTCCTCGTGGAAACGCGGAAGGAGGTCGATGCGCGTCACGAGTTTATAACATTTTTCGCTCCCCGCACAGGAATTGCAGTTGCATGCGGGACGACAGAGAGCCGTCCCGCATCTGGTTCTCTCTTTGTCCCTCTCGAGTCGCAGTCACGGCCGTTACATAGTCGGTCGCGTTAAACGCGCCATTATACTTGTAAATTCCGAACAATTAGCCGTAATCAAGCACAGGAAACCATCGCAACTGGGTACGCAATTATTTTTAAATAAGATTCCGGCCGGACTGTTTCGTAGGACTCGGAACGACCGTGATTATTAATCCGAGCTGAGGAAGATCGTTAGGCAGATTACACACCGGACGTTGCGCGGCTCGTCGCCTCTTCGACCCACCTCGGGAGACTCGATGCAGCTCGAGAGAGACTCGCAGACTTGCAGCCGCAGCTGCATCGGCTTTGACATCGCGATGATGATCTTCTAGTCTACCTCTCTCTCTCTTTCGCTCGCTCGTCTTTCGTTCGCGTTTTCGCGGTCGTTAACGAGCACCGCTCGCCGAATAATTCATGGATTCGCCGGCTAAGAAAGTGCCAAGTAATTGCATCCTACGGGAGATACACCGACACCGGTGGAACGCGACGAGTCCGCGAATATTGATGCTAATTACAATGTAATGCCGTCCGGTCGACCTGTCCCGCCACTGCATATGCACTCCCCCCGCTGCAGCAGACCGGTGCCCATGGAAAGTCGCTCCGCTTTTAACACTTAACCCTTATAGAAGTGAGAAGATTGAATCTACTTAAATTTCCGACGGATTTTATCAATTTATTTGTGCTTACCAGTCATTATCAGTTTTATCATTTTAATAATGGTCAAAGAGAAATCAAGTACACCTCTACACGAAATAAAAATGGTCTGCATCGATTGTGGGAAGCAGAGAATAAATAGAATTTCATCTTCACCCCTTATCCACGTTATTTTTTCTTTCACAATGAGTTTTGTCACCTGTTGGAAGATGAACGCACGACTTGTGCGACCAAGGCTGTCGGCCTCGATCCAAGCGGGCTACTCCCACTAATCTCGCTCGACACGCTCAACGACTCCGCGATAATGAATTATGGAAGAATATTTTAATTGAATGCCCCTCCGTCTACCACGCTCCACGTATCCGCCGAGTCCCCGGTCTCTTTACCCTAACTGCCGCGCGATTATAAGACCCTTGACGCTTCGCGAAGCCTCGCTCTCTTATCGCTATCCATTCCTTTGTACTCGCATTTACTGAAAAAGAACCATTTAAAATATTCGATGAGATAACCACGTTTTTATTTTATCCAGTGGTAAGGTATACAATGAATACACATTACACTACTTCTGGCGGGAAATGTTCGATAAGAGATGATGGTAGTCGACAAACTGTCTGGAATAAAATATACTTCTATATAATGGAAGTGTATTCTACTACTTCTGGTATAAAAAATGCTTGATAGAAGTGGTAAGAGAATTTATGACAAAAATGGGTGGCTGAAATTCCAAACAGTAAAAAAAATTAGAATTCACTAGGATTATACAAGAAAGAAATTTCTACAAGCTTCCTTTGTCCTGCAATTACTGCAAACAATCTTTATTTTGCAAAAATAAAAATAGATGGAGAAAGCTGATGAGACATGTCCAACAAAGCTGATAAGTTTGAACGCGCTATGAATTTTATAAACATTCCTGATCTTTACAATAAGCCACCCTCTTCAGACAAAATGTTTAACACAGTAAACAAACATAATTTTAACCACATTTTGTATGAAGCTCTAGCCTATCCTCAATGTTGTAGGACAAGTCGTTGGATAAAAGCAAGCCATTCAGCTTCATTCGTGATTGGAGAAGATAAAAGATCAAAAAGCTTACGCGATTTCAATTTCGCGAAATGTGCCGAGCGTCGTTTTTGTGAAATTAGGCTCGATCGGGGGATGAAAGTTGCTCGTCCGAGGGAACGAACGAGCCACTTCGTCATCCGGTTAGGGTGAAACAGGACGACGAGCGTCGATTAAAAGTTCTCGTCGTCGTTCTCGCTCATTGGCCACAAGGCGCCGAACAACAGCGACAGAGTTTCCGTTCGTTTGGTTTTTGCGCGATAAGGTTCTTCGCGCGACTAAGCCGATAGTGGGATTGCCTGGCTAGTTTCTTCCGTTTCTTTCGCCCTCGATCATTTTTTCAGCCGGCAGCTTCGATCATGCTTTATCGCCTCTCTGATTGAAGAACAGTCCTGTAAAAACGATATTATTTTTATTAATGCGCTGCGGAACATTCGACGCACGAGCATAATTGGAAGGAAGGCTTATGGCGTGTAAAAAATCCTTTTCTCATTGCAGATAATTTTACTTCGTATCATAGAAACGCTTTTATGCTGTATTTAAATGCTGTAAGATTACACAACAGTCGATGTTCATGTTATAATACGAGTAAGTCTGATAGACGTATCCTCCTCTTTAATGCCAGCAGACCCCATGGACCAAAATATCGATCCCAGCATGGTGTGTACCCATGGGTTCGGAATTACCCCTACGTACGAAAGCGGAGTGACGTCATACCACATATCCTTTTACTAGGTCAGTATGTCTCTCTTTCGAACAACTTCATCGATCCACAGAATACACGCAGGTTGAACTCATCCATAATGGTTATCCATAAAAA
The DNA here is from genome assembly GCA_963971365.1 of Lasioglossum villosulum. NCBI lineage: Eukaryota > Metazoa > Arthropoda > Insecta > Hymenoptera > Halictidae > Lasioglossum > Lasioglossum villosulum. The sequence continues at coordinate 5,560,596 of OZ020497.1, read as the reverse complement.
TCTGTACAATCTAGCATGTTCAAACGAAGAATATATATATATGCTATATATATTCTTTATTTTCTCCTCAGGGTTGCACTTCCTTACATGTATCTGCTACATCTTTGCCTTATATCTATCTTAACATTACCTCCTCTCTTATACGCTATCCTAACCCTTTTTTTTAAAGAGAGGTGGTTAAATTTCGGGACAATCAATAGATTGCCCCTCTACTCATCTCATGTGCCCAAACTAGGCCCCCGGGGACCAACTGTCCGTATTACGCCCAGGGTGTCTATTTTTGGGCCTATACCACGCCTGTTCTTTTCTTATAACTCTATCCTAACCCTAATTCCTCGCCGCCGCTGTTCGCTCGCTCGCTTGCCATCTCTCAACGCAGAAAATACAAAAAATAAACATAAAGATACAAAAAACGCTGTACACCACGCCTTACAGTGTGCGCTAGTGATGGCACAGCTGAATATTGATCGCTAACGTAGAAATTTATATGTTACATTAGAATGTAAATAAAAACAGAATCGACCTTCATATCTCCTTGAAGCCACCACTTATAAAAAGAATTAGTAACACCAGATTATGAGCCCCTCGATACTATCTTCAAAAATGGTGTCGCTCTTCCGAAGAGGGTTGTAGATGGACGTAGATAATACAGAAGATGTTTAAATCGCATGTAATAACATGCTTCACCCAGATCAGCCTTGCAGAAGCTAAAAGCTTTAAGGAAACTGCTGTCCACGTGTATGAAAGGTGAGGTAGGGTAGCAAAGATTGAAAGCAGGCCAACATAGACCGTCGAAGCAGGCGAGGATGGTAGATGGGACAGTCGGTGCTTATGTGGAATCACATCGCAGGTTCTCGCGAATGTTCGTCGGAACGAGCAAGGGTCGGACTGATGGTGGCTCTTGACAAACCGCGTCCTATGAGGGGCGGTTTCTCCCGTGGCAGTTTGAAGGCAGGGCAGCATATCGTTCGCGCGGGTCCGTGGCCGGCGGCGTACGAGTATAATCGTAGATTCGGCGGGGGGGTTGTTGCATATTTGATGTCGCATGCTCCACGATCGGCAGAAATTTTCCCCGGTGGATCGTGGGCGGTCATAAGAGGGCCCAGTGATTGAGGGTTAAGGGCGGAGGGAGCCGATATGCCGTCTGACGGCGGCGGTGCTCCCGTGCCGCCATTAACTTTTCATCTTTATATAATTCCACGGTCATAGAGCGGCGAAGAGCTCGTGCTACTCGCAGCTTTTTCCGGAACGCGCGCGCCGGAACCGGCCCGTAATTGCCGGCCATAAAGATCCGCCGAGATACGGGCTCTCGTTACGAGATTTGCCACCGGTGGGACCGATTCACCGTCTCCGCGTGTCCTCCTCTTTCTTCCTTCTTCTTCCACTTCTTCCTCTTCTTCGTCTTCTTTCTCGTCCTCTTCTTCTCTCTTCTGCTGTCTCTCCGGCAGACCGGCATTTGCGTATTCAACGAGACGGACTTTTACGAGCCACGCTTTTCTGGCCAGAACACTCGACCAACCGACGATTAGCCCGCTTCGGCTTCGACGATTGCGTGCACTCCGCTTTCTACGACCGTGGCGATGATTTCATGGAAATTGGTGTCTTCGCCAAATCGATACTGCCACGTGAATAACCCTTGCTCGCTGTCGCTCGTCAGAGGGAAGCGGGAGAGCCGAGTCGTGTAGCCGAGTAGGGGGGCTTTGACAATTTTTCTGGGATCATTCTGGTCCTCGATTGAAAGATTGGTACATACGTTCTGAAGTATGCACTTTTGACTATATCTCCTGAAGGCTTCGTTCAAAAAGGAGAAGTCTGTTTTCCATGCAACAAAGCATTAGCCAGTCGATACGAGAGTTAACCGAGTTGAAAGTGTCTGTCCATCGCAGACCAATTCTACTTGCCGCACGAGGACGCCGATCTTATCGCACCGCAGGACTTTTTGCTCAATTTCCGCCGCGATACTGCTGCTCAATTATTCTATAAAGTTAATACCAGATTTTCCACGTGGCCCGTAGATTACTTTCTTCGATCCTGTAATTGCCACCAGCTGCCAATTAAACCCGGCAAACGCTTTCTAACGTTCGACGAAGGATTTTTTACGCGAACGTTGTAATTGGCTGGCTCCGCGATGAACGCCTGTCGGTCGATTGAGTTTTCACGTGAATCCTTGCGCAATGTTTATGTAATTCCAGCGATTAATTAACTTTCCAGGAGAGCTTCGCCGCGCATCGCGTTCCACGGGGGATGAAGTTATTTGCAACGTGCACGGGCTGTTTGACGAACCGGGGAAAACAAAAATCGAGAGGAACGGAATCTTCTACCGCCCCCCCCCCCATCGCATCGAATAATAAAATTAACACGGAAACTCGTTTCCAATGATTTTCACGAAGCCGGCACTGGGAACTCGCGTTTAAACTGTGCCCGAAGAAAACGACACCCACTTAATAGTTAGTTAGTTGCAATGTGGCGTTGCTAGAGACTCGAGAACGACGCTCAACGTAACCACAGCCTGCAAACGAAACGCTTGACTAATAACGGGATGCGGACCGCTCGTAAAGGTCTAAGAATATTCGAAAACCTTTTTACTCGTGCCGCAGCAAGGACACGGGCCATCAGCGAAACTGCTCGCCCCGAGACTTAATCATACCTCTCTAACGTAATCGCGGCGTCCTACGAGCTGTCTCTTACACTTTTACCGACTCCCGTCGTCGGGCAAGCTGTCGGTGATTGTTACAAAATTGCTTCTCACTTTTGTTCTTGGTTTTCTAGATGAAAACTATTCGCGATGTTACCGTGCAAAAAATTTGGTTCAGGTTTTAATTTAATTTACGGAACTTCATGCAAGACACACATTCTCTGCATCAATGACGAATAATAAAGGCCAAAAGTTCTACCCTTATTTAATTTCTAAAAGTGAACAATTCAACACAAAAATCGTCGGAGACGAATTTCAGGAAACTATCTAAGGGAGTATCTAGGGAATATCCTAGCGGCTGTAACTAATGTTATTCGCAACTATCGTTGTTAATTATCAACAGCTGCCGCTTGGCACACGGAATTCTCATGTTCCTTTGCCATGACAACTGTTGATAATTAACAACGATAGTTGCGAATAACATTACAGAGGATGTTTTGATTTCGCGCCGCTAGGGATGTTTCGCACTTAGACACTTCTCAACAAAGCTTTCCGGATACATGGATAGAACAAGGCCCTAAACAGGACACTTTTAAATTTAAAAGAAGATCCTTTCAACGTTAGTCCGAAAAATTTTTGGAAATCCATTTTCTTCGCGTTGAAGAAATCCGAGCACTTCTCCCAGCGACAGGAATCGCCATCCATTTCTAAACACTTCAGTCTGGCTCCAAAGCACTAGGCACAACCTCCCCCATGCGATCCTCCAACCGCCACGGCCCCGTTGCAGCTCGCAGTATCATTATTCCCCGAAAGCCCGGACCGCTCCTCGATCCGCGGCTCTGACCCGGAAAAAACCGGCGGAAACCGAAAAACCGTCTCTCACAAAGGACTCGGTTCATCCCGTTTCCTTGGCTGGAAACTTGCGGGAAAAAGGGGCGCCGTTTCCTTTTTCCCGATGGTGAAAAAAGCTCGCAGCAGAGCCTGGCGGCCGTGCCGCGCCGCGAGATTCTGGACTTTTTTCGGCGGCGGCGGTTAGGTCGACGAGAGCCGGAGTTCACCGGGGCCGTCTTTTTCCAAAGAAGTCAAACGCAAAGAGTCAACGACGAGTTCTCTGGGAGAAGGGTGGTCGGTTCGATCTAGGGGGTAGCCAGGGGTCTTCTTTCACGGTGAATCGAGAGATGCAAGAGGCAGATTTTGTTTCGGTGGCCATTCAGAGACCGTGTGCTGGTGCGACTTCGAGACTGTTTTCTGTACACACACGTTACTGCCAGTATGCGAGGGAGGGAGAGAGGGAGAGTTGGTAGAGTCTCTCGCCGACTGACAGAAGAACTGGCAGCGCGGACCTTCGAAGGGAGAGCGAGGCGAGAGAGCCATTCAGCCATTCACCGGGGGCCGAAGGTTGAACCCTCGCGGGTCGGCCCTTTCCTTTTATACATGTTATATTCGCCGGGTTTTAGGCGCAGAAAACTAAAAAGCTAATTTACTTTAAAAGTATCCCGGCCGCGCGCCGCCCGGCCCAGTGCTGCCTCCGCTTCATCAAACGGCCGCGTTTTCAAAAGGCAACCAACTCCCGCAGGGGCTAATGCAGCCAGCGACAGATTGGCGGTGGCCGATTCTGCCCGGCCTCTTTCTCTCTGTCGAACTGTGCGCGAGACCGCTCTTCCGACAGCGATACACACCCTGTCGAATGGTCATTTCGCTGATAGCTGGAACCGATCGCGAAAATGTGTCCAAACAAGCCGATGTAAAGACGCTGCCCCCGCGCGCCGCGACCGAGGGACCTGGAACAAGAGGCACAATGCAAACCCTGTGCCGAATGGTTTTAAACTGGACACGCGCCCGCCACGGTCGTTGATTAATGGGACAGACGATTCGGCGAATGAAGAAACCGCGGTTCCAATCAGGGTGGGCGATGGTCATTTGGAAATTGGATGCGCAAGGCTGCTGTAACTGGAGCTCTGCATGCTCGAAGAACACTAGACTGTGGACTTTACATATTTATGACAAAAATGTAGACGCGTAAAACAGATTTCAGTTATCATTAGACAGCGGATCTTCGTGCATAATAAAAATGTTTGAAAGCAACAATCTGAGGTGAAATAGAAATTTATTTCCATTCTCATTGTGTTTACTAGGTTGGAAACAATATAAATGTGTTTTTAAATCCAATGAACACTACTAATTTCCTTGAAGTAAAATTCCATTTCGTGGGTTCGACGTTCATTTTCTTCTAGTAAACTAAGAATGATGCAAAATTACTACGACAATCGTAAAGTGATTAGTGCAAGGAGTGAAAGGAAGAAACGAATTTTTCTTTGATTCTAGGCAAGTCTTCTAGACTTGATGTCTTCGACGTTATTGTTCCAGGAAGTTCCGAGGAGTCCATAGGTCCCCATGGATCTCGCAGTTCTGGAGTTTCCAATTAATTTCTGCAGATGGTAGGAAGTTATTCCGTGTCGTCGAAGGGTATCGACACCGGGGCGGCTGCACATGTGGAGCAGGTCGAGATCGAGCCGACGGAACGAGAGGCCATCTAATAAAAATGTTAATTGCACGGCTCGTTAGAAGACCCCCCGCGATCTCTGCTAGAAGTTCAGAGCCGGGGTCGCCTTGCGGGGAGTCCGCGAGTATTTGCCTTTAAACGTTCATCGTTTTGCTCGCTTTTCGGGCCGAGGTTTTTCTGCCTCCTGGCCACGATTATTTATCGCCAGCCCGTCCCGGCCCGACGAGGAATCTGGATTACGTTTCTCGCCCGTTTCCTACATCGAACACCAGCCGGAAACCGCGCTCCTAATGAGAGCTGCTCGACTTTCACGCCGCCCCGATCGATACAGATGATCTAGATACGAGTACGAATGATCGACACTTTTCCTGGCGGGATGCTAAAATATCCTCTGCTCGGAGGAGTCATCGTTTACTCCTAGGTGCGCGTGGAGATCCATCATGCGAGACTGGTTCATCGCGGCAAGTCTCCTTCCCCTTCGTCTTTGAAAGGAACTCTGGGCCTGCGAACTTTTACAAGTCTGCACAAAATCTAATAGATTGTCCCAAAAGATTTTAAGTTCCACCCTCATTTTCGGAGTTCAAGTTCGTTTGAAACTCATGGCAAAACTATGGGCAACATGGGCAAATGTCTGGGGCCAAGCAAAAGGGCGCCCGAACACAAACCAAGATCCAAGATCCCAATTCTACGTTTTCGTCATCAAAATTTCTAAGGGGCCCGAAATTCTACTTTGCCCAGGGCCCTAACTAGTCGTAACGCGTCACTGCACGAGAAACACTTGATACGAAAATGTATATTGTTCATTGACACAAATATCGATGTCCTTGAAAACTACGAGAGGAAAGAGTTTGAGAATCTCATTCCTCTGTCGAACAGCCAAGATTTCAATAAGCGAGATTTCGAGTGGAATCAGGATTTTGCCGATCCGAAATCCGTGGAGGATCGGTGGTTTCGGTAGTTGAAGGTTGCATGTGGCGTCCGTCGATGCACGGCCGGCCCGTTTTTCCAGGTCATTCGGTCTCGTTTGGGTGGTGGAAACGCGAGCGAAGCGTATATGGAAACCGCGTTACACGACGCCGCGCGAATTTCTGAACAATGCTATGGTGGAAAGGGGGCGTGGGTGTCGGGGCGTGGAGCGACGCTGGCAACGGGTCTACACGCGTAAATAGATGCCGGGTACGACGGGTACGTGAAACGAGTGGAGGGGGAGGGATGTTGTAGAAGAGGGTACAGAGGGAGCAGGTCCGGGAATCATGCGCGCATCCCATACGAAACGCAAACGTAAAAGCGAAACGCGAATTGGCCTCATCAAAGCGAGCAAACAATGCTGGATGCCGCCGATGGCTCAACAACGTGTGGTTAGCCAAATCACCGTACGGCACGTAGCACACCGATGCACATCGAATGCCGAACAATGCTCGATGTACCGGCCAGGCGCCGCGCTGTACCGCGCTGCACCGCGATGCAACGCGATGCAACGCTCTCTGTGCCATTCCCGTCGTCGTCTACCCTCTTTCTCCCACTACAGCTCGCCTCTATGTAGGTATCCGCCAATACTTATGCGCCGATACGCCTCCCCTTCGACGATAACCCTTGTTTGTTTTCCGCTGAGGGTCCGAGGGATAATCATAATGCCAGGCGCGAACAGCATCGCGCGCTGATTCGCGGTGCCATTTTTCGCGAGTTCAACGATGATTTCGCGAACCAATGGACCGTGACTCTTCCGTAGCTGTAACTCGTCTTCCAGGCGCGAGCCCGTAATCTCTTCCTTTCGGTCGGGCACTCTGTTTCGTTAACCGCTTTACGGCTACTTCCGTGGTAAGCTCCCAAAAAGCATGACTACCATGGAAAAAAGGCTAACCTGAGAAATGCAAATTTTTTCGCGATTTCGCATCAACATCGGAGTTTACACGACTACAAAGCACCCGATAGTGCAAGCTTATAATAATCTGTATCCTCACAAAAATCTCCCCAAATCAATGAATCCTGTGGGAAAAAATCGAAACCGAAAAATGCAAAATTTTTTGCGACCTGACGTCAACAATAGAGTTTATAGGATTATGAAGCATCCGGTATAGCAAGCTGACAAAAATGTGGAACTCGGCGAAAAGCTTGGAATAATCTGTATGCTAACAAAAATCTCCCCAAACCAATGAATCCTGTGGGAAAAAATCGAAATCCAAAAATGAAAAATTTTTTGCGATCTGACGTCAACAGTGTAGTGCATAGGATTACGAAGCATCCAGTATAGCAAGCCGACAAAAATGTAGAACTCAGCAGAAAGATTCTCCAAAGAACAAATTGCAATGGAACGTGATTTTAGAATTAAGAATGTAAATTTTAGCGCGTTTTGGAATCAATGGATTTCGAGGACGCTGTCGTTCGTCCGCCAGCTGAGAGTAGTGCAAGAAACAATTCACCGTGCTCGCATCCTGCCATTACCCGCGCAACACGTGATAAAACGCGAAGGGAAACCTCGAACTGCTCTCGTCGATGCGAGTAACTATAATCTGCGACAGTGTCGTGCCAGTAGGGATCGTTAGAAAAGGCGTAATGGAGGCCCGTGTGCACGGTGGTCGGTGTTGATAGCCCTGCCACGGTGAGAGCGAATCCCCGGGTCATCGCCGGGGTCACTAATGACATACGCAGCCCCGTACACGCATACTCTACACGCGTATACACGAGCATACACATGCATACATACACACATAATACAGCTCTTCAGAAATCCAGTTCCGCGCCGAGTCGACCCCTCTATTTCCTATGGATATAGATTGCAATTCAGTCTCGAGAAAAGAGACTACCACGCGGAGGTCTCAATTTATTTCTCTTTCATAGAATACTGCTTTTTTAAGGAATTATTTATGCATTAGAGGGACTTCGTGGCATCAATGGTAGTGACACAAAGCGAATTCGAAAATAGGAATCTGTAAAGTTCTCGGGGAGGGTGGATATTGTAATTTTGTTTAATGATCTGGCAGACAGTGTCAACTAATGGACAGAGAATTTTTATTAAGAACTAGAATCAACCGCAAAACACATTTTACTATCTCATATGTAATTAATACATTTTCATTTTGATGGGTAACCAAATTTTGGTCTGATAATATAAGTAAAGATTGATTGTGAGAACCGCAAATTGATTTGTGCTAATTAGAAATTGAGTTTCAACCAAAATTTTGAAGAGAAGAAAGTTAGAGGGATGAAACATCTTTCGGAGCTGGCGAAGACCAGAATTCCGAGTGGCGATCGATCCAGCATGGGACGGCTATAAGAGTGTAATACCTAAGTACGTATGCGAAAGGTTCGCCTGTAACGATACTACTTGGTCGTCCTGGGCTGCCTCCACCGAACTGGTAACTGCTGCCGCTATTAAATGCAGACACGAGCGAGCACAGCCCGGAAATTGCCTAATTTCCTGAGTGCGCACGCCGATCCGTCAACCTGACGTGACGGGGACGTGGTTGCACGAATACCGTGACTTTTAATGTCAAGTGTCAAAAGAAACTCGGTGAACACGCCGGTAATACCACCCGCTATACCACTGGACCCTGTTTCGTCCCTCGAACAACCTCAGACCTACTCGAGCGTCGAGCATCCTACCAAAAATTGATTCTCTTTTTAGCTCCCTCCTTGGAGCTTCGAGAAATCAATTGTAAATTATAGTGAGAGTGATTAAATTATTCGAGCCACTTTTAGACATTAACGATTTGCAATTCTGTACTTCGTTAATAAACGATAAGAAGATATTGAAGATAACCGAACGGAAAAGACATTCACACCCACACGAAAGAACATTTTCTGTCCTCTCTGTGTATTGCTGTTCTAACGTTAACCTTGTTCAAGGAGGTAATTGTACCCAATGCATTTGTATAACAAAATGAAAGAAAAAATTTGTCTGCATAAGTATCCCATTCGTCGACTGTTTAATTTCCGTTTTTTGTCAACCTGGAGTGCATTTGTCCACACACCGAGATTAAACAGGTCACGGCGACGTTGCAAAGCATATTTGCGCGGAAAGTATTGGTGCGCACCTAAATCTACAACAAAACGATTGTTCTGACGAGAAATACTGTCCCGGGGTCGTCGACAAACGATTTCCAGAGGTCCACGTGTCGAACGCATCTCGAAGGATTGACGTCTCTTAATTGTGGCTTTTCTCTTATCTACTGTCACCTTATCCCCTTGTTCGGCGCTAAGTCTCTCGGATTAGTCTCTCTATCACCGACGACCCACGTCGAACGCCTAATCTTTCCCTCGATAGCCACTCTCTCCGTTCGCGGGGGCGAAGAGAGGGGGGAAAGTGGGAAGGGTAGTTTATATCGTATCGATCGGTCATTTGGTTTGCTCGATACATTCCAGCTCGAAGGAATTCTCTAGACAAATGTCGGCGTGTCCGTCTGTCCGCCTCCGCGTCGAATGTATGCGCGCCATTCCGTGGCCTCTAATTGATTACCGTCAGGTATTAGGTACGTCGGGGCATCGATCGACGGATTAACGTGGGAGAGCGGATCCGTTGAACACGGGACTCGAGAACTCGTTTCGGCAACTCTTACCTCTCTTATCCGGTCTCCCGCGAAGTCCTCGAACGGCGAAATCGCTAATTGAAGCGTGTACCCGGCACATTTTCGGCTCCGTTTCCATCCCGAAGTTCCACAACCGGCCCGAGCCCGAAACGAAAACCGACACCCGAGGGATATAGCTGTCCCGAGCCCTCGATCGATTTTTAGAGCGACCTTCGGAGATTCCATCCTGTTAAAGGGTTAGACCGTCTGCGACTTCAGCTAGATTCATGTTAGATGCATAGCAATCTTTTGCTATGTCTTTCTATATTAGTTTTAAAGAATAATTATGTATTCATCTTTTTTTTAACAATAGGGGTTGACTAGAAATTGTACAATGCTACACCAAGTTGTTTGTGATGGCATACAGTGGGTAAAAAGGTATTCGCTCACTCTTAAAAACGCGATAACTTTTTAAATATCGTACTATACGATTTCAACTTTTTTTAGAAGCTATTAGTTGCTGCAGAATGTGAAAAAAAGTTTTGTCAAAAATTGCAATTGATTGGAATTGTAGAAAAAAATACTAAACGTTGAATTTTTAAGAGTGAGCGAATACTATTTTACTCACTGTATGCAGATTGCCGTTCCACAGTTTGAGAAAAAAATATTTTGTTTCTACATATATACATATTTACTAGGGAAGTGCGTAGGATTTTTACTTGGAAAATTATGTTTGTTCAACGTTACTGTTAGAAATCAGGTATTTAATACGCAACCAATTATGTATTATCTTTAATTTGTCACGCAAATTAAAAAATTTCTGGAACACAACGTGGATGCACGCGACAGATTAGAAATGAATTTACACATCTGGATGAAAGTTTAGGCAGCGATCGCGTCAGAAGCTCGGACCGCACAATGTTGCAAGAATCCGTCGTCGTCCTTTCACGGCAAGCGCAATTTTCGCCGGGTTTCGCGAAATTGGCCGATCTAATCGGCAAGAAGCGAGCAGCGAAATGCATTGCAGCAAGTGCACGCGACGACGCTTCGATTGCAACGAAAGAACGCGCGCGCACAGCTATGCATAAAGTTTTCCGGTCGGGGTTTTACGAGAGCCCGCGGATTTCCAACAGCGGCAATTGCTGCGGTGCAGCGATTCCTTGTGCGTCTCGCTTAGGTCAACGGTGTCGGCGCAGAGCGGCAGGTTTCTTTTCAACGAGAGAGCGGTCATTTTGTTCGAGTAGACGTCCGTGGCCACGAGCCATGACGAAGAAGCCCCGTAAGGAAATTTATGCGCATAGCTACCGACTAGAACCGGACACTGTGCGCGCCCATAGACAGATATTCCGCAACCAGACTCGCCCGCTGACAAAGCCTTCTGCGATTTTCACGCGCGAAAGCAGATCGACGCGAAGTGCAGTTCGTTCTTGCTCGGAAGTCTTCTGGAAGTTGCTCCGTTCACTAGATTATGCTACGTATACGGTACAAAGCAGATCTCCAGAGGTTTTAACTAGAATTTTTATTAAGATACGTAATTTTATTTCAACGTCGATCAATGGGTCTGTCATGCATCCTTTCAACACGAGTGAGAACATAATATATTGTATATCCGAAAACATTACGCGATGATTGCTCAAAATGTGGTAGTAAATGATAGAAAACGCTGAAAAATAGGGATAACAACCTTCATAAATTTTGATCGTAGTACCCTGTATCGAATGGAAGCACGTTTCGACTCGAGACAAAGGAATTCCGGACCCGTGGGTCCCTAATTCAGTGCAGAAGGATCGCCTAACGGTTCAGAGCGATTCGTTTGCTCGGCCGCTTCTGGCGCACGTAGCTCTCGTACGCGTAGAATCGGACGCCACATGCGCCTCAGTCGGCGCAGGCCAAGACGTTCCCCACCACACCTTCTGTGGGCGTGTGCAGGCATCCCCCACCTCTGAGCGGATTCCCCTACGACCCCTACACCGCTCTCCCCACCAGATGGCCCGGCGACCGTGTGACCGTGGTCACCGACACAGACACGGCCGAGGAGCCGAGAGGAAAGGAGGGACGGCTCCTGTCGCTCGAGAGTCCCCTTCTTTCTCGGTGTCGTCCGCTTGCTGTCCTCTGCCACCGCGATCCACGCCTCCCCACCTTCCCATTGGCTCGATCTGTCCCCCGGCCGCTTGGTGACACACGCCCATTCGCGAGCGTTCTCCAGGAAACGCTCGATCAGACCCGAGAGCCCCTCGGACAGGATTCTTCGCGAATTCCCGGCCGCGAAAGCTCTCCGCCTTGCGTACCACGGCTTCTGACCCGGCGAGATTGGATTTGCGAGAATCCCGAACGGTGGGAAGCTGATCTCACCGGTCCGAGACTGCAGAAATGGGATTGCTACCGTTCGAAGAATTTTACTTTCCTGTTGATTTATTCTAATTGTTCACCCGTTGCACTCGAACTGCACTTTTCATCGATTTCCATCGTACATGATTATGCATTTATTGAAAATATGAGCTGGTGTAATTTAAAATAGTACATAGAGAAACAGATTTTAAGAATGTTAGTTAAATTACTACGAACTTATTAACGATACGTTCTCCAGTGGTTTCTGTATTTTTAAAGCCACCAGCCCTCGACTGTATTTAATCCAGTTGAGAATATTGTCTCAATGCTTCGTATCACTGTGGAAAATAATACCTATTATATCGATGAACTAAATTTTTAATTTTGCAGTTAAAATCTAGTGTCAGAATTGCTTTAAAGCAGCAGGTCTAGTCTACGGTACACGGCGCAGCAGGTCTGAAGCGATTAAAGGAGAACATTGGAGCCAAGAATATTTGAAAGATCGATATGTGGCTTAGGCTTTATGTTTTCTCCGAGTATAAATGTGTGTTCGGTATGTATTCTGGAGTCAAAAATTGTTGTACAAAGTGTACAAAGTTTCTCCAATATGCAACACTATTTGATGCAATTGGGTCTATCTTGACCCATAGCATCAAAATTGTCACTCAATTACAATTAAGTAAATATATGCTACGTTAGGAACAACAAAGAGACTCACAAAGAGCGTTCAAAAATCGGTTTAAAAAATATATAGATAGACTGTTTAAACCGGACTCGGGACTAATGAAAAATTTGATGAACGATTCAAATTTTAGCCTAAATGGACCAAAGTTTCCGCGCTGGTGAGCCCAGTCAAAAGCCACAGACCTCTTTCCGAGAGGTAAACACGGCAGTTATTATTAAAAATTTGCGTCAGCGGGGAGGTAAAAGCGGTCAGCCCGGAAATAGGACTAATTTCTCGAGGATCGGGTGGGCGTAGATGCGGGGTGCGACGAGGGGGGACGAAGGTGGGGGGAGGAAGAGTATCACCGTGTAATCTAAACAAGCCAGTAATCGATGTACGCGGCTGACGTGGGCTTGTTTTTCTTTGCTGTACGATACCACGCAGCCCCTCGGCTCCCCTTCCGGAGCTGCGATCGGACAGCTGGGAAGCGTGGCCCGATTGCGTAACGAGGACCGGCACAACTCGGCCTCGTAAAACATAATCGTTTTGCTTGGACCGATCCCCGGTTTATCGCGCGGGAAACCGCGTTATCTAGAGACCGGCTGCGCCGCGGAAAGCGGAAACAAGATCGAAAAATCGGCAAACGACGTTTAAAGGTCGTGGCCGATTTCCATTCGCATTTTTCGGTCCCGATACGTCGCTGTCAACATCTGCTCGACAGCCTGTATCAACCGGCGATTTTTATTAACCTGATGGCGATTACGGTCTTGTTGCATGCGTGCTTATTGGGTGACCTGCCCGGCGAATCAACCACCACATCGTTGTAAAATAAAATAAATTTCTTTTGAAGATGGTGCAAACGTGTTTTAAATTCGCACTAATTTTGGACAATGAAGCAACGGGTTGGAAGAGTCGATAAGGAAACCATCTCGACCCGCGGAACAGGGTATCCATCATTTTCGATTCCTCTTTGCCGATGAGAACCCCCATCCGCGGTTTCGTACGCGCCGTTACACGATATATCAGATTACACATCCGCTGCGTCCAGTAAATTGATACTCGAACCCGCGGCGCGCGTTTATTCCCGTGATAAATTATCGTAACGTCGAACCGTCATCCTTTCAATTCCAATTTCGCTAACTAGATCGCACGGGTCTCGTCTGCGGGGGCGGGCTTTAACCTAAACGGACGCCTAACTGCTTCCCTGCGGCACGGAGACAATGGGGACGCGACGCACGCTGCTCCAAAATTAGAGAAACCTGAATTCAAACTCGTACTGCTGTTATTTATTGTCTGCCGGAAGTGTTCGGACAGTGGAATCTTCGCTGAACATTGCTGGTACTCTAAACATCCGCGTGACGCGGATTACAAATGTTCTTAATAATTTCTTACTGACTCAAAGGTTTCTATGTAAACCGACTTTGAAGCCAGCATGTAAAAACTGCGAGTGTCGATTTTGAATTGTACAGAAAGTTACAAATTTTTGACATCGTCGTAATGCTAAATTAGCTTCGCAAACGTGACACAATGCGGCGCAAATCCAACAGTTCTGGATGTTAAAATCGCGTAAAACCCGCAGCGCGATCCATGGCGTCCCATTCACCTACAGCCCTCGAAGCTTATCCCAGTTTGCTAGTCCCGCTACGTTCCACTATGCCAGCATCCTTCCCCTTCTTTCTGGCCTGCTGTCGACCTACGATGTTATATATATTATGGCGTTTTTGGACTCCCTACAAAGAGGGGCACACATATTCGGTAGCCCTCGTTGCAAGTAACCTACGTACGCCTACCTGTGCTCCGGTTTCAGCACAAAAGGGACGAGACCCTTGGTCTCCCTTCGGTAGGCCTGCTCATGGGATTGGCTAGGGTGTACCTACCTACAGCGTGTCCAGGTAATCCTTGAATGAACGATAGGAGAAATAAAATCTATCAACGTTACTGGCAAACTGATATTCTTACGAAATCCTAACCGTTCTGGTCAGTAGAAACAGATGGGCATCTGTTCCAGTAGTCAGCCATCTTGAACGTTTTCGTTAAATGTATTACATTAATTATTTAGGATTAATCTAACAATAAGTGGGAGTTTTACATTTGGTATTTAGGATTTTTCTAGCGATAAGTTCCCTCTGCGTCGCTGTCCCTTATACTTGAGTCCTCCTACCCTTCGGTCATCGGTAAAACAACGCTATCGTCGAGGGTAGCCGTTGATTACGTTTTTCAAGAACAAGTCAGTTGAACTGAAGAGTTTGAGCGAGAACCTTCTCTTGTACTCTCAATTACCGAATACACTCAAGTTTTCATATTTCCTGTACCACGAATCCTTGGCCATTGTTTTATTTCATAACCTCATGAATTCCAACAGTGTGTATTTGCCCATTAATTGATCGCTGCACGCGTACATTCGAGACCAGTAATCAGTCATCTCGAACAATTTTATTAATAGCACGTCATTTTATAAAACGTTAAATTTGCATGCTGCCCCTGGAAGTTTGAAAGCTACCCCTTCTTCGCCAGGACAAAAGGAACACCGTGTATGTTCGCAGCAGGATGACTGGTGAGAGAATTCAATTTCCACCGTCGTTATCGTGCCTCCATCTTCCACTCTCTGCCCGTTCCCCGTTTTTTCTCCGGCGGACATCGAATCTCGTGCGAGTACCTCCGCATCAGAGCAAAAGGGGGCTGCAAGGGACTGCAGGGGTGGGGGCAGCCGATAGACCTGTCGTTTTGCTCGAAGCTACCCTTTGTGTCCGAGACTATTACGTCAAACGAGAGGACTTCGGTTACGCGCACCGCCGCCAAAAAACTTAATGGACCCGATTACGCTCCGTTCGGAGAATCGATTAACTAGTGGCGCGGGTACAGCGGGTTTTCGTGCCGGTAGAACCGGAGTACCCGTGACTGTTTAACTTGTCGCGTACTCGTTTACCCCGACGGAAGAGTGGTCACGCTGTTTTTATCCAGGCCCGATACGCCGGAATTAATTGGACTTTTTTGCGAGGACTGTAGACAGCAGCCCCCTGTTCTTACCCGACATTCTTCGCGGGACCATCGTTAATTTTCCGGCGGAGAACGTTTACACTTTGCGCGATGTTGCAAATTGGCCATCTTGTGCGAAATCGGACGGTCAAGCTGCGATTTTCTTTTTTTTGACTCGCGCTAAAACTGTCGAGACACACGATCAAGTTTTATGAAACATAGTTGGACAGTGTACGCTGGATCGACGACTGATGATACAGCGATTAAGTTACGCTTGTGCCTCATTATGGTTGATTGACGCCACCGTACGCGGGCGAATCGCGTGTTAAATAATATAAACAATTTACAGCTGGGATCGGGCAATAGTTAATATCGTCTTTGAAGATTACTAATTTTTATCCGTTTTTAACATCTTCAGAAAGCTGAAAAATACATTGCTACTCTTTCGAATTGCATCTACCTGTTTATACTACGAATGCATCAAATCCGCTGTGTAATAATAACAGTGAATACTTTATTTACGTATAAAAATTGAAATTTGCAGAATATAATCGAGTTCTATCAGGATTCGCAGTTCCGGTCTCATTTAACTGAATCGCGATGATCGCAGATGATTTTTCGGGACGACTTGGTGGTGAACGCGTCCACGAGTGAATTATGATAAACTATAACAGAATGATAGATCACGGAGATCGTGGGGGTCGCGATAAGTTCGAGATCCAGAGTGGAATCAGCTCGGGAGGTTTGACGAGTGCGCGTCCGTGAGTAATTGCACGCCTGGCCGCTGCCAACTTAACGGAAAGAAATATCGAGCGCGAGCAGTTAGCGAGCACTCCCATTCCATTAAAAGATCATTAATATACGGCGAAGCACCGCGAGAGAAAAAGAACGAACGATCCAGCGCGCTCGCGCAAGAAACGCGAAACAGGCGGCGTCCCTTTGATGTGCACGCGTGTGCACTGTGCAGCGTGCGGCCATCGCTTGTGCAGCGA
This sequence comes from Lasioglossum villosulum, assembly GCA_963971365.1. Taxonomy (NCBI): domain Eukaryota; kingdom Metazoa; phylum Arthropoda; class Insecta; order Hymenoptera; family Halictidae; genus Lasioglossum; species Lasioglossum villosulum. The sequence goes on along the minus strand of OZ020497.1, from coordinate 5,543,993 downwards.
GTGACACGCGGTGGTTGCTGCGCCTAATCCAGTCGCAATACTTCTTTTGCAGTTTTCTGATTACTCAATCCGTAACACTTGTAATTGTTCGAATTATTTTGCATTTCTCCTAGCCACTTTTGTTATAAATGCATGAACTGAAATAAGAATTTTTACGCTAATATGTTCATTACATCAACGGTACCAGAACTGCTCACCATCGTACATTTGAAATTTAAAATTTTCAATATTATTTCATTCGATAAATTAGTTTGACTTTATGAACTTTAGGGCTCCTGCAATTATTAAAAGCGTAAAATAGCTTAGATGGAAATTGGTTCGACAAATTTTTTCTCTACGCACATATTGTAATAAAAATTGCAAAAAATATAAATCAATAGACTCTTGTTACTTTTGGTAGGTTTAATTTTAATGATCAGATGTAATAACTTCAGACAAATCAGACATGATCTCCATAGCCCAAAGTATGAATAAAACCATCATGAAACCTGGGAAAAAATAGAGATACGATCCCTGATCATTACAATAATGAAATCCTAAACGAATTTAGCACCCTACGCAACAATCAGAATCTCCACCTGAATGTCTGAACCTCGAAGCGGATTCGTCGGCCTCTGGCCCATACCCAGAAGCCGAGGCCGTGGCTCAGCCTCTTCCACGCATCCCGTAGAACGAAATTCACTGGTTGAATAGAACCCGTCGGCGTTCGTCCGACAAAAGAGCAGGGCCGCGGTTCTATCGTTTCGAGGAGAGAGCGTGCACAGCCGCGGAAGGCGGGAGGCCTCCTCAGCCCGACTCCGTCTCGGTATCTGGCGAGTGTAGATATATCGTGGGGCTCGGGCGTATTCGGTCGGGCTCGTGCGTTCTCGGTGGTTGGTGGTGGCCGCGCGCACCTCCGCCAAGAGTTTCACGCTGCGTGGAACGAAACTCGTACGCGATCAGCCCGACCGAGGCCGCAATCCCGGGATCCTTGGATACAGCGTATGGCCGCGTCGTCGTGTGTCCGGCGCTGATATTCGTGTTCCCGTTGACCGGCGCGACGGTTCGAACGGTACGACAACGCAAAGAGAGTATACACACCGGGGTGGATAAAGGTGGCGGGTCGCGGGTTCGTCGGGTTTCCGGCGGGTCTCGGGTTCGATCCACCCCCGCGCAGAGCCGCGTCGGAGCCCCGGTTGCGAGCTGGTATCGGACGGCAGCGCGCCCGGAGAGGCCAGTGTACCGTAAAAAGTCCGCGGACCACGGTGAAGGAAAGACCGCACCGCCGCGCGCGCGGTCCGTCGAGAATCGTCGCGTCTCGTCGCCGCTTCCGGACGAAGGAGGAGGAGCCCCGGAGCCCGGTAGGAGGGAGAGAGAGCAGCCTAGGAGCCCGGCGCGCGTTGACAACCCCCGTGTGCCGTTCAGTCGCGAGTGTCAACCCCCACCCCTCTCCCCGCCCCAGTGAGTTATACCCCCCTCTCTCTCTCTCGCTCGCTCGTCTCGTACCATAGTCGTCTATCTCTATTTGTATCTCGGTTGTGTCTGCAAGAGAGGTCGAGGAGAGCTCCGTGTGCGAATCGCGCGAACGACGGACGGCGAATGACGAGGAGGCAAAGGTCCAGCTAACGATCCGTCCGCCGCCCGCAGGAAAATCGCGGTCGTAGGCGTGGCCTAAGGTCGGGGACACGTGACACGGAAACTGTCACGCCGCCCTTGTCGCCTCCCCTCCTCCCTCGGCCCCCCTCCACTCGACCGAAAACCAGCCAGGCTATACGAGCGCCGCTTCTACCAACCGACTGACTGCGTGACGCCGCCGCGCGCTTCTACAAGCTCCGTCGAGCCACTGGCTACCTTTTTCAGGAGACCCCACGACGACCATCGCGACGCTGCGACGCGTTGTGATCGTATGCCTGTGACCATGTCGCAGAAACGACTATACTCAGAAGGAGAACGATGCTTCCCTCTGCTTGGATGATTCTACAGTGATTTGTCGTTCGACCAGCTTCTTCAGACTTTCAACCGGTGTCTTTTAACACCCACTAGACAGTGATCGGTCTAGCTGGATGATCATGCTTCATTGTTTAGGATTCTCCTTCTTTTATGGAAAGTAGAAGCCTAGGACGACGCGAGACTCACTGCCGTCGGAGACTGTGACCGCGAGGTTTGCGAGCATCGTGGATATTTTATGACGAAGCATTTTGAAGAGAATTTCGGGCGTTGTTTAACTCTTCTTCTGGCGATTAGCTGATGCAGAATTTGTCTCGGGAAGAGTTGATAAACTAACGTGCTGAATAGGATTATTGTGTTGGACGATTTTATATGCTAGCTGTGTCCAGGTGTATTTCAATGCAGAGTTTGAGAATCATCTTTCATCACTGTCTCTAAGTGTTCATTCGATTTGACGAAGAATTTATCGATGGAGGAAACAAGTTTCTCGTATGGCAGACAAGTTCAAGTGTAGTTTGATGCGGACTTTGAAAATAGTTTTTTAACTTGGTTCGAGTTGCCACCGACTTTATTGTAGCAACCATTGAAAGACTGATATGTGTCGAGAAAAAATACTGTCGAGAATAAAGCATAAGAGTGGTGTTTGAGTCGACATCGACGCAGTGCTTCAAAATCGTTTTTTAACTCAGTTTCTGACAGTCCACATGAATTGTTAGTCCATAAAAAATAATGGTATCTTCGAGAAGACGGTAAAAAGAATTGTTTGATAATCGCATAAACATTCCTAAACATCTTCAACAACGTGGAATCGTGAATGCAGTTGAAAGCATCGAATGCTTTAGGAGCATCGTCTATCGATTCGCACCTTAGCCTCGAACCTTCGATTGAATTCGCTCGATACGCCCATCGACGTTTAACAAAATCGACAAACAAGGCTGCAAAATAATCCTGAACATTCTCGACAGTGTAATTAACAAAAAGTGTCGGAAAAGTTCAGACGTCCATCCTTCTTGCAACTTCTCCAATTCAGAAGTGTGATTCAGGAATCAAGTGCAAGGATTCTTCGACAGTATTGACACCATGAAGATCCACAATTCTGTCAAAGATCACGAGTCTAGCTGAATTGTCTACTATCAACCTCGACACCTTCTCAATTTTTCACAAAATTGATTCCGAAGTGTGCGAAGGGTCTTAAACCAATTCTGGTTGAAGTTCGTGAACTTGGAAACACAATCTTCTGTCGAGCCTGAAAAATTTTGAAGAAAGTGTTAATCTCTAACAAAACTAATGGAACTTTTTAGAAGATCGTGACCGTCTTACACCATCTTCAACTGACCTAGTGTATCAATCCAGAAGTATAAACGATCCCAAACGTCATCGACTTCAACGATTAAACAGTCCCATCGTGAAAGATCGTTAGATCCATTGGTTTACAAACGACCAATCCCATCACCGGAGATCGTCAACCCGAGGCTATTACTTGAGTTAACCCTCGGAACAGAAAAATGCGCGTTCCATCGCACCCGCTGAACACTCGCACCACCATCGTTACAAAAACAGTTTGACGCGAGTCTTCCGCGATTAGGCCAACCCAGAACCATCGCGCGTGGCTCCTCGAGGATGCAGCAGGGCAGCGTGGGTAGCTGCGACGGGGACTCGGTCCCCGAAGCTCGCAAATCGCTAGCCTCTTACAAGGAGTCTGAAATCGGTAGGAACGAGTCCGAGAGGGTGCGAGTGAAGGTCGAGGTCCCCGAGTCGAAGGTGTTCGAAGTGAAACGAGAGCCACAAGACGACTGTCCAGTTGGTCAGCAAGACTACCAATACGACAGAAAGGCAATAGTGTCATCTAAAATCGAGGGAAACCCTGAAATCCCAGGTCACTGTCATGTCCAGCATCCAGGATACAGACCGATGACGGGTTTACCGAATTCTTATGGCTTCCCGCATTTCTACGCTCATTCTTCTATGTCGGCCATGCTGCCACCTCCTTTCCCAGGTGCCAGACCCTCTCCTGACCGATCGATGGTCAAGTTAGAGGATCACGAGCACGAACAAGAACGATTGAGAGTGCCCGGTGACGGTTTTCTGCATCACGAGCATCAGCGGTACGATATCGGTGATTATCATCATGGAAAACCACCTGGATACCCTGGGATGCCTTATCCACACTTTCGACCGTCCATTCAGCAACGATACGCTGGACATCAGAACAACAGCTATGCCAGGGCTGCGCACTTTCAGAACAGACATAAGTGGAGTGGCGCTGCGCTGAGGGGAATGCATCCTGCCATGCCTGTGAGTTGCGCATTTTTTCTCAATGAACAATCTTAACTTCCACAGGGAATCTCGAGGGTCGAATGGTGGAAGCTTTGAGCTCTAGAATGAGCCCAGAGTGATTGCCCTGTGACCTTTTTTTGAGGAGTTATGAGAATGAGGATGAGAGGTGTCAAACCGGTGTTCAAATATTATTCATTTACACTGATAGACTAGGGTCTTCTGATAGTATAAAAGTAAATTTTTTCACTCACCCAATTGCTTCAGTTGCCCCCACCGCAAACGAAGAAAGAGTCTCTAACTATTGCTGCAAGTTCGATAAAATTTCTCGCTGGGTGGTTTAAGGGTTGCAAACAATTGGAATCGTCGAGACGATTTTTGCTATCGCGAACACCGAGCGAGACTCCAGCGGATAATGTTAGGAAAAGCGCAAACAATAGGCTAATGTTTCTATCCGACTTTCACTCTGATTGCTTGGACTACGTCCAATCACGGAACACCACCTGTGTGCTAGGAATCGATAATGCAAACGCAGGCGTCAAGTCCCGAGGAAGAATGAAGGGAATGTTAATGGCAACGGTGCCAGAGCAGCGCTGGGAACGCGGTTTCGATAGGCCTACGGTTTCGATAGGTCGTGGAAAGTGAGCTGTTAACTTGACCCATAGCTTCGTATAAGTGTCCGCTGCATTTGCATTTGATTGCTATTATTAGAGCGCGCGAGTGGAGCTTGCTTTTTAAATAGGCTCGTCTACAGTTCTGTAGCTAACCTCGCACGGCCACTTTGTATCCATAATATGTGGACTACTGGAGCAAAGTGCACGTTTATGGTGTCCTTGTTATTGTAGGACCTTTAGAAAACTACTAAGAAAATGAAGAGACATCAGTTCGGATAATCGACATTCCACTATATCATGGATTGAACAATTAATCATGACCCAAAACTGCGTCGTGTTTGGTCTCATATTAACCAGAACAATGTCACGAATATATTCGCAAGAGTTAAATAAAGGAACAATCAAGAATAAGAAAATTCTGACAATAATTTAAAATTGTCTCTCGAGCAGTTCTCACGGATATGTGAGTATTTGTTCGGAATCAGTGGGAAACGTGTCAAACTGATCGCCATAAGGTTAAATATTTCCTAACAGGAAATTTATAGCGACTGATTCGAGTATATTAATTAGGAATTATTTTTGTCGCCGAGTTTTCAGTCCCAACATAGGACAAGAACTTTAATTGATCGATTCTCGTATCGCGTATTGAACTTGATCCCACCGCTAATGATGTTCGATGCAGGCGTGCAGGATGCGCTTGCGGTGCAGTTATTATTATGCGCGAAATCGAAACGCAAAAGAGTCCGTGTTCTCAGTCGAGTTCCTCCGCTTTGGATTACGATACCAACTCGTTAATATCGACACATACCTGAAGAATACCTTTTGTTCCGGGACGCGGAAGCACAAACGTTGGCGATTTTACTTGCAGATTAGTTTTAATTGCGCCCCGCGAGCTAATAATCCATTGAACGCCGCTTTCTTTCGTTGCATTCAACACGGTGCATTGTAAACAGCGTGCCGCATTATGTAAGGGACGCGTTTAATCGGTTTCGAGGATATTTTCATTGATGTGCATGCTCATTTTGAATATTTTTCGGTAGAATTTTTTATATTCTTTCCTGTTTTTAATATTTATTTAATATTTAAGATTTATAAAATCAGCTATTTTTTCCAGCACGTTTCTCTTCATTTTTCACTCCATTTTGTTCCCTCCTTCTTCTATAAAAGAATTTAGGAACTTCAAGTATCTGTATTTCTACAAGTGCGAAAGACGCGATATTAATTAGGAATTAGAGAATTTATTTAATCCAAATAAAAACTCTTGGCACTTATTTTGATCGTGTTCACCTTTAAACGGAACAACGGTCATTGAAATTACAATGTACAAACTGGAAAAATATTTTTCTTCCTTTCTAGTTCAACCCCCACACGAACGGCACAGCCCCGTCTGTATTATTACTAGACTGTGGAACTTTATGCAAATTCACGTTTTTGTACGCAAACTCAAAGAAACTGCAATCAAGTGAAATTCTATTCCCTTCGCGAGCATATTCTCAGCTGAGGATAAAACGGAACGCTGTATTCTATTTGACTACATTTTTATTTTATAATTCGCATGCGTTGTACACGCATAAAGTTTTCTAGCGAATGCATGTACGATGTCGTAGTCAGTTTAACATTTCCAAAAGTATGTACATTTTTGACTCGAGTGGTTGTTTCATATCGGTTGTAATGGATATTTCTGGGTTCGTTCCATTGGGAAAAATCGCGTCTTCACAATCTGGTATGAAAGTCACAGTATTCGATGACAAATGCGATACCTCGAACATTATAAACTTTGTCAGAAACTCTTTTACTTTAATAAGCAGTAAAACGACGTAAATTTTATTTAACCTTTTTTTAGTAAGTTTCGAAAGATTTAAATTACCGCAAGGGGTGGTTTGATCTTCTAAAATAGGATAGTTATGGCAGCAATAAAATATAGAGAACATTCGATGCTATCAAAATTGTGAAAAATTGGAGGATAAACCACGTGTACGTATTATTAAATTTATTTAGAAACAGTTCTAATCACCGTTGATGATAAAATTTCAGAAAAAGCTGCAGCAGAACGCAGGGCAAAACGCGTCAGTGCGACAGAAAGCCCAGTTGACTTGAAGTTGGCACAGTGCCATGTTTCTCGGGTTCGTAAAACAAAGGCGAGCCGGAGGGCGTCGTCGGCGACGAGATTTTGCGAATCCTCGCGGAACCTCCGCTCTAAATCACAGTGGTTAGATCGATAGGTCCTTAGAGTACAGCTAAGAGCAAAATGGCGTGTTATTCCTATAACTGTGGCGAGGTCTCTACCGTAACTGTCAAAATTTTATCTGCACCACTGTGCGAATCCCACTTGGAACCATTGAACCGGCCAACCAGAACATTTGCTCGGCAAATCCGACGACACGACAGTTACGGAGATGCTGCTGTAACTGGGCCCGTGATGGACAGGGTCTCGGGCGCGTTGGTTCTCGGTCACGTCGCGTTATCGTCGCACGACCTGCGAAGAACTGCCACGAGGGTTAGGCGGTGTATACCACGGGAGTATTAATGAAATCGAATGAAAGCTCGCGATCGCTCGACCAAAAATTACCGACGGTCCGCGCCCGAAATTACAGTGATTACACGCGAGCGTGTCGGTTTGGCCCCTGCGGGAAGGACTCTCTCTCTCTTTCTCTCTTTATTCTCTATCTTTTTCGCTTTACTCTGTTCGGAACCGCGTGCCCAGATCCACGGGGCCCATTCAGCGCAGAACGCCGTTCGATTACAAGCGGGAAATGGCGAGCGCGCGGAACGGTTTGCTCAACGATTATTATAATAATATCGGAGTATTAAAATAGATGCGGGGCAGACGCGCTCTCCGCCGGACTTCTCGGGTCTCCGCGACTTGCCACCGAGCGCATTACGTATTCTATCGTTATATAATGTGTTGTACCAAATAACGCGTGGCGTAATGTGATTACTTTACAAATTACGCCCGCGGCCAGATGCCGGGGAGGCGGGCTTCGATTAATTCAAATTGCCCGCCGCGATACACTCATCGCTTTGCCATAATCCTCCGTGCATCGGACTCTCTTTCGTTCGTGCATAAATTGCTCGGTTTTCTTTGCTAGCGGATGATCCCTGTGTCGGGGCGAGAACACGCGCAGGAACGCGAACGGCACACGCGGATTTTAGGACAAACACGACTGCGTGAATACAATATATTGAAATTATTAAAAGAAGTTATTGCAATTTAGATTGTATTCGTTACAATCGAGGTAGGAGACTTCTATTTTCAATTAGAATCTGTAATCCATTGATAAATAACGTCTTCACTAGCACGTCGGTGATATTGGACCGACACAATTGTCTTATCAAATTTCACTGCTCTAAGGCCCAAACTGGAAATTAACACTAAAGTTACCACGTCCGCTTTCAGATATTTTATTTGACAGTTATTGAATTATAAAGGTGCGTCCTCGGAAATTATTGTACCCACTTCTTTATTCAAGTATAATTCGCTAAAGAAAAAACGCTCCGTAGGCGATCGATCATAAGCAGAACGATATAGGCGAGCGCGTAAAATCTGTAATCCACAATAAAGCCATAGTTAAGAACAAGGATCTGTCCGTTAATCGACCAGAATTCAACAAGTGTACCAACCGTGTAATAAAAATCGCACGAAGAGTCCGACGATCAGAGTGCGCGAGAGCGGCGCCGCTCGTGATTGCGGAATCGGCTCGCATTTGCCGCGATTCCACCGTGGATCGTCGAGTTAACGACAATCAGGCGTACGACAAAAAGCGTGTGCTCGGCGTTATTACCTCGAAATGAGGCATCCCGATGATATACCATCCCACGTATCACGGGGACGACGGCTGTTTGTACGCGTGTACGCACTCTATCTCTCCCGGTCACCCCTTTCGATACTATTCGCGGTCGTTTTGCATGTCACTCGACACGCCGTATGCATAATTAATGGGCCCCCACCCCCATGATATACGCGGCGTTTTACCCCGGCTCTCTTTTTCATTCTCGACTCCGATCACCGCCGATCGACACGTTTCCGCAAAGCGGAGAGGAAAAAACCGGATAGCAGACTCGACCGTCACGGCTCATTGCGAACAAATGATTGTCGCGATTGCGTTCCTCGTTCGCCGGGTAATTGCTTGTCTCGAGGTTCTCCTCGATGCGAACGCGGCTTAACCATTCCGTTGACTAAATTCGAAAATCAATTTTTACTGTTGGACCGAAGGTTTGTGTGATATTTTTAAGTTGCAACTTTATTTTTTTTTTTTTTTTTTAAGTAGAAAATCTCATATGAGATTTATTAGAACATAAAGCATATTACATTATAATACAAAATAAAATCAAAAACAAAAACATTAGGAAAAATACAAAACAAACAAAAAAAAAACCATTAGACACGTAAATTACAGGAGTTGATAAACGCTAAGATATAAACACACGCCTTAATATTAGGTTCGGTTATTAAACAACCTATATCTAACGGCAATTGAAATCCATTGCAACTTTATTAATCAACTATACAGGTTGTCCCAAAAATGTACTACCTTGAAGGTTCAAAGGGTAAATGATCTTAAGAATCGCCCTTTTCAAGGACACATTTTTTGGTTACAGTATCTCGCAATCGAGGCCAAGAATTTTCATTTTGCACAGAAATGCGGCATTTTCATTACTTGACGAAAGTGCAACGCAGGACCGGTTAAGGCGAGTACATAATAAAGACAACGTAATAATAATCAGCGATATTTGCGTGTCCCGATAGAAGCACACTCATTCCGCCTCATTTCCTCGGAAATGTCGGCGTGTCCCCCGTCCACGGTGAGTTTTTTTCGTGCGTGGCGCGGCGTGCGTCGACTCAATTAAATGCACGTCGGCTCGGTGTACAAAACTGCATTGTGTCGGTAACGTGGCAAGACTTGTTTTCACGGCGGATACGAGTCGAGACGAATCGGCGGCGCCATGTGTTGCGCCCAATTGGACGCCCTCCAGGTAGAAAAACTCGGCGGGGCCCGGGCCCAGGGGCCCAGAGGCCACGGACGCATCTGGCGAGCGGAATCGCTCCGGGTCCTGTCATAGTGTGACGCATCGCGCAGCAAAACGCGAGCCGAAATCGAATTTTCGGCTTCGTCGGAAGTCCACAAGTCTTGGACACGGTGGCGATCATTCTTTGAATTAGGATACTTGTCCCAATACTGCGCCATTCGACTGACTTGTTGATTCGCGAATTATTTGATTCCAATCCTGTCTGTTTGAAACTTATATCGATTCTCAAACACTTGCTATTAGAATATTTTATTTTATTTATTCAATTCTGTTAAATGTTCGTGGTAAAGGGTCCGGAGTTAACAACTTTCGTCTCAATTTATGTTTCCAAATTGATTTTTACTTCTTACTTCAATAGGACAGGACATTGATAAAATGTTTGAATAATATTTGCATAAATTTTGTACCTGTGTTACGAAGTCTCAGTAATGTCTCAGTAAATTAGCAAGTAAAACGGATAAATGGCACACCGGATGTTCCGTCTCGAATCGATGTCACGTTCGAACGTCATCCCGTGCGGATAACTATGCAAAAATGATTACGTCGTCAGGCAGACCGAGCATGGTCGCGCTAATTACCTCGCAGACGAGTTCGACTCAGCCGGGCACGGTACAATGTTTACAGTTACGCGCGTAATTAAGTGCATATAATTATGGAAATCCGATGCGTGCGTGCGTGCGCGCGCGTGCGCGTTTCGAACCACCTAGAATAGGGGAGAACAAATTGTCCTATGCGCGACCATGTGCTCGTCCCTGCTCCCGTTATCCTCTTGTTATCCGCGGGACAATGGAACAACGAAATTATTAATTAAGCGGCTGTCTCGTGGCACACTAACGGGATCGATTAGATCACTGTTCCCTGTGAGACCGCGCGGAGCTTTAACGTTAAATCTACTATCGCTGATCTGATGACCAGCTTCAGTTCTTCTCGACCACTATTGTTGTCAGCAAATTGTACTCGAAGTTTCAAAATGAGCAGATCCAATTTTTTGTACTCAACCCCTTGGCGTATTTTAACGAGTCAGACTCGCGATGAAATTTAACAAAGTCTGACGAATATGAATGTTATGCCTTTCCTTTTAGACGAAATCAAAATTCTGTTTGATCGATAAATGCAGCCACACCAGAAATACAAGTTTTCTTTTCTCTTCTGCGACATTTTTGGGGACGAAGACGTTTAAATAATTGTAAATCTAACGAAAGCGTTACGGCAAGTTAAATAAATTTTAATTTAGCGTTGTCATTTCGACGAGCCACTTTCAGTAGCAGGTTTACCGAATGCAAGCTGATGCATTTGGAGTTGCATTGTGACAACGAATTTAGACTGCTCCAGCTCTGTCGAAATAGAGAGCAACGAATAAGTAACAGGTGAGAGTAACAAGTGTCTCACGGTGAAAGGCGAAAGGCGGACGCAGCGCGAAACGGTCAAGCCGAACCTCCATTTAATTCCTAGACCGGCGATTATCTGCTTGTATTTGTTTTCTGCATTATTCGCATAAAACAGCGTCAAGCTTCTTGTTACATTATTTAATAGTGCGTTTTAACACGAATCCAATATGCACTCCATTTCGTAGTATTTCATTCCGAGAAACATTTTTGAAATTTTATTGAAAATAACATTTTTGCGCGTCGATTGAAAGCGGTGCAAGTAAAATGGACATTTTTCTCGTGAACTCTCGAAACCGACAGTCTGATGATTTTGGATGGTATCGAGGACAGGGTGCATTTAACTTAATCCGCGCAATCTACAATTGCCTTCACCCTATTTCCCGGACTCGGCTGTATTAAATCCTTAAAGTCTCTTCACCTCGAGCCCATTCTTCACTAAATCGTATTCACCCTCGGTAAGACGATAGCACCGATTCCGCAACGCCTAGCGTCGATATTATCAGCTCGGAGGCCACCGGTCGGCGATAAATCATACCTCGGAGCGCGGCGTCAAGGAAACGGAAACAAATAAATCAGCGCGGCGCTGCGTTTGTCCCTGGAACATCGCGAATTAGCGTTTCGGTCGTCATTCCGCGATCGTTTATCCACGAGATCTCGCCAAAACGGGCGACCGACTCGACGACCAACAAAACAGCGAGAACCCGGCAAGAAAATTGTAACCGGTCTCTCTTTCTGTGCCCGTTGCGCCGAAAGTGTCCAGGATCTCTCCGGCCGCAGCAAGCTTCTGCTGCGAGCCTCTCTCGTTCTCGAGCTCTCATCTGCATACCGTTTCCTCTCTCTAACGACCGTTCATCTTCCGCGGTAGGACGTACGCACCTGTATCGAGATAACGCGGCGTAACGTATACCCGCGGCGAATAAGGGCATTGAATCGAAGCCGATCCCTTCGGGCCGGCTTTCCGCGGGGTCTAAGAGTCAGGCCCGATCCGATTCGCGCCGATCCCGCAATCCGCGAGGCGGATAACTCGCGCCGATCGTCTATAAATCGAGCGGCCGCGAAATCGCGCGCACCTGCGCTCCGGACCACCGAATCGGTCCGTAGATCTGCTCCCGTCACTTCTCGATCCCCACGCTCGAGATCCTTGCTCTTTCGATCGGTCGCTCCACGCTTACGTCCTGTAACTTTTTTCCCATTCATGGCATTCAGAACGTATTTGCGAACGCACAGGGTGAAGAAAAATTATACGCCGCAAAATTGATTTCGAGGTCGAAAAGTCAACAATTTTTTTATTGTATCTTGTTCTACTAAAAGGTGCTGAAGTAAACACGGGTCGAAAAAGTCAACCGCTCTCTTAATAAATTATGATAAAGTTTCAAATATGAATAAAATCATTTTGGTTGCAGCAGAAATAGATCTCTGTTGAGATCTGAAATGTTTAATAAGAAAAAAAATCATTTTGGTAATGAACAAATTTTACCAGTTTTTCAGAGAACTTTTTATCTTTTCTTCTATCACTTTTTAGGTTTGTCACGATTAGAATGCGCTGCACTTGAAAAATATAATTGACCTTCTGACCTTGAAGCTCTCCTGAGATCAAGTTCGACAGATTGAAGTGAGATAACCGAAAAAGCAATTTTCCGGGCTAAAGGTATGATCGGCACACCCAGAGGAGCACCGTGTGGCATCTTGTTCGCAAATCAGCGATGTTTCGCGTTAAATAACGCGTCACCGATCTCGGCAGGTTATACTTACACGCGTCCGTTTAGCGAGCCGATGCGATGTCACGTTCCTCGTGGTCGCCTCGGGCGAGGAACGAGGCACTTCACCTCTTTTTCATCGTGGTCGCGAGAACACGTAGATCGCTATCAATCGAACGAAGAAAAAAGAATGACGTCGAATCAACGTGTCTGACTAATCAGCAGGCTTCGCCTATTGGCGGGATGAGGTAGTACGCTTTTTGTCTTTCGCTGATCGATTAACCTCTTTGAGGACGCTTTTTTCGCCGGCTCTGGGACGACTTCAGTTTCCGGTTTGGTCTTGCGGCGAACGGTTCGAGCAATTTGCTAACTGCTCGCTATTTATAGTCCTGTCGTTCCTTAAGGAGGTAGACTCGTTTCCAGGATTGCCAGAGTGTGGGATGCGCCTTTTCATTTTTCGATACTGCATAGATGAGGGTTTCGGTAGTCAAAAACGCTAAATATAAGATCAGTCTAGTCCGCAATCGTCCTCAGAAGTTCTATTTTTACGTTTACGAGGCGTACTTTTTGTAGCTGTCGCAGCTTTATGCAAATTACGTTGCCGAATAATCCAAATTACGCCTCGTGAACGTAAAAATAGAACTTTTATCTTCAGCATTTAAAGGACCCCGCACAAGTCATATGGGAAATCTATCTCGGTTAAATCACTTGGATCTTTTATATGTTGTAGCTTATGATCTACTGAACAAAAGATGTAATGGGCACAAAGTTCAATAATGGACAGTTATCGAGTTATAATCAGTCAAACATGACAAATTCGAACTGAAGAATACTCAAATCTCGGGACGTATGTATATTTACTTTACACGCTTGCCGCACCCCCACTCCAGCCATCCCGGGAGTGACGAACCTTGGGGTCCTTATCTCTACTGTGACACGTAAAGATTGTTGACAAACATTTTTGTTCACAGATCTTTTCAAGGAAAATTCAAAAATGATGACAACACCTAACAGATTGTTGAACCCTACTATTTTTTTTCAAACATTTTACCAAAAAATAAATACTTCCGAGATTTGAGTATTCGGCAGCTCGAATTTGTCACGTTTGACTGATTATAACTCGATAACTGTTCGTTATTGAACTTCGTGCCCATTACATTTTTTGTTCAGTAGATCATAAACTACTTCATATTAAAAATCCAACTGATTCAAACGGGGTCCTTAAGTTTAACAGATTAATTTTATCCAGCGCTGTTGACTACTGAAGAATCTTATATTTGCATTATCAAGAAATGAGAACGCGCATCCCGCACCCTTGCGATCCTGGAAACAAGTGTCTATCCCCTCAACCTGCACGAGACGATTGAGTCGCGCAATCAGAAAATTTTGTTAATGCGTTTCTACGTAAACCATTAACAATCGGCTTACTATCGGACAGTTAACAATTGCCCGCAGCTTCCTGATTTCAGTGAAACGAAAAACCTGTAATGGGCCTTTTGACCCACCTGAACGATCTTTAACTGTCGTTATCCTCGAATGATAATTTCTCGAGAAAAACCACTCTTATTACCAATTGACCGATCGAATACTTTCAACCGGTGGCGTTCTCGTCCAATTTGGCCGGCTTATATTGCTGGTAAAAAAATGGCCGGCAATTTATTGGTAGGTTTGCGGCTAGAAGACTCGTTCCGGATACTTGGTCCGCGGCTAGGAAAGAGAGACTCGGGTGACGGGTGGCCAACAGCCTCGTATATTCGACTTTAAGTGAAAGTACTTAAACTGTACAACGTTCTCCTAATTACCAGAAGCTTAGCCGGACCGGCCGGACTCATCTGTCGTAAACGTCGGCCGCGAGATAACCGTATCGGCGGATTATAAGCCGAGGCAAAAAGCCGCGGAGAATCGGAGGAAAAAGAGAGAGAGAGATAGAGGAAGCTGTGTTGCAGATAAATGTTTAACGATTGTTGCAGGAAACTGATTCTATGAGCGAAATGTCACTTACATCGTGCAAGGATCTGATCCGCTGTCAGAAAGAAACTTAAGTTGCAATTTATTTTGTACCTTATTTCAAAGTATCGTACCTATCGTGCATAAAGAATCGCGGTGAATATATTTACAAAAATTGAAATCCTCCGCAAAAAACTGGGCGAATTCACTTTCCAGCAGAATTACTCTTTAGTCTTATTTTACAGCGTAAAAGCCCTGGTGAAACAAAATAGACCTGCTGAAAAATCGATGAAACCGAAAAGCCACATAAAAGCGAATAACACATACTACAAACCTAATGATAAAATTTACATTTCATGTAAAAATTATTTAAATTATAATAAGAGATCCTGGTGCATTGAAGTTGTGCACATTTTTACGCACTATTAACCGCTGGGAAAATCGAACAATAATCTGGACCCATTGTTCGATGTATGTATAAATAAGTGTCTACCCGATCCTACACGCTTCCGGGGAATTTTATTAAAAAACGAAGTCGAAGTTTCTACAAGTTGTAAAAAGCTCGAAGTCAGGTTACCCTTTCAGCAAACAGGATGGGGTTAATTAAAAAGCGGGGCGATTCTCGAAGGTTTCTCTCTCTCCCTCCGCGGTGGAACGATCTGTTAGGCGTTCTGCTGGCCACAATTCACTATGGTGGAGGATAGAGGGAGAAAAAGAGGAAGGGCTCTGTCGACAGCCCTCGCGTCGTTATTAAAGGACCGGACGTCAGTCGTCGACAGCCGACGCGCGTGCGCTGAAACCGCAACCCTAAAGCCGCACGCTAATTATTTATTCTTCGTTATGCCTTCCTTTCGACCTAGCGTGACCATTATCTCTCTCTTTCTCTCTCTCTCTGCGTGTGTGTGTGGCCACTTGTAAGTCTCTTGTGTCATTGTCGTCCACTTCCCGCCTTTTATTAACTCTTCAACCCTTCGCCATTCTGATCGTCATCGAGCATGTCTTTCCTTAATTCATCAAGTTGTTCTGTATCGGAGGTAACTGGGTCTGACGGGACCCAATTTGTCATGATTTCCGATGAGAGTGATTCAGGATCAATTACTACAACATGCCCAATTTATTAGGCAGTTGTACATATGATCAGAAATTAAAACACTTATGAATATTTCGTTGCAAAAGACTGTTAAGGGATGCAACGGCCTAAGTTCTCAGGGAACTGCGAAGTAGTTTATTCACGGAGGGCATAATCGTCATAGTTGTCCATCAGAACGACCACTTCTCGGGGAATTTTCTCGCATAATTTCCTCGATACTGAGCAAAATTTCTACATGTTCGACGGCGGCCTGGCCCTCGCACGCGATTATCCGCGGCAATTACCATTCATTTATCCGCTGCGAACGGTAATTAAGTTTTTGTCGGTGGGACTCCCGAGAGAGGATACTCGGTTAGTATGGCGGGCACACTTTCCCATATGCATCCTCTCAATTATTTCGCTCGCCTATCTACCGCACCGGGAGCCTCTCCTCCTCGGAGCTACCCTAAGCTCTCGGCGTTAGTATAACATAGAAATCGCTCGCAGAAATTCCGCGAGGACCGAGCCGGCACGCACTCGCATTCCTCCTCGATTGGAACACGCACGCTCGCAAATATTTTCACACAACCGGCCCAGCACGCTCCTGTCTATCTCTGCGAGCAGATATTGACGTCACGGAACGCAATCCGCGAGCAACTATGCGCCACCAACTAGTATCTCGGTGGAGAGAGTCTCTTGGATATTCTGAGCGAAGGTGCCACCTGAGCAATGGCCAATTTGACGAAAGAAATTTGTATCCTCGATGGAGTCACCTGTTCGATAAACGAATATCTTCGTAGAAGTCCGAAACGTTAATCCTTGAGTCAATACCAAGTACATGCTGCTGATAATCCCATGTGGAGTTTCAATGCTTAATTAAAAAACCAGGTATCTTTTAATTTCTCTCTATGGAACTTCTTTGATCACTTTTTGGCAGATATCAAACTTATGAGCGATTCCTGAGGACATTTCGAGTACTTTTTCCTTTACGAAAATCTCCGTGGCTTTGTTCTGGAGTTATTCACAAAAAACACAGACCAGTCAACGCGCGGGGTTGGCATTGGTCGAGCCGAGGTTCGTCCATAGAAGCCGAGCTCTGATTGGTCCGTGTTTTTCGTGAATGGTTCCTCAACTCGCAGACGATACTCGCAAAGGGAAAAGTTAGTTGAAAGGACCTTCTTTTCTCTCTCGCACTGCATCAGCCAAAAATGTTTCAAGCTGAACAATTCCGTCATGAATGCCTAAAATCATACAACTATCGTATAGCCAACTAAGACGTGAATATTGTAAACATCTTCAGGTATAATTGACCACAATGGCTTGTGATAGAGGCTTATTCTCTTCCGCGAAACGGTTTCCGACTCGACGAGGATCCGCAGCGAGCACCGTGGACAATGCACGATACATTGATTCTTTACGAGGCCACTTTGACTCTCTCTCTCTCTCTCCCTTTCTCATTCTCTTCTGCGATCCTCTCGACGTTATTGTAATGCGGCTAACGTTCCACACTTAGCCGATTATGTTACAAAGACACGGAACGGCCGCTTACCGGATCCCCGACACCTACCGACCCGCGAGCGCTCCACGATCCACACCGGCATTATGATCGCGGCCATTAAAGTAATCGATGCTATTTAGAGGCAGATACGCTTCTCATACGCTGACCCGCGTGACATCCTAGAGCATACCGTGGTGAATCCCGATTTGCACGAGCCGAGCGTTAGGCTGATCGGAGATCCGTGCCAGCAGGACAGTGATATCGATCCCTCTTTGTTCTGCCTAGGAGCTGAATCCTTAAACAAAGGGACTATTGTAAGGTTCTTTAGATGTTTCGCTCGATACTCTAACTGTTTTAGAATTTTTTAATTAGCGATTTTCCTGGCGGAATGCTGCTACAGCTGATTCTGCTGAGAGGATGATGAGCAGACTGCTGGTCATTATGCAGTACGTGTTAATTGCAAGAAATGGGAATAGAAATGTAGTTCTGTTTCACTTACCAGGGTATGGGGACGAGATTCAAACAACGCGTGATCGCATTGCTTGCCTCGCATTTGCTCATATTAATTTCACGGTTCATTTTGCAGTATCTTTTAAAACGTAATTCTCTTTATAAGGCATTAACCCTTGAGAAGGTGGAACCCGAAAATTTTTAAGACCTTTCACAAAGCAGATCAATGGAATATTCTGCAAAATAATCTGCAATTAAAAAGAAATAAATTCCGCCAGTAAAACAAGAACACATTTTTTAACCTAATATTTAATTAATTATTTTCGGATCTGTATTTCACGGGTAATGCTATTATAGCTGTCAATATTATTGTGGAATATTTGGACACTTCTCTTAAACTTTTCGAAACAATTCCTAACAGCGTCTCTCAACTACTAAATCCAGATCTGCGACCATTGTGCCAGGAAAGCATTTTAATTAAACCGCCAGTGTTCTTTCTGCGGACCGCGGAGCTTGCAGCAAAGGGCGAGGTAAGCGAACGAGAATGAGAGTGCGAGATGAGGAGAAATAGAGAGGGAAATACAGAGAGCAGCGTTGCAAATCGTCCCGAGGCAGCTCGGTTTCCGTCCATGAATCAAGACGTCTCCTCGCGAGGAAGAGGGCTCGGGTCCCATCGTTGGTGTCAGCGCTCGTAAAGCGGAATCGCGACCCTAAAGCAGTCGTCCCGGCGCGGCTTCGCAAAGTAATCGGCGCGGCTCGGTGCGCTAGTCGGATTATAATAATGTTTACCGTGCGACTATGACTCCTCGCGGCTTTTAATGGCCCCATAAAGAATCACCGGGTCGTGTTTGACCAGCCACCATATCTGCTCGTTATGGCGTCGAACGAGAGCGTCGAGGCAGGAACCTCCTCTCGCGCACACAGGCGTCTGAAACAGCCAGTACCGGAGATCCTATATGTATAGCTGCCTCTAACCCCTTACACTCTGGTTACGCGTATGAAAAACTGAAATTGTTAAGGGTCTGAATTGTCCTTTCCAACACGATTCGTCCTGCCTCCCGTCCCGTAAATCTCGCTGACGTTAAAAACGTTAAACCTGTCCTCGGGGCCGAGTTACACGGATGACTCGCGTGATTCGTTCGGCGAACTTGAACAACACCGCCTCGGGCCGTCTCGGGCTGAGTAATCTGTATCGACCATGCCCGGACACCGGTGTCCTCCGGAATGCTAGGGGAATAGGTGTATCAGTTGTCAGGCAATTACAACGGTTATTGAAAAGCTGAGCACTGTACGCGACCGCACGACGATGTTGCAGATTTCCATGAGAACAAGCGATTTCATGGATCTCCAGGAAATTTGGTTTTTACGTGGGAGCATTAAAATATTGTAACGAAGTATCGCTGTCTCTAAATAAATAGACACTTTTCAAATTACTATAATAATATACTTTTAGTCTTCGGAGGAAGGAAACTTATCTTTTTTTATCGCCATTAAATCAGAAGTAATAGTTACGTGTTTCTCGATCGTAAATTTTTAATATAAATCAATTATATGTTCTCGGCGCACGATTTCGATCAAAATTATACACACAATGAAGATAGCCTTTTTTTGCGTCAACGTCCAGAACGTTGGGGATTGATACGATTCGGATTCTCAAGGATTGGTCCAACACTATTGATCGAAACCGTGCGCCGAGAACATATAATTGGTTTTTATTAAATCAGAAGGACGTCCGTCTTCGATCGCGTCTGTCTCCAGACTCTCTTTCGTTCCAACGCCGTTTTTATAACAACGCTGTAACCAACCTGAATCTACCACCGATTGGCAACTACATATAACGGGTGTACCGGTAGACCCGTAACAATATTTTAAATACCGAACCTACTTCTTTAACTTCAATGTTCGAGAGACGAAAATGCACCCTTAACCCTCGCTAAAGCGAAGCGGATCGCAACACTCGCCCGACGTGCGCCGATATTACGAGCTCGAATATTAAAGTAATTGATGCCACCATAAAACATCGAACAGCGGCACGTCTCCCGTGTCCCTGCGCCGTTCCTTTTCTCTGGGTCCCTGCGGTGCTCGATTTAACGCATCGACGAAACGTTTCGTCATACTATTACACAGTCGGAATTAGAGGATTCTCGAAAATGCCAGACATTCGTATCTAACACGAGTTCCGCGCGTTGCGAACTTTCAACGAGCTTCAAATTTCAAAGATACACTTTTCTCGCGAAATGTCTATGCTAATACAGCCAGTAATAAAAAGTGTGATAACTTCCATGAACGATCTCAGCGTCGATAAAAGATAGTCTCGCAGACTTGCAACTAAAACTGAATACATAGGGTAACTGCACCAGTGAATGAACGGGCACCAGTAAATGAACGCTTTTGTATATTTCAACAAATTTTAACCCGGACGGCATACTAGCGATAAAATTGTAATTAAAGAGTTAAATAAATAGGAGAATATTGTTTAGTAATTTTGTTCATTGATTGGACTAGCATTATTCAATTACTAGAATGTAGTGTTCATTGACTGGTATTTTTCATATTTTTGATTTAACGTTTAATAAAGAAGAATAATAATAATTTCATTGTATTTGTGTTCATTTATTTTTGACAAATGAAGTATAGGGAGCTATTTGGCATATATGAGATTCCTTTAATTCACATAGTTTTTTTTTAAATAAAATATTTTCCTGAACAATTTCTTAAATGTTCATTCACTGGTGCAGTTACCCTACTCCGAAGCAGTCGGACGTTAGCCAACCGGTAGCAAATGGATTCCAGCAAGCAGAGAGCAAGAGAAGCGAAGAATGCATCGATTACTATGTCCTCGGAGCTGTTTCGAAGCTCGCGTCCCTCATCTCGAATCATTAAAATCGCCACGTATCCCGATAATCTCGGCGCATTACACCGAGTATTTTGAGTCGGGAGGGTAGAGATCAAGAGCTGCGGGGAGGCACGAAATCCTTGCGGAGGATCCACCGGGAGTACGTAAAAAGACGTGGCGGCACCACGTCGAGTATTATAGAAGGGCAGAGAGGAGGAGAACGAGTCAATCGAAGCTGTGGCCGAGCGTCGGCTGTGTGTTAACCCTTAAGACGGGTCGAGCCGAGGGATACGAAATTAATAGTGTCTATGCGCGGGAACAAGACGAGAGCGAGGCATTATCGTCCCTCGTTTGGGCATTGGGAGCGTGTAAAGGCATGATGCAGAGCCGAAGAGCGGCGCGGTCCAGCTCAAAGCGACGATCCACCATCGCCGGACACGCCAGGGGCGCAACAGCTTGATACATCGTTACACGCTGTTCCTTCCATGTGCCCTTCCATCCTGCTTCTCTCCCTTCGCTTCTCTCTGTCTCTCTTTCTCTGGAGATCCACGCGTCTTCCTCCGCCGTTCGATCCATTTCTCCGCCTCTCCGTTCTATAGTGCACTGCAAGACTTTGACCCCACCGAAATCTTAGAACATTCGGATTTTTGAGGCAGCAGCCTGATCCAAAGCGATCCATACACGGTTCATTGTATACTCTGCTCTCTACATACTAGATGTTTGTACTCAACAACCTATGTTCACGTGAAAAATTGATCACTCATAAATTGCTGAATGCTTACGCTGTACGCAAGATAATCTTTACTTTTGTCACACATGTACCGACAAAGTACTCCCACTCTGGCAATCAAAAACCAAATTTCACTCTTCGGAATTTGTGATTTACTGTACTGTAAGGATTTGATAAATGTTGAATTTTTGATTTATCATTCATTATATTAACTTGATTAGCAGGACAATTAATTGAAATACCATTTATTACATTAAGAATCTTATTTACAATTGTTTATTTTTAGTCTTTGCTAATTACAATCCGCACTAATGACATAGATGTTGATTTGGATTTAAACAATGTATAAAAATCTGGGGAACAAAATTTACCCCAACTTTCCTTTTCTCTCTCTCGTTCTCCTACTCGTCCCCTCACGGCCCACCGTCCTCTCTGGTCTCGAACTCGCTGAAGAACAGCATCAACTACCTTTGCACCCCGTTTGCACCCCTCCCGCCCCTCAGGATATCGCCGACACCATTGGCCTAAGCAAAACTCGGCGCCGCTCTAATACGGTCTCTCACGATCGACGGGGCCACGAGCGCCGTAAAGCTCGGTTTACACCGAGAACTTACACAGAGAGAGAATACAGCCCCGAACTCTGTTGGGCTGTGTTAGGCTCGAACGCCTACGCGGTCCTACGGTTCTGTCTTTAAATCTTCAGGATACACACGGCCTCCGCGGGGTAGACAATGTCGCGAGGACGTACAACGGCCTCGGGGAAGATGAAGACGTTCCAAGACGGCCCCAAGGCTGATCGGGAATTATTCGAGGGCACAAGCTGCGTGGTACATGACCACGCAACTGTCTCACACTTTCACAGTCAAAGGTTTTTCAGATCGCGGCAGTAGATTTTTATTTTGTTGAATGGCCACAAATTAATTTATGAACTATGAAGTGCAATTCGCACTTCAAAAGTGCAATTTCAACAACAAGTCGTAGAATCCTAAAATTGTAAATAATTTCGTAGAGAATCTTAACAATTGAATATCGTCAATCATTTCGTGGAAATCATCGAAATTTAATATCGTATAACAGATAATTTTGTAGAAAATCGTAGAAAAGCTTGTTTCTTGACTCAATATTACGAACTGTTCACTCCACGTGATTCCTAACCCAATAACAAAAAACCTTCTCGGTATAAAATATCGCTGATTAAAAAATTGTCGAGCCTAATGAATACCGTATCTCTCCGGCTTCATAATGCTGATAGATTAAAGGTTTCCCATTGGGTCGGCTGTCTCTCCTTCGATAAATTCCATTAATAAAGTAGCATGCAATGGTTTTTGCCGTGGCAAAACTGCGCCCGCGCTCCTTGTGTGTACGCGTGTATGTATCGAGAACGGTACACATAATTATTATACGTGGAAAGGATCGCGGTGTTGCGTGTGACGTCGTAACCCGTGCCTAAACGGCCGACGATAATCTCTCGGGTCTGGTCTTGTTCCCGGCCACGGATACTATTAATTTCGTGTCCCTCGCCGCGCTGCCGCGAACCTTGCCATGCCGTGTTTTTCGATTGACTCGTTTATCTTGCTTTCCGCCGATTTCGCCTGTAATTAGAACTCTCGATGCGAAATTAATTCGTCGGGGCCTCCGAACCGCGCCGGCCTCGACCGATTTCCTCGCTCTGGGAACATACTCCGTGCTTAGAACGATCGAATCGCTCGTTTGCAACCGGCGAAGTTAAAACTAGATGTTACACCGCAGCAAAAATTACTGTCTACGTTAAATATTACGGAAACTCTACTTAAATTTTTACACGTCTCCTGCAACGTTGGTTAAAAATTGTCTACCTGAATTGCAACAAATTCGAGTGAAATAGAAATTTATATTCATGCTTAATATGTTTCATAGATTGAAAATTATATAACAATATTTTTTAATTCTAAATTACTAGAAATTAAATTATTATAAAATCAATCGTTTAATAGTAAAATTAATAATAAAATCAATCAGTTCCCATAAAAGCACCTTTATAATTTCAGTAATTGTAAAATAAGAAAACCTAAGACCGGTCGTTTGACCGGAACAGTGTTAGGTTTAGTGTTGATGTAGTTTTACACAAACGAGAGAATTCCTTATTGCTGTCCACGTTAAATATTACAGAAATAAATTCGATTATTACGAGGTTGATCAAAACATTTTGAACAGTCCTGATACCACACAAAAAGATAAGATAGTTTGAAAAATCGGGAAAAAAGGAAGGGGTCTCGTTCGAGGACGTCCCTGAGGAGGAGTCTCTATCCTATGGCAACAGAATAAAATACACGAGAGAAGATAGGAGACAAGTGTTAATCTGGCGACTCTGGTGCAAGCGTTAACTATTACATAAACTTCAGTTCCATTTTTACACATTTTAATCATTTGAGTCGGCCACACACACGTACACAACAGGGACGGAACACCATTGTGCCCGAATATTACCGTGAGTAACAGTAGGATCTTCCGAAGCGTAACGGCGTGCGTGGCACGTGCGAACCGAGCGCACACGCGTTTCCTCGCACGCATCCATCATCAACACGCATCATCGACACGCGCGTGTCTCTCGGTGGTCTCGAGCACGGTTCCCATTCGAGGTCTCGAGCACAGTCACAATCCGAGGTTCGATATCGAACCCCCGTGAGCTGTACACACCTGTCAACGTATCATTATACGTCCGGCAGTTCTGTTTCGCGCAAGGCTTGGCTCGTTGTTCGCGGAAATAATGGTACTTTGCGGTGATGTACGAGAGAGAGAGAGAGAGAGCGAGGTCCGGCTCCCGTGATGTTGAACGTCCGCAAAACCAAGGCAATAAAAGCTCGGCCGAGTCCTCCGACTCCGTTTACGACGAGCCGATTCGAAAAGACGACGCGATCCGCGGAAAAATCGCCAGCGAGCCGCTCTTGCTATTTACGAGCCGACGTTCATGCGTTCTAGGAACACGCTCGTGCACTTCGGGAACGAGTCTTTGTACCCGAGGAAGGTACAAGGTTGCTGTATACTCCTCGAGATCCTATCCTCGCCGCTTTTTATCGTGGGAAAACGAAGAAGTCGCAGAAAAGTGCCGGGTCTTGGGAACTATTGTGGATTTCGGGTTTTCCAACTATGGTAGCCTGTTCACTGAACATAATTCGTATTAAACCTGTACTGCTCATGCCGGACACGATTTAGATTAGTATTCGTATGGAGATTCACGCTGCTCGGTTTCAAAATTCTTGAAGTTTTTGTGAGACATTGTGGACTGCGTATAGACTACGTAATTAATTGTCAAGCAATAAGAGAATCAGTTTAACACAAATTCAATTTATCAGTAATACAGGTTAAACGAAAAAATAATATTCAAAGATTAACATAAGGTTAATTACGATTTATACAGTAGCCACCACGATTTTGTACTTTATTTGTATTTTGTATTTCATACAGAACAAATAGTGAAATAAATCCACGCGTACAATCAAAAGTGTTACGAATTCGTTAATTGCCAGAGATTCCTCCGATCTCGGTGAACTAAAAACCGGCAGACCTAGAACGCAGCTAGCCAGGGCCGATCTCGAAGGGCTAGCATATCTAGAATTTCTTAGAGGGATAGTTGGTACGGCTGACGTAACATGACGCTGAAATACCCGAGATCCAAGCTCAACATGATCGTGGAGAAAGAGGAAGGAAGGGAGAGGGGAAGAGAGAGAGAGAGATTCGCAAGCAACCCTTTCGCCTCTCACCCTTCGGCGAAAGGGTCCGCGAGACAGAAGCCCCCGGGAAAGGGTATCTGTTGTCATGGTCCCTGATGCTCCATTATTGATTAAAGATGGCAGGCTGGCTCTCGACGGATGGATGGCTGGCGGAGTCGTGACGCCATTTTAATATGCGCAATTATAATGTGTACCCAGAAGCCCCCCGGAGTTTAGGGAAGGGGGACGACGGTTGGAGGGGATTGGAACGCATTGTCGATGCCCGAGCGGTGACCCTGCTTCTTGAAACCGGCCCGACCCGACCCGCCCCACGCCAGTATTCTTTGTTTGCCCGCGTAATCAGAGGGGAATCGCGTAATTGAGGAGTTAATTAGGACGCGTTCGGTGCTTTAATTGGGCTCCCCTCTCGGTCCGGTTTTGGTACGTTCTCTTATTCCGATTCGAGACCCCACGCTTTCCGCGACTTCTCAACAGGTTGCTCGATCGACATCCTCTATCTTTTTCGGGAATTCTTCGATTTTGGGATTCTATTTCTGTTGGTGTATAGAGAGACTCTAAAGAGCGAGTGCAACCTCTGGCAAGAAGTATTCGAATCCTTTTTTCTGGACCAAGATGAATCAATGAAAAACTAATCGCATTAACCTTCTCTCTGTGTACTACTATTCTATCTTTAACCGAGTACAGCGGGGTAATTGGTTCGCATACATTTTTCAAGCAATATGAAAGAAACAGTTTGTCGGCAATATGTATTTGTGAAATTTTATTGATTTTTAAAAGATAAGTATACGGTACTATATAAGATAAGAACATGCGTAGCATGGATACCGATTTGTCTCTCCAGGAATAATACGGAGAGTAGGTCCTTGGAGGACATCATATCGCATTTATTGAGTAATAGAGGGGCAGCCCATTGACTGTTGGCAACCACCTTTCCTTAACAAAAAAAGAAAAAAAAAGTATACGATACTACAAAATTTTTTTTTTTTTTTTAATTATTTATTTATAAAGGTCGCATCAACATCTGGGTCATTAGCGACCACAATAGTTACAATGTTTAATTACAGAAGTTCATAATTGGATTTAGGACTAATAAAGATTAACAATTTGGCGAAAATATTCATTATAGATACGCTGTACATAAATTAGTTTACAAAGAATTGTACATATTTATAGCTTTTAAAAATAATAAGATTTGGATAATGTTCTTATGAATGTTTAAACAATCACTTAAATTATTACTAATATCCAATCTACGTCTATGGAAGGAAAAAAGTGGGCAGTGAAGGATAATGTGTTCAACAGAAAGTATAACATTGCATCTAGAGCACGATACTACAAAATTTGAAACACATATAACAGACAGCACTCGTAGAAAATGATTTTATTTCCGTGTCTGAAGAGAGAAGGCTAAGGAAAGGCATTCTCTCAAAAATAGCAATAAAGACTGCACAACTTCGTACAATATTAACAAATCGCATTGCCTCGAAGTTTGCGTTAATATTGCTCGGGTCTCATACTTGACGCAGCGTGAGGAGAGCAAAAAGCGGTCTGAGATCGTTGGTGACTCGGGTAATCGATCCCAAAGCAGAGATCAGCCTCGCAAACGAGCGTTGCGAGAGATCGCAATAATTCACGACACGGTCCACCACACGGTAAATCCCCGTGCAGCTGCGCCAGAAGGTGAGATCGACGTTTCCCCGACGCGGAACATAATTATTATCTTTCGCGGGAGACGTATGGGAAAATTCTAGCGCCAGCGCCAACGCGGAGCGGAGCGGCGGCGCACCTCCTCGCGTCACCTGCAAGCGTAATCAATCGGCTCGGACGTGAGTCATACCTGGTCCAGGTGAGTATCTCTCTCTATCTATCTTTCGTAATGCGGCTTGTCGCTCGTTTGCCCGAGCGTGCCCGGTTCTAGAGGTTACTTTGTACCGACGCGGCTTGCACGCCGATCGACAACGACGACGACGACGACGACCACGAGGAAAACGGGAATTTTCCCCCGTGAGCAAGTCGGGAACCTCGTGTCGGGTCCCGGTTATTGGCTATTAACGCACTGGTCCACTGGATATATTACGGCTATTATAGGCACCGAGCATATAAATGGCCGGTTACACGGCAAAGGTAATAATGCGGAGTTCAATGTTACATTACAAATGTGCCCACTTAGTCTACTTTACGGCTACCCGATAAGAATCGTTCTCTTTCTCTCTCTCGCTTTCTCGAGCAAGGATATCCAGCTTCCGCTTCCGCGATTTCAAGTCTAGCCGCGTGAGCACAGGACGTCGGCGTCGGAAAAATTAGTTTTAATCTTTTCAACTATGGAACCCTAGCTAAAAATATCAAAGAAAATTGGAGGTAGCGTTGATGGGAATAACTCATTCTTAAATTAATTTTCAGGGTGGCCGGTCTCGAGCTTCAGCACGAGATCTGTATTTTTTCGATTTTTTTTTTGGTTTTCATATTGTACGACCAGAGTCTGCAACTGCAAAATCGGAAAAAATTCTCGAATGTGTGGTTCGATACGCTGAATGTGTCAGATTTTTTCAAGAATTTTTAGATACGATTCAATTGGGAAAATGGGGTAGAAACTGTTTTTTCAGTTTAGCCTTCGTAGCTAGGTTTTCAGGCATGAGGCTGAAACTTGGTAAAAAGGGTTATTCGGCTGGAGGGCATATTTTTGACTACCCTCATCCGGCAAGACTAGACTCTTTCGAAGCAATGCAGTGTGATGAGCTTACGCTTTCAACTTTCTGTTCACTTTTTCTTTTTTGTTCTAATCTGTGGACGGAGGATGGCGAAAGGACACGCCTTGCGTTTATTAAAATACATTTCCAGCGTAAGGGGACCGTCGGAGGAGGCGATGCGGCTGCCAGGCCTTCATCGCGGGGCTCCTAGTCATTATTACCGCGAGGTCGGTCATTATCCTCTAACCGAGGACGACGAGGCACCTCTCTTGCGAGAGAGTGACTTCTATCTCCTCTAACCTATCGAACGAACAGCCGCCGCGTCGTTTCAGGGTTGCGTGGTGTCTCGCGCCACGGACATGTACCCGTCCGCTTAAATAAGAGATGCGATAATGCCGAGTGGAAACCGGCGGTCGAGAAAAAGGGAAGAACCGATCCACCGGTCACCTCGCCGTCGATCCTCCCCCGAACTCCATTTGCCATTTTATTCGTTGTCCTTTCCGCGTTCGCATACTCGCTCGAGTAAGCACGCGAGGATCCACTCTCTCGTCGCGTCGTCAATATTGCAAGAAGCGTGCAAAGAAGGGCGAGACCGTTGAAAAGCGATAGCAGCAGCGCGACCGCAGCCGCCGTTATACATATTGTTAGCATCAACCCTATCGAAGGGCGCCAACAATTGAAACGGAAAGATTTTCCTTGTGGAAAGACGCGGGGAAATATTCATGCCCTAATAGCCTGGTGCGCGGCGGGACTACTATGCGATGAAAAATTGTACAGTGCACGGACTTTGAGAATTATTCAGAACGATTTTTATTGGATAGTGTGCTCGAAGAAGTTGCTGCAAGGTTGGAGTAGATGTAGCATCAAATTTTCTGAGCATACAGGGTGTCCCGAATTTAAATGACAAAACTTCAGGAGCGTGTAGAGGACCGAAAAATTAAGGCAAAAAGTACTCTAGAGATTTGATCGTTTTGGAGAAAATGGCAAAAAAACATGTTTTCATTTTTGTACTTATTTATTCACATTTTGCATTTTGCACAAAATGTTGCACTCTTGCAGCAATGCAAACATTGCATCTAGCACTGACTTGAAAAATTGTAGTTAAACATTGTTCTGGTGATATTTGGTGCACTGCATCTATAATTCGGTCTCTTAATTGCTCTCTTGAATTGATTGGCGCCGAATAAACTTTCTGCTTCAAGGTTCCCCATACGAAGAAATCCATGGGTGGCATATCAGGTGATCGGAGTGGCCAAGGTACTATTCCTCCACGTCCAATTCATCGTTGTGGATAATTTATATTCAGCCAAGCACGAGCACCGATTTTGCGATTTTTTCCAAAACGAGCAAATCTCTAAAAGACATTTTGTCTTAGTTTTTCGGTCTCCTACACGCTCCTGAAGTTTTGCCACTTAAATGATGGACACCCTGTATAACTGAAACATCATACAATGAAACGTATTGAATTTTTAACGAAACCTAATGCTTTACAAAAAACTGAACACACATTTTCCAAGAAAGAGACATATAATTTCGTACCAAGCAAAAATTTGTAGGATATGTCTTAGTTTGGAACCGGTGGAAGGAACGCAGCCCTCGGTGCTGCATCTCGAAGCCGCGTTCCACACGACGCGACGCCATTAAATTTCCATCAGGTTTCCTCCTCGACCGCGTCCTCCAATCAGCAGGGTCTCCGGGCACTGTCAGTGGACGAACTGTTTGTCAGTGCAACGAGGGGACGAGCGATGATTACAGGGGGTTACACATCGGTATCAGGAGACTCGTGGATAGATAATGTCGACGACAGCTCGTTAGCGCCGCGGTGCTGGGGTTGCAGTGACGTCGCGACGCTCGATACTCGATAACCTGCCCGCCGCCGTTCCGTGGGCGTCCGTGTTCGCTTTGGTACAATGCCAATAATGCCGATGTGTACGCGATGTCCGGCACAATACCCGTAATAGGAGAATTAATGCGTGTTGTGTGTGGTCGCATCGCGGCGCCCTGGGGGGGCCCGCGAGATCCGTGATAGCATTGTCCGCGTAGAATTCCTGCGTGCAATTAATTGAACCCGAAGGACGTGCCTCGACAGCACCGACATTCCCCGAACGACCCCTTCTTTCTACGCCTAGATCAAAGATGGAGGACGCTTCCCATTTCCCAAAATCGGGTTCAAAGTACAGTGATTTCAGAATATTCATCAAACAAACTAGTCAATTAACCCTTAACACTCACCACTAAAAATTGCACATACCATTATTCGCAATATTGTTTACATTATTAAATATGTTGGTATCTAATCAAGTACTGCGCATGCATTGTTGTATGAGCAGACTGCAGATTTTGAAGGATTTATGAAGAAATTGATCGAGTGAAACATAAGACAGTAAAAGATTAGAAAAACTTAAGAATATTGTGATGTTGTTTTCAGTGCGACAAAGTCATTAAGGGATGAAATCACAATCAATGCAGAACATTGTTATTTCGCTTAAATATCCGCAGTCTATATATGAGGTATTGTATCAATTTCATATCTGTAAAATGGAAAAGTTTATACACAATGGAATTATGTTAGGTCGGAAGAAATGTTTAATTTTCAAGTTAAAATAGTCCCGACTCCAAAGGGTTAGAAAATTGTCGACCTTAATGATTACCATATGTCTCCGTCTTCTTAATGCGGGTAGATTAAAGATTGTGCCTCGAACGACCCCTTCTTTCTACACCTGTATCAAAGAGGGATTTTATTTTCTAAATTTGGGTTGAAATACCAGTCCAGTTGTTTTAGGGATTTCGTCAAACAAAAGGTCGTGGAAAACAACGGCGATAATTAGTGCAGAGCCGTGGCAAACGGAGGACAACGCGGAATGTTACAGGGCTCGCTGTAGTTGCACGTGTAAGCACGTCGACGATCATTGCGCCACTCCATCATCCGCGTCATTAATACATTGCCGGTGACGTGCTGCGTTAATCTTGGCTGCCACGAAAAACAATCGACTGGCTTTATGGAAGTTTCAATGTATCTCCGCTTCGCGGAACGACTGGTGATGTATTCGAGACTCTGCGTACAGCATATATCTATTTTCGTTCTCGAACGCTGCGATCTTCCCTTTCGGTTCCTCTTGGCAAACGTCGTCGTGGGGATCGCGCAAGGTGAGACACGGAGTCGTCATCGAGTGGGAGGACACGCGTGGATGAATCTGCCTAAAATCATTGATTTACGCTTTCACGCATTTCATACGATATTTCCGTAGTAATCGCTGCATATTTGCTCGAGGTGTGGGCACTCGGATCCTTGCGATTTTCAAACGCGATGGGTTTAAATTGTCGTTTCCTACGCGTAAATCAGTGAAACCCGAGCTTGAACTTTTCGTTTCCGTGAGAATGCGCTTGGGGCGCTCGGCTTGTCATTCTGATGCATTGCTGGCGTTGATTTGCAACGGTTTGGGAAACCTTCGTGTGTGAGGATGTGGTATGAACATTTTTAAGTAAGTTATGTGCAATTTAAAACGATTCAAGAATGTCGATGTACTATTTTCAATACGTCGTGAATTATCAATGAAAAATATTCATTTGTACTTGTCTTCTGTAATGGATGCATAAAAATTTGATATAAACTTTGATACCAAGCAAAAACCTTGGGCCGGTAAGCTGCAAATGGGAATGAACGAATAAAAGGCAAGATCTTCGTTCAGGAAGGACGGTGTATTGGTCCGAGTTGTATCGAAAAATGGGAAGAGATGACGTCGTGGATTCCCGGGCAAGGTAGAGAGTATGTCAAACTCATCGGAATCGGTCGAGGATCGTTTGGCTCTGCTAACGAGCATGAAATTCGAGGGATAAAAGCGACAAGAGTCACGGGAAGCGTCATGCAAGGTGCACAAGGGACAGCTCCGTCATACGCTTAGGTGTGTACCTATGGCTTTCAATTGCGACTGGTTTAACGAGCAGTTAGCCATACAGCGTTATCTGATGGCGTCTGCGGCCAGCCGGTGTGTGACACCGTCGTGTCATATCACACGCTTGTCGCACTCTCGTGACTGTGCGTCGTCGTGGCCGTCCGCGACATACTATTTACCATGCTATAGTTGGCGAGGAGTGCGCGCGCGCGCACGTGCGACACGCTACGCGCCGCCCACTTCGTGTCCCGTAATTACCGGCGACAAAGCGACCGGGCCATCAGCATAACGTGACAACGGAACGAGCTCTTTCTACACTGCGATCCGCCACGCACCACGGCGACGAATTAATTTGCGAACGCGCAATTTTAGCGATTACCATCTGCCGAGATTTTTTCCAGCCGCCGCCGCTGACACGAAACCTCGCACCCCGGAAAATCGGCTTGGATTGACGGGGGCGTGGCTCGAATTAATACTGTACTGCCTGGAAGACTATTAGGATCATACTCTGTGGCGAAACTGCACCCTACACTCGCATAACACGGTTAACACTTGCGCTGTCACGTCGATGATATATAGACTGCGCGGATTTTACTGTGCAGTAGAATTGACATGGTGGAATTCAAAACCGTAGGAATGGATCTATTCAAATTACTAAGGGAACGATTTCTTTTATATTAAATGAGAAAATAACACGTGCGTCCGTTTTGGAGTAACTTGGTCCTCAACGACCACTAAATATTCTCTCTGTAATCTTGTACGTAACAACTGCAAATTGATTTTCCCACAATAAACCTATAAATATTTCCATGTATAAAGTTATAATATTGTGATCGAATGTCACAATCCTTGTCGCTAATGACCTTGATGTTGATGCGACCTGAATAAATAAATAAATTTTTTAAAAACCACTAAATATTGCTACACTATTATGCTATGATATACCACGGATACAAACGGATAGAAAATATTTTTCAACCATTATTATACGGGAAGGTCTAAGCCATGGTTCAAACACAAACGTTTTTCACGAGAATACATTTTAACGATTAATCGATGCAGAGTTGATCTTTATGGTCTTAAAGCATCTTTTGTTAGGAATTGTTAGTGATCCGAAGTGTGAGTGTGGTCACAGCAGTCAGGATATAAATCATATCGTTTGGCAATTTAGCCGATTCGATCGAGCTAAGTTAACTCGACAACTGCAAAATATTCAACTTTAGTTAGTCTTACGTATAGAAATGATAGTTGCCCGACCCAATATTACGGCTTATTTTCTCATTTTCAATTTCCTAAAAGAATGTAAACTGCGAATTTAATTTGAGTCAATATTGTCTATATATGTTTGAATATGTATTTACTGTAATGTACGGTTGTGCAGCAGAAATAGATCTCAGTTGAGGTCTAAGATGCTGAATAAAAAAAATTCTTCGGATACAAGGTAGCGTTCCTCTGGAAGAATTTATAGAATCGAGCGACGACCTTCTGGGCTGACAGTAAGAGAGCCCGAAGAGCCTAGGAGTATAGGGTATCGTGCGTGCGCGATCGCGTACTCGACTCCTCGACAGGGAAATATTCTGACGAGGCCAGGAACAAGGGAACCCGCGACATTAACGAGCAGAATCGATCGGGCTTTACGGTGTTTACCTCTGGCCCGAGCCCGATGATGAGCGGCCCCGTGTACCGCGGGATTTGCATAGGTCGAACACGAGCCTGAACCTCGACGCTCTTAGGCTGTTAGGCTCTTAGGCGTAGCTCTCTCTGCGCCATCAACATCAACCGGCGCGGCGCACAGTGGTCCGGATCGCAGAATTTAGTGACATTTGACCCAAAAGTCGACTTTTCGAAATTGAAAACTAATCAATGTGTATTGCTTTGTAAATGTCCACAGACCTCGAAAATGAAGTAATTAATGAAATTGAATACATATTTTAGCTTCTATGATCATTTAAAGTTGATCGTTTTGAAAGTAGCATTATTCACCAGGAAAAATTGCTTCAGTTCTTTGCGATGTCCTCATCGTCTCGTCCCATATTTTCTCTTAATTTTTTTTGCATGATATAGAGCATTCATTTCCAATAAGAAACCATATATTTTTTTAGTAATAACTAATAATAATATATTTAAAAAATAATGCTGAATGATACATGACAGATTTAAAAAATTTTATATGTTTATCAGAGGAGATCTTTTTTATCTCAAAAGATCGCAGGCTCTAACAAACAGGAATATGTTCGGTACAACTTCCTTTAAATAACCGTACAAAAATCTTTTCCTACCTCGTCCTACTTTAGAATTTATAGTTGTTTAAAGCTGACAATGTCGTGGCGACCGCGCGGTCGCCGCGCGTTGGTCGTTGTGAAGCGCGAGATAACCGAAGAACTCTTAGCACTGAAATCCGAACTCTAAACATCCGAAATGGTTATATTTATATTATGCCTTTTCCCAATGTCTAACTGCATCAGTCGGATCAGAACGATACAAGAGAACACAGTGAGAGATTCGAAGCATTTTCTTGAAAACCGTATGCTGTTAGCCAGTTTTCTTCGTTGTACTTTGTTCATAGTTTATGTATTTATTTGTATAGTTTATGTGTGTTTAGTTATAGTGTATTTGTTAGTGTATTTGTTGTTGTGTATTCGCGTGTTTAATTAAGATTATTACATTTATAATGGAGGCTTTCCGAACAAATCAAGACTTGTTCTACATTTTAAAGAACTCGGATAAAGACTTAACTGATAACATATTTTTATGTAAAAAGATATGTGAAGTACTGGATGTTTCACCACAATATTTTAACAAACTGAATGTCAGTTTAAACAAACTATGTTGTACCTTAAAAAAGAAATGGATCCAATCATGTTATATTGAATCTAAATTTCTTAATCGCAATAAAAAGTGGTTAGAGAGAGATTTCATATATCCTACTGGAATATTATCAGAAATCCCATCTTCGTCAAACATATCAGTGACATCAAACACATCAAGATTAAAATCATCGGCAGTGCACACTTATAAAGGAAAGAAATCATATTCGAAATGGAGTATTAGACAAAGAATACGTAGAACGCGATATTTAGTGAATAATTATGATTTAGAAGAGTTGTTAGATGCAACAAAAATGAGTTTTAAAAAGCGTGGAATGCATAAAAAAGCACGTTTTCTGCAATACTTACAGGATAACGAAGAATCACGTTTTGAAACTTTCTTCAAAGAAAACTGTAGGTCTAAAGCAAAAGCTTTTACAGTTGAGAAAGCATTGACCATATCTATTACTGCTGATCTTTCGAAATTTCAGTACATAGTTATTAGAAACGAGTCTATTAATTGTTAAAATAATCTGTGGCCATCGTACTTCCAATTATTGAAAGAAAAGAGAAATTGCTACCCACCAAAAGACACCATCCAAATAACAGAAAATTACGCTAAAGTGGAACTACAGAGTTTGTTAAACCACACAACACGTAGAATACTGAAAAGTATGCAGAACATAACACAAAATACAAAACTTGTGCTTACATGCAAGTGGGGTTGTGATGGAGCTTCATCTCTACCGAGATATAAACAAATTCAAATAGATAAAAAAATGAATGATGACAGTATTTTTATTTCAAGTTTAGTTCCACTAAAACTACATGATAAATTAACCGGACAAACTGTATGGCAGAATCCTTGTCCATCCTCCCCATGGTTTTGTAGACCAATTAAGTTCGAATTTGTCAAAGAAGATCAAGTGATAATCGATGAAGAAATTGACCGGATTAATAATGAAATTAAAAATTTAAAACCATTAAAAATAAACTATGTAACTATAGAATATGTCATGACTTTAACGATGGTGGATAATAAAATATGTAACGCAATAACAAAAACAACTTCCGCAATGCGTTGTTATATCTGCAATGCTACTCCGACAGAAATGAACAATTTAAAATTAATCAATGCAAGACCATGCAATAAGAACAATTATTCATTTGGTCTATCAACACTTCACGCATGGATTAGATGCTTCGAATGTCTTTTGCACATAGCATATAATCTAGACTTCAAAAAATGGACAGCAAATACACAGGATACTAAAAAATTAAGAAAAGAGAGGAAAGAACACATTCAGACACAATTCAAAGAGAAAATGGGTTTATTAGTTGACTTTGTCAAACAAGGCTGGGGTTCATCAAATGACGGAAATACCGAGAGACAATTTTTTTCCAACCCAAAGCTTTCGTCAGAAATAACAGGAGTTGATATTGTATTAATAAAAAAATTTCACGTTATACTTCAAACAATTTCCTCGCCTTATGAAATAGACACAGATAAATTTGGACAATACGCACAAAGTACAGCAAAATATTTTATTGACCACTACGGGTGGTATTATATGCCAGCCTCCGTTCATAAATTATTAATCCATGGAAAGGAGATAATACAGCATGCATTACTTCCGATTGGCCAATTATCTGAAGAGGCTCAAGAAATAAGACACAAAGATTTAAAAAAAATTAGAAGCAAAAATACTCGGAAAATTTCTAGAATCGCTACAAATGAAGATACACTGCACAAATTGTTATTAACATCGGACCCACATATTTCGGCAACGAGAATAAGATCTTCTAAGAAGAAAATCAAACAATTAAGTCCAGAGGCTGAAGAATTATTAAAAAAATAAAGGAGACAAAAGCCAGCTACTTCTTCAACAACAAAATGGTAAGATTAATTAGTATACTTCTTATTTTATCAATTAAAAAAATATTAATATTACTTTTGCTCAGCAATATATATTTGTGACGTTAGATACCGTGCTTAATAACTTGTATAACTGTACATGTTATCAAAAATTTTAATAACATAATTACATTATATATAAAAAATTATAAGATTTGAATTTCGAACTATTATACAATGGTTTTAATAAGGAAAGCAACTGATTCAACAACTAAATAAAAGTTTATAAAAATAATTAATTAACAAATTAAACAAAAAATATTTTCTAACATGTATGATTAGAAACAGATTATTTTACAATATTTTTTAGTTCAAACCCCATTTCAATATCTCAAACGGTTCAAAAGTTATACACAAATGTCACTAAATTCTGCGATCCGGACCACTGTGCGGCGGTAGCGTGTCCCCTCTTGAAATTGATGCTTGTCGCGAAATTGCATCGTCCCGAGCGTAATGCTCGGTAAAACGCGTAATCAACCCCCCCTACAATATCAACTGATAAACGGCCAGGGGTCTAACGACGCGATGGCACGTCACTTTCTTTCGGCCCACCGGGAAACCTGAGGGTCTTATCCGCGAGTTTGATTGAGGCATCGAATCTCTCAACGTTCCCCGAATCATCCAGTTAAGGTGCATCATTGTATTCCACAGTATTCGTTCCGTAACTGCCCCCATCTCATCCTCACCACTCGGGGAACTACTTTGGAACCAGTCAAGCGGCAAACACGCTCGATGACCGGACTAGATCGGGTCGAGTATCGGCGAGACTCACACCGATGTAAAAAAATGTTAATAACAATTTTTATATTTTATACACCTTGTAAAATACTTTCGTTAAAGTTGCTCGGTTTGAACAAAAATAAATACAAATATTAGCTCGTATAACGCAATGAATATTCGACGTTCCCGCGTTTCTTTGAAAAAAAAAAACACAGAAGATCGGTACCGCATTCTTGGATCAGGGTAAATTGATATTATGAAAATCAGCGTAAGTACGTCGGGGGCAGAAAAAGACCGGATGGAAATTGCGATCGATAAGAAATGTCCGTCGGTCGCCAATTTGACCCGGAGGACCCGCGGTTCGTACGTAATCAGTAATCGTCGCTTAAGAATCATTAAACGGGCACCACCGCGTAATTACAGCGTCGGGACAGATTGCACGTTACGGGGGAACCGTGTGGTTATCGATTGCGATCGGCCAAATTGATTCGGGGAGCCCGATCGAACGAGCCCTGATCGTATTTCGCGTACCGAACGAGAGAAAGAGAGGGACAGAGGGATTGGCGAACTGATCGAAATCGGGACGAAGACATCTGTGAAACGGATCGGCGAAATTTATGCGCGACACAATGATATATAATTCCCATCGGATAAATTAGGGGACACGTCGAATTACATCGTCTGCAACCGCGGTCCAATGAAATACGGGCAGAATTGCGAAATCTCTGCGAAACCAACCAAACCAGTGCCGCGAGATTCAAGAACGTTCCGCGTGAACTCGGAGTAAAACGAGAATTGAGTCAGATGTTACGTACAGTTGCTTGAAAAAAAACCTGACTCTGACATATTTACGTGTATAGTAAAGTACATTATTGTCATAGCTTCCTAGCATCTATAATTACATGTATCAATTTACAATTGACAATTACAATTTACATTAATAAGTAAATTGCGGATTTTATACATTGACGATAGAAGTGAAGAGAAACATTAAAAGCGTTTAAAAATACTGATGTACCATTTCCAACTGACTAAGATGATTAATGCAGCTGATTTTTATTTTGCATAAAAACCCGCACTGAGGGTAATTCATTGTTAAAGGCGACTTTGCAGAATCGTGAAAATTTTAACAATAATCGACCGTTGAGAGTCTCGTCTGCTCCGAGTGCGTACAATGGTTCGCAATAGGATCGATGGAGCAGAGATCTCTATTATTACCTCGATCAAAGGATGGCCCATATTCGTCTGTGGCGCCTGCAAGAATAATTACGAGCGTCGTTGGCTACTTTTAGAATCGCCTCGAACCAAAAGAAGGGAGCCATCCCGTTCGTAGATCACGATTATGATCCAGGCTCTCTGTGAACTCTGTCGTGGAGCATCGTCGCCGAGGGGACCCGTGATTAATTCGAACGCAAATATTTTTCTCCAGCCCGATAAGATCCATGCGCACCGTTCACTTCCAGCTGAATGTTCCAGCTGAGCATTCAATGACTCCGTGGTATGGAATTCGAAAAATCCCGCGGCTAGTTTCCCCTGTATCGTACGAAAATAGTCCGCGTACACGTGGCTCGTGTGTTCGGATAGCGAAGGTGCGATCTCTGAAGACGCTTTCTTAAAATTGGTAACAATTAGATGTAAGACTTGCAAAACAGTCTAAACAGAGAAATTAATAATAATATAAAATTTTTATTTCGTGTAAATATCCGCTGTCTGGCGATCATTATAAGGGCTAATTAAGTTATTCTCTGATTAGTTCGCTCCATTATCTATTTCCACGGTCAGTAAATATCTTGAATATTATTTAGAACGTGTACACATTTGACAGTGGATTATCGAGATTTGTAAAAGGATTAGTTACATCGTGGAATAACTTTGTCGCGAAATAGGAGTGCGTGAACGTAGATACGGACGTAAGCATAAGTGGGACAGTGATCGCGTGAAACGTGTTCTTGTCGAGCAAGGCCGCGCAAAGGATGCCGGTTGCGATCCACTGTAAACGATTTGCTCGTAGAATGGCCGCGGTAAACAGAAAATAACAGAGCGCCGAGACTAGTCGGCTAGCCGGCGTTAACTCATCGAGTTTAGGAGTTTGTTATTTCGGTTTTGCCGTTAACTCCTGCTAGCCGACGACAAGAGACGTTCGCCAGACCACCCTGGAACCACCCTGCACCGGCTGATCGAACTTCCTTTACCTCCGCCGGTGAAACATAAGCAAAACATGCGATATTGCCACGCGTGACGCAACATTTTCACGTTTACCGCACGGTCTCGGAAAATCTGTCGGTCTGATAAATAAATCTGAATTTACTGCCGATTTTAGGAGGCTTGTCTGCTCTCTGCTTATCATTGGCTTCGTGATCTATTGATCTACGGGATTATTCGGTGCTTCCCATGTAGCTCTTACTTTCAATGATTGTACCAGAACCTTTTCATTTGGAATCAGTATTTTAATCACGATCGCAGCTTTTTACGAACTGTTTTATGCAAACTGAGGTGAACATTAAGCTTCGTTTTATTCCAATATTCCGATTCGTGTTTTTCCTTTATGGCAGATTTCATACGACGCAGCTACAAAAACAACACATTTCAAATTTCAATAAAGCTGTTCCGTTTATCGTATTCATAAATCCATTAAATCCACAATAAATTTACAAACACCCAGCCGGTATGCATGTAAATACCAATTTTTAAATAATCGAGATTTTACTCGATTTTTTTATATTCTGTCGAATGCTTAATTCAATAATATTATTTTATCAAAAAATTAGAAAGAAGCAAGAAAAATAATTAGCGACGTATCGAGGCCACGATGGTTCAATCAATGTAAAATCTCTTGATTTTCATTTCGCATAAATTCGTTTGTCGAAATTGATTTTATTAATTCAAATAAATCCTTCTATGCAAAAGGACATTTATGCTGAAAGAAAACGCGAAGAAGAGATGTCTCGCAGGATAAATCGCACGACACCCCGATCAAAAAGGGCTTAACGCAGGTGGCGGGCGCAGCATTAATGCACCTCGTTGCAGCGCGTTGCATCGGGCCGCGATCAGCATCGGATTCGCGAAGAATCGCGAGGAATTCGTGTCGCCCGGCCTGGCCAGGACGATCAAAAGGTCTTTACGTACCACGGTGAACGGAACAAGCCGTGGCTTCTTTTCATCCTCTCCCCAGGTTCCTCCTCGCGAGCATTTACAATGGACCACACACGCATCGGTCACCTTTCGCAGCCGAGTGCGCTTCTTACGGGGTCAGGGGCTTCTGTCATCTATCTTAGAGGGGTTCATATTCACTCGGTGACACTAATGCCTGGTCCCCGGTCACAGCGAGAGCTTTATCTGCCGGTTCAGGAACGCGGAGTCTGGAGAAACCCTTACCACTTTTTTCCACTATGAAGAAAGTGCGTTCGATGACAGGCAAAGGGTTCAAACTGTGTGCCACAGTTTTCTCGATGGGATGAATGATTATCCTGTTTTTAGGTTATCTGCGTCTATCTTGGTTGTAAATTGTGTGCTGACGAATTGAAGAGTGGTATGGCTCGAGGAGGCTCTTCAAACCACAGTTTTAGATTAGGTCTGTTTAAGGACGACGATCCTCCAAAATGTTCAGAATATTTTCTTCGGATATGTTCGATATTTGTGGAATTTGATAGTTTAACAATGTATTTGATACTTTTCAGGTTTTGAAATTAAAGGACGACGATCTTGTAAAATATTGAATTTGATAATTGAACAATGCATTTGATACCGCACCTTTGAGGTTCGTAAACGATTTCCTCAGATTTCATGAACCATGTCCTGAAGGCTACAAATTCGACACCAGCTTACTTTCCAATGAAATTGTACTTGTTTAAACAAATTTCCAAGGCCTGAACTTGCCCAATTCATACAGCAGTCTACAATTGAAATTTCGCTGATATCTGAGAGCCACGTTATAGTGTAGAAAAATACAGACATGGAGGTTGAGGAATCTGAAGCAAAATGTAAGATTGTTAATAAGAAGAATTGTATCGGCAGTGTTCTGTTACACGAAGACCAGTAACTAAATTTAGAGTATTTCGAAATAGAGAAACCTATTGAATAGTGATCACTGTGTGATGTTGATGTTACAGTGGCCGACATGGTTCTTCCAACCAGAACTTCCTCTCAGCACGCCACTGCCTACCACTCACGTGTCCAACGCCAGCAGTATACCTACGTCTTCGCATCTATCCTCCAGGACTCATTCTGATTTGCCGAAGGCACCGGACTCAGTCGACGGCACCAAGATCCACGGACAAACTCCAACGATATGCACGGTAAGTTTCTCCACGGACTACGCTTTTTTCAAGAATCCTCCAAAATCGAATATCTATACATTCCTTATCAGATCTGAATGTATAATCGCACCACAACGTTTAACAAAACAGGATCTTGAAACAATTTAAATCAATTCAACAGGCCGCGTATGAACATGGAAAGAACTAAACAAATTCGGAACTGCATATCCTCTCAATTAAATTAAATTCAGAAGATGCAGAACTAAATAAGCCAAACAAATTCGGAACAGAATATTCCCTTTGAACTTCTCCAGAAGACTCGGGTATAGAAGAAGCTAAACAAGTTCAGAGCAGGATATTTTCTTCAAACTTCTCTTAATTGAAAAAATTCAAAGCGGGATACCATTTCCACACATTTTTCAATGAAAAAATTCCCAGAAATGAAGGAAATTAAACCAATTCTGAATATTATCATCAAACATCTCTGAATTTAAAAATTCTGTATACTCAGGTATAGGAGAAATTGAACAAATTAGTGCAGGATATTATTTATCAAACTTCTAAATTCATCAAAAATTCTAAATAGTAAAAATTATTCTGCACAAATCATATATTTACAGTCAGAAAGTAATATTTCTAGTAATACAAAAATTGAAAAGGTTTCATTAGAAATTCCTCGAAAATTCTGAACGGTAAAACATTTTTAAAAAATTTATAAATATATTATGCTCGACCCATAAAATTATACGGATAAGAGATAAGTGCGCACGTCGCTGCAACGACCGACGCAAACAATTTCGGTCCTGCATAAAGTACCGCGCAGTATAATTATAACACTCGGAAGCGCCCGGAAGAATCCAATCTCTTGAATTTCTCCGTTGTCACC
Source organism: Lasioglossum villosulum (assembly GCA_963971365.1). Lineage (NCBI taxonomy): Eukaryota > Metazoa > Arthropoda > Insecta > Hymenoptera > Halictidae > Lasioglossum > Lasioglossum villosulum. Next base: position 5,501,662 of record OZ020497.1, on the reverse strand, counting down.
TGGCGATGGCGGCCACCTTGACGAAATTACATGTCGCCGAGGGAAATTGCCAGTTGATTGCCAGCCGGCCTGCGACGATCATGCGTGTCCGCAACGCGTATAGCCCGCGTCTTTAGAGTCTCATCTGGCCGTTTCTCGCGGCGTCTTTCACGTTCGCCGTGGATAAACTGCGCTCGTGTTTGCGGTTTGATTTTCTTAGATACCCTCCAGATTGATCCTCGGGAGATTTTACGGATAACTGTGCGTACCACTACCAGACGTAACGAGATTGGTCCCTAACTGAACACCGAAACTATCTGAACGGGAAAACGCTTCCTTGATGGAACGGTCAGTTGATTATATCCTAGTTTGAATTTTTCAATCAATGAGAAAATAGTCTAGTTGAAATTATAAATATCGGGTTGGGCTTTTTCATGAAAATTTAGTGATTTGGTTAACAGTAAACCTACCAAGCATTGAAAGTATCTGGCTAATATTGCTTTTGAAAAATGGCAACGCTATTGAGATTGTCTGTGTAATCTATATAAATAAAAATGAAATGTTGTCCGTTGGTAAGCACATCACTTGAGAACCGTTGGACCGATTTGGCTAATTTCTTTTTAATCTCGTAATAGTCCGAATAAGAGAGGGAAAAATTGGAAAAGTGCACCGAAAAATTGAAAATTCGGGAAAAACTAAAACTGCTTTTTGAATCATATATCAATACTTTAAGACAATATTTTAATAGGAATTTACATTACCGACGTCTGTAAACAAATTTATTGAAATTTGGACAGGACAATGTCTGTCGAGTCAGCTAGTTTTCAATTTTATAATAGATGCTTGGACAAGGAGATTTATTCCATTATTTCCCATAAATGACTTTTATAATTTCGATAATTGGAAACTATAAAACCGGTCACTTGACCGTGGTGGGTTTAGTGTTAAGATATTTGTTCATAGGTGTGCTCAATTATAAGTAGATTGCGGATTTGATCGTGAAGTAATATACTCACATCTTGACTCTATTTTCAACTTGAACTTATTAAAAATTCTACAGTTTCCTTATAATCGCCAGCCAGCTGGCACTATAACCGGAACACACGATCGTCTTCTTCGAAGAAAGCTGCCACGAACATGATCGTCGCAGACGATGAATTATCCATCGGCGACGAGTCACACGAGCGACGCTGTTCACCGAGAAATTATGATGTTGGCTGGTGTAAAAAGGGCGAGGGACTAAAACGTTACATTGAGCTCGATCTTGCGGTGGATAATTGCTACATGCGACCAGAGTTGCGTTCCGCGTTATAATAAATATTGATGGTAAATTTGAACTTTGTTTAAAGTCACGTTTTATAGCGCATGCAATTTTATGGAAAAAAGGAACGGCTGGGTAGAGACTTGTCCAACATCGCTATTCCGGGCGGTAATAATCTCCGCAATGTTGCGTTTACTCAGTTTTATACTGTAATTTACGCAGTTGCATATTTTCACTCGGAAAACGATATTTATAATTCGAACACTGAATACCGAATTCTCGAAAAATTACCTACGATAATTACATAAAAAATGATCCTTCTTATATGTATATGACAATTCACTTTATTCCATAAGTTTTTCACGGCGTAGCCAGTGATTTTTCTCAAGAGTGTTGTTCACGGGAAAAATTGTTCTCATCACTGAATCTACCGTATGTTCAAAGATTAAAGCTTTCTCTTTACAACTTGAAGTGATAACTTGACGTACGATTTTTGTTAGTCATTTTATCGAGTTTTGACCACGAGGCGTGCCGCCAACTTTACAGGAATATACGATGCCTATTTCTTCCGTAAAGCAGTGGGAAAAAATTGTACATCAATTTTGTGTGCAGTCATTGTAAAGCTGAGGCTTCGATCTTCAAATCCATGGAAGATTCATTCGCAAAAAAAATTTTTTCCAGTTTCTGGAGACGTTTGGAGTTGTGCAACTATTTCAGGCAAAATGGGTCTTTGGTTTCCCACTTGCTACGTCGCGTAAGAATGTTTTAGAGGAAAAGTTATGGCGTGTACGCGAACGCGTTTCGTGGGATCGTTTTAGACGGGAGCGTGCGTCTAATGGGCACGCATGATCTTTCACTCGGCGTTTAATCGACGTTTCTCCCTCGCGTCTAATTTGCGCGTTGATTTACGAGCGATCGGCTCCCTGTACATTCGGAACTGTACCAATTTCGCGATCAAGGCGAGCTGTCTTCGTCGGAGCACGTTCGCGCCGCGTGCTGCCTTTGTTCCGCGAATTTTTCACGGCTACGAGGTTACCTCGTCTTTGTTTCCAATCATATTTACCGTACAGTATACCCGTGTTATCGTTCTACCGGGCGAATCGGCAGAAAAGTCGCCGGAGCTCGGCGATTCGAAATGTTAGGTACATACACTTCTGTTGTGATTTATCGGCAAGCGTAACACATTCGTTTCGTGATTTTTCCCTCGTCGCCAGGTGCGGATATTAACGTTATAGCTTGTCATTGATAGCGGCGGCGAGCATGTGCACCGTTCGAGTGGTTCCGTGGCTTGTATCTGCTCGGATTAGAAGGAATATTACGATTGTATGGATACTTCATTCTTGCTTGAGCAAGCAGCGTTGACGGTGTCCCTATAGTGATTGATAGTCTCCCGAACAGTGCCTTATTATGGTCTTTCAGATATGTGTTTAGCGATCTTTTGTTTGAACAGTGAAACTGTGCATTAACAAATTTTTTAACGAAGCGAAACCACGATGGTTCTCAAGATTGAAATAGATTTTTCATTGACATTTTATCGAGCCTGGAACGAAAGCTATGGGTCTGAAAAATTCAATAAAAATTCGGCACTCCTTTAATATTGCGCATCAGTGTATCGCATTATGTCGGAGTATAGTGAACCGTGGAACAAAACCTCGGGATAAAATCCTAATCGCGTGCTCATAAAGAGTACAACAACGTTGCGATCGAAGACGGTCTTTCGATCTCGATCCTGACACAGTGCATACATACCTGGAGTTACGTGGTTCACGTGGGTAGCCCAACATAAATTATTCTTCGACTGTCCGTGGCCGCGCATTTAATTGTGACAACGAGATTGATCGATGCCGCGACTGCTCGGCCGGTACGCGCCATTAATATCGCGGGACACGATTTACGCGGCGGGATAATGCATAATCGAGAAACAAAAGTGCATTGAATGCAGCCAGGGGACTCGGGGACGGTGCGCGGCGTTATTAAGTATTATATTTAAATCATTTGCTGAATCGGGCCCGGTGCATCGGTGCTAACGAGGGGCCACGACAGCGGCTTAACGAGCCCGTGCACGCCCACACGGTTTTATCGTTTCAGGGGAAGCATCGGTTTCGATCTTGACGAATGACTGCGCCTCTCTCACCCACCGCTAAAAACCACCTCCGCCACTTCCACGAACCACCGGTAATGCCGTTGTGACAAACCTGTAAATTGAATATCGACCTGTGCTTGCTTGCCGGCCTTCTGTGTCATGTCCCCGGCCATTAAACCACCCTTGCCTTCGCTTTTACTAACCCGTCCTCCCTACGTAGAACCTCGAAAATTAGTTTCGTGTGCGACCAATCGAACCGATCGAACCGACGACGCTTTTCGAGGAATCGCTGGCCCACGGTTTACTCGAACCTCGGCGATTGCGTTTACCCGAGGCATGTTTTGTGCGAGCAAACGTTGCAGTGTTTCAATTAGATATACTAACCTTAACCCTCATACGTTCCTCAGACATAGCTGCATAAAAGATCCTAGAGTAATATTTCAACCCTTCTTACTTCACATTTCAAATCTACGAATTCTACGAAATTCTACGAATCTATGAAACCTTCAATTATAGTGTGACATGTCAAAGAAATACATTTTGCAACACAGACAAAAAGAAATCAATCGTTTTAATATATAATCGAGCAATTTTTATTATTTCCCCTTGGAGAAAATTATGTATGTACCTCAAATACCAATGAACAGGTGCATCAAATGTCAACACAAAATATTGAACAGTTTTCCAGGTAAACATTATCAAAGTTCGCGCGATGTCGGCCTCAGAAACCAGAATACAGTAGTGCCTCGTTCGTTGTACGTGACCGAAAACGCAAAAATCGAGCGAATCATAATCTCTCGAATTCTAGATTTTCTTTTATTTTTCTACGTAGCAATCCCCATCACGAATTCCGCGACCTTGAAGACCTCGTTGTAGTGGTCGCTAGTTTGCAACGAGCGAGGTCACTCCGTTGATTGGTACATCGCTCATTCATCTTATTCAGTGCCAAGCAGTGACCTTACTAAAATTCTGTATAAGTGTTCCGGGAGTAAATAATCCAGATGTACCAAAGAAGCTGCAGAAATTCGATATTTACAATTACCCTACAGTAGAGTAGCAAAAGTTAGTTGTGAAAAATTGAATAGTATACCAGTTAACACTTTGAGTGCCCACCAAGCAAACTAGAAAAGTTCCCGAAAATAAAAATAATTGATAGAGTAGGATAAAAACAAAATTAATGCATTAATGAAAGGGTAGAGACCGAAATAATTTCATACCTGTGAGAAAACGGGTCCTGGGAATTAAACGGCAGCTGGACAGATTCAGTAATTGGCTCGCGACCAATTTCCCAGCCTCCTCCGCAGCGCAACGCCCACGCTTTTGTTCTTGTTCGTACTGATCCTCGAATAGTGCGTTGCCGAGAGGCAGAGAAAAGAAAGAGAAAGAGAGAGAGAGGCGGGAGGGAGAGAGAAAGGGAGGTGGCATCGAGTATAAATTTGATATTGGCCAACGATCAGCTCGATTTAGCGCCGGCTAATTGTAGTTGGCGTGCCGAGCACCATAACGGAAGCTAATCGTTAACGAGCGAGCAGGCGGTATTGGTCGTTCGGCTGCAGAGAGGAAGGCGAAAATCGTCTCCATTAACGCCGTAACGAGGGCAAGTTTCGAGAATTCAAAAGAAAATAGCAGTGCGATGTAGGCAGCCCGTCGATCGAGCGCAAGAAGTCGGTTCGAATGAGAATGAGAAAACACCGGCCCTCATTAGGGGAGCAGTAATCGGTCTTATAGCGCCATTAGAGTATCGAGGCTTTCACGAACTGCGGATCTAGGTGCAAACAGTGCTCAAAGCTCGCGTTTAATCGCCTGTTAACCAGACCACGGTTTAACCCTTCGAGGACGAAGGTTTCTTTCTGTATGACGGATATTCCGTATGATTAGCAGACTCGATTTCTATGCTTTTGTAATAAATTGACCGTTGGAAATATAACAAAGTGAACGATCAATGCTATTTGTAATAGAATATACCATTACTTCGTCTTCGTTTGGAATCTGTCTTTGTTTCGAGAAACAAAGAGGGAGCGTATGGAGAGTTGAGAAAACCGGAGAAAAAAGGTGGCGAAAGTGCACCTGCGAACACGCGGCCGATATTTAAGGAGGCGCAAGTGCAGGGGGCAAATTGAAGACGTTTAAAATGAGAACAAGCCGGTCGGGGGCTTCGGGGAACGAACGATTTGTACATAAAACTGTTAATGCACGCGTTTCACGCGAGCCAAATCGAAAGAGCGAATCGCCTAGCTGTGAACCACTGCTTTGAGAATCAACATGGCGGTCACAGTCGACGCCAACGGTCAGTTAGAATGTGTCATTTGTTCTAAAACTAGACAATTTTTTCTCAGTCTCTGAATAATTCTCTCCGATTATGACTCCTTTCCCTGCACTCAGGAATTGGCTGCAGAAATTTGCTTTGGATCGGCCAATCTCCGGACGAAATGTTTCCACAGCTTCTGACATCTATTTCAGAAAGTCAGAACATTTTCTCGTCGTTTCCGAGTAATTTTCCCCGACTCTGACTGGTTCTCCAGCATCGTGGAATTCGCCGCAGGCTCCGCAATTAGTTCGTAGGCCCTAAAGGTTTTTCGTGGTACCGGAGGTGTCTATTTAATAAGACAGTCCGTGCACCGCGGTCGCTTAATTGCCGCTTAAATTCACATTACACGATGTCAATTACGATTTCATGGGGACGGATCTACGGTGGTCGGGTGGCTTGCAACCGAAAGGAATCTCGCTACCAGAAGTCGGCCAATAAAACGGAGACGGTCACGCAGAGAGCGAGGGGAAGAAAGAGAAGACGAGATAGAGAGCGGGGGAAAAAAAATCATTAACTAATCATTAACTGTTAACCGTTCGCTTCGCCGGGGCGACGAGAGATTCAAAGAGGAACCGACGCGGTGACGAGGCAGCGACGACCAGTGACCAACGGCTAATGACGATGACTTTTTGTCGGCACGGGAACCTTGTTTCTTTTCTTCTGCTTTTTTCCCCCTTTTTTGTCCTTTTTCGATTCTCCTGCCCAACCAGGCTCTGCTTTTCACCGCGCGCCTCCGACGGAACGACTTCGTCCCCATGAGACGCGATCTCTAATTACAGTTATTACGAAAATATTTCTCCGGCCGATCGGTACTTCCGTATTCGGCCGCGGCGCTTCTCGCTCTTTCTCTCTCCCTTTTTCTCTCTTTTCAACGAAGACCGCTCGCGATTACGAGCCGAGCTACGACGCGGTTTATGGATTCTCCTTTTATTGTCCGATGACGAGTGAATCCGATCCGGAGCACGCTTTGTACGATTAAACGAGCCTGGGAATCCAGAACGTTCTCCTGCGATTGTTCATGAAGGTATTGAAATGTTGCTCGTATTGTTGTTAACAATGTGCACAACAACGCTGTGAACTGTACGTAATAGGCTGAACGTAGGAGAGGCTGCCACGCTTTCGCATTGAAAGCCAATAACAACTTTGTTCTCGTAGAACTCGAAACAATTCATCTCTCCTTACAATAGTACATGCATACAGTTTAAAAAAGCAAAACCGAAAACACTGAAAAAATGAAAAGGTTATATCTCCGGAATGGATAATTTCTAGATTAACAGGTTAATACTTGTGTCAACAGATTTGTGACCTGGATCGACCGATCCGATAAAAGTACAGTATTTTTTACATAAGTAAACATCATCGGAATTATATCATACTTGGTATGATTTTTATTAGAAAAATGCCACAAACATGGTCAGCAAAGTCCCATAAAAAAAGTCCTTCTCTATTAAAAGTTAGGATGTCCTTCTCTATGTTCGGCAAAACTCACAGAATACTATCCCTGGCGTATAAATGACCCTGCGTAGACTCGTGTCGAGGACTTATATCGATAAAATACTGTATACGATTCCATTTGAAGAAACAAATTTGACCTTCAAGTGTCCTCTACGCCATTAACTTTGCGTTTATCCTACATGTTAGCCGAGAGTTATGTGGAGAAAACAGAGTGAACAGACAATTTCCCGATGCGCTATATCGTGCGATCGTTGGCGTGCACTGCGGCAAAATCCGATCTGCGGGATCGACGTCGGGAATCGCAACGATGCTGGCGCAGTTGTAACACGCGGGGGCGGTTCCGTCCGCGCGTTCTTTCTCGCTTTCTCCCTGAGAACGGGCGAGAAGTAGAGGCGAAGTAATTAGCGTTTCGAAAGTTTGGTTGGACTTGTCGTATCGCGCCGCGAAGTAGAACGGTCCGCGAGACCAAGTCGAGTCGAGTCGGGATCTAATTGCGCCATGGCGCGTTTAATTAGATCGTTTGCGCGCTGGCTCGCTCGCTTACTCGCGGGACCGCGTGCTGCCCTTCGTATCAAACTTGCCCTGTCCTTAGCGATACGGATCAGCCTTAATTCACCGTTCCTCGGCTCGCGGCATTAATCTCACTTCCGCTCCGCGAGGAACCACGCTAAAATTAGCGAGGCCTTATGATTCGCCGAGCATACGCGCGCCAGATAGGCATAGACGCTTCCACTGTTACGATTCTTAAGTTTTCTATAAAATACGAAGTACATAATCGAACATCGTAGAAACTTTTGTTTCTTGCAAGACCACAAATTTAAGGCAAAAAAACATACATTGAAACTATGAAGGTTATTGAATATCGTGGAAAATTTTGGATATTGATATAAAAACAAAATTATTGCAGATTTATGTACTCTTGCATGACCACAAATTTAAGGCAAAAAACATACACTGAAACTATGAAGGTTATTGAATATCGTGGAAAATTTTGGATATTGATATAAAAACAAAATTATTGCAGATTTATGTACTCTTGCATGACCACAAATTTAAGGCAAAAAACATACACTGAAACTATGAAGGTTATTGAATATCGTGGAAAATTTTGGATATTGATATAAAAACAAAATTATTGCAGATTTATGTACTCTTGCATGACCACATATTCAAGGCACAAAAACACGCATTGAAGTGATAAAAGTTGTGATTAAATACCGTAGAAAATTTTGACTACTAACAGTATTGAATTTGGATTTTCTTTACTTGAAAAATATTATTTATCTACTCTGAGTATCGTACCCACGAACATGTGTGCGAAATGTTAATAATAAATATTTGTAAAACGATGGTATCAGAAACCAGACTACCTCTGTAAATTTGAACTGATTAAAATTGATTGGAATGAACTGATTAAAAATTTTTCTTCATAATGTAGATGAAAGAGACCTGTAAGATGGTGTAGCAACTGTCTCATTGCACCGCTTTCCTCGCGGCGAAGAGTCTCCAATAAGCGATCGAGCGAGGAAGATAATTCGTTCGACGGGTCCTTTGATCGGGTCCCGCGCATCCGTCCTTTGATATCGTTTTCTCGGAAATAATTAACGAGCCACGATAAAGTGTCCCGAGCCGATGAAACGTCGTTCTGTGCGAGCACCATGAACGGACGCGTTCATGAGCGGACGGCGACATCCGAGCGAAATAACTTCTGTTAACAGACTGCGGTTTTCGTGTTCGAGAATGTTTTTACATTTACAGTGCTCATTTTCCACAATAACAGATATCCACAATTTTTCTAAAACAATTTTTTTTTTAATCGGAGAATTCATTCACGATACTGGAAATTCCATTTGTCCTACTATTCTGTTAATTGGGTCAAGAACTATAATTTCTACTATCAATACTCATTATTATATGCATTTGTAACAAAAATGTGTGAGGTCTATGTTAATATGATAAAAACATTAAAAGAATTTAAAAATACTGTTATCTTCAACATGTTAAAAATATTGAGCAAGACGAAATAAATTTCTATTTCACTCCACTTTGTTGCAATTCAAGTAGAACATTTTTATTTAATCTTTCCACGTTTTACACCCCTTTAATACTAAATTCAAAGCGTTCGCATCCAAACTACCGTGCTCATTAAATTATTGAGACGTTTTCGTACAAATGAGGTTTCGCCATTGCGATTACGTGGGTCGGTAGGATTGAGGATCGTTTCTTGAGTGCGAAGGAGGCCAGCGAGATCCGCAAGAGCGTCTATTAGTCGCGTTCCGATCTTGTAACGATGACGACGCTTAGCCGCGGCGTCTCCTAGGTTGATTGTGCATCATTTGTGACGGGAGGAGACGAGACGGCTGATGATCGTTCATGGGGGACGTTGAACCATTCCCCGTTCCATTGACTGATGTGCTAGCTAGCCGGTCGCTATGCTGATTCGAGCTTTCAGAAAGCATTCGAACAAGACCACCGCGAGCAAACGACGCGTCGTCGTCTCTGGTCGATCGAGATGGGACAAGTCTACGGAGATTATTCGAGCAAATTTATTAAACGGCATCTAGCATGTTCTAGGTGACGCTGAAGAACACTCATGCTCGTTGGACATTAAGGATTGGAATTCCATGTTTCGTTTTCACTGGGAAATTCATTTTTACCTCCGTAAACTCCCATTTACACCTTTCCATGCGTAGCTGACTTTGTGCTGATGGTTTATAAATGTTTGGTGAGCAGCATTGATATTATTTTGTGCTCTTTTCAGTGGAAAAATTAGCCAAGTAATTTTATATTGCTCTTCTTCAATATATAGTTCAAAGCTTTCTTCTTTATCGTACCAACCAGTTGCGACAATCGTCTCGTTTTTTGAAAAACTTCTACTCATTTCTAAATATCGATAGTACAGGTTCCTGCGAAAGACAACCGATCTTTCTCGCCAAAAAGAAAGGAATTGCTCTGTTGGAGGGAGTCTGGGTTGGAAAAGAGGATCGGGGACGACTGTTCGGTTGCTAATGATCCCCGGACTGGTCCGAGGACATGAATTACGAGGATGACATCCGGTTCAACGATCGAACGCCGGTGAAATCAGTACCGGTCGGTGAGCCCGTTCGCTCGGAGACCGCCGATTTACGGTACCGGAGCTGGAGATTGCTTATTAGGAAGCCGGCCGGCGATCAAATAGAAAGGCCAGTGACAATTTGATAGATTGAGCTTTTTGTCGAGGGAGTCGTCGTTAGGGCTGGCTACGGCGCACCGGAATTATTGGGTTTTTTGTACGACGACCGGTCGAATAACTAATAACGAGATGCGAGACGCTCTTGAACGCGTTGCGGCAATTCCTTGGTGACGAAAAACCGTCTTGGAAGACCAATGGAGCCTGATAGAGATGGGAAACTGTTCTGAATGGCGATTAGAGGTGCTAGAAGGCGAAACATTGTCCTGAACGATGTCTAGAGCTTGCCAGAGGATGAAAACCTGTCTTAGTAAACAACTGGAGGACCAGATGGTTTTAGAGGACAACTAGAGGACGAAACATTGTCCTGAACGATGTTCAGAGCTTGCCAGAGGATGAAAACCTGTCTTGGAAAACAACTGGAGGACCAGATGGTCTTAGAGGACAACTAGAGGACGAAACATTGTCCTGAACGATATCTAGAGCTTGCTAGAGGATGAAAACCTGTCTTAGTAAACAACTGGAGGACCAGATGGTCTTAGAGGAAAACTAGAGGACGAAACATTGTCCTGGACGATGTTTAGAGCTTGTTAGAGGATGAAAACCTGTCTTAGTAAACAACTGGAGGACCAGATAGTCTTAGAGGACAACTAGAGGACGAAACATTGCCTTGAACGATGTTTAGAACTTCCCAGAGGAGGAAAACCTGTCTTAGTAAACAACTGGAGGACCAGATAGTCTTAGAGGACAACTAGAGGACGAAACATTGTCCTGAACGATGTTTAGAACTTGCTAGAGGATGAAAAACTGTCTTAGTAAACAACTGGAGGACCAGATGGTCTTAGAGGACAACTAGAGCACGACTAGAGCCTGCTGGAAGACGACTGGTAAACTAGTAGTGGTAGACTGGTTAAAATACTCAAGTTTCGCGTACGCAACCGATGACGTATCCGAGACGTCATCGCAAGGCAAGAGGTTGAAGCGCTACTAAAAACCATAATAGCGCACAGCGTAATCCTCGCTGATAAATAAATAGACGCAATTGGCGTTCCGCCAGGCAGGGATTACGATCGCGATAATTCCGGAAACGGTGCGTTCCCTTTAAACTCGACAACAGTTCCCCGGTTTTTCCACCGCCGCCGTGCCGTAGATCAAGGGGTTCGTGCGAGCGGGGAATTCCGATTTTTTCGTGAGCTCGCGAAACCGTACAATTAGCTTAGGATCGACCACACGCGAGCCTCGTAAAACCAGCGTCGGTCCCCGAGAAAGATAGAGAGAAACGGAGAAAGACGGCAGGCTCTCTCTGGCTCTTTGCCTCGGCAATCAGCTCGCTTCTTCGCGCTGGATGCGCGACGATTAACCGCGGAAGGACAAGGACGAGAGCGCGCACCACGGCAAGCAAAAACCTAACTGCTAACGATTCGCGTCTGTCCTGCCTTAATGTCAGCGCTCGTAAATTCGGCTCGTTCTTCCGAGAACGTGGCTATGCTGTCTCGACTGTCTCTCGAGCCTTTTACTCTCTCGGAGCAGAGAGCTCCACCTTGCTACGCGGAGCCTAATTGATCGTCCGTGAAATGGAAATCTTTAGAAAACTGCCACTTGCACGTTAATTAGAATGTTCGGTTCTAATGGAAATTCGTTCCGTCGTAAATATCCGTGTCTTGTCGTTCCGACGATTTAATTTCTATGCTCCTCACGTTTCCCTAAAGGTGTACATTCACGGTCAAGTATATTGCCCAACGTTATTAACCGCGAATGGTAGTGATTGACTAATCAATACATGGTGAATTTGCGTAAACATCATGCTGCACAATAATTATTGCGCAATATGCTTGACCGTAAATGGACCTCTTAATAAGAACGGTGTTGGATAATTAACTTCCATTTTGAATGTCAAAGTGAAAAGGTCAACATATTTTTGATTGCGTCGTAACCTTCAAACTCAAGGTCTAAGTTGATTCTCAGCAGTTCTCTGACATTGATTTCCACTAACAATAAGCCGAGATTGTAGAATCTCGCTGTATAATTTCTATACACCCTGTACATCAAAGACAAATCAAGAACGTGGGCTCGGGAAAAGAGTTCCAGTAAATTTTGGAATGACCCGCGTGTGGTCTGCGATCGGGTGGAGTTTCCGGTGCGGCATTTTAATCGGCAGCATAGCCTGTTATCGCCGGTTGCGTATCTTTCGCAAGAGGATCGCGGAGTGGGAGGATGCGGAGGATGCTGGCCGTTTTTTCGCAGGCCGCGGCGTATTATTAATGGTGTCACGTATGCGTCGGCTTGTACACACCGTCTCATCATGGACAGTAACCCAAGGCAGCGGTAGATGGCGAGATTCCGCGGTTAGTGGAATTCTTTCCGGCGCTGCTGATAAGAAACTGGTGAGAGGAGAGGATACACGTCTCGGTGCCAGGACGAAATTACGGGGGTCGCCGGGCAAATTTAATAAAGCCCGAATTAATGTATCGCTGTTAGCTAACAGTGTTGTTTTCCATCACGATGTTCGCACGCGGGCGCGCGCTCCCAGTGCTCCGGGAGAACGGCAGCGGTCGCTTTCTCGCCCCGAAACTACGGGGATGCATCATCGGGCCCGTTAAATTACGCAATATCCCGTATTATTACACGCACGACCCCGATCCACGGTAGAAAAAGGTTATTAGCTAAAAGTGGAGCATTAATTCGTGCTCTTATCGGCTGCATAAACATCGCCGAACGTGACCGACATGCAAAATGGCCCTGCACACGGAGTATAGAAATTACATGTCGCGACTATCACAGCGAGATTAATGGAAGAAAGTTGCCGCTAAATTAAATTTAACCTTAAATTTTAAGGTCGGAAGGTCAACAATTTTTTTCGTTTCTTATTTTTATGTTTTTGCAACTTTTTCCGCAGGATATAGCGCGTGTACGCGAAATGTCCGGTTCCTTGGCCGTAAAAAGCTCGGTCCAGCATCGGTCTGGCAGCGATTCGTTACAGTTTACGTTTCGGAGTCCATCGCAAGGAATTACCACCATCAACACGTCCTTCGATCGCCTTAAGTAGCCCGAGATCGTGCTATTAAACAATTTCTCGTGGATTCGCGGTGCGAGCGACACGAAAAAGACAAACGCGGCTTCCTCTTCGGCGGGCGTCGTTTCAGGAACCCGGACGAGTCCGTTTCAGCCGGCAAGCTGAAATTAACCACCATAAAATTAACCGTCCGAGAGCGGCGCATCGAGGAGAGCTCGCCCCTCCGATCGAACCAGAAAATAAAGCGTTAAAAGGGTTACAGTCTTCGCTCGATCCTTGATCATTCTCTTTTTTTTCAAACGAACGAGCCCGTTCTCTCTACGCTTCCGCCCGGGAGTAATGGCAACTCAGCCAGAGGATTTGTCTTAGCTCTATACCCGCGCGAGTATCCGCGAGCATCTACCAAGTCATTCCGATGTGACCTCTAGAAATAATAACTTAGTATAATCAACATTTTTAACAAGTTTTAATAATCTTTTTTTTGCACATCATTTAAAAAAATCGTATATCAATTTTTAAGGAGTCTTTCTGAAGCTTCAGTCTTCAAGTGCACAGTGATTTCAGGTATGAAAAGAAAATGGTTTCACATCCACAAAGATTTTCACACAGTGAACAGAGAATGGTCCAGCTCTTCGCGAACCGAAGGCTGCGGGTAATGGCTGGCCGCGTGTATATCGTACTCTCGTCCACACGGACGCGAAGTCACGACCTACTAATGAATGATTATGCTACAATTTGCCCCGGGACGGCAGCTCTTGTAATTTATTAAATTACAGTGATTCGCGGCCGGGCTCCGGGCATCCGGTAGTCGCGCGTCCCCGTTCGCATCGTTTCCCGCTGGTCTTTTCGATTTCGATCGCGACTCGCCATTTTGCGAAAATGTGCCGCGAAAATCCAACAAAACTAATCCACCTCGTAAGCAGAATAACCTAACCTAAAACGTTGAATAACCTAGAAAAAACTTTTCAAAAATCAGTCATCGTGGCCATAGATTATCCAATTGATTTCCATCGACTCGGATACCGGCTCGCGTTTGATCCAGCGGGAGCAACTCGTTCTCGAAAGGAGGCCCAATCGACCATAATTGAAATAGGGTACTCGTGTAAACAGGGGCAACCTCGAGCTGCCATACTTGGTCATACCCTGGCAATAATAGGACGAAGCAGAAAACGATGGCAGGGGTTTCTTCTTGTTAGAAAAATAACGAAGCGGACGAAAGACGAAACACGGTGGTAGGGCGTCTTTGCAGAAGAAAGAAGAGAAGAGAGAGAGAGGGGAGGGTGTCGGTGTCTGGTGCTGCGGCGGGAACATCTGCGCCCTTAATTATTTTACAGATTTAGTAGATCGTTATGGCTTGTAAAATTACTGCCAATTTCACGCCCCTAAACTTATTTTATCCGCGCGTTAGCTGCCTATCGGTGGATCGCCGCAAAAGCTTTCGAAGGATATTGGGCATTCTTCCTGGGCTAAATTAATGGCCCCTTGTTTATGACTGCATCGGCACCGGACACGCAACGATTCCGTCGCGGATTCCCGTAAATACTCTCGATGATAATGCCGCTCTCCTTCTCTCCTCTCTCTCTCTCTCACTCTCTTTCTCTTTCCTCGCTCTCCCACTCTCCTTCCATCTTTTTAGTTCGCTTTCGATCCTCCTCTCGATTCGAGCACACCGACGCGCAGCGGACCGAAACCGTAAAAATGTGAACCAAATTCGGACTGGCCTTATTAGCTCTACACATTAGGGTCGTCTTCTTCTACTACAAAAAATAAATTTCCTTTCTTTCTTAGCAGAAAACATTATTGAAACCAGCGGGGCGCATCGATTGCATCATTCATTATTCTGATCGCATTGTTATTTTTTCAGAAAACGTTAACGAAATATTTGATACCATACAAACGGACATACGCACACACACACACACACACACACACACAAACATTTTGATAAAAATAGTCTAAAATGACTCCAATGACCATGAAACGTGAAGATCTGTTAAAAAATCGATTTTCGATTTTCGGGGTAATTACAATAACTTCCCTATGAATCGGGAAGTTAAATAAGAGTATCTAAATAATAATTCCAACATACGTACATGATTTCTAGTTTGTAATTCAGAGAATGTTTCAAGAACATATTTCCAATTGGTAGAAAATGTCTAAGGATGGTTCGCTTATCGGACAACATTATTGACAGACATAATTTTGAATAATTTTTTCGAGAACATTTTTGCAATGGGAAAAGAACAAGTCTAAGGATACGTTGCTTATAGGAGAACGTTGTTGGTTAAATTATTTCTTCAGCGACAGTTTTGCAACGGGAATAGAACAGGTACATGGTTAAGATGCTTGTAAGACAACATTATATGCATACTAGAAAACTGTTGCACGCCTCTCCACGGAATAAAGACAAGAATAAACGACACCGCTTCAGTGCGAATACATTCACGAAGTTATGGAGTTTGCTCGAAGTAGATGTCCAGCGACTTCAACTTCTAAACCGTAGTTTAATAGGTGTATCCGGTTTCGCGGGACACGCTGGCTCGAAGAATATCATTTCTAACTGAAAAAAATATAGCGCGACAGGGTTGAATGCCTTCCGCGTTCCAATTGCAACGCGGCGACAACCTGACAGTGATCTCGTTTGGAAATTCAACGTTGTACTCAGATTACACACTGTGTCCTGTTATACGGAAACTTATATTGCATATGCACTATTATTAGACTGCGGATGTTCGTGCAATTTTAAATTGAATTTTAAAAAAGCGAAATCAATACAATCTTATTTTCTGCAGTCTTCGTCTTGATACGTACAGTCAGAATGTAAATAAAAAATCATACCATTTAATATCTCCATCTATAAGTAAATTAGTGACATCAGATTATCATCATTTTCTTCTACCTTCAAAAACAACGGAATTATTTAGACGATCCGTTTTAAGTGCCTCACCCTGTATATTATTTCTTAAACTTTTCCCATAGACCGTTCCCCGTAAATTTTGAAACGCGATATCGACGAGGGCATTATCCATGGAAAAAATCGACTCGCGCAACAAATGAAATCCGCTCTGTCGGGTGTGTGGAAGATTTTACGAAGTTCTGGCAGCGAAATGAATCGGATCAGGATCGTGTAACCGAGTGCGGCGGCCCTCGTCGCTTATTAATATCGCAGCCGCTGCCGCCGGCGCGATATTCCGCCGCTATAAAACGCGCGAAACATTTGATTCGGCCGACCGAAAATCCTGTCGAGAATTTCGTGTAAATAAATCGAGAATCCGGCAGCGAGCCCGCCCTATTCCGCCTCGTGGAATTGCTCGACGCGCTAACCTCGAGTTCCACAAGCTCGGAATCGCGAGCACGATTAAGTCCGCGATGGGAAATCAATCCACGAAATTGCTCGATGACCCTCGTCCTTTTATTTTTCAGCGGCGCGACGAGCTTTCGTTTCGAAATAGTCATTGATCCAATTCTGTGTATGTTCGCTTTTCTATCTATTTGATAGGCGAACGATATCTCGAAAATGTAGAGTTACCCTGACGTCATCGGCAATCAGTACAAATTCTTAATACGCGCAATTTTAACCCTTTGCACTCGGAGTTATCTTAACTAGAAAATTAAACATTTCTTCTGATCTAGAATACTTCCATTCTCTATGATTTTTGAAATTTTATCGATACGAAATTGGTATAATACCTAAATGTTTAGTAATAGATTATATATCGATATATTGAATAATTCAAACAATATATATATATATATTAATTATTCCTCAAAATTTAATTAATTTCTAATTAATTAGAATAATTAAATATATATATATATATATTTTTTTTAATAACGTTAGAGCAATTTTTAGTGGTGCCTCAGAGGGGACAACCGAATACAAAGGGTTAAATACCCGATATTTTTCAAAATATGGTGATTGATTATAAAATGACAATTTCGTAAATGAAAAACGTGAGTGACCAAGAAATTCGATCGGACATTTCACATGCGTCAACCTAATAGTTGGCAGAGTATGAAACGCGCAGATCATTTATCGAGGGACTACCGCAGTGTGTGCAAGGGTTTCGAAGTAATTTTTTTTTCTGGCCTGTTAGCGATTTTTTCGGTGTCTAAGAGAAGCGAGCGAGCGGTATCGATCGATCAGCGGATCGATCCTTGATCGCTCAATTCCGCGGCGATCGACGTATCTCCGCTGAAAAACTGGGAGCCCAGGGCTATGGTGGCTATGGCGTGAAAAGGGTCCCGGGGAACGTCGTTGCTCGAGAAAATTACAGAGCTCATTGTTTCGTGTTGGCCCTCGGGACGAGCACCGGCCCGTTTCATGTTTCCCGCTCGTCTTGCCCGTTTTGCGAAACTGCGTGCGCGAATCGATCGAGATACAACGCCCGACCCCTTTGTTCTATGAAGACAACGAGGAGATGGTTCTGCTAACAGTCGTTGCCACTGTCGCACGAAATTGCGAAAAATGGAATTATGTTTTAACAAATCAGCTTTGGACTAAACTCGTCAATTTCTTTACATACTTTTGTAGGGTGTAGACCTTAAATATACAGAGTGTCTCAGCGGAAGCAGGCCACCTAAATGTCTCCTTTATTTTTAATAAACACGAAAAATATTTATGGCGTAACTTAAATGGTATTGGAGGAGAAATATCATAGAAGAACAATTTTTTTGTCATCGTTATTTTTGTAGCAGGAAACTTGTTTTTTTATTCCATTCTATAGAGGCTGAAAAAAGTTCGTTTGAATATGTACACACATGTATATTCTAACCCTAGAATTCTCCCAATTTTTCATATTTTTCTTTCAAAATAGGTTCAATCCTAGCAAGTACGTAACTTTAAAAATAAGCAACGAGAATTTAACTAAGAAAAAACATTTGTACTTTAAGAGTGTCTGCCAGTCCTCAACCTTCTTCTCAGGACAGCCAACGCCGTCTCCCAGTGTCTTGAAAGCGCAAACGTTTCGATAGCTCGGAAAGTTTACAAACCACCCCGGCGACCCTTCGAGTACCATCGATACTCGATGGAAATCCTTTTAAATTCCCGCAGAAGAGGGAAAAAGGGCTACGAGTAGCCTTCGAGGGCCGATCGAGACCCTCTCGAGGAGAATCGCAAGCCGAATACAGACAACCCGCGAACCCGATGCGAATAAATGTCGATATCAGTGGCTCGTGCCCTCTACCCCGATTTACTTTCATTGATCCCCACCGCGTAAATTATGATTCCTGCCGGTAATGTTCTCTGTCGCTCATCGAAATTCAATGGGACTCGCCCCATTCATTCGTCCGATCAATTGCGGAATCATTTTCTTAGTCAGGCGAACGTGCGATTCTAACGTGCGGAAATTTACGATTCTAAATCACCAAATTGTAATAAAGTTAATTAATTTAAAAAGTTTTGCAACATACTACTTGATCTAGAATTATTTATTAACCTAACAGTTTATTTTTTACAATCAAAATAAGCCTGATATTTTGATATTTTGTTGAAAAGAAACTGGTTTTACATGTTTACATTGTAAACAATTAATAAAAGAATATTTTTAACAGCATAAAAAAATCGACGTAATTCACCACAGTTTTAGGTGAATGGTTCCCCGTTTAGGATTTAAAATCGACAGCCGCATTTGGTCGACGACCGGGCTCGCAGGAGCGGCAGCCATCGGCTTTGGATCCCACGTGTAATTTCAGAGTTACGCTCATTGGCGGATACAGTTATTCGCTGATTACACGTCTCCGCGGCTTTTAAGAGTAATATCCTAAATATCAATTACCGTGGATTTCCTTCGCGGCACGACTTCCTACCGGTCGCGCGCAGTTCTACGCGAACCCGGCACACGAAGCCGACGCTAATTGGCCACGGACCTCTTAATGAAACCCGTGGCCCTATCTCTGGACGGGATCTGGAAAAGTCGCGGATTATCCGAGCCGGTGATCGGGTTCGGGAACGTAAATAAAGACGCTCCGCTACAGCGGATAACCCAGTTTAACCTGGACGATCCGTGACGAGCCTTCGCGATCCTGCGGCCCGATATGTTTCGCGAATTTAGCAAATCGCCGGAGAGAACGAGAAACTCGAGTGAGAGGGAGAGATCCTTAAGCTGTGTGTCCACAGAAGAGGTCCCTGATCCGAATAAAATTGCGTTTGATTATTCTTGACTTTAACATTACAAACTAGAACCTATCGAATCTCACCCTAATCGTTGTACATTGACTTTGGAACAATAAAAATGATTATAGTTCCCATCGATGCACATTGAGAGCGTCACACGGAACGATATACAGGGTGTCCCAAAATTCCTCCGACACCCGAAAATGGGAGGTTCCTTGGGTCATTTGAAATCACATTGTCCTTTACAAAAATGGCGTCCGCGGGTTTGTTTAGGAGTTATTAACGAAAAACACGGACCAATCAGAGCGCGAACTAGACGCGAGTTAGCACAGTCGGCCCGACGCGCCAACTGTCAATTGGCCGAATGTGTCATCGCATATCTAGATCGCGCTCTGATTGGTCCGTGTTTTTCGTTAATAACTCCTAAATGAAGCTGCGGATACCATTTTTGTAAAGAAAAATGTTGCTTCAAATGACCCAAGGAACCTCCCATTTTCGGGTGTCGGAGGAATTTTGGGACACCCTGTAGAGTGAACATTCGATCTAAGAAACTTCACTGTTGATTTAAATCTAATGCCTTGGAATTAATTTGTGCGGCAAGGATGAGAAATTTCGAGATGTGCACGCAGCTTTAGGACGCGAGACAAGTATCGACGATCCACGTAGTTACATTGTAGCTGCGTAGCCTGGGAAAATTCATGGGGTACACTTCCTCGTTTGATAGCGGCCGCTCGCAATTATCGTTTCGAGCTGCGCTGATCTTGGAATTGGCTTTTAACCCGACTCGTGGGATCTGAAAAATCATGTTGCGACGCGGGGATTCGTTTTTAGGGGAGCCTCGCGGCAGGATGCGCGTTACGAGCCGCCATAATTATTAATGGGACAGCATAATCGAGCCTGTTCCCTGAACGAGCTATCGTGCCGTGAACCCGTGCCAGTGAAATTCGCGACGATGTGCAGAGATTCCTCAATTTGGATGGGGTGAACGTAGAAAAGACGCCACGCTTTTGTATCAGGAGTAGTGACGTTGTTATCGTGGTAATTAAAACAATTTATTCTATTTTACAATAGTACGTCTATACGTATATAATTTTTAAAAACAAGCCCGATGGAAAGGCACGGCGAACAATACGCAAATCAGTGTATTGGCTTGCAAAAGCAACACGGAAGGTGGATCGCTAACGCCCACGCTCTCCCTCTCGCTCTTACTCTCGGATCCGCTGGGATCGGCTCAGAATCGGAGAAAGGGAGACGGAAACTGGAAGAAACGGCGAGAGATGCCCCGCGGCCGATTCGGCGTTTGTCTTTAACGAGGTGCGCAGCGTGCAGCGTGCAGCGTGCAGCGGAGGATGCAGCGCAGGTGTACGGTCCGCTTGCGCAGGGCGTGGCACTTCTATTCGTTAACGCGGACAGATTCGACGGAGGAGGTGCACACCTTCACGACCTTTTCAGTACCGCGATGTTAATCGACTCGCCGTGGGATCGATTCCGATTTATTTCGCGCCTAGATAATATGCGAGAACATCAACGGCAGGATTTCTCATTTCCGCGAGCAACGCCGATTCGCAGCCCTTTCCGATCGAGCACAATGGTATTGTTCGAGTGACGATCGAACGGTGAGAACGTTGCGTTCACCTCTGCACGGGGGAAGGTGCGTTGATTAGGTTTTCTAATAATTACATTCGACGAGGCCCCAACTCGCAAACTCCGGCAGCATCCCCAATAAAGTCGTCGAACCAAGTGGCAAATCGCGAACTTCCGGAGCATCCCCAACGCACGCTGCACTTTCTCCGCTGGCGAGAAAGTGCAAGGATCTAACGAGCGGCCAGGGTCCTTGCGTGGGAAATGCATCTTCGTCCGCTCTCGGCACGGAGCGGATCGACGCGTCGAAGAAGCACCGGAGGAGATCAGAGGCCCTCCGGCTAGAGATACTGGCAGGGTGCTTAACGAGGCAACGTCAAATTCTTTTTCTGCAGCTCGACGCAATTAGACTCTGTCCCGTTCGACGCGGAGGGACGCGCGAAGAGTAATGGCGCCGCCGCTAAATTGCACGTGGGTCCGAGCTGTCGAGCTTCGCTCTCCCTCTCACTCTCTTTCCCATTCTCTCTCGGCCCGGTCGGGTCTCTCGGACTGTCGAACGCTCTGCGAAAACGGCAACGAGGCCTCAAACCGAGGCCTCTCCTGTCCGATCTCATTTTTCCACCGTGTCCCGCTGACAAATATCCCCAGCCATACGCCATACGCTTTTTCCGACCCCCGTTAATGGCTTCGTTACCCATGCATCGCGCAAATACTGTTACCGCTTCTTTCATCGGCTCTCAGCCTCGCCAAAAACAACCAAGTCTCTTCTTCCCGATCTGCACTTTATGTCGATCCTATCTGGATGTTACGCTGATTTTTCTATCTGGAATATCACCTTTCACCCTTCGAATCTGGGTTGCCAGATTAAGACTCGTGTCTCCCCACTTTACCGTCCCCTTACACGTGTCGCAATGTCACGTGACCAATCCGGTGCTGGCAGAGAGGGGGTAACTGCAGTTTTCTCCAATTTTTAATATAAATTAATATTTTTAGAATCATTTTTTGGATGAATTACGGTTGACGAAGTCATACATGCTCAAAATTGCTGATAATTGTAATAACAATAATAATGGACGCAACGTAAATTATTGCTGTAGGAAGTCTCTTTAGCTGCGTCTTAAACTTGCGAATAAAAATAAGAATTTTTATGAACCAGCTCTCAGTCTAATTATTCTGTATACTTATACTTGAACTTTTCCACCAGACGGAAAGTCTGAGAAAGCTGGCCCTCGGCGAAGCAGCGTTGTAACAATGTAAACTCTTCCTCTCTGGGCTTCCTCCTTGGCTTGACTATTTCTTTTTTCCTCTTTTTATACTCCGGAGTTTAGATTTTGCATTTTTTATTCGCAAATTGTACACTTCTCCTAGAAGAAACATTTCTGGAGAACAGGTTCGTTCTTTCTTATCTTCTTTTTTGGAGGGAGTCGTGGAGAAATGGTTATTATTATTGTACTATTTGTTTTAACGAAATTATCGTTCGAACATCGATTTATTTGGATGTAAATCATAAAACTGTGGGATGTATATCGATCGATCTTTCTCCACAGTAAAGACTCATCAGTCGCTGAGATTGCGAGAATCGAGAGTACACAGAAAATGTGCACCGAATGCAACATTTCGAGTGTCGAGGGGCAGAAAAGAAATCGCGTTGATCCACGGCCCTCCTCGGCGATACTTCAACGCCATCCCCTCACGACTCTCGATTTTTCACCGGCATCAGTCCCCGTTCCCTGGTAATTCTTTAATTTAATCGCGCGCGTTACACCGGCTCGTCGGTCACGGCCGGTTTAATAGATCCTCGGGCATTAGCCGGCGCGACTTAACAACCGGCAGATCGTCCGGCTCTTTCGCGAAAGATTAACGCGAACGCCTGCACGGTAACGACGCTAGACGCCTAATCGTTTCGCAGCCCGTTCCACGGGCTCGCGATTATTCCGCGTCGGTGGGACACTCGACTACCGTGAACAAGCCTCGACAATCATCCTTGCCACTATGTTGCGAATTAATGATACTCTCAAAACCGTTCCTCAGTCTCTGGTTCAAACGTTTTCCGTCGTCTCGACGAACCGCTCCGTTATCCTGCGAATTTTTTCGCTCGCGAAACATGATCCGCCACTCAATCACGTTACTTTATCTCGCTATTTCGCTTCCACACTTCTATCATTTTTGATCAATTTATCGCTCGTTGCCGGAATGCAAATTGCTGTTTCACGAGTTTCTTCGGGTTTCAGATTTACTGCATTGTTCACGTGTAAGGTACCGTACAGCGCGATCAAAAATTGTTTTGAGACAGCACATGCATTTTTAAAACGTCTTTAAGACGTTTTCTCTGCATGTGACCTTGAGTAATTATAGTCACTGAAATCAGTGACATCTTTAAAAAAAGAATTGTTTTAAAATGTTTAAAGAAAGAGCAACATATTTTCTGTTTAGCTCCCGATAAGTTTCACCTATACATGTTTTATTTTGCATAAATATCTACAGTCGAGTTACATGATTCTCAACATTTCTGTATATTATTCAAATCGAAAATATATTTTTACCTAACTTCTGCTTATTACAATTGATATGGACAATTTTTATTTTACATAAATATCTGCAGTCTAGTTACATGATTCTCAACTTTTCTGAATATTATTCAAATCGAAAATATATTTTCACCTAACTACTGTTTATTACAATTGATATGGACAATTTTTATATTGCATACAAATCCGCAGTCTAGTTATAATCCATTTGCGGACGAATGCTTTCTGTGTATGCACATTGAAATCACCAATTGAACGGATCTGTTTCATGCAGATCGTATTGTGCTATGTCAGAGTTGCATAAAACTGATGCAACTTGCAGCGAACACGATCACCAATAAAATTCGAGTTGAGGCAGCGAGGCCAGCAATCTTATCGTTAGAAAGGATCGTTCGTGTGCCGAAAACCGAAAAGACCAAACGATCCGGTCATTAAACATTTCCCCGACACCCGAAACACCTACTTTCCGCTTTAATTACCCGTTGATTACCGGACTAGCCCGAGTTTCGGAACGAGCATCGTCGAATAGATGATCTAGCCATCGTCGATCGAATAAATTCGGAAATATCGCACAGGAAGAATCGCGCAGAAAAATTGTAGATTTTAAAGAGATATGTTAAAGCAGATACTCTACCCTATAATGTGAGCCTAGTTAGATCGCTGCCCGATCTTTTTCCGTGAAATTATATAGTTTTAGCTATCTATGAGCAAATAAATAAGGTTTGTCCAACTAGCCAAACACTGCAGGACGTCATAGAGCCATGCATCATATTAGCAAGTTGAACGGATTAATTTCACAGGGAACGTTGATAAAAATGTTGGATAGAAATGATTTTCCCGCGGAACAAACGGTAACGCTGATTTCCATCGTGTTTTTCTCCGCGGGAGGTCGAGAAAGAGGTTGTCGCTAGTTCGAGGCCATGGTTCGGAACAAAGGGGCCGTTTATCCGGGGCTCGAGATTTTTCAGGGGCGGTCCCGTCGCTCTAAAATGACTCACGGGGCCCAGGTCGTGTAGCCGGTTATCCCGATAAAAGGTTTCGCATTGGTAATATCGGTATCGGTGGTTTCCGCTTCCACGGTAAAAGGCGAACGTCACGATACAGGCCCATTGTTCCCGGGTAAAAGTGAAAAATGCTAATGTACGGCCGGGGTGGCGCAGGTGTGAAGTCGCATATTTAAACATCTTATTATATCCCCGACGATCGGGTAATGTAAGACCACATTAATTTCCACCCACGTAGCCGAACAATGACCTAGGGTCGCCCGGTGCCGGTATAGTGCTCATTAAAACCCGGGTGGTACCGTTTCTCCGTGTGTTACTCGCCCGATCAGATATTCTGCTTGCTTTCGATCCTTTCTCCTTTCGGACCTGCCTCTTTCTCCTCCTAACACCCGCGTATATTCGACCGCCCATCGGCCAACATTTCTCGTCGCAATCTATGTTGTTGCCGTCGATAATGTTCTTCCGTCTGCGTTATTTTTTTAGACGCGAAGGTCACTTTAAATTGTTTAAATGCAATGATATGCATTTTTTTGTATCGTATGGAAGCGTGGGCCGAATTCATCGTATACGACGTGACGACCTACAAGGTCACACAAGGTCAGAAATTATGCTTGGTCTGCATCTATGAGAAAAATGAGTACACGATACACAAGACAATAATCGCATAATTTGGTCTTGTAATCGATAAGAACAGTTTTTATTTTGCACATAAATCCGTCGTGTAATGATTACAGAGCGATACCCGATTGCAAACGTCGGCATCAATAAAATCGGGAGTTGGTGAAACATTCTCGAGAGGATATTTCCCGCGACTATTTATGCGTTAGGTGGCTTAATAGCGAGAGTAGCGGCGATCACGCGAAACACGCATCTAGCATTGCTGTGTGGAAGATCGGTGAGAGCTTAGGTAGCAGAATCGGCTGCTAGATTCGCTGACTATAGCTCGCTGACTCGCGTATGACGTCCGATGCCGATGCCGATGCGGTAATTATCCTGCGAGCAGAGGAATCGTGCAAAGGAGAGAGACACAGAGACAGAACCGGGAAGATAGAGAAGAGGAGAGAGCCGTCCAGCTGCTCGAGTGCACCTAATTACGAGCAAGAACACTAAACTGCAATTAACAAGCCTGGCCGGCCGCGCCATTTTGTCTTATTGGCAGCGCGCGGTGGCTCCGTTCTTTTTAGCGTGTCTCGCGGAGGATCGACGTCTGACCTCAGCCAGGATCCATGGATCCTCCAGGAAATCGGCCATCCATCGTGACGAGGGATGCGTTCGTCTCCTGTCAGACCCGTTACTACAGGAATTTCGTTCTGTAATTAACCCTCGACCGGTCACGTGCCATCTGTGAGACTGCTTAATTTGCGAATTTTATAACAGAACTGTTCCTGTGTACAGCTTTATTTCCATTGAACGTCAAGCTTGTTAAGATTAGAAAAAATACTGCTTAATTTGCAAGTTTTGTAATAATCTGTGCGAGGGAGAGTAGCATTTGATTTTTATAGAATTTCTACTTCTCGCAATGGGTGCAGAAAATATTTGATTCAAGATTGACTTGACAGTCAAGATTGAATTTCTTTAGATTAGGACACGTATATTGGCAAAATCATTTTTTCTAGACTTAATCTGCGCCAGCTTGTACCTCAGACCTATCTCAGATTAGTCGATTTATTCGAGCCAAGTGACCACGGTCTGTGCAATGCTTGCGGAAAAGACAATGCTATCTTATCGATGCAGATAAGGCGTTACATCGAATAAAAGGAAATTATAAAATAAGCTGTTCATGCTCGATCACAAGTGCTCGGGACAGGAATAACTTATATCGTATCGACCAAAGTGATTCGATTAAAACAAACTCTTTCCAGCTGTCAGCAAGCAGTACGTCCGAAAATATGTTTCAAAAATTGGTCGAATAAAAAAGATAATTGCGCTGAACAGAAAAATGATTCTCCGTTCAAGGGTGAATTGGATTCGTCGTCAGTTTCGCGTTCGCCGCGCGTTGCACTTGCATAAGAAGAAAGGCGCCGATTTTAGCGGTCGATCGACGCAAAATCGTTGGGAAACGCGGGGTCTCTTAAGCTGACGCGGAAACGGTGCGCGCGCATGCCGATGCATTTCGATCATCGGTATTATCGCGTTGCAGATCGCGCGGACTTTCTCACGGATCGGCAGCCTGGAAATGACTCGTTCGCGAAACGAAGTCGAAGTCGATGCCGCCGCCGAGGCGAAAAGTCGAAGCTTATAGAGCTCTCGATTCGGTCGAGCGACGCCGAGACGCCGACACCGCGATGCCTAAATTAATGCTCGCCGCTCGTTACCGCGGCAGCTTATTTGACGAACCTTTGATCCCGAACGGTTAATTATCGAATTAAATGCCACGAGAATCGAGCGCACCGACGCCGCTCAGATTTCTAAACCGTGACGGCTCAGCGACGGATACGTATTTAGTTGTTGCGCAACGGGGACAGGTGAGACAGCTCGGAAGTCTTCTACGAGACGTCTGCCAACAGAGACAGAGACACTTGGATAATCGTAGAAACGTAGTAAACTTAACCCCTTGCACTGGGAATTGTTTTAACTCGAAAATATGTAATCCAATCCAGAATACATTTCAATAAATGTTATTAGGGCTGTAACTGGCCTTCGAATGTCGAAGTTTCGATTTCTGAAAATTCGAAGGCGATGAGAATCAAGGTTTCTAATTTCGAACCTCCGTTTTTATCAATTTATCAAAAATCGTGACATGGTATGCAACTCATAAGTTACAATTTCATACGTTTCGAAGACTGAAATTTCGAGAACTTGGAAAACTTTGAAATTTTGAAACTTCGAAGACTTCGAAGAATTAAATGACTTCGAAGAATTCAATGACTGAAGCTTCGGAAAGTTACAACCCCAGATGTTATATTCCGTTGAAACTGAGATTCTTGACGTCATTTGAAGTAACTTTTACCTATGCAAACATGTTCTCCGAGGCTTCGTTTTTATTAACAAAACACACAGACCAATCAGAGCGCGACTACTGAGGACTCGCGCGGGGCCTGTGCTCTGATTGGTCCGTGTTTTTCGGTAGTAACTCTAGATTTTCGCAAAAGAAAAATTGAATCGGGAATCACTCCATTGCAAAGAAGAAGTAGTAGTTCTTCTTCAATCACTTAAATAATTAAAATGATAATACCCTAACATCAATAAATTGATCCACCTTTTTTATGAATTGTTCATCTGAAATTGATTTCCACGGCATCTCCGAGATGCAAGTGAATTTACAAAAACGAAGAACGAACGGTAGAATATGTTCGACTTCGATCGAAGCTCGTTTCGATTAATTTCGTTCGATCATGTTGAAGGTGTTTTAATCGGCTGCGAGGGATCAGCTTTCTTTTTCGCCACCTTCGGCCGACCCTGTCTGGTCGCGAGAAGAATTCAACCGTTACACGCCCACCAGACTAATAATTTCCTAGGGAACGCGAAAACTCCGCGAGCCGTCGATTCGTTCTCCGCCGGAGCGAATAAAACAAACGGGGAGATTAGGATCGCGATCTCCCCGAGTCATAATACTGACTCGGATAGGTGTACGTTACATAGGTGTGTCACGCGACCGATTACAAGCGAGCTGTATTAAGCTGCAACAAGGATTATTTCTCGGGTCCCGTTTTTCTCTTTAACCTGGCCGCTCGGCGCTTTGCCTGTTGCGTATCCATTACCTCGGTCCGGGGAGCTCGATTTTCTTGGCTTTCCTCCGGGAAATATTTTTCGAACATTGTAATTGCAAATGGAACGGGTCAGCCAACTCTCTACGGTCTACAGCGTCTTAATTTTGCAAATTGACCTAATCGAGTCTCCTCAGGACTTCACGATTCATTTATCTTCTTCGTGCAAAATAAACATTTCTTACGCCTATCATAAATTCTTCTTCTTTTTTATCGTTTTAAATTAAGCCTACTCGCATAAATACTATTCTTCATTTTTTACTGTTAGAACATAAAAATTAATTTTGCGACGACAATTTATTGTTCTCGAATATCTTTTTGCAAAAGCTTCGCCGATGAGTTGGCGACATTTTTCTGATTAAAATGATATGTCACACGATATGATTCGGAGTATATTTGTTTGTTTAATCTGCGATTTAGTAGAACCTCGATTATCCGAACTGATTACGAGAACAATTCGGATGATAGAACAGTTCTGGCTGTTGGATTAAGTCGTTACTAGTCTGTGTAATGAATTGTGCAATACAATTAATATTTTGGTACATTTGTTAATAATGATCACAGTAAACCACACCGTAGTTTATTGTTAGTAGTCTTTGCACGAGGAAACGCAGGAATACATAAATATTTCTGTCGGTATCGCTTCCATGGTACGATTAGTTATAGTCATAAAATGATTGTAACCTTCTCGAACACTATAATTTCCTTTATCTAGATCGGGGTCGGTTGCACGTGGATAGGGGCGTTAGAAATCGTCGATAAAGTCTACCCCAATGAATCGGCTGATCTACTTATTATATCAGCGTTTATGATATCTATTAGATTGTTTCTACAAGTGATTACAGCTATTAAATCACACGTATAATAGATTGCAGATCTGCGCGTAGATTGTAGAATTTTATGGACTAACTTGTAATAAACTCGGACAAAGAACTGTACTTCTGATCCATTAAGACTTTTTGTATTCCGAGGAAAATAGAAGCTCATTAATCTTTTCTGACACTTTCTATTTTCAAGCTTTAATTCAAGCTCTAATTTCGTGACGCCGCATTGCAAAATATTTTTAAATAATTCGTTCATCAACATTCTAAACTTAAAAGAAGTTGACTACAAGGAAGTTAATTTTTAAAAAATCCTCAAATAAATCTTCAACTATGAGTTCTACAGTTTAATAAATTAGTAAATGATCATGATTAGACCCTGTATAAAATGAAGAAAAACTGTCAATATTCAACGTGCATACAGCATATACACGTCCAACTATCACTACAGAAAAATTCACTAATAAATTTTTAGCTGTGAGTCCCAACTGTTGAAAAATTACCGAATTATCACTAATGGAGAAAGTTTAGAATAAAGAAAAAATATCTGCTAGATTCCAATAGTTGTTTAACGAAACCAGGTGAAAATCCACCTCACTGTTCCTTCAAGATGTCCGCGGGCGACGTCACGCGTCCGCGCGATACCGAAAACACAGAGCGAGATGTATTCAGATAGACCCGGTAATTATGCGAACGGCATGAATAAAACTGTTTCCCGGTGTTGTTTTAATAAATGCAAAACCTGGCCTGAATATTCATTGGCGGGCGGTAGGTTCCTTTTGTCGTCTACGGCGACCTCTGCAAAAAAATGCGGAACCCACGGAAAGCATTCTCCGCGAAGACGTCCCCATTTCCGGAAATTGAAAGTATAAGGTATCGGGTTATGAAAGTGTCTTACAATTACGAAACATTCCACGGCGGAGACGTGTAACGAGCCGGTGCCGCAATCGACTAGGGACCATTACATAAAACGATTATTATCGGGCCTATTACTGCATAATGCCGCTAATACGTTGCTATTAACTATTAACTGTTACCATCGGTTTGTATCATACTGCATAGACAGCCAAAAAGTAGCAGTGTGAATTGTTCTGAGAATTTATTGTAGCTCATGATTTTTTATGTGTATGTCATTTCTATATTTCTCTTTTTTTTTCACCTTTCGACAGTGTAACAAAATTTTTCAACAATTTGTAAAAACTCTTCCGAGCACACACTGTAATACTTAAAAGTTCGTAAAATATTAAAAACGTCATAATTGCAATCATTTTAAGTGATAATAACAAAAATCATTTTATTACCTGCTACTCTCAGGTTTGTCGTGATTTTTTACCTGTAAACAATGCAAGTAAATTCTGTAAAAATTTCTGAAACCACTTCCAAGTATGCACTATAAGACCACCATACTGGAAAGTTCGAAAAGTTTAAGGAAGCCTCACACGTGCGATCATTTTAAGTCACCGGGACGCATCCTAACGAAAAATTAGAAGAACACATTCATGCTGGAGAGGTTGCAAATTTTTAACTCGAGCATTTGATCAGGTTGCATCGCAGTCGTAATAAAAGTGGCATTAAACGGAAACACAGGTTCCAGCATCTCCGAGCAGTTTATCGACGGCGTCCGTTGCTATTTCAAGTTGCACGAATATGCACATGGTTGACCGTCCGTCTCTTTCGTTGGCACGGTTACGCCGACCGGTCGTTAGGCGGGAGATTAATTAAGTTAAAATCACATGTAACGGGCCCGGGACAGCGTGTAACGGGTCGCTGTACAGCTTCACTTTGTCGAGGCTCCCTTAATTTGACAGGGGAACGAACGGAAAGGTACTGTTGCTCGCTTCGCGGATTAATGTCTGATTAATAGACGCAATAATTCAACGATGCGATCGTTTAGCGGTAATTAATAAACGTGCTTTATTGCCCGGGAATAATGCATATTATATCGTTCGTGGCACCTTGCGTTGTAACGGGTGCGCCGACAGGAGTCGATGATTCGATGACGCCTCACAGCTCTCAAGACCACGAATTTTTCGTAAAATGTTATTGGAAAATGAAAATTCTTATTCTAGAATTTATTCGATCACTTTGCCCGAACAATTGTTTATTACTACAGTGATTGCTAAATTGTGGCTCCCAGGAAATCCAACAGAATCGAAATAATTTAATCAATGCGAATATTTAATTTCTGAACATAAAGGAAGACCAAAAATATTCGTGATTAGTTTAGCGAATCGTAAAATCCAGAAACATGATTGATGAACTATTCAAGAAGGTTCGATTAAATCATTAACTCCAGAATTACAATTTTAGTGCCACTGAAAAATGTTCTTGCTCGAACATGCTCCATAAAAATGCATTCGGTAGAAAAATCGCTTGTGTTTCGTTTACGAACTTTAACAATAATTCATTGGTCGGCGAGATTCACGATGGCGTCGCGACGTCTTCGACGACGGCGTTTGAAAGAACGAGCGAGCCGTGTGTGTTGCTGGCCGACCTCCTTATCGATAACGTGACCGGGCGTAATGCAGAAGATTGGTAGAGTGCAGCGCTGTATGCACGCGGGATCGCATTATCTGAAATGCACAGCTGCCGGTCTCCCACACGGAGATTCGTCGTTCCGTGGCCCCCGCAAAAACAAAACTCCGCGCGGCAGGCGATACTGCTCGCGTGATCACACGTGTGGCATGTTAATACACAATAAGAAATTAAGAACGTCCGCCATTTCTCGGCCGCTCATCCCCCAAACCGGGGGATGGATTTCGCGTGATGGCCGCAACCATTGCGAAAACTCGCCCGACAGGGGAAGATTCACAACCAGGAAATTCCGAATATTATGAAACTTTCGGGCTACGTACTCGGCGGCATGCATTCTGGATCTGTGTTATACGCGATTATTTTTCCTGCACGTATCACTCCGGCTGGCTAAAATTAACCATTCGAATTCGGTCCCATATTTTATGTTGCGAAACATATGATTTCGCCAGAGCTGAAATTACGAAACGATCTACTTATAAATAAATTTTACTTACAGTTGATAGATTCAATTAATCCCCGTGTTCAAAGATTCTACTTTTTTTCTTTGTTTATAGATCTTTCATCATCGCACTCGTCCCGTTTTCCTGTTTAAAATTACACCAAACACGACATAATTATGATTACAATTACTCATATGACAAGGGAAGTTTAGAATTCGTGAACCTCTACAGTAATTGTTAAGCTCGAAACTTTGGTCGATCGCTTCAGTAATTATATGATGCTGGGTGTCATTGTAATCAGAGAAACGAGACGAACACGAGGGTAAAAGTGTCGTTGACCTATCTAGTAATTAATTTCATTTAATTGTCAGGGATTGAGTTTTAAAAAGACGATTCCTATACTCCGGATCAGAATGGATCAAAATGTCTCGAATTGAGCCGAACGCTTCCGCCAGCAGAATCGTCAGAAGCATTTCCTTTCTAAGATTTAATTGACGTCGGAACGGACCCGTGTTTCTCCAGCGATCGAATGATTGGTCGAGCAAACGTCAACGGTAAATCTCGATAATGAATGATAGATAAGACGGTTTTCTAGGGAGCTGGGCCGCATAATGAGTCCCAGAGAGAGCGTCTAG
Organism: Lasioglossum villosulum; assembly: GCA_963971365.1. Taxonomy (NCBI): domain Eukaryota; kingdom Metazoa; phylum Arthropoda; class Insecta; order Hymenoptera; family Halictidae; genus Lasioglossum; species Lasioglossum villosulum. The sequence goes on along the minus strand of OZ020497.1, from coordinate 5,469,028 downwards.
GGTCTAAAGCCTAGACTCTAGGCAAACAGAGATTCGTTTAGCGCTCTCGGGACAGCTACCGGTTCGATCAAACAACCGGCGTGGACCGGTAACAATGAAACTTTTTTTTCCGCTGGTTCAAGGAAAAGGTAAGAGACAGAGAACAGAGTGGAAAAAAAGAAAGAACCGGGCGAAACGGAGAAAATGCGGCCGAAAAGGCAAAGCCCGGGAGCCCAGGACACGTTAACGACCCTGAAGGTGCTAATTGCGGTGGCGGCGAGCCAAGGCCCTGGACAGTTTCTGGACAAGACGATTCGGGGACAACCGAGCTAAACACTTCGGCAAACAGACCCGGACCTGTCCGGACCTCCTGTGTGCCACACAAAAGGGAAAACTCTTAACGTTCACCATTTAATAGGCGCTGCGAGATCCGTTCGGGAACTTACAAATCGCCGCTTCGCGCCGCAATGCACAGTGGTCCGGATTCATGAATTTTGGTTCTTTTTTACCTGTGAAAGAGAACAGTTCCTTTTACAGTTGATAACCTATTCCATTCCCTGCTTTTGGAGAGCAAGAATGAAGAACTTCACACGTTCACTGACACATCGGTGCTTGTGTTAGTTGCCCGAACTTAGAATGAACCTCGAATTACACAGATCTTATAAATATTCTTTATGGTGAAAATTCGACTTTGATTCTACTTATGATCGAGTTGGACCTTCTTCAATAGCTCGCGAATTATATTTCCGAATTTCACGATTGATTTGAACATCTTTCAATGGTTCAAGAATTATATTTCTGGATTTTATGACTTAATCAAAAAGTAATAGAACCACAGGATTTAAGAAACAGCACGGACCCGATGGGTTTTCTTAGATTAAGGCTTCACTGTATTCCTGAAATTCAAGATTTATTTGGACCTTCTTCGATAGTTCAAGAATTGTATTTCTGGATTGCACGATTTGTTCCAACATTTTTTGAATGGCTTCATGAATCTCTAGACGGCTCGTCCGAAACAATCGCATAATCGAGCGACACAGTCAACAGCCGCGTTGCAGCGGGCCCACCCTCGCAGCAGTAAGGGATCAACACCTAACGAGGGAATAGTGTGTAAACAAAGGTGCATGGTCGCGCGCCGTGATGCAAATGCGAATTGCGAGAGAGCTCGAGAGCGAAGCGTTGTTCCCGGTGAAATTTCGCGCGCACGCTTAAACGAGCTGTCATCGTAGGAACGCGTGTACAGGGGTGTTCAAACGCAGCCGACCGTACCACTGTCAACGGAACTGACTGTCACGATGGCGAAATTTGCATCGGCGCGGCCGCTTCTCCTTTCACGCCTTATACGAGGAATGACAGCCTCGTAATCTGCGTCCTCCCACACTGGCCGCGGTCTTATTCTCGGCCTCTCCTCTCCCGCTATCTCTCCTCTCCTTCTTTGTCTTCCTCCTATTCCTTCTCCTCGTTTTCTTCTCCATTCTACTTTTTTGCTCGTCCCTTACTCTTTCGTTCTACACCGTCGTCATTTATCCCGGCGTCAGCTTCGCGATCTTCCTGGCCCAAGGCCTCGAACCAGCACTCCCAGAGAGGATTCTAAACGGAACAACAGGGCGCACGAAAGCGAACAGAGCGAGCACAGAAGATCGGTACGCCGTTTCATTGATTTCGTTCGGTTTCTGCCTGGTGGCGAACGACCTCGCCGAGATAGACCAGTGTAATGCGCTGCCGTGCAGAATTAAAAGAGCACTACATTTTCAACGGAACGTACGCGATCTTTAGACTGTTGTAACTTTGTAACGAAAGATCGTGCAGGCATCGGGGTACGCTCATTCTGAAGCGTGCAATCTCTACTTTCGTTGCATTGTTTGTCTCACACCCTTCTGCGTCTTCCGGGAGGGCGAAAAAGCACAGATGTCATCGTTTTCGGATGCCAAACAGGGGCATTTATAACGTATAACTTCAAATTTAACCAAAATTAGGTGAACTTGATTGAGTTTAAATTTAAATTTAACTAATTAGCGACTTGACTATTTTACATTGCTGTTAAAGCAATACAAATTATTCTACTTCCCATCATTTTGTATGCAGAGTAGAATTGAATAACACGTTTCAGTTAGAAAATTCAGAATTCAATTGTAAGGCAAAGGGCTTAGCACTCTTAGGCGCCACGGAAAATTGCTATACAATTATTCACATAGTCTGTATACTTACATTGTCTTACATTTAATTACATTACAAAATGCAAAGAAAAATTGATTTTCGAGACTGAAGTGACTCGTCGAACGGACACTCTAAATCCACTTTGTTCGACGAGTCGCCCGAGGGCTGAAGCGATCGCTATCACGATCTCGCCTTAGGACAGACATCGAACTTAAAACAGTTTCCGGCGACTCAATGTTGCACGCATCCCGTAATCGATTTGCAACAAGGTCGGCGCGGATATACGCGAGATTGTTGCACCGCGGGTATATTCAATTCGCCGAGGGAAAGGTACCGTTCGAGGCTGCAGGTGAAAAGGAGGAGAGCGAGGTAAACTAAAGAGGACGAGGGAGGGGGTGAGGGGAAAGTGGGGGAGAAGAGAGGAGCAACCTCTCGGAGAGAGAACGGGTTACTCGTAAAATTCCTCGGGACTAATTACCTGCACGGGCTGCGAGGCGCGAGCGCGAGCAAGCGGACACTGCGGCGCGTCATCGCCGTTAATCGCGGAGTAATTAATAGGCGATCGTCGCTAATTGCGCGATCGGATCTCAAGGATCTTAATGGTGCGTGACGTTCGCCGATTCCCATTGGCTGCTACTCGTTCCATGAGAAATCCTCTGGAACGTGAACGAGCGAATTCGGACCTGAACGTTTTCATTTTTTCGAATGAAATACGATTATGAACCTTATCGCGTTCGATCGATCTCGCTAAGTTGAACGATTCAGATATTCATCGCAAACGAAGATGGTGATTCACGCTAGAAATATTGCACGGGGGCAAAACAACTTATTTCTGATTGTTTCTTCCAAATAATTTTATTGTTTCTAATTACTTCTGTAGGGAACGTTTATTGATATATTCGTGACACTTCTCTGGTTCAAATGAGTCCAAACACGATACCGTTTGGTTTGTATTTGCTCGTTTAATCCACGATAGAGTAGAGCCTCGATTATCCGAACCAGGCAGTAGAACAGTTATCTAGTGTTAGGTGGTAAAGAATTATCGTCATTGATTTGTACAATAAATCGTTGTAGAGTTTACATTAAATTAGGTCATCACCGGTTCGGATAGTCGAAGTTCTACTATATTGTAAACAAACGTGCTCCAAATTACGTCGTGTTTGGACTCGATTTCATCAGAAAAATGTCACGAGTGTATCGATAAACGTTCCATAGAAAAATATTTAAAAATACAATATTTTCCTCTATTACATGTATCGAGGCATTACCGTGCTTGTAAAGTAACGCCCCTGGAATCCCATCAGGCTCCGGCGCAACCTCGCGAGTCAGTTAGCCGTCCAGGTGATATTTAGACGTCTCCTAAACCGTTCTGGAGTGGGGGCCTGGGGTCCAAGACTGTTATTTACGCGGCGTGACGAGTATCTCCGGTCGGTGGACGGTGATTCGGCGGTTCCTCGGAATCTTTGTTCCCCTCTGGAACCACAAATTGTCTCGTGTTACACGCGTCGTTCTCAAAGCCGCGACCGAACGAGAGAAAGAGAGAGGATTCCCGACGTTCAACGGTTTCGTCGTTAGCTGCCGCGCCGTCCCATTCGCACCTGCAGCATCACTGTTCATTGTGCACCTGTCATGTTTCACACCCTTAAAACAACAATCGCCGTTGACCCGCCGTTGGCGAGATTACTCGACTCGATGGACCCGACCGGACTCCGCCTCTTTCGCTAGCCAGAGTCCGAAAAATCGCCGATTTATTTATTTATTTACCCGGGCAACGGGAACGCCAGAAAGCCACCACTCGGCCATTCTGCTGGTCTGTTTACCTACTCGGGCAACCCTAAACAAAGCTCATCCCTGTCGGGGCACGCTGATCGTGGATCGAAGTGCGGATCTTGCAGATTCGATTTTCACAGTGAAAATATCCGAGCACTGAACGCGACCAGTCTGCATTTACAATATAATTAGAAGAACGGATTTATTCAAATTTCATTAAAAAAGTAGCTCCAGGTCAAGCGATTTCGTGAAGAGAACGAGTACGTACGATTTAAGAACGTCTTGTCAAAACTATTAAAAGTAAAATGAAATTAGTAAGTTCAAAATAATAATTAATGCGCCAATGCAGGAGGTATCTTTCGACAGTATTTCCCAGTAGAAGGGAGAGTATAAACTAGTTTAGCGAGGCCTCCAATTAAAATCTGGAGCATGATCGCCAGCTGGAGCATCACGAGCAACGTCGAAGCCGAAGGAATGAATAAAGGGACACGGTTTATGAAGCGGGATACCTTATAGGGCTGCTACGAGTTGGACACGTACAGGTCGAGTGGTGAATGTGACCAACGCGTCGTGGCAATGATAATTAATCAAGCTGAACGCCATGCTGGCGCCCTCCAAGCACCGTAATAATAACGCTAGCTGTGTGGTCCATCCTTGTTTCGTGTGGGACCATGAAATAGTTCTTTGTACGTTGAATGGTCAAGGTATGTGGACGTCGAAAGTAATTCAACTCTAATTGGAACAAATATTCTTCAACAAACTATACACTGCCACTAAATTCGTTGACCAGAAACTCGCTAAATAAATCATCAAGCAGGCGATCAGAGTTCTTAAAATGTACCCATAATATCGTTAGCACATCGAAAGTGGTATCGCTAGGCTGCATTGCCGTGGAAATTGATATTACCTCTGGAAATGTAACGAGGAACGAGGGAAGACAGCCGTGGCTTATTCTATACCAGGAAGAAACCTCCGGAGAACCGAGGAGAACGAGGAGAGGCCACGTCTTTCTCCTGTCTCTCTCTCTTTTTCTGTGGAGAACCAGGTTACAGCATCGCCCGAAGACAGAAACGCGCACGGTCGGAAACGTCGGTCGATCTGCGGCGCGGCGGTCGTACAGGTGCGGCCCAGCTCGTAAAGATGCAAATCCACCGAACTGATGGACTCGTCAGCGACTGTCAAAGTCGCGATTGCCACAGAGAACGAGAGAAAGGGAGAGAGAGAGAGAGATGTTGAACGCGTGCAACACGCTCGCCGGTTCTCTCCGCGAAACAATATTCTGTTGCGGCCCCGAAGATAAACAATGAGGAGCCCTTCTCCGGTTCTCTCGAGTTCCCGGAGAAGAATCGCAGCCTTTCTTCCCGGTGCCAGGCGACGCCCTGGCTCTTATTTTCTGTTTGCTCGGCAAACAAACCCTTCCCGATCGGCCCAGCCATGTCCTCATCCTCCTCGGAACCATCGCCTAACCAATACACCGAGAGACACTCGGAGATTCTTCACGGAAACCGACGCGCCGGATCACGAGCGCTGCTGCTCTCCGATTGTCACGTTGCTATACTGTTCTCGAATAGTGCAGAAGTTGCCGCGATCGCATTTGGTTAGGATCAGAATGGCAAATACACCGGCTAGCTCGGTAAACAGCTGATCGCGCAGCTTTCGCGAGGATCTACGCGTAGAGATCGTCGGCTGCCGAGTGTCTTATTGAGTAAAGCAATGAACAAATATCTTCATTTTATCTTAGAAACGCTACGAACTTTATTTGAAGAATCACTCGAGATCAAAATGACTTGTTTCGTAAAGATCGAATGGTAAAGACGAAGTTCATCGCAATGATTTTTGTATCTTGTCGATCCTAATCAAGATTTAGTTAACAGATTGTATTAAAAATGGATTTTCAAGTCTCCTAAAAGAATTGTATCGCTAATATATGACCGACGTCACACGAAATGGTAGAACTTCGATTATCCGGACTAATCAGTGTAAGGTGAGCTTTCCCTTCTCCGCTGCGGTGCATGCGTCACAATCCCACGTGACTAATCTGATACAGAGAGAGGATAAGCAAAAATTAAATGTTTTCGGCGCATTGGTTCGATCTAGTAATACTTCAAAACACTATTTGCAAATATTCACAATATTTTATCTCGACGTTTCGATCTAAATTTAGATTATTTTCAAGAGATTAATTTAACAACATTGTGTCTGTAATGAAACCAAAACATAATTATATTCTTTAATTATTTAAACTTATAAGGATTGAACACACGCGTAACATGTTGTAAGAAGAAAAATAAAAATAGTAATAGAAAACTAAAAAAACATGTTACTTACTTGCGAGGATAACTGTATTCTCCTCAATTCGAGTCTATTCGCCTGATCTGGTGACACCGATGACTGCGGTTTTAACTTATAATTATTTGTACCTGTATGTATAACGAACCGTGTGTATATGGATCATGGTAAATGTATCCAGCAGCGTTGCCAACTACTATTGGCCAATATCGAGTCTCTCACGTCCTATTCACAGACCCTTTATTTTTGCGGCATCTCGAAACCGTCGTGTTCGAGAAACCTTCTATCCTTCGCCTTTTGTATTCCGACACAAATACAATAAGTACGATTACGAAATCAACTCTCGCAGATGTCCCTTCCAGTTTTTCACATCGTGGGAAAAGCGTTTTACACTCTCGTACACCGGCAACCGAATAAAACGTCCGTTGATAATTATTATACTAGACCTGCGGATTTGATGCATTCGTGACGAGAGTAGATTAAACAGGAAGCTCTGGGAGCGTTGGAGAAGTTCGAGGCTGCTGTTGCAATGCTGCACAACAATGATATTCGAAACAATACTAGGAACCAAAAATGGTTTAATCTGCATAACGCGTAGCAACGTATTCCTCAATTTATACCGAGCAATAATGCATAATACTCAAAATTACTTTTTTCAAAGTTTCTTCTCCGTTGCTTTACCATTCTCAAAGAATCTTCTATGTTGCTTCTGTTTCTCGAAATTCAGACAATTTTTATTGTTAGTTGTGACGGTTTAGTGTCAAACCACTGTGAACCAATTTAGCAAATTAAAAATTATTTCGCGTTACAGAGTCATGATTTTAATTAATGTCTCAGAGTCACTATGCGAGTGGCAAGAGTTAAAATTCAAGACAGTAGGCAGCTCGTGGAAGTTCAAGCAAACGAAATCGAAAGAAAGTAAGATCGAATGAAAGGAAAAACAAGAGACAGCAAGAGGGAAGAATAGCTCTCTCCCTCTCCGAGAGAGAGGGAGAGAGAGAGAGATTCCAGAGAGGAGAGACGGAACGGAGTAAAGTGCAGATCGTACTCGTCGTCCGGTTGCCAGGCAACGCGCTAATTAGCCCACCCAGCTCTTTGGAGTGGATACTCGACGGTACTTGGCAAGCTCTCTCTCTCTCTCTTCTCCTCTCCATCCACCGGTCTCTTTGTCAGTGACTGCACCAGGGTAGTGACATCGTACCGGTAGGATCATTAATGCGGCAGTCAACGCGGTCACGTCGATCAAGAGAGAGAGAGAGAGAGACCGTTTGGTTTCCCAGCGTGGCTTTTCTGCGCGAATCAATCGAGAGCGATAGAATTCGATCGTAAGAGCTCGTGATTCCTTTCCTCGTCGGAGCCTTTCCTTTATTTGTTTACGTCGAACATCGATGCTCCATCTAATTACAGGACAGAAATTGAACAAGCGGCTAGGGTCATCGTGTAGTACCGCGGCCCTGCCAGCCCCATGCCGGTAATAGATACTGATTGGAAATTATCGTTATTAGCCCGCCGCGGAAAAATCCACGATCAACTCGTCGAAGGATTTACGCTGCTTCACTGATATTAAACCGATCGTTTCGCCTCCAGACCTTGCGAGAGACTCGGTCGAATAGTAATTGTTATAAGTAAATAAAATCTGCAGTTCGGACAATATTCTCCAGTTCTTCTAATTTGCGATTGAATGATACAAAGTCCGTATATTTAACTGACTCTCGAGCACACTGTTCTCCAGATTGAAAAGAATAACGCAAGAACAATGCTGAAATATTGAACACCGAGTAAGTAACACTGATACGTACGTAATCCTGCGTTAAAGGTTAGGAATTAAATATCACTGAGAGACCGCGAACTTTAGGCTCCGATTCAATCCTGCCACCCGCGGAGTTGAATGAAAAATGACAAAGGATCTTGCGAAAACGTCGATCAAAAAATCTGTTACATTTCAATATTAAGTTTAACCTTCGACGCCTTGTCGAAATGAATTGTTAGTCGTGTAAATCAAACTAAAAGTTCATTCTTTTAGTTTGTGCAATTTTACTAATATTAGAAAATTGATTTGTTAAACATTTTTTAAATTGCCAGCTACCACTGGACAATTTATTAAGCTACAATCCAACCATCTCAATTTTTGATTGAGTGGAATAATTGTCGGTAGCTAACAGTTAGAAAAATAAAATCACTTATGTATCTTAGCAACCGATTTCCAGTCTCCGGTTAAAATGATCCGCTAAGGCGATCGCATCTCGATCCCTCGTTTCCTCGATCACGTGCCACATGTTCCTCCGTTTCGGTTCAAGGCTCCAGGTTTCGCAAAGCAGATTAGTCGCATGGATTCAGCTGGTTGCGCAAGGACCGCGTTCCAACGCATCGATCCGTTGTTCAAGGATCCGCGATTCCGTCCGAGTTCGTCAAACCTTTCCATTCCGACGATTACTCACTGGTTCGACGTCCGAACGGAATTCCCGAGTTGCGAAAAGCAACTTCGCTTTTTCGAGAGAAGCGAGATTTTTCTTCGAGAATTACTTCACATTTTCAGATAATTATTTCATTGTAAAATCTTTGCCAATGTATCTGTGACATTTTCCCGATTAAAATGAGTCCAAACACGACATAATTCTGATCAGATTTTCCTCAATATAGATAGAACCTCGATTATCCGAACCGAAGATATCTGAATTCACTCTAACAAAACAGTTCAATTTAAAGCATTCGATGTACAATACACAAACCAGTAAAAATTGAATCTATCGCTTCAACAAAATAACTTTTCTGTTATTTAATCGAACAGTTTGGATAAGAGAGGGTCTAATCGAATGAAATCTGAATCGTGTCATGTTGGGTGTCATTTTACTCAGGAAAATGTCACGAATATTTTAAAGACTGACAAACGAGAACCAATAGAAATAATGTTATCAACGACATGGTGATGAATGATCCACGAATGGAAATTCTAGAGTAAATTGAGCAATCTACGTACGAGATCGACCAATTCCTCATTTGTCTCGGACAAGCCTGAAGATGCAGCATGTGTCGCATGCGATCAAAAATCTTATTCAGTATAACTACAGTCTAAGTGGCCGTCCTCCCGGCACGGTGGCAAAGAATAAGGTTTCAGAGGAATCTCTGCGTGGCATCCGCTCGTCTGTTTTGTCGGCGCTTCAAGCTGTGAAATTGCTCCGACTTATCATTCGAGCTAACGAGTCCGTAACCGTCTTCACACTTCACACTCGCCTCGCACTGTCTATTCCCTGCGTCTTCGTTGCAGTGGCGGCGCGAACAGGGGAGCAAGCATCTTCTCGCTCAACTTTGCTAGACATCTTTCGATCTTGTTTGTTCAAATTCAAATCGGATCTTTTATCGGAACTTGCAGATTTAAATTGCTCTTTAAAATCGGCATTTTTTGGGGCATTAGGTTGATTTTCTAATAAACTACTCTTTAAAAGGTGCTTTCTACGGATTTTCAAATCTCTTACGAGTCAACTTTTCTGAAAATTTTCAGGTTTGGACTGCTCGTTTAAAACAGGACTTTTCTAGGAGCTTCAGATCTAAACAGCTCTTTCAAATCAGTATTTTTATGGGATCTAGACTAATCTTTCCACACAATTTTTTTGGGGGATTCTTAGACGTACATTTTTCTTTCCAATTGGAACTTTTCAGATCTTCGAATTTCTAGTGAGTCAACTTTTCTTTAGACCTAGTTTGGATTAGTACTTTCGAGGAACTAGACTTTGGAGCCAACATTTCTGAGGATTTTCAGGTCTAGATTTCGCCGCCATTGGTTCTCGCCGATCAAGAAAGAATCCTCGACCAGGCTTGTCACCCTGTGGAACGCCGGTGGTTTCGAGGGATGGTCAGCCAGCAATCGCCTGTAATTTGTGCCTCGGCCGACATCGATGGCGTTCATTGTTGTTCCGTCTCGCTTTCGATGGGCACGCACACGCGTCAACCTCAAAGACCCGTTTTCTTTTCGGGGTCTCCTTCGAAACGATCACCGTAGCAATATTTATCAAATCGTCTGAAAGGGATTCGTCAGGGTACTTAACGTTAGATGCAACGACACTTAACGTGACTCAAAGTCCTTTATCAAAATTGCGACGGTGGGAAGCCAATCACTGCACTGTCAATATATTCTATTTAATACAAAAATCCTCGAACTAAATTCTCTACCTGATCAAAAAAGTGCATTGAGTTGCTTAAATGATACACTGACATATCCCTATAATTTCAGAAAGATTCACAAATATTGACATTAAAGTTCAATCAATTTTCTACACATCGTTGCTTAATACGTCAGCATCTTGTAAACGATATATTAGTATCTAATAAACCGTTGAACGAAATATAACAACTGTTGCAAGGCGAAGGGAGCGTCAGCAGCGAACGTGTTAATTTCGAAGCAGTTAATTTTACATCGCGCTCCCTCCTTAAGGTCCCGCGAAATTACAGAACGGCGGTTACGATTGAAAGATACGGTGCTTCCGAGGCAGGATTTACACTTGTTCCATAAAAATGCAAAGTAAAAAAAAGGGATCGGTGACGGGGATCTGACGCGTCAACGTTCCACATACATATCCATACTACGCATTACGGTGGCGGTGCCGTGGTGTCCATCGTTGCGTGGAGCATGTTAATGAATGTATTTGGGTTAATATACATTTCAATTTCTGCGGGTTGCCTGTTAACCGGCCCGTACAATTTCTTTTATCATTCGGAAACGTTTTCGGGCAGTGATTACTGTAATTAGAGCCGGCTCAAAGGAGCCGAAAAATTGGCGGACCCTCTCCTCGCGAATGCCGCGCGCGTCCCCTTTTGCGGAGAGGGGCGGATCCGCGTCGCGGAAACGCGCCGAAAACAGCTGCGCGTCTCGAAATAACGTGCGAGAAGTTAATAAATGCCATCTGCGAAATATCGCCCCCGGGGAACGTCAAAGCGTCTTCATAAATGTCGATCCTTGCGGTCACAGGCCGCCGACACGTTTCAACGAATTACGGTAATGCCCCGATATGTGTACCGGAGATGAACACGCTCTTTGCAAAAAATTTTACGTACGTAGCTTCATGAGGAAGCTCGATAAGTTGTGTTACATGATACCGAATCAGAAATAATTAGAGAAAGCTATCTAATTTGTATAATTTTTCTATGAAATATTGTTCGGTGTACTCGAGGCATTTTTTTATTAAATTAAATGTTTGCGGCACAATATGTGCAAGACCTGGAATCTGGGCTTGTTAATAGATTTTAATTATATATTTTGTGTGGATACACGTAGTATACTTAGTGTGCAAGTAGTGACCAACTGACTGGACGAATGAAAGTTCGGTTTAGAGTATAGGAGAAGTATATAATATTATATTATAGTTATATATTTCGATTTATTTACAATGTTGGTTAGATAGAAATTGTCTTTTAATTTAGGTTCGTCTGGTTCTATGCAGTGTCTTGCAGTCGTACAGTCCGGAGGAAGATCGCGTGACAGTGTCCTGTCGTTTCAAAGAGGATAATCGCGTCTCGTTGTGCGGACGTCGCGACGCGTCACCGTCGAAAAATACCAACAATTACGAGCCGCTCGGAGTCGGTAAGGTCGCGGTCTGTAAAGAGGATGCGAGAGGCGGGAACGGTCTTAATAATAACAAGAATGAGAATAAGAAATCGTTAACCGATCGTCCTTTCGAAAGAAGGCGGCTTCGTGGGGACCGGACAACGCTCGACAGCTGGGAGACGGCTCGCGATCCAACGATCCACTGGATCGAGAACCGTGCGTGTAGATCCGTATCCCTTTTTCACTCTCCTCTCTCCCTCTCTCACTCTATAATACCAGTCTTATTGTCGAGTCGTTACGTCACTGTTGTCGCTTCCACGAGGACGCTTGTCACTTGTAACAAAATCGATTGTCGACAGTCATCGGGGACGATTGAGCGGCGCGACGACCTTCGCGCAATTAAAACCCCTTGAAGTTTCAGTCGTCACGGTGAAAACGGTTGACAATGTCGGGATCAGGATGAATAAGCTTTTAATGTAACGGAGCCGGCAGGCTCATTCTGTCATCCCCAATCCGCAGAATCGATCGGCCGATGAATGGCCGTGAAATTTTTCCTGGGGACTCGGCGCGAAATCATTTCTGGATTATTCATTTCGTTCTGGGCTTTGAAACTGTGCGATGCTAAAGATGTGTGCACAAAACTTCTAATTATAGTGGTCGTAATTAGACCGCGGATCTTAAGCGTTTATAACAAAAATAATAATAATTGTTTTCAGCTGGTTAAAAATATTTGGAACATACAAGTATAGGACACAATAAAAATATTTTCGCTCAGGTATCGTGCAATGGACACAGCTAATTTTGCCTTTATGCAAACGTACATTTTTCTGGATTATTTTGTCGAATTTGCTGATAAAGTGCTGTCTTTTTCATCGGGTGTACCAATATATTCTAAAGAGTACAGAAAGACAGAGACTTCACCTCCTCGTACAAGTTCTAGAAAAAATTCCTATCCGATTCGGAATTTGAATGGTCCAAGACCTAGAAATTAGCATTCAGAGGCTAACCCAGACGCGTCGTTTCGAATTTTGCGTGATTGGTCGCGAATCGATCCTGTTCTAGGACGGTGATTATTACCCAGCCGCTAGTTTAAAGACACACATCGTCTTCTGGAAACGATCAACCTAGCTATGGAAGCGAAAAAAGCGTCGAGGGACAAGATTAGAATAATAGTCGTCGCGCCGGGTCGTTTGAGGAATAGTTTAAACTGTTTAACATAATAGCGACGGACGTCGCTCCGATTCGGAGACCCAACAATTTGCCGGACTGTTCTCTAATGTCAACAGATTAGCCGTAATAGTGAAATTACACGTTCGCGTAATATCTCGGCGTATGGGGGCCCCGGACCATGGGTCCGTAATTCACCCCCGTAGATTGAGGACGCTCTCTTATGTCCCCTCGAAAAAAGAGGCGACTCCTCTCGATCGTCCAAGGGTCCGACAGATTTTGGTAATGCCAGGGTTAGACGCTGTACCCTCGGACGAGAGGTCAAACGGCTTTGCCCGTCGCAGATTACATGCATTATTTTTGCACTCGCCGACGCCGCGATCGCGAAATCACCGATAATTCGCGCCGGAACAATTCTACACCCCCGCGGACCCCTCGGGCCAGATTTCGGGATGATCCACGATGATCCTCACGGTCCCCTTCGATCGGAAAGTCAATTTGAAATGTTTTTGAATATATGAGGGATCAATCAATATTTTTTTCTCTCATTTTCTGAAGCAGATTTCTAACCCTATCCACGATGATCCTCACGGTCCCCTTCGATCGAAAAGTCAATTTGAAATGTTTTTGAATATATGAGGGATCAATCAATATTTTTTTCTCTCATTTTCTGAAGCGGATTTCTAACCCAATCCTAACCCTATCCACGATGATCCTCACGGTCCCCTTCGATCGAAAAGTCAATTTGAAATGTTTTTGAATATATGAGGGATCAATTAATATTTTTTTCTCTCATTTTCTGAAGCAGATTTCGTCGAAAAATATTCTTAAACACTTTTTGAAACGCCGTTCATTTTTCAGCGATTTTCAAACGTTTGGGAGTTGTGTAAATTTTTCCACTACAGAATATATGTTTTGTTTTTCACTGGGAATATGCAAAGATTCGGAGTCGAATCGCGAGTCGGGTTTCGTGACCGTTCGCCAAGCACCAGCGGCTCAAGATAGTACTTTGTCCGGTATCTCGCTAATCGTCGTGGAATCAACTGTTTTTTAATGGTGTTCGAAGCGCTCTCACTTTCACCCGGGACCACGGGGCACGCTCGAAAGTGTGAATACCATTGTTCGAGCGCATCGGACCATTGAGAAGAAGGGGATTAAGTAACTCGCGGAGGGACAGTCGGTTTTTAATCCCCGAATTAATAGCCGGCGATAAATCACCGGCAATCCGTTCCTGCACGGCAATGATTACTTAAGAACCGCTGCGCTTGGCTCAGGGAACATTTTTGCGAAACGCGCGACACGTTGCACTGCGATTTTTACGCGATATACATCGCCCGTTTGCAATTTTAAATAGAAAAGTCTGAGCATTATTCGTTCATTCTGAGTATAATAGTAACAAGACTTAATTCATGTAGATATCCAATCAATTCCTGCGAAGACATTTCTGGATCTTTAGTAATTGTAAAACGAAAAGTCTGAAACTGAAAACTTTTCATTTTTATGAAGTATTAAATAAGACTAGCTTTATATTAGGTCAGTGCAAAAGTCTGTGTATTTCACTACGAAATCGGGCACAAATTTTTGCACTGACCTAATGTTCTTTCAAATTTCGCAAGATTCTACTAAAATTCATTGTTTATAGCACCTCGAAATCAACAGCACGGCACTGCAAGCAATCAGTATCAAATTTTTGCACGTCGACCGGACAAGTAGACGGCAAACCTAAATAAAAATCGAGGGGCATGCTGGTCGGTGGCAAAAGTTTCGGTAGGATTTTCCGTTTCCGCTCACGTCAGCGACTGTCGGATACTTTGCTATACTAAGGGCGGTCGAGACGTCGAAAAGGATCGTGGAACGTGACGCGCGTCTTTTGATCGTCGAAATCGTGGGGTTGAGGAAGAGGAAGAAGAAGAAGAAGAAGAAAAGTGGCAAGGAAAGAGGGGAGAGGGGTGGCAAGTAGGAAGGAAGGAAGCGATGTACTCCCTGGATAATAATGATCTCAGGATCGACGGATGACGTACGACGGAGTCCCCGAGGGGGCCAGGCAGCGGTTGATCCATTGTTACGCTATCTCTCCTATTCTGGCTCGCGTTTAATGCATAATCTATTACCGGCTTTTAACAATGCGAACCACCTCTCGCCGATCCGAGGAGGCACTCGGCCTCTTCATCCGAGGGTCGCAGACACCGAGGATCGATCTTTCCGCGAGCGGAACAAACCTCTCGCACCCTCATATTTCACCAATGTTTTGACGTCTGCTTCGTAAGCATCCGTCGCGTCGCAAGGGTGGATCGGCCAGGGGACACCCCCTTTCCGTGGGGTTGCGACCCTTGGATCAGGATCCGTCTTCGGTAACCAAACTAGGCTAAACGGAATCCAACACTATTCTGCGACACCCTTCAATGAATTTCACTGACGAAATTTCTCTGAGAACACATTTGTGTAGAAATATTAACCTCTCAAGTGACTAAATACATAAAAATAATGTCTGTCGTGGTCAGATATACCGTAACTGATAATTGTCGATTCGGGTCAGCAGTTGGAGGGAGTGCACGTGGTCACAATATCCGCACTGACTTAAGAATTTTTAACGCCCGAATGATTACTCGTGGACTTTCGAAATGTTCACTATGTTTAGAGGCGAGTCTGAGGTAGGTATGAAGATATTTTCAGCCTGGAAAATTGATCTGCGTGGTCACACGATTTTGTTTCTTATTGTGTACTCAATTGTGTGATAATTGTCAATAATTCCTCTCATGAGAATCACAACGTGGCTAGGACTGCCAACGCAGTTTAATTGGATTGATCACAATATCCGCACTGATTTCAAAATTTTTAATACCCGAATATACTTGTGGAGTTTCGAAATATTCACTATGTTTAGATTCGAATCTGAGGTAGGTATGAAGAAATTTTCAGCCTGGAAAATTAATCTTCTCGGTCACACGATTTTATTTCTTATTGTGTACTCAATTGTGTGATAATCGTCAATAATTCCTCTCATGAGAACAACAGCGTGGCTAGGATTGTCAACGCAGTTTAATTGGATTGATCCTAATCCCCGCATAGTGGGAACAGCAGCATCACGCTCAGTGATTCCCGAAAGCGTTTGGAATTCCGAAGAACAGAATAGAAAAGCAATCGATGTCCCAAAATCGTTGAACGAGGAAACACAAGGGAGGGTGCCTCGTCGAGGAGAAAAGAAAGGGCGGATCTTCGATGAAAGAAAGAGCGATTATACGATCTCTTTCGAATCCTATTGCCCCTCTCTCTTTCTATCTCCCATCGGCCTTTATTCTCGTTGATCTGCTCCTCTTCTCCGCCACTCCCGTTGCTCGACCCTGCGGATTCACCTTCGCGAAGTCATTCGACGATTCTGAAACGTCATTTCCCGTAATGCGATATATACCAGCGAAATCTCGAGCATCACTCCGCGGCTATTAATCTATTGGCAGGGCTCCAAGGGCGATGCACTTCTCGATATACATATTCAATGACGAGATCGCGTGGAAGAGGCCTCTTCCTTCACCAACGGAATCGACAGCCGATTTTTCGCCGGCTGGATCATTCGTCTCTCTCGGCGAAATCATTCCTTTCACCGAGGTTGACAGTCTTATTTACAGCTGGGTCGGTCGCGTTCTATTTAAAACGATATATCGAACGATCGTTCGGAATAATTAATTGTTAATAGGAATCGTTACACGAATTCTTACAAACGGGAATATATTTATGCATCGATGCGACCAGGGAAATTAGATAAGAAATGTCGACTGATTCGGATATGCCGACGCGTTTTCAATCGTGGCTCGCATGACCGTCGCTTCCGGAATCCCGGCCGGAGCCGCGGCTTTCGAGCGTGTTCGCAGAAGAAGAACACAGAGGCGATATTTAATTCACACTGGCGGGCGCGTGCAGTCATGGTAAATCATTAACGAGCGCACGGTGGAAGATTAAGGGTCGGCGTTTAACAGGCTCGCTTTTAACGGCCCGAACGGCACGGCGAACTGAATAAAAACCAGCGCTAAATCGACGCACGCAGTGTCTCGATCGAAAACCATCCTCGATCTCTCTACACTATTTTTGAGGGGGTTATCTGCGTTTGAAAACCGTTTTTGTCGGGAGCATTATTTTTTCAAGCGAAGAGAATCATTGTTACACGAGCTATGTTTTCAATATCGTTCTCAATATTCATTGCATTATTCGTTCATTATGTACTATCCTATGCTGGAAAACTGTTTTATCAATTAGTTTAGTTGTGAAGATGTATTTCCACTGGTCAGTTCGGATAATCGAGGCTGTCCAGTACCGCAGATTAAACAAGCAAAGTGTTCGGAAAGATTGTATAAAATCATAAAGTTTTGCATAAGATTCAGTAAATGTGCTCGCCGGTAGAAGTAATAATTCTAACTTGCACTCCCCTCGCAGAATTTAATTTCTATAGGTATAGACATTTCTATTGTTGTGTCTACAAAGATTCCTCATTGGGATTGTATCGACCGAGATTGATTTCACATGTTAAACGATCGAAGATGTCGCGAAACGAAGTCCATCTTCCTGAAAACATCCTGCGGCTTGTCAATTCCAGCGAGATGCCTGTCCATTATACAATTAATCTGGCGGACCAGCGATCAATTACCACTGAACGACAACGACAGGCAATCAGCGTCGAATTATGACGACATTGCAGCGATTGGTCGCGGTTTTCCCGATGCTGCCATGACACGAGGACTATTCTGTTTTGCCATTTCCTTCGAGGACGTGTTCGCCCGTTGCTTGAGAATCTCTTCGATGGCGAATCGTCGCTGGAAAGAACTGGTTTGCGAATCTATCATTTCGCCAAGACTGTATTAATAAGATATTTCAATTCAAAATGATTGTCCATTAAATTGCGGATTTTATCGATAAATAAACATTGACTGCACCAACTATAAGATGCAGGAGCAAGACAGGATAAATTGAAAACCAAGCGTAAAATCGTTTAACCATAACAAAACCTATAATAGACCACCATTGCGTCACCCATATGCAATCGACACCCTTTGAATCCTCCTGTTGTTTGAAATTACAGTCGCCCAGTCTTTAAAGAAATGCATATTACTACACCAGTCCACTAACAATAAAAAGAGCAAAATAAAAACTCGTTCAACCATAATAACGCGATAATAAGCAGCCCAGGACATCGCCACGGGATCCACGGACACCAAACTTTTCAATTTCCACGCCGATCGCGAGTCCGCTCGAGAAGGGCGCGGTTCAATTTCGAAATTCCGCGCCCTACGGGTCTGAAATTCCGGGCGCGGATATTTTTGCGCGCTATTCGCGAAAGAATTCCGTCCGGAACGATTTTAATAGACGATCGAACGAACTCCGAGCTGTCCTTAACATTCCTCGATAGGGGTAAAAGGATGATGAATTGTCTCAGGAAGGGATCGAGGCCCCTAATCGGTGCATCGGACGAAATTCTGGGCCCGGTTATTTCGTCGATCGGCTGAATCGATCGGAGGAAAGCTCGAGGGCGGTCGAGTGGGACTGAGGAGATCGGCAATAGGATCTTGAAACGAAAGAGAGAGACAGAGAGGGAGAGAGAGAGAGAGAGAGGGGCTAGTACCCGTGGCCAGGGCGTAGACACATTTATATATCGATCGGATATTTATGAAGATTCGGGAAGAACGAACGATGATCCGCATCTGCCGCGCCATTAGGCTAACCCGGGCCCCGTAGCTGGGGGCGCCAGGTGTGACCTCCGTGGCTCTCTAATGGCCCAGAGCCGCGATAATCCCGGCAGCCCTTGCGATCCCTGCATGGATACTACCAAGAGATTGATACCGCTCGATGGGAACCAAACCGCCTTCGCCGATTCCTAGTTCGCGTGATCGTGCCCTTCGAACATTCAGCCTCGGTGGAACTGAACTGCCGATGTTTTGAGATGCTGCTATGCTCTCTGATCTATCGAAACAACCGTCAAACCCTTTATTTTATCCTTCGAGTTTAGTGATTTGTTGTAACAGAATGCTTTTATATCCGAACGAGCCAGTGTGGATTTTTTAAATTTTTACTATGGCTAGATGAGAGTATGTGGAAGGTATGAAACGATTTTCAACCTAGAAAATTGATTTTCCTACACACATGATTTAATCTCGTTTCTAGTTGAAGGGGGTTTCTAGTTTGTGTATCCACTTCCAATGAACGCGTTTACTTAAGAATTTCTTAAATCTGAAAGATCTAGTGTGAGTATTTGCAATATTAGCTGCGATTGGAAAAGTGTTTGAAGATGGTATGTAAAAAATAATTAACTAGCAAAATTAATTTTCCTAGTCTACTCTTAGAAGTTCAGGATCAACGCCCCCAACGAATCACACTGAAGTCGAACAAGAGGGCGCGAGAGAGTGAAACGACGAACAGAGTCGACGAAAAAGAAGTGATTTTCCTCGGGAAACAAAGTCGCGGAGCTCGCAAGCGTCCGCAGGAATTTCACCTTTCACCGCGGAGGCTGCGCGCCAAGGTTTGGCCGAGAGGACCTTGTTATTAATCACGTCGCTGCCATCTCCCAGAGCAACGTTTGCTCGTTAGCGAGGGGGTTGGCGGGGCATCCGGGGGTGGCCATCTCTTAATTACTTCCGCGCCAATTAACACCGCCTCGAATAAAGAAGGGGCTACTCGACCGCCAATGGGAGCACGCTTCTGAAAAAGCTAGTTGCCTCGGAAGCACTCGCTTTCGATTTAATATAGCGGGCCTGCACGGCACGTGGGCTCACGGTACACCGTGCGTGTGCATGTATTCGCAGGAGTGGCCCGCCACTTTCGCGAAATCGATCCCTCGACGTCGATGACGTTGCCGTCTTCCTCGCGGATTTTCTAATGGACGATTAAACTAGAATAACGATCGATTTTGCAGGTGGCCTTCGAGCACTAAATTTGTTGTATTATACGTACACGGTGGTTCTAGTTGAACGGTTGTATCTACAAAAATTCAGAGAGGAAGGACCGAATTTTTTATTTTCAATTATTTATTTATGAAACGACTACCGACGTATTCGTCAGATTTTTCTGATTAAAACGAGTACAAACATGACACAAATCGGAGTTCATTTGCACGTTTAATCCACGGTACAGTGGAACCTCGATTGTCCAAATGCAATCTAAATAGTTCAATTTTTAATGGATGTACAACATGATTTATTGGACAAATCGGTAAAGATTGAATCTAGCATTGCAGTAGGTAATGTTCTATTATCTGAATATGTATATGTATAGCTGTGATTAGTTCGGATAAACGAGATTCTACTATATCGTGGATTAAACGAACAAACGAGATCCAAATTGCGTCGTGTGGGGACTGATTTTAATCAGAAAAGTATGGCGGACATTTTCGCAAGAGATTCGTAAAGAAATTATGGTAATAAAAAAGAGGTTGTCATTATCACGATTTTCGAGGACATCGAGAGAATATCAGTGCAAGCAGCTGGGAAAATTGTTTAAGCAGCATTCGTTTTCATCGGGGCCTCGGTCGTCCTTCAGCGGGCTTCGATAGTTATCGAGGTCGAGAAGATTCGACCCTTAGCTCCGGCGATAGCGGCTCCATGCATCATACGCGGCGGAAGATACCGGAAAAAATATGAGGAGGGCGGTTCGCTGTTAATCTGAGACGTCCGCGAGGAGGACGGCCGAGATCGCCGGTAGATACAAGCTTTTCGTCTACTCGTGATTTACTCGAGTAGTTTCGCGGCGGACGGGGAGCCAAGTAAACCGGTCACGTTCGGATAGAGTTTGCTGGATTCCGAAGGGATCCGAGGGTGAAGAGAAAAAGAGAGAGAGAGAGAGTGGAAGGGAGAGGGCAAGGTGGGACAGAGAGAGCACTTGCTGGTCCTGGATAGCCAGGAGGGATCAGCTGTGCTCTTCCGAAAGCCGAGTCCCACGGGAAGTCAATCAACCGGCCTTTCTTCGACCGCCACATCGCGAAGGGGTGACTCGCGAATCCGACAGAAAAGTCCGGTTCATCGAGTTTTGTCGATGCTACGATTCTCGCAGACGATTCCATATGACTTCTTCGGTTTTACTTGCTCTCCAACCTGGAATTATGTTTGGAGACGCCTATTTTTGTGGTTGTAAAACAACGTACCCTTAAAACATTCACGAATTCTTTTAAATACACTCACCAACCAACAAGCTCGTCTCAAAACCTTTGCTTCACAGACAAACGATCAGCGACCGATCGCAGTACGCAAAGTACACCCCCAAAAACTCCGTCGGGTGGGGACCCAATGAGACGTAATGGTAAGGGGTGTGTCCACAGAAGCCGATGGAAATAAAAGCTCGGTCTCAAATCGCGGCACCGTGAAGCTTGCCATAAGAGATCATATAGCAAGCAATCAAGGTGAAGGGTGTGGAGGACATGATGCTATCGCATCCCACGACGCTGTGTTCAAATCGTCGTCCAATCAGGAGTAATCGCAAGGGGTGTGTTCGAGGCGGACGATGACAATAAAAGCTGGCTCCCGAATCGCGGCTGCCTGAAGCTTGCCGTCGGAGTTCGTGGAGGTAGCTAGCAGGGTGGAGGGTGTCGAGGACACATATTGTAGGCTATGGCGGTGTGTTCAAAGGGGACGGGTTCAGGAGACGGGCGATCTCGAGTAGTACCTCGGGTAGCCGTAGCAGAGGGTGAATTGAGTGGCGTCGGGGGGAGAGGGTGTGCCGTGCCGGTGAGATATCCTGAAGGAGGGACGGAGGGGCGAGGACGAATGGGGGTGGAGAGGTTGACGGGGGTGAGGTCGGCGATTGGCATTTAATTAGCGGCCGGATGACCGCCGCCGCCTCCGGATCAATACGCCGCCC
Source organism: Lasioglossum villosulum (assembly GCA_963971365.1). Taxonomy (NCBI): domain Eukaryota; kingdom Metazoa; phylum Arthropoda; class Insecta; order Hymenoptera; family Halictidae; genus Lasioglossum; species Lasioglossum villosulum. Next base: position 5,447,295 of record OZ020497.1, on the reverse strand, counting down.
CCAGGGGCCAGCGTGCAGGAGGCAGATCGACCCTGCCGTCCTCTTTCTCCTCTTCTAACCTCTTCCGTCCTCTCCTCTTCCTCCCTCTAGTTCCTCGTCCCTCTCTAGCTCTCTTCAGGTCTTTCTCTCTCTGGCTCTCACGGTCCTCCTACTTTCTGCCACCCCTTCCTCGAACCCGAGTGGAACCGAACTCGTTTGCTCCGCGTCGGTGAAACCCTTTTCCAACCCCTCTGGTTCCCCCTGGACCCCTCTCGCTCCCTCTGGTCCCCTCTGGTCCCCGCTGGTTCCTCCTCCGGCGGCGGCTGGACCGAGGAGAGAACTGCCTTCGTGCTCCTTAACCTAACCTCCTGACCGAACACCACGTGCGGGGAATATCCGGAAGCACTTCGGTAAAATAAAGCGAATCGACGGTAAGTGCCGCGGATCCTCTTGTATCCGTGGCCTCCGGGGCTCGCTGGACAAGGATCCCTGCCCCTCAACCCCTCTGATCCTGATGCTGTGCCATGGGTTCTCTGCCTCCACCCAGCCTCTCTCACCCTGCTGTACCCTATCGCCCTTCTCTGTCTTACTCTGTTTCGCTCCTACCATCTAATTCTCTTGCTCTCTCAATTTCTCTGTCTTCCTCCCTCTATTTCTCTCTGTCTTTCTTTCTCCCTCTTTGTCGAGGCTATTCTACCGACTGCTCCCGCTGATCACCGGGTTCTTTTTCCTCGTTTTCCGATACCGATAGACCGCCGATACGTTCGACTTTGTGCCCGAGCCGATATTATAGGTGGTACGCCGTAACGAGACCGATCGTTACGAGGATTGTAATTGCGTTTTGAGACGGCACCACGGATAGACGGGATGAAAGAATGCTTCCCGAGGAAAATACGCGGCGCCGATTCCCTCTGATAGGGTGTACCCTTGTGATGGGCTACCTGGTGATTAATCGGAGGTTGGGGTGGTCTGGTTGACGCCTATTTTGTGTTTCGATGACGTCGCGATCTTGGGCAGTCCTCTACTCAATTTTGGTTTCATGAGGTTTTGAACAGCCTTTCTCTTCTCTAAATTTTTATCGAACCCTTGCTTCTCTCAGAATTGATAGAGACAATTTTAAATAAATCCCAATCAAATTAATTCCCAGATTGTTAATAAACTTATAAAAATCGCTAACCTGTTCACCAGCATCATGTAGCTGATACAGAATTCTCCCTGGAAGGAGATTTTATTTCTCATAAAGATCGACAGTCCACTAATAACGATACGAAAGTAATCTACGGTTAAGGAAGATCGATCAGCGTGGCATTCGCGAGGTCTGATGTTCGCGGAGGGGTCAGAAGGGCGAGGAGAGTCGCACCCCGGCCCTTTTCGGCGGACCCTGGAACCAGTGTAACGGCAACCCCCCTTGGTCGGAGGGCCCCGGTCGATGCGTGATATATCGGCTCGTAAAAATCCTCGGGAATAAAATATCTCCGTTGGATCTCGGGGCGAAGGTCGGCGTCGCCGAAAGGGCCCCTCGCCGCGGCCGGCCGCGTTTATGGGTGACCAGGTACACGTATGCAAGGCCCTCGCACACGGGCCCGTAGGTGCGAACATTGTTAACAAGTCCCGTATTTTATACACTCCCGCGAGAAACAACAAGCCGACTGCTGCCAAGGGGAGTGTGCAGGGGTGCTCCGTCCAACTTCAATTTCTTATCGTTAATACACAAAACACGTTCTCTTCGTGAAAAATTCTTTTCGAAGCTTCTACCAACATATTCGCGACATTTCTCTTATTAAAATGACTCTAAACACTATAAGACAACTATCCTGAACAGTTGTCTTATATATATTATTCTTGATGTTGGAACGATTAGTATATTGAGTATTGTGTAAAGAATTTTTGTTAACATCTGCCATAGTCGGAATCGCGAAGAGAAAACTTAATTGATCGCGATTGCGACCAGTGGAAATTTTAAAAAATTATTTATTTGTTTTTAAAGAGTGTAGCAATATGTTCTACAGATACTGTATGTATCTAGTTTACCACACCCTGTCCTCGCAACGAAGAGTCAATACGACCGAAGACGATGCTCCAAGGTTGAACCACCGCGATGATTCATCCCGATGATTTTTAAAGCTCTCGGTCGAGAGAGTCGAAGTGTAAATCGATGACCGTGGTCGGCATCTCGCTCTCGTTCGCGCGAGGAGTTAATCACGGTAAACAGGCTTCATTCACTTCATTGTTCGAAACGAGGCGTCGGAAAAGAGCGGCAAAAACGATGCTCGTGCCAAATCAGTGTTTATACATGAAATTATAGCTGGCCGGGTAACAGCCTTCGGAAATATCGTCTCCGCGCCATCGTAAAACGGTTCTCAATTCTTCAGAGACGTCGACATTGTCGTCGATTCTTGCACGCTCTCGAAGAAGTCGAGAAAAAGGGAGACGGGAAACAAAGGCCTGGAAACGAGGATAAATCGATATACCCGTGGATTATTACCGCAATAATTTATGTTGACAGCGCTATCTATATGTAAATGCGACCGATCTCTCGATGGCAATCGATATCCGATCGATCAAGGATTATTCACATTGTGTGGATACAGAGAATTTCAAAATAGTCTCCGACAAATTAACGTCACTCTAACGCGTTAATGGAGGCGTCCTGGATCCTGCAACCTGACCTCCATCGTTCCATATTATAAAATTATCTTCGGTTCGATAATTCTGTAAGCTTTCTGAAAATTTACAATTTTTGCGAGATATAAATGCGACGTTAAGATTGATATTATAAATTTTTCTTTAGTCAAGATGTTACAGAACGACGGAGTTATTTACTAATTTTGAAACCTTCTTTCTTAGAACGTTGACGGATGGCCGCCATTGCTGCGAAGACCTGCAACGTCTAAAGTAAGAAATCATACTGATCTACAGATGCGAATGTATTCTCTAAAATCTAGTGCATAGATCTTGCAAAATCAGTATCATAAAATCGCACTATTGCTATATTATATTAATATTACTATTATTATATTAATGGTTTATAACTAGTACATCAATTCGATGAAGTTTTCCAAATTTTACCAGCTCAAATAAACAATATGTAAGAATCAACTTTAGCTGCTTTTGTTTTTCGTAATTCCGATTAAAGTTCTAATTATTACAACCATAAAATAAATGATAGGGGTTAAGGAGATTAAAGTGTAAATTAACAAACACTATTGGAGCGTCATGGTTGCGAGACAGTGAAGCAGTTGAACCGTTGGAATAATGTTGCGAACTGTTTCGCGACCTTTCGATTCGATTCGCAATGTCCTTGCTCCGCCTGCGAGAATTCCGCGGATGGAAGTTATCGGGGGCCGTCTCTGCGTCTGTCCGCATTGCCACGCCGCCGCTGGAATGCCATAATTGGCGGTGGTTATTATTTATTTGCCGCTCGCTGACACGAGCGTTCCTTTCGATCGGGGACCTTTCTACTCGCGGGAATTCCGATATTCGCCCGTTGTCCGGGATCGACGCCCGTCCATTCGCTTGTCAGCTGGTGTTTCGCGTCGTTAACATTTTTATTTGCCAGCCGGGCACACGTTCTCCGCGTTCCAAACCTGTTAACACTTCGTAGACCCGCGTTCTTGCTTGGTGCGACCCGCGGAAAACTTCTCTTTGAAATTGCTAATTGAGTGACCTGTCCACTGAATGAACAATCCTGCAAATTCTAGGTATTTTGACCTAAAAAATTCCATTATATAGTCCAAACAATAAAAAATAAGTAGAACGATCATCCTATTTCTATACAAAAATTCCCAAACGATTTAGAAAAATTTAACATCCCCTGCCCTCTTTAGAAAAATATAGCTCCTGTAATTTAGGGTATTTTGCCTCCAAAAAATTCTTTTATATAGCCCAAATAGTAGAAAATAAGTGTGCAAAACCTGGATATAAAACAGTCGTTTAACCTCTTTCCAAAAATTCCCAATCTCAAGGGTTCTGACATGTTCAGGAATCTTTTTGGAAAAACTGTGGAACTTTTAATAGTAGAGAAAATCAAAATTACGTCGAGGTCAAGCGTCGACTTTTCGACGTCCTTCGCGAGATTATTCGCCTAATCATCCCCCGATGGGCGTAACCGATCGAACGAGAGAAAGACTGGGAGTCACGATCCGTTCTCGCGAGGCACGTTTACCAGGAAAGGACGTCCCGTGTCAGGAAGCCATCAGACATCGGTAGGGAGCCCTCGAATGCTACTCGCCGGAATTGACGAAATGCAAACTACCATCGACGCAAACTTCCTCGAGGTGATGGTAATTATAATAATGAAGCCGAGTGGAAATTGTGCCGGGGCGAAACGGATCAAGGAACCCAGACCACTTCCCGAGCTCTCCAGTTCCTTAGCAAACTGTACGCCGCGATTCCCGAATGTATTCTCTTACTGTAGAAATAGTATGAAATATAAATAAATCCAATTTCGTAATTTTTGTAAATTTCTGTAACGTTTCGAATATTTCCGAGATTTTATTTGAGTGCCACGAAAGCATAAAAATTCTCTCCGCCAGCTACCAACTCCACAAACCCCTAAACATTCCTTACACTCTTGTTATACTACATTTAAATCAACATTTAAATAAGTGTTCCAGCCTCGCGTAGGGTAGAATTTTCGCATCCATTTTTGATTCGCAGGGCAAGATTCGCGAGGTGGCGAGTAAATAACCAGTACTCGGCAAAATTTACAGGATAAATGTATGAAAAGTTACTTGAAGTATAATTGTCATTATTAAATTTAAATAAAACAGTGCCCGTTTTAATTGTACGATCCAATAAAGTAGACCATTCCGAACATTCTCTCCAAAGTATTTTCTAAACAATGTCTTCGATGTTTTCAGAAAACACAATTAAAATATCGCCTCAAAAAAATACGAGAATGTTCCGAGACCTCCATTTTGGCAGAAAAAAATATTTTTCACTGAAAATTGAACTGCCAAGCATTTTGGCAAAGCAAGCATGCAATAATGCAATAATAATGATAATAATAATCGTGGGACGCGATATCTTAAGGAAGATTTTCGTGGTAGATGAGCAGTTGGCCGCAGGGAAGGATCGACAGGATCTTCTCGCTCGATCTTGGCGAGCGTGCGTCGAAAGCGGCGAAAAAAATGACTAGACGTTTTAATAGGGCAAGTTTTCATCTATCGTCCCTATTCATCGGCAATTTCCGATTGAGTCGCCGTCCCTTAGGGGATCGATCGCCCATTGTCTCGGCTGGTCTTGACTTTTCATCCAGACCCGGCCACACCTTGCGACGCGTCTCGACATCCACCGCACCGGTCGTTCGACGAAAATGAACTATAATAGCCTAATGGCCGATAGACGCCGTTCGATCCAGCGAGCGTCGCTTCGGGAATCACTGTCGTTACACGCGACACGTGACAGTGTACTTTCTGATAGAGATTATTCTGATCAAACACGAGTGATTTGCGGAATTTATACATCTACATTTTTATTTCGCAATTACTAATCCGCAATTTACTTATTACAGAAGTTAGTATGCTTACATACTTACCGAATTTCAAATTACGTTGTACATCGATCGCTTTAGAATTAGGATATCATCGATTCGGATAATCGAAGTTCCACCATATCGCGGATTAAATGCGTAATCATGGCTCAAATTGTGCCGCGTTTGAACTCGTTCTAATAAAAAGAATGTCCCAAATTATTTAATGCAAGTTTCATGCAGAAACAATGAATGCTCCTCTGGCAAGGGTGTGTTTTGCATGTGTAATCTAGGTACTGCTGATCAAACCCATTTCGCAGGAGTTACAGTGTAAAAGATTACACTCGGAGATTTCTGCACAATTATTCAGCCACAACAAACGAGAAAACACGGAGTCCCGGCGATTTCCCGACGCGTTAATGCGATTGTTTCAGGAAAGAAGATAGCGCGGGTTGTTCATCCCCATCGCGCGCGATTTTCTCAATTAAAAAACCCACCCTCCCCGGCTCTCCATTTCCGGGCGTGGGAGCGGTCCGAACGGAAAAAGCGAGCGAATTAAATCCCCGGTGGTGGGCGTGGACGCGAAATATCGTGGCATTGTTCTCCTTATCGCATTAAAAAAGAAATCCCCGACGCGTGGCCGTGGCGCGATCGTCGTTTTACGAGCTGAGCCCGTAGGATTATGCTCCCGTGACTACCTCCTCACCCCTTCCACCAACCTGGTGGCCCCTGGTGGCCAACGAACCCCCGGACCAACGACCCTCGTCGTTATTTTTCGCGTTGCCCACCAGCTGTAATAATGAGATTTAAAAAAGCGCACTCCTACACGCTACCTGTCCGTTCGATACGGAAACAAAAAGGGACCGAGCAATTTTCTGCACTGACGATGGCACCGGACCACTCTCTCACGGCCCTGAACCATGTCGATTTTTTTCCTTTTGTTCTTTTGTGTCCCTTTTTGCGATGGACAATAGGCTATCGGCCTATGAACACTACTTTTCGAATTTATTGTGAATTACAAAATCAAAAATTGAAAATAAACATTTATAGATCGGTACTACACGACGAGAATGAATGGTAAAGAATCTGTAAAATACGAAAGTAAAATGATTTGTAGATATTATGGCTATAATAATGTAGGTGATTAAAAGAGAAAATATATTTTATTTAACTTGAATTCCTCACGATTGTCTTTTGACAAGTTTTATCTTGTCAGACTAAAATTGAATATGAAATTGTCCAGATTCTGAAGAAATTTTTGACGAATCTAACAAAGGAATGTCTTCAACTACAACTAATTTTCAAGCCCATCGACTCTTTTCTTCGTCCCCATTCGTATCCTTTCCTTTGTCCTCCATTGTCTTTCTACTATTTCCCAAAAATTATCGTGGAGTTATGACTACACAGTATTTTCCAAACGATTGCACCCCCGTCAAAGCGACAGATAATCCAATTCTCCGCCTTTTGTTTCTTCTGCGGTCCTTTCGGTGGTTACTTGTGGGTGCCATTGTTCGGTTAACGTTTACGAGTCGAGTCACCGGAAAGCGGAAGCAATTCAGCGTCCCTTAGGGATTCGAATGCACCGGAGAAGGCTTTAACTCTGCAGATCATCGGCAAGATCATTTTCAGAGTGTAATGCCTTTTCTTGAGAATAGTTGTCTCTTGGAAAGCCGATTCTTCATGTGCATCTTCAGGGTCTTTAGAGATATTTTAACATTTCTTTAGGCCTGAAAATAAATTTTTCATTACGTGCTTGGGCTAAATGTTCAATAACTTGTAGAAACGTTATCGGATTCGCTCCAAATTTTATACACAATCTCAATAGTAGTGTCTAAAAGTAGGAACAATATTATATTCAGATCTCAAGTCCGTATATTTTATTTATTTAAAGATCCAGCAACTGTATGTATAATCGTCACGGAAAACATTCCCCCATCCATGCAGAGGCCATCAAAGCATAAAGGAAATTTTTCATACACGGAATTTCTTCCTTCAGAAAACCGTGCATCTTCGGGATCTCGTGTGTGCATCCCTTAGCGATTTTCCTGGCCGACTTGCTCCCGAAGCATCCCTCTTGTGTTCGAGCCTTCTCGTCGAGACGTTTCACGGTACATGGATCAAGACCGGCAATCGGGGTGATATTATTTCATCGGTCGGAAATAGCGCGAGGGGGACGATACAACACGGTGGTCAGGCCCGAAAGTTAGCATAGCCCGTGACTTAGTGCTCCTGAGGGTGCTGTCTGTCAACCCCGGGTCGGAGAACCTTTCTTATTTCGCGATATTTTGTCGTCGCGATATTTATCGTCCACGCAGGACCTTGCCCTCGATACACCTTTCTCGCTCTTTCTCTTTCTCTCTCTTTCGACTTTTATCTATCTCTTCTTCGAAATAATCTTTGCGCCCTGGTCTCTCGGGGGTGGCTAATCGGACTGCCAGGAATTTTTCACTTTGCCACGAAAAATGCCTCGATGAGTTAGCGGTGGGTGCTTCTCGACTATTCATTCGAGGCTTCGTACCGCTTCGAAACGCTTTTATACTGTTTTATAATTTATTTTTATTCCCACTTAATTTTTGTAGATATTTATTATCACCTTCTTGGTATACAATCTTATATTTACTCTATTTATTCACATTTTTATACACCCTACATTTATTTTATTTTTATACATTGTTATTCTCACTTTATTTGTTCACATTTTTGCACGTTCTTATATTTACTCTTTCTATACATTTTTATTTTTATTTTCACTCTCGCTCTATTTTTGTACATGTTTATACATTTATCTTATTTTTATATAGTAACATATATACATTTCTATTTCTTAAACAACAACGGAGCAGAGAAAGGAAAGAACCAGCAGCGGCAGAAGGCGGTCAATTAATTCGAAAAAGTAATTTCAAAGAGTCACGGGGGCAGGATATAAAAGCCGGGGACTTTGTTTTATGCTTTGCGAGGCAGCCTCCCTCGCGGCCTTAGGAGGCAACCGCTAATATCGCCATATAATCTGTCGCCGTTCCGAATAAATAACCCGCTGCGAACCTAATAAAATTTGCCGGCTGCGAAATTTTGTCAGCCAGACTGTGAACGTGCACGATGCTCACCGAAGACAGAACATTTCCCGCGAATAAGCTTGCACGGTGGCGCGGGTCGCTGCCTGTATAAAGACACATGGCCGACTATGGCAGCTTCATTTGTCTTTATATTAGCGGCACACGCCGCTATAGCGATACTATAACGATACTACAGTTCGCCACCCCCTTCGCAACACCGTCAAAAACGGCGACGAAACGTCTTCCCTCGGCTTTCGCTTCCTACACGTGCGAACGTTTTATATACAATGTATGTATGTAAAGGTACACATGCACGCATACATATAGATGACTTTCTATTTGTAGTCAGCTCTTACAATTATTCGTTTATCATACCGACGAGTATTCCATGCATTCATCGCGAAAATTAGTAGACGAAATTTAAAACTGTGAAAGCATTAAAGAATTTATTCATTTTGGAGATTTTCAAAATATTAATGTCAGTAGGCATAATTAGATACAGCTACTGTAATAATATAAACGTGGTCATCCGATAATATATAATCTTTATGCAAAATAAAAAATGTCTGCATTGATTGCAAGACACAGGGGCCAAATAAAAACTTGTTTCTTCTTTTAATTATGTTATTAGCGTGAAACTTATACATTGGTTGCCTCAAACCTTTTTAATATGTTCTCTGTTTTAAATTCTATGTACACATTTTTATCATAAATGCATAAAATCCGCAGTCTAGTAATTAATTTCTGAAATCTTTAAAAAAATTGATTTAATTGATCGCTATTATCGGTTTCAACTAGTTTATTAGTTCTATTACGTTTTATACTCAGCGTTTAGAGGGTGGAAGGCTCGAATGACAGGTTTTCTCCGATTCCTATCAGAATTTCGATTCCCATTTGTTAACGAGTTTGAAACCAGGAACCGGATTCTCGACTCCAGTATTATAATTAACAATGCGCGGACACAGACGAGCGCGCGCGCACACATGTACCTCGTGTAACTGTACTGCTACGGTCGCGATTATAATTATGATGATCATCGCCGGTACCGCGATATCGCCCGGTGTTATTGACTGGCAACACACGTTCGCGTAATTTTCTGTAATCCATATCTGCGCAATTAATTATCGTTCCCTGATACGTTGTAATATCCATCAGCGCGAATCCACCATGGGAACGTTTTGCTCGTGTTCTGGCCGTGGTACACGATACCCACAGCTCTCGGTATCATTGTCGAGAAACAACGTATTATGTGTCCCGCTTCTAACCAGCGCCATCTAATTTTCCTTAATAGCGTCTGGATGGAAATTCAAATTAGGTGGTGCGTGCTCTGTGCTCGACACAATAAGTTGCCGTAATACAGTTGTCGACCTGACTTGCACAGAGAAATTAATTTTCACAAATGATCCCTCGCGAATCCGTCTTCACACTCTCAATAATCGCTAATTAAAAATTTGATATCAATCAAAATAACGAATTCTATATTACAGTGTTTATACAATATTTCGATTTCTGCCAAAAGTGGGAGTTATTAATGTACTTTAAATGATCAACTCAAAGATCATTTAACATAGTTATTTATTCTAAACACAATTATGATTGTAAAAAACATAATACAAATATACGTCTGAACGTTGAATATTGTATAAGAGGAATGAGCTGTTTAATCAATATTGTCGCAATGGAACGGTTCGTTGTTTTTATTAACATCTTGTATCAATATACTGGATTATCATTTCAGAATAGAGCAAAGCAGTCCACAATTTCCAAATTTTAAAAATTAGTTATTGTTACGATGGATTGAGAAAATAATGAAAATTACTTCCTTCATCGATTGGCCAACTCCTGTCGGCCTCAGCTATTATATTTTGATAAAGTAAATGTATAGTCCTATTTAAAGAAAGAAACCACTGATGGTCTTGGTAGAAAAAACGATGTAACACAAATGGCATTTTTTTCACCGGCAAAATTGAGATGTTTAGCATTAATTGGTTCGGATAAACGAGGTTCTAGTGGAATATTTTCGAGAGGCAGTACTTGGCAGAGAATGTTCTAGGGATGGAGTGGGGCCAGCAGGACGTCCTGCCGTATTATTTATTCCTCGTTTTTGGCAAGCGCGGTCTCCAAGGCGAAACGCACGGCCAGTTAATTCCGGTACATTTGAACGGCACCCGTAGAAAACGCGCAGATATATCACGCAAATTGCCATTGTGGCCGCGACAATATGCTAAGCGCAGCCAGGCTGTTAGCATATCGTTATTCCGCCACAGGAACGTATCAGGATGAGGAACGGCTGTGCTCGAACGCCGCTCCTATGTTTTCCTTTCCGTTCTAACGCGTTTCCCTAGCTTCGACACGCGTCCTCGCAGTTTTCCGATACGAGGGGACGAGACTCCTCGCAATTGCTTCTTTTCGCGAGCGAAACGCGTGTAATAAGGGGATGAAAGTTTCACGACTGCACGATGCAAGGGCTCGATGAATCAACGGGAGCGAGACTGCCCTAACCGCCACTCTAAGGGGATACAGTTTTGTCTCGAGAAAGTGGATCCGGATTAAAGCAGTTTTAATCATTGCCTCATTAATATAGTTTTCTTCGACGTACCTTCAAAAACACAGTATTTTTATTAATATAATTTAAGAATAATTTCTCAGATTATTCGAAAAATACATCAAAACCTTAAAAAATGCAACGACAGTAAAATTTTGAGTTTTATTCGCCAGCTGGAATTCGACATTTACATTGCACATACGTGGAAACAAACTGATAAAAATACGATCGTTATTCAAAGCAGAAATTTTCTGGTAACGAATAAAAGTTAGGTGAAAATGTATTTCTTCATCCAATAATTCTTATAATGTCCAACTTTTGCAACTTACGCATACCGATAGGATTAAAGTAGCACGCCTTACGGTAAAGTTTCGCTTTCTACAATTCGGTTGCATTGATTAAATAACATTGATTTTCCGGGAATTTTCGAGTATTCAGCGTGTGCGAATAACTGTGAAAATGTCACTGAATTCTTCGGTGAATGTACCACACGGTATGCAGCGGGGTTGGGAACGGAACGGAACGAGAGATCCGATCAGCGAAACGCATAGACCAGCTTATGCTCTCGAACGCATTAATGGGCTGCAGCAGTCGACGGGAGCCAGCTTTATACTTGAGGTTTAAATCGCGCTGGTCAAATTAATTTGCAAACGATGAACGAGTTGCCGCCCGGCCGCGGCGCTGTTAGCGTTGCATTTCGAACGGGGGAGATTAGCCCCGTTCATTAAACACGAACGTGCTGCATCCACCGCGCGGATTTGGCCGCGGCAGATCGCATAGACGTCATCGTCGCCGAGTGCTGTCGAGTTTTCGTATTCCCGTGTGTGCCTCGATTTATACTTCCTCTCTCTCTCTATCTATCCACCTCTATATCTCTCTTTCCTCCCTCTCTTTCCACAGCACGCTCTCGCCCCGACTGTAATCAATCTCGAATTCGGCTACAATTTAACCAACCCGGATGCCGAGTTTTAGGTAGATTAGCCTCGAGTGCGTTTTCCTTGGGAACTGCTTCTGCGAAACGCATTTGCCACGGAAATATCTCTCGTTTCCGAACGAATATTGTTAAATATTTTTTATTACCGTGCGTTACTCACCCTAAAAAATCACCCAATTATTATCTTCGCGTAGACACTGTAAAATATCTTTTTCTCCCTGTATTGCGAGATTTGCTTTTAAAATGTGAAAATTTATAATTGATGTATAATTTGTTGCTTTAAAGTGCGAAACAAAAAATAGTCACTTTGCAGACCTTTGTATCGAGGTGTTGTATATCAGAATTGTTTGAAGTCGAAATACTTCAAATGGCAGGAAGTATAATATTTTAAAGAGGGAGGGAGAGGACCTCCACGTGTATAGCGGGATAATTAGTCGGACAAAGGATTTCCAGAACCGGTGAAACTGATGAACTCGTTCGATGTCCTCGTGCCGAGTTTAATCGAAAGATACAGAGCCGCGAAAAATATACAGAAGCTACTCGCGGCGTCCTTAAGCGGGAGTATTAAAGCGGAGGAACGACGATGATAAAACGTGGCGCGCGCCGTCAGAGAGCCGGGGCAATAAATGTTTCGTGGCTCGTAAAAATGTTATTGCCTTCCGTATGCCACGATAGCGGAAGTCGCGGAGACGCATCAACCGAGTCCTATGTGCTGAAGAACAGGAGACAATCCGGTTAGGTCCTCGCGAAACACCGGGGGCCATGTGGTGTTCGAGTTCCACCGCGATTCATTCGAATTTAGGGTGATCTTACAAATCGACGAACGTTTCTACATTACGACGTCTTGGCAACAACTAATTATTGTGCTACCAATGAAAATTTCTTTGATAATAGCCATACCTAAATATCAGGGCTTGCAATTATACAGGGTCGTCCATTTATCTTGAAACAGTCACTTATTACGGAAACCAGCAGGAATATAAAAAAATGTTTTATACAAAATATTCTTCATACAAAGGGGCACATTTAATGGCGCTATGCACATTTTTCCATGGTGGCCCTTTTATGGTCAGATGAAGGGCAACTTCATTTTTTCAAATGGAAGTCCATATTTTTTATTTTATATTCTTATTCTATATTGAAAAATAATAATTATTCTATAATAATATGTTCTATAATAAAATAAAAAATAACTAGCTGGTTATTGTTGCTCGCTCGCTTCGCGAGCTTCGCAGGTGGGGGTGTTGTAGCTCGCTCGCTTTGCGAGCTCGCGAGAGGGTTAGTGGTACGGATGGTATTTTGTGTGTGACTCTCCACGAGCCACACAAAGAACTTCCCGATTCGTTAGTTGCAATATATTATTATCATTATTTATTTAGTATACGTTTTAAGAAGATTATACGTTCTTTGGGAAGTTCAATAGTTTTCTACTTATCAAAATGTTTGAACCAACATCGTATGCTCGTTGCTCGCTTGGTTCCTTGTTATAGCATAGTAATGTTGCAAAATAAATTACAAATGCATTTAAATTTTTTTTAAATTTTTTTTTAAATGAAAAAAAAAATTTTTTTTTAATAAAAAAAAAATAAAAATTATATATAATTGTTACGTTTGTTTCTTCGGTGGAAAATTTCCGTCCTCTCGTATAATTTGCATTGTTGAATGAACTTGTTTCGAAAAAAACTAAAAAATCTAAAAAACTACTTGACCAATATGGACCAAAATCTAATCAGCTCTAAGTTACAGCGGGGCACATCGATTGCATCATTCATTATTCTGATCGCATTGTTATTTTTTCAGAAAACGTTAACGAAAAATTTGATACCATACAAACGGACATACGCACACACACACACACACACACACATACGAACATTTTGATAAAAATAGTCTAAAATGACTCCAATGACCATGAAACGTGAAGATCTGCTAAAAAATCAATTTTCGATTTTCGGGGTAATTACAGTAACTTCCCTATGAATCGGGAAGTTAAAAAATACTAGTGTTATTAGTCTTTTTGCAGGTGAACGCGTCACGGACATTTGAAGGTCAACTCTGATTTTTTAGGAAAAATGGTTTCTCAGCAATATTTAAGGGAATAAGCGCATTGTTTTATTAGCAACAAGCTCGTAAAAATGGATGCAAATGTAAGCCAAGTTCAATACTGAATAATTATGAAAAAACAATTTACATGCACCGGATCTTTGCACAAGCTGGTACACAATAAATATGGCAAAATATATATGCGATGCAATAAATGCGGAAAAATGAATTAAAATCGAGCAGCAGTATACCGAATCGAAATCCCGCGCGTTAAGGGTTGATTCTCGTTGTTCAGCGAGTTCGGAGCGGAGGGTGTGTTTCGTGGGAGAAATTAATATTTTCCGGTCGTCGCGAGGCGGAAGGTAGACGGCCAAGGATACCTGTAGGTAATTCGGAACAGCGGAAAATAAACTTTTCCGGCGCGTACATAAAGTAATACTCGATCCGGGGATAGGTAGCTCGGTTCCTTTCAGCCGGGGGGCAGGATTGGATGGTGGCTCCCATGGGGTTAATTCCACGCCGAAGGGTGGAAAATATTCACGGTTCCTTAAAATCCGACGAGCGGCCTCGTCTCTTACGAGCTTCCTCTGGGGTGGCGTTATACCAAACGGTCACTCAAAATACCACACCCCCTCTATGCTTCTTCTTTTTTTTCTGCCCGTGGCAACGATCCTTTAATCCGCGCCAAACTGTCCGGGATATTTCTACCCTACCTTCCTCCGGTCTGGAAACTCCAATAAAATTCCCCCACCCCCGAAGACGTTTCTCGCCTTTCTGACTACGTCTTAACGAACATACGACTCGATGGGATCGTGCAATCCTAACTTGCCGATTTTGCAGATTTTCGCGTCCTGATCGTTTGCACGCTGATTTTGGGGAGGTTTGTGTAGAAAATCGTTGTGTTGAACGAAGTTTTTAGCTTCCCTAGAGGGTAACAGTTTTCAATTATTTTTGAATCGCGATCGTCTGAATGTAAATTTGTGTAAAATATCAGTATACAGTGAAATTCGGTGTGAAAAATCGAATAAAATTTTCAGTTTTCCTGGGAAATGATCACTCAATAACTATTATATTGTGCTCTTGACTGTAGTACAAGGTCATGCCAGTAAACAGATTGTTGATAAACTGTTGTGCTCATTTCAGAACGATATAATAAATGCGAAATTGTAATGCTGCATTTTTAATGATGTTTAAAATGAACAGGTTGTCCGATTAATATTGTTAACGATGTAAACGTGTAGTAACTATTTTGTAACCTGATCCAATAACGATCCGAATATTCCGTAATATGCGGGAGCATGGTGTAATTTACACTACTACGATTATTATAGTGCGATTCGATGCTGATATCGTTGCGTTTATGCGTTAATGTAGGAAAAGTTGAAATCTGTTAACGATAAGCTCAACATTATTCAAATATGGAAACATATGGAAGGTGAAATTAACTATGATTAATAACAAATTATCACGGTAACTAGTGAACTAGATTTGAAAAATCCCACAAAATCATGTGTAGGTGAAACTATTTTTTAAAACGATTCTCATTGTTGTTTCAGTCCATCAGGTGTACAGTGACCGGATGTTCCTGTGACTCTTTCACCCCTGGGAAACGTCATATAAGGTGCTGCGAGAAGTGTCACCACGGATGGGTACCACATGGTGAGTACTCGAACCAACAAATCCTGAAATCTCTGGAAATAAACAATATCACTATACCTACTATATGTACATACTCCATACATTTATTTGTCAATGCTATAATCATTTGACGTTCCAACGATTCCATATTGGAATAGAGAGTTCAATAGATATTCCAGAATTTAAACAAATTTTTGAAAGCCTAGAATAAAAAAATATAGTGGTGAGCATAAACATCCCAGTACGCAGACGGGGTAGATAAAAATTAGGTTGCAGACAGAGGGTTGAAAATCGAGCGGTATATCTGAATAAATTCTTGCAAGGAACAAATTCCTAAAAAATGGAATTCAATGCGAGAATTAAAAGCTTGAGGATCCACCTCGAAGGGGCTGTCGAAAATTCGCGAAGGGGTGGGTGGCCGGGTGCACACGGTTAAACGCAAATTTTCCAACTGTCAGCATACTTCATCCGAGCGGCCCTCAGGGACGAAATTCAATTTTCCGACGATGACCAGTGCCCTCCCTTCACCCTTCGCCCTTCGGTGCTCTCCTTGGCCGTGTATGCATACGTATCGCCGATAGATATAAGAGGGCGTGCGCTTTATGCCCTCGTAAGCTTTCGAATGTATGGAAGAACCGATTGGCCGGCGTTCGTCGCGATGCTGACCCTTATACTGGGTGTCGCGATCAACAATTCACAATACACAGTAAAGAATTTTGATTGCTCGATTGAACGCATAAAAAGTTTAAAAAATTAATTGAAGGTATACAGGTGTCCTTATGTTGACAAAAAGGTATACAAGGACAGTGTTTTCACACTGCCTGTTGTTGTTACATAGTTAAACAAAGCCGCACAAAAAATAAAAATCAACCGAGAGTTAGATTCAGAAATTAGACAATTTTTGGCCACAATTTCGGGAATGCTTTTGAACTTTGAAAAATTGATCAGGACACCCTGTATATTACGGATACAAAGCACCCCGTATCGATACGTCTGGAAGCCGGTGTGTATCGCGCTTAAAATTCCGGCAGCTTGACCCGCGATAGATTGGACGGGCCGCGGAATACATATAAATTCCGGTCCCACGGGAACGCAGTTGCATTTTCCACGATGGCGGTAGCTTCTTCTTCGGCCTCCTCCAGAATCGGGGAGAAAGGATGTGTCGCTGGGAAAGCCGTCCATCTTGCGACCGGATGGGAATTTTGAACGTGGCCTTGTCAGCCATTCTTTTTATCGCGTCGATTAACCCCCTCGCCGAACCCTAGTGTCTATTCGATACATTTTTTACGGTTCTGCTTTCGAAATACCAGCTCTTTCTTGAAGTTGATCCTTTCTAATCGGAGCCATTTCAATTTCGGAATCAAGACATTTCATACGATCTGTATAATTACGTCTTGAACAAGATGTCCAGGGTCTTTTTAAGTTCGAGATCATGCCAAGATCATAGTATACTAGGTCATTGAACTCGACTCGATTTGAGCAATAATAGTATTTAAAAAAATGAAGATGACCTTCCAGTTTCATGAAGAAATTTCGATTTCTCCAACTAAAATCTAATTAATTTTTTGTCTGATCGAGAACATTTATACAAATCCACCCTGTAACCCACAGAACAAAACATAACTTATAAAACCCTGTTGCGACGTAACAATTGAGACAAGTAAGATCTTTTTTCAGTTTGTTAAAATGATTAAAGAATAAAATGTTTAACTGGAGTCTCTAGCAATTGACGCATAACATTTATATTTTGCATTATTCGCATTCCAATTGCTACTTAACGGTTTATGCAAAGCCACCGACGAAAAGATGGTCGGTTCTCGGGGCTTCTCCGATTGCTTGACATCGAAGGAACTAGTCCGGTGGCTGATTGCTCCTCGATCGAGACAACGACCAGGATTTTTTGCCGGACCGAACGAAACCGGTCCGGGTTAAGAACAAAAGGGGCAGCGACGGCTCGATTTCTAATTCCAGTGGTCCGATCGGCCATGTCGAAACAGAAATGACTCCGTCGGCGTTTTCGAGACCGATCCCGAGCAATTACCGAGATCGTCTTTTGTACCAGCGAGTTTGATGAATGCCAGAGGGCTGATTACCGTCGACACAGCTGACAGTGCACGATGGAATCGTTTCGGGACGAAAGCGGGCCAGGCTCTTTCGATTGACCCACCAGAAACATCTCGCATACTCTTTGTTGCAACATTGTGTTCGTCTGGCGTAATTCATTCGGAGTTTTCACAATTTCTGCATTTTTTCAGAACCGTTGTTGACAGGATCGCTAATATAATTATTTAAATTGTGACAGATATTTCAAACAACAAGAACCATTGTATACGTATAACGTTCCAGATCCTATATCTGCGGGTCCATTTCATTGTATCTCGCGGTACCTTTACGTATCGAATCAAAGACAGAGCTGCGCTTCTTTTAGTCCGCCGACATGATCCCATTCAGATGTTTTTCGTTTTCAAACATATCGACGAGCTGCCAAACTCAGTCACTCTAAACCTAACCTTGGCAGAGGGGACATCTATTAAATATCGTTCTAAATCAATATCTGTATTTTTTAAAAATTTAATTAAAATATATACCCTGCTTCCCAAACCCAACAGTTTTTCAAATTTGTTATTCACAGCTGAGGATCCGTCACACAACACTTTTTATAACAATATGAATTTTACTTCTAATTTGATAGATCACTTCCAGGCTATAGACATTTGTAGAAGTCTCTTTTTAATTTAATTTAATTTTTCCCAGAACGAATTTTGACTATTTCTTACGAAGTTACTGGCTGTCTTCCATACTTTGATAAGGAATGCGTACAAATCAGCTCACTGTACGTTCACCTGACGAATTCAGTCGACCTGCTCCGCTTCCAGAGCAGGTCCCGGAGGCGTCGCATCCCGAAAAGGTGACAGGGCCGTGACACGCGAGCTCGTAAGGAATCACGGTCGGGGGTGCGCGCTGACAAAGGCCTTTTTAAATTGTAATGAGCTGCCAAAGAGTGAATTATGTGCGTTGTCCGAGTGGCATCGAGTCCTCGAACGAACCCCACACCCTATCCTATAAAACGCGTGTGTCCGTACATGCATACATGCATGCTTCCGTGCATATGTATTACAGGCTTGTATCGGGGCATCCCCGTGCCGCGAGCAAGCCACCCCACGTCATGAATATATTTACATTGATCGTCCGTCTCGGCATTTTTCATTTGGCCCGTCGTTGTGTCAGCCACCGGCTCGCTGGAGAGAACTCTCTTCTCTCAATACATACATATATCCCCCGATACTTTATTTATATCGGTCGGACGTGTCTGTCCTTCCGAGAGGGCCGCGATTCACCATCGGAAAATCGCTAATGATCCTTTCGTCCTTCAGCCGCGACCCCGGAAGTCCTACGAGTTATGGAGACTGTCTATGTATACAAGGTGTCCCATGAAAAAACACCGACACAGGTTTCACCGACTCGAGATTTGTCCGACATTTACTTTGACCCGCAACGACTTTAAGTCGACGGTCTAGTACCAAGAAAAGTATATTGTATTTAATACTTTATGTGTGTACAGGGTGTAAAAAAATGTTTGGTCCTGGCTGCCATAGGCGTGTTCTACATCTTCGGATCGGTGAAGATTTGTGAAAAAAAGTTGCCGCAAAATTCTCCTTGACCTTGAATTTCAAGGGCAAATTTTTTTATTATTGCATTGTATCTACCTGTCAAGGGAATCGTGGGTCAAAACTCAACGCACCCATGGTTGAGTTAATTTTTTCTTTCTAATTTTAACTTTCAGATACATTTTTAAAAATCAATAATCATTGAAATGATCGTTGAAAATATTAGAACGTGTCATTTCAGAACTTTAGTGGAGGCGTACACTTACAATAATGAACAGAAAAATTGGTGTTAACCAGCCCGGAAATAAACGCAAACTTTCGGACCAGTTCGGAAACGCGTAACCGGACCGCATGACCCGCACCATCGACAGGAAGCGCGGTGCATTGAGTTGTGCATTAACGGCGCATTCCCTTGCAGTCGTTACACCGTCTCCGTTTCTATTTCGAAGTGAACGAAGGCGATAAAATTGTGAATGGCAACTGGGACTGGATCGGGAAGAGGGACACGAGTTTCCCGGCCGGGCGACACGTTAAATCGTAACGACAGCTTTCGTCGTGTTCGAATCCGAATATACATTCCAGCGATGCACGCTGCTTGAACGGTAAAGTAACACAGCTGGACGAAACCAAGAATTTGCTTCTCTTTTCATCATTGGCAAACATTTAGTGCGCTCGATTTTCCTTTTTCCGTACTCATTTCAGTTCGAACGCGAATAGAAGACACCATTTTTTAAGCAAATATAGAGGACCTTTGAGACAATTTATTTTCATTCGCAGTTCACCTAGAATAATCATCACAATAAGCCTCTGTATTAAATGAAAAACCATACAGTTCCATTTATTAACCCTTCATAGTCGGAGTTATTTTAACTTGAAAATTAAACATTTCTTCCGACCTAGAATAATTTTATCTGCATATATATGACTATATTAATTTTATACTTAAATGTGTGCGTTGATTCGATATCAACATATTTAATAATGTAAAGAATAGCACAGCAATTTTTAGTGACGACTCAGATTCACCCCTCTACTGCTCATATCTCCTTGACGCCTCCACCTGTATCAAAATTAGATCGCGAGAGAAGAAATTGATTTTCAGAAGTTCACAACCAGAGTGCTCCCGTAAGGGCAACGAGCGGAGCGTATCGTGGACTCGGACGGTTCCCGGAGAGTGTACGAGGCTTTCGCAAAGCCGTCGAACGCATCCGTCAGCGTAGCACGCGAAGCACGCGCGGAAACGGCGAAATTCAGTCGGCAGGTAGTAGTGGTACGTGCATCTAATAAATAGTTGGTGGCTGCAGCGTGTATGGCCGATTAACTGGGCGCACAGCGCAGAATTTCTTTCTGCTCCCGTATAACCTAAGACGGGAGCGGATACGCATACTTTAAATTCCGATGCCCTTCCTGGTAATACAGAGGAAAAGAGAGACATAGGACGAGACAGAGAGAGAGAGCGAGAGAGAAAGAGAAAGAGGGAGTATAGCGAGCAATTTAGCGTAGCCCGAGCCGGCCAGCAGAATTTCCCGAAGTTCGCCTTCCAATACTTTACGTGCCTGGAAACCAGTCATCTACGTCGTCCGGCTCTCCTGGGATCCACGATCCAACGATCCACGCCAATTAACTGTTTTTCATCGTCTGTCCGGCCCGGCTGGCCCCGTGCACGACCTCTTTCCGATGCATCGCGTGCACCGCGATGGTCCTCGATCGTAGAGCCATCGATTACGCTCTTCTCCGATGATGATGACCGCCGCGCCGTTGCGCGTAGCCAGAACGAATTTATAGGGTTCTCTCTACTCTGCTCTCCTCTCCTCCCCTCTTCTTCCTTCCACAAGGAATTTCAAAAGTCGATACAAAGTGGATAGAAACGGGCGGGGTCAAACTGCTCGACAGTTACCGCCCCGTGATTCGTTTTGTTATTAATAGACTGCGACCCGGTCTCCAGGAAATCTTGCTATTCCACCCATTTCGGCGCCGGGATACGAGAATCCAGATTTATTCTTCCTTCTAATGGATGTTACGCGAGCACGCTCTTACGGTTTCCCCGATGATTCGATGCTTTTGTTCTTCGACCACCCGCTCCTCTTCGCGTAAATGCTTGAAACCTGAGGAATATTTAGTATATTGGTACGAAACGTCCGATTCGTAACAATTTGACACTAGGTTTGTGCAGCACGACAGTGGCAATTTTGAATTATTTCAGATGAATAACAAGAATATTTTCAGTTCGACTTTGGTAATTAAAGGTCTGTCTACTCTGATTTTGATGAAATTTTAATATGTTATAGATTTCGACATTTTGAACAACTTTTTCCTGTTCCAATATAGGGGGGTCGCTTTTAGTTTTCGAAATATTCGCAAAATCTATTGCTAATACTGTATTGAATTTTTGGTATTCTTGTACGGTACTGAATAAATTTTCTAGAAATGCATATTTACAGTAATTGCAAATTACAACTTTGAAATTCGTCTAATCATTTCACCGTTTTGAATTACAATTACTCATTTTTGTCATAAATGCATAAAATCCGCTAATACGTAACTAGAAACGTGTGTTTTTAAAGAAATCAAGAATTCGAATTGAGCTCGCCTATCGATCGCAGGCGATTTCCATAATTTCCAGCGATCCAGGAGCGAAAGGACCCTGGATAATCGTTTCCGTCCACAAATCACCGTGGCCCAAGGTCTCGCGACTCTCCAAACAACGATTTGTGTCCAGGCCAATTACAGGCAAATTTATTCGGCTTTCTCGTGTAAACGCGAAAGATTCAATGTTTCGATATTAGCGGTCGAACGCTTGCGCGCGTGGCAAAACAGAAAGAAAGGGAGGGAGAGGAGAAAGAGAGAGAGAGAGTGGTGTGGGTGCGAAACAAAGGGCGCGACACAGGGGGTGCACAACCCCTCGGTGTGTAATTCACGGTTTGCCGGTGCATTTATTAACTGTGTCACTTCGGGCGACGCCTATTCGATGATTTATCGTGCACGGTCCAAGACGCGTAAATCCCTTGCACTGGGCCCGACACTGTCTTCCCTTGCTGCCACCCTCGCTGCCAACTTGCCGGTGGTGGCTCGTTTCGGTTTCTTACAGCTGCCAAATCGTCGATGGCGCAGATGGAGACGCAGATGGTTTCAACCCTGTCGCTGACCAACAATCCTCGCATACTGATCAGTAGACTGCGGATTTTATAAGAAGAAGAGATGAAAAAATACAACATTATAGGTATTAGAAGAATTGTGATATTATTCTCGATTAAAATGATTCAAAAAGTGGAATTCTGGATCCTAGTAAACTAAGGTTTTTTTATTAATACTGTTTCAAGAGTGAGGACCCTTATATCGAATCGGAAAATTCTCGAAATTCGGAAGAATCGAAATAGAAGAATGAAATCTATGGTAGAATTAATTTGTCACGATCATTTACAGATTTGTTACAAAGGCCTATGGAAAGCGGCATAGAACTTCCGAGAATTCGACGAAGAAACCGTTCAAAGAATAGCAAATTACAACCGAAATTCCATGTCCCACGGGGTGCTAGCGAAGAAACCCAATTTTCAACACTTAATAACAACTTAAGCGACTGGAGACTTTCGAGACGGTGTATCGCAGTCTTGTGTAACAATAACAAATGCCACCATCGATCTCGTCCCATCAAACCGCAGCGTCCATCCGCATCTAATCACAGTCGAAAAAACGATCGAGAGAAGAAGAAATAATCGTGAGGCTCTAAAGAGACCGAGAATGATGTTCCCGGGGCCAGCAAACCGGACGATGATTGATAATCGTCTATTCGGTCGCTGGAATTTGTCAGTGCTGGTCCAGAGGATGGCCATAGGTGTTCCTCCGACCTCTAGATATCGATCTTCCTTTATCACACGGATTGGAATCGAGAAAAAGAGAGAGTGAGAGAGGAAGCTCGTGGAAGCAGCATTCCCCGTGCTCGGTGAAAAACTAAGTCTTAATAAAGCTGGGCTAAGATAAATTGGTACATTAGCATCTCGGCCGTGATTCATGGTGACGTCCTCGGGCTTGTTGGTCGAGGGAGTATGATGTATGGCCGTCGGCATTGGTTTCGTATTAGAGCAAACGGCCTCGTGTTTTAGGTCTTAAAAGCCGCGACCGTCCTTAATGGGGTGTAATGCACCCCCGGGAAACGCTGCGCTGAAAGTTTGTCGTGACTTGCGCTTTTCTCCGCCATCTGGCCTGCTATTGTCTCGCTGCGATCGTTCGAACTCGCACAGAACGTAATACCATTGAGGACTATTGTGAAAAATTTAACGCGAAGGTCGACGAACAATTTTTCTAGAGATTGTTAGCAGAAAGACGAATACGAAATGCCGGAAGTAGGACGAGTATAAAAATTGTACAATCCGAAGATTGTGAAACGAAACAATTTTTCGGAAGATTATTAGCAAGAGAATGTCGGAAAAAATGTTCGAGGACTGGCTCGCATTGGCTTTATTAATGATTCTGAGTGTAGTTGCAGGGAGGGAGAATCGCTGAACCATGTTTTGTGGCAGTGTAACTTGTACAACGAGGAAAGGCTCAAATTAATTAATAAACTCTTTACAATTAACGTCCAGCTTCCAATGGATGTCTCAATATTAATAGCTAAACCTAGTATTAAAGCCTGTCGTTACATATCACCATTTTTTAAGAGCTGCAGCCTTAAAGTATAAGTATTTGGTCTATACCGACCATTCTTATATCTTTATTGTAATATTTATGTATCTTCAGTATCCTATTCTGTTTTTTATATTCTGTATTATAATATGTTGAAATAAATCTCGCATGAGATTTTCTACAATAAAATAAAAAAAATCTCCCATTTGAAATTGCACCCTCTCTTTTTAACCACGAATGCATGAAATTCGCAGCTCGGCAGAAGGGTACAGTCACAGTACACCAGTAATGCAATAAAAGGATCGCGATAGAGGCGGAGTTCCGGAACGAATCCGGAAGATGTCCGATCTTCCTCGTCGTCGATCCGAGTGGTTACACTTGCCGAAGGGGATCGTGCAGATCGCACCTCGCCGCCGAGAATAGCTCGCGTGGCTACCATATGGGCACGGCACGGGCCAGAATGTCGCTCGATAAATCCGGCCGGCGCGCGGCATAGAAGATTTGTCACGCGCTCGAAAATAGCCCGGGCCGGAATAAGTAGAGTGAATCGAGGCGACGCGTTCGCATGAGCGAGACCGAACGATCGGTGTCGATGGAAAGGGATGACGCGGTTGGTGGGCCTCGACGTCGCCCCGCGTAAACACCGAGGCGCCGCGGCGCTTTACGACGCCCCCGGACCGCGGCCCGTGTTTAACTTATCCCGAGACTTTCTGGCACAAACCATTTTCACTGCCGGCTTCGACGCTTCGACGACGACACGCGCGTCAAGACGACCCGTGTGCCAACCACCCCCCCCCAACCCCTTCTCGCCCCTCAATCCTTCCATCCACAATCTAACAGCGCCGCGACGCCTTCCGTAAACCGTCAGCCTCAGCGAGAAAACCTGCGACGCATCGCCGTCGCTCCATGTGGCAAACATTCGACGACCGACCTTTTCCTTCACTATTCCTCTTAATATTCTGGACTAGGTTGTCGAAAAGGAACGCGAGGATTTTGCGAATTTTCTTTTTCCAACCCTTAGGATCTTTGGATTTGAGAAAAATTTGTTTCAGTAGGAGTGTTAAGCCTGGGTTACGTGTGTGATTATTTTGATCGGTGTCCGTTTGCTAATAACCTTTTTAGAATTTGTTTAGTTCATTAAGCTTTGCATTCTTCAATTTTTGGTGCAATAATTCTGGTTTGCATTTTTCTGGAATTTTTTGCTGATTGGTTATAATCTTTTTATTGATCAGATACAACATTGAAGTACGTCTGTGGAATTTTCTAACAATTTTCTTCTTGTTAATAATTTTTTTAATAAAACGAAATCCGTCACTCGAAGTCCGTTCGACCAGCAGCACCTAAGTATAAATAGCCATCGCAACCAACGAGGTATGAACCCATATGACGGTACTTGAAATCGAATCAAGTTGAACAATTTAAAAAAGCCTCGGCATATTTGGTCAGTGGCAGCATTCCAATGAAAGTGGCGCAATAAAGTACGTTCTGGACATGAAGGATTAAATAACAATACGTATCTCATTTTATAGCGCGTATCTTACTCTACCCCCTCATCTTGTCAGGCAATTATTCTTGCAGTCTCATAACATAAACCTTATAATATTATAAGGCGTCTTACAATCATACATAATATGCACCTTTACGCATTTATGGCTTGCAAAACGTCCCCAACGAAACAATCGAAATCAGTTCGATAAAATTAAATCCAGTTTTGTGTTCCATATCGGGTACATTCGCGATGAAACTAAAAATTACAATTCGTATAAACATTCTTAGTCCATTGGCCACGCAATCACTTGTTTCTTTATGCTCGGCAATGGCATCGACAGAAAAATACAATGTACCTCTTCGAATGTGAATACTGTGACCTAGAGAGAAAAAGCTGTTCCTTGAAATAATGCAACTTTGATGTGACAGGTGTTTCCGACGCAACATAGTGAATGATGAAGCAGATATTTATATGATAAATTAATCGTTCATGAATTAATTTTGTGCAATTTAATTCTTTCTGGGTTCACTGTGATTCAAGTGTGATTCGCTTCAATGGTAAATGTGATTAAGTAAAAAGTATTTACAACCTAATAATCAATATTTCCGGCCAAAGAGCGTTGCAAAACAAAGACAAATCTGCTGAAGTTTGTTCAGTCAGCAGGCTGGTCGACGAAATTTTTCACACACGGTCCCTTAATCTTATGTTATCGCGAATCCCGGCGCTAATAGATTCCCATAGTGAGCTGGTATCTCATGGTAAAAACGTTCTCGGGCAGAACAGTTAATCATAGCGTAGCAGAGGGTCGAATTCATAGATAAAGAGAGAAACGGAGCAGATAAGAGGGCCAGGAGGATCTGCACGATGTCCTAGGTGGTGATCAGCCTTTGCGGGGGCGGATTCGACCCAACCAGTGACAAATCGCTGTCGGTTTCGTCCGCGGAGGAATCCACATTAATCTGTATCAAGCTGGCCATCAATATTTAATCCTAATCCCGGGAATTGCTTGTTCCATGGGATCGGTCGCGGGATCGGTCATTCCGGGACATGTCGACTTGTACGATGACGTTATGATGTAGCAACATTGATTTTCACAGTGGACGTCCATTGTTAATGATGCGGTCAGGAAAAATTGGATATCGAGAGGGGTTGGAAGTACCTTGAAGTTCATTTTCAAGCATTCTTATTCATCGACATTGTATTAACATTACTTTTATCGATGCAAGTAAATACATAGTTATAGTTCACCTCATGTTATACAGGATGTCCCAAAAATATTGTACTTCCTAAAGATGATTCCTGAGATCAATTCAAAGCAGTAAATTTTCAAAGCAGAAAATCGCCACAATGTAAATACCGCGAACAAACATTCTAGAAGGAATAACCGAGGCTAAAGGATTTGATCGACGCCCGTCAGTCACACAGGTGGCCGGCAACAGGCTAACAAGAGTTTTACAACCGTAATTGCATTATCCTACTCCAGAAACTCGGAACAGTAAACAGCACTTATCTTCCATTTTTCTCGAATTTATCGTCGGAGACGATCCGCGCGGCAAAACGGACCTCGTTGCCCAATTATTGCACGGTGTTCGGAATCGGCAATTAAACGGAGCTTCTATTAAAGTTTTATAAGGCCCGACAACCCCGCGAGACGAAGAAACAGCAGTCCTTCCTGTCGCGCAAACGCCTTCCTAAAGAAAAAAGCGAGGGTAAAAGAAGAGAGACAGAGAGAAAGAAAAAGAGAAAGAGAGGACCGCGATCGGTTACAACCGGACGCAGAGGCCGCAGCGAGTCCAGCCGATTAAAGAGTGCTGCGTAACGAGTGTTTCGCCCGATCGTTCGTGTAATTAATGGCGGGACAGTGCGCCCGGACAGGCCGCGCCGTGTAATAATCGGTAATTACTCACGGTAATTAAATAATGCGTTTATCGGTGTGCAATCAGCCGGATGGGTGGCCCGAGTCGCGCTGCCTCTGTCTCTAAGGCTCTTCCTTCGATCCTCGAACTGGCCTCCACTGATAAATCTTCTACTCTTTGCTAACAAACTGCTTCCACCCGGTCTGCTTTCGAACCAGAAATTCGATTTTATGATTTTTCCTTCGAGCGTTATCGAATATGTGCACAGACAGGATTTTCTTAAATTCCTGAGATTAGTCTTTGTGAATCTTTAAACGCGTTATAGTACAAGGCACATGTTTCGGGCCTGAAACAAATGACGTTATTTCTGCTGGAAACGACGCAGTTAATCATGCGGACAAGTGCACCACAGTTCGGTGCTCATCCGTGAAAACCGTGTCCAGCTTAGCCTCTTCCCACATTTGTCAGCTCTGGTCAGTTTTCGCAAGCGTCGCAATTCACGATCAAGCATTCCCCTCGCGTAAAAGATTGTAGAGTACTCGAACAAGGAGTGGAATATTCTCGAAAATTCTTGGAAGAACTGGAAGGTAATCGGAATGAATTTAAAACCCATTATGAGTACAAGAATTCTCAAAAAAACTATGGGTTCATTTAGAGGCGCCAGGAAGCATTTAAAAAGCTTATAGATGAACTTCGAGGCTGCATAAAATTGTAGAATACTCGAAAATTATTTTTCATGATATTTTCTTATTTTTCCCCTATTCGGTCAATTCGATTTGAGTCTGTCGCCGAGATTCAAATTCGGACATACCGAAATTATTGTAAGAAGAAATGTTTCAGGAGATGATTGACAATTCGAATCGGTGGCTTTGGATTTGATCGATTTGGTGGTCCCGTGTTCCCATTTCTCTGCCGACAAAGAAAGTCTGACGCGACATGAAAATAAGATGGGCGGCCTGTGGACGAGGTTTGTTTGACCGCAGCGGAGGAGAAGATGTCGTGCGGTCAACAGGCTGTTCCTCGGATTAATGTGTCGCTTCCTATCACCGGTGATTGACAGTCCCGAGACCGCGACAAAGCGCCGACTCTTAACGCTATTCTTCTTTATCCTCTTCATTGTCGTCCCCGCCTTTCAACCGCGGCTTTTGTCAGCTCTCGGACGGCGCTGCCCGACTCGAAAATACCCTGGAACGACAAATAAAATCACGTTCCCCGAGTCAATCCTTAATCGAAAATTTTATCTCTCGGTCAGCCGTGATGCCACGGGAATTTAGAGACAACCGTTCATTGTTTGGATTTCTCAATATCGAGACCTCCAGAAGGGTAAAAATCACAATTTTCAGATTGTTCAATTTAATACAAAATGTAAAATGTAATTAACCCCTTTCCGTACCACAGAAATTGAACGATATGGAAAACTCATTTGCATTTAAAAAATTGTAAATTCCTGATATTGAATATTTCACGAAGTCGCAAGTTTCTGTCGCGAAGAAAATCTCGCAACAAATTCCGCGCTGCTGATAATATTTCCAAATCGGTCAGCCGGCAGTAAAAAATTAATTACCGAGCAGTTAAAGTAACCTTATCTCTCGTAGATAGTGGGGACCGTTTCGGTACAATTCTCAGAACAATTCCACTGCAAGCGTATCACTGCTAGGTTCAGCGACGACGTTCCAGCAGAAAAACAACGTGACAAAAATGATAAGCAAGGTTCAAACCATTTTTCTGTCGTCGTAAAAAAATTTCTACTAAATCCACGATCTCTTCATATCGATTACCCCATGTTTATTTCACAACAGTTAACATAATTCAATGTAAGAGTAGACCCAGATAGCACCGTACGTCCGAAGGACGTCCGTTTCATGCCCACTTTACGTCCATACGTCCGACGTCCGTTACGGACGTCCCTCGGACATCCATTGGACCTAAATTTCGGTTGTCCCAGGGACATTCGGTTTTTAGGTCCTAAGGACATCCGTGGGACTTCAATTTCGGACGTCCGTGGGACATCCATTATTTACGTCCCTCGGACATCCACTGGACCTAAATTTCGGTTGTCCCAGGGACATTCGTTTTTTAGGTTCTAAGGACATCCGTGGGACTTCAATTTCGGACGTCCGTGGGACATCCGTTATTTACGTCCTAAGGACGTCCGATGGACTTAAATTTCGGATGTTCCAAGTACGTATAATTTTTACGGATTATGGTGTTACGGAAAGCAAAATCCATGTTGATTTTTTAAATGTTAGAATACATTTTTGATCTAATAATGTTATAGCTGGTGTCAAGGCTAATCCAACGACCTACCTTTTTATTACTCTGAGCTCATAAATAACGATACAATATTGTATTCCGGTTTTTGGGCCAAATACGCCACTGCGGCATCGCGTCGCATCACCGTGCGTTTACGTGAAGTGAGGTTAGTTTAGCACGTGTTCCTTGTGCACGTGTTTGTAATATTGCAGTTAATAAAAAGCGTGTGTGAGTGATTCGATAATTTAAGCCACTTGTTAGGATTGTGTTGGTGAAACATGTCACTGCGATTTCAGGTAAGCTTTTATTTTATATTTATTTTCAATCATTGAAACTTTACTGACAAAAGGAAAATATAAAAATATTATTACGTTGAAGGGGAATGTCTATCATATATTAACACTAAACCTACCAACACCGGTTAAAATGAGTGGTTGCAGGTTTTTTATTCTACAATTAGAAATGTAATAAAACTGATTTCATGAGAAACAACTGTATTGACATTTTTATTAGTAGTGCACATATTACAATAGTACATAGCTACACAAAGTCTAAATAAAATCAATCTTGTCATTTGTATAAGAGAACATGTACCATAGTTACTTCAGAGGCTCGGTAGGTTTAGCGTTAAAGAAAATATTTGTGTCACTTTATACAAATACATGTTTCATATTAATCAACAATATAATTTCCATTATTTGTAATAATATGTTGCCATATTTCAGATAACCTGTTAATTCCTGTTTTCTAATGACTCGGTAACTAAAATGTGTTTTAGATTTACAAGAAAAATTACCTGCTTATTTAAAATACAACATAGCTTTCCCTCCAACCTAATATATTCATGCTAAAAAATCTTCCCGTTTATTTGACAATGCTTCTCACCAAGAAATTCTAATTTTTAGATGCAGCGAAGATATCCAAGACATTAATTCATCAGAAAGAAACAAGTCTTTCCATACGGATCACATTAGTTTATAGTAGCGGAGGACCATGAAAGGAAACGAAACAATTTGTAATGATTTTTTAGATATAGATAAATAGATTGTTGTATATTGTATTATATATATATTATATTATATATGTTGTATTATATGTATACTATTGTATTGTTATATTACTATTATATATTATATTACTATTGTATATTATATTACTATTGTATTGTACTTATATATGTTATATTACTATTGTATTGTACTTATATATGTTATATTACTATTGTAATGTACTTATATATGTTATATTACTATTGTATTGTACTATTCACCTAATATTTTTGTAATATATATATGAAATGTTTATTTAATAAAAATTAAAATGAAATTTTAATGTTTTATAAACTTCTGAATATGTCCAGCCATATGTCCCAGGGACGTCTAAATAACGTCCTTATATCCCCACATACGTACCAGGATCGCCCAATGACGTCCTTATGTCCTAGCTAAGTAGGTACCAGGAACGTCCAAATAACGTCCTTATGTCCCTGGTACGTACCAGGAACATACAAATAACGTCCGTATGTCCCCAGATACGTCCCACATACATCCCAGATTGGTCCGTGCGGGACGTCCTATGTACGTCACACTTTGTAAATCGTACCTTCCTGGGACATATATCGGACATATTTCGGACGTATCTCGGACATACGGACATGATTCGGACGTCCCTGGGACATACGAAGGTCCAATACGGACGTACTTTGGACGTCCTTCGGACATCCGAGTGCTATCTGGGGAGTTTTACCGTGAAAAGGAAAATTTAATTTTTTACTTGAATTTTTAATACTTGAATATTAGTTGCATAAAATCAAAAACCTAAAATACATAAAATCAAATAAAAAAAACATTATAAAAATATTGATGGTCGCAAACGGGTATTAAAAATTTAATTGAAACTGTTTTTAAAACGCGTCTCGGAGCGTATTAGAAAAATCGTGAAGCTCTCAGGTGGAATCGTTTTCCCGTCGATCCCGTGGGCCGGCCGGCAATCAGTCTCGCTAATTAGATGACGGTTTAATTGCACGGAGCGAGGAGACGGCTCTGTCTCCTAGGTGCAATTCCCCGCATATTTACATCCCCCGCGGGAAACGGTAAACGGGAAACTGGGGGAACGTTGTTCGGCAAAGGGGGTGAGGGTGGGGGTGTACATAAGGCGGGAAAGAGGATCGGCGTTGCTTTCTGAACCCTTTTCCTGCCACGGCCCCGTTTTACCGGTCCCGCCGGCCGTCTTAAAAGAAAGGGTTAATTAAAAACAACAAAAGCTATCCGCGCCATTAGCGGCCGTTTGTATGCGCCGCGTTAGCGTTATGTCCGGTGCTTTTCGAGCTACAAGCACCCCTTCCGTCGACGATCTTAACGAGTTCGAAGCTGCGTCACGACCCCCAACAATTCTCCCCGGTAGCTCTTTTCATTTTTCCCTCCCCCTCTCGCCCTCTCCATCAACCCTCTGGAAAGATCAAAGTGGAAATTGTTCCCCGATGGAATTATGAAACAGGACTCCTCCCTTTTTCTCGCTCTATCAAGACGTTTGACTCCGAATAATTATATCCCCTACCGCATTATGGCTGCCAGCTACCTGAACACCCATCTATACAGGGTGTCTCACCTCCGACTCTGCCATACTTAACTCCAACATGAAAGAAGTTAGGTTACTTTCCGCTCAGATTTAAGAACGTTTTTTACTCGTTGCATTGAAACATTTGATTCCGGATAATTGTATCCTCTGCCTAATTATGGCCGCCAGCAGCCATGACTGGCTTCTACTGGGTCTTCACTCAAACACCAGCCAGCGGTTTTTTTGGAAACAGTGAAAATTAGAAAGAAATGGAAGAGGAAATAGTTATAGTTAAATATGAGCTTCAATTTTTTTAATTGAATGAATTGAATGGCACACAAGGCCAGAAATGTACAGCTTAAAGGGTTAAACCCAGATGGGAGCAATTGCGACACATAGATATATAAAATTGAGGTCCGCTAGCTTGAAAATCAGCTCTCGCAGAGCACCGCGTCGAGTTACCATCAAAAGAGGAACCAGAGAGGGAGAGAGAGAGAGAAATTCCATCCTGCGGTGTCAGCGAGCGAGCACGTTGTCAAGAATTTGAACAGAAACTTTCTCGTCGGTGTGTCTCCGTCACTCGTCAGCGGTTCCCCGGTTGGGATAAGTTAATAGATAACCGGCGAATTGTTCGTCCGCGTTCGTCAGCTTGTCGGACAGGTGTTCCGAGCTTCGGGAAGGTGAGCGACTTCGGTCCTATCGAGTTTAGGTTCGCTTTCACAGAGTGCCGGCAACAGTTATAGTTTCGCGTGTGGTCGCGAGCAAACCAAAACGTTTCTCTCTCTCGCTGTCTCTCTTTCTCTCGTTCGTATAACACGCAGCCGAAACTTTCTGCCCGACAATTTCAGCTCTGGTGCAATTTCGAAAAAATAGCATCGCGTGCTCAGGGACCGTCCAACGTCTTCGACGAACCTGAGACCTGCAAAAACCTGGCAAAAACCGGCAGAAATTCTGCTTCTTCAACGTCTTCCCACAGACGGGAGAAAGAAACACGGGCCTCGGGAACACTTTGTAACGCTCGCCTCGACGCACGCGTAATTATCGGCCACCGGTAATTGAGTTACTTTCGCCAGGGCCGGTTTAGAATGCGTCCCGAACCCGATTAATTGTTTCCGCTGAAACGCGGACCGTTCTGGCGTTAATATTCACAGTAATCGCCCGAACGATCGTTTATTGCGAACGGGATCGCGGAAGCACCTCGGGATCGTCTGCGAACTTCTCAAGATCCTGCAAATGGAATTTTTCAATCGTCTTTATGAGTGCTATGTTATTCAGTTTACTCGAGAAGTATCGGAAGTCTCTGCTGGTGAATGACTTCTACAGTATCACATAATCCCTCCGTTCCTGTATTTGTTAACTCTTTCGTGAACGTGAATTTAGACGATTTTTCGATTGTAGATATTACGTGGAATATATCGTTCTCGTGCAAAATATCTTTTTATTCGTTTTTCACCGTCCAGAATAAATTATTTGTGAACATTAATTTCGTCAGCATTGATCCTTTGTTCTTTATCATGAGACACGATATTACTTGAGAAAAATTGTTCTAGTGCAAAATATCTTTTTATTCGTTTTTCATCGTCCAGAATAAATTATTTGTGAACATTAATTTCGTCAGCATTTATCCTTTGTTCTTTATTATGAGACATGATATTACTCAAGAAAAATTGTTCTAGTGCAAAATATCTTTTTATTCGTTTTTCATCGTCCAGAATAAATTATTTGTGAACATTAATTTCGTCAGCATTGATCCTTTGTTTTTTATTATGATGCATGATATTACTTAAGAAAAATTGTTCTGGTGCAAAATATGTTTTTATTCGTTTTTCATCGTCCAGAATAAATTATTTGTGAACATTAATTTCGTCAGCATTGATCCTTTGTTTTTTATTATGATACATGATGTTACTTAAGAAAAATCGTTCTAGTGCAAAATATGTTTTTATTCGTTTTTCATAGTCCAGAATAAATTATTTGTGAACATTAATTTCGTCAGCATTTATCCTTTGTTTTTTATTATGAGACATGATGTTACTTGAGAAAAAGTTTTCTAGTGCAAAATATCTTTTTATTCGTTTTTCATCGTCCAGAATAAATTATTTGTGAACATTAATTTCGTCAGCATTGATCCTTTGTTTTTTATTATGAGACACGATATTACTAAAAAAAAATCGTTCTAGTGCAAAATACCTTGTTCGTCGAGAGTGAATCGTTTGTGAAAATTCATTCAATACTAATCTCGTGAATTTAGTTTCGTGGAATGCGATTACAGGTTTTCGCGAATCCTGGGATCTTGGGAAAGAAAGCCCGGGAAGGGTGAACGATGATCTCCGGAAGTCCGTGTAAATTGCAGGGTCCCGTAATTACAGGTAGCCTCCGGAGTGATACGGAACACAACGAATAGGTGTTTTCGGGTTGACAAGAAACGCGAACGCCGAAGAGGGGACAGGTGGGAACTGGGAGGGTTCAGTATTATCGGGGCAACCCGATGAAATTGCAACCAATTCCCCGGGGCCAATTAGGTTGTCCCAGAAACGATAAAATGCAAATCGGCCACTGATATTGCCCCTCCTAGCGAAACCATTTTCCTTGTCCCTCCTCTCTTTCCTCTTTGTACGCCTCCTGAAGGACTTCCGTCGACTCCCGGAACAGCACCGGATCTCTTAAGCATTTTCAACCCTTGATTATCCGACTGAAATTTTATTGGTCGATAATGATTCGTCGGTTAAACAGCAAATTTTTAATGGTCTTTTTTTAAATCAAGTGTTCGAACTAGTTTCTTTCTTTCCCATTAAACATCACATTTTTAATCCTTAATTAGCAGGCTCTAATTTTATTGGTCGACAGTGTTACATACCTTGGTCGTATAATATTTGTGAAAAATTGATCTTCATTATTTATTTATGAGCCCTTCGTCAACATATTTGTGGCAGTTTTCTGAGTAAAACGAGACCAAACATGACACAATTCGGAGCACAATTGCTTATGCGATTTACGAATACGTGGAACCTCGATTATCCGTGCCGATGACATCCCAATTTATCCGAGTTCAATGTGTGCTCCGAACCAGTTCATCGCGTGTTCCGAAACTGGGTGTTTCGCCTCGGCGCACAAAATTCAATCAACGTGGATCGATATTCGAAGTGAGTTGTTAGGGTTTTATTGGTCGGCGTAAATCTGTCGTCGGCGTCTTGAATATCGCGATCGAGGGGAAGAGGAGTCTTGTAAACGGATAATATCATAAGCAAATCTCGCAACGCTGATCGTAAAACTTCTTTCGCGAGGACGCGACTCTGGTTTACAGTGACCCGCCGTAACGAAGCGCGCAATAAAAGACGAACGATCCACCAAGTAGTTTATTTGGGGAACGTATCATTTCCAGAATTTTATAGACTTCCCCGATCGTTAAGCTGAAATCTCGCGAGACTCGATCGGTCGAAGCTTCTTTTTTCACGTTCGTATTTAACCCGTTCATTTTTTGACGAAACGCTTCCGGACTGAATTAATGAGTACAAATTACGATTCTTCTGAATTCAAGAAGCATGTACCTGTGCAGGGTGTAATTAAAGAGGTCAATAATTTTTTTATTTTTGGTCTTATTCTACCCATCACAAAAACAGATTTTATTCATATCTTTTATATATTTCAGGCACAAAGAAAGTTATAATTTAAGTAAGATCAGTGTGACAATGAAAAAATTGTACAGTAATTTTTTAAGAGAATGATTGAGTTTTGACTGATGGTTTCTGTTGCAATTTTCATCCTTGCAATGAGTAGAGTACGATGCAATAAAAAGAAAATTGTTGGCCTTTTCGATCTTTTCGACATTTTCATCAAACCGAGAGCGTAAAATCTCTATTATATTCTTTTGTAATATTCTAGTCTTCCGTAAGTCACGGAGAATTAAAGAATCGCGTTTGCAGGATCGATAACGAGATTGTCGAGGCGGCAGCTGGTTTCTCGATCTCTGTGGTCTGCCGCAGAAGGCATCGGGAAATAACAGGACCGAAGTTGTTATGACAGTCAGCGGTAGGCAATCCATCACCGAGATTTGGTCTCCACGGGGCGAGACCGCGGACCAACTTATCCAATATTTAAGGTTTTGTCCCTCGCGGCCGGCCTGATATATCACTCGCATTAATATATATTTGTGGGGGAGATAACTCCGGTTACAGGACCAAGAAAGTGAGGCGGGGGTTGGACGCGATACTGCGATACTGCCCGGTCGCATAAACGCGACTACGCTCGCAGACTGTTCGCGAATAATAGATGTCGCGTTACTTATTGCACTGCCCCTAGAAACGAACCGCTTCAAGGAAACAAATGAAATGAACAAAATGAGTGAAATGAACAATCATAAAGCATAAAAAGCATTGATTTCCAAGTAAAAAAGGAATTGAGCATTGTGTGTTCTACAGCTAATAATAAAAAGAACAATATGAAACATAAATATAACATTAAAAGCATTGATTTTTAAGTAAAAAAGGAATTGAGCATTGTGTGTTGTACAGCTAACAATAAAATGAACAATATAAAACATAAATATAACTTGAGAAGCATTGATTTCCAAGTAAAAAAGGAATTGAGCACTGTGTGTCCTACAGATAATAATAAAATAAACAATATAAAATTAAAAGCTTTGATTTCCAAGTAAAAAAGGAATTGAACATTGTGTGTTCTACAGCTAATAATAAAAAGAACAATATAAAATATAAATATAACATAAAATGCATTGATTTTCAAGTAAAAAAGTATTGAACATTGCTCTAAAGCTGATACTTAACGAGATAATAACTAAAGTTTCACCTCTTGCGCAATCGAGGGTAAACTATTACTCTACATATAGTGTATTAAGTGTCTATAAATGTCCCGTAGCTTGCAATTAACGCAGACAATAAAAATCCGTCAGCTCTTTGTAAGAAACGTGTGCTGGATAAATTTTTATCGTCTTATTCTTCTTATTATCTTACACCGCACCTGAACAGCGGTGTGCAGGCAATAATTCGAGCAATCGACTGTTTTCCTCGCCCACCGAGGTCGCATTAAAAAATTCAATATCGATACGAAAGAACAGAACAACGTTTATCACGCGGCATAAATTCCGTTTGAAATCTCCATTGAGCGCCGGCTCGATATTCCTGGGAGATTAATTTTGCTCGTAAACGAGTGGATTTGTATGGACTTCCGCAAAGTCTATTTATTAGTGAAGTCGTCTTCCAACGACGACGGCCCCGATACATGTGTATCTCCACACACCGCTAACTATAATATTATACTTTACATTCTCTGGTTTTTGCTTGTTAGACGCGGGTCCGAGGCGGGCCATAAACGCGGCGGGTGATGCAACCGAGAGCTTTATGGGACCGCGCGCGCTGCGTCCCGTTAATGATTATCAATTACGAAGCCGTCACGTGGCGTCATCGAACCATTCGATTAAACATCATCACCATTCCAGGTCATTTGCTTTTCGAGGAACTACATCGTGTGCCGCGATCTCGAAGACGAACGCGAACTCGTCCGCAAGCTCCCACCTTATCGCGGACACACGTTTCTGAGTATAGATTATGGCGCAATAAAATGCATCGTTTATAGATGCGCTTTATTGCACTCGGCTCACAGCCACGGCATACATACCGTTAAATGTCACAACTTCTAAATACTCCGGAAACCGTGCTCCTAGTTATTGTGCGAACACGATGGCACATGTTGATGACCGATTTTTGGCACGACAGACATTTTCTGAATTTTATGTCTTTTAAAAATGAGGAGCAACTTGGAACAGTAGAAAATTATTTAGTGAAATATATACATTTATATTTAGCTCCCGTGTCGTGTACTCAATGCACAAACTTTTTATTTTGTAGGAAGATCAGTACCTTCAAAGGTCTCAATCCGGCATTGACATAATGATGAATACACTTCGTGATTATACTACAAGACACTGTGCAGAACAGCACGCAGCTGTATTAGGTAGAAAAGATGCTCAAGGAATTGAATGAGACACTTAAATGTGACCCACTGTACAAGACGCAACTAAATGAGACACTCGAGTTACACAGCCAAAAGGTTAAGACGGCTGTCAACTGGCCTTAACAATTACCAACTTCGAACACGCGACACGGGATTCAGATAACTCAGAAACTGCTCGAGAAAGCGCGCATTTTCATACAGATAGCAAGCGGACGTAGACGGTTAGGCGACGTCGACGGTCCCTCGAAGACTATTAATTCACCCCCTGTTGATGTTCTGATACATATTCAAAGGGTCTTTGATCGATACGAACTGGTAGAATCGTCTTTACCCATCCGTGAGCGAGAGAAAGATAGTACATTCGCCTGGTAAATCGGTTGTCACGAACAATATTCCACTTCTCGCCCCCTTCTTTATTACCAATTCCATATCCGATGAAAACGGAAAACGTTCGCGCGAGATCGCCTGCGGCGTAGTCTCTTCAAAGCGGAAGGGTACGAGAACCACAGCTTGCGAATCATCTTAATTCGCTAGCGTGCTGTACATATTCCATGGTCCTCGTTATTGGATTCATCCTGATAATTCCGCCCTAAATCATCCCTCGGACCACGGACCACGACTAATTCCGTGGCTCGTCTCCATGGGCTCGTGCATTATGCAGGGACCGGCAAAGGGTTGATCCTCTAGGGACGCTTCCGTCGACGTGACACTACTTGGCCCCGCTTAATAGAATATCGCCTTCCTGTAAACAGATTGCTATAGAAGACCGGGGATCTTCGGTGACCTCGCTTCGCCGATGTGGTTTACTTTTATTTTTATTTTAACACTGATTTTGAGATTTCAGTGTTAAACGGTGGCTGTTGTTGAGGACTTCGAATCGAATGCTGCAAGCTAAAACATTTTATTGTTCGGAGATTGATGTTTCTCAATTGGAATTCTAATAATTCTCTTTAAAAAATGCTAAAATGTAAACTTCCACAGACTTTAATACGATTTTTATTTATGTCAGATGTACAAAGGATACTACCACTGAAAATAAGTTTTCCTTTATTCCCACTTTCTTAAAATTTGTCTATCAAAATTAAAAATTGCATAAAAGATTGCATAAATAGAATGGGGAAATAGAAACTAACTACGTGTTTCGTCTCTAATAATTCCAAGAATTCGTTAACAATGTAACAACGCTGATATTTCACTTCATGTTGAAGTAAAACAGTTCTGAAA
Organism: Lasioglossum villosulum; assembly: GCA_963971365.1. Classification (NCBI taxonomy): domain Eukaryota; kingdom Metazoa; phylum Arthropoda; class Insecta; order Hymenoptera; family Halictidae; genus Lasioglossum; species Lasioglossum villosulum. The sequence continues at coordinate 5,408,054 of OZ020497.1, read as the reverse complement.
TGAAAACTCAGGATCCAAGAATGTTGTTACAATGTAACAAATAGTGTATGGTGGTGTGCGTCACCTCGAAGTAACGATCAACGGTCGAAAAGACGATGGGTGGTCGAAATGACGATCAGCAGCCGAAGAAATGATCGAGACGCGAAACGCGAATTCAGTTCGATGGTACAGTCGGTACAGGCAGGGCATACCTGGTACAAGTATTTTATAATAGAGTTTTTTTAATTACCTATTACACTAGACTGTGTTTGTACTTCAACAGTGGCGGTTCGTATAAGCGAGATCCTACTGTATAGCAATTCACGTGGCACTGGCTCGGTATAAAACATGCGAAATCGTTGTATTAGACAATGCGATTTTTCTCGTTGTTTGCGATCAATGTAATCTGACGTTCGGTGACGTTCGCTGGCTATCGGTCCGTAGAAAGTCCGTGTCGAGGGAAAAGAATTCGGTGTGCATCGTGGGGCATTCGTGGAAACGATAGTCGGTCCGCGATGTCACGGGAGGAGGTTATCGCGGGAGACAACCGGCCCATGACATCGATCAGTCTGTGTCGCTCGATGAACCCCGTATCAGCGAACATTAATTATTATTGCCTGCTCGACACTTTTCAGCGTCCGCCTCTCTCGTCTGCGGAACCCAAGCCCAGTGATAACCATAGTAATCTCTCCGTCGCGAGGCGTTTGACACGAGCGCGAGCATTACGAAAATCGTGGTACGATCAAGAGGTGTCCGGGAACTGGAATATGTCGGATCGGGTCCGGAATTATTTTCGTGAATCCTAAGATTCATTGGGATTACTGATAATATTAGGTAACTCGAGAATTTTTCAGTGTTCAGAATAATTCAGAAAATGATTGGGAAATTACATTTTCTAGAATACCAATAATTTTCGGGATTCTCGGGAATTTTCAATATTCATGAAAATAATATTTTCGCGAATTCCAACCATTCCAAGAATCCCAAAATTTTCGAGATTTCCGAGGGTGTTAGAAGTCCCAGAATTTTCCTGGATAATCTAGACAGTCGCAGAAAATTGTAATTTTCCTTATAGATTCGTCTGATCGTTAAGCACAGCTATAAGAATAGTCCGAGAGTTAGAACAGAATGTTTAAAGAAGAATTGCGTTGGATAACTTAACGGAGATAAAAAGTGATATTGAAGTGTGCTCATAGAAAATTTTTAATTTCGAGTGTCCACGGCCTAATTTCGAGTGCACACTTGGTCAAATATTCCGAGAAGAACGCGATTTTACGGTTCGTGACAGACATCCGGTCAGCTTCTCGGCGAAGAAGATCTCGAGAGGACCACCTCGCGAGCGAGCAGTCCTCGAGGACTGGAAAATTGATCGCTTCTTTCTTTCTTTTTACCCCACTCGAAGATTCGAGGAAGAGCATTCTCTCTCGACGGGTTGTAGGGATTTTCTGTAGCTATTTCCTGGGGGACCTGGACTCTGTCAAGACAAGTTCATCCGCGAAGCGACGCAATGCCGCGGCGACCTAGCCTCTGCCTGTTTACGCGCATAAAGTCGGTCGCATGATCGAACACGAAGTAGGCTGGTTTCGAGGTTGCTAAAAATCTGCTAGTAGACTTGGCCAAGTTTTTTTATATATTTACCACGAATATGTGTACATCGAGAGGGTAATAATTGAAAGAACGAATTTCAAGCAAGATGAAAAATTAGTTTGCAATTCATATTTTAATATTTTTCAAAACTGGACATCGACGTAACGAAGGACTAGATTCTAGGATTCTAGGTTGAAACTTGCCCTGCCACCATGAGCGCAGCAGTATCATTCACCGAAACCTTCGCTCCGATGCGAATTCGCTCGGTGAACACCCCTGCGGCTGTGAAACCGTGCGTAACTAACCTCACGCACACTCTGCGTATCGACAAGGCTACGCCAGAATACTGAGTCCATTCATGAAGCGTGGACGAGTGTAAATACTACAGATAAATTTCATTAGTCTGAGAGATAAGAAACTTTTCTGTTTTTAATGATTTTTCAAATGGAACATTAACCAACATATTCGTTACATTTTTTTGGTTAAAATAAGTCCAAACACGCCACAGTTTGGATTATATTTACTCGTTTAATCCACGATGCAGTAGAACCTCGATTATGCGAATTCATCAGTGAAATGCTCCAGTTTTGGTATGATTAAAATTAACAGATTTAATCGTTACCGATTTGCACTGTGAATTGTGCTGTTATGCATCGTTTTAGATTGGTTTCGAATATCTTACTTCAGATGATCGGTTCGCATAATCGAGGATCTATTAAATCGCCAATTGAACGGGCGAATGTGCTTCGAATTGTGTCGTGTTTGGACTCGTTTTAATCAGAAAAATGCGACGAATGTGTTCGCAAAAGGTAAAAGTCTCGTAAAGAAATAGTGAAAATAAATTGAAGTCTTGTCATGACATAACGATTAGGACAAACACAGAATAATAAAAACATTGAGAGGAAGACAATTAGTAACAGTAATCTTAAAAACAAATGAAAGTGAAACATTTTCTCTCTGTGTGGCCCCCACGTGTTACAACTGCGACCATTCTTTTCTCGTCGCTCTCGAAGGAACAGATATGTAGTTGCTATGCATGTTCCAAGTCGTTTCTATGCTTGTTCTAGATCGTAGATCATTCAGGAGCGTTTCGAAGGACAAGAAAAAATAGGGTGCTGTCGGGACACAGTGGTTCGTTTGTGGGCCAAACGGGGATTGTTATTTCACGATGCACTCGTCGACGTCTATGGCTGTTCTCCGGTGATTTAGGGTCTGTTTACATGGCCTGGGTCACTGTCAAGTGTGTCTTTGCTTCGTGTCACCGGAGCTGGAGATGTTAACCGGTGACGTACGATCTCGTGGCTGATTTACGAGGTCACCGGCTCTTCTTTCGTCCTGTCACTGTGAAACATTGGAATCTCGAGTGGCTCGATATTGTGGGTCCTATCGATCTTGTGGAGTGCCGATACCCTACACCAGTTTTTCAAACTCTGCGGAAAACTGTGGCAGATACCATTATAACTAAGCTGAGGATTTTATGTTCTCACAAGAATTAAAAAACAGTGAGAAGAATCGAAATATTCTGTTTTATTATTCTCAAAAATTATTAACCCCTTGCACTACGATTTATTTTACGATTATTCATCAGTTCTTAGAAGGAAGAGGAAATTTATATTTACTGTATACTTACTACTATGTGTTCTCTAATAGAATTAAGATTTAAAGAAAATTAATAACATATTAGTAGATTCTGTTCGAAATCTTCATCACGATTAAATGTATCTTAAACGTTTATAGAGCTCCTGCATCTTGGAATCAATACAGGCAATAATTATCTTGCATGAAAATCCGCATTTTCGACTCACTAATATTAATTCAGAAAAGAAACGGTCGTGTCTACGTAAGTATCTTAAAATTAATCCAGACGACTTTTTACCTTGCATTTTCTACATCCGCATCTTTAAATCAATAAAATTTTACATGCTGGCAAATTCTTACGTTGAGTCACAGCCTCTTCAATAATGGAAGAATAGAATCAATGTACTTCTAGAAGCAGTTTTCGGGAAAAAGATAGCCGAGTGCAGCCAGTTTTCGCGAAGAGTCGGTTCGAGGAGTATCGTTCGAGAAAGTCGGTCGAAGGTGCAGAATCGATGTAGCCTCGATTGAAAGTCGACGCCAGTGCACGATGATAATGCGAGCACAAACGGATCTCTGTCCGAGCCCATCCATAATACATCGCTCCGGGCACGTTCTCCGGTTTTTTGTCACTGGATACGTTGACGGATGCGTGAAAGGAGTCTGAAGGACCCGGAGCTCTTCCTCCCCGTTCCTCCTCATTCCTCATACTCCGCCACCGCGCGAACGGAGAACGCAAATTACCGGGCATTCGACTCGAGAAAATCCTCGTGAATTTCGTAACGCGGCCACAGAGGAATTTTGATCTCGATCTCGGCTAGAAATCACCGACAAAATTTCCGATACACCTGGAACGCTTACATTGATTGCAGTAATGTCCGGAATGTCCATAATTGACAAATCAGTTGTGTTTTTAAATGGGAAATTCAAAAGTGGTTTTGTTTAAACGATATATTAAAAATTCGATTTACTTTTGCAGTTATTTATGTGATTTTTTATCCAAAATAGGAGATACGTGCTTTGTATAATAATTCTTAAATGTTGTACTTTTGCATAAAGGACTGCAAGTATACTTATGGCTAGACTGCGGATTTTCTTTAATTCATGAAGAAATAGGTTGGGTGAGATATGAAACAGTAATAATGTTGCTTTTCTGAAAAAAAAGTCATTAAAGTATGAGATCAATTTTTACTTTATTCCTGCTTGCCACAAAAAATGCAGAATTCTTTTATTTTGCATAAAGATCTGCAGTTTAGGTATGACATAGCGTAATCGGCCGAATGCTATGCAGCATTGCAAACGGGCGTGCCCGATTTTGCAAAGGACATTCGGCTGGAGGGAAACAATCGAAAATTGAGTCGGACCCGGTATAAATCACGCTAGACCGGTCTAACTGAAACGATAAGTTGCTGTAATAACTGTTGCGATATCATCGGCATCATTAATTATCAGTTCCCTCCATCGACCGGGTCCGCATCAATGAAATTCAACGCAATCGGACGATTAAACGAGCAGCCTGGCGAGCCAGATAATATCGCGAACGAATTACCGCCAATATTATTTAGATATCTGACAGGTTGCTAGACGAGCTTGGTGCCCCGATAGAATCTTCGCGTTACAAAATCCCATAATTCATAGCCGGATCGAAACGAAACAACGATCTCGCCCCGTCCGAGAGGACACGATCGGTGCACGATCTACCGGTTCGAAATCGTTATCCAAATCCTTTGTTTACACACCTCTTACGAGCTGCAATTAATCTTCGCGCTTGCTCCTTGGAAACGAGTAATGAGTGACCAAATGAGAGGAAGAAACACGAATTCAGGGAGACGAAACATGGGACTCAGAAAATTCTTGTGAGATCAATTATTGTTTATCTACCGGTGATTACTTCATGATTTCGTACACTCTATGGATATTTTTTAATAGATCTCTCAACAGTATTAGCGATTTTAATCCTGGAACCAATCACTAGTCAGATCCAATGCAGACCATCTAATACAACCCTTTCTACCATAAAGCAGCCCTTAAAAAAGGTAAAAAATCCCCTGCCCAGAATAAATTCACCTCCCCCAAATCAAGTCCGCGAAAACCGAGTAAATCCGTCGGGGTATTAATCAGGAAAAAATTAGTATGATCGAACGGAGGAGCCGGTGTCTAGACGACGACCAGCAGGAAGACGCAGCGAGATAATCGTCGGCCGTATAATCCGATGAGGCGTCGATCGAACAATCGATCTATCCGCGGGTCCATTACTTCTCCCCGAGAAAAATAAAACCGAGTTCCCATAATCCTCTGGTAATCCCAAATACGCGTCTACCGGAGCCAACCGGCGGCGAATTACTTTGGTCTCGCAAGTCCGACCGATAATCACGCTCTCTTCTCTTTTTCACGAGAGAAAAAGAGAGAGAGAGAGAACCCTTTCCTCCCCTCCGTCCGACGCGCATAAAAACGACCGTTCCATAATTGATTTTGTTCTTCGAAAGTTGGCATGCACTCGGGCGTCGGCGGCTAGCCGGCTAGCTTCCTACGCGAAACTTGCAGCGAAAAGCTTCCCCGCAAGCACTCGAGTGCTTCCTCTCGAACCCGTTAAAAGTTTTGTAACGATCCCTCGCGGAAATTCCCGATCGTGCAGCTCCTCGACGACCCGTCCGAGCAAAAAGACTCACATGCAACCCGTCTCTCGTTTCGCGCACCACCTTTTCCTTCGTTTCGCCGACGTCATCCTCTGCGAAGTCAAATCCTGGACGTACCGAATCACGCCGGAGAACGACTAACAATCTTGACAAGTCTCTGGACGAACCAATTAATTTTTCACAATTTAAAAATTTATTTATTATCGAGAAGTATCTATCGCAGCTTTAAGAATCAAGGCGTTTACAACAACCCTCTAAAGTTTCACCTCCTAACATCGTGTGTTCGATTGTTATGACATTTCTGTGAACAAAATTGAAATGTGATCGGCGCGTGGGTTCGATCAAATAAATACTTTAAACACTATTTGCAAATTATCACAACATTTTATTTCGACGTTTCGATCAATTTTTGTGAACAGCGGTAAGTTCTATCGATCGTTGATAGCGCAGTCAAAAATTGTTCCTCTCGAGTTGCCGGGGACGTCGAACCTCCTCATTTAGGTCGCCAATTGATTCTGGTGGACTTTGGAGAATATTGGTAGACCTTGGCGGACATATTGATGTCGCCGAAAGAATTTGATAAACAGTGGAGGACCTATGTCCTCAATGCACACTGGAGGACGTTCTTCCTTTCCTTCAGAGTATGATCAAAACAAAAATTATAAACTGCTGAATTAAATGTGTGCGTAATTAAAACAAATGAAGTTTTCATTTAAAAGCTGCGGCCTTAAAGTATAAATGTTGGTCTATACCGTTTCTACCATTCTTATGTCTTTATTGTAATATTTATGTATGTTCAGTATCCTATTCTGTTTAGTCATTTTTATATTCTGTACTGTATGTATTCTATTCTGTACATGTACATGTAATGTATTGTAATTACGATTTTCGACAATTAAATGAACTTTTCGCACTATTTTCCTACCTAGTTCACCAGTGTTTCATTTGGGTCACGTACAAAACCACCTACTTCGAGTCCCCGAGTTTCACCAAAAGGGAAACAACCGGGAGCTGATCGGAACAAACGAAACAAAGGGAAAGCAGCGTTCGGGCCTTGAAAAGGGGGCAATTTCTGGTCAAAATCGACACGGATACGTTCTCGCTCATCGGATTGAAGAGCGCGAGAGACGAGAGCGGAACGCGCGGCGTTGTTAATCCTCGAAAGTCGGGGGTTAAGCAGCTTGGAGAGCTTGGAGAGTTGGAACGCGTAAAATTGCGCGGGGATTTCGCCCGGCGAAGTTATTAATGCTCGCCAGTATCGTTACCTTGTTATTTAAGGGATCCCCGCGTTTTGCGAATTAGGGGATCATCACCGTGTTCCGCGATTTTTACGAGGAAAATTAAAAAGCGCCGATTCATTTATCGGCATTTCTTTCTTTTACGTCCGATTCTCGTTTACCGGATTAGAGTCCGTTCCATTCTTCCTCCACAGAAAAATGTACTAATTCGTTCCACGGTGGTCGAAAAAAATATAAAAATAATAGAAATCATGGTGCTCCGTGCTGTATAAAGAATAGTTATAAACCCAAGATAATAAATTCTATACAAACTTGGGTCTGCCACTTTACCGTTCTCCCTTACGGTAAAAATGTAACAATTTTTATTTCGCATGAAATAAATGTCTGCTTTCTGCAATCTAGTTATCACATGACGAAAGCACATTTACCATAATTGCGGAGCACGTTGATTCTGTTCAAAAACGAATGTGTTCACAGTAGCTCGAATTATGCGATGATCGGCTGTAAATCATGCAGGGTGAAAGGCGTGTAAATCGCAGCTGGGTTGAGAGGTCACTAAATAAATCCGGCAGTGTATCAGCGTGGCCGATGACACATTAAAATTCCGCGGATTCCCCGCGAGTCGCGGAGGGCCGATTACAAATTTCGCGAGAGCGAGTGTTTCATCGCATGACGTTTACGCGCGGCCCCGGACACACCGGGTTTGATGTATGTTGCCAGGATTGGCAATTATTACCGACTATTACAGCGGTAAGCGTGCGTAATCGTCATCGGTATTACCATATATACTGTTATTTCCATTCCGACTTCGGCCGGCGTCCATAATGATAGCGTTGTTCCGGCCGCCACCCTGTTCGTGCGCCGCGCCGCGTCTCGGCCGAGCAACCCCCTTCTTTTCCTTTCGTGACGATTGCATAAACACAGAACCGGATTCCACGTCCGCCGTTGGGCAAATTTATTCGCCGCGATCGCTATAATTTTGATAAATTTCATTTAATACAATACGCTGTCGGCCGGCTACACCGTTCCCGGGAAACGAGGGTGGATATTCAAAGACGGGAACAACAATCGTGAGCACGGCTTCAAATCGTTCCGAAAAAACTGTTTAAATCTGCTTTACACAGGTGCTGCACTGTACCGACTCTGGTGAATGATTAATAGACTGAAATGAAAGAATTTCTAACTCAACCGTCGGAAATAGAAATTCAATAAAAATGTATTTTTCGTTTAAATTATTTCACTAAGCCGAAAATAATGGAACACCATAGTCAGAATCCTTGTGATGTTGTTCGGTTATGTGTTTCACCAGATGATTGTCATTTTTTAAAAAAGTCAACATTTGCAAATGGTTTCTAGTGATGCATAAATTTAAAACTCGGTAAAAGTCGTATTCAACACTGTGAAACTCGGCATTACATTCACACAATCGTCGACACGAAGTTTCCATCGATACCGAAGAGCGAAAGGTAGCCACCCTTAAAAGACGAAGGCTACACAATCGCTGGAGAACTTCCGCCTCCGATGAAAAATCAAAGGGGGCTGTTTCTTTTATACCGGTTCGAAAAAGAAGGAGAAGAATCAGCAAAAGATGGGGTGCAAGAACAGAAAAGCTACTATTTAAAAGGTACAGCCAGTCAGCTGGAAATCACAGGGCTCCTGTGAAAAGTTTTCATCTACTCGGCAAAGTTCCTGCTCTCTCCGACCGATCTCAGAGAACCGGGTAAAAGAAAAACACCCCTTTAACGAAGACGTTTCCTCCCTCGAAGCACCCCCACGCGACGCAAATTACCGGCACGACGGAGAATTTAGGCGCGCGAACTGTATGCTTAAAAGTCTTCGCAAATCGGATGGGGTGAGAAGAGGAATGGGGGTAGGAAAAAGGAGGACACGCCACCCTGGAGTAGGCACCAAGCTCCTTAGGTTACAGCCGACAGTTCACAATGTATAAATCATAGTAATAACCGTGTGGTTTCCACCTGCGTATTCGACGAAACGTACGGGGTGCGAGAAAAGTAATAGCCACCCCTTCCGAGGGTAAATGTACACCCCCTGTGAATATTTGCGAAAGAAACTTACTGCAAAATTATTTATAAATAAACTGCAGCTTTTCGTACAAGATTCTAAGAAACGAATAAAAATTTTGTAGAATATCGATTCGGATAATAGAGGTTCTACTAACTCGTGAATTGCCTAACTAAACACAATCTGAATTATATCGTGTTTGCATTCAAATTACCCAGAAAAATGTCGCAAACATGATCGTAAAAAACTCACAAAAAAATTTAAGAACAAACAGTGAGGATATCAATTTTTCAGAAATATCGTGTATTGCAAATGTGATGTGAGTGAAATTGACTACTGGAAATCATAATTAAGATTGTATTAATGTGAAAAGTCGAAGAACAATCAATTTTGAAAATTGCATTTAAATTAAGCATTGTTTCCCTCTGTTCGAAAATAATATGTTAATGCAATGAAATGACTCGCACAACTATCGAAGAATTCATATGGGGAGACTGTCTTGCGGTACTTTTCTTACACCTTATAGAACTGACCGCGTATATTTCGGGTGCAGCAGGCTGCAGCAGGTCGCGTGAATATCGCATGCATTATTCAAGGACCACGGAGACTGGCTGCACCGCCGCGAGAGCCGGGCTTTGCATAAGCGCTGACGAGGAAAACTGCACCCACGCCGCGAGTATTCATCGATAACCCACCCCCATCCAACCAGGTGTCATAACCACCCCCATAGACTTTTCGCGGCGTTCGCGCGAACGATACCGTTCCCAATGCTTTTTGCGTTTACAGCTTTTTCAGCCGTGTTTTCGGCCGACATATCCAATTGTGAACCGCACGTTTTCCCATTCTGCAATATTTACCGGTTTGGTCCCGTTCTAACAATTCCCTCGATTTTATAAAACGTTTTGTATTCTAATATCTAAAGCGAGTTTTAATGTGAAACTGTGTGCAAAATAAAAATGGTATCAATTATAAGAAACTACAGAATTGAAGAAAATCGACAAAATTTTATTGTTATTATTTTCACACGAAAACACCACACATCTACTTAAAACACCGATAAATATGTGTGTGAAATTCCAATGCAAAACATTCAATAGTTTTGCCGCAAAAATTCCTAAATGTTCATGCGAAAATGGCCTCGAAAATATCTACTCTGCAAAGAAATATATAACTCACGGAATTTTGATTATTCTTACTTTGAAAAAATCGCATACGTACGTGAATTACACACAAATATGTGTGCAAAATCCCAACGAGATAGGTTCACTGGTTTTCCCGGAAAAAATTCCGAAAAATCGTGCAAACGGACGACTAGAATACCCCGTTGGATTCTTCCCCAGGGTAAAAGCTAAGAGGACGAGCTGAACGACAGCATGTCGTCGCGATCCTCGGTTAGTTTCCCAGCTGGTTCTGGGAAAGACTTGCTCTCGGAGAAAAAGTTGATGGGGCACGATTTATTGGGGGAGGGGGGAAATCGGCATTACCCGTGGCGGATCAATCGAGGGCTTAACGATCCCCCGTTCTGCCGATGGACGATAATTTCAAACGGGCCTTAACGAGCTACTCGAGTGCGTCAGGTGGAACGCGCGTGTATGTAGGTGTCGTCTTTCTCTCTTTTTGTTTTCTTTTTTTTGTTCGTTGGAAAGAACGGCGCCTCGCGTCGCGACGGCCTTTATTAAACGCTGCCTCTGCCCACGCACACCCGCGTGCGGAGATTATTGTCAGCCGGCGAACAATGCCCATCGAGACTCTGTCTACCGCTAATCAAGCGTCGCCCCGCTAATTATCGAGTGCTAATTGAGTTGCGCTCGCTGCGGACCGCCGACGGCGAGCTCGCCCTGCAAAATGTCTCGAATACGAGCCCCGGGACCGGCTCTTAACGAGAAACAGTCGCGAGTTACCTTTTTCTGCGTCCCGAAGAATTTGGTAATCGAAGCTCGGTCATCTGACCACTCCGACACGGCCCAACAGCAGTGCAGTTTATGCTAATTTTTTTTTAGGAAGTTCGTATGCACCGATGATGTTGTGAAAGTAAAATTTTGTTGGTATCGTATCGCTGTGTATAAGATTGTACGAAATAATGTGATCTTAAAAAAAATATTTGTGATTACATGATATTTTATATACTCGTATTATTCATATTTATTTTTTGATACGTGATTCCCGGTTGGTCTCTAGATTCCCACATCCTGCAATTTTTCATATTCGCAATTGACCGAATTCATTTTTAAAACGAATTCCGATCAATTGTACTAATGCTTCATCTGTAATCGAATATGTACAATTGATACAAAACAGAAAGTATCGTATGGGGTCGTCCTGTGTGATCATAATTTCAACAAACTGGTATACATCGCGTACAGCGGTTACATATTTTTAAATTCTGCTTGTCGGAAATCAAAAATTTCGAGGAGAAATTGGGAGAAATCTTATACGTTGAATTTGAGGATCAGTTATATTTTTACAGTGTTGTTATAATTGTTGTTCGTGTAATTGTTGGTATATGTGGTCGAAAAAATAATCAGAGGAATCTACGAGGTGGATGTTGCATTCGAAATGCACTTTCGGAAGCATACTTTACAGTCCCGTTGAAGCTCTGGCGCTCGTAAAACGTTGCTCGGTTGCTGGACAATTAAGAGAGCCAACAAAGTGTTCCCGCTAATGCCACCGCGGAGAGACAAGATTCGCAAATTGGCAGTAGTGCGTCGGTAGCCGGAAGGGTTCGACCAGTCATTAAAAGAAATTATGCCGGGCGACGCGTACACTTCCGGACGCTGAGCACGTCTGCACACACGTATCACCGTATCCCCATATGCACATATCCGTGTACGTACACCGGGGAGAACATTATTCCGAGGGAATGTATCATGACGGCTATTATCGTTAACATGTAAATGCTGCTGGTCTAATGGTGTCTTAATTGAGTCGACCATTAGACCCTCGTGTAACTCGCGTACCTCCCTGTGCGTCCAATATTAAGATATTAGGATCGTTCGTATAATAAAGGTATTAAAGAGCCCCCTGGGCCTGGACCGGTACCGGACCTGTTCGGTTTTTCACTTTCTAACGGGAATTCGTTTCCAGTTTCGGAGAACTGCTTTCGTCCAAACCGTCGCCATTTTCTGTCCATTCGCATTTATATCTTTCGGTAAGGAGGTCCTTCATTAAGGAGAACACTTCAGATAATTCAGTAATTACAACCACTTCTTACTTCAAGCAGATAACGATTTGAACCAGTAGAGTTATCAAAAGTTGAGACATTCTTGAGAATTAAATAGATTCTGGAAAACAATATATCCGATCTTGAACAATTTCGACAAGAAAAAATAGAATTGACAGCAGAGGTCTGGTTTTGTGTGCCGAACAATGCGCAATATTTATAACAATATGTGAAAATTCAGACAATCGTGGCAGCTTTGAATGCGCAGAGTTAACTGGCCAAATGTTACGCAACGATTTTCTGTCGAAATAAACTCGACCAAAACGATAATTTTAAAAGTTGGAGGAGAGTGGAAAAAGCTTGGGCGGAAGACAAAATGGACGATTGTCCCTTATATGGTTGATCCGGGCCACATGGAAGGTTGGTCGCCAATTAAATTCCGTGGCGGAGTATTCGCCATTCATCTGTCACAATGCGCATCAATCAGCGCTAACCGAGCGTAGGAGAACGCTTTTATCAGCGTTACGCGATCGAGTGGCGCGAATCACTTGAACAAGAATCGTTCGAACCAGCGCAGCGATCTCGTCGTGGCGCGCCATGGCGGTGGTGGCAGGGGGTTGCAAGGGGGTTGGAACACGGTGAAGGGGCGAAGGGGAGGAAGGGCATGGCACACGGGATGGCCCTTCATTCTCGTTCGTCGGCATAATAATACAGACGGCGCGCGGAGCCGCCGCCGCCGGCTCGAAAAGCGAAAACCGCGAGCGAATCGCCGCCGGTGAGGAGAGCGGTAATGCATGCGATTATGCGGATCAATGAGCTATGGTCCTATTTATGGCTCTATCAGCCGACCGCTACCAGCACCCTCAACCCACCCCTGACCACCCTTTTTTTATATGTCGATGCATGCTGATCATCGCGTGACCGTTCGCGGATTCTACGTCGAACGCTATCACTCTCTATCTCGCTATCATCCTACGAATTTCTGAGTGCCGTATACTCTTCAACCCTCCATCACGTGGTATAAATTAAGAACAATTCTTATAGATACAACTGTATAAACGGACAGTGTTTTTGATAACGAAGTTATCAAGTTACACTATAATTTATTTAATTTCGAAATTAATAAATTGATGTCCAATACCACTGATATCAGGAGAATCGTTTTTAAGCGAATCAGTAATTAGTCTGCGTTAGTCTGATTACTTTTACACTTCTTAACGTCTTAAAGTCTCAAGAATTTTTCTACTGACCCACGAATTCTTGTTTAGTTTGTGAAAATTATTATATGAGGAAGGGAACGAGATGAAGCGAGAAGACAAAAGATGAGCAGCTGAGAATGATCATCACTGCCTACGAATGTCGATGAGTACTATCGAAAGCTAGAGTTAGCTGCAGCAGGGCTAGAGTTCGAAGATGTTCCCGTAGAAAAGCTGAAAAGTGGGCTTGGTCTGGGGTTAGCGGGGAAAGGGGTCCGCTCATGGTATCCCGCGGGGGCGGCTGCTTTGACCAGGTAATGGCGTGCCGAGAAGAATGGGAAATGTCACCAGGGGGCGCGGACCTTACTTCGGGTCGAGTCAACCTCGTTTCTTTTTGTTCGAGCCGACGACGACTGCGCAACACGGCGGAGCCGCATGGGGTTGGATCATTCTCCGTGGCGTCATTAGTCCTCCCGTCGACGTGACCGCATACTTCACTTCGGGGTATAGAAACTTAGAAATCGGATGATCTCCTGGTGCCGACTGGGAAACTTGCCACCTATACCAGACCAATCGGAAGATGGGAAAAACTGCCACTAAATTGTCTTTGAAATACTCGTATTGGTTTTTCTGACTCCTATGATGAACTTGGAGGAACAGACAATTCTGAATTTTATGACAAAATTGTGCAAAGACAGAGAATTTACTCACAAAATTGTAACACAACAGACAATTGTGAAATTTTGTGCATAAGTACGACGAATCAAAAATATTTTAAATTTGATGATAAAAGTGTGACAAAACAGTCCGAACACAAGAGTAAACAGTTTTCCAATCTTAGAAGAGTAAAAGTATTCGAACACCTTTTAAAATGGAATAACTTTTTTATAATTGTATCAAACGATCTGACTTTTATAATTAATCAGAAGCATTGGTTTATGAAATGATATGATAAAAAGATTTCCCAAAAAAATTATGATTTACAAGGTTACATGCAAAAATGAAAAAGGCATTATTTATTAACGAACTTCTGTATCATGGTTTCCAAGTCACGTTGCACAATAATGAACCTTAGGCTCTTCGACTACTGTAGCTCTGGTGTAGAGCGAGAAATCCGCAACATACAAAGGTCACAGGATTTCTTTCTGGTATGGGGGTTCGCAGAGGTCGGTGGGAAGGTTGAAGGGTGTCGGATGAAGACGACCCCTCATCGTCGACAGCATCTGGCACGTCCGGGCATCGTTCGATCAGCGTGGCGCCTTCGTTCGAGGCGCACGCGTTTCTTTTCTTCGACTGGCCGATGGATTCCGTGTAATCGCTAAGCGGGCGCGTGCTACGAAAAAGATAGGGATCTTCTTCTTCTTCTTCTCGTCTCTGCTCTCCGCGAGCTGAGACGTGGGCACGGGCCAGCCTTCCCACACCTAGCCGATCTACCTGACCTACCTACCAGGTAACTACGCTAACCTTGATAACCCTCTCGCCGCGCCGGTCCTTTGTCCCGTTCGACAAACACGTGTACGTTTCACCGAAGGACGGGTGTTAAAAAGAAATATGGATCTCTTGAAATCTATCCTTTATACAGGCACCGTATACCACATCCCTCTCTTTGTCAACGGGTCTGACACTGTCCCGCGATATTCTTCGTTCTTCTTCGTTTTATGGACAGTTTTAGGGCCACAAGGCTCTCGAGAGGGTTCGGTGGCAACTATTGTGGTAGCTTGTTAGTGTCGAACCCTTCGAACATGATCTTTCCGATGAGGAATGTTGTTGTGGAGCTGGATTCTGCTTTGTACTGTTTTGTCAAGGATGTCGTCTGCAGGTGTAAACTAAGACGTGTGGACCTTTCTGGTGGGAGCATTTGTTGGTCAGGGTCCCATGGAAATCACCGACACAAATTTCCCCGACACGGTTTTCACCGATAACATTTCACCGATTACACATTTGACCGACAATGACTTTGGCCGACAACACCTTTAACTGATAACGACTTTGATCGACAACGATTTTGACCGACACCAGATTTCACCGACAACAAATTTGACCTACAACGACTTGAGACGACCACCTCAGTTAGCGAAATTTGTTGTCGATCAAATCTGGTGTCAGCCAAATTCGTTGTCGATCACAAAGTCGTTGTCGGTCAAATCTGGAGTCGGTGAAAACCGTGTCTGGGAAATTTGTGTCAGTGATTTCCATAGGACTCTGTTGGTCATACTCTGTTTAAAATATTTCTGAGGAAACATGCAGTATGAATAGTTTAATTGCACTAGCTCCGTCAATAAGCCACGCCCACTTGGGATCGTGTAAACCAAGAATAATCTAAACAGGAAAAAATAAGCTAAATACTCTTCCATTTTTTCTTCGACACAATTTGCCCCAAGATAGCGTTGGAATGCTCCCGGGAGCAAAGCGGTGTGCTCCCACAGCCACGTGGACAGAAAGAGGACGCATGCTACAGACCGAAAGCGGAACGGCGAATTTTGAAACACTCGTTAATTGAAAAACGAGGAGCCCGCGCGAAAGCATCGACTCATCCGCGATCCCGGCAATTAAAAGCGAGGTTTCGCTTCCGTCATGAGGGTCGTGGCGTCGTCGTCGTCGTCGTCGTGCGCAGGCAAAAACGAGATGAGGAGAGAAGACAAGGGAGAGAGAGAGAGTTGTCGGACAATCAGGATCGCACCTCGATAATGGAACATTAAAAACAGAGTGGTGTGCGCAGCTGCTTGCTGCCGGAGTCGAAAGGGGACGAAAAAAAGGAGCGTCTCCTTTCATCGCGTTGCGTCGCATGCGCACGTGTAATTACTTCATCGGCTGCTGGAACTTGCAAGAAAGGGATACACCGGAACGGGCCAGGTGACAAATGATATTTTTTCAACACTTTCGCGACGTCATCCCTTATCGTCTGTTCGCTGGTTTACTGCAATGGTTAAACAAATCCTCTCCCAATTCTTAACAACCCAGAGCCAAAAAACATTTTCCCTCGCAAAGTCCCGGACACTGAACAACTATCTACCGTTGGCATCAAACGATTTCTGGAATAAGGGCCAAAGCACGTGGTCCGTAACTCCGCTAATTCGATAATTCATGAGAATCGAGTTTCTCGAGTTCGTTGCTGTTGAACCAGCAGCCGTCCGCTGCTCTCTTGACCCGTTTTCCCGATTATCGTCTCGAGGACTGCAATACACCGTGGATTACGGTTGTTGTTCGATCGACAAAGTTCAGCTAACAAGGGAACATAGCGAAACTCAGACGCGCCGATTCCGATGGAACTTTTAGGCAACGTGGCTTGTTCAAAAAGATATTTCAGACATCGGACAACTCGAAACTAACGATTTTTAATTATTTTTACTAGTTACGTACTTGTCGAAATAGCCTAAAGCTAAAACAGCTCACCAATATTTTCGAACTACTCGAACAGAAATACTTTGGTTAGTTTTTTAAAATAGTTTTGAACATTGTGTGAATCAAGAGGGGGAATAAAAGCGAAGAAAAGTGCCGACTGTCATTGTGCCGTGTCCCGACGACACGGTCCGTCAGCGATGATTCTCGAGGCCCCTCGGGACAGGCCCGAGCAGGCCCGAGTGTCTCGCGTGACGGACGAAAGAGTACGGGCCCGCTATCAAGAGCAAAAGGACCGCTGTCCCTCGGAGTTGAACAGAGTCCGTCGTTAGATTAAAAGTAAAAGAACCGGTGGGAGACGAGGAGGACTCTGGTGCGGTACCTGGAGAAGTGAGGAGAAGAGACGAAAGGAGAGGAGAAACAAAGAGCCGAGGGGAGAAGGTGGCCCACTCTAAAAGCCAATCAAAGGAATGACAGTCCGCTGCCCGCCTCGTAACCTTCGGAAAGGGCCGGCCAAGGGCTGCCGCCGGATTGGGCACTCGGCTACTCCATATTGATGAGAGTGACTCGGTTAGGCTCTCGCTCTCACTATGGGAACAATCACGGCGCCTTCGGGTGCCATACTCCGACGATACTCTTTCGAGATTTCAATAATCGAACCTGCTCGCTTCGGTGCTCTGTCTTATTCACCACTGGCCACCATAATCGACGATAATCTACTGTTTAACGCTTTCACTGCTGATGCGTAGAAATGATCGTATAAAAATACAGTTTTATGGATTTTATACATTTATGATAAAAATGGGTAAGTACGATTTAAAATAATGAACAAATTAAAGGGTTTAGAGACATCAATGAATAAAAATAATTTAAAATAATGAACAAATTAAAGGGTTTAGAGACATCAATGTACCATTATCAATTTACTTAGAACAAAGTTTTTACCTGGCTCCTGTTGCTCACAATCGATGCACAAAATTTCTATCTTTCATAAACATCCATAGTCGAACGAATAGACCGAATCCGGAAGGCTGATTCATCGTGAACGATGGTCGCCTCGAATTTACGAGCATCTATTCAATCGTCACCGCGAATATTTTTCCTGTTCGCGTGTATCAACGGCTTGCGACTCTGCCAACCGGACAAAGAGAAGAGAGATCGGAGAATGGCGGACGGCGGAGAAGAAGAAGGCAGTCAATAAAGCAAAGGGGACGCTAATTAGAGACCCATTAAAACGATAAACGATGACACAGAGTTGACGCAGAGCTCTCGGACGACACGCCGTTAGTTGTGTCTTCTTGGATAACCCCGGATGATAAACCGCGCCGATACTCCCCACCGGACATCAAACGGCAGCGAACAACGACGGTAGTGTCAACGCACGTGTCTCCCATCAGACTGTGGATCGAGATTCAACTTCTTTCGCGGTTTTTGCCAGCCAGAACGGGGAAAACGGGCCTCTCTTGCAGATGCTTTTGAACCTATCTGACCCTTGGCCTTGGCTGGGAACTGGCGGACGTTAGAACAAAAACTTTTTGGCGCGCCATTAGTAGACGATTGCAAAAATTGCAAGAGGTTACACTTTCGTTCAACAACCATGTTATAAGTGATTTATTTGCGGTTTTTCTTTTAGAAATGGCCGTAATCTTTGTTAAAATTGGCCACGAAGTTTTGAAATCTTCTAATCGGTTTTAGCACACTGGCAATTATCAATTTCCAGATATTCTTTTCGAATTGTTATTAGTAATTTGCTTTATTTAAAAATTTTCCTAGGACATATTGTATTGTTCCTGGAATATTGTTTAATTATACAGGGTGTCCCAAAATTCCTCCGACACCCGAAAATGACAGGTTCCTTGGGTCATTTGAAGCAATATTTTCCTTTACAAAAATGACGTCCGCGGCTTTGTTTAGGAGTTATTAACGAAAAACACGAACCAATCAGAGCGCGATCCAGACATGCCATGACACGTTCGGCCAATTGACAGTTGGCGCGTCGGGCCGACTGTGCTAACTCGCGTCTAGGTCGCGCTCTGATTGGTCCGTGTTTTTCGTTAATAACTCCTAAACAAAGCCGCGGACGCCATTTTTGTAAAGGAAAATGTTGCTTCAAATGACCCAAGGAACCTCCCATTTCCGGGTGTCGGAGGAATTTTGGGACACCCTGTATATATCTAAATATATTAAATTTTGGAGAACAACGATGATCACGCTATAATGCAGATATGTATTTCCAACCGCTCGTGTCAACGTCAGTAAACATAGAGTGTCACGCTCAAAGACAGAAATAGCATATCATTCACGCGACTCGCTTTATCGACTTCTTAACCTTTCGCGAACGAAAGTCATCGAATAGATGACATAAGGTGTTTGCTCATAACGTGCAGAAGTGACATGTGAGCTGGACGGAGGTATGCAGGTCTGATTGATACTTGAGCAAACGTGTTTTCACTGTTAATACCTAATTATCTCTGTTTATACAGACCTGCTAGAAATAGTAGGTCTACGATATTTGTATGCTCTTTGCTTTAGTTATTTCTTTAGTATACTTATACAAAAATATATATATCTCGTACAATTTTGATTACTTTCACTAAAAGAAAAATAACTCGTGTGCTTCAAACACCTATAAACATATGTGCAAAATCCTGGTATAAAAACTTGGGGCCCACGGAAATCACCAACAATTCACCGACTCCAGATTTGACCGACAATAACTTTGACTTGAGACGACGATCACAATCGTTGTCAATCAAAGTCGATATCAGTTAAAGGTGTTGTCGGTCAAATTTCGAGTCGGGGAAATCTGTGTCGGTAATTTCCATGGGATCCAAAAACTTCATCAGTTCTTACTGAAAAAATTTGTGAACATTCCCGAGAAAACGGCCTTGAAAAGACTCCTCGAGACTTAAATCAATCTGCTGGAGAACTTGGATAGAACGCAAATTGGGCTCAGCTCGGGCCATGCTGGGGTCAAAGTGGCCCCAGAAAATGGGAACCGGAGCAACGAATTGGCCGGTACCGGCAAAGAGCCCGATTTCCTGGGTCTGTGGCTGGAAGGACGAGTCCGAGGCTAGTTGCAACGGGGTGGCTTGATGGGGCTCGGCGCATCCCACGCTTATGAATTAAAGGCATGGGCTGGTTAGTCTTGATTTATCCCCGAGCATCGTTCATCCCTGTTCTTTTGTTTCGTCGCCGACGTATCCCCGGTCCCGTATCCATCCTCCTCCTTTTCCCCTCGATCACCTCCACCCCGCGGGGTAATAATCCCGCGAGAAACTCGGCCTAACAAATGCGCTGTTTTCAGTGTACCACGGCGGCCAGTCATCCCGCAGGACCTCTCACGACGTGCCAGCCATTAGTCTAACAGGGAAACGTGATGGAAAGGTTCCCTGCGTGCCTAACGCCGGCTAACAAACATTGTTGTGACTTCCACGGGGTGAAACCGGGTATCCGTCATCTCGTTCATCTCACCTGGGCTCTCCCTTCCCCTCTCTCTTTCTCTCTCTCTACTTTTCCTCTTCTCCTCTCTGCAGCTCTTTTCTTTCTTCTCGAGAGAGTCGATCTCCTCTCTTCACCTCGCAGCTCCTTCTGCGCGGTCGTTCATCGTCCTCGTTCGATCATCGGTTACTCTTTTTCTCTCTGTTGCTCCGAGCTTGCTCCGTTGCTCTTGGATCCTCTTGTTCATTCTGCTCACTACGTTGGCCCGTTCGCTCTTTATCCTTTTCTCTGTTTCTCTCTCGCGTTGTCAAGGTGTTTCTTTAGCGAGAGACGTCTCCTCCACAATCACCGACGCATTGTCGGACTAAGAGATTGCCCTCTGTGCCCGAGAGTTATGCGGCCGGGATGGCTACGCCTCCTGCGAGACCCGCCACGGACCGAGAACGCTTCTGGTACACCGGTAACCTGTTGTTTCACGGGTCCTACGCGTCCCAACCGGACAACCTCTAACCCTGGACTGCCTTCTCTTTTTTTCCCGCCTGGTTCTATCGAACTGGTCTGACTTTGCTCGAGCACACATGAGTTTATACCCTCTCTCGTGTAAGCCCGACAACACGTCGAACCGATATTGCGAGTTTCTGGTACGGAGACTATTAGAACGCAGAACCAGAGTGGCCAGATTGAGACTCGTAACCTCACTACACGTTCCCCTTCTACGGCGCTGTTCGACCCCGCCTTCTAGCAGGGTGGGGGTAACTTTTTCCCCTCGATTCGAGGAAATTCCTCTGATTCGAATTTTAATACGAACATCTTCCAAGTATACAATTTTCCAACAATAAAGTCCTTAACAGCAGTCACCATCTTACACTCAAATCTCAAAATCAGTGTTCCAAATTTAAATCCCAAGTTCCTTGTCGAGCACTATTGATGTTATGGAAATTAGCTGTTTCTCCTGTTCATGAGAGCAAACGATGTGAGATGAGATGGCGATGGGGCTATATCACAAGATGGAAATTCGTCCGGGCATCGATTTGCGAAGGGGCATTTAAATGTCCCGGACCTTGAAGGGCCAGGACGCTAAGTAGCGACGCGCGCGCGCTCGCTCTGGCCCGGTAGCAATTTATTCATTGCGCCCGCTAACTGGCCGCGCATTGAAAACCCGCCACGGTAATCTGCATTCATTTGAATAAATAACCGATCAATAACCAATAATAAGTTGGCCAATACCCGGTTTGTCATCTCCGACGATTCCGGGGCCCGTAGGTGCGTCAGGTGGTTGGTCGCGACCGACACGCTATACATTGTCGCGAATTTACGTTGCTAATCAACTATCGCGCTGGCCACGTTATTGATTGAGTCGTTCACGACACGTTGCGAATATTAAGGAACCGCTCTCGATCCTCTGTGGACCGGCTCCTGCTGAACAAACGGGGTAAAGTGATTTTTAGGTAACTGTTCTTTCGACGAAGATGCTTCACGGAGCAGAGAAAATGAAAAAATTAAAGGTATTTAATAAAATAAACGTTCTTTTAAATTGAATGAAATTGAAAACTTCGCCTGATGTCACACACGTGAGTTAGTGCATAAATTATATTATTATCTATGCTTCTGTTTATAAACATTACTAAAACCGTACAATGGTGGATTTTATGCATTTATGACAAAAATAGGTATGAACAAATTAAAGGTTTAAGGCCATCAGAGTGTTAGTTTCAACTGTATAAGATAATTAGAAGAAGAAACATTTTCTAGGTGGCCCACATTTTTTGTAATTGATGTAGACATTTTTTATTATAGTTATAACTTACAAAATTGTGTTCCATTAACAATCTGCCGCGATTTTCTCGAATGTAGATACTTTATTTTCGACTCGTTCTTCCTTGTAGGATTGTTTGCTCGAAACAGCGCTGATGTTTGAAATGTCAGATAATTTGATCCACCAGCGTGGAAGTCGAAAGATGACGAAAAATACCGAAAGCGATATAAACGTGCAGGAATGATGAAGGCTGGCAGAGAATAACGATTGAAGAAGAAACCGATTGAAACGTGGAAGAAGGAGGAACCCGAGGGAATGCAGCAGCTTCCCTGGACAGGGGCTCGCGAGGTTTTCGGCGAGAAGGAACGTGCGAACGTCTCGTCAACCTCACGGTACTCAATCTCACTTGCAAATGCGGTTCTCGGGGTCCCAGGCCGCGTGTGTGGTAGCGGCGTCATCCGAGGAAGCAAGAGATCGAAAAGAAGAAGACGAAGACGAAGAGAACGAGGGTAAGGGAATAAAGGATAAGGGACGACAGTGGAGCGAGAGAGAGGGAGAGTCCGAGGCCCGGCAAGCCAGCCAATTTGTGACTGACGAGGCGATTGGTAATAAGCAACGGAGGGACTCAAATTGCTTGAGTTTTTCTGCGGTCGTTCATTGGGTGTTGTCGTCGGGGTAGCCCACGAGACTCTCCCAGGGACCCCCTCTCAGTCTCCCACTCTCTTACCTTCTCTCGTTCTCCCGCTCTACACACCAGCGGAATCGAGAAGCGAAGAAAAGAGTAATCGAGGACCAGGACTCGGGGGAGGAGGTGAATAAGATGATAGCGATGATGCCCAGTCGATTCGGACCCGGCGCCGGTTTTTTGGTAGCTCCGACAATACGTGTGCCAGCGATACGTTTTCCTTTTTTGCTTTCTATGCTGTTCCTGCTAATCAATTTTCTCGGAACGTGATCTGTGGTTACGATTGGGTCTCACACGGCTATGCAATTAGTTCGGAGTTTTATGCAAAAGTTCATAAAAGTGTTCCTATGAAAAATAAATTTATTTTCATTAAATTAAAAATTAAAAAGTTCAGCTCCATTTGAAAGCAAACAAGGTGTTTCCATAAAAAATAAATTGTTATTAAATTACAACGTCTACACAATTCGGCAAATCTTCTAAACACGACATCAGATTCTAGTACAATAAGGCCCAAAAGATTGTTCACCGTATAAATCCAGAATCGAGTCCTCGACAATCGACGCAGGACAATTTCGAAATTTGGTCGTTGAATGGGGCCCGGAGCATCCCGAGCCCATTACTAACAGCGATCCCATTAACCGAGGTCCCCTGTTCCTCTTCACCGAAAGGGCACGGGGCAAAGGGAGTCTCCGGGAGGGCACCGCCCCCCGTGCTGCGTGTCCCTGCGGCCTGATCAAGAATGAGGCCCCTTCTACGTTCCTCGAACATCCTCTACGAATAATAGAGGAAAAAAAGGATATTCTCGATCCTCTTTCCCTGTCTCCCTCTATCTCTCTCTCTCGGCTCTTCCACTGTCGGTCTCTCTCCCTGTGCACGGAGATTGATCAGCGTTGCGCTCTTAATATCTTTATTAAGCCGTCTCTTTTTCCGCGTCACGAGAAACTCGATAGCTACTCGGAATTAAATATCCACCGATAGAATTAAGATTTCAATCAATTTTATCGCTCCGTGGGCGGACGGCTCCGATAATTGCATATCTGTCGTTTGCTCTGTTCCGCGCTGTTTGACAATTTTTTTTTATATAAATCTATAATAAGAAAGAATCAATCTATAAAAATATATGTTTAATATTATTCAATGATATAACTTCCATTATATCTGTAACAACTTGTTGCCATCTTTCGGATAACCTGTTAATTCCTGTTTTGCAATGTCTCACCAACAACGTATGTTTTTAATTTACAAGCAAAGTTACCTGCGTATCTAAATATCTTTTGAATACAAAGCTGATTCATTTATTTGGTTCACATGTCTTGCTCTTGGTGTAGTTAATTGTTACCGATGACGTAAATAATTTGTGCGGAGATGTCAGAGTCCGAGTGTGCCGGTATTTCGTCATAACAACGAAGGTGGCGATGGTGGGTCCGTCTCGGTGGAAAAGAAAGGTGGACAATCGAGGATCGAGAGGTCGATCCACGAGGATCCCACTAACCAGGGCCATATTCTCCATCGTGCAGGGTGCAGGAGGGTGGGGAGGAGCACAGGTGCCCGCCCTTCCGTGTGTGTCTCTGTGGGCCCTGGTCTGGCCGCTTCTGCTGCAGCCTGAACAGTTCCAGCAGTGGGGGTAGGACCGATTCGATGGAAAGGGGACAGAGAGATAGGGGGCCCCTTCGGTCCCTATATTTTAAGCAGCCCCGAACGTGTTGCAATCATCTCGAGACAATGGCCCACCGATCGGTCCGCCTCGCAAAAAGACCGAGGCCCGATAATAGCCGCGACGCATCGTCCACCACGCTTCAGGCGATTCTTTCCTCCTCTCTACAGTCTCCTCTCTTTTCATCCTCTTTCCACCCCACTCACCCTCGTCTTCAGCTTTTGTTTTGTTTCTCTTCGGACGGCGAATTCCTCCCGCTCACTGGCGACGCTGCACGTGAACGCTTCACAGTTGCTTTTGCAAGTTTGGGGTGGTTCAATATCATTTTTGGATTTTCAGAAATTTGTTTTTAATTTACTCCATTGATTTTTTGTTCTCGTACGAAGAGAAACAGTGCTTGATTCATGAGCATTATTTTTGAGACTGAATTCAATCTACATATCGAAAAGATAGTACATATCAATGCCTTAAATTCATCCACTCATTGTTGTCACGAATACATCAAATTTACTTGTAATCTTTGTCGTACGTCGACAAACTTGTTGTTTGAAACGATTTACACGTACGTGTACGTGTGTCTGCGCACATGTATAGTTTGAAATGGATAACCCGAGGAGCTTCGTACAGCACCGTTCTCGCAAGATCGAACAAGATTGGATCCCGTCGACGATCGTGCAGAGTGAAACACATGTCGTTTATTTCGGTGCGATGATGCACGGGACCGCGGCAATTACGCAAGGCCGAGGCTTGTTCAATTTGCTTTGATTTTCGACGGCTATCAGAGAAACGACGCGTGAAACTAGGAATACTATTCAACGGCAAGATTCCGTCAGCGACGAGACGCAAATAAGGCTTCCTTTCGATCGATGATCCCGTCGGTTAAAAACAAATAAATACGTGGTTCAAATCAATAAATGCATCGCATCAATGCCATGGCGAAATTAATTTTTAAAGGTGTACAATACAGTCCAATTATATTAAATACTATTTATCTACACAAACTAAATGCTTAATTTGTAGTATAGTAATGTAAATAATTTATCAAAATCGTCAATAAGGCCCACACAATTTCATCCATCACAAGTTTCCCAAAATTCACCTTCAGAAAATTTTCTCCTCGACAGCCTACAGCTCACTGTCACCATATAACCCATTCGACGACAGTATGTAAGGCCCAAAAATCCGAAGCAGCCAATTGTCCGTGGGACCGTAAAATAAAAAGACATGGTTTCGTCGTGCAGGGCCCATAAACTGATAAAACGAGCGTATGGGACGAGTCAGACTGGAAGAATAAGAGGTCCAGAGGAAGGGGGTACGGGGTCCACGGACCCGTTCCTGGAAGCTAGGGGGCTAATTGGTCCGCAGGACGAGACAGGACCATAAACTGTCGCCTGCAATCAACGATGCGCGACTCTAGCCCGCGGGTGGATCCTAACCCCCCACCCCCCTCCTCCTACTCCTCTTTCACTATAGTTTTCGGTCGCCAACGCAGGAACAGAAGAGTCCCAAGTTTTATAAGGACCCCACCGGCCTCCGGGCGCTCGGGAGAGACAGAGAGTGGGGCCCCTTTGGGACCGTGTACGAATTTACATTTAGAAAATATAATGAAGCAGCGTGAAGCGACCATTAGTCGTTCGGAGATGACAGACGATTTCGGACCCCCGCAGCTCCTCCCCCTCTGGACCGTGCGCACACTCGGGGCCCCACCGATACCAGCCAATGAAACAAAGACCGCGGACCCACTCTGGCAGAGGGGAGGGGACGGCTATGGGGCACCTTAATGACAGTGGGCCCCAGTGGTTTTCATTAAGTTCGTCGCCGACGAGCGGGATCGGTCGCGAACGATGTCGAACTGCATTCTTACGTGACAGGGCCCCACGAGGTTGAAGGGACCAGGCCCTTTCAGTGTCACGCGAGGGTACACGCGGTGGTTGGCACGACAAGGATTTATTCAGCAATTAATTTTTTCAGCGACAAATTTTTTAACCCTCCGCAGACAATATGATTTTTTACCAATTACGGGCCTGAATTTTTATTATCCCTGGCAGTATCAACACAAGAAGTATCACTAAAAATATATTTTTAAGAAATGATGAAAGAAGCAGTTCGAGTGCTAAGGAACATGGTGCACTGAACATTTGCGAAAAACTGGTGGCACGCACAGTGGACCTGCGGTCTAGGAGCTGTTAGACGGTCGAAGCAGTCCTGGCCGGGCATTCGGGGCCCAGTACGGTCTCGGAGCCCGTAATTAATGCCGCCCCGACGTCGGAATCGCTCTAGTTCGATTTCCACTCGCAGCCGGTCGTCGTAAATCAACGGAGACAGGAAAGGTCAGGCCTCGAGACGTCGTCTTTGGTCCCGATCGGTTGCGTCCATACAGAATCGCCTAAAGCGCGAATCGATCGAGAAACAGACAGAGAAAACTAGGGACCGAGTCGGCGAAAGAGCGAGACGGAGGACCGACGGCCTCGATTCCGGGACGCGAAGAAACGACCGGCAATTAGGCGTATTAGTTTTTGCGCAATCGGCCAGTTGGCACGAGTGTGGCCGTCAAACCGGCTGACAGCGGGCACAATCAGGCCCCGAATTGAAGTAGGGGGATAGAG
Source organism: Lasioglossum villosulum (assembly GCA_963971365.1). Taxonomy (NCBI): domain Eukaryota; kingdom Metazoa; phylum Arthropoda; class Insecta; order Hymenoptera; family Halictidae; genus Lasioglossum; species Lasioglossum villosulum. The sequence continues at coordinate 5,381,180 of OZ020497.1, read as the reverse complement.
AGGAGAAGGGGGAGGGTGGGACAAATAATAATTACGTGTCCCTGTCACTCGGAAGGGTCCGAGACGAAAGCGGCGCAGCTACGATCCCGAAAAACCTCCGATCTATCTGTCTCTCTAGCCCCGGGAGGACCAAGGGGGCGGGGAGAGCACGACCGCAGCCCCGAGGGGCGTGGTCACTGATTATTATAATTATTCCGCTCGGGCTCCGGGACCGTAATTAACGCAACCGCGGACCCGGGAATCTTGACAGATCCGAATTCCCAGTAATGATAAAAAATAGCCGTCCGAGGTGCTGTGGGACCGTTCCTCCGTTGCTATGGACACTGGCGACGGATCCCTGAGACAATTCGTGTGTGAAACAGGCCTTGCTTGGTCCACGGACAGGTTGGATTTATGGAAACTGTTTAATGTGAAAAATGATACGATTTAGTAAAGAATTTACATGACTGAGGACAATTGTGTTGTCCTTTAGATAAAAGGATCTATTCATCTATTCATTTGAAGTCATTATAGACAATAATAATTATATATGCACTGTATTTATATCTGTTTATAGGTTTTGGTATTGAAAATGTGTTTGCGCCAACCTTCGTAACATGCTGTAAATTTATTTTTAGTTTATATTAAATAAACTGTTCCCAGTCCGTCTCGAATAAAACACTTATATCGTTTCGGAAACGATCGAGAAAATCAGCATACTTTCAGTACACATTCAGCATACTTTCAGTACACCTGTCGCTCTTCCCAGCACCGTAATTAAGCGAACACAATTTTTTGTTTCAACTTGATACAAATATTCTCGATAATATACACTCGGAGCGTGTACGTACAGTTATCTCGCCAAAACACGACCGTAATTATATAAGAATCATCTGAATCATGCTCTAAACGCTTAACCATAACCTTCGTTGAGTAGCTTAGGGAGATAATTGCCCGAAACGAAAAGATCATCGAGCTGTTATTAATCCGGAGAACGATAAACCATGAATCTCTCTCTGTTCCCCTCTATCTCTCTTGACTCGTTAAACGAAAAAAGAAAGCATCAACGCGGACTTAGCCGTGCGCCTTTTTCTCTGCATTCCTTATTTTCTAGATCATTAGGCGACACCTTTCTTACCACAAACGACCCTAAGACGGTGCTGGTTTGGACGATTAATTACCCGACGCTGTCGTGGAGAGGACTGGATTCCTCTTCTTTGGACATATTTGGAGGTTGATAAACATTTTTTTCATTTATTAACGCCAAACGTACCACTGTCGATCAAATTACCAGCCTTACATTTTTTAATTACACAAATAATGAAATTATGACGTTGCCTAAATAATGATGTTGCAATCAAAATTGCACAAAATCTGAATAAATAGAGCCTTGTCATTTTGATCAGCAAAAACATTTTAATCGCTTTCAGTGCTCGGTAGTTTTAGTGCTAACCGCTTGCACTACAAACTATTTTTGAAGGAACAATAAAGAAATTACTGAAAGAAATACAGTAAATTACACAAAAGTGTTCATTCAGGTGAGCCTGAATCAAGCTCAACGCTCCCCGGTCTCGAGAATAAACTGTCGCAACTTGCAAAGCAAACAAAGCACCGTGCACCGATTAGCCAGCAAAACCGCATCGAGAGCCAGCAGCGTCAGCATCGAAACAACCCGCAACAATGCCAATCTCCCTGAAACCCACCCCCCGCCCGTCATTCGTTTGATCGACACCCCTCATGGAAATCTTTCGCGAGCGCGGTATCTGTTTACAGCTGCAGGTTCACGAATAAAAAGCACACAGACACAGCGACAGTGAAGCCGAGATATCCGAGCACGACACACGATTGCGACAAAAACTACAAAACTATCATCTGTGACACGGATTAATTTCCGAACGACGAACGTCCTCCCGATAACAGTGGAAAGACTCGTTGTCACTCGAGTTTATCGTGCGACCGGGTCACCAAGGGTCGCCACTTTCGGCAAATTAAACAAACATAAAGATGAGATAACACCCTCCACCTCTTCTCCCCACCTCGACCTCGCCCACGCTCGAGGCTCCAGAAAACTCGGGCCGGATCGGGTCCAGCGCCAATAACGACCGGGCGATCCGATAATTAAATCGGAGAGTTATTCACGTCACGCGTCCGCGCAATTATAATTAAGGATTTATTAGCGTCGGCCGCCGCCGCCTTCTCCGTTCGACGTCCACCGGGTCCTGAACGGGTCCAACGGGGACCGCATTTCGCCCCGGGGCCGTGCCACAACACCGTAGAAACGCCTTCTTCGGCTTCTAACGACTAACAGGTCGAAAACTCCTTGAAGACCGTGGAGCAGATACACAGTTCTCGCTTTCTCTCTCTCTCTCGTGTCTCGCTTCTCTTGTCTTTGCTCGGTTACTCTCGCTCTTTTCCCTCTTACACTAGTATGAGGAACCTCGCCGACGACGTCCCCCGACCCGCCTCGGGGAGAACAAATTAAAAACTGTCCCAGTGGCCGTAAATAAACCGTTCCCCGGCATTCCGCCCATCGCCGTATTCGCAGCCGAAAAGCCCTCTAGACACGCGGTCGACAAGATCTGTATACCGGGTGCCGACGATCTGGATCGGTCCCAGATCTAGGGATCGTAGTCGTTGATGTGGTTCCTTTCAAGGTGTCGTCCAGAACATGTTAAACAGACGATCTTTAAGGAATTGTGGAAATATCGTCGCTTGTTCATTGAATCGCTTATGAACTGTTTAACGCGATCGCCACCTTTGTCACAGATACGTGACGACCACAACTTCGGAATTTACTTACAATTCGAGTTAGTCAAGTCAATCTTATAGAATTTGTTGTTCACGTTTGACAGTATAATATGTTAAGATTCTATAGCTTTCTTCTGCTAAATAGTTTCAATATTTTATGAGGAGTTGCATTTGATAAAATATTTTAACAATGAAAGATATTTTTCCAGTTGATTCTAGAATTGTAGGAAATTTTTATTTTCCGTAAAAATACACGGTCCGATCTACAGTTATGTACTGTATTTTCTAATTGACTGTATAATTGCAGAAAATATTTATTTTCCGTAACAAACCTTCAGAACCACAAGTTTGGTTCTGTCCAACCGGAATATTTTTCGGAATTTGATAGTTCGTCGATACCGAGGATCGGGATCGTGATCGGCGTTTAATTAACGGTGGAAAGACGAATGCAAGCGGGCGATGCCCTCGATGCACACCTGTGCGACAGTAAGAGGTGCGAAAGAAATGGAGTGCACACGATTATTATGCGTGTCTGGCCGACCGTCGACGTAATTCCCTTTTTACTGTGTAACGATGTGAGCCTAATGCGAGCATCGAACGACCACCTGACAAATTGTATCGGGACAATTATCGAGCGCACGGAACAGAGTATTAATTACGACCGAGCCAGAGAGACATGCGCCGCGCATTTACGAGCAATGATCATTTTTAATCGAACACGGCCAGTGATTAATGATTCGGGGATCGAGATGTCGATTGATTCGCGATAATTGTCAAAGTGGGATTAGTAGAATGTGGATTTTGTGCATTTATTAATTAGTATACTGTGAATTGTATTTTCATTCATTAGACTGATCGGAAGAAGAAAGTTGTTATCTTGCAAATAGATTCGTTATCGACTTATAAACTAAGGGATTAAATTTGTTGAAAATGTTTGTTCCCCACTATATGCCAAATATTAAACAGAAGTTGAATTTAATGAAGGTGTTAATATTTGTGGGATTTTGTTTAACAGACTTGAAAAACAAAATTGATTTTTTTGGTAACATAAAAATGGCGTTGCATCACTGGCCATAAAAACACTACATAAAAATAAAAAAAGCCATAGATAAAATTTGAATCGAACGAAGAACTACATCATTTTCTCGTCGCTTTAAAAAAATGGTCCCCGAGGAGATTAATGGGATGTTGATTAAAAGGTGAGCCCCTGGATGATTTTTGGGCCTGACAACGGGGGCTCGACGGAACATTTCGGACACCCTGTAGAAGGTTGGTTCGGGTCCAATGGTGTGTTTCAAGAGAAGGATGAGATACTGGGTCCTGGCGCCGCGCGGTTCAAAATAATGACACGGGTCCCGGCCGCGGTCTCATCGGGGGAACTTTTAATTACAAACTGATGACCAAGCCAAACCTAAAAATATTGTCTTCGGCCGCCGGTCCGTATCCTTGAGAGGCTGAATACATTAGCGCAAAGATCGATCGGCGTGCGTTGCCGGCTCGGCCAAGTGCGATCCATTATTTATTTAGGGTCGCCTTTTCACGCCGCGTCCCCCGAATCGCTTTTATATATATTCTCCGACATTTTATTAGTCCTCGGATAATTGTCAAGTCAAGGTACCCGGGACCGGCTTGATGAAAGATTCGTTTTACCGCTATTAACCCTTTGCTAGGACAAGGCAGTCATTCAGAACGTCGAAAGTAGCATTCACATCTTAACAACATTTCTAAATGTGTTTGAACGTTTTGTTAAGTTGTAAAAGATATGCTGCTGGTCCATTATTTCTTCATGGGACTTTCGCCAACTTATTTGTGGCACTTTTCTGATTAAAACGATACTAAACACGGTATATATAAACAACTACAGGATTTAAGAAACAACACGGTCCCGAGTGTGTTTCTTAGATCAAGGCTGCACCGTAACGTGTAATTAGAGATAATAAATTACAAGTTACCAGTGTGTTCGCACTTTAACGATCACGTAGATCCTCGACAATTTTCTGACGAAGAATACAGAGAGTCAGCGGCGTCGGAGGCTTTCGCGGTGTTTCGCGAAGTTCGCCGGAATTCGAGTCGCGATGGTGCGGTTAGATGGTATCGCGTTTCGCATGTTGCGATTCTCGAGGCACGCGATTCCCGTCGTGGAACGGCGATTCCGTGACGAATCGACATCTCGCTTACGCAGGTGCGAACGCGTAATCCGCAGGCGATTCCTCGAGGATTGCATTCGCCGGGCGAGGGTGTGGGAACACGTCCTCTGTCTCGCTCCGTTCCACTCTATTTCAACCTGTTCGACTGCACTTCTCTCCGTTCCACTTTGCTACTGTTTCTCCTCTTTCGGCCACAACATCAGTGTGTGTCTCTAGGTGTTCGCAGGCTTCTCTTTCTCTCAATTTCAGCTCCAACCAATTCCAACTTTGGTGGAACGGCGCGGCGCGCGCGTATAACGTAACTTTCTGCCCGGGCAATCTGACTCGAAATCACCGTTCGCTGAATTATCTGCCCGGTAACTGCGTGCCGTTCCCGGATTGCAGCAATTACCCCGGCCTGGGTAATTATCGAGGAGAAGGACTCGAGTGTTGTTTAATCTGTGATCTGTGAGCGCGGCTTGGGCTTCTTCGATTACGTCAGAGGACGGCGAAGGAAGGGAAGTTCGTCGGGGCCAGGGCGAGGACGAACTTCTAGCCCTTTAGGCGAGTTCACAACTCGAAATGAAATAGATGAAGAGTAAATCGATAAATCGTTCACAATTAGACGAATATCGCAGTACCGCGACGTCTCCGCTGATCAGATTGCAGATCTTCGTCTTATAAAATCTAGTTGAAAAAGTTGCAAAATTTTGTCGGTCGTATGGAAAATAAAGAAGCAGCCTAACAGAATCGATCGCGGCGAGAGTTCGCGTGATCCTCTCGTCTCGCAGGCCCGTAATTAAAAGCGAGCAGCGTATCTGTCATATCTCAGCTTTCACCGTGTCCACGGTCTTTTTTCCCCCATCGGCGATTACTTTACATTTGATTCCGCAGAGAAAACTGCGAGAAATCGCGGGTTAAAAGTCCGCGATTTCTTTCGAGCGTCTCAGACCGGTGGCCCGAAATTGCTCCGAGTCGTCCGTAACGATCTCGCGTCGTCTTTCTTGCACTGTCCGAGCGAGTCGAGGCGAGCTGGAGCGAGTGGAAGCGAGTCGGAGCGAGCATCAACACGCGAGCAGGTTTTTTTTCAGAGGCCGCTTGGAATTTCTCTTTTCTTCTAATCGGAGAAGGTGATAGATGAGGCGAGCGGATGCGAGATGTGTGACCTTAATGTGCGGGGAAATGACCTTGAATGGATCGATTATGTGATGGGATTCTAGGATGAGCACTGGCAACATTTGGGCTTTATCATGGTTCTAGTGTTTCTAATTACTGAAATCTTGGAATGGTGATTAAAATTGATGATCAAGGTTAGACGAGCTCCAGCGAGCAAGATGCGGATAAACATATTTTTGTTGTTTTTATGAAGCAGTGTAATCAGAAGTCGTGGACATATTAATCAGACGTCGATAAAATTACACACTGTCAATCGCTATTCCTGCAATTTAGCGCGCAATCTACCGCGGATTTCGAAAGAGATCCACAAAGAGAGTCGCCCACGACCTGCTCGGTCCCATCGACGATCGCCAGCAATTACTAGATCGTAATTTCGACAAAATGAAAGAATGATCGTGGCACTTTTTCGAAGTAATAGATACGGACGGATAAAATGTAACCTTTCGAGACCGGCTGGACCGATTTAATAAACCAAGAGGAAGAAAGAGAGAGATCGGTAACTTGGACTTGGGCAACGCCAGACCACGGACAGAAGGCAGTTGCGCCAATTTCAGGCTTGTCCCGGCGGTTTCGACAGTTTCGGCTCGATCACCAATATCACGATCTTCACGACCGGTAAATGTGACGCTCGTAAACACCGATCTTTCTGCGGATCGCTAATAAATTATCTACGAGCGAGCTGGCCTGACGAGCCTTGCACAGCCATCGTTTCGCAATCTTCCCTGCCTTCGTGCTTCTGGAGACCCTGCAATTTTTATCGATGCTGCTATCGTTCGACCTTGCAGATTGAACATAGCTAATCGAAGAAATTGTGATCTTTTTATTCTAGTCTACTCTAGTTTTTCCGCTGATCTGACGTCTTATCGAAGGTGAAATATGTAAAAATGTGAAGACGTTGACCTGTCCAGTGAATGAACGCTCACATATTCTCAGGTCAACCTGAAACAACACCTCCCATTTCCCTGATCGCTCGTCTCACCGAGGAACGTCCGAGCAACATCATAGTCTGCGGGCACCCCCGAGGATCAAGGCTCGATCCTCTTCCCGTCGCGTCGGTTTCCTCGATCCTCCGCATATTCCGCATCCCATCTCGAAGAGACGGGTGGGCTGAAGGCTGGGCAATCTCCCTGGGCGTTGGATGGCGTATTTCTCTCCATACAGCACGCACATCCTCGTCCGTGGCGACGAGGTGTATGCCCTAGAAGCATTAAAGTCCCGACGTCATCCTGGATCCTAGCGGACGGGCCGAAGACAACAAAGAGAGAAAAACGGTAGTGGAAGCCCTGGCTACAAGGTGAAAATAAAACGAGCAGAAGAAGAGAGGCAGAAAGGAGGTGGAGAAGAGAGGATAGGGTAGGGAACGCGCAGCGAGAGAGCACATATAACATCCGAGGAGCTCGAGGAAGGAGGTGGCGGCGTCGGATATAAGCGAAGGTGGTGGCCGAGGGGGGCAAAGAGCGGGGGCCATGGGGCAGAGAAGAGAAGAGAAGAGAAGAGGCCGGGAGCTATGCGTGCTCCGCCCCGCCCACGCTTTCAGAGACCCGGGACTCAACTTGTCCACCTTCTTTCTCGGCGTACAGCCACCCGCAAGAGTGCCGGCTGATGGCTGATGCACCATGCCACCCTGGCTTAGGATTCCACCAAGACCCCTCGAGCTAGCTCCCATACAGTGGACCGCAAATCACTGCACAAAATTCATGTCTCTGTTAATCACAAATTATTAATTACATCGTCGCCAGTCTACCGCTTCAATGCGAACAGCAATTTTCAACTTCCTCGATTGTTTAAAAATCTGCGAGGAAAAATTCTAAAACAATTCACAGGTGTGTGGGCTGTCGGGTAGAATGTTTAGGGAATTTGTTCGGAATTTTTTGTTAACCAGGGCAGAAGAAATAGGATATAATGTATACAATCGTGATCACCTTGTAACTATCTTTGTTGGTAGTCTTATCGAATTGTATGAAAATCGTTTGGCACTTTTAACCGACCTGCTAAACGTGCACTACTGTACTCGTAACTTCTAACTATAATTTTTGATGCTGTTGCTGTTCCTTGAGCGAGGTTAGCCTGACCGACCGATAACGCGATAGGAAGCTCGTTCCGAGCAACGTTCGCAACCTCGTTGTTCCGCGAGGCGTTTTCTCCCGGCTCGGCTGTCTCCGAGTCAGGTGGCCGGCGAGCATGGTAGCCAGCTATAAACCGAGTGACTTGGAGCTGACAGAGGGTAAATGGGATGAAGGAAATACGGAACGTCTCGTTTAGATTAGATCCGCGTGGGCGGACCTGGCGATCGCCGTCGACCCGAGAAGATTTAAAACCGAGCGCAGGTAACCGAGATGCGGGGAGCGTTACGTCTTTGTAGAATTCGGATGGCTATGGTGTGCGGTATGGTGTCTCGGGATGTGGGAAACTTCAAGATCAAAGTGTCGCTCTTGTCGTGCAGACACCATGCATTCACCTCTTCTTAAAATGTGTAAACAAATGTATGAATTTTTGTTTCCAATTATTTTTTCCAGCAAACACTTCCTGACATATTCATGACATTTTTCTGATTAAAACGAGACCAAACACGATCCAGCTTCCGTCACGTGTATGTCACATGATTACGACTTGATCATTCAAGGAACCTAACCCATTGTACCACTCTCAGCTCATTAAAATTATTTAAAATAGCGATGCAGCTCCTGTGCCTCGCAATTTTTATTTTTCATTGAAAATCCGCAGTCTACTCGTCACACTATTTCCAAATCGAGGCAGAACATTTCTCCAAGCACTCAACGGTTCAGCAACAACCGGTTACAATTTGATGTACCCCCAGGTGGCTCGGAGACCCGGCAATCTACACTAGAACTGTGTTTCCTCTTTCTGGAATGACATAGCGAGTCGAATTCCAGCGAATCAAAGAAAATCCCGCTTCCCTCCAGAGAAACTGCAGAAATCTGTGCAGATGATGACCCAGCAATCAAAGTGAAGATTCAGCTCTAGAATTTCCATCGATCATTTCCATCTTGTACACTAGTGGGCAAGATTATAAGACATCATAAAAATATCCTGACAAAGGCTTGCTGTTAGAACCTGTTATCGTAGTTGTTTTAATTATTTAAGCAGTACATGAGATGACGCGAAGTGTCTTAAATAATGTGTCTTTCTACGTAGACGGACACATTGCATATAGGTCCGTTTTGGCGCGGACCGTACTCTGTTAGGGTCCAAGGGCCTTAGGCGCCATAAGCTCGGTCGCTTATCCTGCTGGATCCGTGCAACCTCCTCCCGCGAGCCTGTGTCCCTCTAGCGCATTACCATACCTCCTCCTTCAACTCCTTCACCCACCAAGAGAGGAACGTCTCTCGGAGCTGGCCATTATTCTAATAATTCCTCCACGGTTGTTTTCTTTTCCCTTTTTGCGGGCTATTTAGATTAATCTCCCGGGTTTCCACCTCGCTGCCGTACGCACAGGCTGTCCCGTTACCAAACGCCCGTGGCAGAGCGAGCAGCATTCGTTTTGGCAGTGTAAACCGCGGAATTCGCCATTCCTCAGATTGTTACTGTTATTCAAACGTTCTCGTCAAGATTGGCCAACTTCTCCGTTATCTCTCTCGCGAGCTACTTGTCCAGGTGCTCACCGCTAATTATTCATGTGATTAAGAACAATTTCATAAAGCTGGCGTTGATCAAATATCGGAAACGTTAGGCGTACACTCGTGGTCGCGTGGGAGTGTTTGGAAACACTGTTAAAACACAAGAGAGCGTATAGAACCGAGCTATTCACAGCTCGGTAACAATGTCTGAAGCTCGGCCTTTTCTGCGGCTGAATGGACCGTTGCGGTGTGGAGGGCGCCGAAAAGAACCACGTAGAGAACCTTTTGTCTTTTAATCGTCGCGCCCCTGGCTCATGGTCGGTGCTCAGGGTAGGCCCGAAGTCGCCTGACAAATGGCTACCGACGAGAAAGCCGCCCTTCTGAACCGCCGCCACCGCAATTCACTCGATTTTCAATGCCGTGTTTTATTCGTTTCGAAAAATCGACCGCTGTCCCTCGGCGATGATCGAACGCTGCGGCCCTTTTCAGCCCTTGATAAATTATTCCCTCTCCCGGCGACTCGGTCTTCCGAAACAGACATATGAACGTACTTCTTCACGGTAGAAAAAGATCATTCTCATTCTACATGTTAGAAGTTGAAAAATAAAATGTAACAGCAAATAAACATTGTCTGCATCAATTGCAAGATATATTTCTCCAAATGTTTCTGGTGTAGAGTTTAACCTAACCTCTAACGTGTTCGAGGTAACTGTTGTATACCCGATAGCCCATGTACACGCTGATATCGCGATAACCAAGCCACGGACACGTCAGCCTAAGCCAATAGAACTAGTTAGGACCATACTACCCTTAGACCTTGCCCTTTTCACGTCATACTTTCGACAACTCATCTTTTCCACTCCCTTCCATATTTTCTTCCCCAAAAATAGGATATACAGGGTGTCCCAAAATTCCTCCGACACCCGAAAATGGGAGGTTCCTTGGGTCATTTGAAGCGACGTTTTTCTTTACAAAAATGGCGTCCGCGGCTTTGTTCAGAAGTTATTAACGAAAAACACAGACCAATCAGAGCGCGATCTAGACGCGAGTTAGCACAGTCGGCCAATTGACAGTTGGCGCGTCGGGCCGACTGTGCTAACTCGCGTCTAGGTCGCGCTCTGATTGGTCCGTGTTTTTCGTTAATAACTCCTAAACAAAGCCGCGGATACCATTTTTGTAAAGGAAAATGTCGCTTCAAATGACCCAAGGAACCGCCTACTTTCGGGTGTCGGAGGAATTTTGGGACACCCTGTATATAGAGCTGCCAAAACAGCAGCATCAGATTTTGTTCACTTGCGAACTCAAGACTAGGAAGTCACTGTTTGTACCTTACTACGCTACTGTAAACCTTTCTTAAAATAAAACCTCTTTTCGATTTATAAAAAGTGTTGTACTCAATTTCGGAACACGGAATCCAACATAACATCGACTTCGTCCAAAATCTTTTTCCCACGACGATCGAGCTTCCTGGATCGATTAGGGGGATGGTCAGTAGGATGTCGCACCGACCGCACCCGAAAGCGATTTTTGGATCCATGGATCGTCGCCGCGGGGGTCGCATTGTCTCTAAGCAAAGCCGCACCGCCGACCTTGCCTTCGCCTCCGCGTTTTCGCTCTCGTATATGTTTCCGAGAGACGTATGCCGATCAGCTTTCGGGATTCGTGTCCAGCACCGCGGGTGGCCGTTGCTCGTCCCAATAATTACCGCGTCGGGAACGAGGTCTTTATCGTGGGACAGCGATCCCCACCTCGTCCCTCTTGTCAATAGGCTACCGGTGAAGTGTTAACTCGTCTTCTAGAATCTGTAGAATCTCAAATACTTGAACTTGTCTGTATATGGGGCATGTGAAGAGGAAAACTGTGGTGTTATTGGATCCGAGTGCATCGTCGGGAATGGGTCAGGTTGAATGGGTACAGAAGCTGGTTTACAGCATCGGCGACTCGGTAATCCTTGTGCAGCGCGATCGTTCGAGGACTCTTCTCGCGGCGCGACGCGAACGAGAAAGAGAGAAGAATGTTTACATTTGTCTGCGGTGGCAGCACACGCGGCCTCTGGTTGCACTGCGGAACACAAAGACCGTTTTATAGTCTGGGTCCCCGGGCACGATGGACGCAGAAATTCCACCCTCGTCACGGCGTGTCGCGACCGGCGACAAAACACCACAAAGCCGGCCTTGTTAATTACAGCCGGCGTAACCGGCTCCATCTGCATCCGCCGGGCCCCCGTTTTCCGAATACCGCAAAAAATCGCTCGTTCAATCGGCCAATCGCGATCCTATCGGTACCACGTAGCCGACGCCGGTTGCGGGAATCGGAACGGGGCCAGCCTACGATCGCTATGAAATCGTCTGCGATCACAGAATCGTCCTTCTCTCCGGTTATCATAAACAGAACATTTTCTTGGATTTTCTCTTCATAAAATATTTCCAGTCGTGCATACACACAACTTATTTTATTTAGCTTGCGATCTTTCTTACGACCTAACACTTTAATTACCGGCAGAGTAGTCTCTTGAAACCGAACATCAACAATCGAGAATTTCCAAGTTTTATAATTTCTCTTTTGGGAAAGTTTTCCTGAAAATTCATAAATTTCGAGATTCAAGGAGTTGTAAATTTTTCTTTAAGAAATCTGTAGACTTTTTATAATCAACTTTCTCATGGACGAAAGAGTACTTTTTAGAACACATCTAAATATTTCGTTATTGATATCATTGGAATTATTATCGATGTGTTTCTCCTACTCATTTTTGTTATACATGATCACACCTCGTATAATAAATCGATGGAATCAGTCTAACGATGGATTTGAAGATTCTCGACTTTAAAGATTGAGACGCAGCGTCGATCGATGGCCGATCGACGAACTCGAATCCGTCGCGTTTATTCCGGGACGTGGATCGCGGTTCGGGCTTGTTTATACTGGGTGGGACCGAAATATGTACAAGAGTGTCGTCGGGACGCGAAACATCTGTCGCGGTTGAAACCCGCAGACGCCGCGCACGGACTATTTTCGCTGCATGCCGGCCGATTACGCGCGGCTGACAGCCAGTGACAACCGCTTTCTCGCTCGATTTTCTCATAGGTAACCAAGTTGACAGCGTCCAGAGACACTTCCTTGAAGTCACCCGTCTCCTACGACCACCCATGTCTGCGCCACCTCGCCGTTAAAAGGCGAGCACTCTCCTACATTTTCGAGGAAACACGAAACTATAATTGATGGCTGTCTATCCGATCGCTCGGGGCCTGTCGCGTGCCATTTCGCTGCAACGTGTCCCCCAGAACACGTGATTCGCTTTATCGATACACTGTGATTCTAGGTGCGAAATCAAAATTCTTTTCTGCCACGTTTTTCTAATTTTAACTGTCAAGCTAATATTTCCTGCAAATGCTGCTTAAGTATAGAATAAGATGTATATCTTGTTTTTTTTTAAACAAACACATTTTGTATGTTAAAAACGATTGTCGAAATATCTGCCACATCCTCCTAGTTGAACCTGTTCAGCTGAATTTGTTAGCGCACTCTGCTCTAGCCTAATAATAACAAAACATAATTTTATGCATAAAATAACTATTCTCTCATTTTTCCAACGGTTTGGAAATATCTTCTTCAACGATTATACTTTTCTAGATATTTTACTAAGCAAATAGATATTGATATTTAAAAGAAACGTAATTTTTCATGCATAAAAGAAAATTGTTGACTTTCTTCCAATTTTCAACTGTTCAAAAGTATGCCCGATGATTATGCTTTTCCACGAGCCTCGCGAATACACAAACTTTATACTTCGCTATCCGTTCATCGTGGAAGAGTTTCGGGACTCGCACATGCACGGAGACACAGGAACAAGCTCCGAGCAGCCTCGAGGAACCAGTAAACGTATGCACGAACTGTTTCTCGACACGGTGTTTGCTTCCGAGCGTCATTAGAATTCGTGTTCTCGGCTCGTGTTCCTTTGGTCCTCGCTCACGAGCATTGTAATATCAATGACACGGAAATAGAGTCCTCGAGATATCTTGCTGAAGGGAGCAGACCCTCCCATGAGAGAAGGCGAGAAAGAGAAAGAGAGAGATGGGGGATAACGGCGCTCAGCCTCTCGGAAATATCCACTTTCGAGAGCGTCTCGAATCGAGTCTCCTGTCAGGAATCATTCGTAATTTGTTTTCTCGTGGCCAGAGGTTTGTGTACCGATGACACAGAAATAGATGCCGAGGGGCCGCGATTCCAAAGGGCTGCACGCCTCTATGAGAGACGATAACGTAAACAGAACGAGATTCCTGCGACCGGACTCCAAACGCGCATTTTTTTCTTTTTTATTGTAGACAATCTCATGTGAGATGCATTTCAACATAATTATAATAGAGAATACAATACATACAGTACAGAATATAACAATTACAAAACAGAATAGGATACTGAAGATACATAAATATTACAATAAAGACATAAGAATGGCAGAAACGGTATAGACCAAACACTTAAGCTTTGAGGCCGCAGCTCTTAAAAAATGATAATATGTAATGACAGGTTTTGATATTAGGTTTGGCTATTAACATTGAGACGTCAATTGAAAGCTGGTGTGATTCGTTGTCGCAATTGCGACAAGTTTCACGCGTGCTACAGTTAGTTGGTGCAACTGTCACGACGCGTTACATGCGACCATGGAACGAATTCACAATAGATCGACAAAGTAGTCTGTGTGACAAAATCGAACAATTTACTATTTAAACATCGTTCAAATTCTCATAAATGTACAAACTGTATTTGTGTACTCATATACATATATCAAATATATACACTCGCTTAAACCAAAACAGCACAGCTGGAAGTTAATTATGCGGAGTTTATAAATTAATTTGAGTCTTCTTTGAGTCAGGATCATCGATAAAATCAATGCGAGCCAGAGAAGAAGCTAGATAACAGTGATCTGATCTACACCTGTTAATACTAACAATAGTTGAACGGGATAAGTTTATCTGTGAAAACCGAGGAAGTCGATTTTCACTAAAAAAACTGTTTTTCTTTTCACTAAAATACAATCTTGATTTCGAAAGCACTCAACAGAGACTACATTTTCAGCAATTTAGAAGGCATTTGAAGATTCGACACTCCCAGTCGTTCAGACTTCGCGTACCATCTGTATCTTCTCGAACGCAATTATAAAATGTCGAAATCATATTTCTCCTTGTGGCAAAAGAAAAATCGATTTTTCAGACCTGGTCGACTATCCGTTTGTTCCACGGAACCGTTTGCAAAGTTCCACAGCCCGGCAAAGTTCCGTTTTCGCGTGTTCACGTGTGAGTGGACACGTCGATCGTTCCGCCATTCGCGGCGATCGAAAAATTGGAAACGCCCCTGCAAACGAAGCGGTTAATCCAGCCAGATGGTCGCGGAGCAAAAAGGTAAACAACGAGTTTCGGAAAAAAAGAAGAGAAAATAAAGGAGACGGTAAAGCGAAGAAGAGAACGCGAAAGGAATTCGTTCGCCGATGTAATGTATATTATACCTACTCTTTTAATCGAGTCGACGCGGCTCGCGTCGGCGTCGCGTCCATCTGTTCCACGTTCCCGAGGGCGTGATGGGAATTAGAGGTCCGCGGACGATCAACAACGCTTAACTCTTTCCCGAACCCCTTTTGTGAACGTTCTCGTCGACGCCTATTACCGTTTCCGGCTCGACAATGGTCAGGGGGCGTTCCCCTTCCCTGCTGTTTTCATTCTGTCCTCTTCTAGGCCGCGAGTTTGTCAACTGGGACGCTGCACGCGACATACAGACGATCGTTCACGCGAATTACAGTAATGCTTCGGTACAGACGTGAAAGAGATCGATTGCGAAAATTGGCCCTCGATACCGCGGAAAAGCCTCAGAAGCCTGACAGGGGCACTATGTAACATGTGCCAAGAACGAAGCTTGTTACTTCTTAACAATTTTTTGCGGAACGTTTGTCGATGCATTCGTCACATTATTCCGAATGAAACGATACAACATCCGTACTCATCAGTAGACCGCCGATTTTTATGCGAAATCAAAATTCTCGTAACATTTGCGCGACGTTTGTCTGATTCAAACGAGTCCAAACACGATGCAGTTCGGATCATATTTACTTGTTTAATCCACGATGCGGTAGAACCTCGATTATCCGAACCGATGAACGAGAAATTCGCGTTGAACGTCGTTTTGGTTATTGACACTTTGATAATCGCCGGCACATATGATTGTGGAGATGTAGACCTTAGCCTGAACAAATCCAGGATATACCCGCGATCATAGTAAACGATCATGCCTCTTCGGGCCTGTACGGATTCGTGTGATGGAGGAAAAGTGGAACGAAATGATTTAGAAGCGACACGAGACCAATCTCGAAGACAGAAATTATGGAACCGAGGGGGTTCCCGAAGAGATTCGTGAAGAATCGAGCGGAGGAGGGAACCGGGAAAGATGGGGCCCGGTCGGGCCTGATCGGACCGGGCCGACAAAGTCGACGCAAAATCCTCGGAATAGCAAGAATGCGGTGCCCGGGCGTTTTTGTGGTCTGTCGGCCCTTGATCCTCGACTTTCGACGAAATTACCCTGCTCCGGGTGACACCGCGTCGCGTAATGGCCGGTTCTTGTCGCATTCCTGCACGCAAGCCCGCCAGGCGACACTTTGCCTAACGATAGGTTGCCGGGGGACGACAAAACCGGGCACAGCTCCCCGGACTCATCGGGGCACGCTCGCGATCGCGATCACGATCACGCGACACGTTGGTTTTCAATAAATCCGGGCGGTGGTCGACAACGATTCCGCCTTGGAAATAAGGGTCTCGGTCGAATGGGGTCACCTGCACACTGAATGAATGCTTTTGAGTCGCATGTCTGCTAAAATTAGTATTCGCAAATCGTTATTCTATTTCCTAACTGCTGTCACTAGAGGAAGGGTGACCTGTCCAGTGAACGAACACTGAACACTTGAGCTTCGTGTCTGTTCGAATTATTATTTGGAAAATGTTATTCAATCTCCTGAATATTATTTCTGTAAACAGATTGCGCAATTGTCACACAAGATCGTATACAGTATTTTATCGATATAAGTCTTCAACACGGGTCTGCGTAGGGTCATTTATACACCAGGAATACTATCCTTTGAGTTTTGCCGGACGTAGAGAAGGGAAGTCGAGCTCGAGGGGTCCTTGGTCTCCGAGAAGTGTAAACATAACTAATCCGAATTTCTAACTTCTATATTATTCAATATTTTTAATAGGACTTTAAAAATCATATTTGTGGCATTTTTTTAATAAAAATCATACCAAGTATGATATAATTCCGACGATATTTAATTGTCTATTACACAAATAAATATCATCGGAATTATACCATACTTGGTATGACTTTTATTTAAAAAATCTCACAAATATGGTTAGAGAAGTCCCATAAAAAAATAATGAAAAATAAAGAAGTTTGAATTTTCGATTAATGGCCCTTAAGGGAGTACACCCTGTAGTAGTGATATCTCCAGGACATTTACGTGCTAGACATTTGGGACACATACCGATAAAATACTGTATTCCGGAATTGAAAACAAATAACCTTTTCAAAATTGGATCGAAGGGTTTGAATAATTTTGAGACGTCAGAAGGATTAACGAACAAGGACGCGAAGGACGCAATAACTTATGAGACGGTGAGTTATCGACAGTAGCCCGTCTTTAATTAATTAAGCGAGTGTCGGCGTCGATTAGGGGACCGCGCGAGATTTGCGCAAATTCCGCAGGAATCGCGTTCCCCGAACGATTCCATTTTCCACGAAGCCTGGGGGGCTAGCTGCTCAGGTGGCATTGTTCGACAGGATGTTGAAGCATCATCTAAACTAATTGTTGACAGCCGGACAAAGGCGAGTCGGTAATAATAACTTGCCTGCTGGGAGACGCATTGTGTCTCAGCTCGGCGTCTTTACCTGGATCCTGGAAGCCGGACCAAGGAGAATGGAAAGTCTCTCGTTCTCTGTCTCACTCTTATTCTCACTCTTTTCAGAGTTCTCGATTGCAACATGTCCCGAGACAATCGCGACTTACTGGCAAAAGATCCGACATCGAATTTGCAAAAACCGGAGCGCACGAAATTGTAACGTGAGAAGGAAAAGTTTCGATTCGTGTGTTCTGAACTTGGGGGATGATGCTGTGAGGCATTAGGCTACTGTCCTGCTGCGGCAGGCTTCGGACAATATGAACACTACTTTTACCGACTATTTTCAATGAAACTTTCACGAATCTACAGAACACATTTTCACGATGCAACTTTTACCATTTTTTCTGTAATTCCGTCTGCACACCATTTCCCTAATATGTTCAGTACACTTCTAGTAAATTAAGTCGTTCGGTACATCGATGATAAAAGTTACAAGTGGTAAATTCCTGTCATTTTATAAAGTAATGTAAAACGCTAACAGCCGGTTCATCATCGAGGATTCTCACGGCCGGTTTCCGCGCGAGGACGAAAGGTCGGCGCAAAAACGGACTGCCAAAAATCGGCGAGAAGCCATCGGTGACGTCGGGGTCGCCCATTCGGATTCGACTCGGCTCCGGGATCGATTTCCTCGGGAATCGGCCGGTCACGGTGGCTCGTCGACGATGGGGGCGTCGACGATGACACCAGACTTTCCTCGCAAAAACAATGAGCGCGGGAATGACTGTGTCAGCCTGTGGTCGATCGTAGGAAATCGGCAACCCCTGGTTCCTGCCTATGTTCATTGTCTCTGAAAAATGAGAGTGAAGAGCGAAAGAGAGAGACAGAAAGGGAGGCTCGATGGAAAGAGCTTTGAAGGTGTGACCGCGCCCCGCCTTCCGACGTGCTTCGCCACGAAAGGAAATTACGGGCTAAACAGTACTTTCACCGGACCGGTTATTTGTATTATTTCTGACACCCCGGGTGCCATTGTTTCCAGCCGGGGATCGGCGAGGCCGGACCAGCCACCTAATGACCGGCGTGCTGGCCACAAATCGGCAAAACGAGCCGATAATTGCGGCTTTCGTTATTTTTCCGGGGGCCCGGCCCGTCCCGGTCTCCTGACCGATGATTCTCTCGCGTCGTTCGAGAAATGCGCACCGTCATCGCATTCCCAATTTGTATCGATTGGATTCCTCGTTCTTATTCTCGGACCTACGCCCCCGCCACGAGGACTTCGCTTCTTTCTTCTTCTTATTGTTAGTTCGGTTTCTTGCCCGGTGCTTCCTCCTTCTGCGATTTTGGGATTCGTTATGGGTACCCGGGAGTTGTCCATGGGACGCATAGTGGTGTGAGTTCGCTTGATAATCGTGGGTGAAATTGTTGGTTTTCATTATTAACCCTCGCATGGTGGACCATTCTTGCAGCCATAGGACGTCTGAAAATCTTATGTTATCAATAATCCCAAAAGAAGTGATTACATTATTGAGGTACTTGTACGAACCTACGGTAAAAAGAAACTTTTACTATTTTCTTGTTTGTAATGCACACAGATTAAACACAGTTGTTCCAGCTCGTCTTGTGAGCTACATATTTCGCCTAATTTGAGAAAACGGCTGAAGTCGCTGATCAATTTATAAAAGGTTATAAAGATTATTCCTGTTTAAAGTGTGTGCCAGTAGTTATGAGACGGATTATATTTCTGCATGAAAGTCGGCGTGTCGGGATTTGGTGGGTTGCAAGAAAAGCAGACGGCAGAGGATGTTCCGTCGGAAGCAGATCGCAGGCTGTGTCCCGCGTCTCTCAGCGACAAAAGACGGCGGCGTACTGGATAGACAAGGGTCTCAGACTGGTGGTGCTGCGCGGCGGTTGCATCCGTGGGCTTCTGCCAGGCGTCTCTCTCTCTCTTTCTCGGATGATACAAAATATTAATATTGCGCGCGTTTCCCTCATAACTCACGGGCCGGTGAGCTTGTTACGCACGCTCGACGGCGTCTATATCCCTCGGGAGGGTGGCCTCGCGGCGCTCCGGGATAAGCACAGGATGCGTCGGGACTTTGGCTACGGGGGAAAAAGGGCTCGCGAGGGTTCCACAGGGTTTCACAGGGTTCCACGGGACTAGGGACCGGGCGGCGCGTGTCTTTGTGCTTTTAAGGGCTCAAGGACCTGGCCCGGGCCATTGTGGCGTCCTTCGGGGCCACGAATCGTCCTGGAGCCTACCATATGCTTCTCTCTCTCTCTCTCTCTCTCTTCCAAAAACTCCGGGTCCAACTTTCCTGCTGGAAAAACCTTCCCCCTCTCCCCACCTCTTGGGCCATTATGCGCCGACATAACTCGTCAAAAATATTGTGATTGGTCGGCCATTGAATATGACGTTACCTGGAGAAAAAGTCTCTCGACAATGGGGAGAGGGACCCGCTAAAACTAGGTCCTTCCGAACTCTCCTTTTTCTCTTTGATTTGATTCGCTTCCTTTGCGTTCACCGGTGGCCCCTGCTCGCTCGCTCTGCTCCACTCTGTTGTCTATGGGTTAAAGAATATCATATTTTCTCGGTCGATGCGCAACGTGTCTCCGCAATCTCATATGACGCGAGGACAAAGGGACAGAATGGGTCCGGGGAAAAGCTTGAGCATGATCAAGTTCGACAGGTCTCGAGTGGATGCTGGTTGAACAGTCCGGCATTACGGGTCGGTGCACGCGAATTTACGGGGATGTTTAATGGTTATGCGACGCACGGTGAATTGCTTTTCTATGATTGACTCGATAAGCAGCGGAGATACTGTGGCGGGTGCTGTTTACTACCCTCCGGCGCGGTGGACGGTACTCCGTTTAGGTGTCCTTTGTAGCTGTTTTTCTTTGGGATTTTATGATGCGAGTATTAGGGTTCAACCATCGGTTGTAACTATTTTGTAAGATCCAGCTCTGTTTACCAATTTTCTGGAACATATTTCTCAAGCTTTCCACAGAAGAGAGTTCTTCTGTAATTCCTGATGGAACCGATGGTTCCCCAGAGAACAGTCAAATGGCGATTTTTATTTTAATCGATCAATTTTTTATTTTGCACATAGATTCTGATTCTAGCTATCCCAATACTGAAGATGAGTCAAATTGAAACGTACCGATCCCCCTCACCCTCGGCAATTACCAATTACGTTTCACAAGGCAAAATACCTCGTCGACAACCCTTATCTTCGCGAAAGGGAGGGGGTTGGGGGCGAGTATTCGAACGTCTCGAGGCTCGAGGCTCATTCCAGTCATATCGAGTCTGGTCCAAGTGGAGAAATCTTGAGCCTAGAAACCGGAAGACGTTCCTTTGGCAAACCGCGAGTCAAACTGGCTGGCGGGAGCGTGTATCACGTGGGCTAAGGGGGTAGTGTCTGGCCCGGACCCCGAGCCCTTTATCCGCTTTCAGGGCTGGCACGATGATGTTGCAAATTTAATCATCTGCATACTTGCCGATTACACGGAACGCCGATCACAGAGGTCGCCCCGCGGGGGTTGTTCCGTCCGAACTCCGTTTACGTTTAGACCACATACTTTGTGCGTCCGTAGACAAGAGCCACCCCCGTGTTCCCCACCCTCCACGATTCCATCGGCCACCCTCCGGCTTCTGGCACATCGCGTCCATTTCCGGCGAGCTTTGTGCACGAACTGTCACGTTCAAGTGTCGCTACCTCCTCCGATACCATTTTCTAAATAAATGTTGAACAAGAATCAGATTTCCAAGTGTTACTACGGTATCCATAAAGCTTAGTTTTTCAATATGTAAAGTACAACTCTCAGAACTTTCTCTGCAATTCCGACCAAATGCAAATATTTCAACATTTCTTTGTATCTATCCTAATTCTTCGCCATTCTCGTCATACGCACCCAAAGAAATAAATTTCTTGAATAATGGGTGCATTTTTACATTCTCGGTAATTATAAATTACAAATGTTAGTAGATGTAGTGTTAAAAGTTTTCTTTTTAAAAGTGCTCGAATATTAATGAAAATCTAAATTGTGCTTAGGGCCGATATTGTTTCAGATTGGTTTTGATTCAACGTCGATCGCGTTAATCGTCGAAACAGAGGGTCGAGAGTAAACAGATCGACTAGCAAACGACACGTTTGCGGACACAATATTATTCCGCGTCGTCGGAGGGATCGTACGACAGTTGTATGGGTTGGTAGAGGGAGGAGGTGGAAGAAAAGCAAAGGGGCGGTTGTCGCTGGCAGGACAAGGAGTCATCGGGACACCGGAGCAACAAGTGGCAGATACGAAAGAGAGATCGACGGATGTCAAGTCGTGGGGAAATAAAAAAGTCACCCTCCTCATCCCCCGAGGAGGCGGTCGGTCGGGGCTAATAAAGGCTTGCGACAACAAGCGACAAGAGGGGTTGGCAGTGCCGTGACTGGGACGAGAGGAATCGGAGGGTAAACCAGAAAGAACCAAGAGGCTTAAACGCTCCTCAGCGACACAATAGAATTTTATCGGGGGCCGCTTTCACCTTCACTCTCCTTTTTTTCTTCGCCTCTTTTCTCACCCTCGCCGCCCCTCAGGATATCCGAGTAATTCCATCGCGAATCTGATCGGTATTTTTTCTCTCCGGCCGATTACGACGATGTTCGACAGCCGCGAAAATTATGCAAATTCGAAGCAATTTAATAAACAAGCAGCTCGGAAGCCAACCGGTACGAGTACATTTTCTATATCTTTAGAAATTTAATTTTAGGCGTACAATAAATATTAACTTTCTTCTTCGTATAAGAGATTACGGACGACGAAGAAGTTCTAATTACTGTAACCGTAGGCTAACTTGTAGTAGAAGGAGTTTAGAAAACAAGAAAACAAAATTTTTATGCAGCCTGGTCACTGGACGAGCGTCGGGATGCGTCGCCTGCATTTGGCAAATGAAAACTTAACGAGATTTGCCGGAAAATTTTCGATCCTAGCTGTCCTCCACCCCATGGATGTTCTTCAAAGTGACACGTGCCACCCCCATCTCCTGCGCCCACACCCCCTGGAACGGTCCGGCTACTTTTGACATCGGATACATTTCGTTGGAACAACATACCCGAGGCATTTTCGAATCCCGATTACCGAGCCGCGAGCCCCCGGGCCATCTCTGTTGCCAATCAACAGAGGCATTCCCACGTAATTGGTTTTTACGTAATGCTAAGCAGTCGGGGCCGATAGAGAGAGAGAGAGAGAGAGAGAGAGAAAGCCGACAGATTTGTTTTCCGTCAGGCTGAACTCGCGATATTCCGATCAAAGCCTCGATCTGGAATTAATTAAATGCCTCCTCGATAGGGCGGCTCCTTTTCTTTTTTCGCCTCCTCCTCGCAGCTCCCGGGATCCCCCACCCACCCCCTACCACCCCTTCGATCCTAACAGGGTGTTTTTGCGATACGAAAAGTTTCTCGAATAGAATTTTCAGAAGTTTCTCCCGCTGCGGCCGGTTGTACAATCGAGGATGCGCACAGATTTTCATTTGTTTCCGCGAATCGATCGATCCCGTACGGTACCGTTGAGTTTTTCTCATTTTCCTCATTTCTCGTTTTGCTCATTGGAATTTTTGGTTAAGCCTGGTTCACGGATTTTTCAAATCTATAAGACTGCGATTTTTGTTACTGACATTTTCCGTATCCGCTGTGTGAAGTTTCCCTGAACCGCAACAACTATTATAGATAAGAAAATTTTATGTGCATTTTTTCCAGTAAATAATTCTGTTTTCACAATCCCATGACAGTTCAGCATGCACCACAATATTTGATACATCCTACAAATTTTCTTCAAACATCATAAAAACCTTCGTAAGCTTTACAATATTATTTACACATTCCCACTACCGTTCCACACGCTCCAGAATTTTACGTGTAAAATTTCCCTGCAACAATCTGATTTGCAGATCCTCACAGTCTCCCTCCAGGCTCCACGATTTTTCCGTACCTCCGACAATATTATTTACGCAAAACTCGCGGAAGCTGGCCCATCGAGTTTCCCCCGAACCAATAAATCACATGGAGCCGAAGCCGAACGGAATACCAGAAACCGAGCGATCAGAGCGAAGAATGAAAATCACCGTGAAACGTCACGCTATCTTCGTCGGTGTGTTTTCGACGGATTTCCAAAAATTACAATTCGAATTCTCTCTGGCCGGATTCCGCGACCCCACAGATCGATCCACGCGAACGAATTCATTTGTCGGGTCGTTAAAAACTCGGCACCGTCGGTTAATTTAAATAACCACCGGAGAGAGAAGAAGAGAACGAGAGAAGGAGAGAGTATTGGGATGCCTCGGGTCGGTCGGCAGGCAGCCGGTATCTATTACGATCGGAATTTAATGAATCTTGTAGCCGGCAATGACGCGCGCCGCGCGGATCATCCCAGAAATTACATCATCCGGCACGAAATTTCGCAAGATTGCTCGTAGCGCGATATTTCTCTCCTCTCTTCTCCCCTCTCCGGGATTCGGCTTCTCATCCCCATCGATCCTCATCTTCGCCTCTCTCTTTCTCTCTCGCTTCCCCTTCTCCCGGTCGCTTCGGGCCTCGAGACCGAGAGACGTCCCGGCTGGATGTTCGGGGCCTTATTCCCCGTGTAATCCTCACTGGCCGGGGAACCACCGTAATTCATATTGTCGTTATACGTGCAAGCAGGTTCCCCGGACTTGATTACCAATAACGCCGGAATGGATACACACGTGGCCAGCGTCTCTCATCGCGACGGGAAATGCGAAAAAAATTGGGCCCCGAGAGTGGGCCCCGTTAAACTGTACGGGGGGGACTGTGCTTCGATCAGTGGAATTTTAAGGGGTCCTTTCCTGTGGCGCTTGATATTTCTCATTCAGGAAATGATCGGACGGTTTGAAAGAAATATAATGTGAGTGATAAAAAGAATTGATATAATTATTATTTATTTCTATCGTCGTTCTCTCATCCGTGCAATTTTTAAACCCATCTTTGTTATTTCGTATTTGGGAAATTGTAATAAAAAATTTATGGGAGCACTGTTCGTACTGTGGAGCAGTGAATGTACTTTGTTAGATAAAAGAATTTTATGTATAATTGTATGTATCAAGTAGGAACTGTTAATGAAATACGAAATTGTTCAGACAGTCATTTCTGCCTTTCAAAATTACATTATAATTCCAAGTTACTTGGGAGATTACAATGTGTCAGATTCAGTAGATTTTTCTTTTTCACTTTAATCCAGAATAAAGCTGGCTTATCCTAGACCCTCTTGATCCTCGCGAGATCCCTCGTTACGACGACTAATAATTAGATCATCGCTCAGAGGAGACTGATCGTCGATCATCCAAGATTTAGGCATTATTATCTGACTTTTATAAATTTCGGGAGTTCAGATTTTTAAATGAGCCTTTGAAAGGAGAGAAAGATAAACTGTATAAACAGTGCCTAATCTTTTCCAATCCGTCAACATTAAAGAAAAAGTCGCATTTAACTTCAATTCGTTTGAATTCGACGAGAATCTGAAATTGCGGAATTTGTTCGACATTGTTGATAAAAATGAAGCGTCTCTAAAGCACAGTTCATCGGTAGATTTTCGGCGGAGCGTTTCGCGAAGATCTCCAAGATGAGAGTCGCTGTACGAAAACCGCAAACCGCGGTCCAATATAATGAGATTTAAATTACTGTGGGACTGTGACATAGTGTCCTTTTTACGAATCGTTGCCTCCGCGACTCCTCCGCCCGGTAACCAATTAGGGATGGAAATTTGATTCGAATCCTCGTCCCGAAAATAATCGATTATTTCGTAGCAGGCCAAGGTCTGCTCCTACGAGATTCGTTAATCCGCAAAAATGACTGAAGATTGCCTAACGAAGCCACCGCAGGACCAAATATTAGAATTCCATTAGCTTGAGCTTAACAGCGTGGCAGAATAAAGGAACCCCAAACGTGCATAGTACATATAAAACAGGACGATTCAATTCGGAGGGCGTGTTGCATTCATTAAGCAATTCTAATAAATATATTCCCAGATTGGGTTTGGTTAAATTAACTATAAAATATGCCATTAGTAACGTCCATAAAATTATAAAATAGGTTCATTGTTAATACGTCTCAAGGATTGTGCAAATTATGAATTTTTATGTAAATCGTTATAGAAGTGGAAACTTGTTTTTTGGAAATGATGATTGGCCGGCGCTTGAATCCCCGTGTTATCAGATTGTCGTCTCCTCCCTCGAGGAAAGAGCACTGTTTTCCTGATCGGATCTCTTTCAAGAGAATCGGCGGTTCTCTCTCATATATACGAAAAGTCATGGCGATCGGATCTCGTGACCCGAAAAATTTCTGAGCCCGCTAAAATCTCGACTCCTCGTCGCTTCCGTTATCTGAGACACTGGATCTGTGGTCGGAGATCGAAGGGCACATATTGATTTCGATAACGATCGACCACCCTCGACCCCTCGCACCCTCGTCTCTCGGTGGAGCCGACGATATCGTGACTCAATTTAGATGAAACGATACCGGCTGGATATTAAACGTTTTCTTCTTTCCCGGGGTTATCGTTGAAAACCTCCCTGGGAATGTTAACACGTTCAACGAATGGCTTTAAACCTGCTGTGCCCTTCTTTCGGAGTGTGCTCCGAATTTTAATGCGCCTCCAAACTGCATTTCTATTGGAAATTATTGAGACGACATTGATTAATTTCCTTAGCGCGTCTCCCAAGTTACAACCCCTAAAAGATTTAACGAAGTCAATGTAGTTAATCGATGAAACCGAAACTAAGTAGATGAAATTTATTCTAGGAGTTATCCCTTTAATCTTTCTGGATTGTTTCACTGTAATAAAAATTTATTTTATTCGATATATTATGGTAAAAATTCAGTGTTCGCTACCCCACAAAAATCTTTGCATAGATATTCACAATCCACGTATAATGGTGAATTTTTGCTAACAGGCTTCGAATTATGAAAGTAGAATAGCAAAATCAATTATATAGGGGTTGTTTTTCGAGTGAATCTGAAACACGACCTGCTCCACTCCAATATTCGTCGATAATGGGTGTCAAGGGGTGGATGGAAATCTCGTAGAACGTTCCGTAACCCATAATTCCAGGCCACGAATCGATTTCGGGGTTGGATAAAAGTCGAACAGAAATTTAGGGGGAATATTCCTGTCGCACCCTCGCGAGGACGACGTTTATAGTTGGATAGATGTTCGATACTTAGTGAACTATTATGAAGCTGACGTTGAACGTTCTGTCGTTTACAAAAAGTTGTTTAACAATAAGATCAATACCAATGAAGTGCCAAGTACAAATGTATTTTGAAGTATATTTTAAATAAAATAAGTTGTTGAGAACAAAATTGAACGATAATTATAAAAACGGAGGGTTAATCGACGTCGGAAGATTGAAGCCTTCTGAAATTATACATATACACTATCTCATTTAAATACGTTACGGACATAATTAAAACCTAGGTTACCGGAAGCGGTATTATTAGAATCGCAACCCCCTAAGCGAGCACGTACCCCTGGAACTACAATTACATGTAAGAAAGTTCCAAATTTTCTTTTAAATTATAAACTCGAGGTAAATTAGTACATTATGTCCCTGGGAATGAGCTGGCACAGGATTAAAATTATTATTAGGTTTGAATTATTTACTAGGGAATCCTCTGAGTCATACGCTTTTCAAAACTATTATGTATTCAGTAGCAGTCGAGGTAGCAATTAGTAGACAGCTGATTGTTATGCTAAATAAAAATGGCGTGTCTTAATTTCGATAAGTAGAGGTTCGATGAAAGTTAATTTTTGAAAATTTTTTTTAACATATAGCGTTGACTCAGTCTGCAGATTTTAGGTGGATTATAAAGCAATATTACAATCTGCGAGTGAACTTTCACCGCAATGCAGTCGAAAACAACTGCCGAAGCATTTAGGTTCTGCTTGACTCCTCCGACAACGCGAAGCTACAAGCCTGTCAGGGCTGATCCGCTTCGTTCGAGTTCATCCGAAGAATGACATCCAGCCAGTCAAGAGCATAAACAAAATGAGACGGCGTTCATGGAAAGCAAGCCATCCGAATTTCCGAAGAATGCCATCCACAGCTCCGTCTCTCTCTCTCTTTTTTCCCGGCTGAATACCACCAAAAACAAGATCCTCTTCGAAGAGCTGAAAAAGGAGGACAGGGGAGGAAAGAAGCTTTCGTAGAGGCCGAAATAATTATCCGCTTAGCTCGGTCGACGGTGAATCTTCAAGATTGACGATCGCGTTCAACGAACCGTCGGCAAACGTCCTTCCCGTTGCTATACCTGCCCTCCTACGCTCACGGACGATTAGGCGAGATCGCACGCGAGCTAAGCGATTGCGAGTGCTATCAGCGTGATGCACCATGCACCGGATGCTGCGTTTCTCGAATTTTCATCGATCAATTGATATCTCCTCTGCTTTCAGTATTTCGCATGAAACTGCTGAGACCTGACCCAAACGACTTGAGTTTCTTTTTTGAGATAGAATAGTTTAAAAATCGTGACTTTCTAGTATCCCAAAAAATAGTGACTCTGAGGCCTCACTACAAAATTGCTGTACCATTATTCAAAACATAGTTTTCACTATTAAATATCTCGGTATCTAACCAATTACTAAACGTTTAAGTGTTGTACGAGATATGATATCAATTTGGTATTCATAAAATTTAAAAAATCATACGGAATGGAAAAGTTCTAGTAAGAAATGTTTAATTTTCGAGTTAAAATAGCTCCGAGTGCAAAGGGTTAAAGGACTGTCCATAATGTTTGTCCCCGACTTTATACGCTTCTGTAAATAATTTATGCGAGAGCGTACAGCAAATCGGAAGACAATAAAAGAGGACGAGGTCCGAAGCGTTCGCGATGGGAGCAGACGAAGAGGGAACCGCGAAGAACGGTCGTATCAGAAGACAGTGATGAAATCGGTCGGGTTGGCCGAGGGAGAGATGCCCGGACAATTAACTTAAACGAAGCGGGAGTGGCGTGACACGTACTTTGTCGCGCACGTCTTCTGACATCAGCCACCGTGGGAGAAGACAGCGCTCTCGCTTAATGTCGCGTTCGTGTTAGATTGCGACACGTGCGTGTCGCCGCTTCAGAAGTCTTTGGAACAGGGATTATGGTTGGGGACAGAGACACCAAAAGCGTCTTTGTGGGCGGTCCTCCGACAGGTGCGTTCAATGAGCGAAAGTGTGTCGCGCTTCGCCGAGCAATCACTCGCTCGTCATTGCAAAATCATTGGTCCCTCTCCTGACCCTTGCCCCATCGTGTATCCCACGAACGCTTCTGTCGTTCACAAATTTCCTAGAAGAAAAACCAAAATTGTTGTATATATATAATTCTATATATTCAGTTGCTATCCATGCTGCAACCTAGTTAAGAAACTAATTTAATCACTTCCTACAAAGCAGTCTGTACTCTGAGTCTCAGCCAAAGTTTTAGCTCCGAACAATAATTCTCAATGGCTTGCCCTAACACGACTCATTCTGCAAAATGAAAATTATAACAAAAGTAGGCGTTTTCTAATAATTCGAATTAGTCGCGAACAAATAATTTTTAATTCCCAATCAAATTAGTGGGACTGGAAGAATAGTTTCCTTAAAATAAATGCACCCATAATTACTAAAGTGGTTTAAGTCGCATATTTTATGTTTCGAGATATTTGAAGGAAAAGCAAAAGGAATTCCATATAACGTTGAAATAACGAACACTATTTAACGGTTCATTGTTGACAATATCGTCAACATTATTGCGAAATAATTGATAAAACTCATTTTCAAAAATTTTGACCACTTCCATAATTGGAATGCGATTTTCGCAGTAAAATGGGTCGCGTGCCCAGGTAAAGCATTGAAACCTGGGCCGGGTCGTTCGGGTTCCACTGGAAAAGAGGACACTTGTCGCTCCGTTGAGCAAAGGAGGGGACACGCGCGGGCGATGGCTCTGCCAAAGGCGTTTTCGTGTTCACAAGTGCTCCCCGTACCTGGGGACAGGTGACACACCGTGACAGTTTCCGGGCGGCCGATCCAGGGGATAGAAGGATCGAGGGGGCTGGAATGCTTTCAGCCGATTCGTGTCGAGTCACCACCGGCACGGCATTGTCAATTGTCACCGGTCGGACCCAGTGACATCACGTGCACGTCAACGATCCGCAAAAGCGTAACAGGATTATCCTCGGTGGGGCTCCCCGAGCAGAAAGTCGACCGCTTTGTCGCACCCCCGATGACATCTCCCTGCCCCGGAATGACGGCTAGATGGGAAGATTATGGGACACTTGACAACTGCCGTGGAAGATCGCTGATCTCTACAGTTGCCACAGTGGAGGACCGTCTGGGGAGTCTATTGAAAAGACTACTGTAACCTGTTAGGGTGTTTGCGTGGTATTTACCTGTGTCGTTCTGTTTGCGTTCAAGTAATTCGAGGGTGGTTCACACCCTTAGCGAGATCAAGCTTGACGTTGACTCTTCATTATTTTTTATTGGCGGAGTTTATTCACTCAACTCGTAATTATGCTAAACATTCTTCTTTAATTTGTTGATCAACAGTTCTGTTCAAATTTTTTCTTGAACAGTTAAGTTGCTCTGATATTTGTAAGCATTACTTGATCTGTATTTTTAATTAATTTGCGAGAACAGTTCTTCCAGCGGTACTAATCTGAATATTGAAGTATAATTGGTGAAAGATCGATGTCCCTCATGTTCCTTCGCTAACGACAGAGGTGTGCGATCAGCAAGATCATGCTCTCCGATCAGGCGTGTAAGAATCGAGACGCCCACAGTCGCTCAACTCTGTCAAGGAACTGTCGTTACACGGCATGGTGTAAAATTACGAACTCGTGTGTGCACGCGGAAGGCTCTTTTTCGCGTGGGTCGCTTCTCCTCTCTTCTCTCTCTCTCTCTCTCCTGGCCGACAGAAGTGACCGTGGATTTCATTAAACTCGAGCGTTTCGCGATGATTAATGTTTCCACGACGGACCGACGCCCACGCAGCCCCGTTGCATCACACGTTCAGCGCCCTCTCTAATGTCTCTCTGGCCCTATTTCTGTTTCAGGTAAGCGGAACCAACACGTCTTCTCGCGAGTTGCGAATCAACCAAACAATTTCCACGGTGACGAAGGTTTGACACGCCTGTCCGATGCTCATTACCATCTAGAAGTTATTACGTGTACGAATTAATCCTCGTTTCCCGTGGTTAATCAGTCGTAACAACAATTTCGACCTCGAATCTTTCAACAATATCGAAGACACACTAGTAAATTGTGTAGTTAAAAATTCTGCTTTTCCTGCAATAATTTTTGTGAGTTGAACATTTTACAAAGACTGCGAATTCATTCGTACGGCAAGTAGATAAACTAAAAGTGATCGTTGCAACTTTCTTTCTACGAAACCACGAATCATTTTTCTAAGAAACTTCTACGACAAGTTGCCTAGTATTCTTTGGTAATTATGTAGAAAAGGTCTGCCTAGTCCGATTTTTATGAAATTTTAATATGTTATAGATTTCGACATTTTCAACAACTTCTTCCTTTCCAATATACGGGGGTCGCTTTTAGTTTTCGAGATATTCGCAAAAAACTGTTGCTAATACTGTATTGAATTTTTGTTTATTAATCACGACTCATTCTGATCGCACGATTTTTCTATTAGTAATTCAGATTCTAAATAACAGCTACAATGCAAAGATTATGCAAATAGAATAAGTTGTGTTTATGTCGTGAAGGGGGCGCAAAGGACCACGCATGCGAAAATCCAGGAGTAGTCTTTCAAAATTGAAAGATTACCCTATATATGTATCATCCTATATAGAGTGAGACCCTGCTGTCTCTCTCATCTTTACAGCGTGTTTACAAAAAAAGTAAACAGACGCCGCGCTGATCAGCGTTACGTTGCCACGGAGCGTACAAGACTACGAAAAAATTCATACAGTATTAGCAATAGTTTTTGCGAATATCTCGAAACTAAAAGCGACCCCCTTATATTGGAAAAGGAAAAAGTTGTTCAGAATGTGTTGCTGCATAACATACTAAAATTTCTTCAAAATCGGAGTAGGCACAGACCTTTTCTATATAATTACCCATTCGTTTAATAAACTGTGTTTCCGGTGTACGGTCGCTGGAGATAGAAGCAACATGAAAATTCAATCGGAGAATACGAAATCCACAAACAATTAAACAATTGCATATTGAAACATGAGCAATGTCGGCCAGCGTAACGATCGAAAAGAGGAAACCAGCTGTCGGAAGTGGGATCGTTAAAGATGATCGCGAAGGATCCTCGTAATCAGCCGGTTACGTAATACAGGAGAGATGGAGTTGCGAATATCTGCACGGTCGATCGGCAAATGCCGACGCGAAGGCGTGACCGATCGTCGGCCAGCCTTGACGTGTTCGGTAATTTATGCGGGATTTGTCATTGCGTGTCTGTCTACTCGGAGAGTCTCCACTGTCCGACGGAAGAGTCATCAGCCGGTTACGCCTATCCTCGAAAAATGGGTGGGAGATCGGTTAATTAGCGACCGGGTTGGCTAATGCATCCTTTTGTCTCCGCTTCTGGGTTTATCTGATCCCATTGGCTTTTGCCGCGCCAGTGGGTCAGCCGCTGGTCGGCAGATAAGTAACTTCGATAGAACGCTCGACGATGGAAAAGCCCTTTCGAAATCGTTTCACGTGGACCGCGACGCGGACGCAACGTGGTCCGCCCTCTGATGTGCATCATTCCACGCTGAGTGGAGTTAGACTGCAGTTTTCGGGCACTTATGGCACCCGATGTCAGGAGCTGGCAGAGTTTAACGAAGTTCAACCTTTTCGATGGATAGTCGTCGAGGAGTGGGATTGAAAGAATTTTTTTTCTTCTCCTATCGTTCAGTTTTCGCTACAAAATATTTTTGTCCGCTAAACCCAGAGTCGTGAAACATTCTAGTATTTTTTTTGTACCGAATGTTTCACGTGTTGCGTTTAATAAAATGGTCAAAGTTGATTGTACTTCGGTAGTTCGACTGCATAGGATTTATACTGGTACAATATGTACACATGGAGTATGAGCTAAGCATTTTTTTTTACTATCTAACTCGTTCCCTTTTTTCGTACGGAATTTTTGTGTCTGTTCGATTGGAGGTTGATGAACATCCTCGCATTTTTTGCAACAATATTTTCATTTGTTGCGTTCAAAGTTGCTCACACACAGGGAATTCGAAGTTATGAATCGTGTACTCAGAAGTTAAACTGGGTGTATCAGATTGTAAATATAATTACTATAAAAATGTCAACATGAGGAGGGCATCACAATTGCAATTTTTTCATTTAATACTATTATGTAATAATGGGTCGTTGTATTTACACGAACAACGTAACGTACGTCTGTTGCAACGATAACGAATCGTACGTTTTCCAGACTGCAACCATGATCTCTGGAAAGTCGGCGACAGCGATCATCCTCGTGTTTTGATAAATAGCCTGTTCGCACGTGCAACGTCTCCGAGGAGAGTCGCTGATACTCGCAAGCTGATAAGAGTCGACGCGACGCGTAAACGCAGATAATTAGTCGATGCAGGCGATAGTTCGACCCGATGATGCATCCGCGAGTAGATGCATACACCCGACCTTGATCTATCGGCGACGATCGCCGATCCGATCCGCGGGAACAGCGTTAACGATTCGCCACCGAGACGAGAAAAACGAAAGTAATTGACTGTTCGCGGCTGAGAAACAGTTAGAACCGCGAACACGGTTCTCGGGCCGCTTCGAGGGACCAGTTTTTTCCCCGGTCGATAATTACAGTCGACTACAGTTAACGACTGCGTAATCCTGGGCCGATCGTTCTTCTTAAACCTTGTCGATGTGACAGCTTAATGCAGGATCCGGTGTCTTCCTGTGTCACAATTAGTGGAAAAGCTCGTGGGAAATTATCCATCCTCATTTGCCACATTTGTTTCCCCGTGACAATTCTAAACAATCGAGACACCCGTTATATTTATTTTTAGGGTGTTACATCCCGTCATAATTATTACAACCGTGATACGAATGTGTACCAGTTAATTTCCAACTCGTTAAAATAATAAAGAAAATGAATATAATAATCTTGGAACCGACGCAGACAATTTTTCATTAATCCACAGACTCATTATACAGCGTGCATATTCAGCAGCAGTATCAGTTTCACAAATGCAAATGCACATGTCGCAAAGACATTTATCCCACGATATCGCCGCGCCATTAATTGCGATCGTGAGGATCGACACTGAGGTCACGGCGCTCCGATTCCTTCGCTATCGATGCATCGACGAGCCGCACGGATCCATAGATTTGCGCCTCGCCCTCTCACCAACTTTTCCACACGGCAACGATTCTCTTCTTCGATGCAGCGCCGATTAGAATTCGATCGCGCTGCAGATAGTCTCGAAATTAATAATTCAGGACCGGCGTCGACGGTGGCTCAGCTTTATTTGCCTTTAATTGGTCGTTATTCATCGACTACCTGAGAAGAAGAGAAAGGATCGAGTAATTAATCCTGCCTTTATTATCTGCATCGAAAACGGAGGAACACCGATCGGGAAGATCTTGGATTGAAGGTATAATGTCTCTGAATTATTGGAGAATGGTAATTGGAATACGATTTTGTTTGAACAAGATAGTATTTCCAGATTGATTTCACTTTTCGGAGTTACGTGCGTCAGTATTTCGTTTACGAGTGAACAAGAGGGGATTTATAATGTTTTCGATCAAAATTTGTGTCCAAGCAATTTAGTCCACCCACCAGAGAATTGCCTCAGACTAGCAACAATCGAATGATAATTGCCAGAAGACTACAGGTCAGGAATACAAGACTACCCTTGTGAAGAGACGCTCTTCTTTAAGATTATTAACTTCCCGATTCATAGGGAAGTTACTGTAATTACCCCGAAAATCGAAAATTGATTTTTTAGCAGATCTTCACGTTTCATGGTCATTGGAGTCATTTTAGACTATTTTTATCAAAATGTTCGTATGTGTGTGTGTGTGTGTGTGTGTGTGTGTGTGTGTGTGTGTGTGTGCGTATGTCCGTTTGTATGGTATCAAATTTT
This sequence comes from Lasioglossum villosulum, assembly GCA_963971365.1. Taxonomy (NCBI): domain Eukaryota; kingdom Metazoa; phylum Arthropoda; class Insecta; order Hymenoptera; family Halictidae; genus Lasioglossum; species Lasioglossum villosulum. The sequence continues at coordinate 5,346,614 of OZ020497.1, read as the reverse complement.
TCGTTAACGTTTTCTGAAAAAATAACAATGCGATCAGAATAATGAATGATGCAATCGATGTGCCCCGCTGTAACTTAGAGCTGATTAGATTTTGGTCCATATTGGTCAAGTAGTTTTTTAGATTTTTTAGTTTTTTTCGAAACAAGTTCATTCAACAATGCAAATTATACGAGAGGACGGAAATTTTCCACCGAAGAAACAAACGTAACAATTATATATAATTTTTATTTTTTTTTTATTAAAAAAAAAAATAAAAAAAATAAAAAAAAATTTTTTTTTTTTTCATTTAAAAAAAAATTTAAAAAAAATTTAAATGCATTTGTAATTTATTTTGCAACATTACTATGCTATAACAAGGAATCAAGCGAGCAACGAGCATACGATGTTGGTTCAAACATTTTGATAAGTAGAAAACTATTGAACTTCCCAAAGAATGTATAATCTTCTTAAAACGTATACTAAATAAATAATGATAATAATATATTGCAACTAACGAATCGGGAAGTTCTTTGTGTGGCTCGTGGAGAGTCACACACAAAATACCATCCGTACCACTAACCCTCTCGCGAGCTCGCAAAGCGAGCGAGCTACAACACCCCCACCTGCGAAGCTCGCGAAGCGAGCGAGCAACAATAACCAGCTAGTTTATATTGTTTTCAACTAAAATTTGTGTATAAGCTTTCTTGTCCATCCACCAGAGAATTGTTACAGACTAGCAACAATTGAATGATAATTGTCAAAAGACTACAAGTCAGGAATACAAGGCCTCCCCTATGAAGAGACACATCTTACAAAACTTATTTTATATCGTTTCCGACAAAAATTCGTGTCTAAACCGACTCTCCCAGATGGAGTTGCGCGCGACATCCGCGAAAGGCACCGCAGAAAATGGCCGAGTGGAAAGGTTAATTAGCAAATAAATAATTATAACGGCTCGAGATTAAATCTGCCGGGCGGTCGCGTCGACAACGAGTAGAAAGCGCGTCGCTCGCGGCTCGATCGCGTAGAATAAAATAACACTCCGAGTGCAATAAATAAACGGGGACCGTCGCGTGGGTGTGGCATTGTCGACGATGTGTCCGGTGATCCGCAAAGTTCAACCATTTTTACCCCTATTTTCGCGTTCCACGCTCGTTCGAGATCACGTCGCGCGAGCTTGATCTTTCGCTGTTACACGGCGCCTTTGATGCTTACTCTGTGCACGGTTTAATTGCAAGAAAGTCGGCGCTCGATGCTTAAGACTGATCAATTAGCGCCGGTTCTGCTGGTTAGGCGAGCCTAACGCCGAGCAACGCCTCGTCGCGATCCGAATTGATACTGTCTCGATATTCGATAGATCCCTGTGCTAAATTAAAAAATGTTTGATCTCTTTGAACATCATTACTGCTTTCTACGTTTTTCCTGTATTCGATGTACCGATTTTTGTCGTTAATGCATAAAACCAGTTCGAACAAAGGAGAAAAATATTTTTCACCGTGTGATTTCTGAATGAAATTAATTTCGCGAATTCTAACGAATCCTTTTGTATTGGCAGGGCCAATTAATGCTCAAAGAAAATGGAAAAATTGATTTCTTGAAAATTCGAAAGCAGAATACGCCGTCGGTGATCCCTGTTGATGGAGGGACCGTGATTGCCCGGTGCATTATTGTCGAATTCCCGGCCGATTGCCGTTCGACAGGTAAGGAAAAGGGGTGGCGGGTCGGTTAGGGTACTTGGCGAACGTTAATAGAGACGTGACAGGCGGCGCGACACGGTCACGCACAGTCTTCGGCCGTGATATACGCTCGTCGGTAGTGAATCGTGATCGCGAGGCGGCCCGATGCACCTCGCCGCGTCTGATAATGCATTAACGTCGGTGGATCAGAATATTAGCATAGCATACGCCCATCGCATTTGAATTGAGAGGCAGCAGCCCCTCGGCATGGAAGCAGAAGCGAGGAGAAGGCGTCCCAGCGTCTCTTTGTCATGCTAATACCCGGCCCCCGACATCCATCCCCAGACCGCTGAGATGACTCTGCATCGTTCACGCTACTCTGAGAACCGCGACGACCAAGACTATCCAACAGGACCGACGCTTCCGGTCGCATGGAACTTCCTGCGATCGGTCCTCACGCTTTCCCGCCTCTCAACGACACCGTTGTGGGCGCCGAACATCTTCAAGAAATGGTTGATCGTCTTTAGAAAATGATTGATCACTTTTCAAGACAACCGAGCCTGACAAGATCAAATTTATTGAATTTTCACGAATATTTTGGTGCAAGTTTCATTTGTTAATGTATTCCATCCATAGAGATATAGATCAATATATATTGTCGATTTCGAACAACACTGTGAACAGTGTCCTTAGCCGCGTTAAAGAATAATATCAGTAAACGCGAGGTTTAAAAAATATATTAATGATACCTACGAGTAACATCTGCTATATCATTAACAGTAAAACTGCCGAATACTGAAAGCGATTAAAATGTTCCATTTATTAAAAATGATAAGGTTCTATTTATCAACTTGATTGGATAGAGAAATTTATCGAATCAATTTCCATGCAAGCAACGTTGTAATTTCAATAATTATAAAATTATGAATTTAAGCAGTGGTAAGTTTGATGTTAAATGTGTACTTGCATTTATGCAATTTCCATGGAGAAGAACGTCAATTTCTGTGATAAACGTGTGTATTAGAGGAACGGTTTGAAAGCGAGTAAAACGGTCGAGCGATTTTTCTACGTTGACGGTTATGGTTGTGGAACATTATTCGCATCCCGTGCTCTGTGTCTCCACGGTCTGCCACCCCAACAACGGTCGACAGTTGACACCGCTTTGACAGAGCGCCGCGTTTCAGCATTGTACGGAGTCGCGTGAGCGTGCCGCCTCGCCATTGTTGGGGTGTCGCCCTGCGCTTCTCTCTTCGTCGCCTTTCCACCCCCGCATGCCGGAACCTTCGACTCGTTTCCTGGCATACTCTGCTGCCCAGGGATCGTTGCATCTTTCTTGTCAATTAACTACTTCCACGTGAGCCTTCTATGGCATCGCTGCTGGCACCAGTGTTTAGAAAAACTGTTCCTTGTCATGCAAATTTCTAATGAAACTAGAAAGATTCTTTTCCGTGCTAAAATCTTCTAGCTAGAATCAACGTTTGCGCGATTGAGTTATTCCTTTCAGATCCTAGCCCTATTCCTATTTTCCATCCCGAACAATGAAGAGTTGTATGACGCATCTGAACTCGTATACAAAAAAAATTGATGCATGGTCTGTAAAAGGTTGGCCACCCCTGCGTTATAGTGTACCTTTAAGAATTCTCTGCCCGTGTGATTTGTACAGGGTGTAACTAAATTTAGTGTCATGCTTTGGCAAATAGTTGTACACCTTCGGATCGGTGGAGATTTGTTAAAAGTAGTTGCTGCAAAATTGACTTTGACCATGAAATTCGAGTTCAAATTTTTTTATGCTTGTATCGCAATCTACTCACCATGGGGACCAAAAGTTTTTTTTAATTCTCACAAGTTTGGCCCCCATGGTGAGTGGAATGAGATACAAGCATCAAAAAAATTGACCTTGAAATTCACGGTCAAAGTCAATTTTGCGGCAATTTCTTTTAAGAAATCTCCATCGATCCTCAGGTGTACAATTATCTGCCAAAACCATGATACTAAACTTTGTTACACCCTATACACTGCGAATCTGCGTTCACGTCTGAAAATTTTCATTTTCAAATTCATTTCATTACTCATTTCAGATCTATAAAAGCGACTGGTTTTCCTAAAATTTGTCCATAAAAATTGAAAATTTCATGAACATCCGCAGCGGAGTGATTAGCGTTCGAACGCTCCGAAGAAGAAAAAATTGCAAAATAGCAGGCCCGGAACTATGACGTTGATACAGTTGCGATGAACCCACTCCATTCGATGAAGAGCCACCCTCGCTTGTTCCGCATAAAAGGCGAAAAACCGAGGGGCATGTCACTCGCGTGAACACGCGTGTCTCGCCGCGCGTGACACCCGCGCGGAAACCACGCCGCAGATTCCGCGCGCGGCTCTGTCGTTAAATTATTCATTCGCGCGTGTCGCGCCGTGTCGGGGAGAAAAACACCGGGCTGGGGAAAAATCTAGAGGGGACAGAGAGACGCGCGCGTACGCGAGGTGTTTCACGGAAAAGAGAGTTACGCACTCCGTAATTGAGACGAGATCAAGTCGCAGGGGGACGTTGGCTGGAATTTTCCGGGGACGTGTGTTACACCTTGTACAACCAAACCGCAGAATTCATTAAGTCCAGTACAATTTATTAACCTCCTTGTAATTATTAACCCTCTGCACTCCTTTGTCGAGTGTGACTCGACATTAGAGAAAAAATCTAAATAAGACGGCTTTTTATATGTATCTGGTTCTTCCTTTATTTATTTAATCGTCTTATTTTTTAATTAAAAACAAAAATAAGTTCCAGAAATACAAATGACGACAAAGTTCTTCCTCTCTCGCACACACGCATCCATGTATCCATCTCACAATAGTAGGAAATTGTTGGCAACGAAGTTGAAACATAAGTAGTAAGACTAGTAAATAGCAGTCAGAACTAGCGAGACTCCAAGAAGTATCACCAGGCTGAGGAAATTGAGTACAGTTACGGAAGAGTGGAGATGAAAAACGGGGATGATTTCCGAAAAACGACGGAATGGCGTCGAAAGGATAAAGTAGAGTAGAAGACAAGTTTCAATCTGGCGACACTGAGCCGAAAATAACCGTGAAGATCGCGCAATAATGATCAAAAAGCCATGTACCATTAAAATAAAAACTCTCCGCGTTAAAAGGTCGAGCGTGGTTTCTTCGTCGGGAATGCGACGGTTTCGTAATAAAAATTTTGACGCGTATAATACGCAACAGAGGAAAGTAGGATGGTGCGCGTATAGTGTAGCGATGGCCGCGTGAAAACCGATGGGGTTTCGTTATTCTCTCAGCTGTTTATCAGCTTTTAAACGAACCGTTTAGAGGTCCGTATTTTAATGGTTCGATATACTCCACGACACCGCCGGAGAAAATTCATAAGAGGGCATTTAGTGCGGTCGTTAAAATTCTGGAAAAGTCGTAAAACCGGGGTGCACGATGCGCACCGGCAACAGACCGGAGTTACCTGCCACCTGGTCAACACCGACGACGGCAAGAACGAGTTTATGGAGGCAAAAACCGTACCGACGACACGGCCCGCCTTTTTCGTCATCTCTCGAGATGCCACAGTTGTGACGGTCACTGCCGGTCATCACGCTATTTCGGCTACCTTCCGTATCCTTTTGCTACCCTCTTTCATCCTCTGCTATAGGCGGTCCTGTACAGGGACGTTGTAAAACTGTGGTTGGAAAATCACAGAAACCCACTGCTATCTTAGCGAAGTCTATGCTATTTTATATCGTCGTCTAGAAATGTCATGTTGAATTTATCCAAGATTACGTTTAGAGGAAGACACGATTGAATTGATTTAAGGCTGACTTTGAATTCCGCGTTTAAAATTGAATAAAATTGATTTAAGACGAAATTAGATACAAGATAATATTGAATTTATTTATGATCGAAGTTGAAACAAGACTAGGTTGAGCTTATGAGGCTAAATTGGAAATTCAATTGCAGTGAAAGATCTATGACAATTTTCCTGCGACTGCGATGAAGAATGCGACAATTTTAGAGAGAGACTCTTGTCAACCAGTGAAAGATGTTTTGTCACGGGAGAAGAACAGTTGGTTCGCGGGTCGACGGTGTCGCTGGAAGAATTGCAATAAAGATGACGTCCGCGTTGCACCGAGAGGAGAGGAAGCTCGGCGTCGTTGCACCGTGTCCTGAGCCGCGAGCGGGTCGGAGCGGAGCCCGAGCGTTCGCGCGTCTGACAGGTTCATTAACATACTACACAGCGTATTGCAACGCGGCGACGATCGATTATGTTTCGTAGCGAGCGCCTCGGCACGCCGCGAAGAGTTATCGATGGATTTCACGGTTTTACGCAAAGAGACGCGTAACCGAGTCCCCGGGCCCGAAGGCAGAGCCGATCCAAGGCCTCCTATCGCCATAATCCTATCGCGGATCGTGAGTCATGAATCGTCCGTGGCAGCAACATTCAAAGGGAATTTTCTTCTCCTTCTCTCTTCCTTTGTCTCTCTCCGTTCATGCTCGCGTGGAGGCGACCTTTCCACTCGCCTGTCGATGTCGCCGGCAAATTAATTCAACCCGCGAGCTACTTTGACGACCGTTTAATCCTGCTTGATTGTAAATCAATAATTAACCGCGACGCTATTACGCTGTTCCTCGGGAACAAGAAAGTAATTACGGCTACAGCGGTTTTTAACGTGCAGCTAGGAGCAGAGTTGAACCTATTATGTTCATTTCAGTTGAATCGTATAGAATCGTACGACATCACACAATACCGTATAAAATTTAAAAAATCATCTACGAAATCATACAACAATACCCAACACCATACAGAATGATAGAGAATCATGTACATAATCATACAACATCATACAGAATGATAGAGAATCAAGGACGGAATCATGCAACATTATACAGAATGATAGAGAATCATGTACGAAATCATACAACATCGTGTACAATCATGTAGAATCGTGTGCAACAACATACATTATTACACAGCACCATACAACATCATATAGGGTGTCTTCAAACTCCTCAACATCTGGAAATGGGAGGTTCCTGAGATCATTATATATAATTTTGAGACACCCTGTATACAATAATTCGCTAATTTCACAAATTCCTTTAATGTGCAGATTTCTTACTTGAGAAACGAAGAGTTAAAGCAAGAATGAAACAGATTTTCCGAATTGGTGAACGGTGTCCACGTATCCTTGGAAACACTGTCGCGGCCGGAGCACGAGGGAAACACGTCGTGATCTTTGACGGTGGCAGGTTCGCTCGTAATAAGGGTATTAAAATCTCCGGTCGCACGGTGCATACGGGATCGTCGGCTCGCGGAACATGGGACAGATTTGGGTCGTTCGTTTTACGATCGCCGACCAGTACGTATATTTCCTCTGTTCGCGAGAGAGCTCGTGCTTGCACCTGTGTGCGCAAGTGCACGTCGAGCGAGAGTCGAAGAGGCCGAGAGCCCGTGAGCCGCGTTCGCGTGATGCATATTTTTCATGAACTCGCCACCTTTCCGTGACACGGCGGAGTACCCGGGCCCTTCTGCGAACGTATCCGCTCGCCCATCGCCCCGGCTACTCGTAAAGCGACCTTATTTTTTACGACTTCTCGGTCACGATTAGCGGAAAGAAGCGGAATGAAATCCGAAAGACGTTCTCGAACGCGAAGCTATTCCGACGCCGAACGGTGCCTCCGCACGAAGCCACCATTGCGAAATGTCTCTTCGAACCACGTGAAGAAAGCGCGCCGTCGCATCTCTCTGCGCAGGAACAATTCTCTCCGTTCACACCGGGTTTACCGGAACCGTTCGAATGACGATGACATCTTTCATTTACGATTATTGAAATTCCACGAATTATACAGGGTGTTCGACTACAGGTGAGAGAAAATTTAAGGGGTGATTCTTAACGATGATATAAGACGAAAATGAAGAATAAAAAAATTGCGATTTCAGCTTCGTTATTTAGCTATTAATAATTAAAAATCAACAACGCGTCTAACAAAAGTGTACTTTGTGTACGTCAAAGAGTTCAATGTTGTCCAACGATTTGTTGAACATTTTCACCTCGCTGGGGCCTCATATGAGAACCAAGTTATGCATGCATCTGTCACTCGATACGTGACTGTCGCATTGTTAATAACTAAATAACGAAGCCGAAATTGCAATTTTTTTATTCTTCATTTTCATCTTATATCATCGTTAAGAACCAACCCTTAAATTTTCTCCCACCTGTAGTCGAACACCCTGTATACAACAAATTTATTCGAAGAATTGCGATGAGCAAAAGTGACAGCGGTTTTGAAAACGCGAAATGCAGTGCTCGATTTTCCTGATGGTTCTCAAGGTGATTTGCGGAATCGTCGTTGCGACAATTCGGATTTGTTGCAACAGCATGCTCGAAGCGACAGGTGATCGCCGAGAACTACAATTTAATTGTTTACGACAGGTATATCTTTATTGGAATTCCGCGAGCGACAGGTGGTCCCGTTCAATTTCAAATTTCTCCTATCTTCGCCTGTCGTCCGTACACTTCGAAAATTCCGAATCGCTTGTTTACGACGCCGATATCTTTATCGACATGTCTCGCGACAGCTGCTCCTACTTCGCTCTCCATTTTTCAATATTACGATTTGCCAAGAGGTCTTAATTGAATAATTATAAATGACGTTCCGTTTCGAAACTCTCGAAATTTCGTCGGAGTTCTAAATTCACTTGCAGATCGTTAGACTGCGCTTGTGCTTCAACCATATTCTTAAATTCTTCTGATATTGTTTACTATCTAAGGACTCGTTCATTTTTGTTGTAATTGCAGAAAATCTTATCAGATTTAACTCGTGGATTTTTATGTGAACCATTTTTTCAGAAAGTCATTATTATGCACAGATTATGAAGGCAAGCTCACTATTTCACCTTGGTAAACATATTTCAACCAGTTACTAATTTTACTAGGCTCACTAGTTTATTTAGTTCAAATTGATAGCATTTCTAATATTATAATATTCTACTTTCGGTAGGATAAATTCTTATGCAAATCTTGTGTACTGCGTCTCACGAATTTCCCATATGTGCACAAAAATCCCCAGTCAAATGGAAATATCAATCCTTCCTGAAACAGAAAAAAAATCGGGAACTACATGCTTCTCGAGTTTTAATAAAAAAAAGTACATGAACAATGATTTTTCCGTTCCTCCGTCAGTCATAATTCTTTTCGATCGAGCAATCTCGAAAATGGAGACGAGTATATTCGTTACGATCGGATTGGACGTCGAAGCGGCGAAAGATCGATATTGCGGAATTTATTAAAGGCCCGGGCCCCGTGTGAATTAACATAACCCGTAAATATCAATTTGTACGAAGCAATTTGGCCTCGTGTGTGGACGGTCGGGACACAGCGGTGCGGAGGTATAATCGCGCGTGCACGCACTTACGTATATGTACATGCGTGGAGACGGTTTATCGTGATGCCGCTATCGCGATGCTGCTTCCTTAATCGGGGACATCGTAAGATTTTTATGTATGCCATTAGACCGGCCTTGTCCCCGATAATTAGTGAGTTTAAAGGTGCGCCCGCTGGACGAGCAAATTAAGGACTCGCCGCACCGCACCGCGTCGGTTCCAGATAAAAGATTAATGTTTCATGGCACTCTGCAACTGAACTGTTTCGGACAGTTGGCTTCCACACGGGGAAACTCGATTTCTGTCATCGACATGTTTTATTGTTTCCGGATAACGTTTCACAGTTTTTATCCCGTTCGTGATCAAACTAAGAAAATAAGTGAACTTCGCTTTCAGTCTTAAACATTTTACGTTGAAGAAAAATCACCGTTAGTACTGGTCAACAAAAATGGCTCCTGAAGAAAAGGAATAAGAATCGATTATTAAAATGGTAAATAAAAACGGCTCCTTGAAATCGCAAACAAAAATCGTTCTTTGCAACGGTATACAAACATGGCTCTTGAAGAAGATGAAGAACAATCGAAGTTCTTTGATATGGTAAATAGAGATTATTTTATGAAATGGTGAACAGAAGCGGCTCTTTAAAATGGCAAACAAAAATCATTTTGTAAGAGGATGAACAAAAATCGCTCTTAAAATGGTGAATAATAATCGCTTTTACAAAAGAAGGAGTAACCAATCAAGCGCAACATCTTCAATAAAAAAATTAGGCGATCTATCGGCTAGTGCTCAGTCAAATCAGCATAAGATCGCCCTTTTTCGGGGGCTCTAGGGTTCAGTTCGCCCTGAGGTGGATTCGTTGGTCCCGCAAAACCGACGACGTTCTCTCGCTGTCGCTCGTTACGCCCGGCCCTTGTGATTTAACGATCGAAAATTGCGAGACGCCCGAAATTTTCGACCACGGTGTCCCGTTACCGAGGCGAAATTTATTAAAGGGAGAACCTGGTCCGTAGCCCCTATTGTGGACCGTGCCTCGTAATTAAGACCTTCCTCGGAGGGCCGTGCGCTAATTATGATTACCGGCGCGTGCGTGCTCCCACGGAAATCGGAACTCGCCGGACGCCTCCGCGATTTTCCACGTTTCGCGAGCCCCGACGCGGCCATTTTGTTAAATCAGACGGTTAATTCGTTCCTCTTATCTACAAAACAATATCAAGTAAATGGTCAAGAAAAAGTAATATGCAAACCAAATTAAAAAATTCCCGGCTAAAATACATGTCACCCTTGATAGAAACTGCTCACAAAATTTCAACTTGATCGGTCGAATTGTTCCTGAGAAAGAGGAGCATAAGTAGAGTCTCCATCGTTGGTTCGGATAATCGAGGATCCACTATATCGTTGATTAAACGTGCAAACATGCTCGGAATTGTAGCGTCTTTGACATCGTTTTAAATGGAAAAGTATGGCGGATCTGCTGCTGGGAGTTTTGTAAAGAAATTGTAATAAACAAAGTAGTTACAGCAGTTTTTCTACGATAACGTCTGCACACGATCTGAGTAACACTTTGGCCGCGAGTTTTTGCATGGTGAATGGCAATTATGTGAGTGGCATGATCTCGACGGAAAAAGGAAGATTGCATGGAAGAGAGGGGGTGAATCCGATCGTAAATGGCGGACACCGTGGACGAAGAAGTTAGTCGCGACCGACGCGACGGGATTCCATGGCGGCAATAAATACACAATTAAGCTGCGTTGATGTCGATACTGGGTCCCAGGAAACGTTTAACGACGCGATAAAATCGGGTGACAAGTGTCACCGGGATTATAGCGGTGCTCGGGCACAATAGGGACAAATCCTTGGCCATAGGGCGCGTCTCACGGCCATAATTTACCTGTGGCCGATCATTCCTCCGAGGTACTTTATTAAATTCGAATGGGAGGAGGAAAAAAGCTGGCCGAAAGAGAAAAACGTCGAGAGAACGAGAGAAATACTGCGCAGTGAAGGGGGAGCTAGGAAAATCTGAAAAGATGACAGGGGACACGGGGAGTAAAAGGCGGCAGTAAAATTCCACGGTTCGTACGTCGTAATTAGAATGGACCAGCGTGAACTATTCTGTAACGTGAGTCGTCCGGTTTAACGATAATTGCAATCAACTTTATGTACCGCACCTGTGCCGATGCATTTTGTTTTCAAACCGTTCCGTGACCGCGTGCATTCTAGCAGGTGTCGGTTAGCCGATAATTATTTAGGGGTGAGAGACAGGAACATTGGCAACCTCTCTCCCGCGTTACAGAATCTTCGCAGCTACTTTTTCTAACAAATCTCCACCGATTTAAAGGAACCGCGCCATTACGTGCTGATGGTGATGTACGATTTTCTCGCCTCTGTTAATGTAACTACAGTGTCTTTTGATAAAAGAATATAAGTGGTTTTTTTCGTGGGCAAAATTTTTTAAAAATTTCATTTACATACGGATTACATTCAGTGGAAAAACCGCACAAAATTTCAACCCGATCGGACGAACGGTTAATGAGAAAAAGGGACAGAAATCGTCGGTTTGGATAATCGAGGTTCTACTATATCGTGATTTAAACAAATAAATACGGTCCGAATCGTATCGTGTTTGGACTCATTTTAATCAGAAAACTGTCACCAATGAGTTCATAGATGTTTCATTGAAAGATTAGTCGACATAAACAATTAGCAGATAACCACTGAACAGAGAAATAAAGTCTGGTTCATACGTCTCGCGATGAATGCAAACCATTTTTATTTTAGAACGGTAGACAGGCTAATGGTTAGACTCTGTACTCGATCCATGTAGCAATAACATCGACGATTACGTTCAACGGAGCCAAAAAGTGGCGTAATGAAGTTGGGTGGCTCGACAGCGAACTGCAAACCGTTTCGGACAGTCAACCGATTGGATTCCGTGGAATTGCGGTTCGCGAAGAGGGTACAAAGAGCGACAGAGGGAAAAAGTGAGAGCCGACGAAGAAGCGGGGGTGTGTAGGACGCGCACACAGAGACAGAGAGGCACGCTTTTGATCGTGGTCGCGTCGCCACGGCTCAGCTCGGAAATCCGATTTGTCAGGCAATTTGTCCCGCGACAAAATTTAAATCGCAAAGCGTATTTCGGCTGGCCGAGGAGGACCGCGGGGGTGGGTGGTGGCAGAATACTGTGTGTCCTTGCGCCAGAGGGGATTCAAAGTGGATTCGAATAATACGCTGTAAAACGCGGGCTGAGGGTGAATCCGAAATTCGGCGTTGTAATCGCATTTCTCGCGGCCAGACACTTTCAGTGACAAAGCGATCGCCGATATTGCGTTACCGCGAGCCGTTTAACGTCTCTGACGCCCACTCCGCAATGCAAAATTCAGGAACCACCCCCCTGACGTCGATCGAACTTTGCGGGATCACTGTTGGATCTTCGGGACGAGAATTATTCCGGGTCTCGTATATGTGTTTCCTTTTGCTCTCGGCTTGCTTTGAGCCATGCAGAAACTGTAAGGACACCAAGAGCTCTCGAATTTATTTTTTCCCAAAATACCGTACATTTTCTCAGGAACTATAAGTGATATCTTGAAACGATTTTTCGTTTGATTCCACTTATTTTTGACAATTTTTCAAAGTCCAGAGAAAATTAAAAGATATAATTATAATATAACATGATTTTTGAAGAAAGCAATATTTTGAGAAAAAAATGTTTCGATTGTTTGTAGATAATAAACGAATTCGAGAAGAAAGGGCCACGAAGTAATTTGTGCACCTAATAGCTTTGCAAAGATTAATAATAAGATATTCGATCAGAAGAATATCTTCGAATTGAATGGTCCACTATGTTTTCGGCAAGGGCGACTGTCTTCTTGAATGGACTCAGTCCGAAGGACCACTCGCAGTGGCACTCGCAGCATTAATTAAGTGGCGTCTCCCTTTTTCTCCTGCGAGGAGGGTACACTGCGAAATGGCGAATGAACTCGCGAAATGAAAGAGCCTGTTTCGACGAAGTTGTTGCGACGAGGCCTTCCTTTTTCTGTGGATCGCTTTTACAGTGGCCCTACGCATTCGAATTACTTAAAGCAGCCGAAACGATGCTTTTCATATCCTCTTACTCGCGATCACGCACTTTCTTCATACTGTATCACTGCTCGAGCATCCCCTTCAGTGTAACATCGAGTATGGGCTGAATTTTTGGCGAGAAGTAATATCAGCGTTATAATTCAATTATTATTATTAGTGAACTACGTACTTTTATGCAGATTCTCATTTTTGTAGATTATTTCCTGCAATATTGTCTAATTATAATATGTAGTAGAACGCGGGGCACATAACCGGGTGGCCCGGTTCTGAGGGTGACGTAACCGCACGTGTTCTCCTTACTGGACTATTCTGTTATTAAAAACTTTTTGTTATATTATATCCAAGTTGGTCACGATAAATATATATATATATATATATATATATATATATATATATATAATTTTATATGTGTTTTAAACATAATTAAATATACGGACACTGTATATATTTATATATACCATGCAAGTTCCATCTGATGCATTTCTTCCTAACACCAATAGCAGCCGCGTTATTCAGGTGACCTGTTTTCGGAGACTCACCCTGTATACACATATACAGTGTCCGAATATTTAATTATGTTTAAAACACATATCCCCGGGGTGAAACAATTGTACACTATTATAGAAGTCGATTAGATTTAATAATTAGTTATCATCATCAAAAACGAATGTCCAAAGTCTCGGCCGTCATTATCCCAATTACTTTGATTCGACGTTAACTGTCCGGTAGCACTCTTATATTATTTGTTTCTGCTATTAATAGGCTCTTGATGGGAGCAATAAAGACGGCATTATTATGATCAACATGTGTGAGCGAATAATTCGACGCAATCATTCCGCGGGTCCGGTTCAATTAATTGCTCGTAACAATTACGACTCGAATTACCAGAATGTTTTCGATTATTCCGCGATAGCCGCCCGCGCTCGAGTATACGATTACACGACGCGCGTTCTCGTTCACAATTTTCATTATATTCAAGAAGGAAACATTCCGGACGGTGGTCCCGGACTCGATTCCTTTCGTCTCGCATCGTAATTACAGAATGAACAGGGACTCCCGGTTGGGGATCGCGGATGCAATTAAGTCCTGGTCTGTTCTGGTCTGTACGAGTGTCTCCGGGACTGATTTTATCGGGCATACTCAATTTCGCTGACCTCTACGCATCGCGGTCATCGATAATTGTTCCGAGATTGCGGAATCGCGTGAGACGACCGATCGCCTCTCGGTCAATGCCTGCGAATACGAGAAACTTCGTGCTGGCGAGGGACTCGACCTGCCAATGACATATGTTGCAAAAGAAAGTCACCTGTTCACACCAGAACTACCGAGCCCTCGATGAGACTGATGTCAATTCATTTATCATAATTAGACAGCGGATTTTATACATTTATGACAAAAATGAATAGGTGCAATTTAAAACACTGAACATTAGAGGAATTTAAAGATACTGTCATATCATCTGGAACCTATTAAACACATTTTGAAAGAAAATAAGTTTCCATTTCGCTTGTTACGAGCATAATACTGAGATTAAATTCATTCAAATTGCACAGAACACTAAAAAATTTCTGAAGAATATATTCCCATAATTTCACGAATTGTGCAATTATTTTATACAGAATGTCTCAAAAATATACTTCCTTCAAACGACCTTGATCATGCCACCCTACCAAAAGACATAAAGATAACTATTTCTCCCTGAAAATAATCCAAGTAATTGCGGGAACCTTGAATGAAATATCATCGACTGGAAGAGCCTGTTCCAAGTTTCTCTTTGTGCTCTCGATTCCGTGGTCTGAATGGTCTGCGTGGAAGAATCGCGGAGAGGCCCTCGAGTATCTTTGCGTTATTAATTAGCCGCGAAGTGAGACAGGCTGATCGATCAGCATCCGACGAAACGACGAAGGCAGACGATGGTTTCCGGGAGGCCGATCGCCGACGTCGGAAATGTTTTTTTTCTCTCGGTCGGTAATTTGCCTCCCCCGCGTTTTCGAAGGGGCGGGCCACGCGCGGAACGGGACGCGATATTTCGGGGGTGCGTATTGTGGCCGCGAGCACCCCGTCCAGCCGACGGTGACTCATTATTTTCGGCTAGCCGTTCTCATCCTTCCTAAACCCTCGATCCCCGAAAACCCACCCCCGACTCACCCCCTGCGCTCTCGAGGAACACGCACGCCATCGAGAAAGAGGAACAGAGACAGAAAGAGAAAACGCGATTGTGTGCTGGAATCTCTCGATATACGCGGACCACCCCCGCCTCCTCTGCGTCCGATTTCACTTCGCTGCCGTATAATAATTTCAATAATCCCGGGACCCCACGGTGCCCAGGATTAATACCTCGCCAACGACCAAGATCAACGGGAGAGGGGATCACGAGTGGGTCCATTGAAAGAAGAAGGGCGCCGATTAATTTCAACTCATTGCCCACCTTTGCTCTCTCCACCCTCATCCCCTTCGATTATATACTCTTTCTCTCTCTCTCTCTCTCGCCGGTTCTTTTTCTTTATTGTGAACCCCGTGCTTTTCTCTCGAGTGATTTCCTTTTCTTACTTTTCTTTTCGGGGAATGGGGTGCGGGACGGGAGATTCATCGTGGGGTGATGAGATTTTGTCTGTTGGGTTTGTATTATTTTGCTGGAAGTGTGGGGAGTCGAATACTTGTCCAGATTTATTTTGTTACGATCAACAAGTTGCGAATTATTTCAGCTTTCATTGAATCACCCTGATGATGTACATCTACGTTAGAAATAAACGTTTTCTACATCGATTACGAGTCGGGGAAACGAACTCTACAAGGATAAAGAAGAACAATGAACGAAAGAAATCGCTAGCCGAAAAACAGCAACAAAGCGTCAAGATAAAGGAGCGGTCATTAAAGAGTCCGGAACCGCCAAGAGGCGAGCACTCGATTGCAATTGCTTTCGGTGCATGCAAAGACCCTTCGAACTTTCGAAGACCGCGGGAGAAAAGAAAACAGCACGTCGAGAGCGAGAGAAAAAACCGGGGGTTGAAAATACAAGAGGGGTGAGGGGCTGGAGAAAGAGAACGGATAAACGAGGCTGGGATAAGGGAGCCTTTACCGGGATGAGATTCGATCCGACGGAACAGACGAATTTGGCTATCTAATTCGCAAAAGGGGTGGGGGAGGAGGGTTGTAGAGGGGGTGGCTCTCGCGCGTGTCTCTCGCCAGCCGCAGCCTACAAATGGGATTAGGTTTGTCGGCTCAAACGCCGCTTTTGGCTGGTCCCCACCGACCGGCGACGAATTGACAATTGACAGAATTGATACAGGGGCCACGTGCGCCTGCGAAACGCCCCCGGCAACCCCCTCCAACGATCCCTGGAAATTGCACACGACCGCGAAATCGAGCCTCCTTTCTCACCCCATTACCGAATTTCCGGCAAAGGGAACACACCAGCCGAGCTGCGACTCGGAATTTATGCGAGGCGGATGCTCCCGTAGGGGTTGTTCTCCCTTTCTAGCTTCTTTCTACTCTCTCTCTCTCTCCTCTCTCTCTCGTTCGTTCTTTCTCTGCTTTTTGATCTTTTTCCAGGCAATCTTTAAATTGTGCCCGGCTGTTCCGAGCAGTAAAAGTTTACGCGTTACGCGTGAGTCTAGGAGCATCGATGACTGCCAATCCCACTGAGTGCCGACGAAAGCTGCGGAATGATTGCCGGGGCCGCGCTATGAAATTCTAGCGCCTCGCGTTTGGGGTATCGCTTCTTACGCGTTTCACTCTCCGGCCATAACGAGATGCGCTTTTTAATGGTGTGCGATTGGCACATTTTATTATGAAATTACCTATACAGATTTCATTGATATTCTATTCTTACCAAGGAGGTGAATAGTATACATTTCGCTTTGCATCCTCAATTATGATTAGACTCGACGAGTGTTACTTTATTTAACGTGAAACGTGAATTTCGAAGGGTACGCGACATTCTAGATTTTGTAAAATTTGTCAGATTTGGTTAACTTTGTGAGATTTCAGAAGTCGAGTCTGCGTAAACACGCGTGTTACACGAATCGAATCGTCGGTGGTCTGTTCTCCCGTTTCAGTTTTGTTGGTCGACTTTGATCGAATCCTTTCCTTTTGCGTGGACGTTCACGCAATGTTTTGTAAAACGTCGAGTCTCTCTCTCTCTTTGTGGAGAGAGAGAAACTCGTAATCTTGTTTTACGTTTGCTTCTATTCAACCGCAGCGAGATCCATTTCGATCGTGAGCTCGTTAAATTTTTTCCCCCGACGGTCGAATAATGTTATTAACAGTTAAACGATCGGAAAATAGAGAAGCGAATCCCGTGATTAAAGTTACTTTTTAATCGCGGCTCCGGGACTTCTCGAACGGCGAAACCCATGCGCGCTCGATTACCGTGGCTAGAAAAATTCGAAAGATAGCGCGGAGGGGAGGGAAGCAATAGCAAGAGCAAACGGGCAACAAGCAAGAGGATCCCCGGCGCACGCATACGAGCGAACTTAATCGCCGGTAAACGCGCGTGCAACTTATAATCGACTTACGAAACAATCTCATCAATAACCCCGTTCGACAAGCGTAATTTACGAGCAGACGTAAATAATTAAGCGAACGTGATCGTCGACGCGAGGCCCGGTCAACGATCAGCTCCATGGTCGAGAGCGCGTAACGCTTTTCCATCGATGCATCGCACCCAGGTTATCGAATCGCCGTGGGAATCGGCCATTTCGATGTTGATGGATTTCAATGGCCGTTTTGAACAGTCCAGGTTTCCTCGCTTAGTTCTGCTGATCTCTGTTCGATCAGCTTCCCTCGTCTCTATTTATTTTCGATTGATTTTCGTCCGGAGGATTTGCGATGCCATTGTTAATTGGCTTGCTTCGATTAGATGGAAGCACGTAGTTCACTTGACTTTTATATTGGCGTTTCCTAATTTTTCGAGATATTGTAAACGGTACTTGAACCCATTTTATCTCGAAGGTACACGAAATTACCATTATTAAAATGCTTCGTTGAATTAGATATAGATATGCCGTTATTCAAATACTTGGTCGAATAAGATACACTTTCTTGAATGTTCTGTTTAATTCGCATTTCATTTAGTATTTTTAACTTGTAGTTTTCGACTTGTCCACTGGCACTTGAACTCACTTTACCTTGAAGGTACTTCAAAGTATCATAATCGGAATGTTTCGTTGAATAAGATACATCTCCTTTTTAATACAGTCGGATTTTAGTTTCATTTGAACATCAAAGGTACGAATGAGAGATCAGACACAAATTTCGAAAATGCACACGCGACTACCGAACGAGGACTGGCTCGGTCGGAAACGGAAGTGGAAGATCGCAGAAACACGATCGGAAGGTAGATCCTCGCGAGGACAGGCTAGGGGAGGGACAATTCAAGCTGTCCGTGCTGCGATTTATCGATAATGAAATTCAGATCCGCCGGCACACCGAAAACATTCGGGGCACTCCGCCCCTCGAGGCTCACCAAACGGGGAGAAAGGGAGAGGGAGGGAGCCCTTAATCCGTGCAAGGGGTGCGGCCAAAGAGGGCGTAGACCTCGGCCAGGCCTCTGTGTACACGCATTCACCCCTTTCGAGACGGGGCCGGGAATCTTTGAACGCACGCGGGAAACCGTTATCGACCTTGCCGCGAGTTAAGGAGGCCGCTTTCGAGGAGTTACGAGGCCCGTTTTAGTGGTGCCCTCGCGTGTCCTGGCCAAGCTCGTTCCCCTTTCGTACGTGCGCCGATTACTATAGCTGCTAATGCGCCGTTTATCGCGTCGCGCTTTCCGTTGCCGCGAAAATCGACGCCGCGACGCGCATCGCGTTCTTCTTCGTCTACTCTCGGCGTTTGTAAAGAAGAACTGGATCCTCAGGTGAGAGAACGCTCTATTTTTACCTGAAAGTTTAATCCCTTGCACAACATCAGGGTCTTCCGTTAAGAAGTGTTATTTTAAATTATTAGAAGGCGCTGGTTCTATTTTTAACAAGGAGATTTTGAGTTTATAACAGTGATATATTGTAACACAACGAGTGCAACGAGAAATCTTGAGTGCCGATCGAAATCTTGAGGGTCGATTAAATTTTTATAATTTTTTAAAATTTATTTTACATCGCTCTCAACTCTTCTTCCTAACGTTATTTCGCGACTTGCGGTGCCCCTCTAGGTGGTTCGGAATCCATCTTAAAAATTGTAGGAGCCATCTCGAAATTTTTATAATTGATACGGATCTACGAATGGAAAGTTGCGAAAGGATTATTGATTATTACTGTCGTTTTCCCCACTGTGCGTTGGTCGGTTTCCGTCGCGTGTAAACAGAGCCGCGGGAACGCGGCTTACGGTTTTCTAAGGAAATTCATTGAAATGTATTCATCCCGTTTTCCCCTCCCGTTCTTTTTCGTTGCACTGGCTCGTTCCTCCTGCTATCGTTCTCTCGAAACGAACGAACGGTTCGCATCGCGCTGCGATAATGAACGGTTTGGCGGAGACCGCGATGGCGAATGTCTGCCACTCACGTGAGATCGAGCGTCGCGCACGGAACGATACGCCTGTTCGACAGGTGTTCCCAGGGCCGAGGAGGAAGTGATTTTATACGGCAGTTACCGTGGCAAAGTGTTAATGCGCGAATTAATATAGCGGTCACTCCATCGCGTTGCATCTCGCTGCATCGCGTTGCAGTTGCATCGTGTTTGCGGATACGACCCCGAAGCATGGAACGTCGTTTTCGATCCTGTTCTCTCGGCTCCGATGGTCTTTCATTCCTCCCTTTAATCGATCGCACACACCGGGTCCGTGCAGTTTTTTGTCGACACCGTGTGTAACAAATTTTTTGTTCATCCAGAAATTCAAGCGAACCGATTATACTGATTTTATTTGTCGAGAGGTTGAAATGTTTGTTTCTGCTTCGGGGAACAGTTTATGTTCGGAGGACTTCCTGTTTGGGGTTGAACCGCGTGAGAAGTGGGTCTGTTATGGTTGCGCGCTGTGCGAATTTGTTGTGTTTTATAACCAACTATCGAATTTAACATTCGAACTGTTTAATAATATTTTATATATTTTATTATTCTTTCACCAAGTCTGACAAATTAACTTTTGACGTGTAGAAGGGATAGAGGAGTAACCAGTATGAAAAGTTTCCTCAATCTAAATTTGGTTTCGTTGATTAAATTTTTTAATTTCCCGAAGATTTTGAAGAAAGTCTTTTAAAGATTGTCCGAACATGGAGTACGTAAGAAGAGTTACTCCGAATTTTTCGAAGAAAGGTCAAGGAATAAATGGATACTCTCTGCACTGGTTGAACACAAAATGAAGCTATTAGCAAAATTTCAGCTGGACATGCATTCACTTTGCATAAAGACCCGCGTATTGCAGAATCGTCTTGGCAAAAAAGCGTGCCGCGGCCCGGACACCAAAATGGAAAGAAAGGCTGCGTTATCGATAGGAATCTCGCCGAAATAAAAACCCAATTAAACACAGTGGCGATAGGATCGAGCCCCGGACAAGAACAGGCGGAGCGCTATTAAGTCGCCGCAAATCAGCAATATCGTCCGAAATCTCCCCTAAAAGATTTCGGCGAAAAAATTTCACCAGGCGGATCCGAAGCGACGACGTCTCTCGTCGTTATCCTGCAAGACGAGACACACCGTCTGGGATACCTTTCTCTCGATTAATTGCCGTGACGGTGCCGGAGCGCCGCGCCGGCTCCTTTTCCCTAATTAATTCGTATTGCAAATTTCTGCGCGGCATGCAGCGCGCAAACTCCGATAGTAGAGAAGGAGAGAGGACTCCTATCGTGATTTTTGACTTCCTGCTACGTAGTCGACCTAACCCGCGGCCATCGCGTGTGCATTGCGCACTCGAAAATCTGCGGACCCTGATCCGCAAGCGTAGGGTGAACGTATGAAAATAAAAGTTCGATCGTATGAGACCGTGTGCTCGATAAATCGGCTAGAAAAAATTGTAGACCAAGTTTCAAGCACCCGTAGTAAAGGTGGAGCGTCGATCTTCAAATCCTCGGTGGTTTCAGTCGCGAGAAAAATTTTTCAATGTTTTCACACACGTTTCAATTTTCATATTAGACCAAAAGGCGTCTTCAGTTTACCAGTCGATGTGTTCTGCAAAAGATAGATGTTTCTAGCTCTAAAATGAGCTCAGGTATTCAGCCCGATTGTTGCACTTTTTATTTAGACGAAGTTTTCACAGCTTCAATGTTTATTTCTCGAGAATGGAGCGTATCTTTGTTATTTTACCGAAAAGTAAACATTTTTAAGGCCGAGTGTTTCTTTGACAGTATTCGAGCGATAATGCGATGGTTTCAGAGGGACTCGCCGATGCCAGAAGTCCGGTGCAAAGCAATTAACCGGACGGCATCGCGGTGCAGCGTCGTCAAACGGCGCGCGGCAGCCGGTTGCAACATTTTTGCCCCCGCGAAATCGTCGGCATTCGATCGGAATTCTGTCGAGAGGCCGACGGCATTTACGTACACAGGAAGCCATCGTGATTGGAATCTTTCGCCGGCTTCTGGCTTCGTTTAATTTTCATATTTTTCTCGACCCGCTTTGCACCGTTCCGCGAGGCGCTCGTCCGGAAAATACAGATATTTTTGCAAAATTTTTCATGGAAAAATACCTCACGAGTATAAAATCGATGATTCCCTTTCAATGTGAGTATACAATTGTCTGACCATTTCCCATAAAATTATAACAGTTTGAATTGTCGTTTTTCATCTTCTCATGCTTAACCTCACACTGTTGTATTTCTCGACAAAGTATATAGATATTTCTGTTTAAAAGACTTCAGGAATATAAAAGTACGCTTTTCACCGTTTTAATTGAGTCTTAGTAGACTACCCTCCGATCATTATTCACAAAATTACAATGTTTTCAATATTCCCAAAGTTCGAGGCCTAAATTTGTCAACCCCTCAAGTTTAAGTCCACTTATCGAGCATTTTCGTCGTACATACAGTGTAGCAAATCCTGTAGCAAACTATTTGCTCTAGCTTCGCACAAAAATTCAACACGCTTTAGAGCGTGCGAATATTAATGGAAGTCACTGTAAATGAAATTTCCTGTTTGGAAATTAGATGGGACTGTCAATGAACGTCGATATTCTATTATTGGCGTTAAAAAATGCGAAATTAATTCGCTTAGATCCAAAATAAATGAAATTTTTGTTCGAGAAACTGTCAAGACTATCAATGAACATCGGTATTGTTTACTTAGGCTTGATTAGGCCCAGAACAAATGAAAATTTTCGTTTGGAAATTCTTCGGGACCATCAATGGACGTCGGTATTATTACCAGAGTTTAAAAACGCGACATTAACGCATCAGACATCGGTCGCGTGCTCCGTCGAGTTAGCGGCTCGCAAGCGTGCACGTTTTGCGCGTGTACACGGGTCTATCGCTAGGCGGATCCTTCGGAATTGCGTGGTTACACGCACAGGTTAAAGGAACAACCCTCCCCCCTGGCAGGCAAGGAAAACTTGTCAACGATGCCGCCTTTCGTTTCGCACGATAAAAGGGACGTCGCCTGGGACAATAATTCGCGAAGTATGTTTCCTGTCGGCGTGGCGCGGTGTGGTATCGCCGATCGGCATCCGTAGCTACGTAAGAGCCTGGAATTATGTATACCCTACGCTCAGCTGCCGTCGAGGGACGAGCTTCCGGTTATGAAATCGCTCCTCCTCGGCCTGCTCTCCACTCTTTATCGGTTTAAGTGATTCCGATTTTACGACCGGAGCCGGAACGGAATCTTCTGCCGCAGGACCCGACCGCACGAGTTCTGCCCTGTCCACAAACTGTTTCCTGAAGACAGGATTAGCTTCCAATGAAAGGTTTACAGCCATCTTCTTCGTTTTTGTTCTATAAAACAACTGAAAAGAATCGTAGATCGAGTTGTAAGTAATTGTTGTAAAGGAGAAGATTCGGTCGTTGAATCTGTAATAGGTACGGTCTAAAAAAAATGTTTCCCATGCTTTCACAAACAATTTGCATTTTCGACCAAAAACGTGTTCTCGGTTTTTCACCTACTATATCTTGTACAAATATACTAGAAAAGATTCACAATGGTCTGCGAAAGTAGAGGCTTCAGCTTCAAAACGAGACCAAATTTATTATCAGCCTAGTTTTTTTTAACGAAGCTATTGTTATTTTAAATTTGTGTTCAAATACATTTTGGATCGCTGTGCAACAAAATATAAAATTGCAGAATCGCAGAGTCGCCGAGCGGTTCGACCCGCCAAAAATCCAAAAAGAAAACCCATAGTGCACCGTTCGATAAGATCGCATCAGCGATAACTCGTCATTCGAAAAGCGTCTGTCGGCCGAGGAGGAGGAAGAGAACGCGAGGATCGACTTCGCGGTTTCGCAGGCCTAGAAAATCAGGAAACGTTATATGTATCAGCCGGAGGTAGCCTCGAAACTTTCGAGATGGAAATTCGATCGGCGACCCGGCCCAGCTCGCCGGATATAGAGTCCGGGAATGAGATAAAGAAAATTGCGAATAATTCAAATCCAAATTGCCTCGGACATATTTCTCCGATAGGCAGCGCGATTCGATCGACAGAGAAAGAGAGAGAGAGAGAGAGAGAGAGAGAGAGAGAGAGAGAGACGGAAAAGAAGCAGCGGGAAGGAAAGGGGGGAACGCGAAGCGCGAGCGCGCGAAACCACTCTACAACTTTTGATATCGATGCATCATCTCGATCCTCGCGCCGCGCCGGGCACTCTGATCGATTTTCATTCCGCGGGTTGCATGGCGGCTCGCTATCCGGGTGCTATCTTCAACCACCTCGCCTTCGAGACCAGCCACGGATACAGGGTGACCCAGAAGTGCGCCTCGAAGTCGTGGGAATGTACAATTTCCACCAAGAGACTCTGCGAAACTCTGCGAGCGGTCAACAACATGTCTTCTGCAATTACGAACATACTACGGCGATGCCCCGATACTTGCGACAGAGATGGACATGATATTTGATGAAAATGTCATTAATTTCGATCTTGAAGAATTCCCTTCTGCTCGAAGTCCACGGTTTAATAACGTGTTCCGCCGATTTTCGCTAATTAAATTGGTAGTTCCTTCGAACCCAATCTTTCCGGGCAATTAGATCGCGAGAAGCTCCATCGACTGCGAACTTTGCTAGTTTTTCTCGAAATTTCGTACGACTTCGGAACTCGTCGAGATCTCCAGGATAATTTTCCAGAAAATATCCCGAGTTGATCGTGGAAGCCTGGAATCGTCGAGATCTGCTCCTCGAGGAGCCTGCAGCTCGTGGTCTTGTGGGTTCGAGTTTCGAGACGGTACACTAAGTGCGGCCGTAAAAAGTATTGTACTCGTTCACTAAATCTCCATCTCTCGAAAAATCATTGATATTCGAACCGTGATAATTTTTACTTTTTTTCTAATTTTTACTGGGAAATTTTTGCATGATGCAGCAGATGGGAGAATGAAGACACGTTTTTCTTCGAAAATGTTGAAAATTGAAACGTCTGTGGAAATGTAAAAAATTCTTTCCATGAATTCATGTACCAGAGATTTGAGTATTAGAGCTTCCTCTTTACAACGACCCCATTAAAAATATTGTACAATGTTTTTGTCTTTCTTTTTTTATGAAACAAAAATTGGTAGTTTGAATATAAGACACTTTCGAGTTAACATGGGTCCAGTTTTGCGTCTGCTGCATCATGCAATAACGTCCTAAAAAAATTTATAATGGATAGTGAAAGTAGAAGCTGAAAGCTTT
The DNA here is from genome assembly GCA_963971365.1 of Lasioglossum villosulum. Classification (NCBI taxonomy): domain Eukaryota; kingdom Metazoa; phylum Arthropoda; class Insecta; order Hymenoptera; family Halictidae; genus Lasioglossum; species Lasioglossum villosulum. The sequence continues at coordinate 5,321,775 of OZ020497.1, read as the reverse complement.
GAAATGAATTAAGATTCACTGTTGCGCGATTGTTTTGCAAAGATACAACAGGTTGAATGTCAATAATTTGTCAAAGACAGTTCGCGTTGAAATAAAACAGTTTTTGGGGGCCGCTGTATATTTTCGTGTGCCGCGAGATTACGCGGAGAATTTATTTGCTCGATTAAACGTCGGCGTGTGCATTGTGCGCCACAGGTGCGCTCCACAGGTGCTCCGCCATTCGAAAAGTGATCCAAGCGCCGAGGTGATCGCCGAACGAATCATTCCGGGGAAATCCGTGTTCCGACTTCATTATCCCTCGGAATTATGCTAATACCCCGCGCCCGGCGTGCTTTGCTGGTCACTGTGAAATTTATAAAGACGGTATCGTCGTAAAAAATACTAGTTTCATTAACTCGCTCGCTATTATCATTCGTTTCGGTAACAGTTTTTGCGTTCACGATGATCTATTGGCAGTTCAACTAGCGGAACCCTATTTATATCATCCTGAATGACTGCGATTTATAAAAGATGCTCGGGAGTACCGTTTTAATGTTTTTGTGGGCGATCAAGTGTGCTCGTTTGCTATGTTTTCTTTAGTAATTTTTCGGATCTTCCCGATTTATCACAAATATTCATCCTTCGGATACTGTTGATATTAATTAATACACTCTTTGAAATTAATGCACTGGAATATTGTGTAGTGTACTAAAATGTACTATACTTTACTAGAATATACTCGAATATACCAGAATATATAATAATGTACTAAAATATACCAAGGGTCGTGTATTATGTATATACATACTATAATATACCAGAGTATAATGCAATATACTAGAATATACTACATATTGCACGTACCGCGGATTCCACGACTTTATTTTTAGAACTATGAGTTCATGTAAGATTTATAATCTACCTTCATTGTTGAATGGAAAGATGCTTTGGTTCGTTGATTAAATGCCTGATAAGCAACATAGTTCTTTCTTAATCGCGGTGAGATCAATTTTATGCCTGACTGTCAATAAGGAACAGGTTCACTTCTTGATCTTTATCTCACGTTACACATGAGCTGACAACGGACTATGGAAGTTGATGAAATTATCCTTTTCTAGAGTGGTTTTTTAAAGGATTTTAGCAAATAAAATAGTAACGTATAGCTTTGTTGAATTTTTTTATAAAGCAAATTCTTTTGTATTTTATTCTAGCCTTCTACATGTACTGCTAGAAATCCTGTTAACAGGCTTCTGGTAACTAAAGTGTTAAGTGAAACTGTCTCTTTTTCGGAACCACGATTTATTTGGCACCGAGCGAAAAGTTTGGCGTATATTGTGGGTTGTAGACTGGATTGGACGAAACAATGGTGTTACGGGAGGGACACCTTGTATAAAGGAACGTGTAAAAGCCGCCGGTCGACAGGCAGTGTAAGATATCAGCGAAGAAACGGGCCCGTCCGAGACTTTACGACCGCTCTTATAATTATCTCCAATAAATATCTCCGCGGCACGAGAGCGTATATATCGAAATACTTCGGGGGGTCAGAGGTGAACTTGCTGGCTCCATCTTTCGATCAACGCGTTTCTTTTGGTCGCCCGGTTCTCGCGCTGATAAATTTATAATGTTAAGAGCCCGCGAGAGCCCACAGGCCGCCGATGAGCAATGGGCTTGCTTAATAAGTCCGGTGACCACACGCGAACATTCAGCGGGTATAAGAGTATGCGGGTACGCGCGGACCAATTTCGCTCTTCGGGTTTCGATTAGTTCTCGCGACCTCGTCCATCGACATACACGGTGTTCCGTTTACTCAGACTACCCCAACACATCCATCATCTGCCCGAAATGTTCTAATTCACCTAACCATCTGCTGTTTCAAATGACCTTTCGTTTCAGAGACCGCGACATCGTGTGATTCAACGCATTTATTTGCTTGTCTCCCACCGGTGACCGACGCGGCGTCGACAGGGAAATATCGTGTAAATGAATAATTGAATGAAACGATCGGTTACTATGAAAGCACCACGATGTTCCGCATGCGAGATTTTGCGACGGTCACCGGTGACCGACGCCGAGATTCGCTGTGTCGGTAGATTGTGCATTCACAGTCATTAATGATTATCGATGAACTTCTACTCGCTTGATTTTTCCATTATTTTACCTGACGGTCACCGGTGGGCGACAGAAAAATCCAGTACGTCGCATATTGCGGTTTCATCGAGCCACGGCTTTGATAAATCGAAATTCTTTGCATGCTCTTGTAGCGGTCGATTAGGGGTCTGAAGGGTTGAACAAACACGTTGACTTCAGCGTGCAAACAGTCTCGAAGTTGGTTCTCTGTGTGTGTGTGTGCATGCGCGCGCGGTGGTAGGACAGTTGGACCGCCCCTAACACAAACAAGAAGAAGGAAATTAACTATTGAGACCGACGATAATCGGCGTAAATATTTATAGTGAAATATACATGTAGTACAACGCGGTCTCTCGTCACTGCTCTGGCGGAGGACCGCAGAGGACAAAGGATCATCGACGGGCACTTACGACACGCTCCTGAAACGATCGACGGACGATCATCTGTTTCATTGGCTCTCTCGAAACTACCAATTAACCGCCTCCTTAAGGGGCCTCGTAAAAAAAACGCGGTGTACTTAAAGCCAATCTCCGAGCCGCTCGAATCGAACCGAAAAGCTATAATTCTTGATCAAATTAATCCGAGCTAAACACACTATGACGCGGCCGGGACACTTGCTCTGCCATTCTTGAACGAGCGATCCATAGATCCTCGAATCCGATCGTTCACTTCGCAAAATTACCGCAGAATTTCCTGGTTTAATTGATCTCTTCAGGGACGAATTTTTAAAAATGAGGACAAAATAATTTCACTTCTGTTCGGTTAAAACGTTACCCTTTCGTGCGACCATACTCTTGTTTTTATTTGTAGTGAATGGCTGTCCAACAGATTTGAATTTTTGTTGTTCAGAATTCATTTCATTTTAAATACGTGTCAGTGTACATGAACAGTTTAATTGAAAAATTCCGTGTTGAATAGAATCGCTTTCTCAGCGTTTTAGTCAGACCGTTCCAAGATGGCAGCTGCTTGCGCAGCGATTACCACTATTGCTTTATGTATTCGGTAAAGCGTATGCTAAAGCGTTCGTAACTCTCGGCGCTTGTAAGTCGTTATAGATATTAATTCCTAAACAAACCGGCTTTTTCCAAACCGATCGCCAAAACAACAATCGCGAACCGCGCGAACGGTGCGATAAATCGACGGGTCTCTGGTGTATCGCAACACGCGAGCCACGCGTGTAATTAAACGTTCCTTGCGGATTATACAGGGTGGTTCGGAATTATCCATCTTCAAACGTCCCGTAAGAACAATTAGAAATGTGCTTGAAATTCTTGAAACTAATATTATTTATGGGGTTGGTTTAACCCTAAAAGTACGAGACCCTTTAAACTGGTTTCAAATGTTTCATCTGAATATTATTCTACACTATACAGATATATATTATGGTAAAGCCTTGATCTAAAAATGCTTATAAATAAATGCTTACTTTGCGTACCGTGAGTCTATGAATTTGATACCTCGTGTCTCATTCCAAGTGAAGAGAATGAAGATAACGAGTGATCGCAAAGTCTCACGGTTTCACAGAGGAAGAAGTGAAGTCGTAGGCCACTCGATCAGGATACACCTGTACAGGTGGACGCAACACCGATAGACTATTCCGCAAGTGAAATCAGCATCGCACTCGCGCGATCGCCAGCTCGTTAGAGGCCAGCCAACAAGAGCAGGAGGAACGGCTGGCGCAACGGAAAAGAAACGCCAGTATCTGGGTTAGAAGTCGCCCAGGTGATGTCCATTTGTCTTCACGCCGAGAGAAGAAGTAACCACTGGGAACCGTCCGGTTCCCTAACCGTTAATTAAACACAGTTGCAAGCTTCTTGGGCAGATCGCTTAATAACTCGCGGTTCTTCAGAAAAATTCCCTCGCGGCGACCTCACGAAAAATTCACAATCCTCGATCAAATATTGGCCTTACAAATTAGGGTGAGTTATCAAGTGAAGGAACAATTAATCTACATCTCAACTGGAAGTTAGTATCCGCAAGTTGTTATTCAATGTTCCCAGTGCTATTTCTATTAGAATACTTCTCCGGTTCGAGGCGTGGAATGCACAATGAAGATAACTGTTAAGATAAAGATCGAGACACATTCTTGTATCTTTTCCGTAACGATATCATCGTTTGCCAAGTTTCAAAAAATTGTTAAAGGTACTCACACTTTGGTCGTCCACTTAAAGTGAAAAATCAGCGATCGGCTCTTCAATTTTGGCGAATAAATAGTATACATTTTTAATGAATAAAATTCAAGATAAATTAGATCTTATATTTTCAAGGTTAATATCCATTTTCCCAGTGTTATTTTGTAGCCGTTCTGCTCGCGTTCCCGTGTCAATTTTTAATTGATAATTCTTCATGCAATCTGGACCCATTACGAGCTCGGAATGATACAAACTTCACCGATCATGTCGGAAGGCAATAAGGACAGACTCGCCGCGTAATTTCGCGTTACCTAATTGCGCGTCAATTAGGTTGCCACGCGTGTGGAGTTTTCCCGCGTGTTGGTTTCCCGTTACGCGTCTCGGCATCGGACGCGGGAAAATTCCGCCTCGTCGCGCGTCCTTTGCGCAGGAACGCGCGCGCGTTGCGTTGCGTTGCATCGGCGCGAGTTGCAACTTGCAACTGCATCGACGTGATCGTTCCAGTGCGCGGAGCCAGGTCACACGACCGCTTTCCGCGCGTCTGCATGCTCCGCTAAAGAAGCAGTCCAAATGGAAAGAACAATTAGGCGAATCTCGGACAGCTCGGATTTTCCGACGCCATTCCCTGGGAAAATTCACGAAATTAACCTTCAACCGGTGAGACGTACATTGAAACCATCGCTGTTATTCGAACGATAATGATCGCGTCTGCTGGGCTGAGTCACGAGCAGACTTTACGCAAAACGAAAATTTGCCAAGTCGCTCGCAAGAAAGCAGACGCTAACTGAAAATCTATCAGGTTGGAACTGGAATAATTTTTACTCTCGATTTTTTCAAATTTATGACCGCACGGGATATTTAACAATTAGACGAATAATTATGCACCGTAAAAATTTCTTACCTGGATCGCAACAAATTAAGATGAAATTGAAATTTATTTTCTTTCTTCAGTTTTCTCTTTTAGTAGTTTTGAACTGTTCTAATGTTTTCGGTAGGAATAATATTAATAGCTTTACTGGACTTAATAATTGCTGTTCTTAGATTAAAGTAGTTTTCGCATACATTCAGATATGACTGCAGGTGCAAATCCTGTTAAACGATTACGGTGTCTTGACGAAACAGCCAGAGAAAATCATGGACTAGAGGGGGAAAGGAACGGCGACGCGGAAACGGATCGAGGTAAATGTTCTGTGAAGACGGAACCGTGTATCTTGATCTCGTTAGGTTGCCGACTGTCGTGCATAACGTAGAACGCGATGGCGAAGCCTTCGAAGCGAACGCGAAGCACGAAGTTTTAGCACGAATAGGCATCGAGCGCGACATAATTGCTCCCATAAATCGTCCGACGCCGTACGCTGGTCCGAAAGCAAAAATAACAGTTACCCCTAGCAATTGTTTATGAAAAGAATCAGTCGCCAAAACATTTTCGAAAGTGTCAGAGTGATTTATAATATTTGTTTATAATGAATCCCTCGAGAAGCTAATTGTGATTTGTTTCCCTTTGAATCCTTCCGCGAGCTGAGAAAGGATCGATGGATCGTTTTTACGTATATTCTCATCGAGTTTTCACCTGGACGACTGGCCTAATGATCCCAAACAATCAGATAGCCGATCTTCTCTTCTCCCTCCAGAGGCTAACGTTCGACTACGTCTGTTACCTACATGCCGAATCTGGGAATTTCTATGTTTTCAATAATTAAAAACTTGTGGGAACGGAAGCACAATGATTTATGACCGGGTGTAGCGAATCGGCGGCGGATTGCCTGCAAGAGTCAGGAATAATTAGCGAATTAATAATCGTGGAAGAAGCTCGTGTTCGTTCGACAACTACACCGTCGATGGCACAATTATACGTTTATCGATCGTACGTCCCATTTTCAATTTTTCTCATTCCACCTCGGGAAGTCTGACTAATTAGTTAAATCAACTTTTGTCAAACATTCGCGTTGGATCGCGCTCCCCTAATTTATTTTCTGTGGTCTCTGCGAATTTTCGCTGTTCGTTAACTTCAACATTTGGAGTGGTGTTTTCGACAACCAGAACCGGGGACGGCTTGGAATCATTTGTTTATTAATCACTTTTTAAAACAGAGACGTGTTAGAGATAGTCAAGGTGTACACAGTCGCTGTTAAACAAATATTACACTCTAGGTATAGTCATTTTATTTTTCCAAGAGCTAAACACAGCTTCCTTTTCCATGACGTTGAGTTGTGGTCTTGCAACTAGCCTCGCGATTCTATGCCAGCTATTGTTCAAGAACAAACAAAGTCCTAATTTCTTTGCGAGTGGGTGTGCTTTGCCACCCGCTGTATTGTTCCGTGATCTTGGTTCAATATCCTAGCCATTAAAGAACACAAGCAACGTAGTCCAAAACAATACCTTCAAAATTCAACATTAACCCCGTACAGTAGATCCTCGGCTTACGCGGTTAATTCGTTGCGAAGCTTTCCGCGTAAGTCGAATAGAAACTGAGCGCCACCGGTAAATGGTTATTAATACTATCTACTTTGTACGTACTATAATGTATGCACTTATTTGAAAGAAAAATTCAAATGAACTATCTACGTCCGTGGAAAATTTATCACTGATAAATAGTCGAATGTCTACCTAGTGCGCAAGCAAACACTTATCTTCGCTTCTGTCACACGTGTGCCGACAAAGCTCCCGTTCTGGCAATTGAAAAACGAATTTCACAGTTCGGAAGTGGTTTTCTGTTTCGCTTCTAAGAATCCGCGTAAGTCGAGGACTTAGAAATCGTCTGCAATGAACAAACAGCAACGACAAACAGCTAGCCACCCTGTGAATCGTTCTGTGGTGGAACGACGAGGGCAGTCTCGACTTTTTGGGCCACCGAAACGCTGTCCAACGAGCAGAACGACAGCAGATGAAAGGAGCTGATGTGGCAGGCAGGCGGTTCTCGTGGCCGAGCAGCGAGGAATAGGAAGCTTATTAGCATAAGGGCGAACGGGGATGATGATGGTAGGCCATTGTGTGGCCGCGGAGGAGGACGAGCACACAGACAAACACGTACACACGCATACACGCACGCACTCAGGGGATAGAGAGGACGATTCTTGGCTCGGTTTCGGCCGACGACGATGTTAGCGGTGTGTGTAACGCTCCTTGAAGCGTGTCGCGCGCGGCTGTGCGATGCGCTGCGATGCGCTATACGCGATGCGCGATGTCTCAACGAGAGAGTCGGATGCGCCGTGAAAGCGAGTGCCCCGTCCCCATCCCGTCCGATTCCTCTTCGTCATCGCACTACCTACTATACTGCCTACTCTACATCGGGGGCCCTCCTCGTCGCCCGGAGTCTTCGTCATTTTCACACGCCGCTGCGCCGGAATCGGCGCTGCTCTACTGTGACTTCGCTTGCGTAACAAGAGCGGACGACGCGGTCACCCGAGCAGCCAGGTCTCGGGTCGATGTCTCTTCCTTTCCTTTTCACCGTTTACCATGAAGAGAACCGATCTCCCGGAGAGAGCCACTTAGACCGTCGCGCGTCGCACCGCTCTCGGCGAGTCCAATTTCGGTCTTTTCTGTCGCCTCTGGTCCGCCTGCAGAACGTTTCTGTTGTTTGGTCACGCGTGGATGGCGAGGAGTGTTGATGAATCGCGAGGAACGAGAAGGAAAGTTTGGAAATTGAAGGATGTTGAAAGTATAGGAAAAGAAGAAAGTGTTGAAAGTACAGAAAAAGAAGAAAATGTTGAAAATTTAGAAAAACAAGGAAATATTGAAAATATAGGAAAAGAAGAAAATGTTAAAAAATGCTGAAAAATGTTGAAGAGTATTGAGAACGTTGATCACTGCTGACGAATGTCGAACACTGTTGATAGATGGACTATGAGGTTGATGCGGAATATTGAGGTATGAGAATCTACAAGCATATCGAATTCTGGCCAATTGAGCTCTCTGACTCATTGAACTCCGACCAATTTTCTGATTTCACGCAGCTGCAACAATGGAAAAAATGAGATGGAAAGAGAAAGAAGGATAGAATTTTGTCGTGCGACGTGTCGGTCGGTTTATCGCGATGATCACAAGAGCTGAACGATTCCCCGGAGAGAGGGAATCATTCGATTTATGGGATATTGTGACCGTGGACAGTCCGCCGTATATAATTACGCCGAAATCGTAGTTAGACGCGCAGCTATACCACCGAAAGGGCGGAGGGCCCGAAAATTGATCACGTACCGTGGGCCAGGGCCACTCTGTTCGCGCTCTCTGTCATTATCGAGAATAAAAGTCACCGCTACTCCTCGCTGGAATTCGTTGCTCACCGGCGACAATCTACTCTCGGTCTTTCTACAAAACTGCCTGCGAGAATGCCAACAATCCTTTTCAAGTCATAGGAAAATAATAATCGGTTCCTCGCAATTGAAAACGATGATTTCGAGTTAGGTGGATTTATATATTCGGTTGTCCTGAAAATGCAAGATGAATAGTAGAATAGTTTTTTAAAGAATCTAATACCATTTTTAAAAAATTGTAAATCAGGTAAAATATTTGATTTTGAGTTTTTTAAATCAGATCTATTTGATTCACTTTTAAGTCAGTGTTTTAGCCGTCCACAGCCCCGAAGCGACTGCTTATCGAGCAGCACTCTCAGAATCGAATATGGCACATCTACCCGAGGATCGAGGAAGGGTCAAGGCTCTCGCCGATCATTCTACGCCGTCCTCGAAACGTCGAATTATTCGACGTGCCTCGGGAACCACGTATGTCCATACAAATATTATCGATTCTACACGCGGAGATCGCAACAGCATCAGATTGCTCGGCGCGCAGCGAACAGATGAGAAATTCCGTTGGTGAAAAATCGCGGCGTGTATACAAACACGAGCGATTCTACCCAGGAATTACGGTGATTGCAGGATATCGACGGTTCGTAGATCGCCGGGACTCTCGATCCCGAAGAAGCGTACGTACATGAACATACATTGGTCGACAAGATTATAAGATACCTCGAGAATCACTCGATTTAATATTAGTTCTATATCAAACAAAATTCTACGCTGAACAGTGCCATTTAATTGTAATCAATATCTTTGGTGACCGAACAAATAGACAAGAAATGTTCCATTCAAGTTCCATGTCTGGTACGGACAAATTTATGAAAAATTCATTCAATAACATTTCTGTCGACATACATTGTGATAAATAGTTCAACGTCTGAGCAAATATATTCTCGGAGTTCGATCGTTCACGACAAAGACATAATTTTTCATATCAAATAATGGCGTCTACACCTCATTCAATCAGTGAGGACAATGGTGGACAATGGACGGTTCGATTTCTCGCAAAACGCCGTTTAATCGAGCCGCAATATAAAGTGCTTGTCCCGACGATTCCGAGCTGTCTTCTAATATCGTCGAGCAGTGGTCGCTGGCCGCGTACTTGTCGTAAATTACGGTCGCGCGCGCGATAAAATCACCGAATAAAATTTATACGACGTTTACGGAGTCCGGGCCGGGGATTGGTGTCAGCCGGAATCGAACGAGACACCTCGTTGCGGAGAGAGGTCAGGCCCTGTTCACGGACCTCCCGTGGACACCGGACGGGGCCCGGGGATCGTTGCTCGTCGTAAAAGTCGTTTTACACGCTCGCAGGAAGGACAGGTGACCCGTGCGAGAGCCAAGTTGCCTGTTGCGTGGCTGTCCTGTTCCTGAAACGCTTCCAGGCTTTTAAGGGCAGCCGCTTTTAACGCTCGCTCGATCTTCAACTCGCAGAAATTCCCTTCGGTCCGTCTCTCGCTAAGAACCATCCCCTCGAGATCGCAGAGATGCCACGCTATATACAACTAACTATTTCTTGACACTCACCTTTGAACCTGCCTCACCTGGGACAGAACCCAGTCGCACATGTGCCGCGAAGATTTGTTCTTCTTTCTTCGAGAGACTCGGCATCGTACCGCGAACGGATCACGAGTTGGGGGACCGTGGAATGTGGCGCTGATTTGTATTCTGTATTATAATTATGTTGAAATAAATCTCGTACGAGATTTTGTAGATACAATGAAAAAAAAATCTGACGCTAATTGGTGGAGCAGTGTCCTTCCAGGATTCGATAGTAGGGGAAAGCTCTTGGGCTACAGTAATGACAAAAATGCAGAGGTTTGCCCTCCAATGGACTCCCAGGTAAATCAACAATTAGCAAAAACGAAGAAAGAATTGTTTCTTTAATACCTGTAGGTTTTCAGGAATACTTTCACCGATTTCTGCCGATCTCATCGAGCCAAGCACTCGTCCCCTCTCTCCTGTGTGTTCGGACGGCAACAAAAGATCCTAATTCATCTTGCAGCGGCATCCTCTAGAAGACCGTTTCCAATTACGCTCCCCAAGATCGAACAATAGCTCTCCCTCGAATGACACGAGTTTTCCTCAAGTTCTCCGCTTTATCCAATTACCCCGGTCTGTTTTCTTCTTAAACGTCCCCGCGGTAGTCGCAGCAGGTGAACGACGAGGCGATCGACAGGCCTGTCAGCCCCGGACAGGACAACTAGGTCTAGTTCTGCGATCACGACGACAGTTGTCCCGATTCCTGGCGAGCAAGAGGTCCTAGAAAGATAGAGGACGCGATGCGACAAGGAGATATCCTTTCTCCAAGGAGAGAAAGAGAGGAAGAACGTGGCCGCGGGCAATAATACCGATGCCTCGGCAATTACGTTCGTCTCGTGGCCATCTGCTCCTCCGGAAGACCCGATGACCACTCATCCTTCAACAGCCTTTCCTCCTCCATTCTCCAACCGGGGACTCCTACAGCTGTGGGGCGTCGTCCTGCGATTTTTACCAACCGCGAAAACGAGAAACGATCGTGATCGTGGTCTGCTCGTGTCCCCGGAATCTCGGACTAGCCAACGAGCCGATCAAATTGGCTGCATGGGGCTGACATTGCGGTCGGACACCGTGCGGTAACGGAAGACGCGAGATTAGGGTCGCTAGCTTCGTTTCCGCTAGCGTGCACTATAGGTATTTTACATTTTAACTCGTATTATGGTTTTCGGCCTTGAAAGAATTATCTATGCACTTCGAATACTTCAAATAATGCGAAAAGTTCGATAGTTCCTCTGGAAAAAATTGCTGAAGAGACGACATTCAAAACCAGAGTTCACACTTCCTCAGGAAAATGTAAATATTTTCATTGTTTTTGCTTTAAAAGAATAGTGTATACACTTCGAATATCCACGAATCTGTGTGCGAAATTTTACTGCGAAAAGTTTGATACTTCCTCTGGAAAAAATTGCTAAAGAGACGCCATTCGATGTCGGAATTCTCCCTTAAGGAAATCGTAAATAAAAGCGCTTTTGATTGTGTTCGCTTAAAAACAATTATATCTGCATCCCACACCGCCATTAATATCTGCGCAAAATGCTACCGCAGAAAGTGTAGTAGTTCGACCGGAAAAAGGTTCGTAAAAGTCGCGATAAAAATGGGATTGAAAGACAGTGTAGCCCGTTAATCGGCATCGACGTGCAAGGGTTGGGCAACGGTGAGCAGTTTCGTAGCTCATAAAGTCAGCGGCGGTTGTTGTCGGGCACGGCGCGTAAGTTGTCGTGGCGATGTTACGTACACGCTTAATATACCCGCGGCGAGCGTAGATCACGCGAGGCAGCCGACAAAGATGCCAGAAGTCCCGCGAAATCCAGCCAGCAATTAACCGCCCCCACCGGCGCTTTGTTTCCCGAGACCGACGACCAAAGGGTTTTCGTTTTCTTTCGCCTGGGATCCCTCCTCAAAGGATTTAAGGGACTTCACAGCGTAATTGCTCTTGTCATCCTTTCTTTCGGCCCTCTGGCGTGTTCCCTCTGAGCCTGCAACCCCGAGAAAGGTCTTCGATCTCGACGTGCATCGTGGTCGTGCAACCAGAAATTAATATGTACAACCTGCAATGCACTGTACCATTTTCTATAGTTTTACATAATATCTAAATCCGTGGACTACTATGGAAACCTTATCCTTCGAATTTGCTCTTCACTTTATCTCGCCTTTGAAAAATTGCTAAATCCATCATTTCTATTTAGACTATTCCTTTACGTTAACAACTTCCATTACTACGAAATTTTCTTTTATCAAAAATTCTTTGTGTAATTCAATCGAACAAGTCTAAAATAAGTCACTAAATGGAATAATTTTCTCCCTCTCACCGTCCAAGTGCCAAAGAAGACGATCAAAATCAAATGATTAATAAAGAGTGTTTCAACTTAAGAAGTTTGAACAGTGCGATATATCTCGGTTCGAAAATTCGCGAAGATCGAGGTGTTGGAAACGATCATGTTTCCCGCACACGATAGATCCCCGATCGAGGTAAGCTCGTCGTGTGATCCGAGGCGGATCGTCCCAGTTGGTCCAGCACGCGGAACACGGAAGCCGTTGGATCGCTCGATCGCGATCCCCGTGGATCCTCTTCGGTGCGGCGACGCTCCGGCTGACCCAGATCAGAGGAGCGTGACACAGAGGAGGAAGAAGAGGAGGAGAAGAGGGAGGAAGAGTGGTTGCGAAAAAAGGGAACAAGAAAAGGGAAAAGGAAAGGAGAGGGGGTGGGGGAAAAAAAGAGAAGCGGCTCGGCGCCGCGTGTGAAACCAGGAGCGCGACTCGACGCGTATGGAAATGCCGTGTGTCGGCTCTTATTGTATGGAAATGCGTGCGAGACGCAGCCAGTGTGACCAAACCGAACGTGCTGGATAGCCGGCCTCTGCTACTCGCAAGATGTCCCTGTCAGCGGAGCTCGTAAAATCGAGCGTACACCTTGTCGAGCATGCCGTTGTCCTGTCGATCCGCGAGACACCGAAGAAATTATCTCGCCTAACCGGCGACACACAGCTCGGTTAGGGGACTCTCGGGTTAGAGACTGTGCTCGCTCTCTTCCTGTCGCTTTCTTCGGGGAAAGCCGGATGGCTGGAGCGTGGCCGAGTTTGAATCACGATTGAGTACAAGTACACCAAGAACGAGGGACTCGCCTGTCGTCGAGTGTGCTCGACGCTGACAAAGTGTCGTGTCGATCGTGTTTGATCGTGTTCAGACTGCGTTCGGGAGAGGGTGGCATTCATGTTGGGATCTTGGGTGATAACGTGCGCGGGGACCGGAGGCGAATGGAGGTGGGTTGTTTGTAGTATGTCTTTATCGGTATGGTTATTTCCGTGTTCCGTAGATTAGGTAAACTAGAACGTAGTTTCTTACATTCCTAATTTCTAATGTCTTTTCTAGCCCCTTCTTAAGGGGATAGCAGACCCCTTTTGTAGGGCATTTATCAGTGTACTCAACCCTTGTGCAGAAAAAAATTTTTTTGTGGTAAGACTGATAAACATACATTTGTATCAGTCTAACGCTTCAATTTTACCATGATTGCTAATCTTTATATTTTTGCTGTTAGGATTCCACGTTGACAGTCTCCCTCGTCTAACTAGCTGAACTAAAATTGACTCTAGACTTGCTGTAGACTCTGCCTTCGTGAACGGAATCTGGGGAAATTGAATGGAATCAGAATCGACCACTTTTTGTGTTTAGAGCAGTCAAAAAAGTCTTTTTGTGAAAGAAAAATACATTGGAATATTCTAATCTCGTTAAATCATAACCTTCCTCTTTAGAACGAGCCCTCACCCAGCCCAAAACTCGCTCAAATAAGGACAAAAAACGGTCGATTTTAAACCCATGTTTCGGCCCACAATTTAGTAATTTTCTAGTAATGTCACGTGGGTACTCTATCCCCTGAATGCCTTCTCTAGCCCTTAGGGCCCACTAGCTGGCACTAGGCCTTTTCTCTAGGGCCTTCAAGTCCTTCTCTTCAGTTCCGCTAATGTCTTCTGTAGCCCTTCCCCTGTCTTCTGTCAAAAATTTGACCTCTCATTTCGTTGCAAAATTTACTGTAGAATTGTATCAGAAGTAAAAGGTTTACCTGTATTAAGTTGTGATAGCAATAGGTGTGCCAAATACATGGCCAGATTTCTATTTTAAGAACTCCGCCATCAATTTGCATATTGTACTTTCGATTTAGAATATTCCCACTGTCGATAAATTTCATATGACTCCTCCATTCACGCCCCGCATAATCAACAACTTAGTAACCTTTCCCGTCGGCCTTATTAACGGAGATTAATATTCAAACTTCGGGCTTTCCTATCGAGACAACCCGCAAACACGGTATTCCCACTCTCGCGGCAATAACTCTCGAGGACAGTTTTACGATTATAGAATTAGAAGGGACTTCATGAATAATTCATGTCGCATTGTACATTTATATGTCTCGTTACCGCCGTTCGCTCCCGAGGAGCTACCAAAACACGCTAATTAGCTCGCGCGAGATTCAGCTAATTAACAGGGGAACGGTGCTTGCTAATAAAATCATTAAAATCGTTCGAGATCAGCATCAATCATCGGTCCGGCCCGTTTCACCCAGCGTATTTCTCGATCGCTACTGCGAATCCATTTTTCATAGAAACGCTTCAAATCGATATCTATCGTACTGCCTTCTAAAAGATCCAAAATATTTCAAGTTAGACGAGTTAGTTCTCTCGAGGACGAGGTATTTACATCATAATTAGACTGCGGATCTTTATGCATTTATGAAGAAATTGATTAGGTGAAGAATATCGTAATGTTGTTTGTAATCTATCAAAATTATTAAGGGATAAAATCAATTTTTATTTTATTCCTACTGCCCACAATCAATGCAGAACATTTTTATTTTACATAAAGATCCACAGTCTAATTATCATTTACCTTTTATCTCTGAAATTGACTTGCACAAGTTTTACTTTGTATACGCAGCCTAGATTATTAATAATAAAGTAGTAATTAAAACAGCGATGTTACCTACACCAATTTTCTGCAACTCCGAAAGCTAATCTTGGAATGCAGAAGGTAACGTAATAAGAATGTAGATCGTGATTAAAATTCATCTAGCAGCTCATTACGATTGAGAGGAATCGGAAGATTGGATCGACTCGATACAAGAGTATCATTCGCTCAGGAATCGTGCGATTCGCCGTTGATTAATGCTCGGCTCCGCGTACACCTACTTCACGCGTATTAAACCTCTCGCCGCATATTAAACGTCCGCTTGTCCGCTCGCTTATCCGCGAGCGTCGAAGCGTAATCGGCGGAACGCGACAGACTGGCACCGCGGATCCTCGACATTGTTTCTCGAATGCCTGGACGACAGCAAGGAATCGGTTTACACGCCGATACTCCTGCGCGAAGGACTCGAGATTCTATTCAAAGCTGAAAAGTTATTTCTATAAAATAATTTCACCTAATTATCTAAACATTCAAACAAGTCTACAGTTTCGCGTTCATTTAACCAACTAATAAATGCATAAAAATAATAACGTCTCTTAATCAATTTCCAAACCGTATCAAGCAAATTTACTACGGTTCAGACCTAACCCTGATACCTTTCACAATGTCTTCGCCTCTTTGTCCTCGGGTCTTGAGAATGAAGATCGTAACTCCCGTCCGAAAACCGCCTTCGGACTTTCTTCCAGGTAAAGAAGGAAAGCAAGAAGGGCACCAGCTGACTAGAAGAGCATCGTGAAAGAGCTGCGCAGGGCGGTGCCCATGTCGCCCCATGATCCCTGTAGAAATTAGTTCCCGCGGTGTTCCCTGCGTCTCCCAGGTGACACCATGGACCCGGACCACCGTGCTCTCGAACCACGCAAGTCGAATTTTATTACCCTCCGCGCGTTTTACTTCGAAAGTCGGGGCTTTTATCGTGGAACCGCTAGAAACCTCACGACCTCGTTTACGTTCTCCTCCCTCGCCTCCTCTACGATCACGTCAATTTCCTAGCCGGATGAGAGGATACGACCACTGTGTATACGGGAATGCATAATGAATCAGATATCCGGAGGACTCGCAGAGTCCCCTTGCTACTTGCTCGCTGATGAGAATGGGACTTTCGATGAGAATGCTATCTTCCGAGTTACGATACTTGTTCACCGACACTTTATTTAACCAAGATCGAAAAAACTCACAACAGTGTTCAGTACTACGGGAGATCATGTCATGGAATTGGTCTAGGAAGCAGTCTAAATTTATTGAATTTGGGTTAACTAAGGTGTTTAATTAACACAAAGTTTATTCCACAATAGACGAAATAACAACTAGCACGCACGATAGTAGTGATTTGGTGGCTTATACTCGTAGGGCAGATAAGATCGTTTTGCTTACTCGCGTGTACTCGCAGAGGAGGTTACAACAGAATAGAATTCCAAGATTCGACAAGAGATCCGATGTCGTTTCGGATCATCGAGCATCCCCACGACATTCATAACCAAGAGCTCGTGGGGACGGAAAGGAGGTTCTTACTCAGTCTGTGCAACTGCAGTGAATATGTATTGTCTCAAACTATACTACTCTTTGACGCCTCCACCCATGAGGCACAGGAGTCGCTTTATAAGAATTTTCTTGTTTCCTGAACAATTCTAAACAATTGAAACTATTCGTCAATAATTTTAAAGGGTTGAAAGAGCCTTCGAATCATTATGTCATCAACGCACACCGCACAATGCGTTATCATTTGGCTGAATTTCGGGGGTGAAATTTTAGCGAAACAACGTCTGCAGTTCGCCGAGTGTCCACGGCCGTCAGAACTTGTAATAAAAGCGGCAACCTGGACGATCGCGAAGGAACCGGACGCACGTCGTTCACGGTTCCCGACAGAGGCGGGCCTGGTTTGCAAATATTCGCGAGACCGGTGACACGTTGACACGTGAAACCTGCCAGCCGAAGGTTTCCCGGGGGTTACGTTCGTGCATCTTTATTCGCCATTCGAGGGGCAGGGGAATGGGAATCGATAACGCAGACAACACACCCCCGGGCGCGATATTCGTGACCGAACGTCTTCGCGGGAGGAGTCGCGCGATTTCACGGCGACTTCCGTTAATTTTGTTCCGCGGCCGCGTTAGTTTCCTATTAACGATCACGAATGCAACACGGGTCGGCCGCCCGCCCCCTTTCCCCGCCCAACGAAACTCATTAAACGTCTGTCCGTTTGTCTCGGATGCACACACGCGGAACCACCACGACATATATCGCTCTTTCGCCATCCCCCTGTCCCCTTATCCTCTTGTGCCCGGTCTCTATTGCCCTCCGACTCTCGCCGCCACGATACGTATGCGAGTCCGCGGAAGTTGTAAACGAATTAACGACGTGTCGTAGACCGCCGACCGGCTCGTCGGATATTATTCTCATCGCCCGGAACAATTACTTTTCTCCCACGGAATCCCGGAGACGGTTCGTGCCGATCAAAACTGAAACTTTTCTGATGTCGCGCGACGGCTCCCCGTCGTTCCTCTTCCGATTTATACACGGCTCTCCGCGATCGATCGTGGAACATTCGCTCGGTGTGTCTGTGCGTGTGTCCGTACTGTGAAACGGCACAATCAGGAATGAAATCGTAGCAACGAAACCAGCGGTACCTGTTCAGTCTAACAGAAGCGCGAAAGACTCCACTGTCACATTGCGATAGCTAGTTAACTATTGATTCAGGACATACGAAGGTGAATACATTGTTAATTTGACACTTCTCAACCCTCAGTTTGGTGGAAATTCTTGTAAAAAAGATATCTCAAAATTAACTTTGAACTTCAACTTCAAGGTCAACAGGTCGACGATATTTGTATTGTTTTTGACCTTGAAATTACATCAGATCATTTACACCTTGTATATGAACACGCTGATGATGTAAATGCATTTTTTCTGGTATTTCAATAATATTAATTTGTTTGAATCATTTTGACAGAATGAGTAACATTCGGTTTAAAAGCGTTTGCACGCGTAGGATATTTTAGCAGATTGTATCCCGCGGTCGTTGAAAGGTTCCAGTAGCATGATCGAGCTCGACGTTCGATTAAAAATAAACGCGGACGGTTGAGCGGCGCGTGTCGTAGGTGGCCGCACTTCTGTGCCCACCTCAGAACCGGAAGTCTATATTAACGGGGGAAGTCCCGGCGTATCCTTGGGACGAGAGACGAGCGATTATCGATAAATGACAGAAACCACAGGTCGCCTGGCGTCATAGCCGCGTCAGCATGGCCGGAATTGCCATATGTCGATCGAGTGCTCGACCACACCGAATCGTTTCCTTATATTCGATATTCCATTCTCGTTCGCGAGTGCCGTGTATTTCACCTAAGTTAGCAGAATATTTTAATGTACAGGATGTCACGAAATTATATGTCACGGCCACCGTAGCTTGATTATACATATACGATTTTTTGGAAATTGACATTAAAAACTTCCCGCAAAATTGACCTTAACCTGGAACATCAAAGTAAAAAAACAACATTTTTTGCCAAAATCTGCCAAATCTGGAGTCGGTAAAATGTTGTCGATGAACCCGTGTCGGTGATTTCCATGGGACCCAAAATAGATTAGTTTCTCGCGAAGAACGAAATCAAAGAATTTCGAAACTATGCTGACAAAATTTGAGAATCGTCTCGAAGGGAATTTAACGCAAGATGAAAATTGACTAGATTATCATGAAAAATGTGAAGAAATCGGGATTTTTTGGTATCCAAAAAGATTCTCATTAAAACTACGATATTAGACATATTAATAGGAGAATTCTTATAACCGAAGGGACTCTGAGAACCCAAAATTTATTCCAGGAAAATTGTCGAAAAAGATTGGTATTCGAACAATTTTTCATAGACACCGAAAAACAATTCGATGATTTCCATGGTCCGTCCCCGCCTCCGACGACCGTAAAACAGCCTCGACTGGAAAGATGACACGTGGCCAGTGTAATCGCTAGCTACCAGAGTATTATGTACTTCCGTGGCATGGCTGGCCGACTCTGGAACACTTCACGGTGTTTATCTATCCTCGGCTATATCGATCGTCCCCGTAGCAGGTGCTCTAGGACTCCTCCTTGCGACTCGGTCGCGGTCCCATGGCTCTAAAATGTAATTTGTGCTCCGGGACACCGGACAGATGTTACAACGGAGGTTAATTGCTACCCTCGAAGATGAAATTTCGAAGGAAACATCTTCATTTCGGGAACCGACGATGACTGTTCCCGCTAATGCTTCTTCTGGTTCTCGGTTTCTGCTAATGCCACCTTAAATGACTGAGAATTGACACTATGGGCACACCAGATGTGTCGGGGAACCTGTTCTTCAGCTTGAACCTGTTCTCGAGACTTTATTTTTGTATTGATTGTGAGGTACTGCTGCTTTCTGGGAGGCACTTTTGCTTTGGGAAATTCATTATTATAATTATTTAATTTTTTCAAGCAAATTTATTTTTGAGATTGAACCTGTTTTACAACCTCTATTTTTCTTACAGTCGAATATGGCACAATTTAATATAAGGAAAAAGTGGTTTTTTATTTTTATTTGATTGTTACTAAGAAAAGACACTGGTAGAAGCAACGCTGCCTTATTAGAGCAGAAATGAACGCGTCTCGATGTTAAACAATTCCATGCAGAGGAGTTTCGAGGATTGTTCGTTTTCGGAAAAGCGAGCGTGTACGGTTAGAAATACTGGGAGACGTGGGCGTACGTTGAGTTTCGGAGAACAAAGGCCCGGCTAAATAATTCTCGGCGACTCGTCGTCGTGGCGCTGTCAGTTGTTAAGAACGACGTGCCGGGGCGGGTGCTTTTCATTTCGAGTCGACTTTAATACTCGTGTCGCACGCGAAAATGTTGTGGCGAGGAAATTAAGGACCTCTCGAGGCTGTCACGGCAGAAAAAGAGGAGAACGCGACCGTGGAACACGCTGTCCTACCCTCGTTTTCGGAGCCCCGGGGAACGATCCTCTCGTGCACAGGCTCCGCGACCTCATCCCCTGCATAATTCCGTTGAATCAACACGAAACGACAAACCGACCGACTGAAATGCGTCAGAAACTGATAGACACGCTCCATTTTGCTGCTGGGAAATCGCACAGTGAGACGAGACGATCTGACAGCGATCGAAAATCGATTTTCATAATTAAATTATCAGTCGGAACGAAGGTTCGTAGCGTTTTTAATTGAAAAATCAAAGATAAAATTCAATAACATATTTTCTTTTTTCGTTTCGCCATTTTTGAGTCAACTTATATTGTTGAATAAACCTATAAATTTCATCTTCCAATTTTTATTTGAAAACGCTACGAAGTTTCTTTCCAAAATAAATTAATACAACTTAACAGAAAATTAATTGTATTGTTCATTCATGGACAAATGGGATAAGATGTTAATAGCATCATTAACAATATATTCTTAATAGTGTTTAATATTTCCACAAATATGTTTCTGATGTCTCAGAAATTGAAGATTTAAGTATCTAGAAACGACAATAAGAAGTCCTATTGCAATGAAGGTCCAATCCAGCAACAGGAAATCCATCAACTTGAAAATCCCTTCCCTCAGGAGAAACAAACAAAAATCAATAAAAATCACTGGCGAAGTAGAGCTCCATCAAACAAAATCTCTGCATCCTCGAACATCCTGCTACGTTCAACAAACATCCTCTGCACCCACACAACAACACATAAATCCATCTGGAGCTCAGCCATCCGTCAATCGGTTGAGCTAAGTCTTTTCCCAGCGATGGCCGCCGCGTAGGGTAGCTACCCCCGTGTCCTCAAAATCTGTCCATTTTGAATCACCCGTCCGATCCCGATATTGGACATAACGCCATAACCTCTAGGAGGTGGCTAAAGAGAGGGGGTTGTTCGCCCTAATGAAACAGAGCTGAGCTCCCACTCAACTAACTTTCTCTCTTTCTCTCTTTCCTCTCTCTGCTTTCCCATGCGAAATAAAATATCGCTAATCACTCGTGGGGGGTTGTAAGTACCTCGTGCATCTGTGTACCCTATGTCCCCTCCCCCATGGTGGCCCATAGGGTGTACACGAGAAACCCACCCCCTTTCGGTCGAGAGTCGCGGGACGATGGCGACTATGGCGAGACAATGGGATGCTGTTCCGGATTATTATTTCTATGAGAGGCGGGGGATGTAATTAAGCGACGCGGACATTGGACCCCAGTGCTCGCAACGTTGAAATATTTCGAAGGGAGACAAGGGGGTGGAAAATTTGTAATTGTTCTTGGCCGGCTTCGCAAACATTGGGAGAAACCACCCCTCGTGTGAAAGTAGAGGGGAGACGCTTTTTCGGATTCGTTGCGAATCGTTTGTTGTTGTTAGCAACCTTTCGGGGGCGAGAATATTTTCTGTGAAGCTTTCAAGTGAATTCAAAGTGCGATGTATATGTGAGAAACAACATTGAACGAATGAGTATATTTTTTAATTAACATTACTACTACCGGGCAAGTTATCGACGTGTGCGATGGTAATAATAATTTTAATTGCACGAAGAGATTTTTTCAATTATTTCCTGTGGAAGAGTCTTTGTAAATTTGCCAATATTAAGCTTCAGAAAAATCCGACGAAATTCTAAAGAACTTGTAGTTTCTAATTCGAGGGAAAAAATTTTGAAAAATTCCAAATTGTCGGAATCTCAGAGAAAGTACTAAAAGTTATACGTTTATATCTTTTCTATGCAGTTTTGTAACATGCCTGGTAGAAATACGAGCGGAAGATCGTCGTGCGACGATCAAGAGAGACAATAGGCGAGGCTAATTGGAAAACTGACGAGAGCAGCGGCGAAATTCCCGGGGAATCGGTCACGCCATGGAATCAGGGTACACCATAGAGAACGGAACCTGCCCGGAGCACAATGCACACCATAGGAGAGCAAAGCGTACGTACGGGTAGAAGCCATACGGTCCTGCCGCGTCGACTGTCGCGGGGCGAGCCAGAAGAAAAGGGACACGAAAAAAGACAGAGACCTCGTCTCGCGCAGAGCTATGATGGCCGCTTTCCTGTCGACCCTATAAAAAATTCAGTTTTCAAACGGCCGGCCCCGGGACACAACCCTTTGTGCAGGACAGAAGGGTGCCCCTTCAGACGAGAGGGCACGCACAATACGCTGGGCGTGTGTCTCTTGGTGTGTGCCCTATTTACACAGCGACAGCCTCCGACTATGAGACACCGAACTCTTTCTCTCTTTCTCTGTCTTTCTCTGTTTTTCTCTCACCCCCTTTCGTCGTCAGCCCCTCGAATATTGGCAAGCCCACGGTGCATTGTGGGACCCCTCGAGCGATCCCAGCCAATCGGGCCACCGCATGACGATTTTATTATGAAAAAGCGAAACGTTAGGGTGGATCGAACCCCTTCGCGAAGGGTGAGCGACACGAAGAGAGCCGATAAAGAGCGAAAGAGAGAGAGAGACTGAGTGGAACTGGAACGTTGCGTGTCCCGAATGTTTACCGTCCCTGCTAAATGCTCGGAAGGGGCAAAGAAGCTGTTCGGGGAGGGGGGCAGAAACTCGAAAATGAGCGGATCCTGTCAACGTTGGGGCATGATTGATTTTTTCCCCTGGACGGAATTGCAATTTCTCTGCGACAGGGTCCGTGCGAAAACGACTCGTTTCTAAGCTTCGTTGCGCGAATCGAAGAACGAAATGCGCGTATTTTGCGAAAGGAATTTCCACAGCTCCCGAAGGGAGTCCCTCGGAAGCCCTCACTGCCAACACACCTACTGGCGGGGGTATCGGTGGCAGAAACAAAGCGCAGCGAAAAAGGCATCGTTCTCTCCGGCTACAATTCGCCCCGCGTTTGTTCAATTCATTTCCTCGACGACCCTCGGGTCAGCCCGACGTGGCGGTTCATTTACAATTAACTCGTTAATTTCATTCCACGAGGCAACGAACAGGGCACACAGAAGCAACCCCCTCTGTATGCACATCTATAGTACACTCGTGTCTGTATGTGTCAGTGTATGCGCAGACGGTTTGTCCACGCGATTGGAGGAAATGAACGGGCAAAGGAGGGCTGAGGGGGTGGGTATCGCGTTACGCCGCGTGTCACCGTAGTTTGCCCACGGGTTCTCCGAGAGAGTTTCTCGGCCCTCGATTGGTGGATTCCCCGTGGAAGCCAGGTGCGCCGGGTTCCCCTGTGCCCCGTGACGTCATTAATCCACCCATTGCGTTCCTTTTTTCCGGGGCGGGGAGAGGGAGAGAGGGAGAGAGGGAGTCGGGCATTGTGCAACGGGCGGGGGATGCTACGCAGCTGCTAACAAGGACGGGTTTTTCGAGACACTGGCAGACAAACACACACACAGAGCCACCGCCATCGGCATAGCGTTTGTTGTCCGCTCACGATGATTCCGCGGCAACAGAAATGGCGGACCCGTAGCCCTTGATGCTGATCTGTCCCTGCCCTTCGCGTTTCTCTTTCGGTTTACCCCGATGGAAACGCCGTTTTATATTTTCTTCTAGCTGGTTGTGAACGAACACTGCATTTTCACCCATCGTATCAACGTCGTCGCACAGTTAATCAACTTCTAGCGATTAAATCGAATAAATAGTTGTTACTGGATTTTATACATGCATAACGAACATTGGAACGTACAATTTTAAACATTGGACACATTTGTAAAATTCATCAATCTACTAGTTTTATTTAATATATAAAAGAAAGTTTTATTTATGTTATTTTAAAATTTGCTAAATGGTATCCATTCTTTCATACCGTATGATATTATCCGCCAAAACTAATTAATTCGTATACTACACAGTGATCTTCAACTTCAACAGTGTTACAACGAGCGAAAGCGTCCGAAATCCGACGGAAGTCATCGGTCGTGAAAAATCACCACCATCCCCAGACTTTCCGAAGCAAGAACCACGAAACAGAATTAACCAACGGTTACCCAAATACCGAGATTAACTCTCGCTTCGAAGCAAACTGTTTAAAGAATCATTTCGGATTCCGGGGAAGGCCAGGTATCATAACTCGCGTCGTAACAGTGTTCCGTCCGACTGTGCCGTGGCCCTGGAGGATCTATCAAACAATCGAGGGGGTTAATTCCCAGGAATCCCGGCAGCAGAAGCTCTAATCTTGCCGGCAGTCTTCAGAGAAGCGTCTGCAGAGAAGGGACAGTTCGGGAATTATCGAGAGAAGGGACCGACAGTCGCAACAGTAACCACACGGGGAAAAAACCGGTGGAAAAAATCTAGCGGCTCCCGAAGAATTCGAGAAAAGTGTCCCGGGACTAGGAGAGGGGAGAAAAGCACATCCCGGCGCTGTTTGATCTACGCCCCCGGGACGTTTTATTGTCTTATTGCGTCGTCTCGCGAACCCTCGGCTCCCCATTCACCGACTCCACGACACGTTTATGAATTTATAGCAGGCTTTGTGGCGGTGGCCGGTAATCCAACGGACTGGCTACCTACCGTTTATTGGGCCCTTTGTTATTAGCCACCCTTTAGAACTGCGGGGGAGGTAGAGGGCAGAGGAGAACGCTTTCCGCGTTGCGCTACCCTGAAAAGACGCAACCTTTCCTATTTCTCGCTCACTCTTTCTCGGTCTCGTCTCTCTGCCTTCGTAATTAAGACGCGCATCCTTTGCCCCCGGAGAAAATCTTTAGAAACTTTTCAGCCGAAAAGATGGATGCAGGATGGGGAAAGGGTTACGCCGCTCGCTGATGATGCATAAATTAGGTACGCTAATGGCCGGGGCCAGATCGAGACTGAGAAAAGACCGGGGAAAATATTAATGCGTCGGCTTTCTTACCCCGGCTTCCTCCTTTTAAACTTTTCCTTTTCGGGTCTGTACATTGGAGATTGAGGAATTTAGAGGATCCTCGTAATTGTGTAGGTATATGGGATTATGGGGAATTTGGAGGAAGGGGTTATGTGGTTTCAGGTTATTTGTATTGTCGTTTTTGTGGCGTGCGTCGTGTTCAAAGAATTTAAGGTTGCTGTTGCATTATACTCAGCTGGTTAAAATTATTGAGAAAGGAAACAAATGGCAGTGTTGCTTCTGCAGCTCGAAATAAATAGAAGAGAACCTTTAATTTTCACAAAAATCTGCAACGATTCCTCTAAGAAGCTTCATTGCAATTTTCTGAGAAAATTTTTAAATTATGTACATATATAATTGGCACAAATGCGCG
Source organism: Lasioglossum villosulum (assembly GCA_963971365.1). Classification (NCBI taxonomy): domain Eukaryota; kingdom Metazoa; phylum Arthropoda; class Insecta; order Hymenoptera; family Halictidae; genus Lasioglossum; species Lasioglossum villosulum. Next base: position 5,296,595 of record OZ020497.1, on the reverse strand, counting down.
GAACGTTTTTTATAAATTTTCATTACAGACCCACATAAAAAAGTTGTGAAAAGGACAACCTCCAGCGTGTTTCCAAACTTTCTGTAACTTCTCAAAAAAAATCTAAGATTCGATAGTATGTGCTACTAAAATGCATTAAAAAAATTTCTAAACGAACCTGTGCTGGGTTCCAAGCATAATGCGGCACATAATAATGGTAAAAAAAGTGGCCTAGTTACGAGATGAAACGCATTCGTTCCGTGCAAACATCGTTCCATTGAATCTAATCGGAATCGAGCCTTGTCCGAGATCGCTCCATTCACTGGATTCAGCTGGCAAGGGCGATCGATAAAGATCGAAGATCATGGCACCCCTAATGACTCCTCGGCTACGGGTTCTTGATTAGCGTGAAACGTCGGCCGTGAATGGCCGGCAACGATCGAGGAGAGCGAGTGCCTACTCGAGGCGAAGCGCGTCGAGTCGCGGGCGGGGGTGTTGTTTGGATGATGATCGACCCTGAATTGCAGCAACGGGCTCCGGAGAGACCTAGAAAGAGAGCAAGAGAGAGAGAAGCACGCGGAATTATTGCTCTGTGAGCAATGCCTTCCCGCGAAGACCTTCCTCTCCAGGCTGATCGTACTCGAGCGTACGTGACCTCGTAGGACAATGGCTACCAGACTTGAATCCTGCCGCAGGATCGCCTCAAACGAGATATTTGCTCGTCCTTCGGGCCCTCGGCTTCGACCTATTCAATTTCCTTAAGACTTCTATTTGCTCTCGCTGCCGGGAAAGTATAATTGCGACGGCGCTTGCCGACTGTGCGCTATGATCGCTGCGAGCAATGTAATGTTGGATACCGGGGACGCAAAAATTATCTTCTATTCTCCATGCTGTCAAATTTATGTAATACAATAGAGAAGCAAGTACTACCCTCCCTATACTATTACATTTTTCTAAGTGTACAAGATATTTCAGCGCTAATGTTCATTTGTAATTTCTTAAAAAACGTAAAATTAGGATCTAGCGTTCACCATTTATACTTACTTTTCTTTATATTATGTTACATGCCTCATTAGTTTTCTGAAAAATATTATACTGTATGTTATATGTATGTTATAATGCATGCTATATTAACCAAACAAATAAAGTTTGAATTTCCGATTAAATAACACCGAACACGACACAATTAAACATTTGTTTACATTAGAAACGGTGCGAAAATTCGGATTATCGAGGTTCCACTATATCGTGATTTAAACAATAGTTTCATAAAAGAGCCTGGTGTGTGAACAGTATTTTAAGGGTGTTTTGCCAGCGGCCAAAAGAGTATGTTCGCCCGAAACGAATAGGTGTCCATGTTTCGTGAAGCATCCGGTACAAGCTGGACGAACAACCAGCCAGTTTATTGCAATAGTAGCGGTCTGCGGTAATGAAGAATGCCAGCTATTTAATCGTTTCGCAGGATGAATTGGGGTCGCTTCCGGTAAATATTTATGGTATGGAATTCGTTACGGTGGACCTGGCTGGAATTTATTTTCTGCTAAACTTGGGTAGCTGCTTCGTCGAACATCGTGGATTTTGGCTATGTGATCGACTGGAACCGTCCGCTTTTTGATCTCGTACAATGATTCCGGATTCGACAAATCGCTGGTATAACTAGTTTGGTTTGGCTGTTTTAACACGTAAAAATGTTGTATCAAATATTTGTACACGATCTAGGCAAATTACTTTGAGTGGGCGTGGCTTCAATGCTCTAAAAATGTAGGTACACATTCAAGATTCCATATCTTCATCGCTCCCCACACAAAGAATGTCTTATAATCTCAACACCCTACATTCTCTATCCCCTAAATATCTAGGGGTAATCATCTATCCATTCTAGTTTCTTGGCACGAATTCCAATTCTCCTAAAATCTCTGCGCAAATAACTTCAAGTAGGCGTGGCTCTAGAGCTCCGAACTCAATCGGAGCCACCCAGCGCTCTAGAGATCAGTCTCTTTTCACGATGTAGCCCCGTAAGAGCACAAAAACCCTCAACCAGACAGAAACAAAAATTAACTTTTAATAAATCGTATAACAAATAATAAATTGTAAAATACAATCATTAAATACTCTCTTCGCAACACGTGCAGACAATTTTCCCTTTCAATCAGTCCCTTTTCACGATGTAGCCCCGTAAGAGCACAAAAACCCTCAACCAGACAGAAACAAAAATTAACTTTTAATAAATCGTATAACAATAAATTGTAAAATACAATCATTAAATACTCTTCGCAACACATGCAGACAAATTTCATTTTGCAGAAAGATCTGTGCTCATGACTGGACTGCGGATTTTTCTGCAGAATAAAAATAGCCGTGGAACAAACGTAGCCTAATCAGAACCGAGTCGCGCATAGTAGCAGCCGGTAATTCGCCTGATCGCAAGTGTAGAACGCACATCGTGATCGCAATTTCTCGAACAGTAGAGCCTGATCGGCGGATGATGATACTAGTCGGTGCGTCACGTCCGATGTCGTGAACCATGGGGATGGAAAACCATTTCCAATGGTGGGTCCCGGTCCAATCAGAGTGAGAACGAAACGTATCCGATCCCGCGAACGGAGAAAGGGTTACACGGTGTACATACATACGTAGAACGAACGGAACGGCGCACAACCGGGGCCCGGTCCTTATATCTGCGTCCCTCTGGCCCGTAATTACCGGGATCGGCCTTCACCGCGGCAATTTGTCAAGGCTGTAATAATCCCGGCGGACCTATGGCATTGTATACATATCGGCGGATGCCTCCCACCGTTGCAGATAACATCAGCTGCAGCGGACCGGTCCCGGACCGGACCCGGTCTTCGGCACCGTCGTATGAGAACCGTCCATTTCGAGTCACCCGGGCACCATCATCGACTCGGTTTTGACGCCCGCATCAAATTAAAGCCAATCCACGCTGCGATAACACCATGCATCCATCACGGAGTTGTACAAACTCGAGGAAACACCGGTTTATCGGCACCCTGTTGAAAATAACCAAGCAATATTTGCTACTTAAAAACGGATACAGCCGGGTAAAATCAAATTAATTTAACAAGCATCGAGAAAAAGTATGTGTCCAGTTCTATTCTTCGATCTCGACCGAGAGGGTACTTATGATGTGAATTGTAAAAGAATTATTTTTTTTTAATTCTGTAATACGCGTAGAGCAGATGTCGAATACTCGGGTACATGCATTGTAATTGATTTGGATTTTTATGTTGAAAATCCTGGTTGTGCAGAATCTAGCAATCCAGAAAAACTGGACAAATCCAGAATTCACCATTGAAGTATTGTCCATGAATTTTTTACGATTCTACTGTGTGGCCAAACAATGTTCACTGTTTAACAGTTTCCGAAAATCACTGGTACACAATTTTTGTTTCTCTAAGAAAGGCCAGTGTGAAAGGATCTAGTAAACATCGTTGCACATATCATAGCACTTCCCACAGTCAAACGTGTGAGCTTGGACGCACCCTAAACGCAGAGCACAGTCTCTATGTATAGTGATCAGCAATTACGTCGGATCCCCTGTGAACCGCTTCAGCTATTCCGAACTTGTAACGAACCGTCCAATCACACGAAACGCTCGAGAATCACCTGGACGAGAGGTAGGATACCCACAACCATATTCTACCCCTTCAACTCTTCCAGGTGATCATGGAGCAACTCTTGCAAGGAGTGCTTCAAACGTGCTCCCTCCCTTCCAGCCTGATTTCAATGAAATATAGCACTGTGATGGGTACTATATCTATAATAAATGTTTCAATAATTATAGTTTCAGATGACAGATAAAAATATATCTACTGGCGTAGATCACCCCATTATTGAAATCATAGTGCTTTGTCTGAAGCTGTTTATTAGATCCAATGGGAAAGTCCTAACCTACCGGAAGTCCAACAGAGATTTTTTTCAGGAGATGCTGTTATATTAAATTAGGTTGACCCTAAAAAATACGAATAAAATGACGATACTTTATCGTTAAATGAATTTCCAGATCTGAAGCTTCAATATTTGTATTTTTTTAAAATTAGAAAAGTTCTTTTGTCAATTCTGTATGTATAACTAGACAAAAAAGTCGAAGAGTGGCAGAATTCTCAACAAAGACAGGAAAAAATACTTACATATGCATAACGTATGCGGAAGTGTCATAATTTTTTCAATTTCCGGGCTCGCGGTAAATTCTTTGCGAGACAGTTTCCCTGGCAGGGAGGGACGCCGCGTCGGAGGAACGAGTCGTCGAAAAGAGAAGATAGAGGCTAGTCTCGGATGTGCAACGTGACTTGCCAACAACTCTGCCTCGCCCCTTCTTCTTCTTCTTCCTCTTGTTCCTCTCCCAGGGGCTTTTTTTCACTATGAAAACCTCCGGTCGGATCTCGGTTAATGGTGGATGGCAGTTGCAGGGGCCAGGACGTCAGGCTGGCGCAACGGAGTGCGAGCATCCACCTATCTTGATGAGATCTTGTTTTCCGTGGGATCCCCCGCGGCGTGCCGCGATTCGTTCCTCGTGTTCCCGTTCCCGTTCCCGTTCCATCGCCCGGAAAATCACTGACATGGACCCCGACACGTTCGCGTGTGTGCCAGTCGAACATTTGCTAGTGGACACACGCCTCCAACCGGGTGCGGAAGGTCGTCGAACCATACTGGGTCACAGAAACATGAAAAGTATCACAGAATTTACGTTTCTATTCTATATACACTATTAACCCGCCTCACAGACTGGTATTTGGCCGATCTAGCTGACCAAAATTTTTTAGTATTTAAATTTTATAGTTTTTTCATAGTTTTATTAAACTATGCATACATTAATTTAAAAAAAACCATTTATACGGTATGAACAATGAAGTTGGTTCGAGGGACTACCTGGCTCTCCCAATAACATGTTTTATTTTATCTGGGGGTAGTTGTAGGAAATTTACTATTTGCCAGCTAGATTGGTCAAATGCCAATCTGTGCGCCGTTTGCAGCTGGGTCGTTTATACCCGGTGTGAAAATTCCGGTAGGTAAGGTTTTAAAGTAGAAACTTCTAAATTCCATAGTCCTAGTAATATTCCATAATCCAATAAATCCATAGTTCCATGATCCTCCAATATTTCAGAAATTTGTAGATCTTTTTAAAATCTAGATTGCAGACGGAGGATTCATTATAAATGGATTTATCATACGAGTTTTTAAAAATTGCAATCACACAAATCCTAACAAATCAAACATTCTCCGAGTAAGAATCGTCTAGTTTCGTGGAAAGGAAGCTCCCCTAAACGAATGAACACCGAATTAGGGAAACGCTATAGGGTCCTCGGTGTAAGGGACTGAAAGGAGTCGATGATGGCTCGCTAACGATTAATTACCCCGCCGTTTGCCGGTAGTCGCAGAAAATCGCTCGTCCGGAGTAAACGGACCGGTTTTTTTCCCTTCCATCCCTTATATATCCCGGGTCGCTTCCCTTCCGGTGGATGTTTGCAGGAAGTCCTGGAGGTTCAACCCTAAAACATCGGCCGACGGTCGAAAGGGGGAAAAAATGTTATGGGAGGGAAAGAGAGTTTACTGCGTCCTAATTGGAATGACAGAGACGTCAATGGCGGCGACGGTCAAAAGAGGACCATAAACGTTGGTTACGGGTGTAAACTACGGATTTTAGTGTCACCGGGGTTTCCCGGGGATCCCATAAGACCGTCTGTTTATGGGCTTGTGCAACCGCCCTCGTAAACTAAAGTGCGTATTAACAAATGGAACGATTACACGGTTTTCGGGACGCGACGACCTCACCGGACGCTTCCCACGTTGGCATAATTCTGACAAGATGGCTACCACTTGGCGAGGCATCATCCGTCAACGCTACGATTGAGGGATGGTTTTTTAATCCGTATTTGTTGAGTTGGAACTAGCAAAGGTTTCAATAATTATAAACCTTAGTTATTCACCGCTAAAGATTGCTATACCATTATTTAAAATACTGCTTACATTATTAAATATGTTAGTATCTAATCAGTTACTAAACATTGAATTATTGTAAGAGGTATCATATCGATTACATATCTATAGAATGGAAAAATCATATAGAATTAAATAATTCTACAGAGCTAGTGCTAAGGGTTAATAAGGTAGAGTACAGACTCATTATCGCATCATTTATGACAGTAGAAAGAACAAAATTGAGTGAATAAAAAGTTCTAATCTAGAAAAGATATGAAGATTTATCTTTTTAATTAAGATTAAAAATTACTAGTAACACAGCTTCCCAAGTGACTCACAATTTCCCCCGAACGAATAGCCAAGTCCTCACAAATCCACCGTCGTCCAACAATCCCAGCCACCGGTAACAAGAAAACCCGAAGGTATTGCTATCAACGTACACGTCTCGCCAAGTAGTACCTGACCGTGCAATCAACAACACGGAGCATTGTCTACGCGGGTGTCAGCTAATTGACACAGATATCTACGAACGGTAGCCGTCGAGCCCGGAGCCAGTCAATTTCACTTGGCCGAGCGATTCGCGCTATTGCTCCGGTTTATTTGCAGCTGATTAGCCTCTCGCGTCGGCTGTTTTGTTCCCCTCCTCGTTGTTTATCCTTTTCGCGTTCGACCTTCTGATCGGCACATTCACTCCCACAGACACACAGGCATATGCACTCACCCGTACTCACCTCCATAAACACAGAGAAGCACAAATACATACAGTGGGTGTACAAAATGTTCGTACACTTTTTCAAATGGAATAACTTTCTTTATAATAAGGGTCCTAGTAAAAAATTAAAAGAAATGTTTTTTGTATTTTTGCATGCAACCTTGTAAATTGTAATTTTTGGAAAATCTTTTTGAACATCATTTAGTAAATCAATGCTTCTAATCGATGATAAAAAAATCAGGCCGTTTGGTACAATTATAAATAGTTATTCTATTTTAAAAGCTGTACGAGCACTTTGTACACTCACTGTACACTCTCGCGCATTCAATTCCGCGGACACAAATGCAAACACACACATACACACGATCTCCATCACATTCATTCTCCCACACTTACTTCGATATAAATGTATACAAAAAGACACAACCACGTACACTGTCTCAGATTCACTTCTACGACACAATTGTATTCTCTCACATCCACATCTATGAACACACAGTCAAACTTGGAAACAAGTCCACACTCTCTCGACTAACATCCATAGAAACATACACAAATACACAGACGCTGGTCCGATGCCACATTCGCATCCTCAGGGTGACACAAACACGTGTAATCACAAGTCGCTTCTGCAGAAACAGAGCGACACACACGGAGAAACACAAACATATGCACACTGCGACGTGCGCTCTCCGAATCGCAGACAATTACAGAAACAAAATCGAACGACTCTCTAACACATAGCCGAATGATCTCTCTCATATTTACATCCGCAGAAATGCACACAGCCATACGATCTCTCCCACAGAACAAGCACAGAGACAAACATTCGCACTCTCTCGCATTCGTTCTCCTCCGCAGACAATTACAGAAACAATAGACACAAGCAAAAATAAACGTAGTCTCTCGCATTCTACACAGCCTCCGCATACACGGACATACTCTCCGACTTTCTGTACAGCCTCTACCCACATACAGGCGTTGAATCACATACACAGAGTCACAATACTGACGTAACCGGCCCGCACCACGGTCCAATTGTTCTCCGGCGATTCGCAGTCAATTACGCGGCGGTGCGTGCACGTGATATATTAATAAGTGGAATATAAATACCCCGTTGTCCGCTAGTGCACGCGCTTGACGTTGGTATATAAATAGTCCGCGATCCTGGAATACTAATCAGACACCGTGTACTTTACATAGCGCGAGCGCGCGCGCACGCGCTCGCAGATCGCCGCCTGTACAATGTGCGATTTCGCGAGATTAACCACGATAATTAAGTTCATTAGAATGGCTCGATGAGCGATCGCTAGTTACCTCCGACTCCTTTTGCTGTTGATGTTACTGCCCCCTTCTCTCCCTTGGTTTTAATTAATCCGCTAATAAACGGAGTTATTGTTGGCATTGCTGTCGTTACCGTCGCGGAAATCCCATCTCCTATTTTTTTCTCTCCTTCCTGCGATGAGACCACTCATGCTCGTAGGAGTGGGGGAGAAAAAATGAGCGAACAACGAGACTGGGAAATAACGATGGAAATCGAACAACTCGAAGCAGAGAGGCTAGACGGAAGCGACTTATGGTACTTGAGCTCTTCCCGCGTTACAGAGTTACGACGCGTTGCTGTTCTCTTTTTTTTTTATTAGCCCCGCATATTTCATGGCGGCGATCTATTGTTTATCGCGCGCAACTTTTCATCCGCTGCTGCGATTTCTTGGTTAATTGACGAGGCACGCAGGATGTTATTCTTCTCTTTGCAAGCTCATTCTCATTTGTATCGTTGCATGCCACGAAAGTATAGTTTATTTGTTGTTGATCGTTTTCGGAATGAGGAACACTTCGGATGTCCGTTGAAATTAGTGTTCGTATATTGTCATTCAATTTTCGGAATTTTAACACGAAGTTGCAGTTCGTTCGAAAATTTTCGAGAAATTGTCAATATTTGATGTACGATAATTTTGTGTAAAAAATAGTGTAATGATAAATTTTGACTCATTTCGTCTTCAAGCTTTTACTTTCGCAGGCAATTGTTCATTCTTTTTCTAGAATATTTGTGTATGATGTAGCAGATAAACAACCGGGGACACGATTATTCGAATTGTTTGTGAAAGTATTAAAATATATTTTATAGATAAAAAATGAGGAAAAAAAGATTGTGTACTACTATAATTAATCGGAAAAAGTCCGAAAAAATATATTTCTTTAAACCGTGAGCAAAAAAAGGGGTCGAGAAAGGGTTAAGAGTCTAACGTTTTTTTTTCTTTCCAGTGTAACGCGCGTTGTCCACCGAGTCCCATTAGGGCGATAATTAATGGCGGCCGGGCTCGCGGGCATAAACATCGCTTATTATTATGCCGCGCGGCGGGTACACACGTGGCCCCGAAGTGTGCTGTCACATTTGAATAACACGCCCGCGAACTAGTGCATAAATTTCTAATTACAAGAAAGCAAACGGTCGATTATCATACGGGAGAGTGTAGAGGGCCGTGGACCGGTGTCTAGTTCCGAAATCGATGCGACTCCGTTTTAATTAATCGACCAGCGGCGATCGACACGGGCGACGACGATTATCGTTGTTCATGTTGAACCCCCTACTTCTTCAACCCCCCTTCTAGTTCCTGTCCCGAGGACGCGACTAACAGGGGGTCTGTCTTAAATTTTCTATTCTTTAATATTCACGAGACACGCTTCGGGAATTCTATCTTGCAGTATTTCACCGAATTTTGCTGGGCGACACGCTGATCGGATTCTGCTGGATTAGTTAGGGGATATATTTTTAACAAATTCGACGGCCATCTTGATACTTGGGCCTTGTAGCAGTTGTAGTACTATTTTCGTATCTTATCGTTAATGATACCACGATATTATTCAAATATTACTACGAATATAAGATATGAAAATGATTATATATTTTATTTATTCAAGGTTCTAATAGCGTACGTTCGAATACTTTCGCTGTGCAAGTGACATACTGCGCATTTCAGCGAAGTGCCATAATTTTACAGTGTTCCGTCGTTAGCCGGCATCTTGGAAATGAAAATAACTCGAGGCTGTCTTTCAACGACCTTTAGATCTTCGGAACTCCGATAGAAAACAATGGTTCGCGATCGTCAGGGTAAAGCTCGCGGCTCGGAGGTTCGCCTAATCGCGCGACCTAACAAACGTTTACGTGTCACGCATACGTTGCCAGAGGATCGTTATCTGTTCTTGTTGCCACGGTGTCAAGAAGTTAGTCCTTCGCCCTGGGGGTTGGTCGGCTGTTTTCAGAGGGTGGGGGACAGGGTTGCCTGCGGCCAGCGAGTTTCTTTTTCCTCTTTTCACCCCGACAGACACCGGGAACACCCCCCGTTGTCTTTTGGTACGCCATTAACACCGTCCAGCTCGCTCGAAAGGCCCAGCCGCGCTATCTCGAATCAGGCTTTATTAAAAGACGCGCTGAAAGCGACCGCTTGCGTGGAACTCTTGATTGGCTTTTACGAGCCGGCAGCTGCGGTCCACTATCTTGCCCGAGAACGATCTCGGGGGAGGATTTCTTAGGTGATTTCTTACCATCATCCTACTTTTCGGAGAGTCTTACGTTAGGAGAGTCTCTTTTTCACTTCACAGTCAATTGTCTTTCGGATAGGACTGAACTGCGTATTTTTCTGGAAAATGAAAATGATCGAAGTGAATTCTAGGTAGCAGAAATTCAATGAAGATATTTTCTCACAATTTCGCCACTCTTCTTTTTTGTCATACGTGAATAAATTGGACTGCGAATTTTTGCAGACGTTCAATGCAGATTTTCTCTAACAATTTCGCTTCTCCTCATTTGTGTCATAAATGAATCGCGGATTTTTCAGAAATTCAATCAAGATAATTTCTCGATAGTCTGCGGATTTTCCTGGATACTAAAAATTGTCGAAATCAATTCCATATATCAGAAATTCATTGAAGATATTTTCTTACAATTTTGCTTCAGCTCATTTCTGCCATAAATCACGGTAAAGAACAGACCAATTCCATCCGATCAAACACGGCAGATCAGTGAGAAAGTTCTCGAATCCTGAACACTAGTTTTTCCCCACGATATCCTAGCCCAGTTTCCATCCACCCTCTCGTCTACCTGCAAGGTGTGCAGGGCCAGTGGGTTAACGATCCGTGACGGTCGCTGCACCTCCGCGTGCAGCGATACAGACCCGCTGATTTCCCCGTATTCTCTAAACACGGATCGCAGAGAGGAACGTTCTCTGAAACGGTGAAAAAGAGTCGTGATTCGTTTCGAGACACACCCGCGTCTGAAACGGTCATAGAAAACACGGCTCGCGCTGCGATTTCGCAGCCGCCCGGCTCGAATCAACCTTTCTATCTGGTCGCCGACAATGCTCTCCACCTGTGCCCGTCGATTGTTCCATGATCGTTCTCTGTGATTTTTGCATCAGGTTTTTATCACGGTGGAACCTAGTTGCAACCTCCTTTCCGTGACTTATCGGTCGTTGCATAGATAACCGACTTCGGGAAGCAAATTTCAGGAAGTACATTTTTCGAACATCCTATACAATAAGCAGCAAAATATTGCGAATCTGTGAATATTTATGCTTACTAGTACACTGCGGATCCTCATATAAAATAAAAATTACAAAGTGTAAGTATATTTAGAAATACGGAAAAAGATCAGTTTGGGATATAACTTATTTTTGATTGCAGCAACATTTCTAGCGCCTCTTAGACGATATATGTATTTAAATTATATAAAAATTAATATGTAAATTTCACGTTACTTAACCGACTATAATATCTGTGAGCCCAACGTTGGGTATTTGTTGGCAAATTGACATAATTTTCGTTGGCCCTATGTTGGGTATTTGTAGGCAAAACCACTAACCATTCCCCAACGAACTTCAACCGTAGTCACCGTTGGCCAACTACGAATGCTACTACGGATATCGATACCCTTATTTCTGTCACACTGCATAGAATCCGCAGTCTACTTATCAGAAAATGGTGCATCGACATTCTGAAGTGCTTTCCAACTGCTGTTTGAAATTGCAAGAACTCCGTTTTACCGTAGATGCATAAAGTCTGTTAATAATTATATCCATCGCAGTGCCGCGTTTCTTCCGTCGTCGATCGCCGATAGAGAACCGCGTCGGCGACCTTTCTCCGCGTTCCCACGCGTGAAATCGGGACGAAGAATGGACGATTTCTTTCGCCGCGACTCCGATACATTGTCCGACGGTGTATTATGGATGGAAATTGCACGCTGCAAGCCGGTGCAAGGCCCCCGATCGACGCACGCACCGTCTCGTTGCAACTTCGAACGCTCTCCTCGATTGACCAGGTACACCTCGTTAGCGACCGACGATCCCCGTGATCATATTCTCTCACGAAACCCTCCGAGATACGCTCTCGCAAAGATGTGCGCTCTTCCCTCGGTTTTCGAGGACCATAATTGCGGGCATCGTCTCCATCGATGAGCATACGTACACCGTTGCAACGCGATGCAACGCGCTAAAGGATGCGCGGCGCCCAGTGATCGGCGAGACGGTAATCGATTTTATACGATTGTCGTAAGTGGACTCCGGGAATTGGTTGCGTTTCGAACTTCCCGCTTCAAATTCGCAGAAGACGGGACCAGAACGAGTCTCTCTACGTGAAGCTTATGTGTTCGGTGAAATTAAATGACCTTGTATCGCTGCACGCACGTGCAAGTGATGATTTCAAATGTCTACAAGTTACTTTTTTTAAGTGCGCGGGTACACTGTAATTTTTATCCAAAGTGAAAATTGTTTTCGTCAACTACAATGTACTGGAACCAAATCAAATTTTCTTCGACAAAGAAAAATTCATTTCAACGATTACACGGAACTTGATAGAAAATAAAAATTCTCTTCAACAATTACAAGGATCTTCATGCAAAATAAACATTTTTTTTATCTGCTACGAATGGATGGAACCAAATAAAAATATTTCTTATGCAAAATAAAAATTGTCGTCATCGATTACACAAGGTTTTAACATTTTACGAGGAAAACTCAATAAAATGTAGAGTACAGTTGTCGGTTGATAAAACGGGCCAGCGGAAATGATGTAATTGATTTCTAATTCCTGTGGAGAATTTATGGGATACCAGTTCGTTGGATCAAGAAAAACGATCTCGTAGGAGCACATTGAATTCCCGAGGAGCATCGTCTAAGCGTCCGCGAGACAGACGGTGCCTCGAACTCCCTTCAAACGGGCCATACATTATTAGACGTCGCGAACGGAGGACTTGGCAGGTTGGCAGGTCGTTCCTGACGCGAACGGTACCACCACGGGTTGGTTCTAGGGAGCAAGTGCCCGAAGAAGGAGATCCGTATCTTCACGCTGCGTGCTCGCGTTGCCAGAGATGGAACGCCGACAGCTTGACAAATTACTCCCTGATTCGCGTTTTCGCTAAAATCAATCACCCCGCCGTGCCCGTGTCACCTTTGCACTCTGCTACGCCGGTAATTGCCAGATTCTCGGCTAATTACGTTCCCCGGCCGCGCACAATGCAACCTCGATTAGGTTCTCGCCCAATCTTTCGGTCCCGGACCCGCTGCGTCAGACCCTCGCATTTTCTTTTAATTAACGAGAATCGAACGCTCTCGTTACTGGAAATTGAAATCATCGGCGGCCATCGCAGACACGATGCTGCGTCATTGAAAATTATCGATATTTTTCAATAAAAAATGTAGTTTTTGCTTGAAAATGTAGTCTTTTAGATGCAACAGGGTTTTTTTGCAATCGAAATCGAAACGTAAATAAAACACCTTGAGATTCATTATGATATCAAGTTTAATTGAAGAAAATAGATCATTTGGTTGACATGAAATTCTGACTCAATTCAATTGTGACTTAAATTTTGGAACGAAACCGCATGGTTCCAAGTCACATTCCAGACACATCACACATTTCCAAAATTTCAGCGGCGCACTGCTGATAGAATTCATCCATTGGCGTATGTACTACTCCTTAAATTGAATATCCATAGTCACAATCATTGACAGGTACAATGATCACTCAGAAATACGTTTTTTCCTTACTTTTACTTTGTTCACACATTTCCAATAACTTTTCACAAATTCACAAAACGGTCACGAACAAATTTATTGAAATTTGAACAGGACAACGTCTGTCGGGTCAACTATAAAATACAGAAGACAAGAATGTGAATTCTAGTAAGTCCAAAATTAGATAAAAATAGTTTCGTTGATCGCGCGCTTCTGCTATAAATGCATAAACGGAAAAATGGATAACGAGGATCGATATCAAAGGTTTCCCGAAAATCGAATGCAGAGAACTGGGGGTAATAAAAAGGCGAGAAGAGATAGTAGGAAGCGAGGAGAGGATCCTCGAAAGATATAGAGACCTTAGGGCACAATACCGTGGCTGTGGGTAGCCATTGACAGAAACGGCCGTGTCATCCAGTCATGATACATCCCATTGTGCCTCCGAAGGACCTTCTGGAGGCTGCATTATCGTCCTCCTATATCTTTTTATTAGAGCTCCGGGTCCCGATTTCTCTGTGGGCCTCCGGGTACCTCGGCTTCCTCCGGTTTCCTTCGGTGCCCTCCACGGTTAGCCTAACCGCGAGATCAGGCGAGCCCCGGTGAAGAGAGGATGCTGCTGATACGCGCACCGTGCGTCAGCAAGAACGTCTCGTCGGTCGAACGATTCCTCTCCTCGGGCTCCCTTTCGAAACCGGCCGCCGCTCTTCAAAAGTGTAATTAATTTTACTGCGAGGAACGGCTCGCTGCCACTGCCATTTCCAGAGACAATACAGGCGACGTCACTTTCTAGACAACGACGCCAGAATGGAATAAATATGGCGGGAATCTGTTTAGTTCGTCTACGGTGTTGTTCATCTCCCAGGGCAAATATCAAAGGCCGTGACATTTGAATTTTTGGTAGTCGATTGCGAAATGGCCTGCTCGCGGTGTCGATTATGCGCGTCATGGAGCTAGACTGAAGACTGATAGACTGATGGATACTTTGCGGGGTGATGATTCATTCGAAGGATTCAGGCGATAATGGCTTCGATTATGTCGATCGAGAGAAGTTGTGATTGTGTTTGCGATTGTCTGACATGTTTCATGCATAATAATTGGTTTCTCAATTACTGAATAAATAATCTGGGGGAAATAGATTCTACATTAATCAATTGAAATACGAATGAACTTGAATTTACTGTTCAGTAATTCCTACATTTACATCAAGCATTGCAACCAGAGATACATTTTGCTGTCAAAATAACTCTGCTATTGTATGTTAAAACATTTTGACATGGTAAAGAAATTTTGAATAAAGCACAAAGCTGCATCCACATCCCTCGAAAACATAAAAATGTTCTGCCCAGTAGCGACCCATGAAAAGATCCCTAAAATTCACTCATTTCCAGACTTAACGATGCACCCTGAGATACTAATTGCTGTACAAATAATTCTGCCATGTAAAAGCATTTTGACTTTTAAAACATTGGAATATGTAGCTGAAAGCTGTACTCGCATTCCCTTGAAAAATAAAAATTTTCTCTTCAAAAATTGTTTCTGAAAAAACGGTGAAATTTTACCTATTCTTGCGCGCTTAACCTGGTGCGCCCTGAGATAGCGTTGCGAAATCGTTAGAAAAGTTAGCACGGCCGACATCATGGTGAATTCAAAAGGGTGTAATGCGACTCGACAACGAAGATCCACGGCTGCGGTCCCCTAGAGGGGCCGGTGACAGGGGTACAAAGGCCCGTCGGCAGGCTTTTGCAGGCTTGTCAGTGTTTTCGAAAATTCGTAGCAGCGGGCAGCGATTGTCCTAAGCGCCTCGGGGGCTCTGACAAAGGGAGTCGCCCGCTGACGATCTTGTTGCGAGAGCAACGATCCACCATGCTTGTCCATTCTCAGCCATTCCCGATAATTTCGATAATTCCTTTGTCGTTTCCGGCTGAGCCTGCCGTTGAACTCGCGCGTGAGGAGACTTGAAAAGACGAATTCTGAAATTTGACCCTGCAAAAATGCACCTAATATGACCCCCATTCATATTTTGGAAAAAGAGGCAGAATTTGGCTGCTAAACGAAAATAGCTGTTAAACAAGTTTAGAAGACGTATCGTGTTGTAATACACGAAAGTTGAAGTTAAAGAGTAATCCTAGTAATTCATGAACATTTACTGGCATGTACTAAATGATACATTTAAATAACTGAATTTTACTCAAATTTAGAAAATTATATAATTCTTCCACCAAGTAATCAGCAATGCACAAAAATACATTAAATTATTATGGTTCTTGAATTACCGAAGAGAGACAACAATTCCTCCTCTTTCTAGATGCAGGAACTATTTTTCAATAATACTGATCTCTATGGAAAATTTGTTTTTCGCTCGAAATGCATCGGTATATTTCCAAGGGAACGTCTCAATGAAATCGAGCAGGAGGCAAACACCGGCTGTCCGCGTTCGCATCAGAAAAGCGATTCGGCTGGACCAGAAGCATTCGAACAAAAGTTACTGCGGGAAAAGGGACCAATGGCGTCGAGTTTTCCCATACCGTTGAATCGTATCGAATCGAATCGAAGCGAGATAAGACGAGGTATGGCGGGACGGCACGCGATCCCCAGCAAATTGATACGGCCGAATAATAACTTTATCTCGGCTGGTGGCCATCGTCGAATGGACCAATCAATTCGCCTAACGTCTTTTTAACCCAATTAATTAGCGCGAGCCCCGCCGCCGCTGGCCCGCTAATGCGAAATACTTGTAGTTGACCGGCAGTGACGTCACCGCCGCGTCATCCGTCCGGAGCATCCCCCGCGAAACGACGCCCCTCGCTTCCGCCCTGGATAATTGATATTAATCGCCGTAATCGCCGTTCGATACGTTCGACTTTTGTCTCACGGTTTAACGGTCTCGTCGCACGGCGCGTTTCATAAAGTGTGATCGAAAGGGAACAGAGGACTCTGTTGGTCTCCTTGTAAAATAAAATAAAATTTCAGTCGTTAATCCTCCTGTCGGAATTCTTCCACCGTTTCCAACGATTGTCTAGTGTTCACGAATTTCTTGTGCTCAAGATCACGCGGAGGTCGAGGAGCTGTGATACATCTGACTTCATGGTTATCGTTTAGACAGACTCTGATGACCTCGAAGTCTCAAGGAATATGACCTTGAGAAAAATGTTTATGCCAAAATGTGTTTCGAGATATTCAAGATACTCGAGTTAGGTGGGACACTCTGTACAATACGGGTTCCATGGAAATCACCGACATAGATTTGGATAGACTCCAGATTTGACCGACAATGACTTTGGCCGACAACGCCTTTGATCGATAACGATTTTGACCGACAACGAATTTGACCGACACCAGATATGATCGATAACAACTTGAGACGACCACCTCAGTTAGCGAAATTTGTTGTCGGTCGAATTTGTTATTGGTCAAATCTGGAGTCGATCAAAATCGTTGTCGGTCAAATCTGGCGTCGGTGAAATGTCGGTGATTTCCATGGAACCCGTATAATACATCAGAAAATGAGAAAAATGGAGGGTATAAAATACAAATTCCGCTTGAAAATTGAATTTGACCAAGCCGATTGGTGTCGACTTATGGACTCCTCTTCACGGAACAGCCGGAATCGCAGGAATCTCACGAAATTCCTCGAAATCGTGTCCCAGGGTTTACCAAATCGAACTGGTCTCCATCCGAGCGAGAATCGACAGGTCTCCGGTTGGAAGCCGAGGATCAGCGGCGCAAAGGTAGCGAGCGCGTAGTGCGACGATGTCGGGCCGATCTCGGGCCGATCTCGATCCGTAGGACCGATACGCGTCGCACGTGAGGATCGGCAGAAGATACCAGGCGGATAAACCATTTGGGACAAGCTCGGACCGACGTGTCCTGTCGCGTGACGTCGTCCGCGAGAAACCGTCAGTCGATCGAGGTAGGAGGAAGAGAGTCTGCTCTTCCGCTTTGATGTGACCGCCGCTGCCCACGAGGCTCTCTCGGAATCAGCTGGGACGGCCGTTTGACATTTTCACTACGGGGGACTCGGGCCACGGATAATAATAGGTTCAACTCCGGTACCGGGACCGAAGAGCCTGTCTCGTGTCCACCTGAAATTGCCTGGAAACACATTGGTACGAGGGTCTCTCCTTAACCAACGATCTCCGGGTCCTCCGTTCGATTTTTCCGGATCTGTGATCGCGAGAGGATCGACCTGGATTAGTCGAAACGCTAAACGGATTCGCTGGTGTTCCAGCGCAGCCTAGCAAAAACAGAAGCCAATCCCCCTTGTTGCCTGGCAAGGGTAAATCGAGTTGACTCGGACCGTGGCAGGTACGATACCTCTTCTTCCTCTTCCTCTTCTCCTTCTTCGTCTGCTTCTTCGGATCCTCGTCGTTTTTGTTCTTTTGAGACGCTGTTTGGATAGGCCCGAGAAATCTCGAGGACAAATTTGTTTCTACTCTAAACACCGTTTGTTGCGCACCGCTCTTTTTCAAGGATCCGTGCACGTTCGATGGGTTACCAAGGATACGTTTCTTTTTGACACGTTGGAGATGGGGCAGCTTTGCGTAGACTACTACGCGGTTCTCGGAGAAGTGTTTGCGGATTTTTACGCTACGGTTTCTGCTCTGCGAGATTCCAGTTTGTGCACGCTGCTGGGTTGGAATTGTTAGTTTTTGAAGGTTTGTTCTTGGTGAACAGTGAACAATCTGTAATAATTACATCTTAATGCAAAATAAAAATATTCATTTCACCCCTTCATAGTCTTTCCATGTTGAAAACATCGTAACAATATTCTTGCACGTTTTGTATTTCACTCGGTTAATTTCTTCGTAAACGCACAAAAATCTGTAGTCTATCTATCCGAGTCTCGTTTACTTCATCCCCTCCGGCGATTATCATTGCCAATAACAATTATTAATCACTCGACAAACGAACAGCTCACCTCGCACACCAAAACCATCGTAATCACACCATATCCAATAACACCAATCGAGCTACCAGCTAATTACAATACTAAAAAATGTCGATGCTTAAGAAAGCACTCGACGGTAATAAACAGTACAACAATCACTTTCAAGCAATTCGATCCAACACTTACGACATCGAACCTATTAAATTCGCGAATGCCATAAACGCACGCCAATCCCGAGTGATAAGAAACAGTCGACTGTCGGTCAGGTGACTGCACCGATCACTCATAAACCACCTATCAATTAATCTCTCCTGTTTTACTCGTTATTCACTAATAATAACCGTCGGCCAGCGACCACAGCAAAGAGCAGCGTCGTGCAATGATTCTCAAGGTACTGCTTGCAAATTGTTATAATTATACTGCGAATATTTATGCAAAATAATCTTTCATACCATCACGAACTTTGCTAGATATTTTTACCCTTCCTACTCTTTCAAGTTCCACTTAGACTGTGGATCTCTATGCAAAATAAAAATTTCTCTGCATTAAGTACAAGAAAGTTTTCCTTACTAATTTTAGTAGAAAATAGTTTATTGACATTTTCCAATCTTTCTTAGCCTCCGATTTAGATTTCACTTAATCAACTGTGTCACAAATGTATGAAATTGGCAGTTCAATTACAGTAGTTAGCTACAATTTTCATTTTGCATGAAGATCCGCAACGTAATCAAAATCGAATTTTTCGATAAAAGAACGGTATCAGAGTGGACGGTGATTTTCTGACCCGTTCGAAGCCTTGCTGGGCGAACAAAAAGTTGAGAAGGGAATAGAAAGAACGAATTAGAGCGAGGAGAAAAGGACGAGGACTCGGTGGAGACCCGATCGGCAGGACGAAGGACGAAACCGATAAAATCCATCGGCGTCCGAGAGACCGACAGAAACGCATCAATCGTTGACTCATCCCATTTGGATCACAAAAGTACGTCGAATTGGGTCGTCTGGTGTCGGGTATAGGTCTTGGGGCCTCATTCGACGAACAATTATTTTGCGGGTCCCTTTCTCTCCTCTTCTCTCCCTCTCTCTTTTGCTATCTTTCTCTTTTTCTCTTTCGAAGCACGCTCCTTTCTCCCGTGTTCGGCCTGCTCGCTTCGGGACAGAATGTATATCCCGCAGCGCGACGTCCACCGACGCGCTGCAAGACAAATGGCCTCGTGACGGCGGCTACATTACGTTTCAAAACTGGCCTAATCGTCGGCTTTCCGGATGAGAAACAGCCTCGATACGTGCAGAGAATACTGCGGCTCTCTATGTATACCTGCAGCGGATCGGCCGGTGCATCGTGCATTGTCTTTTCTGCTACGTTGCGCCCGGATATTACATTCCACCGGTTCCTCCGTGAATTCAAAGAAACGGGAGCTGGCCCTTCTTTTTTCGGTTCTTTCGAAAAGATTGAAACAATTCGTCGGTACACTTATATTTCCTTCTCAGCCGGACACTTGAAACAAATCAAATTTTTGTCGAGGAACAGAATCGTCGAGTTTGGTCGCGGAAGCGATTCGGCGACAATCGTTCGCGGATTTAGCGACGCGCGGTAAATATTTTCCCATCGGCGCGGCGTTTCCCGGCAGCGTCCGCGGCTAATCTTGCCGGAGAATAGCCGGAAATCGGGGCGTTGCGTTGTGTAAAAAGAGAAAAGGGATAAAAGAAGGGAAAATAGAATGGAGGCGCGAAAAAAATCGATTGTAACCACCGGTACGGTCCGCAGGGAGACCGTGGCACGCGGATTCAATACTCCGGCGATTCGTATCCCCGCGCGCGCAAAAAAAACGAGAACCGGCGCGGCGAGGGCAAACCAAAATGTCCGTCAGGATGGAATACCGACATGGACAAAGAGAGCAGAACGATGGGAATTGTATCGTTCGGGCTGTAGATTGCAGTTATTTAAAACGCCGCGGTTTTAATAACGCCTGCTCGCGGAACCTATCTCTCTGCTCGCCGGAAGCGAAAATGCACGGGCCATGTTATTAAACAATTGCGAAAAACTGCGAACAATCCTCGTGGACATTGTGCAACGATAACACGGTGCTTTCCTGTGTGTTTGATTTCGCAGGGGTGGCCTCTGTATTCGGGTAAACGAATTTCGGAATAAAGGGACTATCGTTTCTATGACACTTCGAAATTGTATTTTACTAAATCTGCACTGATAAATATAGACTGCGGATCTTCGTGCAAAATCCTCTACATTCATTCTACGAAATAGGGGATGAAGGAAAAGACACGGAAACAGAAAGGGTAGTTGGTTAAGATTGTTAAAAGTGCCTACAAACCAAATTGATAGGACTCCTAAAGAAAACCCTCTGTGACAAGGGTAGTTACATAATGAGCACAGATTAGCGAATTACGTTCTATTTCTTATGTTCTGCTCAAGAAAAAGTTGCGAAGAAATTGATGAACGCGTTCTACCTAATAGCACTCATGACGTTGAATTATTCCAGATCTTTTGGTCGCAAAATCGATTTTTAAAACCTACGGAACCACTGAATTTCCGATTTTTTATCGAAGTTACGTTTCTATTATTACGTCAATCATCAAGGATCTAGAGACGACGCTCCCCTCGATCTCGAGAACAATGTTCCGCAAATGCCACACGCTAAGAGGACTGTTCCCCGAAGAGGAAAACTCCGTGTACCCCGTAGCTAACTCGGGAAACGCTCCCCACCATAGAAATTGCCAAGAAACTGATAGAAACAGTGCCGAGAGAGGGATCCATGAAAATTTCGAATGTTCCGTCGAAATCGAATTTCGCGGGCTCAGGGACCATTGTCTCAAAGGGTCCTAGAACTATGCTGGTTGCCGAGGTATCCTTCTACGTGCATCTTCCGAGGCCCTCTGTCATTGTTCCAGGGAGCTGTCAACAGGTCGGTCACGCCACGTTTCCGGGCGGAATTCGCGCATCGCCTGGGTTATCGTGCGGGCGCAGACAATGGGCGCGCACCTGCTGCCCATTGACACTCGTAGCAGGTTGAAGGGACGTTGGTGTACGCCGGTGTGCCCGACCGAACGAAAGGCGGCCGCTAATTATCAAAACTATCATTTGTTACCGAACGGGGGGGCACCGCGCTCGCTCGGCATGGGGCTGCTGCGAGCACTCGCTTCTGCGAACCGAGTCTCAGCGAGCATCGTTAACTTCCTTTCGCGTGAAACCGCCTTTTTACTCCTCCCCTTTCTGTCTCTCTCTCTCTTCCTCTCACTTTTTATCCCTCTTTCTCTTTCTCTCTCGACCCGCTGATGACTTCTTGACTTCGGTCGCCGAACAGATTGCGACACGGAGCACACTTTCGCCTCCTCGATTTCGCCAACGGGCTAATCAACCCCTTGCACTATTCTTAATAATTCTTCCACGTTCAGAATTTCATAGAAAAAAGAAGAAAGTTTGTATTTATTATATGCCTACGTTTTTTCCAAAGGCAGTACAAGGCTGTACCTCCTAAACGGTTGGAAATAGAAGAGGCTGTTACAGAGGGTGATTGTAAAGGCATGTTTCAAATTTTCAAGATAGGCACAATAACAAATTCCAACACCGTAGTAATTTTTAAAAAATCGGTTCAGCTTGTGGGACTTCTTCCACGAGTATCTTCTCTAATTTTGCTGCGAGTCTCTAGCGCGTGAAAATAAAATAGTCGAATATACATATGTAGTCGATGAATATTACCGTTCGAGTTATTTGACTTGCGTCGAACGGGGGATGGTCACACGGTGAAATTCGTCGGGCAAAGTTTCGGTTGTAAATGTAATGAAGTAACCCGGCGCGTACAAACGTCGGGATTAATTCGAGAGAGTTTTCAAACACTCGGGCCGGTCCGGGCACAGAGAGCTCATTATGCCGTTGTTCTCCGCTGGTACTCGCGTTCTGCATACGTGAAATATCCACCGGCGAACAGTTGTTCGTAGGAGCAATCTAAACGAAACGAAACGGGGCAGATCGGCCGCCGATCAACGTACATTGGAGAGTAAGAAAGATAGAGGGAGATGGAGAGTCGACGAAAACGACGTGCACGGTTACGCTGCCATTCCGCCACGGGTTCTTGTTCATGGGGCGTGACGCGTTTCCACGGGGTTTCATTGTCCGCGCTATTCACCACGGAGAATACCCCATGGAAGGTGGCCGACGGGACAGGAAAGAAAGATTTGCGTGAGGTATCGTTGGCGTAACTAAAGGCTACCGAATGGGAGACCTGTCGCGAGGCTCCCCCATGGGGTATGAAAGGAGGGAAAACCGGGGGATCGACATGCAAATTCCGAGTGCCAGGGAACAAATTTTCGTCGACTCCTATCCTCGACGCCCACGCTTGTTTTCGCGACGGATCGAGGCCCTCTGAGAACCGTTTCCCTTTGTGCGAGGCGCCATTGTTGCCTACGAGAGCTTCCGATGGGAGACGCGCTACGCTCGAACCGTGCCTCGTCGATTCTCTTATTATCGATTTCACCGATTACTTATGCGATTTTCAATTTTTATACACGCACGAGTGATATTTTAATAAATTCCACTAAATTCTGTCGAATTTTATATTGCAGATTGTTTTGAAAATGTTGAAGCGACATAGAGTCACGTACTTCATGCGTTTGTTTTGCTATGAATTGCGCACTCTCTGATGCGTGCGCATCGGAAGTTGCCCGCTCCCGCGCGAGTTTCGATAATGTTTGTTTATGCGATTCTATTGCTTCTTGTCCGTGCTGTGTACAGCACGACTCTTATTAAAACTATTTTTTTTACATATGTCCTTTTATGGAGTAACCCAGTCCTCAACAGAAAATATTCGGAAACCATAAATGCATGAAGATCTTCGTTTTCATTTTCTACTGTGAACTGAAGAAAATTAATATTTTAACACATTACCGACCGGTGATTATTGCATAATTTTGAAAAACCTATGGTATATGGTTAAACACTTTTTAATGGAACCTTCAATAGCAAAAGTAATTTTTATTGTGAACTAACAAGTCACCCTCAATAACGTCAATTCTATTAAAAATCCTATTAATAGGCGTTCGATAGGTAAGGTGTTACTAAGTCAACGTAAAGATGTGATAAAAATTATCAAACACGGCAGCCTCGAGAGACTGCTTCTCCGTTAAGTCTCTATAAACTCTGGAAAGGAGATTGTTCTCTGAACTGGCGTAGTAGAGAGTATCGAGGACAGAAAATTTCGGTCGCGATGCCTACGGGAACACCTGAGCCAAGCGACCGAGGAGCAAGCACGCAACAAACGAATCGAACCGTCTAAAAATGGAAACGGCACGGCGCGGCGGCCTCGAGGAGAAACGAACGAACAAAACGGGTCTCTCTCCGCTTCTAGGTCGACACACGCCCCCTGTCAAAAGGAAGAGTCGCACGGAATCGTCATCGGTGGCCGGCGAACAGTACCCGTGATGATCTCGAGAGACAACGCCGACTCCCGAGTTCCCGTTGGTCGAGTCGTGCAATTAACACTAAACCTATGGGTGGCCAAATGACCGGTTTCAAATTTTGTGCTTTGTTCATTTTTGGGAGACGTTTTCGTGAGTAATTGACGAATTGGAAATTTTTGTAAAGAAACCGAACGACTGTTTTGAACTGAGAGTAGGCAATTACCCGTTCCGAAAATATGTATTCGTAGGATGAGCACCGTAGTTGGTGCAAGTGTTCCTGAAAACCGTGACGAGGCAGTCAGTCGCTCCGAATCAGTCAAAACAGAAAGACGAATTATAATTTGTATCAACTATTCATGTATTCAATTATATGTTAAATATACACTTCGTTCGAACAAATCTGCATTTAAAACATGTATAAATATTTTCAATGCAATTTAGACTGCACAGTAGAATTTTGTCGAAGTCCCAAAAAAGATGTTTTCAAGGTTCTAGATCGGAAGATCCCCTCGAGCGTCTGAATCGGGCCTCTAGGAGATGTTTCTCGTGCTCGCGTGAGACCCGACTTGTCTTCTGCGCCGGAGGAAACGGACTTTCGCAATGGCGTCGGCCGATTACGTAAAGGACGGCCCTCGCAGTCAGCCCTGACACGATCTCCTCGTCGGCGAGGATCGATCAGGCCCGATTGATCGTCCACAGACGGAGACCGATCGACTTTTGCCCCAGCAGCCCCCCCACGGACCCGAAAACCTGGTTCGCAAATTTCTTATCCGTCCCAGACTGCAACAACAGACTGCTACACGAAACAGTTGTGAAAAACGACTCTTAGTATTTTCTCTGTAATTCTGAACAATTGCAATTTTTTCAAAAAAATCCAAGTCGTACAGTCCGGTATTAAGAAAGTTTTTTTTAAGAGTGTCGAGAAAAGAGTTGAGCGTGCATCTTATACCTCACAGAGAGAGAATGTCTCTTCGATCAAGTCATCGAGCATTCGACACATCACGAAACGAGTGATTCGGTGCATCGCAGTTTCGATTCTCTCGGTCGTTGGATGCAAGCCGATGTTTAATCGCGTTCCGTTATTATCGTCGCTTACGAACGCGCTCGCAACTGGCAATTTTCAGTTCGATGCCGGACGTGTCTTGCCATACCATCGTTCGTACAAAGTAAGCAAGAAATCACTTATTATGTCGTTAGGCGGATTACAAGGATACCGTTTGCGCAATCCGTCTCGACTTCCCGGGACGCAATGACGTCGTCTTCGCGGTAGTCGAGACGAAATCTCCGAGCGTTTGCGTGTGGCCCAGTCAGCTAGCCAATGAAAGATTTAATGGATCATTTATTCATCAGACACAAATTCGGTAATTATTGCTGTGCGTTTCTTGAAATGTATATTTACGAACGTCGAATATTAAATCTTTCAAGAAAACACTATTCAAATAATATTGAAACTAGTATGAAAGACAAGTATGTATCAAGATTATGTGTTCATATACAAGGTGTTCCTGATTCTAGATGAAGTTGAATTTCGAACAACACTAAATGACCTTGGATGACCTTGGATGACAAAAGGTCACAGAAACTTGGTGATCACTATAGAATGTCCACCACGAAACAGACTAACTTTTGTTTGAGACATTTTTACGAGCTGTAGTTTGAGAGATAATTGAGGCTCGCAAAGTCGAGTATCTTGTTGACCGCAACTGGTGCATTTCGAGTACTGAGAGAAATCAATTTTCCACGGAGCGAGATCGCAATTCGAAAAAGGCTGGACGTCGAAAACGCGGCAGGACCGTACCCAGTCCCCTTGGGAGCGGCGCAGAGGGTGAAAGGAGGGTCGGTTGGTCCAGTTCGGGGGTGGATCATTGAAACAACGGGGGTGCATTGACGCGTACGTGGTAAAAGTCCGATGCTGTCCGGTCCGGCCGCGTTTCCCGAAAAAAAAATCCTGACGTGTCTGCTCCGGTGGTGTGGGGGAGCAGCGTGTGTGCTTTTTGACCTTTAAAAAAGGCAACGGGAAAAAAGCGACAACCATCAGTAGAGAGGGTGAGAGAGGGGGTGGGAGAGAGAGAGAGAGATAACTGAAAGCCCGACAGGAAAGGCCGGTCGATCGGAGCCAGGCAGCCACGAAATGGAGATTCGAGTGCATGCATACATAACCGGCGCGGGACGCGATGATGCGGCCGGGACGTAATATCAATACGCCGCGGAGGCAGGATAGTCGCGTCTGATTTTCCGAGCGCATCGGCACGTGGATAATGTTTTAATGGAGTTTGCAGAGTGCGAGAGAACCGGGAGAACGACAGAGAGAGCGAGAGACAATGAAAGAGAGAGAGAGAGAGTCAGCCGGAGAGGGCCAAGGGTGAGCCCGCCACGGTTTACATACCATTTACTCGCGCCCTGTAACCTCGGCTCCGGGGAACCTAACCGGCTGTTTACTGTGCTGTACAAACTGTGCTCGCGTCGCTGCCGCGTACTTACGACGCCCTACATCCTTACCGATACCCGCGAGATATCGAATCTTCCCTCTGATTGATAAGCACGCCAGATAGTATTCGGAGATGGCGGTGTCTGCGATAGACTTGATTCTTGAGTCTCTGTGCACGATCAGTCGAATATTAATCGGATTTTGCTGTCCAGGTGTGTCGCCTTTTGATCATGATTTGTTTAGATCACTATCTTTATTCATTATATCGAAAAACTTTTTAACGAATTATATTGCACTTTAAGGGACCCATCGAATGAGCACTATGTTTTTATGTTTAATTTTTTCTGAGATATCAATGTGATTGACAGTGTCTCTTCATCGGCATCGACGTGGTATTGAAGAAAGGTGCATTGACTTTGAAAGAACTCGAAAAATGAGACGTGTAAAATCAAATTGTGTTTTCTGTGACTTCGTTATGAAATAAATGTTCCAAATGTTTTGTGACACGTCGAAATTAATAAGATCCAAGGAAGGATTTAATGAGGGAAATCTTTCATGTACAGCGTGACATGAAACAGACCATGGACCGCATCTCAATCGTTCTCTTAAAAAATGATGTTGCATTTCTTGTAATTTTTGCAGCTATATTTTGTACACGATATAACAGTTCAAACTAATCATTGTCCGTGAAGAGCTAAGTATCCTCGATCGGTGAAAGGGTTGATCCTTCGAGAAGAAAGTGAACGAGAAGCGAATCGAGACAGTGGTGGGCGTGCCCACCGACATAAACTCGAGGGTAAACATTGTCTTTTGTGAAAGCCATCGATACGCGGTCGGGCAAATATAATACCGGGGCAGAAATCCCGTGAAATGTAACGGACGGCTGACCGCGCGGCTCTCGCACACGTCTCGCAAAAATGCGTTTCACTCGCCGTGTAAATCCAGCCGGCACACCCGACACCAACGAGAACAACCACCCCTCTTTCCCTCTCTCTCTCTTTCTCTGAACCATCGATGTTCGTTCGTCGAAAAATTCGTTGTCGCGCCTAAACGCCCCAATGCCGAGTCAATCCAGGAAAAAAGGTAACAAGCTCACGTCATGGCAAAACAAATTCGATGAATTGCCCAGTCCGACGTGTTTCCGCTTTCATCCTCCCTCTTCTTCCCTGAAATTTCCCTCGAATCAGTCAATTTTACCTGAAGACCGTCTGTCACATTTTTCGGGCTTCTTAGATAAAAAAATGTAACACTTCACTTCCCTTGCTAAATGCGTTTGTAGAGATTTAAAAAATACACTTCCATAAAAATGGCACAGTTCCATTCCATGCAATTTTTATTTCGTGATCATAGAAGAATACAAAAATCTATAATAATTTCATTAGTTATCAAGAAACGGATTAAAGAAGTTATCAAGGGAACTGAGAGTTGTAACAAGAATTAGTAGGAGTATCTTGAATCAGTCAAATATTCGAAAATATAAAAAATTGAAAGAATTTGATGAAAATACCAGTCCAAGACCAGTGAAAGATGAAACAAGAAGTTAGAGACATTGAAAGGAGATCGTTCAACGTAAACACCGTAGATTGGGCCTCGAGTCGGTGGGTCCGATCGGTAATCGGCGATCGTCGTGTCCGGTGCACCATGGGAAAGCTGGTGGTCGTGTACAGTGCACCGTACACGGATCCATCAGTGTTGTTCCTTTTTCCCGGCGCGATAACATTAAGAGGGCGGCGTTATGGTTACGGTGCGACGCTTCGGGGCCTTGCGTCGACGATTGTCGTTGTAGGTGCCATATCGGGCCCCTCTGTTCGCTCCGCGAGCGGTCCCGACCCTCGCTGGGGCCCGCAGCGTGGGATCAATAGAAATCACGGAGTCATCGCGATTGGGCGCCACTTGTCATTAATGACTATCCGATTTTCGATTTAATTAAACCGCGATGACGATCTTGCCACCTAGACGTCCCGCTTTCGATCTTCAAGACATGAGGAACATCGGCGTGCTCTCCTCGGTGAGAATGATCGCTGTTAACCAGAACTCTATCCCTGTCTCTCTCTCTCTCTTTCTTGAAGAAGATGAAGAAGAGGAGGATGAAGATGGGCTTTTTCACATCTCGATTACTCTCGTTTACTGAGCACCGCGAGGGGCGTGGTTTCGGCAATAAGGATCCGCGGACCGAGGTAATTTAACTAGCTCGTTTGCTTTCGAGCGGCGCACCTTTCATTGATTCCGAACCTTCAACCACCTATCTGCGTGCGATTATGCTATTGCACTCTTTTTTGCAACACGTGGACGTCTTCTGGAAGTGCTGTTTTCACTCTGTCGGTTGCGAGTAGAATTGTTGATACGCGTTTTTATGCCTGCTCCGACGAGGTCCTGTCTATAATCATTGTAAGTGGTGAGTTATTAACGCTAACTCTACCGAGCATAAAATGCGACTAATTTTATAACAATGGCAAAACTGAATCGATTTAGAGTTCTCGTAATTCTCACAGCAGGTGCTTGAATGAAGAAATTTTTTCAATAATAACTTATGATAACTTTTATTAGCTATTCGACTTAGTACTTGCAATTTCTGCCTCCTAAGGTTTCGACCACCTTGCCTCTGCATCTCTTGGCGCCATCTCTTGGTCGCTTTGGTGCTCAGAGACGCGCATGAAGCATATTAAACTGTATCATAGATGTTTTATACACGGTTTCTTATTTTATTTCGTAGCGTAAAGAATTCTACATTTTAATATAATTCGATCCGGCCTGAATACATAATTTGATTCCAAGGTCCCTCTTCTGATCTTCCTATTTATGTAATCTATTGTCTTCATTCTTCACGTTTATTTCTGGATTCATACGTTCTTTCGTGCATTTGCCAATAAGTCGTTGAACACAGTGCTTAAGAATAAGATTAACATATAACAATATATATCTTGTAACATTACTTACACAGAACATGATAGGATATTATATGGTACGCGTCTTTCCTCAAGGCGACGCGGAAAAAATAAGACATTACACCGCTGATTGTTTGTCATTACATCGAACGGGTCTCTCCTTACCCTTTCGGCCGATTAATCGGTTCTCGGTCGATAAATTCGCGGCGGATCCACAACGGCGCAGATTGATGAGGCCCCAGATAGAACGAGGAAAGATTAACGTGCACGGTTTCGATTAATGTTTTCGTCGTACGCGAAACGCGGGAACCGATACCATCTTCAAACCTGTGCGCGAACACACAGGTGTGTCTACGTGGACGTGTGTATACGGGGTGTCTTGCTAAAAATTACCTGGCAATAATACCAGACTGCGTTTCTCCCTGCATAATAAAAATGTTCTGCCCTACTTAGTATGGGCCTCCAACTGCCCCTTAATATAGACACAATAATGGCAAAGCTAAATATCAAAGCTTCTACTAGCATCCACTCTTTTTCCAAAACTGTAATGTACATATTTAGCGTTAACGGCCATAGCTGTTATATTCACTTGCGTTATTCTAGAATTCTTATTGTGTTACTCCTGTATTCGACATTATTGTATTTACTTATATTATTCGTGTAAAGCAAAATAAACCCAGAAGGTTTTCAAATGCTTGCAAATAAAAAAGATGTTCTGCATCGATCAAGGGAAAGCAGTAATAAAATAAAAATTAATTTCATCCCTTCACGACTTAAAAAATGAAATCTTACATTTTTCTAATCTATTAGTATTTTATATTTCGCCGAATCAATTTTTTCATAAATCCATAATAATCTACAGTCTAATTATTACCCACAGAATAACCAATACTTGCACGGAGATGAACCTAACTAACCATAAGTTTTGTGTAACAAATTTTTTCCATGGGATAAATAGTTTAGAAGATATTTAGTATTGGCGATCCTCCTCGGGGGAGGAATGCTGCACCTCGGATTTCTCCGTATCGGTAGAACCTAACTATTTAATTAATGAACCTAAGTAAGTTGAAGAACGATCTGCGAATAGCAATTTCCACAGACATGCATCTGGAGCGTTCATCACTGGACATGTCACCCTGTGGTGTGGGAAATAATTGCGTGCGAGAATAAGCTCGAAACGGAACACCCTGTACGTGTACGTGGCTGCGCGGTAAGAACGCCTATAAACTTTCGTGTCCCGAGATAGGGATCGTCAGGTGCGAAAAGCGTGACGGTTTCTGGAGGGAAAGCGCCTCGAGACCTTACGGGTGTTTCGACGACTATATACGTCGACGCGATCCGTGTCTCTGTTTGTGAGAAAGGAGCGCGCGCCGCTTCGGAACCGCCGTGTCCGTGGGCGTTTTCCCTTACGCGAAACCTCGTTGCGATCTATAGTCATCGGAAATGCGATTTCAGTCGAGCACAGTCGTTCCTCGAACTGTATATTACCAGCCCGAAGATCTCTATGCGATGGAAAAATTGTGGGAGTTCTCTCCAAACTTCTACCTGATAGATTTCACACTGTTTTTTGTATTCATTCGTAACGTTGCTCTTCGGAATTAACCAAGAATTAGATTTGGATAGAATTCAAGTCTGGGTCGGAATGCACCCGGACACCGGCATGGAAGTAGCAACGAGCTTCTCCATACAATAGCACATCGAACTTTTCTGAGCGGGTCTCGACAAACCCAGGCTTCGGCACATTGCATCCAAAATTTAGTTGCACGTCTTCACAAAAGCAGAGGCTGGTTCAACGATAAACGGTCTAAGCGGCCGCGTAAGGCTCCGAGGTACCGTAGGACCCCAAATTTCATTTTTCTTACAAAAAATTCAATTTATTTACAGAAACTGAAAACAGTTTTTCAATTTTCAATTGTAAATTATCCTTACCTTCAATACCACGAACGTTACAGGCTACTATGTAAAAGACCAAAAGTTTTACCGCTTGGGGCCTCCAGTTGACTTGTGTCGCCACTGCGCAAAAGACCACTCGATTTCGATTCTCTTTAGCACCTGTACAAAAGCAATTCCACAAAAGAGTGGCAATTATCCAACGCGCCCTACAGTCAAACGAAAATTATTCACCACGATGGAAATTGTTTTAAAAAAATATCGCCGAAGAGGGTCCGTCGATGACGTTTCCGGGGCGACATCGCTTGGGTCGTAGTACGCCGGTCGTCCGTACACGGCGAGACACCCTGGCGGCAGCAGCAGGTTGATGGATGCCGGGTCTCACGAGAGAGAGACTGTTCTCGGGTGGTGGTGGGGCAGGTCCGTGGCGGCGCGGGTACATTCCATCCCGGTCGTCGAGTATTGGTAGCGACGACGGGAGACGGTCGGTGGCGGGTATCGGTGTGCCTGTTGGCGGAACTGTCCTGAAGTCCCGGTTTGTTGGTGTATGTGCGGGTCTCGCGTGTATTGATGCGGTGGGATGGGTAGGGGGCGAGTCCGTGGACGCGGCGGTGTTACGGGGAGGGGGTAAGTAAGTACGACGACGGTGGGTGCCAGGGCGACCCTAGGTTGGCGTCCGTAGGATACCGTCCGGGGAGAGACAGACAGAGGCGAAGAGAAGAGAGACACACGGAGAACGGTCGGCAGAGCGAGCCAGGCGAAGGCTGGATGCCGCGAAAGGAGACAGAAACAAAACGAAAGGACAGGGACCCGGTCTGCTCTATAGCGGGATAGGAGGGAGGGAGGTAACGCGGGGGTGGGAGGTGCCGGTGTCGGAGGGCGATAGTGGGGGTACCGTTTGTCCACGGTCACCAACACACGCGCTAATCCGTGGCGCGGCCAAACAGACGACGACTCTCTTTCTAACCCCGTCCGTTTCTCCTCTCTGTTGTTGCAGCGCTGGCGCGACTCTCCGGTCTCCACCAGCAGCGGCCGGGTGGGGATGTCGTCTCCAGCCCCCGAGTCACTGGAAGGGAGGACAAAAGCAGCGTAGGGAGGGCGAAACAGGCGACGCCGGCGACCGCGGTGACGACGACGCCGACGACGCCGAGGGAAGGAGCTCGCGGCGGCGGAGGCGGAGGTGTCGATCCCAGTCCAGTTGGTGGGGAATCGTCCAACAGTGGGGGTACCGGCACTAGTGGGGGAAACGGTAGTGGGGACCACGAAGGTGGAAGTGGTGGCTGTTCGACCGCTGGTGGGGGTCACCAGGGTGGGGGAAACGCTGCTGGTGGGGGACGCGATGTCGCGGAGAAGGAGGAGAGGCCACCGGCTTCAGAGAGTGTCGAGCCGACGGCCGCGTTTGACGTCGCATCCCTCGTACTCTACGGCTCGCGCGCACTACCGATACGCCTTAAGATCTTGCTCGATCAGTTGTTCAACCAGTTGCCGCACGCGCAAGTGACACGTTTACTAGCCGCTTTCGGCTGGACGTACGAGGATTACGCAAGGGGATACATACTGCAGGTGAGTCGTTACCCACTGTTCTGCGAATTCACGGTACCAGCGTACGCGACCACCACACCGTACCCGAGGAGTGTGAACCTCGCACGACAGTTTGGTGAACAGTGTTCGCGGAGGATTAGAGGATATCGATTGTGCTCGACTGGACCGATGACGGACGAAGTGACAGTGTGACGTTCTGTTAGGATTCTAGGTCTTATAGGCTTTGTAATTGAGACAGTGTGGGGTAGAGTATCAGGGCATTGTTGATCTTCTGACGTAAATTTGGTGGTGATTCTTATCGTTGTTTATGCAGGGTCTTTGGAAGGGTGTTTGAAAGGGTCTTGGGAAGTGGTGTTGATCGCAGCATAGTGGAATAGGATCTTCGCTGTCAGACGTACCATTGGTTAGGTTAGTAGTTCAGCTTCGATAGGTAGACGGATACTAAAAAGCGGCTAACGAATTGACCACTATAAATAAATTGTTGACCTACAATTTCATAGTAAACGAGCTTCGATAACAAACTTCGTGGGATTGTCTTCGTAAGTCGGGGAAAGTGACAATTAGGGACCAGTGACAAACGCTATAAATCGCTGATGTATAAATTGTTACGATCATTTATTTCGTAATACTTTCATAAATTGGGGAACGGAAAGTGACAATTAGGGACCAGTGACGGGCACTATAAACCTTTGATGTATGCATTCTCCCGATGATTTGATTGTGTTCTTCGGTGACGATCAAGGACCTGTGAAGGACACTATAAATCGTCGATGTATCAATTCTTCATTCGACCAATCGCAACCAATTGTGAAAATTGTGAATTGATCTACTTCGAGATAAGAAATCATTGATCAGTGACGATCTAGTGAGGATCTAGAACCAGTGACGGACACTAAAAGCCATCGTTCAAAATATCACGAAGATCGTGAATTTCGTGCGACTCTACAAACAGCAGTGAGGATCGAGGATCAGTGAAACAGTTCGCCAGTGATCTCAACGCCGAGTGATCGTCGTCGATCTTGCCGCGTGATCGACGACGGGAGCCTGCGCGGCCGGGATCGATCCCGGAAGCTTGGGACACAGTGAGAACGCATCGTCGATCGGTGTTTGAAAGTGCAAGATCGCGGAACAGTGATCGTGTGCGTCGAGATTCTCGAGATCGCAGTGATCGTATGGAAATCGGGATACTCGTTCTTCCTGCAGGATAGATCGCGAGAGGATCTTCGATGTTCTCGATCGTTCGAGTGTTCGGTCGAAATCTTCGATCTCGGGGGACTATGAAACAAAAATTTCGCAAGATGTACTTTCTCGGTCGAGGTATTGTGGTGTTGTGAGATCGACGGTGACTGAGGATCTATAGAGATCGGTGGATCTTCAAAAACAGGAGAATCGAGAAGATTTCGAGTGAACGTTTTGGACTTTGTGATGTGGAAGATTCAAAGACTGTTCATCTGGAGACTCGAGATCTGAAGATCTAGAGAATCTAGATAAATGTCGCAGACTCTGTGGGATCGATGACCTTACATGAACAATGTGCTTGCAGTAAATAACATTGAACAAACTGTTTCTGATGTTCTCGCGAACTGGACAACAGTGTAAAGTGAAAACTGCGAATGATGAACAATTTTTATTAACGTCGTACGTTTCCACGAACTAAGTAAACAGTAGAGTAAAATACTCCGAAGTGTCAGAAACCGGAAGATCATGCTTTAATACGTTCCTCTCAAGGAAAACACCGACGCGTTCTTCCAGGAGACAACTCGGAAGATCGTTTTGTGAGAAACGTGGTACAAACTGTTCTCTTAAAACCGACGTTCACTACAAGTACGTTCTTCTTGTTCTACGGATCTTTGTTTGTCACCTGTGAACTCTGTCAGCAGAATCAAAACTGAATTATCTGGTGCTGCAAAAATTCTGAAGGAATCGTGTAAACAATTACGTCGATGTGAACAATTCGGTTAAAAAATCGAACACTTCTCGACGATCTCAACGATGCTTGCAGATCAACCAACTATTCACAACGAACAATTATGACAATGAATTTCTCGATGAACGACAATGGCAGACGGATAGAGTAATCATTAAGAGCGAGCAATTACGATCGCGAAAACTGATCCATCGATACTAACCGAACCCGAAGAAATCAATGATGCAACGCGATGGAGCATGAAAGAAAAAGTTCGAAGAGCCCGATTGAATTTATTACTATTTAGACGTGAAATCAGTATTAAAGGATCAACAAATTGAAGAGAATAATTAATTTTGAACAAGCATCAAGGTGCGTCCATCGCCGGGGTCAATTAGTCCGGAAGATTAGGATCGAAAATCAGCTACGTGGGAGAGGCGGTGCGATCATGAGCGAGAGGACGAAGCGGGGAAGCTGTAATACAGAAGAGAGAGGAGAGATATCGGAACGAGGCATGTTCCTGGGAAACGTGTCGCGGCGTAAATTCCGCGGAACTTTGAAAACACGCGCGTACATACAGGTCCGAGGCATTAATCTCGCGAGTCGCGCTAGAAAATGGCCAGTATCCGTGTAAACTGAATTGCGCCGATGTCAGCGTGAAATTAAAACGTATGGGGAACCGGTTTTCTTCTCTCCGGCGCGCGAGAGAAGCGAGAGCGCGCAGCGAACCAAGCGCGCACCGTGAGCGCACGGTGTTCCGCGTGGACACGTCGCGCGCTCTCCGAAGAGGACCGCGACGGCCTGGAATTTAATCGCGAGTTATGCGAGCGAGCACCGAAATCGGCTTGATCTTTGACCGATGCTGCACACTATCTTCCAGTTTGCAACTTTGTTATTCCACAATGTGCAACTTCGTTATTCCACAGTGTGCAACTTTGATGCAGTTGCCACAGGGTTCTATCTTCTTGTAAATAATTCATCTTTTAACACCATCTCGAATTTTCTTGTTCGTTCACAGGTTTGTAGATATGTGCCTTTCTACGAAGCTTTGATCTGACACAGGTGTTTCGATGTTAGAATGAAAGTAGGAGTTAGGTGGTTTGATGTTGAAGGTAGAATCAGAATCACTTCTTTCAGTGAATAGAGATGTCTTCTCGTTTACGAGTATTATGAGAACGACGCGTTGGAGAGTATTGTCTAGCTGTTCTGTTTACGAGTTTTGATTTCCGTTCCAATCCGAGAAAGCGTCGCCACAGAATGGTCAAACAAAAAGAGACGTGCGCAAAGAATCAACTGTCGCATAGTTATTTTTGAAGCTTTCTAATACTCAATTGACTGGCTTTGCATACGACATGTCAATCTTTATTTAGACACTGTGCGAAGAAACGTGCTGATTCCAATAGACGGTAGCAGTTGCATTTGTGTATTATAAATAGACTACGAGGAGAAATATTTGAAGAATTTGAACGTGCTCGTGTTTGCAATTTAATAAAATAATTAAGAGAAGAAACGAACGTATGAATTCTGTGTCGGTGCAAAATAAGAGAAACATTTAAAGAGTTTGAGAATTGTGGTGTTTCGAATTCAATAAAATTATTAGGAAAAGAAACGAGCATCTTTGCAGTACTAAAATTTCGGGGAATAACAATGAAGTAATATTGAAATGTTCTTTTTATAAAAAAGATTTTCTTCCCTGAAAGGATTAAAAGTTGATTGTTCTCGCGTTATCTCTTGCCAATAAAAATTTCTTTCCGAGATTCGGTTTCCACTCGCGAAAATCTTGATGTGCGTGTGTGGTCCAGCGAATTTGGTGTTGCGGTGTGTCGTAGGTTCGGGCAGATTGCTCAAAACTGGCGGAACGTGTCCGGAATGCGTATCCGGGGCCGCCCTTCGTTCGTTCACGCACGTTTTTCTGCTGGTCCGAGTCCAACCCCGAGGCCCTACCGTACTTGAAATCACGATAATGGGTGATTACGATGCCCGCAGGGCCACAATTTTTCCCTGAAATTCTGTTAGTTTCCAAGGCGTCCCCGCGACTCCTCTCGCCAACCCGAAACACGCTGTCCATCATGCTTAAGCGATTTCGCCCTCTGGAAACGATATTTCAAGCCCCATCTCTCTCTCTCTCTCACCAGGAAACAAGACTGAAATGACAGTAACAATCTTCTTAACCGCTTCCTACCTCCGCTTCGCGATTTATTGGCCCCTTGCCCCGCCCCAGTTCCACGCCGATTTTGCTTGCTATGAAACGTTTTTGCTCGAATTCTTTGCTCGAGGTTTGTCAAAACACGATTGTGTGTTTGGTGTGCTGCGAAGTCCAGTTCTTTCGTTGAAATCGGTGGATCAAGGGGAGTATGTCAATTTTGTCTTCCTTGTGTAATAATAATCTAATTCGTGTTTTAAAGTGAAACGGCATTCATTAGAACGACTTATCTCGTGAAACTCTGCAGTCTCAAGTTATCTGTTTCATGAATTTATGCTTGAAAAAGGAATTCGTTCAGTATTACCTGCAGAAACTGTAAAAATGGCTAATTTTAAGACTGAACCTACTTTAGAAAATTAACACGATTAAATTTATTTGAACACTCTGCGGTTCATATTATAACATCTGTTTTACTAATAAAATTTGTTCAGTTGTTTACCACGGAAGTATCTTCACAATTTCAATAATTGATTAGTGGTAAATTACTCGTTGAATTCATTCGCTTTCGTATATGCAAAAAAATCATTAACGACACGTCGTAAATACAATTCGCTACTTCAACAACATTTTCGTTTGCAAATACAACTTCACACATTTCACTAGAAAGTCGCAACACAATGTTCTGTCCATCCTGTCTAAAATTCCCGTACCAATACCTCAAAATTACACCTCGTGGACCCGTTACCGAAATAGACACTGTTAGAAATCGTTCGGAAAATTCGCGCACAGGAACCTCCCGAGTCCGTTCAACGACGTTGTTGTTCCGTCGCGTCGCAAAAATCGAATCCCCGCGGAAACTGACAGGATGCGCTAACAACGGGCCCCGCCGCGCTGTTACCAAACTAGAAAGTCAATGGATATTTATGCGGGGCGAACACGCGAAACCGAAGTTACATTCGGCGACTTTCACTGTGGGCATCGGTTACCTCGTAATGTATCTTTCGCGAGGGACAATCGCGCGCATGATTCGCCAACTAATATCTCGAATTACGGCCGATCAGACGACCAACGGAGAAACTCTCGGAGGCGTGTTCCGAGTATACGAAACAGCGTTTTTCATCTCTGCCGACGTGACGCGATCCATTGTTTATTTAATCGGAATTGGGAAAATGGCAAAACACTTGTCGAAATCATTTTCTGCGAATTCAAAGGATATTGAACGTTTCAATTCAAGATTGAATTCAAGATCCACAGCTCAGTGTTTCTTGAAAATTGATTCAATAGCAATAGCAATTTCTGGCATGAACTAAATACGAAGATTAATAAGAAACTTCCAGGAACAATTATTTTTAATGTGTAATGTATAGAAACAATAGTTCTCAATTCTTTGATTGTTTTCATTTGAATTTGATCTATTTACTTTCCTGTAGAAATTAGTTGAGAAACTAAAAATGAAATGGACGATGTATAAAATAATCATTTTTTATATTGATCGAAAAAATGTTCACTGGAGAGACGTTAAAATTTTTTAAAGACCAATGTGACCATTTTTTTGCTTTTTATCATTCTTTTTTCATTTCTGTGCAATTTAGGCCGAGCATTGGCATCAGGAACAGCGCTTCCGTGTCTCGGCTCGTTCCTCTCGTTCAGGACAGACAAATAAACGCGTCGAATTCCGTAAAATAACTAATCAACCCCGTTTCTAGGCGACGGGCCGACAGACGAGATCCGTTGGACGTTGTTTGACAATTTCGCGGGTCTGGATCCTGTCAAACGCCATACTGATTTATTATCGCGCCGCGTCGATCCTCTGCGGAGCAATGGAAATCATCAAAGTACGGGAAAATGATGAATTCCGTCCATATTTGAGTCAACTTTTGTTAATTTATTCACGTTCAACGTTTCCATATCCAACAGCAACAGAATAAGCCTGAGCCTCGAATATTTCTATTCGTAATTACCCATGTAACTTTGTAATTATATATTTTCTGTGTCACTATACCATATGAATCGAAAGCGTGTACGCTTGACATCTGTTGGCGGAATGGTTCGTAAAGAGGAGCGTAGAAAATGAATTAAACAGTACGTTACCAACAATTTGAATACTAAAGAAGTCAAGACGTACTATTAACAACACCTCGTGCGCGATAATAATTTCCATTTACGAATTATTCGATGTAGATGAAGAAATTATACCCATAGATTTATAACCGCACTCGGTGTTTAAATATTGCGAAATCAATATCATATTTAAAATTAACAATTCACAAAATTGTGAAACTAACCAGTAAACTTCGGAATTAAATAATGCAACAAATAGTTGAAAACAGTTGAAAATATTTATTTATAATATTTTCTTCCATAATTTTTTCTACATAGTATGTTTAAGCAATTGAATTTATTATCAAAAAAATTCGTTCATGGTGAACACGATTCAACTAGATCAGACTGTCGATCCCTCGCGAAACAAGAGATTTCTCGTTGAACAGAAATTGCAAAATACAACCACGAAGAGAGTGAATTGATTAATAAAATGTTCCCGAATAGCCACGTAAGAAAATAATTAGCAAAAATCGATGTGGAAATTCGAAAGATAGCTTCTTCCCATTCGACGACAAATGGAAACATTGTGAAAGCGTGTCTCGGCATAAAAACCTCTGCAAATATCGAGTATCACGTGTCCATCTTCTTTTTCTTGTTCTGCTTGTTCGGCGAGCAAGGCGAAAATCCTTTCGGATGCATCGGTTCGTTATTACCGTGTCATATTTAGCATCTCATTTCGCGAGCGCCGATGAACATCGATGGTTTAAGCGGCGAGCCCGATTATCATAATATTCGTGAAACGAGAAGGTGCTAATTCTCCGGTTCGCCATTATAGTTCGTCGTTTATTATACGGCCGCGCCATTAGCTGTCTCTTAATGAATGCGTTAGTCCCCGAGCTGAACCGTTTCTCGAGAGCGTCGACATTAATCAAACCGTATTTACCAATTTTCGTACATCTTCTCCGCGAATTTCTGCAACCATGCGATCCTATATGCTCTTATGCTTCCTTCTCGCAAGAATCTCTTGAAATTGCGATACGCCCGTCGATTCGCGATCGATTAAATCAAAATAATCATCTTTGAACGTGTCACTGGATTATCAGAATAAATCGCATTGTATTTATTGTAAACGGGTATTGTAGTTAGTTCAAATACGAAAAAGATTTAATTTTTATTTATGTTATTAGACGGTGAACGAAATAATAATTCCTTGGCAAGATTGAAGCTTGTATTCTACTATTGCAATCGACTAAAAATATTAATATTAAATAATGAGAAATTATTGCGCAGAACTTTCTAAGTTCCGTTAATCATTTTAGCAAGTTAGAAATATTACAAAAGTTGTTTTTTAATTTCTTTAGTATTTTCATCGTTTTATTTTTGCTCGACTGCAATAAACGAATAAAATCCGCTCCGTAATGATCACAGTTGCTGCCCGTGTCCTGTCTTTAGAATGTTCGAGCGTTAGATCGCCGGTAAAACTCTTAGTAAAATATGGTGTTAACTGCTTCTAAGTAGTTCAGCTTCTGCGAGTGACTAGCACGCGGATGTTTATACGTTTACTGAGCGGTAAAGTCTCGGAAAGTTTATAAACTGTAAGTATCTATAGAATTTGACGTGGATTTAGATTCATCCTAATTTACCAGATCGTTAAACCAGGGAAGAAGATTTTGTTGTCTATAGTTTCTCCGAATTTGGCTGTGAAAATGTCAATTCGTGAAAACAATCGTCATTTTACGAGTACGCGGTAGAATCTACGAAAACTATGTTCGAATATATAGTGACTCAGAAATTCTCTAACTACACGATACGCGAAACACATTTTTATTATTTTTATGATGAATGCATAAAATTCATAGTGTGAAGAATAGTAATTACAATAAGTGGAAACAGTCAATCATGCACAGACACAACCCACGACACTCAATCCGTGGTTGTAGAACCCAAATTTTTGGAAAAATCGAATTTAAGAACTTATTGGATATAAATTACGTTTTCCACCCAATTTACAATTGATTTCTTCGTAAAATGCATTCTTACAGAGATTGTATATCCGTGCAATTTATATTCAATAAATTCTGAAACTCTGTGTTTTCAAAAATTCTTTTTACGAGAGCAGCAAGAGCGATTGCAGAAGAAAATTTAAAAGAAATAAAAAAGGAGGGACTAAGAGAATTCGAGAAAACAGAAATATTATTTCGAACGAAGAAATAAATTTCCATCTGGCTCCGGTGTCTCGCAATCGATGCAAACAATTTTTATTTCGCACAACGCAGTCTAGTGATTAACGAGAATGACTGTACAATTCATTAATACAAAGGCGTGGTGTACTATTAGGTAATCAAGAAAATTCGTGCTGTTCCGTTCGATACCGATAAATATATGTACATATGAATTACCTCAAAATACTTTCAGAAAAGCAGTACACACATTCGGTTTCTCCAATATTTTCCCAACGATGTAACAACTTCTCTTTATAATAATAATTATAATAGAACAAGATTTAATTCACTCTATTTTCGTATGATTTTAGACTGCCGATTATTCTACAAATTAAAAATTGTCTTCATTAATTACAGGATGAAGACAAATGCTTATTTCTCTCCTGGACTGTTTCAATAAGTTGGAAACAATAGAACAGCGTTCTAAAATTCTCTAATATATGTATGTACATGTTTGTCTGAAGGTTTTTATCGATTCGCATTTGATCTCATTTTTGCCATAACCGCAAAAATCTGCAGCCTGTTCGGTAGACCGAGATTGTGCGAATACACGTTGACTCTTCAAATTAAAAATAGAATTTCTTGCTTCCTGAACTGGGAAGTTCGCGAAACGTGTTCGAAAGCCGCGCCGCGTTTTTCGCGAGCGGATTCGCGAGTGCGGCATCTTCCCGCGGCAGAGGTCGCGGACGTGGAAACGGTAAATCATATCGCGGCCCGTATCGAGTACGTTTCGCGTCGCGGAAGCCAATTTCGCACGACAGGCCGGCAATACTTCGCGGCCCGGCCCCGTGGAATCCGGTAGGGTTTCGCTGGGAGCCAGAAGCGTTGCAGTAAACTGCATCGGACGATGCCACGGTGCAACGACGGAACGTTTTAGAACGCGAAACGGCGAGTCGGCCGCGATTTACGAGCGAATCCTGCGCGTCGCGAATCGCTCGACTCCGAAGCTCTACGCCCGACAGAGATTCCCAGCGATGTCGATAGCCCTTTGTCGATGAACCTCTTACTCCCGTTGCTGTTCCTGCTGAGAGCGCTAGAATGTAAATCCGCAAGATACGTCGCAAAATGATTTTTGTTGGCCGCAGGACTGTTTCATAGACTTCGATGCTCTTGAAAAATTAGGTATCCAACAATTTGCACTCGACCTTCCCCTCTGAGCCACCACCAAAAATTATTAGATTAATTGTTCGAAACTAGATTCCAAGAGCACATGAAGCTACCATTTACTTATTATTTATGTTATTAATGGATTGCCGATTTCATTGATTTATGACAATACCGAGTCGATGAAATACAAAACTGTGACAGCATCAGAAGAATTTGACAGGTGTCAAAATTAATTCTTGGTTTATTCATACATTTGAAGTTCATTTACGAACATTTTCTTGAAAATAAGTTTTCAAGTTCTAAGTTTGGATACAAAATACACTTACAAGTAATTGCGAGGTTCATCAATTTATTTCTACTTAATCTAGAATATTTTCGTTACATCCGTTATCACCGTTCCGTGTTTCCTTGCGCGACACTTGAGCACACAGCAATTTCCTAGAACTCGAAGAGCAACAGCAAAACAATATTTTCTGAGCTACTGAAACCGCCAGTCTCCAGCTTCTTCGATCTCCCACACTAAAAGCGAGTTCGGCAATGCAGTCCAGGACCAGTTCGTCAAACAAACGCATGATTAACGAAACGCGAAGATCGGTCTACGGCGCAGGGACCCCTGGTCGGAACCCCGTAATTTCCCGCCGATTTCCGAGGCTGTGGCCGATTCTTTTCCCT
Source organism: Lasioglossum villosulum (assembly GCA_963971365.1). Lineage (NCBI taxonomy): Eukaryota > Metazoa > Arthropoda > Insecta > Hymenoptera > Halictidae > Lasioglossum > Lasioglossum villosulum. The sequence continues at coordinate 5,253,822 of OZ020497.1, read as the reverse complement.
TTCATTCGTGGCCCGTGTGATCCCAACTCGGGATCGGTAGTCGATGTAAATGCCACGTCGGAGTTTTAATTCCCGATCGCGCCCGGCCGCTTTTGCGTTTCCGCTCGAGCGAGCCGGGCCCGAATCGACCCGAACCGTCTCGACAACGGCAGCCGAGCCTCTTCTGGGGCCCCTTTCATCTCCTCGTGGGGCCCGTCCCCTCCGAATCGGCCTTGTCTCATTTCAACCTCTCTCTCTTTCTCTCTCCTTCTCTTTTTCTCTTGCTCTTTCTTTCTGTATACTCCGTCGCTCTCTTTGTCTCGTTCGTCGATCGCTCGTCTCCTCGGGATGCCACGTAATTTACGGTTTTGGATCATGCTTCTTCCATCGAGGTGGAGTAATGACAGGTCGATCGGCTCCGGGCTACCATCTCTACCCGGTTTCCGCTCTTACCCCGTTGCCACTTTCGATCTTGCGAATATCCGTCCGCGGCTCGCTCGCGACTCCTCTTTTTGCTCCCGTAAATCTCATGGGGGATAGAACAGTGACTCCATTATCCGCACGAATCCGTTTTACCGGGACCGCCTCGTTTGCTCTCCAAACTCTTTGTTTCCACATTTTCGAGATTCCGTATCGATTTTGCTCTATCCGCAGAATCTCCTAAAGTATGCACGAATACGTATTAAGAACAACTTGCGAGCAACTACTTTCAATCTTTTCTTCGTGATTCCGACCAATCGCAAACTTCTCGAAAAAGTCCAAGTCGATTTTGCTCTATCCGCAGAATCTTTTAAATTACGCACGAATACTTACGACTGATACAGATATACAAAAATTTGTATAATCGCCAATGTTGTTCCATGAGAACAACTTGCGAGCAACAACTTTCAACTTTTTCTTCACGATTCCGACCAATCACAAACTTCTGGGAAAAGTCCAAGTCGTATAGCTTGGGTTAGATATGAACCCCTTGCCATAAGATTTTCTTCTGGGTACCTGTTTACCTTCCTATAGGTACTTCATCGCTGAAACATTCGTCACGAGTTTCGCTGGTTACTATACTGCAAGGGTAAAGAGTCTTTTACAAAGTCTTTTATGGAGTATCGGATTCGATGGTCTACGCGACAAATGTATGTGTAACGCGGTTGACATGTGGGTTCGTTCACACAGGTATTGTGGCCTAGCTTGAACAGCTGAGCTCGCCAGCTACGTACAAAACACAGTGTTCTTATGCATTAAAAATATGTTTCTTCTATCGATCGTATTTGTTGTTAATAAATGAAGTTAAATGTTTTCGGCGCAACGAAAACAATTAAACAATTCTGAAAATGTATTTAAATCGGTCGACGTTTCAATGAGCTACAAACGTTTAAAGATGATAAAAATTGCAGAATTTCACGATTTTTGGCCAACTCCAGTAAACCTAAGCATTCTTACATCTTTCAATGCCTGTCGTTTTTTTCCGCATCAACCGATTTCGATGAAACTTACAAGTGCATATAACTGACACAGATCCACAAAACATATTTTTAAAATTTTCAGTATAGGCCCACATAAAAAAGTCGTAAAATGCAAGTTTTAGTATTTTTTCTACAATTCCGATCAATTGCAATTTTTGACAAAATTATTTTTACATCCTGCAGCAAACTATTTGCTCTAGCTTCTAAAAAAAGTATAATACGATATTTAAAAAGTTATCGCCTGTTTAAGAGTGAGCGAATACTTTTTTGACTCACTGTATCTTCTCGACCAGTTTCATGAAACCAATTTTTAATCAATTTCCTATTTTAATGACACTAACGTCAAGAAATCTTAGACTTGAATTATTTTCAATGTAAACCGTAATCTTTCACGAAAGCTGTTCTCATACATTGTCGACGACGGGAGCAGGAACGGTCCTGGTATCACAGAATGAAATAAGACAGCTTCAGATTAGGCCTATAGATAAGAGCTTATCCCCTCCTGAAGTTGCGATGAGGTATCTGGAATACATTTCATCTGCAATACCGAATTCGACACGGGACATAGTGGCACACGCACGAAGAACGAAACCGTGGGGAATAGCGTCGTGAAAGGGGAAGGTGGGAGACATATTTTAATCTGGCGACACTGGTAACGCTAATCTTCCTTCGACGTGCGAAGATCTACAGCCTATGATTAACGTTCTGGAGGTGTCGGTCGAGACACATCGCGTCCCGTTGCTTCGCTAGCCATAAATCGAACCTCGAGGAACGCAACGACCCGCGCGTCACAATGCAAGGTTAGAGACATTGTAATCGCGATCCACCCGGGGAAAAACTCTCGGTGCCCACGCGAATAGTTCGACGTCGGAGCTCAGGATTCTCGTGTTTCTCTACGCGGTCTCGCCGACTCAAAACTTGCGAAACTTCGTCAGGAAGAGGATGTTCGCGGAGTCTGAAGGGTCCGCGGTTCTTTCCCGAGACACGCCGGAAGAGAGACAAATTAATTTTCGTACGTTACGCACCGTTCACTCCGTTTCGAGCAAATCAGGACGAGAAACAAGTTCTACTTAATAACTGGAAAATGTCTTATACCGAGATTAAAGAAGTCGTTAATATTTATTGCTGTACATGGCATATAGGGACTAATAAAATTACTCGAGTCTCTGACAAATTGAACATTAAAATTTATAAAAATGACAAGATTGATTTCGTTGAAATTTTTCCACAATTTTTACTGCAGCGTGGACTTGCATAAGATGCATCGAGTCAGATCCTGTAGAAAAATGTTTACAACCTCAATAAATTAAGATAAAGCCATAAAACTGGTCATTCGAGCGCTGATGTTAGTTCCAGCGTTAATTGGCAGAAAAAAAGCGAAGATTGACAAGCAGATGCGCCAAGATGGCAGCGTTCTAGCGCTTGTTCCGGTTCCGTACAAGCTTCGATCCAACTCGGTTGGAAGGAACGTTTCTTTATTAATGCGACTTTTAATTCCGCGTTCCCGTTACGAGCATCCTCGCGCACTCGCATTAATACTAATCGTCATCGCGATCGCGTAACGAATCTTGAAACGAACCGAACAGCGATCCGATTTATTATTCCGAGTTCCATCGCGAGTCGCTTGTGTGTCGAGCAATTTCTGCGCGCAACACAATAGCGGTGAATTTTCGCATTCGTTCCGCTGGAAAATCTGCAAAATTCATGAAACATGCGATCTCGTACGAAGCTTCCTTTTTTTGCTGAATTGAAAAACAACGCGGGTAAATAGTGTTTCATAAGTGCGCAATTCAAAAGCGTGCTTTTGAAAATTATTTACAGTCTGAGTTCGTAGAAAATTCAAGTAAATTCTGTTTCAATTAATTTCCTGTTTCCTGTTCTACCAAAAATAAAAGCGGTAGAAACCAGAAGTAGATAAAAAAATAGATTTAAAAAATAAAACAGTATATTGACGTTGTTAAATTCCATTTTAATATCTTGTTTTCTTTCATTCTCAAGTTTATTCGATCCGGTCGATTCTGTCATAAATGCTGAAAATGTTTAGCGATGGAGTTTCAACTTTTTGTTCCACGGTTAACGTCTTTATCGGCGATTTCTCCGTCGTTCACAGTGAAACAGGGAGCCAAGTATTCCGTTTCAAAATATCATCTAAAGCTAGCATTACGGTGAGCGACTGATGTCCAAACATTCCACGGACATCGTCTAAATATCCGAGCGCCGAACAGCTTTCCATACAAGTAACTAACACTCGAGGATTCAAGTACCATTGTCGGAGGTAACAGAGAACCAAAGATTCCATTTCAGAGTGTCATCCAGACCACTATGTATAATAGAACACATCTCCGGTTTCCATTCGGGCTGCCACGCAAACAGAATTCCGTGTCTGTGTTTTTTCGGCTTTTTTCCCTTTCTTTTTTCCACGTGTCAAGCGAATACAATAACAATCTCATGCAAGAAAACCGATGACGCTCGCGGTGGCCATATTGTCGTCGGAAGACACGCTAGAAAATCAAACGTTTCCTCGGCGAGCACAAACAGTTTAACGTCAATTTTAATTTCTGATTAGTTCTTCAATTCATTATGTCTTTTGTTAAATTATTTTTTTGTTTAACTTAATGCTGTTTTAGAGACACTTATTTTGTAGTTACTAGATAAATACTAACAATTTAATAACTGGCACAAATGAATTATTCTTCGAGAAAAATACAAAATGATAATTGCAAACTGTTCAACTATTTCTCTGGGTATACATATACAGCAATAGAAATCCTTAAAAAACGTTTACATACATTGCTTACCGAATGAATGAAAATCTTAACGTTGACGAACGCATCGAAGAGAGTTTGAACGCGCTAAGCAACCTGAACCTGGCACAGCCGAGCTTCCCTCAAACAAACACCTCCCCTGGGCTGGCCGCTTCGCGCAGGCTGAAAAAACTTGGGAGACAGCTCGGGAACAAAAGAAAAGCATCGGCGTGTACACAATTTCATCGGGACCGCGGTAATTCCAGGCCGAGCGAGGCCGGACAACAAGAAGGCCCGGTTTCAATCAGTTACAGTCACGGTGAGCACGGTGATTACGCGTGGGGACGACATTAAACACTGGCATTACGCATTAGTGCATTAACCGAGGAAAAACGAGCATCGAGGAAGAGCCGAAAGAGAGAGAGAAAGAGAGATATGGTCGGACAAGGAGAAAAAAAGGAGGAGGAAGATAAACGGAAGAAATCCGTCGACAGCGTTATCGATCGGCGCGATCGGCCACCGAATCGGTCGATCCTCATCCTCGATCGTTAATACCTGTTCGTCCTGTTTCGGGTGTATCGGAAACACTCGCGTGGAAGCGGGACAACATCGACGCGAACCGGCCATTAACGATGAGTATCGGTCCCGGTAATTTTTCTGCGACTCGCTCGCGATCACCGCGAGGCACAGGCGAAAGATGAACAATGTGACTTTGATCGGCCCGTTGCCGTACGTTTAACGCTGCCATTATCGCGGACTAATAATAATACCGCGTCGCCGCGGGCGACCCGCCTCGGAACCGTTCTTCTGTACCCGCTTGCTTCTCCTGTACGCTCGTTCCTCATGTAACATCTACGCGAGTACTATACACACACGCACAGTATACACTCGTACCCGGAATCCTCTGTGTACCCGCCGCCGCGGAGACTTCCTTTCCCAGAGCCACGAAGCGGCCCGATTTACATACGAAACGTGTTCGGAACCGGACCTGATCGACGCCCGAGGGCGTGGCGATTTTTGGCAGGCGCCGGGGACAATTCCACACCGGAGGACACGGCCACAGATTCGCCAATAAAGTAGCCGAGATTATTCTAAACAGCCTCGGGGCTCCTCTCTTTTTCTTGTTCGAAGGTCTCCGGGCTCGGAAATTGTCCTGCATCGGGGACGTTCCTCGTAACGATCTAACCGCGTGTGTTGGTGGAATTTTTTTACAGTGTACTTTAAAACTCCATTTACTAAAGTTTGCTTTAAAATTGTACTTATTATAATGGACTTTGAAATTGCACTTACTAAAATTTAGACATGCTCAAGCACCAAGGATCATTTTCTTCTGACAAGCAGTGTGCGTCGAAGTCGCTAGCGAACTTCACGTATTCACCACGAAAATAGCTGCAATTTCAAACGGTAAAAAAATGTTTAAAATTGAAGAGCTAATGTCGATCTATAAAATTGAATAAAGTTTTGGGTGATTTTTTTGCAACCGCGGAAACTACGCCGCAGAAGTTGTTTGTACTCTCGCATCAAAGTCTCCATCAGAAGCTCGCGAATTCCACGTGAAAGTTGCAAGAAAATCATCTGCTATAAAGAAAGACCAAACATCTACTTTTTTCCTCAAATAAAAAATCTCCAATAAAGTTCACCGAACTCGACGAAAAGAAGAAAACGCCTCGTAGTTGCATGCAACAATCCATTTAACGGAGAAGAAGCGATTGAGATCGGTCGTTTGCGCTTGGAAAGAAGATAATTAAACCGCACATCTTCGCGAGTATCACCTACACGCGTCTCGCAGACTGACAACCTAAATCAACATTTTACCGTGAGTGAAAGCCGCGCGCGAAAATCATCTGAGGCCACCAGTTTCGCAAAGGAAAGAAAAACAGAAAAAGTGAAACACGAGGATCGACGGAGGTTCGAACAAGTTAGCTGCACTGCCATTCGAAAAAGGAAAACGCCTCGGAGTTGCATGCAATTAGCTATTTGGCGAAAAAGAAGGTGATTAAGATCAGTCGTTTGCGGCACGAGAACGGTGGGTGGGGGAAATGCATTCTATGCAAGAAGGAGAAACGCTGTTGATGGCGGAGGGGTGGGAGGAGACTGCAGGTAGCTGCAATCCAATTTAGAGGCGGATATCCACGCGAGATCTTCACGATTTCTACACACGAATAAGACGCCGAGCACCGGCCGTGAAATCATATGCGGTGTCCAGTCACGGATGGCATTGCCGCCGTCGCCGATCGCTGTCTCTCCTTTCGAAGGGAAAACCCGAAGTCAGCGAGGCGGCTTTGATAGTTGGCGATCAAGCCGCTAGGTGCCGCCACCAACTGGAACTGGCCATTGCCGCTCACTATACCGCGGCGCGCGATCCAGAGCGCATTGTGCCGACTGCCGCTGCTGCATACGAAACTGCATCAACCCTTTCACTTAAAAAAACGTTCATACGCTCACATTCGCAATAGAAATAATTTCCAAAAAATATGACTTAGAGGGCCTCCGGTGTTCGCGCCATTTCTGCACGAATTTTAGGAATTTTTTCCTGGCAAACTACCGAACCTTTCGCATTGAAATTTTGGATATACATTTACTTGTGTTTAAAGTGCACTCGTGATTTTTTTCAAGTAGAAATACTAAATTCTGTGCGCCCTATATATTTTTATGTTTTCGTCACAAATTCTAAAAAACAAAAGTTTTCGCATTGAAATTTTGCATATGTATACATTTGCTTGTGTTTAAAGTAAAAAATTTAAATAGTAAAAAATTTTGCGAACCGTACACGTTTTTCTGGAGTGCATATTCAGGATTTCGGGGCCATTTCTTCATGAATCTTTAGAAGTTTACGCACACATATGTATTGGTATTTGAAGTACACGAGTGATTTTTTAAAAGTAGAAATACTAAAAATTCTGTGCGCCCTATATATTTTTACCTTTCCGTTAGGAATTCTAAGGAATGAAACTTTCAGTATTCCGGATAAAATCGTGGGCAGATTTTCACGGAATTCGCAGAGAACGGTGAAAAGAATGATTCAGCGACCGAAAACTGCTGTTTAAGGATTAACAGGCGATGGCCGAGTGGAATTACACGGCGTCCGAATAAATCGCATAATTCCGGGACACTTCCGTGGTCTCGATTCCACGGGAAGCGAAGCATCAAACGTGAAATGAAACTGCGAGTATATGGCAGTTCTCGGTGCATTCGCGCGCGATTACGCATTGCGCAACGGAGTCAGTGACGCCTTTGCACCGGCGGCGGCGGCGGGCACACAATGTATTCCCATGCTCCCGAGGAACCCATTTTCCACCTGAAAAATGAATCCGCCGTAATGACGTGTAATGTAACCGTATCGTTTCCTCGCGCGCTCGTTCGCCGTTTTATTACTTTCTTGTCCCGCTGTGTGCTTTATTAAGTACCTCGCCATTAGGACACTTTAATTACCGCTAGGAGCGCGACCTGCATCGTTGAAAACGTCAACAGGAAGTACACCGAACGACTTATATTATAATATTTACTGCCACCCGTGGTAAAAGTTATCAAACACATCAAGTGCCTGGCATTGTAGTTATATTCATTAGGAAAACACTTCCATTATGGACGAACGACAAATCTTTTCATAACGAAAATATTAATATAAAAATTTAGACATCGATTTATGGAAGGGTCTAGTCATCTTCGAGCATTCAGCAAATTTTTCTGGCAAAAACATTAGGAACTGTTTCGACGCTTTGCCACGCTATTTAAATTTTTTAAAATTGTCACATAGGGGTAGTTTATTATCTTATATTTGATAAAGAGGCAAACGAACCCGTCATTTTATTCATACTTCTCGTAAGAACAGTTAGTTCCGGTGATTTCTAATTGCAATCGATAATTGGGGGTCTCGAAGGGTTCGCATCGTCGCGGCGTACCCAGCATAAAGGTAATTGTTCGACAATTTCATTAGCCTGTCTGATTTTTCCGTGAGAAAAGTGGCTCGGGGCGATTCGCGAACCACTCGAGGCGTGTTTCAGCTCGCTCCGATTCTCACCGAGCGGCTATGATTTATTTTTTGTTTAAATTACCGAGCTTCCTAGTCGGGCGATTTCCTTTCTTTTGTTTACGCGGCTACGATCGGCCGAAGGAAACGAAGCCCCGGTTCATTTGCAAAAAAAAAAAGAAAAATGAGATAGAGGGAGAAGAGACAAAAGAAGAAGGGGATTCCCTCTCCTCGGCGGTGATTGATTTATTATCGCCGGGGAAAACGGTGCACTATGAAAATTTCATCGGGACGAAGTTAAAGGGGCGAGAACGGTACCTCGAACGATCCCGGAAAACCGTTCCCTGTTATGCTAATATTCGCGAAACCCTTCGAGTCGCTACGCTGACGCTAATTGCTCCTCTTTCCCAGGGAGTCCGATATTTATTGTTCCATTCGGAAATCAAATTAGCACGGTTTGCTCGAACAATGCGCGTCCAGCTTAGAAAGAAATCGTTTCAAGAATATTGTCGGAGTCGGTGCGAATCACCATACGAATCCGTTCATTCCCTTTGATATATTGAGTGGAAGATTAGAACAATTATTTAAATTAATTCATGAGCAAGCTGCGCTCTATTTCAACTTTCCGACGCTGCTCTGGCTTCGTAGAGACATTGGCTTCATGGCAAAGAGAAGATAGTCGTGATGTATTAATTTATACATAAACAAATTGGAAAGAGTACACACTGAATTTTAAATACAATATTGTAGGTTTTCTGGACAAGTATCGTTTCCATGATTCTTGTATCCTTTTTTATTCCGTTTAGTGAAACATTTCTAAATGTTTCTAGCCATAAATCGAACCTCGAGAAACGCAACGACTCGCCGTGGGTCACGATGCAAGGTTAGTGACATTGTAATCGCGATTCCACCCGGGGAAAGACTCCGCGGAAAAAAGATACGCAAGTAGTTTCGAATAAAATTGCTCGTCCTTTTTCTTCGGGTGTCGTTCGAGGACGTCCCGGAAGAGGAGTCTCGGTTATGGCCATAGTATAAAATACACAAGAAGCAACCGCACCCGAGGCGATTTAAGAGACAGTAAATGGCGCATGAATGCCATCGCTGACAGCGGCGTCGTCGAGCTCGACGGTCATATCGCCTCTCTCCACCACCGGTTCTGCTTTTTCGCATTCGCGTTCAGACCTTGTCAACGTTCTTCGAGTCTGTCGTTGAATTAACTGGCCTGGCTGGATTCGGACAGTCAAATCGAGAGAGAAATGGTAAAGGAACTCGATTCGATGCTCGACGTTGACATCGATGGTTGTCTGGTTGTTCCTACGCGCTTCGACAAAACATTTTCTACTGTGGAGATAAGTTCAAAAATTCATTTTTGTGAAATTAGACACGTCAAACACTCGTTTTTGTGACTTCATGGCAATACGGAAAATAATATTTAGTCGGCTGTTCCGTAGACAACGGTTTCATGAAAATTCAATGAGATTTGTGCTTGATGCGTATCCTGATATTTTCAAGATCGTCGGTAAACATTTATAGAATTCCAAGGACTGCAGATTGGTCTATAAAAATAGATATTTGCATGAAGATGCGCAGTCTAATCACTAGGTACGAACGCCGACAATTTTTACTCGACAAAGGTCGTAACTAATTACACAATGACTCGTGGGAACAATTACGAAATCTGAAACGACTCGCGTCGAACAATCGAAAAAGCGAATCAGAAACAAGTTTTTACGATTTTTAAACCACGAAGATATTCTAAGGTTATAATAACCGATGGAACTAATTTATTTATTTTTCTAAAGCCGATTCTTCCTCAGATTTTTCATCGTTATTACACTTGGAAAAACTAAATTTCAATTTTGTTGTCCATGAGAAACACTGCAGTTTCTCTAGCGTAAAAAAACAGAGCAGATGTCATCGGACCCACGGGCCTGATTTTCTCTTTCGTCCCTGCCACATTCTTTCATTTTTCTTCGACTTCGAATCCGCTAGCCGAGCAGTTTAACGAGACAGTTTTAGAAAAGAGTTTTCCAGCGTTTCAGTCACTTTAAGTACCATTCAACAACAAATTTAATTACTTTTTGGTTGGATGAAGCGTTTGAATTAAATATCAGTTAGACCGGTTGATTCCTATAATCGGTGGACTCGATGTTTTCGCTGGCAGCGTTCAGAATGGGACTCGTTTGAACCAATGGAATTCAAAGGGCGTGGATGACGAAGACGTAGGATACACATGTACGCATACATGCGCGCACAGTTGGGTTCATCGGCCAATTTAAAGGACATTAGGGCATGCTGCGAAAGAAACGACGACGTCCCGTTTTGCGGGGCGAGGAGGAAGCAAGAAATTGGCCGCCCGGAGGAAGCAGTCCCCGCGCAAAAAGAGACATTCTGCCGTGCGGAAAGATACCACCGATTACATGGTATCAACGGTTTAATGATCGCTCTCACGTACGCGCGATTTCGCTAATTCGACTGTTACCGGTGGCCCCCGCTCGGTTCGTGTGAGCTTTTGCGAGTTCGATCATTACCAATTGCCTCCGAGCGAACTCGCGCGATCATCCTGTTCGACGATCACGACTGCTCGTTTCGCACTCTCGGCCTTCTTTCGGCCCATGTGTTTTCTAATCGGGGCCACCCGATGCTCTTTTTCGAGCCAACTGCACTCCTCTCGTGACCCTGCTACACTAACCAATGCGAATTTTATGCGAAAAAATATATCTGTGTATTAGTTTCAGCTTAATAAGATCATTTTTCTTCGGCTCCTCCATTTTGCAATTTATAGTCTACTGATCGAAAGTATCGCTTATGTCGTCTACAGACAGTATTCTTTGATCTACTCAAGTGAAACAATGCTGATTATGTGACATCGCATTTTTGTTGCTAATGATCCTTGCACGATACTTTTATCAACATATTCGTGGCATATTCCTGATTAAAATTATATACCAAACACGGTATAACTTGGACCTCATTTACTCGAGTAATCCACGATTACGGAGTAACCTCGACTATCAGAATACTTTCTTTATCTAACGAATAAAAATGAACTGCTACAGTGGAGTACTAGATAATAAATCCGACCCAGACGTCTGTCCACACAGACACACGCACACATCTTAGTAAAAATCGCTCGAAGCGTAAATAAATTTACAATTTTCATGAGACGACACATGCTCCGTGTAGTCATCTTACCAGATGACGCCGTTTTTACGAAGAATCATGACTTCTAGGTAGATGATCTCTGTCCCTGGGACCGTTGGACCTGTTCGCGTGCGGGACCAGAAAAATTCGAGTCCCACGGTGCGCCCGCGTTCTCAGACATGATCGTTTAGGCTCTGCCATTCCTTTCACGTAACAACGAACTGTTCAACCGTTTCGCGGAACGCCTTTTCACCGCGCGGATCTTGTCACGCACACGTTCACGAGTCATCGGCTCGTTCCTACGAGCAGAAACTCGGGGAGGAAAATTCGTCTATTGAGAAAGCTTGGAACGAAATAGGGAAATTCCCGTTGCTCGACTTTTCGGGATCAGGAAACTGCGCTGGGAAAAGTATCGTTGACTTTTTCCACCTTGTCGTGGCCATTTAAAGGTGAAAGTGGAGGACCGAGGGAACAAGACGTTTTTGCTCGACGGTTTGTCTCTGGACTGCTCAGACAAAGGACGTTTAGCTAGCAAAAGGTTCGGCGTTCCAGGGAACGATTAACTCTTAATTATCGCGAACGGTTTATTCTGTAACAAACTCAACCTAAACCAACCTTATATTAATACGAACAACCTTATTCTCTGTACAGATTAACCACTTCGTTCTCATGGACGTGTTATGACGCGACGTCGATACCGTTCGTATAGGGTCACAGACGTGTTATAACGCGCCGTCGATACCGTTCGTATAAGGTCACAGACGTGTTAAGACGCGACGTCGATACTGTTCGTACAGATCACAGACGTGTTATCACGTGTCGCAATGCCGCTTCCGCGGTGCGTGCGATGCTACACACGACGTATTTCGCGTACTTCTTTATTAGATTACGTGTTTTAATTCGAAAAATTATTAATTCTGGGAACGGTATAGGTAAAGAATGATTTCAGGATATTTAAAATTTATTGTTTCTGTGTGTGATATAATTCGAAACATGGAGCTGCACATAATGCAACATCACAATTTACGCAATAGTATCTTGTTTCTTTGCAAAATGCAGAAATTGCAGAATACTGAAAAACTTTTTTTTTTACATAATTTGTCTTGTAAACACAAAATTATATATTGGATTTGTATTCCAGTACATAGATAGTTCGGTAACCGAACTATACTCATATGTACAATAATGGCAAAAAAACAATGCAAATCTTCATTGGAAATCTGAAAATAGGATATCGAAAAACCTTGTTGCCGTATATGTATACTTGTTACTCTCCTTTACAATTAGATCTACAAGTTGTTTACAAAAGAAAAATTCACAAATGGAAAAAGGAGAACTGTTTTAAATAAGCGGTGCCTCAGACAGAGCAAAGACAAGCCCGCGTGTTTACAGGTCCGTGTCACCTCGGTAGCGGCATTGCGTCGCGTGATAACACGTCTGTGATCTGTACGAACAGTATCGGCGGGACGTTATAACACGTCTGTGACCTTATACGAACGGTATCGGCGGTGCGTTATAACACGTCTGTGACCCTATACGAACGGTATCGACGTCGCGTCATAACACGTCCATGAGAACGAAGTGGTTAATTCTGCATCGATGTTCTCTCGAACGCAGTAGAATAAGACAGCCTGCACAGAAGTCTTCGTCGGATTTATTATCTACCTTTCCACTGCAGTAGACTCTACACCATTCTGCTGAGTCAAAATTTCTATTGCTATCGAATCTCCTCTATTTCTGCTTGTGTGTTACAAAGAATGAATTTTATTTAACCCGAAAATCAAAAGTAAAAATCAATCGTTATCTAATACAGTGTATCCTACCGAAGTATTCGGATATCTCGAGCAACATCAACGATATCGAGAAGTGTTTCGTACAAAAATCGGTGAAAATTTCCCAACCAGAAAAATAATAATGTTCAGTCAACAAATCGGTTAACTGTTCATTAGAATAGAAGCGGTCCGTCTCGAATAGGTTTGCAAGATCGATTTTACCGAAGGGAGCGTGTGTCGCAGGAGCTCGGCAGAGATTGAAAAAGAAAAATGGCGGCGGAGTTGCCCCAGGGAGCGCTCCGGCTCCGGAAGAGGGCTGAGTTATCGGGCCATTGCAGTCGACCGAAGATTACATTTAGCGGAGAAAGTGATATAACAGTCGGCCGGCCATCGGTTCGCACGGCAAAGATAAAAACCATGAAATTGCAGGCCCCGGAGGAGTGTCACGCTACGTGTTGCGCGGGCCCATTACCATAATTTTCAGCGGGGATTACCCGCGGCTCTCCGTAACTGTAATCCACGGTCGTTGAATTCGGTAATTCATTACCGTACGTCCGCGACGATATCAGGCCCCGGTCGGGTCGCAATTAGAACCGTCCGGCTTTCGTCGAATAACAACTCTCGGGACGATCGACGAAATGCGTCACGACGTTAGGCTGTTCGTCGAACGGTATTATATTTAGCGAACCTGACCGGTTGCCATTTTTCAACACTCTGGCGACAGCCAAGAAATTCCCTTCGCATCCTTCTTATTATTTTTATATTGTTTATTCCTTGAGAGTCTTATCAACATTCTACGGATTTGATGCGTTTATGGCAAACATTTGAAACATCAGAAGAACAAGAATTTATATTTGCTTCTTAGCTGGCTCGTATTTGTTACAACTGGTTAAAACAATTATTTATCGTGACTATTGAGCACATTGGTTTACATGAAATTTAATTGTGTCTATAACTACGCGTATTATTTCCGACGAGCTAGAATTATTGAAGAAACAAATTTCAGTCTGGCTCGCATTTGCTACAACTGATGAAGACAATTTTTATCTCGCACAAAGAGCCGCAATAATTGTTGCGGACGTCCTCGTTCGGAGGGTTTAATGAAAGAGATTTTTTGGTGAAACGTTGTCAATTTGTTCGCGTCGCTCTCTCGCAAGGAACTTTCCGGGTCCTGCAGTTTGGTCGTGGAATTAGAGAGTTTTTGTTGCTATCTCTCGGTGCCGCTCTCTTGTTCTCACAATTGATTAACAATGTTTTAAGGAGACACTTGACGGGACCGTGTTAAGTATCCCGACACTCGCTTTCATGATGGGTCAGCGTCCTCGTGTCCCGGAACTTTGCCCAGTCTGGTTTTGAATTTTGGTGAAACTGCGCTGTGTTCTTGTTGCATCGATTACGTGTTCTATCCGTATGGAAAAAATCATTCGATCAAACAGATATATAAATCGTCCCTATAAATATTCATATTTCCATCGACTGTAACGATAAATCTTTTGTCGAATACAGAATCGTTCACGACTAATTTTTAGGTTCTCAAAAAATTGTTCAAATTTGGGAATGCGTATCGAAGTCCCCACTTTAAAAATTCAGGAGTGAAAATTATTATCAAATAAGTAATTTGCGATTTTCCGTGACTTATATAGTCTGTCTCACTTTCTGAGTCTACGTAGCTTCTGTAGCTCGAAATTAGTGCACGTAATTTTTATTTTGCACGAATATTCGCAGTTCTGTCAAAACGTTCTCATAGAAATATGTTCGGGAGTATGCAGGGTCTCCTAGCGAGACCGGTTCCTTCTAAAATCGAGGTGGCCGGCTTATATATACCGGCCGTAAGCTTGTCTCTCGCGGGCTTGTATATTTACGCATACCGGCGGGCTCGACGTAACGCAGGACGCCCAGCGCCGCGACGCTTTTCGCCCGCGTCCCGTGTATATTTCTTCAAGCACGCACACGCGCCGGCGAACGACATACAGCCGACGCCGTTCGATGCTCGGCGTCGCGGCGTCAACTCTCCGGCTACCGACGCCACTCCAAATCCGAGATCGAGCGCCGTAGCCGTCGCCTCGCGTTATTTTTCGCGCTCGCTCGTTCGCCTAACCGCAGACCCGAAACGCACACGCGACTCTGTAACTCGAGACAACCGCCATTTTCTTCTTTTCTTCTCCCTCTCTCGAGCCCACCCTCAGCGATCCGTGCTAATTTCCGTTCCCCCGCGTGGAAACCAAAAGGAAATGCCGGAAATTCGATTGTAAATTTAGCCGGGCGATTGTACTGGCCGTGTGTCAAAATCATTTAGGTTTTCCTCGATTTTTGGAATCCTCGTGTCTCGCAATTGATACGGAAACTTTTCATTTTGTATCCGGCGTCTACTTAATGCAGAATTTCTTATTTTACGGTGCAAAATTCTTAGCACCACGAACAATCGATGATTCGGTATTGCATTTATTCTATACACATTAAGAAAGTATAAAGAAGGCTATTAAAATTCTGTGAGTATATTGAAAATTTTTTTTCTTTAATAGAGCACAGAGAAAGCAACGTATTTGAATTTACAATGACAGAAATATCTGGATCGAAACATCGAGAATTTTCTAAATTGCAAAATTGCAAAATTGCTTGTTTTAATAATTGATCGAACCTGTGCGCCGAAATCATCACACAATTTATATTAAATGTCTACGCTCGACAAAACGAAATATTTAGAAAACAGAAACTCGTGTAAACTTCGTTTTTCTACAAAAGTTAAATTTTCAGAAATTAAATTTACAACGAAATGCTTCTGAACACAGCTATTACAATTGGAATCAATGTTAACGTTTCGAACAGTAAATTACATGTGAAAAGTATGTCCGATTTGCAAAGTAAAATAGTCGGCTTTAACTTCTACAGACATGTGTGTTGACGTAAGATATAGTATTGAATGCCTACTGCATGTTTGATTGCTTGAATTTTGCACTCTTGAAATGTTCATTTTCCCCACTGTGCGGCTGCGTCTTCCTCGCGAATCCGATTCCATGCAATTCCGATTCGATTAACGATTTCACGCTACGTTTCGCAGCACACGATCGCGCCGAAGCTCGTAAAGCACAGGGCGCAGTATATTGAACCGATCCGCTCGAATCGTTAATTACTCGAGCAACGATTTTCAATCAACGAAGATCGCCGGGGATAAACAAGTTACGAAACTTCCGTTCGGCCGATTATTACAGCAATTAGAAAGTCCCGATCGCCGGGAACGAATCGGCCTGGTCGCAAAAATGTGATCGCGATCGCTAAGAAGTGCACTTGACTTTCGATGGGACGACCCGGCGAGAAAAAGAACAGGTGTATCGAAATCAAGAACGCGAAAGAGAAACCCGATTGAAGAACCACGACCATGGTCTTTGATCATTGCCGTCACATTTTTGCCGACCTGTTGCTTGCGACGACTGATTCTAAAACAAAAAGCTGGGTACATTGCTAATCACAGCTTGTTTTATCAACAAGACTTCAATACTTCTTGATCTATTAAAATTGTTGTACAGTAATTTCTGAATCGTAGTCCTAACACCCGTGTTTTGAACGGACTACGATGAAGTAGGGTGGCTATTTTTTGATTTATGACTGCGTCTACCCTACCGCGCCGAGGCTTCAAACGACAAGCCGAACGTAGAGAAGGACAGAATGAAATAGTCCCCGTCGCCGGCACAGTTTAAAGGCCCGTGCGTCATCACAATAAAACACTAAGACCTTAACTTCTTTATTTTCGATGATATCATTATGGAACTTTCACCAACATATTCGTGGCATTTTTCTGATTAAAATCATACCAAACACGATATAATTTGGCCAATATTTAGTGGTTTAATCGACGATGAAAGTTTCGAACGCAACGAAGAAGAGCGTATTGGAAAGAAAGAGACGCGAAGAGTCGCCGTCGCCGGCATAGATCAAACACGCTGTCCTTCTTGTAAGTAAAACTTTCATCGTCGATTAAACCACTAAATATTGGCCAAATTATATCGTGTTTGGTATGATTTTAATCAGAAAAATGCCAGGAATAAGCCAGTAAAATCTCATTAAAAAATAATGAAAATTAAGTAGTTTGAAAATTCGATTCACTCGAGTCAATGTAGTGGTGTTCACACCGATATACCCGAGCCGACATCAAACATCGCCGTCCTGCTGCCCGGCGCAGCGTTGACAAGTGGTGGAATGGGTAGGCACTGGACTACGATTGAAGAGGCGACCGAGGACTACGATTCAGAAATTACTGTAGATAAAGAAATTTGTATTCGATTCCTGTGTTTTGTAATTCATACAAGAAATTTTGCGTTGGCGATTCATAGAATTCTTATGACTATTTCGTAGAGTTTCTATTACATTTAATTTTGAAGAAATATTTTTAGTCTATAAATTGCTAATGTAGAAGTAATTGATTCACAGTTGCAAACAAGATTGAATAATACATATTTAAATATACTCGAAATAAAACCAATATGAACAATAAAAACGTAGGCGTTAGTCGATAGAAAAGAGACTCAGTGGAAAAATGAAGAAAAATGATAATTTAGTAAGAAAATAAATAGATGGAATGGAAAATATTAAAAAATCAGTACAGAAGTCTCGTAATCAGAGTGGCAACAGCGATGATCATTGACAGAAAAAACGAATTCCTGATTCGTCCCCCGCTTTCCCAAGTACCCCGATGACTAATGACGGTAAAAACGGCTCGGCGAGTCGACTGTTTACAGTTAATTATTTCGCGATTCACTCGTCATCGGGCTCGAAGCCCCAGCCAACTGAAGTGGAACTAATTGCCCGCCGCTAAAGCGAATAAATTAGTTTGATTATTCATTGATCCGTTCATATTAATCGCGCGCAAAGTAAAACGACATTACGTAAGCGGCCTTCTACGGTCGCGAAACGCCGGAAGTGTTTTTATCCGGATATGGACTTATCATGAGCCGATTGTGCGAGGCCGAAGGCTGCTCGAACGATACATAAAGAAATTGAATCAACGATTGAATCGATTCGTGTCCGAGTTCTGTTGGTGATCAAAATTGTACGTTTAAATTGCAAGGAACAGGAACCAAATCAAATTGTCGCTTTTGACTTAATATAAGAAAGATGGAAATAATGTACATCCACATTCTGAAATTTGAAAAATTTCATTCACTCATCTTATTATTTCTATTTGACCACTTTAAATATCATCTACTTATTTTCATTTTCATAAATGCTGAACAATTAAATGATAGACGACTTGCTGACATTTTTTAGAAAGGTTTAATATTTTTGGACTGACAAAACATTTGCTAATTCAGCACAGAAGAATAAGGTCTATTCGGATTTTTAACTCTTTCGAAATGTCGTCAAATAAATCTGAACGAGACAAACGTTTTATTGCGATTCTGTTCTTCGGAAATGAATCTCCGAACAATTTATGTGTCCATAATAATTCACGGTTGAACTCTGGTGGATAGGTAGATGTTAGCGGAGAAGTTAAAAGACAACGATAATAAAAGAAACGAGAAATAGAAAGACCATGTGTCGGATGTGTTCGTCTTGTAATTGAACACATCTCATTATTTAAGTGGCTATAAAAATCTGCGAAGGTCTTGGCAGATGTTTAAAGATCGCAGGATATATTGCTAGTTTGTTGCTTTCGATCGATGGCTCGTTGGGAAGTGAAAATTTTATTGCCATCGAGCAACCAGGAAGAAATTCATTAAAGCAGACGGAGTCAATTTATGTAACGCTTCGACGACGGACGACCATGACACACAATGTTTTTCCTGTTCTATTGCATTTTCTTACGTCGACTCCTACGACTTTTCTTCTGCTATTCATTCATTCCTTTTTTCGTTCTGTTGCGTTCGACGTCATTGTTGTCGACTGGTTAAAAAGCTGCAAGGAGATGAATGCTGTACAAAGACAATGTTCACTGTTGAATGAAATTGATTGGTTACCGATAGATTGCAGAATTTTAATGCGGAATAAAAGTTTTCTAAATTATAGCAAGTAGTCGTCATTTTTCCTATGAATAATTTTCATTGGTTTGAAAATGATGTGGCATAATAGTCTATTGCACGCTAGTGCTCGTAAAAGTTGCACAAAATCCAACTAACTTATTTAAAATGTTAGCTATCAGCAATGTTTCATTGTGAAATATTCAACCAATTCAGTAGTAAGAGGGTCACAGGGAAATAAACAAAGAAAATATTGATCGGCGAAGAAAAAAAAATTAATTATAAAATTTTCTAACAAATTGTGTTTGTCTGTCCGCAGGACTCGCAGAACGGCACGGTGCTGGACCGATGGAGCATTTGCTCGCCTGAAGAGGAACCGCTGGTGCTGCAGCAGTTCCTCAGGTTCGCCGAGACGCGTCCTTTCGTGCAGCAGTTGCTGCTGGCCGCCGGGACGCCGGGTACGGATGCTATGTCACCAAGCAGACGACCTTCGCCGCCGACGATGCCACTAGCACACCTACCACCACCATTACACCTGCTCCATTGCGGCCTCCCACCACCAGGCTCGCGGTTGCCACATCCATTACCACCGCCACCGCCTCCTCCAGCGGTGTCACACCCCTCGATGTCGCCAACAGCGCAGAAGCATTACTCTTCCTCATCCTCCGGCAACCCTTGCGTGACAAGTAGCGCGAATTCGCCACCTAGAAGCTTGGAGTCCCATTTAACGGTATCACCGTTGAACAGACTGCAAAGTATGCAACCGTTCGACTTCCGAAAGCTGGGAACGCTGGGCCTACCAGCTTTCCCGCCTCTTCCCCCACCACCGCCAGCGGATCAGCTGATGCAGAGTCGGAAGTCCTTGAGGAACACTCAAAGTCCGCACAGTCCTCCTCACCATTCGACCAGCAACCAGTTGCAGAGGCCTCACATGCCCGTGGCGCCTGTGTCCTCGTCGGCGTTGAATTTCGGGCATCCTCTCTCAGTCGCGGTGTCCTCCGGTGCGTTGCCTCCCAGTTTCCCCGCCCACTTTCCTCCACCACCGATGGGAAAATCATCGGGGGGCGTGACCGGGATGACGGTGCCGTCGGATGTTCACAGCGGCGGTGAGAAGAGCAGCGAGTTCGGCTCCGAGGAGGACGATGAGGACGACGAGAACTGGGACAGCGCGTTGAACCTCAGCAGACGGGACTCCACCTCTAAACACTCTGGCGAACAACGACACCACCCCTCACTACCTCTACAAGCTGCGCCCCTAGGTAGGCCCCCCGGTATACCCGGTAGGAAGCCCCACTCCCCTGGGAAGCGGCCGGGTAGCCAGTGGGGCGCGTCGGCGAACATCCCGCCGAATCTCGGCACCACGTTCATCAACCCAACCACCGGAAAGAAACGGGTCCAGTGCATCACCTGTCTGAAGACGTTCTGCGACAAGGGCGCCCTCAAGATACACTACAGCGCGGTTCACTTGCGCGAAATGCACAAGTGCACGGTCACCGGGTGCAACATGATGTTCAGCTCGAGGAGGTCGCGTAATAGACACAGCGCTAATCCGAACCCCAAACTTCACTCGCCGCACATGAGACGAAAGATCTCACCGCACGACGGTCGATCGTCCATGGCCCACGCCCTGGTCCTGCCTCCTGGCCTTCCTGTGCCCGCCTCAGGGTTTAAGCACCTCCCATTTAGGTCCTTCCCACTGCTGACTCCGCCTCCAGATCTCAGATCCCCGGCGTCTCTCTGTGGACTAGATTTCAAGCACCTGGACCAGGCTATCCCTTACGAGGAAGCGTTACAACAGCGGATGAACGTGAATGCCAGCCTGTCCTCGACCACCGCGCTCAACACCTCCTCTATGGTCATGACTACGGCCGCTGAGACTCCCAGCACCACCGTTGCCACCAGGGAGTCCTTCTCCAGCGGTAGCGCAGCGGATACTGTGTCGCCTTCCACGCAAGCCTCCACCGCGGTGGCAGAGGGTGAGGACGACGATGATGACGACGACGGAGGGATAGTGGTCGTTGCAGAAGATGATGCCAGCAATCTCCCATCCAGGCTACCCTTGCGCGCCGGTGAAGAGGACGACGAGCAACCCGCCGATCTCAGTCTGACGAAGAGATCGAAGGTGTACCTGGGCGAAACCGGGGATGAGGATCTCGTGAGCAACCCGGATAGCAACGAGGACAACGACTCCATGGGTACCGTGGACCAGCAGAGCTTTTCCATGAGCCAGCTCTCGCTGAACCTAACCTCCCTGCACAGCAGGGGCGTGCGGAAGAGGAAGTCTCAACACCCGACTCGGTGTGCTGTTTTAACGGAGTTGCATTCTTCCTCGACCGATGGGGACTCGTCGAACGACGAAGAGAGGGTGAAGAGACGCTGCCTATCGGATAGTGCGAGCATCACGTCGATGAACGACTTCCAGAGCGAGCCGGAAGATATGTCGATGTCGCGGCTGGAGGCGGAGGAGCGAAAGACCTCGCCGAACTCGCCGAAGAACCTGAACTTCAACGATCACGAGTCCAATTCTCGATCTCCGGAGGCTAGCAACCGATCTTCGGGGGTCGGAGAGGGTCGGGGTTGGCATTTACCTCAGGAAGACCCGCGGGATCTGAGCTCGAGGGCGAAGTCGCCGAAGAGGCAGGCGAACGGTAGCCCGGAACCAAAGACAGGGAAGGATGTAGAGGGGTCCCGTTCATTGGCGGAAGTCTCGGCTAGTTCGAAGGAGTCTATTGTACCGGAACCTGGCGAGAGGTTGAAAAGCGACGAGGAGACCAAGGAGGAGACGAAGAAAGAATCCTCGGAGAAGTCGAAGGAGGACCCGGAGGAGGACGACGAGGACGATGACGAAGAGCCGTTGGAGGAGGTCGATGAGGATGATGATGATTCGGAGGTGAACGACGCGCTGCGCAATCAAGAAGGTGAGCGTCCCGATGATCCCTCCCGTGCCCCGAGCTCGGTCGACAGCCGTCCGACGACAGCCGACGACCTCTCCCACCACCACGACCCCTCGACCACCACCACCACCACAACCACAACCACTTTGCGTCAACTCGAGTCCTTGTCGCAGGGTCGCCACGCCTCGATGCGGAGCCACGGGACGCAGCGGCCGGGTTCGAGGTCTGGCCGCGATTCTACCAGCCCCGTCAGCCTCACCACGACGCCTCACCGGGAGACCACCACCACCATCACCACCACGGACAGCTGCTCACGTGGCTTTCGCTCATCCAGCGCCTCACCCTCCACAGCGGCCATGGATATGGACAATAGCCTGATCACGTACGCCCGTTACGAGAACGGCGGGTTCGTCAGCACCCAGGAGGTGCCCTTGGACAGGGAGAACCCAAGGCGTTGCACCGCCTGCGGCAAGGTGTTCCAGAATCATTTCGGCGTCAAGACACACTATCAGAACGTCCATCTGAAGCTGATGCATCGGTGCAGCGTTGACGGGTGTAACGCCGCGTTCCCGTCGAAGAGGTCACGGGACAGACACTCGGCCAACCTGAACCTCCACCGGAAGCTGTTGTCCACGTCCTCCAGCCCGCCGTTGTCCTCCAGCCTGCCGCCAAGCTTGTCGCCGAGGGTAGACGACTCCCAGGTGAACCCTCTGCTCAGAAACGAGTTCCTCGCCAGGCTGTACGCCGACGCTGGTATCGGCGCGCTAGGACCCTATCCTCTAACGCCTGGACTCCCTGATCTGGCCGCCAGGATCTCGCCCCCTCACCCGTTGCTCCTCCCACCGCATCTCAGCGCCACCTTCTCTGGCCTATCGTCGTTTGCGTCACATCTGGCCGGACTCAACGGGCTGAACCAACAGCATCTCAGTCATCTGACCAGGATGTCCCAGGATCAGGGGGCTAGACATCATGTTAATAGCTCGCCCATGTCCTCGCCTGGGTTAGAGGACAGGAAGGAAGAGGCCAGGTGTACTATACCCGGGTGCGAACGCGTTTTTGGGTCCAGGGCTGTTAGGGACGCCCACTCGAGGGACCCTCAAGCTCATCGGGACCTACCGGTGCTGTCGACCAGTGGATCGTGACCGATCTCCTTCTGCGGACGCGAGTATTATTATCCCATACTGTGATGCCAAAATTTTGACGAAACAGGGCGACATTGATCTCGAGGTGGGAGACTCAGCGAGTGGGTTTCGACGTTTACGTGCAATATCGGACGGGACCGCGGGGGGATCATCGTGCGTCGATTAAGGGATGGGACGGGTTTGGCGGAGGTTGATTGGTGGCTGAGTGATCAGTGGTTCTTGAGAATGAGGTTAATTAATTGATTGAGAATCTGTCGAACTGATCCCGACTTGGGAAGCTGAAAATCGAATCTGATTTCGTTGAGCTGATCACCTTGGTGCAGAGTTGAGTGAGTCTGGCTATAGAAGGTTAATTACTGAGGTCTGACAGCTAGCGATGTGTAAATTATGCGAATGATGCGTACTCGAATGTAAAAGAAAGCCATTTTATTGGACTTTGGACTTGACCAATTTTTGCACCCAGGTTTCTGGTCATCGATGCTTGCGTGGTCGATTCTGATGGGTTTGAGTGCTCTTTGTCTGGGTTTATGGGGTCTCTGTTAGCAGACTGTGGATTAATTGTTGCTAGGTAGACTGAACGATGATCAAATGACAGTTATTTTACTTTAGAGGTTTGAAGAAAGTGGTAATTTGAGAAACAAAGTTTATTAACCTTTTAAACTCGAAGTTATTTTTAGTTTGAAAAGAATATTGTCAAGAAAAATTTAGCAGTTTATTACATACACAATGTTGAGCATTGGCCAATTTAGTGGAAATCGTTTTACCCGTTAAGGACGAGGACTTCATAAAATATTAAAGATATTTTTCTTGTAGAACTCTAAATACTAGAATGGAAGAAAAATATGTACTGATCTCGTGTAGCATAAATATTCGTTTGCAATTTTAGAAATTAGTTGCCCGAGTCCTCGAAGGGTTAGAATTTAAGACAATCATTTTTGGTGACGTTTAAGAATCGTCGTTCGAGTTTAAAGGGTTTTAAAAGTTTAACTGTAGTTCGTTCAAAGGTTTTCAAGGAAGTATAATACAGCATAAATCTGCAGTCTAGTTAATGGAGATTGATAGCGCACAGACAATTCGGTGTACGACTCTTTTCTTTCTATTTGCTACTCCATTTCTCGAAACTCAAGGTGCTCCAATCTAGTCAATTCGGAAGTCTTCAGCCACGACGCTGAAGTCGAAAAAGAAAATCTTTTTTCCCCTCGTCCTTAGCTGCGTCCTGAATTCCTACGATGTTCCTTGGTCCAAGATCCTAACCGCGAACTGGAGATAATAAATAGATTGTGCTATCAAACAGAAATCAAGCTGAGTCTGTACAAATTTTACTAATCAGTACTATATCCTTGTGTAAATAAATATCCTTCGAAATCTTGTATTAAAGCATGACATGTTTCATTCGCTAAAAGTGAAAATAATCCTAAAAATTCACTCGGGACTGATTAGAATTGATTCACATTTCATTTAAATAGTGCAGTTTTCTCTGTCGCATTAAATTAAAGCGAATCAAACACGCACACTAAACAATTGACAGAATACATTCTTCAATATTCCGAATAAAATTTTTACTAACTCAGTTGGAACTCTATTTATGGCAGGCCCATATAACCAAACAAAGTAGCTTCGACCATCCAAGTCTGACTAAAGACAGGGCTGTTCCACTGTCAGCTGCCTCTCGACCGACCACAGAAAAAATCGCACAAACGAACTACGGATCTTTATGCACTTCTAACAAAATTTATACATATTTCATCAATCAACAATCACGTATTTATTTCACTCGAATTAAATCAATCGAACGAATGATTTCATTCGATTCAGTCTTTGTATTGTCAGCAGATCGAATTTCCTGATGGCGAAAAGAAAATGTTCTGCAGTTGCTACATTTCGAAAAGAGCCATTTGAAATGGTCATTTGCATAAAGATCCCTAATTGATCGAAAGATTAGGGTGCAGATGATCTCGCGTGGATGTTGTGGATGTTGTCAAGGGAAAAAGAGAATGAGCAAGTGAGAGAGAAAATAAAACTGGTCGACTGAAGAGGCACCGGTTTCCGCCTCTATCTGTTTGTTAATTAAAATGAAAAAAGATGGA
The DNA here is from genome assembly GCA_963971365.1 of Lasioglossum villosulum. Classification (NCBI taxonomy): domain Eukaryota; kingdom Metazoa; phylum Arthropoda; class Insecta; order Hymenoptera; family Halictidae; genus Lasioglossum; species Lasioglossum villosulum. The sequence continues at coordinate 5,228,679 of OZ020497.1, read as the reverse complement.
GGACGACAAGGGCACGGGCAGAGAAGATCGGTAAGAATCGAAAAGTGGACGATTTCCGGTCTTCCGGCTGATTTTATCATCGTTGTGATAAACGTAACGTTTAGTAAATATGCCACTATTTAATCAGTAATCCAATTGCTACCGCTGTATATATAAACATAGTACCTTTCGATGTATCGCGTAATTAATCCATTAAGCTATCGACACGCGGCCACACGACGCGGAAATCTTGACACGCGCGGCGTGCGAACTTCTCGGGACAACGATAGTTTTTGTAAAGATCAGTGGCGAACAAAACCGGTCTCTGCGTGGATCGGTGGATATCGAGAGAATCGGTGAGAATATCGTCTGAGGATATCGTAGGATATCATCGGATATCGGAGGGAGGAATCGAGAGACTCGAACGGCAGCTATCTAGTTTCTAGACGGGGAGGATTGGCTGTTTGCTGCGATCACCGCCCCTCCGGACGCCATTTTGCTTGATAGGAATCTTGGTGAACCGTGCTTCATTTAGAAGCAGACCAATTTATTTTTAGATGAAATTTTGAAAGCTTCGGGAACGTTCTGTTTTTGTTACCAAACCTTACAGAGCCAGTTAGAATTTTGATTTGTGCATATAGGTTTAGTGTTAAACATTCAAATTGACTGGAGAATTAGACGTTGTTATTTAGAATTTAAAAGTAATTTTTTATTGTCTATCTTCGTTTTAAAATTAATGTTCCGCGTGTCGTCAGGAAGATATCGTTTTAAAAATAAATATTAAAAATTGGAAGATTTTGCTTTCATTTTGAAATTGCATACTAAAATCGGGATATTCCGTTGCTATATTGTTTTTACAAGACCCTCCAGACAACAAAAACCACGTTCCCCTTTCAATCTCCACGAAGCTAGACTAGATACAAAAATGAAAAACTGCCGTAAACTTCCGAGATAATTCGCATGCAGCCTGAAATATAAATGGCGTCCCGGAAAACTACCGCCCTAATTTCTCTCGAGCGATGATCGCAGCAAATAAATCGAATCATCGTTGAAGCCTAAGCGTCGCAGAAGTGCACCGATCGACCACGGAAAAAAAATCAAAGTGACAGACGTCGTCTCGCGCTAGATAAATGAGAATAGATAGATTTTATTTATTGTTTCCTAGGGATCCTACACGACACACACTGTACCAAGCGGCCAGTAGCGGGCACTGCCGCGGAGACTTCCTTTTTCTCGTAGAGTCGAAACGATCGAAAACAAAGAAATGTCGCGAATTCCAATTTGACGATTAATCGACACGATGGACCGACAAGCGTCTTGAACCTCGAGAAACGCACGTTCTCTCAGCGTTCCACTGAAAATCGTTCCCGAGGCTCATCGATTACGTTGTCGGTCGATTCTTCACTTCGGTTGTACATATTATACATTGTATACCTTATTTTCGTAGCATGCGCGTCGATTTCTCTTGTACGGCCAGGAATTTGTTTCTTGCGAACTGAGGGGATGATACTGAAGAGATTAGGGAGCGGGACACACTTTTTTCTACGCGACCTCTCCCAACCACCCCCAACCCCACCCCCGAGAAAACATTATACATTGTACACACATACATTGAAACACATTATCGAATGCGTTTTACAATCCCCCACCCCCACCCCCTCCCCGCCTCGGCGCGATGGCAACGACACACGACGAACCCACAACTAATTACACTCCTAAGGGCGAAACCAGATTTACAATTGTAATTATGTATAAACTGAATGCTATGATGTATGATATTATAGATCGATTATAAAGAACATTCATCACTATGAAAATAAATACCTATCGAAATCAATATGCTGATGTATTTGCTCTCCACTCGATTGTTCCTATTCTCGTCCGACGAAGAAGTTAGTGACCCGAAATAATGTTAAAAAATAACAGGTGGGAAGCTACTCTGAAAATCGTATTCGTTTATTTTTTATCGCATTTTTATATTGTAGTTTCAGTTACACTATAATTTTAATTCCAAAAGAATTGGGTCTGCTAAAAATAATTTGATTTAGATAATCTGAAACAAGTTACAGATACTTTTGCATCAAGACTTTCACCATAGACAGTGGATCCTTAACCCTTAACTGGGAGCATGAGCTCTATTTGACCCCGAGTGGTATAAAATAGTATATAATTTTTCCAGCTTTATATATAAATAGTTCCTAAAATTTTCATTCATTGCTGAATTATTTGAAAATGGGCATAAAAGACCCCATAAACATTAGGGTCCATAGTGACCCCATGCGCCCACTAACGCAAGTTTATAGGTGCGCCCAATTAAGGGTTAAAATGAAAATTTTCTACCGAAAGTATTATTCTTCTTTATCATTTTCAGTGGGTTGAAAATAGAATATTTTCAAATTCCTGTATTTTTACGTTATAAGTGCATAAAATCCAGCAGTGACCAAGCTTACACCGGCGAGCTCTGGTCAAGAGTTCCATAGATCGCGAGGCGGTGCTTGGCGATCGAGGATTCCTCGGATTCCTCGATCCCGCTCGCTCGCAGATCGTCCCGCGTGCGGTCAGATGAAAAACCGTGGACCCCGCCTACGACCTCGAACGGCTCTCTTGGGCCCGACCTCGTTTTCTGCGAAAGAAATCTGCGAGGGACGCCGAACGCTTCAGCTCGTTTATCAGGGATCTCGCGGGCGTGCACGCGCACGCCTACCAATCCTGGTGCCACGAGGAGAGCCGAGATTCCCCGCACCGCACCAGTGGAAGGAGAAAGGTGTTCCAAAGGTTTAAGGTTTAAGGTTGCCTGAAATTCGCGACGCACCTCGCCCGGGCTCGCGCAAACAGACAAAAAAGGGATCAGGCGGCTGACACCGGGGCCTAGATAATTAGAAGTGTCCCGGCCTGAGATCACCCGGTAAGGAGATCGTTAATTACGTGTACGTACTGGCTATACCTGAACTGAACTGGACTCGGCTGGATCTGCTTTTTCTTCCTTTAGCTAACCTGGGTGTCTTGCTGAATCCAACGGGATGAGTTAAACTGCTTTAATAGCTCGGCCAGAGTGGATTAGCACCTTCGATGCAACGATCAGGAAGGGTCGCAACCTGCTAATGGAGACGATCTTCGGCTCTCTAGATTTAGGGTAGAGGCCGGTTCAAATTAGGATTTCGCTCGTATTGATAGAATCGGTTTAATCATTTGTATGTCGATAAATAAATTATTTTTAATAAGTACTCTTAAATTCGTCTAATTGGTTTAATATCTTAGATTACACCTACTCATTTTTGTCATAAATCCATAAAATCCGCTGTCCAGTAATTATTCTATCATTTGCAATATGTATCATCTAATCCATCCACCTTGGAAGAAATGCTGAAGACGTTTGGTCCATTGATAAAGAAGTTATTATTATGAAACAAAGTTGTTGTTGCTCTACGTGTTACCAATTATTACCCTAATGTTCCCAAAGTGCTCTAAACAGGTTAATAGGGAACATCGACTTACCTAATTCACTAACCTATGGGAATATCAACTTATATGATCGCATAGCAAGATCTCGAGTAAAAAAAGGAAGCAGGTTGGACCGCGATGGGTTCAAGAGAATGTGAAATAAAAATTGATGTTTTAAGAATTCGAAACTACCAAATCGTCCCTGGAAGACTAAAAAATGGGAGGTTGCCAAAGTGTGGAGGCCGAGATAAATGGATTTGACGTGGCTCGGTGTCGAGTACGCGTACTCAGCCGTCTAGGTCTTTACTACCACCTCTCCTGTTATTCGCGCACGACAGGTGTAGCGTGGGAGAGAACGTGGAAAGGTGAGGTGAGAGGAGGGGGCAAGGCTCGCCGAGTAGACGGTCAGAGAAAACGAGAGAGAAAGAGAAAAAGAGAGAAGAAGAGGCTAAGAGGCACGAGGCGAAGAAAAAGAAGAAAATGAAAGAGAAAGAACGAGAAGGCGGTCTTCGGTTAACGTTGGCTCGCCCATCGATCCCCCTGCACCCCCGTCCTCTGTCCAACACCCCCTTTGAAACCGCCCCCGTACCACGAAACCCTAAGCTTTTGCTACTTTTGCTAGTTGCCGGCGCTGCAACCACGACAATGAAACTCCGGGATTTATTCGTTCGAGTTTAGAAGATGGATCTGAGCCTGTTGTTAGGGACCGTCTTAATGGACGACGCTTAGAGCACGCTGCAGCTTTCGAGGACCTGCTACCGAAGAGAAAACTGTTCTTTAAAAACGAAGAGTATTTCTCCCGCGAAATTATTTTCTGATTCTATCATAAATGTTTCGAGTCTATTCAAATGAAATGGCTGTTAATAAGTAACGCGTTAAGTCACCATTTATTTTTAGTAAATCTACCAATGAGAAAAATTGATAAATCGTAGTTGTAAAATCAATTTAAAAAATCTCGTATTCCACCGTGGCCATTTCAAATTTACTAAAATGAAATATTTGCCAGAAAACAACGCGGTAAGCTGCAATTTATTTTTACTAAATTTAACAACCAAATTAAAACATCACGACAAGCTGTCTCCAGGAAAATTGACAAATAAATTTGTTAAATTCGTTATTAAAATTGTCCGTCTCCAAAACGATTGAAAACTCATCGATACCGTCGCATGTCTCTAACGTTTTGGCCAATCCCGAACGATCTTGCACACAGGTAATGAAAATAGTGGGTGGATCGTCACCACACTGGTTCATTGCATCGAATCAGATTGAAACGAGCCGTCATTAATCATTTTTAAACGGCACGCGCCCTCGGTCGCTCGTGATCACGAGGAATTTCACGCCGGGAAGGTTACAGTCTTCGCGGGGCGTTTAATGCCCCGGTAATTAAAATTCTGCCCGCTTAAGGGTAACATTATTATTGTTGAGAACTCCCGGCGCAATAATTGCAATAATTGTCTTGACGAATGCTGCCGCGATTTTTTCGCCCACGTTCCCGTAAGCCAGTTCTCATTAAAGCTAATTGCGAGATTTCGGAGGGCAACTTTGAATTGCATCAATTCAAGTTGTTTTGATCGACGCGAAATTTATCTAATTATTTCTGCTGAAAGCGTCTCTGCAATTTCAAGAATTACAGAATAAAAAATACGAGTTCGATTTCTGCTTATTAAAGCAACATTAAAAATAATAATAAAGCATTGAACGTGTCACCTGAAACACGTATTTTTTTTTATCAAAAATACACACTGTTAAGAAAATTCTTATAATTTCTTAAACGAATTATTGTTCGGTTCTAGCACCTTGCGAATGGTGTAGCATACTTTTATATCGCAGTCTACTTATCGCTCAACTTAATAAGTTCATTTCGCCATAAATTGCTGTCGTTAGCTTACTTTTGCAACCGTGTTGTTCCCATTGGAACGGCACACCCAGTATAAGGGACACGTCAATTTCCATGTCCACATAATTTAGTTAAACAGAAGCTCATGCAAATATAGGCAGAACGGACGTAAGTACAGGCTGTGAATGTTAATTTGCTGCGACAACAAGGGCGCGGAAAGCTTCTTATCAAAGTCTTTACCAATTCCTGGCCACTCGAGGTTTAAGGAAACGCAGGACTCGCCCGAGGGACAATGAATTACCGGGTTCCGGAGCCACCGGGCGAAATTACTTGGAAATTACCTGCAAATTATAACATCCGAACGGCGCACGATCACGACAAAGTTGTAACGAGCCATCGTAACTTCACGCAACCTGAAACCTGTCGCATTTCGTTGCCACGACAGACCACTTTCGCGGAGAATGAAGGCACACCTGCGCACATATAGATCGATATCGGGCTGATTAGACACCTCGTGATTGCGAACCGTAGCTGCATACCACTGAAACACCGAAAAAATATGGTCCCGTTGACAGGAAGTCCTTTAGACTCCAGATAATCGAATTCGAGTTTCTTAATAATTCATCAACGCTTATTCATTATTTCTTTATGAAAATTTTACAGTCGTATTCGTACGAATTTGCTGATTGAAACGAGTCCCCACACGACACACTTCGTAATTTATTTCCTCGTTTAATTCATGACTTTGAAGAAACTTGAATATCCGACCGAATATCTGAATTGAGAGGTTTTAAGAAATGATTTAATATAAAATTGTCTTTATCGGTTCAGATAGTAGAGATTCTACGCTGTCGTGAATTAAACGAGTAAACGAGTAAAGTGATCAAAATTCTGTCGTGTTTGGTATCATTTCTTTCGCAAAACTGTCACGAATAAGATAAATGTTTCCTTTAAAAAAATGATTAATTGAAATTGCACTTTCATTTCAGGGAAACAGCTTTTAATTTGGTAATTAACTCGTTAAAAAGTTTTTACCGCTGAGAAATTGTACAGTTGCCGCAAGTTGACCACAGTGTATTAAAATGTAATCGTCAGTTTCCCGATGTAGGCCGATAATTTTTAATTTCGCGGGACGTATTAACGGTAATTCGAGTCGTGTGAAAAAAATTACAGCGACACTTTCCGTACGGGTGCTCGCGAATGCGTTAACGATCACGTAATTACGCTAAAGGTGGTCAAGTCCTGCTGCAATTAATGGCCGTTAGGCTCGTTCCGGACAGCATCAAAGGGACTTCATTACCGTAATAAAGGCGCTGCTTCCTTGGCGACGGCAGTCATCTGCGATTTCGTCGATGCTTCGATAAAAAGTTTCTACGGAACTGATTATTACGGCTTTATGAAATTAATGAAAACAGACGAGATGCAACATAACAAGCGAATTGTACCGATTGTTTAAACGCAATGTTTAGGAAACAATTATATTTGGTTTCTAAAAATAAAGAGACAGGTCTGCACGTTCCGAAATCTCAAAAATTAATTGAAATTGCAAGTTCCAGCCTAACAGCTGCTGACATTAGCAGCTGCAGTTTCCGAGCAGTCATTTGATCGAGCATCGATTCGTACGAATTGTAGCCGGCTAGTAACAAAAGCGGCCAACCGATTAGAAGCAGCGCGACGATCGGCAACGGTGTCTGTGATCGATAGATCCTCGAGGAACGATAAGAGTTTTGCTCGCGAGCGGTACAGGTCCCTCGCTACTACTATACTGCGAGGCCGGATGGGACGCGACATGTGCACGACGCCGAAATTGCCGTGGCGATTTTTATCTGGCCGAGATACGAGGGGCCGATATTCACGGTTCGACATGGAAGTTCGCCTGCGGCGGTCTGATTAAACGACCGGAGCGGGCTACACGCTTCTAACGTGTATTTAGAACAAACCTGTACGCCCTGTACGTCGATGGGGACCGTGTACCTGCTCGTACCACGCCGATTAGGTGTACTGATCCCGGTGCAGATTATTTCATTCCGATCCTTGCTCTTCGCGCGTTCCCTGTCTCTTCTATAGACGGCCGACACACGTCTGGACTAGATGTTTCGCGGCAATTTATTTTCCACGATACACTGCACCGATTCTTTTCAAATTGTGTGGGTACTTTACTATATTATCGATGTAAGCATAGAAATTTTTTTGGCTCGATAGGACTGCAGACAAAGCAGCTATAGTCACTTATGTCACACCCTTGTCGCGCGTCTCGAGAGATTTGTCTAATGTGAACAGATTATTCAGAATTTATTTTAAACAATGCGTTGAACCGATCTGTTTGCCATCATTGTAATAATTTGCAACGCTATTGAAGTATCTAAAACAATTTTTCTGGATCTAAAAATGTTATAAACAATGCTGCTGTAACTACTATCAATAATTTTTCAGTCGGTTTTAAAGACTTTCGGGATTGCAGGGGGCCCGGAATTCGATTCTTTATTACCGTAAGGTAAAGAGAATTCAAAGGCTTAATTAATAAATTAGAAGTTGCAAGTGCAAGGAGGAAGATGACGCGCGCCAAGATTGAGGCGGACGGTTTGACAACAGGTCTTACTTGTAAATCAATTTATTAGTAGACGGGCGCGAAGGGCGGGTTCACAAGTGGGGCTTATTAAAATTCGGGACACGCGGTTTTAACGATCGGGGACGGTGAAGAAGAAGGTGTGCAGAAGGAGACAAGATATAGGTCGATAAAGCGCAGGTATGATGGAGCACGTTGACCGAGTCCGGAACCCGTCGTGGATCTGTTACAAATTGCGAAACATAAATGCTAATGATAACACGGAGGCTGGTTCACTTTCAGACATTAGCTTACGAAGAACTTATAAAAAGATAGAGCTAATTATAATTGTAGAGCGGGCCGCTACTGGACGCAATTATCTATAAAAAGGACCACTCTAATGACTTTACCCGTTTTTAATGAATTTCAATTTAGGCAATTTAGCAAGAAAAATTTAGTAAGTCCATCAACAAGAATGAAATAATAATTAATATCAATTCCCTTCTTCTAATGTTTATCAATTAACCCACTTTTCCAGTGATGAATACTGAGCCGATTTGATGTATTCGCAGTAGAAATTAGATGAAATAAAAGCATTTAAAGATACCATTACATTATTTGGATTATTATTTTTATTTTACATGAAAACCTAAAAATTAGACGTTGTCTTCTAAAGATGGGATCTCTGCGCGTCTGTTCCTCTGGAGGCACAAGTTTTTTCTTGTACTTAAAAATTAAAAAATATATTTAATACGATACTATCAGTAGGTAGGAATAATTTTTTAATGAATTTTAGTAGAAATTTCATCCCGATATCTCTTATGGTTGAAGAATTATAGTCAAATGTTACAATACCTTCTTATATGTCCTTAAGTGACATATATTTTGATGAATTATGCCACGTTTCAACACTGCATTAAGAGAATCGATTATCGAAACCGCTAAAAATAAAAGCACAAAATACACGAACATTTGGTAATAATCGCAGCGATAATTAAACGGAGAATTCGATGCGCGAACGAAGAAATTGATATACGTTTATTCGGCTCGCGTTGATCCTCGATTTTGTGGCCCGAAATCAAATTACGGTAATCTCGATTCCGATGATCGATACACTGATTGTTTGCTAATGGCAGCTAGCAGGTGCAACGGATGCTCACAGGGAGAGAGGATGCCCGACTGCCGGCCATCTCGGACAACGCGAAACCGTGACCACATTACTTTTTCGCATTACGCAAATCACTCGTAATTCATGCTTCTTTTCATCCAGTCCTTCTTCTTATACTTAATTGGTCACCGATCAATTTCTTGTCGTATTTTTCCTGTGCTACATGTTCGAATTTATTTTTCTTTATTCGCTGAGTGAACACAATTCGTAGTTACCCTTTAACCGTTGTACTGGGGTCTCTCATAACCCCGACAAAATTTCTGGACACTAACTCTCGCCACTTGGCAGCTTTCATTAATTTTAAGGAACCTACTAAAAGGAAATGCAGAGGCCAAATTTTTGAAAAAACTAGAATACAGTAAAGCCTTGATCTACGAAAACGGAAACTCTAGACTTACTCACTCCATTGCCTGTCAACGCAGTCCCAATTCGGACACAATTCAAAGGCCCGCGCGTTCTCACAATGTAATTCCAATTAAAAATGATTTATTGTTCATTATTTTTTGATTTCATTGACTTTATGGAGTAACTATAGGATATAGCATTTGGATCTTTCCTGTATCCCCTCGACACCGAGTACTGGTGAAAACCACTACACTAATCCAATTACAGAACTTCTTTATTTTTCATTACATTTTTATGAAAATTTCGCCAACTTATTCGTGGCATTTTTCTGGTTAAAATGACACTAAACCCGATATGATTTGAACCGTATTTATGATCGACGAAAGAGTTCGGACCCAAGGGGTTTTCTTAGATCAAGGCTTTACCTGGTTAATGTCAATTTAAGAATGCAACGACAGCACACGAAAGAACGTGTTTCCGGGACGAAAAGGTGCAGTTGCATCGTGCACTGTCGGCGGGAGCCGTTGGCTGGAACGTTGATAGCGAGGCTAATATCCTGGGACCCGCGAGCATTATCGTCCGGGGCAGGGTTGATAGTAAAAGGTTCTAAGGTTCTGAAGGTTTCTTAGGAGCGAGCCTGGTGGACGTTTCTCAGCGGAGGACGGGCCGGATTACGTGGAATTGATGTAGCGTTACGAACACCGCGACGGCTGTAATGGATGTACCGCTGGTGGTGGTGCACGATAAGCCGGCCAGAATGGATGCACTTTTCACGCATGTAGCGTTCAAGCTCGCGGCGATGCACTTCTACCGCGCTGCTGCAGGTGGTCTCCTTGTAATTGTGCTCACTTCTCTCTTGTGACAGAGCCGAGGCTTGTATCGCGCCGAATGAAACGCTCACCTGGACAGGTTGACTACTTGATGCAACGCCACCCTCGCCTTCGCCTTTCTGTCATTCCTGCTGTCATTCCACGATTCCTACACTCTGGCTATCAATCATTTTTATACTGTCCTAGCAATCAATTACTTTTTCTTCGAATTATTTTCTCGAGTGGCACTGTCTCGCAATGCTGACTGTCATCCTGATGGATACTACAGGCTGGGTCTAGATGGACCCGAACCACTAGGCGCATTCTATTCCTCCGATTATACGTTTACCAATTTTCGATTTCGCTTTACAGATTTTTATTAACTTGCATGATCATTCATTTAAAGTAAAAGCACCAATTGTGCTCGAATAATTGTAAATTCCTCTAGCCTTTATTAAATAAAGAGACTCTATACGTGCAAAATGCTGTACGAGCTTCTTAAATGAACATATTAAGTTTGACATAATTGTTTTTAAAATTGTTGCTTTCGTATTATTTTCGCTTATCCAACTCACTTGTAACCTGGTCGAAGATTTATTGGGCAATCTCCTCTATTAAAAGTTCTACGGTTTCGGCAGAAAGTTGATCGGTTTGGCCGACTGCTCGTTCGATCGGCTTCAAGTTCGAGCCCACCTGTCCTACCCGGTGGGAAGCAGCGAGCCCGAGGAGACGTGGCACCGGTATGAACGCCAGCGTGTACAGTATCGCTTCGGAGCGGGCCTGTTTCTTGGTCGGCGGTCATTATATAGTAGTAAATATCGTAACGACCGGCGTTGGTCAGCTTGAACCGGCCCCTTCTAACTTGCAACCGCTAACCACGAGTAATTATGTAATTGCCGAAGAATTACTTACCGGACTCGACGGACCCGCGGCCCGTCATTCAGTGACATTCCGTCCTTTTTACGAGGCTCTGAGTGCAGGGTCGTGCATAGACACCGAGGCCGAAGACACTCGCCTTGCATCGTCTCCTCCGAGTGCACTCTTTCTCCTCCACGGGATCCTCTCGTATTTTTCCTCATCCCTTCGACTCATTGTCTTTCCCTCTATCTTCTTCTCTTTCTTTCTCTCTTTTTTCTCTCTTTCTCTCGCGTGATAGCTCGACGTTGGACTCTCGCGGCAGCTGTTCGACCATAGGTTGTAACTAACTCGTTCCCCTGGTTTTATACCGGCACTTTTCTAATTTCGACCGTGAGAGACCGCCGAAAGTGAAACAGAGAGAGAGAAGATCGTTTTACTGCCGAACAGGCAAGATGCAATTGCATCTGGCGCGATCATTCCCAGAGAAATTCTGCACCCCCGGCCACGGGCTAATTTTCTGCGACCGATTTCGCCCGGCTCTGTGTTTTGCGTTTTCGGAGTGCAAGGCAGATATCGAACGCCGCAGCGTTGTCTACAAAGCAAACCAATATGCTTTAGTTGTTCATCGCAGTTACCGTAAGAATGTGCACAGAATTCACAATTCTTTCTTTCATAATGTACTTTTGTATAAAAGTATATCACAAATATACTTTTTGAACTAGAATAGAAAACTACCCCCACAAAATTATTTTCTCGAAGGATGCATCAACCTGAAGGGATGGAACCCGGTTGGTCAAGTTTAATACGTGATTTGAAACAAACAATGAAACGTGTCTGTGTCTGTTACAAAAAACTGGAATAGGGAGAACTACCCTTACAAAATTATTTTCACAAGAGGTGTGTCAACCTGAAGGGATGGAACCAGGTTGGTCAAGTTAGAATGTGACTGCTTTCTCGATTTCTTCTCAGAGAGGGTTAATCAGAAATTCGCAAGTGTATCTTATGGTAGGTTACAGCAGCTCTGCAGAAAAACGTCGTAGCACTTTGCGCCACCGTCTGTGTCCGATTAGCGTGTACAATGGTTCTCGCGTACTTAAGTCGGCCACGATAAGATCGACCCTTTTCGCGGGAGGACTCTCGCGCCGCAATTTCACCGTCACACCGTTGCGCCGCGGTTGATGCATTAGCGCGATTATGGAGCCCCAATTTGTTGCTGTTGCGGATAACGGCCGGTTATCGAGCGGTGCGATCGCGGAACCCCGCGATATTCGCACACGAAACCGAACCTGCTCGAAGCTTGCACGCACGGGCTACCGCATCGGGCCGGACTTATGATTACGTCCCGGCCCGTGCACGACCTGTCGTTCAACGGGATCAACCCTGACCCCCCATGGATACTTGTTAATTGACCATCCCTCCCCTTAAATCCACCACCCCATCACCAACACGCCGTCTCACGTGCTTCTAATGACAAACGAAATTTTGCAATTCTTTTTAGCATGAAATATTTATCTAGGTGCTAGTAGTGCACCAGCCAAGTTCTCGCACTACCTCCTTTTACCGAATTTTTATTTTACAGTTATTGAAATTATGAACTATGAATTATGTTCTCGTGGGAATTAATTGAATACATACATTTTAAAATTCCAATATATATTATAAAATATGTACGTTTAGTATTAATTATCTTCAAAAAATATTTTTTAAATATTGTATTTCTCTGATTTCTTTAGTATTGATTTCACTAGAATTCCTACGTAAAATGATTTTCGACAGACTCGTCGTGTGAGTCCTATTGTTGATCGACCATTGTGGTCGATTAATGGACTCCAAGACTCATCTTCACGGATCCGAAGTCGATTCTCATGCTCGACCGCAATGCTCTTCCTGTTCGACTGCATCTCACAATCGAGGAATCGATTGTCGAATTGGTTCGAACGCGACAAGTTCTTTTGGGAACCGCCCGGTTTGGTGTCGCGAGTTTTGTTTACGCTTTTGGCGACGCGACGATTGGCCGGAGACACGCGAATCCTGGGTTCGTTCACCGATGCTGCTTTTGTTTGATGCATTCACAACGGAGACGTCTTTGAGCAGGGTTCATCTTGTCCTTCCGGTGTCGCATCCTGCGGAAGCTGTTTCGAAGGATGTCCTTCCAATTGAAGACACTTTTACTCTCCGACAAAAGGAGATTACACGGACACCAATTCTGCATCTCCATAATCGTTCCCCGTGCATTCTTGTGCGACGAATGCGAAACCGAAAGTCAATTTTCGCGATCGTTTTCGGTTACAAAGAGCTCTCTGCATCCGTTGCAAGAAACAGGAGCCACTTTGAAAATGCTTTAATCATTTCAACGAGTCGAAAGTTCAATTCTTTTCGAAACTGCAATTACTCAATTTTAAGAATTATTTCTGCTCCAATCGGAAAAGCTACGCAAATGATTTTCGAATAGAATGACTATGTACACTCTCCTGAATATAACAGTATACTTTTTGTAACATTATGGATTCGTAAATTTGTTTTAAAAATATTTGAAGCGAGCGCTGTTACGAGGGTGATTCAACAGTTGCAATTTGTAAATTTTATTAATTCTTTGCGGCTCAACTATAAATTCTATGCACCTGATGCTTAGCTGGAATAATTATTATTGTTTACAGACTTAACATATAGCACGTATACTCGGCAAAACGTTTCGGAGCATTGAATTCTAGCCGGAAATCTCCCATATCTAAATAGTTCCGAACGCTGGAGGTTCGTTTCACGCAAAAAGCGTCCTGTTTTTGCGAACCGTTATAGTTCTCCCGAGCTATCCGCGATCAAAGTAATTCATTCCGGTGATTTTCTAGGAGAATGATCGAAAAACACGTTCGCGGGGAACAAGGGAAAAACTGGCCAGCGGGCTTGAAAATAAACGTTGACTCTGCTCGTAGTGAGCACGGCATTAAAAAACTGCGAAGCATGCAAAGGGCGTGCGCCAGGTGTTTCCACCAACGTGGAAATAAATTTCAAAGATTCCACCAGAGCGGAATAAAGAACAAAGTTTGAAGAGGAGGCGGACAAGTGAACGCAAACATGAATTCCTTCAGATTTATCTTCATTTGCAAAGGTGAAATGGTTACGCCGTTGCTGTTCGATTTTCTGATCGCATGCCGACACGATCGCAAGAACAATTTCGATTTAATCTTTTTTCAAGTTTCGAATTTTCTCCCAACGTTTAGGTACTTTTTTTCGCCTGTGAAAAATCGTGTGAAAATGAAAAGAGACCCATCTGGCGGCTAAATTTTTCAAAGCCGACATAGTGACCGGTCGCGGGACCTAATGACACGGCGAGAGGAGTGGCGAAACGGGGTGCTAATTAAAAGTCAGCCGGAGGAATAGATTATCAGCGGTTCTAGGGCCGGTTCGCGAGAACCGGGGACCGAGATGGAAACGAATACATGGGGCCCACCTCTACGGGCCTCGATTTGACACTTCATCATTCGTCGAGGCCCGCGGGACCCTGTCATTAAAACGAGATTAGTCCCGTAATCGTAAACCGCGTCGGGGGAGGCTCATCTTCGCGATGCGCCTCGACGTTCCAAAGTGGTGAAACGCGTTGCTGACCGAAGGGGCGGGTCTGTTTTAATATGTTGCTTTATTGTGCATCGTTAAACGTTCCGGCCAGTATTAAAACCTGCCCGAAGAAGACTTGACAAGCTCCTGCGAATAATCTCCTTTGTGCGAATCGTCGCGTTTTATTAGCTGCAGAAGATCGTCCGACGCCATTCACTGTCGCTTTAAACATTAATTCCTGCTTCAATCGTAAACGCTACGAGAATATTTCTTGGATAAAAGAATCTCCAGACTTTTCCGAATGGAACAGCATTTCTTAACCATTATAAATTTGTAGAATTGGTTTAAACAATATTTTAAGTGAGCGCTCTTGTGAGGGTGATTTTAAAGGTATGGTCAAATTTTTAATCATTTTTCCTACTCAAATCGTAATCGGTATACAAATGATTCTTAGCTAGAATTATTCTGTAGAGTCTCTCGAATACAGCGGTACGTTTTGTTGTGACATTACACGTTTGTAAGTACGTGTAAAGTATGTGTAATAGTTACGTAGAAATTTTATGTTTCAGTGTAGCTTACTCAAAATACTACCAACCAGAAATTGTTAGGTGTCATTTGCGTGAAAGCGTGAACAGTACGAGTAATTTCTCACGAGCTCGAAAAAGTCAGTCCGTTAACAGGTTGAAATGGCGTCGGCCCTCGAAGTGGCAGCAGCCAAACGATTGAAGAACCCGACAAACAAGGGTGCGAATCCAAAATCTCTGGTCGATGGAACAGGGATCAAGTTCCCGGCGCGGCCAGGGCCACGAAGAAGCAATATTTGTTGAAGGGGTCCGAAACACAGCGAGTCCGACGCAATATTCCGAGGTGGTTATTTTTCCCCATCCCCTCCGTTAAAAGAGTGGCGGGAAAGTCCACGGGGGAAGAGAGAGAAGACGCATTACCAGATTGGCCCGAGCCGATCGCATTCACCGGTCTTTTACATTCGCGAAGCTTTTATTCGGTTGATTTGACTATACGCTTCGTATTCACGGCTCTCGATTTGATTTGCATTGATTGGAGTGCCCGCTTTCCCGATAACCGGCCCTGCACACCGCGTGCACCTACACCCACGCTAGGATCAGGATCCTGGACCCATTTGCTGCTCCGACTTTTTTTCCAACTGTTAACGTTCGATTGTGTTTTTCCACGTTTGCTGCGTGGGAGGCTTGTTTGATCGCTGAAAAGATTAGTAACAAGTACTTTGATCAATTTCATCCATTATTATACCGTTGCGATGCTGGTCTTCGATCGCCTTGAATCTCTTTGCGGTTCGTACGTTTTAGAATTACACCATAATGTACTCTTTTACGAAAAAATCGTATTTTATCAACGTTAGGGCGAGCAGCAAGTACATCGAGGATATTCGTGCACTTATAAAATGTATAAATCATTTTGCAGTTGTGATATTGCTCTCCCATGACCCTGATTCAATTTGCTGTTCGCCCTTTTTCAAATTACACCCTCCACAATGTACTTTTTGGGACATCTTTCGAAAAAATCGTGTTTTATTAACGTCAACATGAGCAGCACGTAGATTCTAGATTTTTATTACGAATGATCCAGCTGAGAACAGTTTGGATTCATTTTTGCAAGGAGGAAGAGTCGATTGGAGCTAGGAATGATCGTGGATACCCGCAACCCCCGTCCGCCCTTGGGATTTTGCGTGTCTGAAGTCAGTGATCAGTGTCGGGCGTCGTTTCGCGTGTCTAGCGTCTGGAATCTCGAAATTGTAGCTCGTTTTCGGGTAATTAAAGGATTCTAGAGCGTAACACACGAGGGTTGTTAGGTAAATAAAGACACGGACGTGGGAAAGGTCCTGTTGCGTGTACGGAATCGTACTTCGGCGTTACTTCGCCCGGTTCCACCTTGCATATTTTCGCACCCGTTGATTGCCCGAATGTGTGGCGAGCATTTAGCTCCAATTTAGCGGGCCGCGCGGCATCCTTCGAAGAACTTGTAAATCTGTTTCTGTTGTTTTTCGTGCATCTAACTACCCACCATGTCCACGAACGACCATCTGCACCTTTCAACCGCACCGCGCGGTCCCCTGTTCTGCTAACATTTCTCAAATGATCGTCACCATTCGGATTTTGCAAGTTTCCTGCAACTTTCAACTGTGATTTAACAAATTCTGGAATTCACCAAACGCGTACAGTCACTCGCGATAATGTTAGCACACTTCTTAAAGGACCATAGCTTTTCCATAGCGGATCTGGATTTTACCGAAGAATTAGAACAATTCGTGAACAAAAGCAGAAAATTGCAATTGGTCGAAATTAGTACCAAAACTAGTTCCTTATATCTGTCTCATTGTATATTGAAAGTTATTTAATTATACATATTCTCAAAATTTCAACAAAATATCTCGTTAGCTATTAGGTACAAGACAAAAGCAATGCTGTTCTTAAGAGCTCGGAAAATATGGCCTTCAGATGACCTTCACCTACACAGACTAGTTACCAGCGGATAAATAATGGAAATGAGTAAATAACATTGTCAAGGGTTCGGTAAAAGTTTAGCAGAGATGTAGAGGGGGAGGAATGTTGCGTCGGTTGCATGTCTCAGTCACTTTACCTGGTTCGAACCCGAACAATTCTGAAAAACCATTGTTCAAGGGAGGAGGGTAGGGGGATGGGTGGTTCCGCGTGGTTCCCCTTATCCCAGGCACCCCATAGCCCGTATAAGGCGAGAGAGGCGATCGTCGGAGAGGCTCGTTGGCGCAATAAAAATTTGACACGATCGTCCACCGCGTCTCCTTTTCTCTCTCTCTCTCTCTCTCTCTCTCTCTTGTTCCCGCGGCCAAGACAGTGAAGAAAAACGGTCGACACGCAGAAGAGCGTTGTGAGACAGGGAGCAAGGGCAAGGGCAGGCTACAGGGCCGAGTTTACGACTCGCGCTACGCGAGCCGGCCGAAAGGGACGACAGCGAAACTCGTTATTATCCGACCGTACTTCTTCGTGGTCTCGCCGAGAAGAAGACGGGCCCTGGACGTCGATGGCGACGCGCCGGTCCGTGAGCTCGATCCACGGGCCACTTTCAGACCATAAAGAGACAAAGGAGCGTTCTTCTTCTTCCACCCGGCCAGTAAACTCTCATTTTCGCGAGGGAGATACTGCCCACGGATGCGAAAGCACAGAAACTCCTATCCCGATCGCTCGGGAACAGAGGACGCGAGACTATCAAAGGGTTCTTCGCTAGCAGACAATCGCAATGTGTCCGTTCAACATGGGAGAGAGACAATGGCTTGTCGAACACTGCAGATGGTATTAGGCCGTAACATAAATTCCTCCCGTTGTTCCGCTTGGTAGCAGTACTTCATTGTTTTAACCGGTTGCCGTCTTTACAGAGACAGGTGTCGCATTCTGGCGAAAAGTGTGGTTACACTGACAATGTAATTCAGAGTCGCCTTCTATAAAAATAAAAATGTGATAATAAGTAAAATTCATTAATTTGAAAATAGAAATGAATTGAATAGAAAAATGGTAATCGATCACTTCTGAGTAACTCCTCCGAAGACAAAGGGTTGGAGCAAGGCGAAGCCTTCGGAGCCAGCAAAAGAGGCAGCGCTTTCGCCAGCCACGATCCGCGATAGTTGCAAACATAACCGAGTACGAAACGCATCGAGTTTCGCAATCAGCTTTCCCCGATATTTATTACAGTAACCTCGAGAGTTGACCTCTGGTACCAACCCCCAGCCGCAGGAACCAACGAATCATCCTGGTGGACGTTTCTCGATCCCAATTCGATATCACCGACGCAAACCGAAAGAAGGGTTGAGGATACCGAGAGAACCAGAAGAGGAGGAAGAAGAAGAGGATATATCGGTGATCGGTAATAAATTTAGAAAGAAATTGCCGGTCACCCCGACGACCCATCGCGTCGGGAACGCTTGTTGTTTCTGGGGGTTGTCGAGAGAGGCCGAGGGATCGAAGAGGAAGCTCCGGACCCCGGCTGCAAAGCAAACAACAATAATAATTATTTGATGCGGCCCAGCATCTATCTACGATGGGGCCGGTTCTACTCGAGTGACCTGTCAGCCGGCGTTGAATTAATGGCAGCCGAGATTTCGCGTGGAAACACAGCCGATCGACGGCACCGACGCGAGCTGATCCGAGCGCGCCGCAATGTGGAACTTATGGCAACCGGTGCGGTGAGCTGGTGCGAGGTCGTGGCTCACGATCGGTTGTGCTCCGAGCCAATGCAGAACGCTGTATCCTCGGTTCCACGTGTACAACTGACCGGAACAAATATCGCCGAAGGAGAACTTCAGTTCGCACAGATCAACGACGACAAAGTTCATGAACAAGTAGACTGCGGATTTTTATGCGGAATAAAAATTGTTCTTAATCGTAGTAGTCGGATAAAAATAATACAACAGTATTTTTCAGTTGATTAAATGTTTTAACGATCTGTGATACTAATTTTTACGGTAAATGTATAGTATCCTAGTAATAAGAAGCGATGAAATATAGATCCTTCGTGTATCACGGTTTTCGTGAAACGATCCGCGAAAATCGGGGTTCGCACGAAGGCCCCGTGGCCTGTCTACAAGTATTTTTCCATGGATCGGCCTGTGGGAGCCATAACGCGTGCTCTTACGCGGAATTCAGTGGACGACCTCGACAACTGTGGGAATGACGGCCGTAACGATTCAAATTACTAATCACGGCGTTCGCGTGCTCACCGAGACGCCTGTTGCAAGCGTTCACGACCGAATTGTAGTGTTCACGACCGACAGAGATCCACGAGAAGGGGTGGTGCGTGCTGAATTACAGAAATTATGCTGCTACGCTTATGCCGCGACCGTTTTTATTCCGCCTTGGCAATCTGCGGAGGCTGTCGTTGCTTCCACGTAAAATACATCTCAAATCTCATCGAATGTTCCTCGTTAGGAACCACATATTAAAATTGTAATCTCTAAGGAATATAAAAATTGTTTGAACTTACTGTAGATCTCTATGCAGTGCAACAATTTTTTAAATTTATTCGAAGCAACCAGGGTTGTATATTTCACTGTTATTCGTTATAATGTAATCAAATGGATACACTCAGTTAATGTTCTGAATGAATGGGAAGCACTCGTGCGTCTTCCATAATTTGAAAATCAGAAACTCGATTTTCTTGGTAAACCTAAACAATTTCTACACATACGTTCAGCATAGTTCTTTGCAGAAAATGAACCTCCTTTCAATACATGTAGTACGCGATGCCTTCGAGCATTGATTTATAGTGAAGGACAATGAAATTGTAACAGTAATTTCAATGGAGGAATTTTATAGATAGACAGGCCTACAGCCGGGGAGCATCGAGCTACCTTTTGGGTTGTCTGAGGATCGCAGGAGGATGCAACGTCGTGGGCATTCAGCCCAATCCGCCGAAAACCAACGAGGGTGGCGTTTCCTCCATTCTTGCATCATAGTATCCCCGCGCATACGTAAGTGCCTCCTCGGGGCTGTTGTTCAACTACGGAACAACGCAGAAACACGGCCGGCTTACCGGGGATTAATGTCACCGCTAAGCACGGTCCACTCGATAACAGAAAACAGCATAAGCAGCGATAATGCACCCTTTGGAGAACGGGGTTCTCGCCATGTCGTCTTCCTCTATTTTCAAAAGACAGCCATCGACTGCTCAACCCTCGACTGTCGAAGCCGGATGCAGCACACTCCATAACCTTGGGAAGTATTCTGGTTATTAGCTTTCAAAAGTTCAATCTGATTTCGTGTTTCCTTTAATACGAATGGTTTAGCAGTTCTTCTGGAAAAAATCCTAAAAATCAAAGTACCATGTGCCGCTAAAACTACGTGGCTGAAAATCTGGTTCATCTAAGTTTGAAATCGTTCAAGTCCACGGTTGGAGAAAATATAAAATGTTTTCGTGAGGAACTGGTTATAATGATTCTTCATTCAAGTGCACATTGCAATAATAGAATCCTCGGAAATCTGAATACTGTAGCCCGTAGTATTACCAGACTGCGGATTTTCATGCAAAATGAAGACAATACAACAGTATTTTTAAATTCCTTAAATACGCTATTTTGATCTACTCGTTTTTGTCACAAATATACAGGGTGTCCCAAAACTACCCTAGGAGCCGAAAATGGGAGTTTTCTTGGGTCATTTGAAGCAACATTTTCCTTTACAAAAATGGTGTCCGTGACTTTATGTAGGAGTTATTAATGAAAAACACGGACCAATCAGAGCGCGGCTACAGCCGATTGATTCTGAGTCGACCAATGGCGACATCTCGCCTCGCGGGACCTGTTGCAGAGTCAGATTCCGTTCGCTATAGCTGCGCTTTCATTGGTCCGTGTTTTTCATTAATAACTCCTAAACAAAGTCACGGACAACATTTTTGTAAAGGAAAATTTCGCTTCAAATGACCCAAGGAACCTCCTATTTTCGGCTCCTAGGATAGTTTTGGGACACCCTGTATAAAATCCACAGTCTGATTATTGCTGTAAAGATATGTCCACGCGTATTGTGCAGCACACGGCGGTTCCTAGTGTCAATGGGTGGACGTTTTGGCGACGGATGGTCTCAGGAAAAGTCCTCCCATAGCGATTCTGGCCAGTTAGGGTGAACTCTCTGCCACTTTGCATGGTCAGAGGGGGGGTCCAGGTTCTCACGTTCGCGTGCAGCCGAGGGTAAAATAGTCGGCGGAGCGGAGAGGGCGGTTTGCAAATAAGAAATGCAAAAGCTGGGAAGCCCGGGTCCGGGGCCGAACGAGAGCGGGCGAAACCACCTTAAATACAGGTCACGCGTGTTTTGGTCTGCCGTTTTCTTTTCCCTCCTTGCGCACGTCCTTCTCGTTGCGATCCTCCTTTTTCTCTCTCTTTCTCCGCTCTCCGATGCCGTGTTTACCTGCTGTCCGCGTACAAAAGTCATCGTTAGAAGGATTCCTCTCCTGGGATGGGAACGCGGCAGCGCCGTAACTTCCACTCGGCCGCAGGACTGAATCGCGTAATTATCGGTCCCGATTTTTATCGGGTCCGCGCACGCCAGATCCCCGAATCCTGGTGGAACGATTGTTTTATTCAATTCATTGCTTCAATTCAATTCACATATATGTATATAATTTTATTCATAAATTTAGTGCTAAGCTAGTCCTAAGTTAATTTGCGGGGAGTTTTTTATATCAATTTCTACTAATTTGTAGGTGTAGAATCACGCTATGGTGGCCGTGGCATATAATTTCGTGACACCCTGTACAGTTTATACACATGCAAGCTGCACAGTGATAAAAATGTACAGAATCATACACACGATCTCAACGTAAAGGTATAGTCTAAGTTGGTTGATGGTTAGATTCGGTTGGGAGACGAGGGGTGGCTTCAACTAATGCAAACGTTTACAATCAGAATTCCTAACACGATCGGAACTGGGTCTCCTTTTGTTAACATTTACGAAATTAATTCCTGGCTCCGTCTTCACTCTAATATTATCATTATTAATTTCAGTCTATTTCGAAGAGGTCGTGCAATTTATACTTAACGACTTGTTGATAATACGTTAGTTTCCCACCTCGAGTTTAGTATAACTTCTGCATCGGAAAAGGGTTGAAAATTGACCAAAAATCCGCTGGAATAATCACGTTGAAAGTCGAGAAAGTAAAAAATGCATTCCGAACGGGCCAAGTTCTGGTAAAACAGCCGACAAACAAGAAGAATCGTCGCGGGTTCCCGTTTCGTAACAGCGTGTACCGTGTTCTTGCGTAACGATGACAGCATTATGCCGGTGTCAGCGGCAGCAACGATGATTAATCGATCGCTGGTCACAAATATCCCGGATTCCGTGACTCGACAGGGCTACCGGCGGCTACAAGAAGAGGAAGTCGATGAATAACACCTCGGCCACCGTAATATTCGGGGGACAAAGCCCCGTGGAAGCCTCCGGCCGTCCATTAATAAAAATCATACGATCGTTAGAGCGAAAATATTTACAGCGATCGGACACTGTCGGCGTTCCTTCTTCTTACTCCCATGTAAATTAGACCGATTGTATAACCTGCTAGTTAAGACTCACAGAATGCTCGAGCATAATCATGCTAGTTGGGAAATCATGCTGTTGGATTAAGGTTGGACAGATGTCCGCAAAGTATTAACTCGGATCAAACATATTTTTCAAGTCGAATTCTCAGTGCGTTCCAAGTCTCTATTGTTATCGATAAATATTCATGCAGTTTTTAATTTTATAATAATACATATTTCGAGGAAGTGGAAATCAAGTCTTATTTTCACTGCTGGTAGCCAAAACGAATAAAAGTAAATTCTCTTCAGGACGATATTATTATGAAACCTGAATGTAATTATCTGAAGAAAAATGTCTTTTCACGTCAAAGATCGTTTTAAATAAATTGTTACAGTACCCCTGTGTCGTCCTCCTGTTTTTTTCGAGTAGAATATGGCTCCGACGAGAGTCGTGGATGAAACGCCGACAGGGAGATTGGAGGTTTAATCGTCGAACGGTGAGTCTCGAGTTCTTTTTTGCTGTCAAGCCCCGAAAAACGGGTCCACCTGGGAATTTCTCAAGATGAAATTGATTCGTATACGCGAGAGAAGCGTTTCGCGGCGCACGGCGCGGCGATGTCCGTAGGTATGGCCGTTCGCCGTGGCATCATTCATCTCGCTGCTATACTATTAGTACAGTTATTTATGGTGAAAAAGTGTATAGATCGGCCGACACCTATTATGTATCGGATCCGACGGCGTCCCGCCGGTGATTTATGCCGGCCTGCAAATTGCCGCTTGTCCTTTGTGAGAGCCAGCAAAGCGACTCTGATTAAATCCGACCCGCGGCCGTGGTTTAACGACGTTTAGGACAAAATCCTCCGAAGAAAATTGACCTACTGTAGACGATCCTATCTCACCAGGTTTTTCGAGACACTACATTGTCTTTTAATTCATCTCTTTTTTGCTCCCATATGAGACGAAATGCAATTTTATTTAAATTCTAGGCTACCCTTTTAAGCGTCCCGTTTTAATACAAAACACACCGTACACTACTAAAGGTTTGCGAGAAACGGAAAATTTTGAAATTCGAGATTCTCGAAGTCTTCGGGGTTCTTGAAATTATCAACATTCTCGATAGTATCGAAATTAACGACATTTCAGGATTTTCAAAATTTGATCACCGTTATAAGACTCGCTTAAAACCAATCGTGGTATGAGATTTCCGATATTTGAGGCTTTTCCGAAAACCACATTATAAAATGTCTTTCGAGAATCTCGATTATTTTGAGAATCCCTATAATTTCGAGAATGTCGATAATTTCAAGAATTCCGATAATTTCAAGAATTCCGATAATTTCAAGAATTCAGTAATTTTCGAGAACCCGACCCGACTCGTCGCAATGTCTTCCCAACCCGTTTCAACTATCGAGATCCCTACATTTTCGCACACCCCTACTGTACACGCATCCGCCGACATGCCAAATTGACTCTGCATAGCCGATCGAAACTATGTACCTGGAATTGTTAATTTTCGTAAATAATTGCAGCGTAGATGTTGCAATAATTACGACAATATCGGAAGATCGAATTACATTCGGCTCAATTGTCCGTTATAAATTAACTTCTAATGAGTTTGCCAACTATTTATATGAGCCCTGGTCAAGCCCTTCGAAAATAAACGTATTCACATATGTACGTTCAACCGCACGACCCGCGTTCACCTCTATTTCTATTCACTCGGTCTATCGCTTTGACCCGTTAAATAAATCCACCACGGTGAACCCGCCAAAATTCTCTGCATAGTATGCTTCCATCGCGGTCAAACGCTCCGAGTAATTATCGAAATTACTGGGTCCGATTTTATCCTGGTGTATTACATAACGAATGTTAAACTTCGGTAACTGCAGTCGTCGGGATCACGTGGAATTTAAATGTTGAAAAGCTCTCTAAACATCGCTTTCAATCCACGTTAAACTTCTGTAACTTCGGTCGCATAGATCACAAACATATTGGGAACGTGTACGTCAACATCAATGTATGCTAAAGTTCAATTCTTGGGATTACGAACGAATGTTTATTCAAATTCTATATTCAATTATAATATAAATTCAAGGTTGAATTCGGTTTCGGAAAATGTTTCTTTTTATGTATCACAATGTTCCGTGTTCAATGTCCATAGCTGTTCCACTGCAATATGCAATGTTTAAGGACGTCCAACTTCAATATTCAAGCATGTTCAACTTTAGTGTTCAATGTGGAAAGATATGCATGACCATGTAAGTTCGAAGTAAAACTCAAACAACAAAGTTTTAACCAGAAAACAAAGGCAGCGAACAAATATTGCAGCTTCTATGCACTCTCAATAAAAGCAGAGCTCCATTTCTGCCTGTGCGAAATTTCCACGAAAAGAAACAACAGCGCACGCAACTTCCACACGAAAACCCGCAGCTAAAAATCGAAGTCTTGAAGACAGCAATTACCGCGGAGCATAACGGGGCGATTCCAATCTGCAACATTGTATCTCCAGGGTCGATGCTTGAGACTTCATTAATCAATCTCGAGATACCGAGGGAACACCTCGCGTCACTTGTATAGCAAAAACCTGTGGTCCGAGGATCGTTAACAAGTCCGACCGCGAGATCTGAGAGTCCGACGTCGGATCTCTACTTGTCGTTGTCGTCGAGGAACTTGAAGTGGAAGGTGGGATACCGCCGGAGCCGGAGCAGCTCGTGCTCGGTCTGTAGCTCGAGCAGCTCCGCGTAATTATCCTGGAGCTTCTTGATCAGATCGGCTCGCCTCATCACCATCCTGATCATGTTCTTCGTGTGCTGGCGTTGCCTCGCCTCGCCGATACGATCGCGGCGCAACTCCATGTCGCACCTCGACACGTTCAGATCGAAGATCCGTCGATCGAGTTCCTCGTTCTTGCTCCTGGTGATCGCGATTTCCTTCTGGATCGAGGCCAGCCGAGTTCTGTGGTTCTCGATCATCTTCGCGCACCGAGCCGTCACTGCTTCGATGTCCACGCTCATATGCGCTGGGGTCTTGTTGTCCGGTAGACCTCTGGCTTTTCGCTTCAGGTACTGCTGCATCTCTTTCGTTACAGTCACGTTCTCGAGGAAACGCAAGTCCTCTTGGAGATCGGTTAGCTGCTTTTTCCGACAACCGTGGACCCATTCTTTTAGGAGAATACCTGGAATAGGGGATGTACAATCTATCAGTCAGTTCCCTAACACCCCCGAAACTCTCCACTACCAAAACTCACCTCGTTTGAAGTCCAACAGCCTCGACAGAGCCTCCAGCTTGCACTTGCCAGCATCTTGTATCAACTCATTCACCGTCAGTATGTCATCTCTGGGGACAAGCACAACGTTCACAGTATCATCATAGTCTCCAGTTAACTCGACCTCTACTTGTCCCATCTTCATCACGAACTGCATCTCGATATCTAACTCGGCTGTCGTTCTCTGCCGTCTATTCTCCCCAATATTCTCCTTCGCTTGTTCAATATCAGCCATACACTTCTCGATCTTCTTATTGAACCATTCCATCACCTTTTCGGTGTCCGCAATCTCCGATTCCTTTGCCCGGATCTTCAACTCTGACTCGATCTTGATTCTCCTCAATTTAACTAAATGCTCCCAATGAGAATAATCCAAGGTCACCGGAAGGACATTCGGCAGGACATCCAGGTGGTCTAGGGACTTAAGGTAGTCTCTCGAATCAGAAGGAAGGTACACAGTTCTAGCCTTGCTGGCCACGTGAGCTGCTAAGTCTGCAAACTCGGAGGAACTTAGGTGTCTTAGATGGACTCTAGGTCGTCGCTTATATTGATGTTCAAGCAGTTCCAGGTGGAACTTGTTAATCGAAGTGAATTCGCTCCTGAACCTTTTCGTTAGAGTCTTCTCGCGATTCTTCATCGCCTCGATCTGCAACAACAGCTCCCCGTGCAGTTTTTCGAATATTTCGAAGTTGCTGCGCAGAATGCTCTCGTATTTCTGTTTCTTGATGAGCTGCTGCTTAATGTCCTCTTCCTCGCGCAGGGACAGTATCCGACGATAGTTTCGCAGACAACCACGGACGTATCGTAGATGCATTTGGTTTATGGCTGACTCGACCTGCATCTTCAGCTGTGGGAAGATTTGACTTCGTTGATAGTGGTTCCCAAAAAACTGAAGATCAACATGGAAATACTTAGGATAATTACGTAGAACAATTCGTCGAGTTTCCTATTGAATTTATCGATCCCGTCCTGCAGGAGTCCCATGACCTTGGTGTACTCCATCTCCAGCATCCTGCGGTACCTTTCCCGTTCCTCCGTCAGGAACTGCACGTCCTTCTCGTATTTCTTCACCGCGACTATGTCTTCCTCCTTGTAGTCTTCCGGTGTCTTCTCGAGCATGCAGGCGGGCTTGGGAACGTCTATCTTGATGACGTCCTCCCATCGAACCTCCAGCACGCCGTCCATCATCGTCATTAAGGCGCGCTCGCGAAAATCATCGGCCAACAACAACTGCCTGATCCGCTCGGCCTCGGCCGCTTGCTTGTCTAGGAGTTCTTGTTGCGACGGTGAAACGTACGGTCTCGCCTTCACCTCGTGATCGAACACCTTGACAACGCCTTCTGGGCTCTCCTACGCAGAGAAATGAAGATTACCAGGACCTGCGATCCAACCGAAGACAATGCATCCGATGTTGAATCGCTGCACAGTGGTGCATTCATAATTTAATAATTCATAATTTATACATATTAATTCATTTGTATATCCAAAACACTAACCTGCCAGTGCCAAGTAGGATCGAGAGGTATGTAAGACACTCTTCCATTGAACATGGTCTGCAGCTCAGAATTGATGTAACATATTCTCTCAATCCTTTCTCTGATCACATTCATCTCCCTCTCCTTCAATGCATACACCTGCTCGAACACCGTGTTAAAGTGATTCCGAATTTTCGCACAATCGTACAACAAAAACTGATTGTTCAACATCACATGATCGAATCCGTAGGACTCGAATTGAGAATAACTGGAGGACTGCTCTATAAACCGGTGTGCAATGCTTGCTGCAAAATAACGGAAAACATGGTCTTTCATTATCGTATACACTGCTCCGACAATCCTTCAATATGAAAAATGCTCGAAGATTATTCTTTGAGATTAATGCTTTAATATTATTCATTTTTACAGAAATTGTACCGAACGTTCAAACGAATTCAAAGACCTATTATACTGCGACCTTGAGAACGCAATAACGGGTCTTTTAATTCATTCTATCGTTGGCTACAACACTACGAAATCCAAAATAAACACAAAATTTTCAAAAATTTTTGTCAACGTTGTGAAAAATCCTTACCATCCAAAGCCCTCTGTTTAGCCAGCTCCTCCTCAGTGACCCCCTTCTCATCTTCCTCTTCCTCCAGCAACAGATCCATCTTGATGTTCTCCTCGTGATGCAGCGTCATGCACTTGTGAACCGCTATTTCTAACTCCTCGTCAGAATACAGCTGCCACGGATGAAAAGTACTCTCTTCGAGGATCATGTTCACACTGTTCTTCGAAAACTGCGCATACTCCAACAGTTCCTTGGACCTCGGATCCTCAGCAACCGAAGGATAGTTCACCACCATTCTGTCACCGAAGATGGCGGTCAGAGCTTTGCCCACCACCTTCTGAGGCTCCCAAAAAGTCTCCCTCAACCAATTTGACACCCTCTTCGTCTCGCGAATGTTATGCTCGAGCTCCAGACGAGTATCCTCGCACTCGTTGCGACTGGTTTTCAATTTCTGATCCCGTCCAATTCGGTCCAGGTCAAACGCAGACACCGGAAGTCTCTCGATCTCAGGACAGGTCTCATTGGCATCTAACAGAGCCTTCACCTTGGCCTTTAGCACCTTGAAATCCTGCATAATCTGCGTCCTTTCTTCCTCACTCTCAACCGTTTCTTTTTGCAACTGTAGTTCCTCCCTCCATTCGGACCACGTCTTGTCCTCGTTCTCTTTTGAGTCCGGGAACTTGCGTGTAGAACCTGACAGCATTTCTAAGATCTCTGCAGTCAAATTAGAGTAATCGGACTCGATCTTCTTACGGTTCTTGTCGTAGAGAGTGTAGTCCACGCGATAGAGGCCAGTGTCAACATTCGTAGAATTTGAGGATGAATTATCCTGCGCTGGAGGAAGAAGGAGGCACGAGATTTATTGTAGCTGAAGTGTGAAGCGAATGTTTGTTAACCCTAGCTTTATACTCCTTGTAATCTCATAACCTTGCCTACCCTAGAAAGAGAACCTGTGGAAACTAAAAAACGAACCTGTTTCATGGCGACCAGGGAGCCATCGTACCCCAAAACAACGACCAGATCTCCAGCTCTGTTAACAATAGCCTTCACACAGCCAAAGTCCGATCTATGGTGCGACATGAAACAAGCGACGACTTTCCTCAGCGTCTTGTCTCTCACGTGAACCAAACCGTCAAGGGCAGTGGTAGTTAACCACTGTCTGTCAACAAACAAATTGGCCAGTTTGACATGGTGACCAGTCAATAAACCGTCCACTATGGCGATATTCTTGAAATCTTGAATCCTCTGGACCCGCAGCTGCCGGGACAAATATGGCGTTCCTACGAGCGCCATTGGGTTGGAGGGATGATACCATAAGTTGCGATAGATTCCAGGTAGATCCAAAGTCTCTGTAGATTCTACGATGAGATTTTTGTCTTCTGGAATGACGTAGACTTTCAAATGCTGGCCTACATTCTGCTGTTTCGTTTCGACGATCAGCAACAGCACTGTCCATCTCTTCAATCCTTCGTAGATCAATGCGTCACTGATTCTTCTATGGGGTTGCACTAAAGCTTGCACTGTGTAGGCTTTCTCTGGACGGAGGCTGACACAGTAGCAGTTGCCACGAAGAGTCTCTGCTGCTATCAGCGACCTGTTGTTGCAGACAATGAGACATTGGTTAGATATAATGTATTGCTAAGTATTTCAAGGGTTATTCTTCATCCATAATTATCACTAGACTGCGGATGTTTATGCAATTT
Organism: Lasioglossum villosulum; assembly: GCA_963971365.1. Taxonomy (NCBI): domain Eukaryota; kingdom Metazoa; phylum Arthropoda; class Insecta; order Hymenoptera; family Halictidae; genus Lasioglossum; species Lasioglossum villosulum. The sequence goes on along the minus strand of OZ020497.1, from coordinate 5,199,117 downwards.
TTAACTTTTGTAGGCAAAGTTCAAGAAAGTGGGAACAAATGAAATCTTATTTTCAGTGATAGTAACCTTTTAAATGGAATGTCCTATTTTTTATACGATAAAGTGATAGAGTATCTTATTCTGAGTATAAAAGTGTTGGCCTTCATATGTCCTATCGATCTATCGTATAAAAAATAGGACATTCCATTTAAGAAACTGAGAGTCACCTTTGGTTTTAGAAAAATATTATAAACACAAAAATTCAAGATACGCTATCATATTGCTAGTAAAATATACTACAATTTCCTCCTCTTCGGTTTTTTTTCTAATGTTTACCGTTTATGAAAAAAACGCTGGTACAAATTATCGCGAACACCCTGTAGATCTGAAATACATAAAAATCGTATTTTTTGTAGAATTTGTATATTCTAGCATTCTTTGAAAATTTTTATAAATGCATGAAGATCCACAGTCTATCACATATTCTCACATCACCTTCCAGTATGGGAGAACTTGATCAGATCCAGAGCCCTTTTCTGCAGCCGCAGATGCGCTATGATCTTCGGTTCCTCAGGATCAAGGAAGCTAACGAAAATCAATCGGCCTTGCTGAGTTCCCAGAACGACCATCGGGTAATCTGGATGCGAAGCCTGGCAAGTAATCTCGCTTTGAATCTCTGGATCCACGATGGACACCTGAGTGCCGCTATAGCTCTCGAGTACGAGCAACTCCTTCAAATTATCGGAGCCGACCACGTGATGACACCAAGGATAAACGAAGTCCAAAAATTTGAAACTGGCGCCGTAATCGATAACGTTTTTTACTATGGGAGTGGCTATGCCTTGTGATAGATCAATCTGCATCAGATACCCCTCGAATGTGTGATAGAAACACCAGTCGTCTCTGATGGGGTGAGTTACCAGGATGCATGGGTTTGTCTCTAGCTTCACGTACCACACTTTTTGCCACTTGTGCGTCTTCGAGCTCTTCGAGTAGTATCGTATTTGGCAGAAAGTGGTGCGCAGAATGATGCCACCGCTGAACCAGTTGACAATTGGAACCTCGTAGTCTGTGCAAATGCCGCAGCGTTGGGAAAGGATGATGCGGTGGACAACGGTGCCGTTGTAGTTGCTCAGATAGACGTGACCTTCCATGTCTGTGAGGGCTAGGAGAGGGTCCTGCGTGGTGGGACACCAGTCTATCCACAGGATTCGTTTCTTCTTTGGTAGGCGTATCTCGTGGTCTGAGAAAGAAGGGTGAGTTTTGGGATTTTGGGCTAGCTAACATTGGGTCATTTTGTTCGTATATGGTAGATTCATCTCGTGTGCTGAGGAAAGAGAGTGAATTTTGAAAAAAAAATGAATTGGTTTAGTTCTCTCGGGACTATCTGACACTGAATCATTTTTGTGGACATTTGAGGGCAAGGTCTCGTTTCCAAGATTACAAGGTGGGGGTTTTCAGTAATCAGAAGCTCTAGATATCAACAAATATTAAATATTGAATTTATTTTTTTCCTCTATATAAGCAGCTTACCTTGAAGAGTCGCAGTCTTCCCCACTATGTCCAGCTCCCAAGTATATAATTTTCCACACTTCCTGCCCATCTGAGCAGCAACGTTGGGTCCAACCTGAGTGATCCTCAAGATCTGTCCAACTTCATCGTATATGAAGGTGTTCACTTTGGCAATCTTCTCTCCAGTTCTCCAAGCCCAGATGACCAAAGGAAAATCAGGGTACCATCCAACGGACACCATATGATCCCGAGCAGTGAAAGCAGTGGCCAAATACTTATTCCTAGTGCCACCTATGCACTCGGAAATCAGCGTCATCGAAGGATAGGAATAAATCAGAATTTTCGGATGGTTCACTCTCTCAGCAAAGCAGAAGATTGGCAAACTGGAATGACCCGATAGACATTTCGCACCCTCGCCCACTTCGGTATTGTAACACCATCGAATCGTCTCTTTGTGCTGTACTACATGGTAGAACAGAATGTGCACTCCCGTGCACCATGCGATCACGTCTTTGCCCACAAAGACCATGTCTTCTATGCTGCCTCCTCGGAGCCAGTAGGGTCTCCAGCCATCTTTTTGCATTTTTGTATGGTTGATTCTTTCAATCCTTTTGGACCTGTATTTTAACAACCTCGGAAAAAGGTAACCTCGCAGTTGTCGTTGAAACTTGATTTTGTGGTTGATGGAAGTTGGCAGAAACAATTGATAAAATCGATAGAGTGGCTTGGAATTTTGAATATCGTATTTAGGACTGTAGGTTGCATATGAAATTTTTTTTTCATTAGCAAATTTTATAAAGCGTTATATTAAATCCACAGATTTATTGTTTACATTGAGATAGGAAGCAGATCTTTAAGATCATTCAACTCAGCCACCTAACTATACTTTTTAAGATATTTTATTCCAACGTCGACGAATGCAGTTGTCGTGCGTTCCTCGAATGTTCGCATTCTGAAAAATGCCCCAAGGGTTATGGCAGAGCAAGAGACTGACACGAAGGTCATCAGAGGCGAAAGCGAGTGCAGTTTCCGCACGAATGAAAGCGCGATGCGAATCGTCAGGGAACGCGGTGATAAATCGCGGAACAGTACCAAAGATGGCGGTGGTATCAGCAACGATATTCAGTAGCCCCACCGACGCGCGTCGTCGGCTGGTTGCCCAATTTAAGAGGTATTCAAGGCGACACAAAGGAGGTCCGGTGGCTCATACGTCATCGTGGCAACTCTATGGTCCACTGTCGGCTTTGTCCGTGCATCGGCCGACGATAGATCCGTGACCATTTATGCCGCGTCCCCCTTTTTCGGCTTGTATTCGTCGCTCTGCCACCAGCGAGATACGCTCGCGAATGCTAATCGACGTTACCGACTCACAACAAGCTTGCATCGTGTGTGGTCCGCCGTTCCAAACCCGGTCAAGATGCCTGTTGACCCTTGCGCAACTGGATTCGGGTCCATTTTGACCCAGAGGCGTAGACGTTCCATTGAAATTTTTTGTAAACGTGTACTATTTCGGCTCGTAACCGGTTGTCAACATTTTTTAGAATTAATTGCTTAGAAATAAGCGATGTCTACTGAAAAATAATTATTAATAGACTTCGGGTTGGACGCATTTACGACAAAAATAAATTACTTTTGAGATATTAGAAAAATGAGTGTACTAGGTAATCTGTAACAAATTTTTTTGAAATTTCTATTGCTGGTGTGTCGAAGAAAAAAGTGAAGGTCACGATTCCTAAAATTTTTGTTTGTGCCTGTAGAACATTTTTCAATTTCATCAAAATCCGCCAGGAAGTGACGTTTCGACAGGTTTACCAGATTTAGAACATGTATTTTGTAGTAAAGGATGTCCACTTAATTTCGTCCTCGACTGTATGACCGACTCAAAGTGTTCAACGAGGTTCTACCGTGCATTGGGAAATCGAGCAGGATCTTTCGCAATCATCCAATGATTTTGCGGAGGAGGATTCCAGACTCCTCCCAAAGTATCAGCCACGGCCATTGGCCGACCGCCATTAAGATTGTCCTCGGCGCGGGTCGAAATCGCGAAGGAAGGGTAGTTTCCCACGCGGGTCGCGAGTACGTCGATAGGGATCGGTCGTATGGCGTCGGGTTATGCAAATACGAGTCCCAGCGGGCGTCAATTTAATGGCGAGGCCACAGGTTCGGCCAACGGACATGAAGGACCCCGAGAGCATCAGGAAAGGACGACCGGTGCTGCGCGTTCACTCGCTTCGGTAGTGATGGACGTTCGATCGTCGATTTATGAGCCTCCGCACACCACAGGTCCCGATATGTATACCTACATGTAGAGAGAGAGAGAGAGAAAGAAAGAGAGAGCCTCATTGTAATTACCGATCGCGTTCGCCCGATCACTTCCAAGACTCCCCGATTTAATTGATTCGTGGGCTCCGTAAATTGAAAACGGAATGAAACGGCCGGCAGCTCGCTAAACAGCGTTCACTAAAATGTTTAACCTTCTGTGCTCGCAAATCGAACCCGCGACTCCGTAGCGCCACTAAAACCCGTCACAACTGTAATTCAATGCGATTACTATACATAGTATCAAATTTCTACGTTCATCGAGGTGTATGTACACATAGTAATTTAATTGGGAGAAGTTCACACACATTTGGGATACTATTAGTGGAAATCAAATTTCAATTTGACTATAACGAATAGATTGATAATTATAATTTTTAACATCAACGAATAATAATTATAATTTATTTCTGATGTAAATGACCTGACGCTTTTCTGATTAAAACGAGTCCAAACACGATACTATTTGGATAATGTCTGCTCGTGTAATCCGTGATTCTGTAGGATCTCGATTATCCGAATCGATATTTAAATTTTCCTACATACAACACGTTTATTATTCGCTAAAAATGGAATCCAGCACTGTAGCTGTTTAACTGTTCTATTATTCGAGCCTTAATGTGTCACCGATTAGTTTGAATAAGAGAATAGATTCTGTTTGAAATCTCCGACTACGAGTCACCACTCGATGTGACAAGGGGTTAAAACGAGGCGTCGATTATTGTCGAAGTATGCGATGCGATATCGATGTTTGAACTGTATTTACGGCCCTAGTCCAAAGTGAATCGCTGACGTTGAAGCATCCGCTTTGGTAGTCAGCCAGGTCTGGGCCAGGTCGTCGAACAGAGGGAGCAAAAGGAGGGAGAAAGAGGTTGGCAGGCATCTGCGGGCAGTATATCACGTCGCAAGGATAAGTTTTTGATCGGTCCTCGGTATACGGATGACTCCCTGCTGCTTGACCTCATCACGCCACGCTATGGGGGTCTTTATAAACCACCATCGACTGCGCGTATCCTAATCACCTTTTGTCTTAAGCCTGCCAAACTCTTCTTCCTAGTCCCATGGCTCCCGGCGGAACGTCGGAGAGACAATACTGTGCTTCTCCAATACGAATCTCTCCTTCAAACGTCCAAGAGATAATACTGTGCTTCCTCATGAACATAGACAAAGTGTCATCCAGATAGGACAACCTAACAATAACAGCTTCCCAAAAACCCTGAAAACAAAGAATCTTAGGGGCAAGGTCCGAAAGAAGGTTGCTCCAATTCGGTGGTCCCACGTTCCCGGTTCTCACGGGTTTAAAAAGCGATCCATGGCGTCCCGTGAGAGACTCCGGTAACATTTGGTCCCGGCTCCGGCAATCCAGTTGGTTTCGTGCTCTATGGTGGCGTCGGGCTCGCAAGAAGCATCCGTGGGCCGGGTCGTGGGCCCTTTCCAGGGGACCGTTGCGTTGGTTGGCGTGATACCAATTTTCGACAACGACCACCTCGGCCGCTATCACGGGTCGTCTGGCTGTGCTCAGGTGCACAAGACTCTCTCTCCCTCTCGGGAGAGAGCAAGTGCGATTCTCTGGTTTCTCGTTCGTTTTTTCGACGGACGGCCGTGATTGCTGTGATGTCCGAGAAACGGAGTGGGAGAGAAAGACGAGAGCGAGAGAGAGAGTGTGTGTGTTCTAAGCTGCCGGCATCCGATGATCGTGGAGGTGGTGTAGTTGGCCGTGGCCGCGCGATGTCGGCGAAGAAACGAGCCACACGAAACCGGCGCGGCGCGCACCGAAAAAAAGGAGCCGAGAGATGATCGAGGGAGCGAGGCGGTTGAGGATCAGCCTGTGGAGCGAGACCAGCCCGAGGAAGGACGAGGATGAACCCTGAGGAGGAAGGATAAAGACGGAGAACATGAACGAAGGTAGAGAGAGGGAGAGAGAGGGAAAGGAAAGCAGAGGATTTCGAAGAGACGGAGGGACGGGGGTGTAGCAGAGAGCAGAGGTTACTTTTAATGTCTCGCGTCACGCAGCCCAAGGCACCGTGAGCCTCGCCTCGTCCTCCTTACTAATTTGGCGCCAATTTCCAAGCAACCTCCCAAGCAAAAACTAACCGAGCCATACACACCGCTTCTATATACATACACTTGCGCGCGGCGTGCACTTCAACCGTGGGCTCTGATTAAATGCTACCCTCCTCCTCCCTTCTATCTTTTCGCTCGCGTCTTCTTCTTCCTCTTCTCCTTCTTCTTCTTCTTAGTCTGTGGTTCTTCGTCCTCGTCGTCGTTGCACGCTTTCTGTCTGTGTAGACGCGTTCTGTTCGGTACTCTCTCGACTCGATCTCTTTCTCGCCTTCGTTCTCCGTTGCTGTCCAGTCACCACACCGTGTCTTGTGGTTCGTTTTTCTTTTCTGCTTTTTGTTTCTTCAAGTTCTTCTTTTTTCCTTTGCTCCTTTCGTCGCTCTCTCCCGCCGTTTCTCTACGTTTCGACCCGTGTTCCCACACTCCGTGGACGCGTACCGCACGAGAGAACATCGCCGGTGTGCCAGGACTATCGGCACGCACGCGTGTGCTGCTGCGTGTGCACCGTGGATCATGGATCCTGACGGGATCCAGCGCGGCGACGAATCTCTTAAGGCTTCCTCTAATCTTCCGTCGGTTATCCGCGATCTGTACTGGCGGTTCGGTTCTCGCTGTTCAGGCTGTCGCTCACTCAACAGAACACAGCGAAGTTTCTGTCCCGAAAAGCTGGCCAAAAGTCAATTAAAAAATTTTGTCCAAAATATAAAATTTTCGCATTTTCAGATAGTTAAATATATACAGAATGATATTCTCTCTCTCCAACACGTTTCTTTAAATTTTATTTCTCTGCGTAACTGTGCGCTCGTTAATGATTTTTCTACACCACGAAGAAATGTATGCCAACTTTCTCCTTCACAGATGGTTTTTAGGTAAGTATGTACTTCACTTTCGTTTAAAAATGATGCTCCTTTTTACTTGTGTTTTTGACATTAGTGCTGTTGAAAACTGACCAAGAATTCAGTAAAGTACATTACAATTCAATGAATTCAAATAGAATTTTAGTATGCTTGTTTTTTTAAATAAAATAATATAAACAGAAATGTATTTATATAGAATTAGAAATTTGTTTGCATAGTTCCTATCCTACACATTTTTTTGAATTGCAGAATATAATGGCATTACTTCATTAGCAAGAACGCTTAGCCTAATAAATAAATAAATGGTTCGAACAAAAGTTGAACAGTGTTCCGACATCTACAATCTACAAACTTCGATATATAAAATTTGGAAAATATTTTTTTTACAACAATTAATCAAAGTCACTATGATTTTTTAAAATCATGTTTTTTAAAATGTTAAAATGTATTTTTTATTTCATAATGTTGTAGCAGTCACTGATGAGGGTGCATGAAGGGCAAACATGATTTCCTCGATTGTGGAAAAGACCTTGCCAAGTTCGACACGATCGCGACAACAGTCTGCGCAATAATGAATTTGTCATTGATTAATAAATGTTAACCAATGTTTTCAGGAACGTGGTAATTACACGCAGACCGAGGTAAAATCGTTTAATCACGTTTGCGAAAATGGCCTCCGCGAGCCCAGGTGAAAAGGTTACCGTTCACAGGAGCGAACGTCTCAGCGTGTCGCTTTACTACGAATTACGTTAGATTCTGATATTCACTCAGCAGACTCGTTTCCAGATTAACCTTTAACTACCTGCACGTGGACGTGTAATTTGACAGCGGTTTGTCTCGCAGCCGGTCGCATCGTGACAGGGAATTCGCAGAGCGAGACAGCATCCACAAATAGCCGTCTTTCCGCTGTCACAGAGTGACGCGAACGAAACACGTTGCCGTTGCAACGGTCCTGCAACTGCACACGGCCGCACACTGTCTCTAGCTACCATTCCGGGTCCGTGTTCGGTAAACTGTGAAACGAGGATGTCCCTTCAATAAAATGTACAACGTACACATACAGAGTAAATCATTGTGAAAATATGTTTACTTGGTCGCAGAATAATAAGATTTGTCTGCGTCGATTGCAAGAAATTGAAACTAGATTGCATATTATTTCTTCCCGTAATGATTTAATAGAGGAGAAATAATATTCAAAATTTTTCAACAATTTGGAACTTCATATACTCAATTTTACTACAAATGCATAAACATTCGCAGTCCACTCATCAATTTCAATAAGAAAACATCAGAAAATAACTGTGTAATTTATTACTTCGTCGATCTCTTATCACTGTATCAATTTGATATCATGGGAGAAATTCAGTCCTTCTTCGGTAACTTCTTCCTGAGCGAAAATGTGTGCAGATTGTTAAAGGAGGTTTGGTCCACTTTTGAAAATTTATTCCGATGTGAAGAGAGCGCGTACAATGACGCGTGCATCTTATGGGATGGTCAATTTATGTCTGAAATCGACGGTGAAGACGGCGACGTATAGTGATCGGGAGGCATCACTATGCCGCGAGCTGACGCCGGAGGACTATCGCGGCCCCTCTGGGACCGGTGAAAAAATTGTTGACCCTTTAGCGAGCCGGGGGCAGAGCGGATAAGCCAGGTAGATATATAAGAAGCAGATGCGTCTGTCATTAATATGAGCCGGCTGAGCTATTAATAACCAGTTAATGAGGCCTCTCGTCCCTCCCCCTCGTGTCGTATATCCGTGCGTGCGTACGTGCGTGCGTGGCTCGTATCACAGCCCAGGTAGGGATGGAATATGCGTGTGCCTGTGTACGTTGCCTGTGTACATACCTGTGTACACACGCACACAGAAAACTTCTTTCGCTTGTGTATAACAAGCCATATTGTGTGCGACCAGGGTGTGGGGTGCACGAATGTCGGGTCGTCAAAGGGTCCCGGTGAACCTCGTGATTTATAATCCACCATACTACGCCATACCACACCATATACTCCCCCGCCACGACGAGCACCCTCGATTAGACCCTCCTAGTCATGGGGAAATTTTCCTTTTCTCTCTGACCGGCCGGGTTCCATGGTGTCACGCGTCCTCGGTTATATGGGTTTCGAGGTTTAGACTGCTTTCAACTAATCCATTTGTTCACACATTTCTTCACTATTTCAATTCATTCACCCCTTAGGGACCACCACGGATTGTTGATTTGCTTCCGTATGTTCGACATAGTATAAGGTGGACATGTTTAATATCTTAGACATTATTGATAATTTGGCTGAAACCTATTTTTTCGATGTTTATCGTAACATAAACACTTAGGAATATCGTTACTAGGTAAAAGATATAAAATTCATAAACTTTCTAGGGTGCCCCCTTCTTCTGATGCTGTTAGCGTGGTTATTGGTGAATGCAACACTGCATCGTTGCGACGAATCCGAGCAACTACAGCCAGGATAGTTTCCACGAACGGAATGGTGGATGATCGCCGTGTGTTCCTCGATGATGGTGTTCGAAGGAATCGTTTCGGCAGGGGCAGCCCGATGATTCGGTTGCTCTCCGGGGCAGCTGCGTTTCGTTAAGTTGCATGTCCGTGGGCTTAGATTATAGATGCGTCCTGCGGGTGATCACAGACAAAACGTTTAAATCGCTAAACGTCGAATTAGCCCCGCGCGATCTCTACCGGTCCCCGGTTCCCGGCGCCGTAAAAAATAATAGCCAGGGCCTCTAGTAGAGGCCCAAGCCAGGGCTTCTAGCTCCCGAGCTTTTGGTAGCGTCTCTCCAACAGCTGCGATTCACTAGGAGACGCTTATTTGCCCCGGTTGCTCCACGGTATTAATTCCTCCACGGGATCTCTGTAATCTTCCCTCGCCACCGTCGTCGAGGGGCCCCCTTCGAAAATCCTCGAAGCCGTCTGGACGGGACCGATTTATCGGAAGAACGCGTGTCCGGGGCCCGGACTTTCTTTTTTCGTTCCACTTTCCATCCCTTATCCCTCGCCCGTTTCTCTCTTTCTTCGTTCGGCTCGTTATTCGTGCGGCAATTTGGGCCCGGCGTTCGATCCGCGATATCGTTCACGGCTCGGTCACGGTGCAATCATTGTGATCGTGTGCCCGTTCGGGTCCAGGTACACGCTACACCTGTGCAACGTCGACGATGTTCCTGCGAGTGTGCTCCCGAGATCGGATGGAATCAATTTCTGGGGCGGAACCCAGTTTTTGCGCGTGATCCGCAGCCCGGCTGCTAGACGCCGCACGGTTTTCGCAACAGTCGGTCGTGACAGTCCGTTTCAGTCATTCGGCTGAAAGCTGTCGCGTGAAAGAGGCCGGAACACCGTCAACGCGGTGATCTTATTAGATTAGCGTCAATGCGTTCGTTCACACGTGACTGGGCGGTTAAACAATTGAAAACGGAAATCGCGCGATTTCCGCCGTGTCTGAACAGGCCCTATGATTCGAATCATCTCGTAAGCACCTAAGCGCAACAACATAGCATCCTCCCTTCAGGAGTTCTTAAGGGTGTAGAGGAACCAAATCTAAATTATGGATCAGTGTTAACAATTTTTGTGCAGAAAAGTTTTTTTTTGGTAGAAAATTCCATGTTTTTTTCTTTTTTTATTAATATCTTTATTGCTATTAATGGATTCGAGTAGATTCGAGCCCTTTATATTTTTGTTGTTGTAATTTCACGTTAACAGTTCTGACTAGGCGCCATTTCGTTTAACCAGTTGAACTAAAATTGACTCTAGACTTGCTCTGGACTCTCGCTTCATGAAGGAATATGGGAAAATTGAATGCAATCACGGGCTTTGGTTGTTTGTCCTTATATGGGCATATTTTGAGCTGCACATAGGTTCTAGAAATTAATTTTTATCGCAAATGAAGAAATTACAAGCCTGCAAAGAGTGGTCCGCACACGCGAAGACGAGCACAAGCTCGCCGGAAAAATGGCACAGATAGTTGTGCATGTATCCTCGGTGTTCCCATCGCATTGCATCGTATCGCATCGGACGGAAAAGCTGTCGGCCGTGGTGAACGGTAATTAAATGAGAACCCCGGCGTACGAACGCAGGAACGCCCACGCCATGCATCAACCGTGACGTGGATAGGTAATGCTGCTGCAGATGGAGAAGATGGTCCTCGAAGATATAGCCCTCGGTTTCTACGTTAGTTAGGGTCAGCTATCTCGCGCGACCCATCTCCGCCTATCCAATCACACACCGCACACCGCAAGTATGGCACGCAAGCGATAATACACGGTGTCCCAATTATCCCGCGACACGGCAGGGCCCACGCTCTCCTCTCCCTCTCTCACTCTTTCTCTCTCTCCTTCGCTTTTCCCCTCTCTCTCTCCTCTCTCGCCGTGAGAGAGGATTTTCAACACGCCCCTATCGCCCCCACCGATCCACGGAGCCCGAACGATGCACCTACACGCTGGTAAATCCACCTACACCCAGTTAACTGCATGCTTACCTGCCTGGAGAATTCGCTCTTTTAACTTTTTCGGGAATTCGCGATCCTAACTTTTTTGTACTCTATATTCTAATGTTAACCCTGTACTGGGGTGTGATTACACTCATGCATGTTTTCAATGGAAAATGTAAAAAAAAACATTTTTGTGTAATATTTATGTCACAGATAGCATTTCTAAGAGAGTGAATTTCATGTACGTTTTTATTACTCTGGGGTGTGGTTACACCCCTATACTACATAAAGTAATATTTGTTATACTGGGTCTTAATGATCATCTGATAAACAAAATGTTTCAAATAAAAATTATTCAGTACTTTGACGGGAATAAAGTACAGTGATAAAAATTCCGAGAAAATTTTTTATTCGATAAAAACTGAGGTCACCTTAACTTCTTCAAATAGCACCATGTGCTGTTAACTTTATATTGTTACAATTCATGAAAAAATGAATTTAGCGATCTACTATACAAAATCGTACGTGTTCTAGACTCCGATATGAAAATGTAGCTTCGTTCGCAGCTATTCCATCGACGAGAAAAAAGAATCGCGAAGTTTCTCCGCCGCGTTTGACCATTCGATAGCAATTGCGAGTTGCAGTCGGCGTTGCAGTGCGCGGAAAGTTAGCGTCTTCGCTCGTGGAATCCGAAAAAGAATCGGCCGGTTCTCGCACCCTCTCACTACCACCTCAATTTCATGCAATTCAACGTAATTCCCCGTTCGGGTTACTCTCAACAACATAATTCAACATAGTCGATCGCGATCGATCCCCTCGCGCGATTCCAGCCAATTTTACCGGGCGTCTAATCGCCTGAACTGGTTCGAAACCTGTCCAAGTGACAAACCTGGCTAATCTCGTAAATTTATGTGTATAAATAAAAATTAAATGCTGTTCGTTGGTAAGCTTGAGAACGGCTGGACCGATTTGGTTAATTTTTCTTTAAAAATGTTCGTAATAGTCCGAATAAGGTTTTTAGGGAAAGAAAAATTGGAAAGGTTACCCAGCAATATGAAAAATTCGGAAAAAATGGAAGTGCTTTTTTCTATGCGATTTTTGTATGAACTCAAGACCATAACTCACGATTCTAACGATGAATATGCGTAATTCTTTTTTTGTTTTATTCGTTGTGGTACTGGGAAAGTTTTCACGAAAAAATTTCGAGACAATTACAAAGAAAAGTCGGAAAATTCGGACAAACTGCAAATTTTCCATTGGCGTACTTCTGAATGTACTCCTCCTTAAATTGAATATTCATGGCCACAATCGTTTATAGATACAATGATCACTCGGAAAAACGTTTTTTTCTCATTTTTACTTTGTTTACACATTTCCAACAGCTTTTCACAAATTCACAAAACGATTACAAACAAATTTATTGAAATTTGGAACATTTGAGTCTTAAATAAAACACTGAAATTTACAGGGAATTATCAGGAAGAAAATTGAAGAATTTATTCGCGGTGCAGGTAGTTGTTATTCGGGGCGGCCATTTGTCCGACGACTGTGTTCGCGCGACGAATATGGTATCGGAGAAGAAATAAGTCGTCAAGGTGACAAGTGAAACGAAGTGAACAGGTAAGTTAAGTACAGTCGCGGTGGAAAGGCGAGCATCGTGCGGCAAAGGTCGACGCACAGGTGAACGGCGTGCAATTATCGAAAGACAGCGATGGAGGTTAACCACGCCCCTGTCCCCTCCGGCGACCAATCACCGCTGTCGCTGGTGTCGCCCTGCAGCGGGGACACAGCACGACGACATTCCGACTCGACGGGAACGAATCCGTTCGCATGGAGATTCCCCGGCTCCGACCTATCCAGTGGTTTCCAGCCTGTTCCTCTCGAACATCCACTGTCTCGCTTTATTTATTACCTGACATCATCGCCGATACTGTAAATATTCATGTTTACATGGATTGGTCTGTGGTAATCCAAGTATTTTTACGCCAGGAGCAACATTAACTAATCCTTCCCGGTCCTATGTTGAACTCAATTTTTGCACCGATCACTACTTATTTTATACAGGGTGTCCCAAAATTCCTCCGACACCCGAAAATGGGAGGTTCCTTGGGTCATTTAAAGCGACATTTTCCTTTACAAAAATGGCGTCCGCGACTTTGTTTAGAAGTTATTAACGAAAAACACGGACCAATCAGAGCGCGATCTAGACATGCGATGACACGTTCGGCCAATTGACAGTTGGCGCGTCGGGCCGACTGTGCTAACTCGCGTCTAGGTCGCGGTCTGATTGGTTCGTGTTTTTCGTTAATAACTCCTAAACAAAGCCGCGGACGTCATTTTTGTAAAGGAAAATATCGCTTCAAATGACCCAAGGAACCTCCCATTTTCGGGTGTCGGAGGAATTTTGGGACACCCTGTAGATCCATCAATAATGCTACAATTATATGGTACGCAACAACAATTGTAATATTTCTTCAACCATTTTTTACTAATTTTTCAGAAGAATTACCACGTTCATGGAGTACACAAATTTCTGAAGCAAAGTTTGCAATAAATATTTCTTTCTATGAAATGCTGAACAAGAATTTCCAAATAACCGCGGAACAGTGCAGTTAAAGAAAAAGAAAATTGATTTCTGGTAAGTTCAAAACCGAAATAATTCCTTGAGTGGGGGTTGATTTGGATTACAGGTGATCGATTCCGTCCCGAGGTTGGTGGAGAGCAGCCGAGCAACAATCGGAGATGCTACTCGCCGGCTAGGGTCGTCCACGAATGTACCTAGATATCGATTCTCTCTTGCACCTCCGTCGGAGGAGGTTCCAGAAGGAGTAGGGTAGAAGGTGGGTGCTGGCCGACAGGCTTACTCGCGTCTCACGGACGACAAGAGGGTGATATATTGCCACGAACTACCCCCTGCCATCCTCTACCACCCCTTCTTCTTTGTTCCGCGTGTTCCAGCGGTAGCGATGGCCTCGCTCAACAACTGACGAATTTTTGGAGACACCTGGCGAGTTTCCAGAGCACCGATAACCACCCCATACCTGTCAATAATCTGCAGATTTTTATGGAAACACAGGATGGAACATATTTTGTAATCTTAAATAACGTTTTGATCAAGAAATACTTTTACAGTGTACAGGTTTATTATACGAGGTGGTCCTATGGTTTCAAATTTTCATTGTTGCACTGTCCTCCTGTTCAATAGTCCTTTGACAAATTTGTTTGGATAATTACTATAACCTGAGGTAAGCCTTGATTAAAAATGATTAAGTTGTATGCGACGATAAAATTAGGAAAAGCTGTGATTTCTGGGAGGAACGAATCGAGTGCCCATCACTAGCAGCACTCCTTCCTTCGCCCCGTTTTCCCGGCACTTCAAACTACCCCCTGCTCGCCCCCGTTTCCGAGCTTTATACGTAGGAAGATCCATCTCCATAATGGCCCCACGCCCTCCTCTCTCTCTCTTTACCGTCTCGCTCGCTCTATCCGCAGCGTGTAGGTATACACACTCTGCTGGAAACTCGCGAGAGCGTGGGTGGTTCGCGGCTACGTGCCAAGATGTAGACGTTCGATTCCTTCGTCTCGATGACGAGCCTGTGACGGGACGCTGACAAATTAACGCTTTCCATCATTCTAATCTATAGATCTTCGTACAAAAAACGCGCAGGAACTGCGTAGACAATTATTTTTTTCCAATAATTTTAACCGAGCTGAAAGCAATACATTCTTCAACCCCTTGCACTACATACATACAGTATAAAATCCAGTCAGACTCATGATTGAGATTTCGAATAGAAAATCAATAAATTTTAGAATACGGATTGTAATCGTTAGAACGTCACCCGTTTAGAAGATTTGTTTATTTATTGCACTCCAAAGGGCTGATAGTATACAGGGTGTCCCAAAACTACCCTAGGAGCCGAAAATGGGAGTTTCCTTGGGTAATTTGAAGCGACATTTTCCTTTACAAAAATGGTGTCCGTGACTTTGTTTACGAGTTATTAACGAAAAACACGAACCAATCAGAGCGCGGCTACAGCAGATTGATTCTGAGTCGACCAATGGCGACACCACGCCTCGCGCGACCTGTCGCAGGGTCGGACTCAGTTCGCTATAGCTGCGCTCTGATTGCTCCGTGTTTTTCGTTAATAACTCCTAAACAAAGTCACGGACACCGTTTTTGTAAAGGAAAATGTTGCTTCAAATGATCCAAGGAACCTCCCATTTTCGGCTCCTAGGGTAGTCTTGGGACACCCTGTATACTAAAAAATTCTATCAGATGGTTGTTAAATTTTAAAGAATGCATCTTTATTAATCAATTATACATACATTAGTCACCATCTGTCTATGAAAATGGGGTACAAACTTATGTAATCTTCTAATAAAATACTAAGATTCGTTCGAAAAGGAAGGCTACGAGTTTCGTGGAGGATGCTCGGAAAGATGTCGGTTCGCAGCCCCCGGTTTCCGGTCGCGAGACAGCGATAGAAGCTCGGTGGTGTTCGCGGGGGTGGTTCGAGGAGAAAACCGGAAGGGAGGTTGTCCGGAAGAGGGAGGACAGGGAGAGACAGCGGAAAGGGAAGCGACGAAAGGAGGAAAAGAGGTCGGGGGAGAAGGCGTGGGTGGACGAGACGGTGGTTGTAGAAGCGTGGATCGATGTGTCGCCCTTGTGTCCAGCGGTCACGAGGCGCTTGCGCCCTGGCGAGCTACCCTGTCCTCCAGGACGTCGCCAGGCTCCCTGATTCGCTGAATCCCGGTTGACAGTCCTCTCGATTGTCACTCCGAGCACCTCCCTCCGTCTCCCTCTGTCTCTCTTCCTACTGCCACCCCTAACACCGTCAGACTGGTTCTGTTGGCTGTTTGCCGGCGTTCGTTTGCCACCGCGAACTGCCTCCTTTCCAACCACCGTCCTCCGCTGTCAACCAACTGCCAGCGACAGATTCCACACGCAGGGTCGCCGCCCTTCGTGGGTGTGTCCCCGAGCTCGAGTTTTGCTCCCACGGACGCCAACCTGGCGAACCTTGTTCTCTCTCGAGTGCACCCCCGGGGGAAAGTTCCTGTGTAATTTCGCTGCAGCGTGAAATGAGGTTTTTGCGCAGATATTGGTATGGAGGATTGAACGAATTTCAGATGACAGGATTCTTGGAAGCGATTCGAGACGTTGTGTGAAAGTAGACTGCGAATTTTATGCGATTATAACCAAATTGGATAGACGCAATTTAACATGGCAGGGAGATGAAAAGAATCAAAGAATGTCTACAAGGAATTTTTGAAAATTACTTGAGACAGCAAAGAGATAATTTTTATTTTACTCGAAAATCTGCAGCCTAGTGATAGAATAGATTATTCACTGGGTCTATCTGGGCCCTGCACTCGTCAAATGGCAGACATTGTGACTAAGACTCGTGTTAGCATTTTTTGAATCATTTTCGCCCGGATTGGATAGTTACAGTTCTCTTACAGTCGACTGACTGTAGAACGCAACCTGCAATTGATACATCGCGCAGCATGCAACGAGTTCTGGGTGAAAATCACTTAAACGGATCGGGAAGCGATCGATGGGGCGCGTGTACCGCCTCCGGCCCACGAAAAGCCCCACAAAGCGATCGAACTTTCTAACGCATCGGATCTGCTCTTGACAACCGGATGTCAATGCAACGGTAGCAAAGGTCACGGTGCATCGAGTTCCCGACGCCCTCGGGCTTTCGGTTTACGACCCTTCCAAGGAAAAAATATTCTACAAAATTCAAATTGAAATATCTCATAAATTGACAATTTCTCGACATACACAGGTTAACATTGTTTCATAGAGAAGTAAGAGCTGCATCGAATAGTGTAAGGAAAAATACATGTTTTTACTAAAAAAACATGAAGGTGACTTCGAAATCTCTGAAACACTTTCACCTATAAAAAGAACTATTACTGCCATCTTATAGGCCTCTTTATACTGAAACACCTTGGTCAATAAAAATTTTCCATATTTTCGAAAACAACAGAAATGCGTTAACCCTTGCCCCAACATTTTCTTCACAGTTACAGTGATTAAAAAAGAAACACGTAACATGTTTGTTAGACTTTGTTAAAAACTTCATCCGAAGTCTGACTCGTACCGAGTCACTCTGCAATATATATCGGTGTCCAAAAAGTTAGTAGTGATCGTGTGAAAACAAAAACCTCGAAATATATTCGGTCTCTGAGCAAACAAACTCCGCCGATACGTGTTCCCCCGAAAAAGAGAAGAAGTAGCACACGTAGCCAAGCCTAGACGTTCAAATTGAGGCTGAAAGAATCTAAAAGGAAATGATCGTGTCCAGCTAAACGGCGCCGGGCGATTAAAGCCGGCAGCAGCGTTTTTAAAAACCGGAAGATGGAAATCGACACAGCTCACGGAACGACAGGAACATCGGGAGTAGCAGAAGGATCTGCGGGTAGCGTGCAGATCCAAGGATGATCGCCCGGATTCCGTGCGTTTTTCCTGGGATCTAGGACGCGCGCGCGCGCGTCTTCTTACTCCGCCGATATATCTACATTTGGGATTTCACGCGAGCCCGAAGTTCTCGGGGCCCGACGCGCTGCTGCCATGCCTGCACCGCTGCCAAGTTCTCACGCTATACGCCTCTCGCCATCTCTCCGCGGGGCCTTTTTTCTTCCTCTCGGGGGCCTTATTTTCTTCTCGGGTGCCCGTGCTCGGGGACTGGCTCGAGCCTCGGGAACACGAACCTTCGGGGGCGCGCCTCCTATTATGCGTAACCGATCCGCGGCGCCCAAGAAACGATCGAGTTTCTGGGTGTTCCCCTCCCGGAGACGTGTAACGAGTCCTCCCGATCCAATGGCAGGCCTCCGATCCATCGATCTTGATACCTCCACCAGTTGTCGTTCCTATAGGACGTACTCCGCGATAACGCGTTGCGATTCGTAGAACAGACGGCGTCTACTTCTAAGTGGTTCCTCTTAAAGAATTACGGCATTCTCCTGTTTCTAATCATTTTTTTAAGAGACCTCCATCAACAGATTCTTGACGATTTACTGATTGATACGATACCAAACACGACACGATTCGGATCGTAATTACTCTGCTAATCCCCGATGAAGTGGAACCTCCGTTATCCGAACGCCGCAGATCTACCGATTTTGATACTTCCACAAGATGTCATTCCATACGGAACATGTTCTTCGACACTGTGTCGCAATTTGTCCACTGAAAATGTTACGAAATTTCTTCATTTCCAATTATTTTTTTGTGGAACCTATATTAAAATCAATTGTATTTCAACGCACGAAATGGAAGACAACAGGTGGACAAAATGGCCAGTTTGGAAGAAAAATAGGTCTGAAGTAAAGGACTGCGCACATAAATATATAAACAGCGTGCGATCACCGTACTCATTGGTTATGCTCTGTGCGTACATGATCTAGGTCTCCATAACGAAATAAAATAACGCGTGCAACGAATTTGTAAAAAATCAATTTCCCTAGTTGAAGAAGACGCCGAGGAAAAATTGATTCTATGGAAGTTCAAAACGCAGGCACCCCTAACTCTGACAGTTCGATGTTGGTGTGGTGAAGAGTAGGACGGCAGGGTAAAAAGTGCCGAACCAGAGTGTCGGAGATAGTGGAGAGAAAGGCGACGGTAAGGAGGGAAAGAGTGAAAGAGAGGGAGGACGTATCGGAGGGCAGGCTGGCCTCGGCCAGGAGCGGAGAGGGATAGTTAATTGAATACTCGTGGAGCGAGGATTGATGCCCTGTGTCAGTAGCCGTGTACAGAGGCATCGGCGTAATAGACGTATTACGGGGGCCTTTACGGGCAATTATGCTAAGGCCGAAAGGCTCTCTTCTCTGGCACGTTCTACGTTCTGCTCTAGGCACCACTATAGCGGCCGATAGTCCTCGCCTCCTAGCCGTCACGTACGGATAAATGCACGCCGTTGCGTAAGCCTGGTCGCAGGCCCACTACGAACCGCGATCATGATCCACGGTTAGGTGCTCGGTTGATGCTGGTATCTCTACTCTCTACCTATAGCAGTCGGCACGAAAGACGCTAACCCAGCTCTTCCCTGATTGCAAGGATCGAGACGATCCTTGTCCCGCCTCGGAGAACTTTCCCCCGCGGTTCGACGCGTAATCATAAGGATCCGAGAGCAACCGAGCAAGGCGTAACACGCGCTTATGGAGGTTCCTTGCGTTCCTTGAATACGAGATCGAAGGGAACTACGCCGAGATTGAAAACTGACCATTCCGAAGGACGAGACTGCGAATTTTTGTTGCCTCCAATTTCGAAGGAATAAGATCAAATTTGATTACCGTGTGGCTCTAGATAATGTTTCACGTAAGAACGGCTACTTTTTAAACGACGAGGATTCTAGTCTCTTCCGCCGGCTCGCCTATTACAAGTTATAGGGATCGAGGATCGCAGAAAGCACGATTTTGGACAGATGTTAGGCCTTCGGGAAGGTCTCAGTTAAATATAGATTCCCGACAAACGTATGCAGATTACGAATCTTCCTCCGAATCTGTTCGGAACGAGCTAGACGAGTTCGCAGCCTCGGGAAACATTTTGGTTTCGATATTCCAACGCATCCTCAATTTTCTTGGATACTTGTGACTGGTCCGTTTCAAGTGACTCGTCATTATGTGCTTGAACACTAACTCAACTAGCACAGTTTCATCCCTTTGAATCAGGGGTAGTTTTCTATTTTAAGTAAAGCAACGATGCCAAAAATCGTGTTCTACGATTCAAAAAAAGCTACTGAGATGTGTGACTAAGTATTGTGAATGTCTTCGAGAAAATTGTCCACTGTGCAGCATTTTCTAGTATCTCTGTCGTACGCCGAGGGGCTGACAGGACCCCGAAGTCGACGTTTTCCGCGCGGTACAGCGGCCTCTCATTGAAATTTCGCCGAAGGATAAAAAATTCGGGAAATCCATGGTGTACGGGGGCGCGTGTACACACACCTGCCGCCCTGTGCCGAGTTTTCCGTGGCTTGGGCAAGAGGGGCCGGCGAACAGATTAAGCTTTAGGAAGGAGATTTATGGGCGAGCGTGTAACGAGCAACTTTTTCATACGATGCGCACGCCAGGGTTAGCCTGCGGGGGTGGGATTAGCATAAGATCCAGCAGCTGCAGACCACGCTTCTCATCCCTTGCACCGAGGACGCCGCCCTCTTTACCGAACGACACCGTGTCCACCCCCGTAACCCACCCTTGTCACTGCCGGATCAAAATTATTTTTTTCCAAAATATGAAATCTGCCCAAAACGTACAGTAGACAGAATCTTCAGGACTAACAAAATCTATGATTTGTAGTCTGAACAATTGTGGGAGAACTGTTGGGAAAGTATTTCAAATTCGAAACAATTGGGTATCACTGTCGACCGAGGATCAGCAGAGACTTCTTACCCTAAAGGTTCCTAAAGGTGAACTGTAGATAACTCCTAAAGGTTCTCCTTAAATGATGAATACCTGTCTCTCACACTAGTGCGCACAGGCACAAATGGGTTAATGAAAGAAACAAATTTACGAGCGTACAATTTTTAAACATCCGCAGTTGAGTGAAAACTGTGAGTGCATATGTGAGGAGATATGATCAAGGCGCGTCAGCTCGCGGCCAATGAGGACCTCGGGGCTGGGGACCGGCTGGGGCCCGGCGAGGTCGTGTCTCCTGATATTAATGAGAGGACAGAGAGAAAGAAAGAGAAGTTAGAAAGAGATAAAGAGAGGCATCCTCCCCGGATCTCGGCGGCGGACTCACGGATCCTGGCTCCTCGCGAGAGGTTACCGAGAGTTGGCTCGGCCCTCCTTTACCTCCCTGTCGGATCCGAGACGAGAAGCATCGACGGGGACGGAAGGACGGCGAGGGGCTCTGGGAGGCTGAAGAGGAGGAGGATGAAGAGGAGGAGGATGAGGAGGGAGGATCTCCACCCTGATGGAGGGAGGACGTCGTCGGGTCACGAGAAGCCGAGGGAAGGACAGGAACGGTGGCGGTGGCGGAGGGACGAAGAGGATCGTCCCTCGAAGAGAAAGAGAGAAACGGACACCGATCTACTCTGAGACCGTTTCGAGGCGCAGGAGGGAGGACCAGAGAGGACCAGGAGGAAACGGAGGTCGAGAGACTGGGAGGGGGTGGTCGAGAAGAGAGAGAGGGACCATCGAGAGAGCCGGAGAGAGACCTGGAACCCACGTAGGAGACGTTCAATACTGTAGCAACGACGCCGAGCCAACGCCATTGGCTACCATTTTCTCTCTATACCTTCTAGGCATACAGCTTGTACTCTATTCCGGTCTACTCCACTTTATTCCTGCTGCTGCCGCTGCTGCTGGTACTCTCCCCTTTGCTGTTTCACTCCACCGTCTCTCTGTTTCATTCTCCGTCCCTCTTTCTCTCTCTTTTCTCTCGTGTAGCTCTCTTCGCCCTTCTGTCTCTATCCTCAGCCACTCCGACGGCTACCTCGAGCCATCGAGATCGCGGACCGGGAGCACCCGGACAAACGCGAGGGTTTCTCGCGTTTCCTCTCTTTCTCTGACTCTGCCTCTTGCCCGTTGCATGACGATCTAATGGAATCCGTGTCTTATTGTTCCTCTCTAGGGCAATTCCAGGTAGGTTCGCTCCCGAGACAAAGTGCTCGACCATGTGAACGAAGCACCCGTGGAAAATTGTTTCGCGGATATCGCTGGGACGTTTGATCGGAGGTGCTAGGATGGGATCGACTACCGGCCAGCTATCGTTTGCCTCGAAACTTACCGGTTTGTAGATGTATAAAACTGATTAATCATCATTTATTTGTAGTCTTTACTACGAATCGAGCTTCTTCTACAATTGCCGTTTTCTCAGTGATTACGGATTAACACTTTTCACGACAAAATCGGCAACTCCACTTAATATAATTCAATAAAGACGTTTGTGAAACACGAATTTGTATGAAAACATTTTTGTTACAACTCGATAGAGAAGTTTATGAAAGTAATGTCCATGAAAATATTTTAGGAATCTATTATATGACGTATTCAGATTTCGTACAGTTTTTAATATAACTGAATAAAGAAGTTCACGGACCAGAAATGGCCAGAAAATTTCAGAGACAAGTGGTATTGACCTGACCGGCAACCCCGGTGTTAAATCGTGCGAATAGGTCGCTATTTTTCAGCATAAAGGTGGAGATTCGCGGGACCAGTTTGTTCGGAGCGAGGTTCAGCAACCACCTCGGGGGTTGAAACTTAATTTCTGCGTTTCGGAGCCGCGTGGCGCCAGATTCCGTAACGTGATTCGATAATTGCCGTAATCTGGCAGCGAGCCTTTCCTTATTCCGGCCATATGCCGTCCAGCCCGAAGCTACGAGCTCTGAACTACCGACTGTAAAACTTCCTACTGGACGCGTTTCGACTTCTTTTTCTTTTCTGCCCACCGTTCCCGGAGATTCGAAGCTCTGAAAACAGTCGACCACTCGGTGCCGCGGGATTCGTCAGCGGATTTCGGTCCGTTTCTTCCTTTTTTACCTCTCCTCCTCTTCTTCTTCCGCTCATCCCTCGTCGTCTCCATCTTTTTTCCCGTAATCCGTCTATTCGTTGACGAATACTCCGACATCGGCGTTTTCCCACTCGTTTCGATTTGCTTCTGTCAGAATCTGATCTATTAAGCCGTGGAATATGTATATGGAATGTCCTATAGTATCCAATGATGAATTACAAGTTTATCTTTATTGCCTTATGATAGAAATTTAATTTCTTGGTCGTTCCTCATCCGTTCTTATCTCATCTTTCCCATCGATGAATTTTAAACAAAAATCACGCGATTGTTCCACTTATGCTTTGTACCTTAAAATGATGTATAACAAACCTGTAGATTGTAATATAGTATCATGACATTTGAATACTTTATATATTAAGTTTTATGGTGTCTTAGGTACGAGATGAAAAAGATTATGGCGGACCAAGGCAGTCGTAGCGCAGTGTTCGAGTAAGACGCGCTTCCGACTGACCACTGATAAATAATCAGGTGCTGAACAGAAGTTTCTCTGTAGCCATTTTGTTGAACTCTGCTGCATGGCTCGTCGGAATGCAATTCCATGTTCCGCGATGCATTAGCCAAAGCTCGAATGTTACGGCGCCGACGAAACTTTTTGGCCGGTGGAATCCTCCGGATAATTCACATTACCGAAACACACGGATTATTCCCTTTACGGTCGACGAGATCTCGGAAAAATCGGCGGGAGTCTAAATAAAAATGCTCAAGTTGTCTTTGAACTGAGATGGAACAGAAAAAAACTAATTCCGAGCGAACCCCTGCGAAATCGCAGTTGAATTTGTGGGAAAGAATTCGAAAAGAGGTGTTGAAAATGAATAAGTTGCGTGAATCTTGTCACTTCAAAATGTTTGCAGTGTGCTCCGTTTGTGGACGGAACAAGCGTTGAATAGACTTTTGCGAAAAAAGAATTTATGAAATAGTGTACATTTTATACAAACAACTGAAAAGATTTTACAAAAGTGGAGGACTGTATAAAGATACACTCACTGTTAATTAATTACGTTACTGAATGTCAGTTTCAATTAATTACCACCGAAAATGAATTTACTTGAACCAGTCGTCATTAATTAACCCTTGCAGGGTGGTGCACGGGTCCATCGTGACCCAGCATTTCAAAGGTATCATCTGTCTACCCAGCTTCTGTAATTTAACCGATAATTGTTTAATTGGCTACAATTAATTTGAACCACGTATCTTTAAAAATTCGTATAATTGTTCAATCATACTTCTTCTGAGGGTTACAAAAGTACGTCTAAAAAAATCAGCACAATTGTAAAAAAATCCACATACAGAAAAAATAAAAATAGTAGGCTTAAATCATTTTAATAAAGTTGATTCACTTCAATTGCAAACTAGGGTTATACAGAATTCTTTTATGAATAACTTCAACAATATTTTAACAAGCTCAGCTGCTACCAACTTATGAAAACCAGTGGAACAGGAGTGAACACAGAGACTGTATAGATATTCTGAGATTTATTCACTAGTTCGTATTATAAAAATGTAATTGTTTTCCGTTAACAACGCCTCAGGCACTTAAACTCGCTCCTCTCGTTTTCCTGCGAGAGATTCTTTTTCGGCATCGAACAGGCCTAAGTCGACCTTTCGACTTCTAATTACACGGACGTCTAATTGACACTCGTAAAGCTTTTGCTCTCAAAAGCAAACTCAATAGATTTCTGAACCATCGCGCTGCTAAACGTATTTACTAATTTATTTCGAACGAAAGAAAGCAGAGTATTTACGATTCTCAAACGACTACTTCTCGGTCAACAACTCTCGAGCACCAACACTCTCTTCAACTTCAACTGGAATGTCATCGATCTGTCATTTAGAACAACTTGACATTAAAAGCTCGTAAAACGGCCAGATTTTTAAAACATTCGATGAAGCGTTTAACACTTTCAATCTAAAATACTGTAGAGGTTCGTCGACTTGTTCTAAATGCAAATTCAGACGTCGTTGCTCGAAACAATTAGCTGAGTACGGAATCAAGCAGCCTTATTGTCAGCGGTCCACGTTCAATGAACTGTCACACAGCAATTAAAACGCTCGACGATATGGTAAAATATACAGCGTGACCATTGTTAACTCTAATAAATATCAGGTGTGTAACGGGTCCTATAATACGGGCTACAAAAATAGAGTAAGCGTAGGAATAAAAAGAGTATCCTACGCGACAGTACAAATTTTCTCAACTCTCCTTCATCTTAAGCATTTTCGGTCTACATAGACTCAGAGGAAAACGGCACAATTCATTTGGGGAAGACATGTCGACATATCTAACAAGAAATACCGAAACAACCACACCTACACGACAGTTGCAGTAACATAACAATAGTATCGTACCCACAAACAGGACTCTGTACACATTTCTATCTGCATTTAAATAAACGACCACGAAGAATTTCAATTCATCTTAGTACTACTTGTTTATCACAAATCGTGTTTGCATGTTTTTTTTCTCGCAGTACAAAATTTTTCACAATTCGATCCTCTATCCCCTCAATCGATCAAGATCACGTTCGAATTGGCTGCAACTTTTTTCGAGATGTCCTTCCTCTTCTTCCCTCGTCGTTTCGCCACCGGAGAATCCTTATCTTTAGCTTTATCTGTCACATCCTCTCCTTTCTCCCTGACGACAAAACTCTTCAGAGGACTGTTTTTAGCAGTTTTAGGAATCTGCTCTCCTCTAGCAACGGAGATCAAGGTCGCCCTCTTCTTGGCAGGATTGCTTTGAGAGGTTGAAACAGGCGACAGCTGTTTCTTCATCTCCTCTTGCGTGATCTTCTTGGTAAACTGTGTAATCAATGGCACGTTGCTCTTCTCCTTGTCCTTTTCATGTTCCTCCTTCTTGGCTTCCGAACAACTGCGTCTCGACGTGATGGCGACAGTATAGGACCATCGATTGGGTAACTCCAGGTCCTCCTCAAGATGCTGTTTCCGGATGTCTTCAGAAACATACCAGCAAACTTTCTGGTACATGGGACCTTCGTCTGGGCACATCATATATTTAGCAATTTCATGGATCTTGATCATCAGACTCCCCTTCGTTATCAAGTTTTCGGAGGGATCACACTTCTTGTTCCAGAACGCGAGGAACTCCCTCGCCATGAACTTCCTGCCATGGGTGTTGCCATGCACCAGGCGAATCAGTTCGGGCATTGCTTTCGACAGGATAAGCGATTTCTTCGAAGATTTTGAGATTGAATGAGGTGTGGATGTGCCGGATTCGGTGCCCATGTCGGTCTCCACTGACCTCGGCAAGGAAACTGGGTTCTGACGCACCCAGGCCTCGTGAGCTGTGAGAAAGTCCCTCGTCTTTTGTGGCACTGGAATCAGAAGTTCGCGAGTTTCTTGGTCTGGGTTAGGTAGGCTTACGGTGGGTTTGCCTCCGCAACGTCGCGGGAGAGTAGAGATGTTTGTAGAAATTTAACAAATACTATCTAACGGTTCATTGTTGTCAATAGTGTCAAAATTACATTGAATTAATCTAGTTTAAAATAATGCGATGTGAAATATCTGATAGACTCACTTCTTTTAAATTTTCGTTTCGACCACTTTCATAATTATGCGCACAACTAAGCACTCTACTTGTTTTATTAAAGTTATATATAAACACTCACCGTTTTCGAGGAATAAGTTTTCCTTCCCTCTCCAAATGCAACCAATAATTTTCGGCTTCAGCTTCGCTGTCTTTGTATTCATCTCCGATTCGAATTGTTCGCCCAGCACTTTCAGCTTGAACTTCTGCGTTTCTGGTGTCTGATCATATACAAAAAAAGAATCGAATGTTAATAATACTCATTAGAATATTAGCACATTAAGATGAATCGTTTAATAGAAGTAAAAACGCGTTCGATCTGCAATTATGTTTGCAACGCGTATTGAAAGAATGTAAGTGTTCCAATACTTTTGGCCGACAGTGTACACAGATTATCTTCCAAAGAAATGTTTTATGCACTTACCATGTCCTCTTTATCTTCTTCGTCAGCCCGAACTTCCTCGTCGGACAAGTATCTATATTATTACAGAAAAGAACAACATTGGTTACATGCCAATAACAAATTGTTATTAACAACTGCAATTATAACACAAGTTGTTTAACCAAAAGCTAATTTTACATTTTTCTCTGGTGTGTTTATCATCGATAACAAGTTGAATATTTAAGGAAATAATTTAGGATAGGCAAGACTCACCCATGAGGAACCATAAACTCGTTGTCCACATCATATTCATTGTCGTCTGGATTTTCTTCATCTTTTTCATCATCAGAACCACGTAGGGACTCCCCTGGCTCTTCCTCTTCCCATTCGTCGTCCGAATCTACCTCGTAGTTGAACCATTTCTGTAAAAATAATAAACAAACATTGAGTTTCCATTCTTAGCTCATTTTTAAAAATCGTTGAAAATCTTTTATTCCCATTTTATGCTATCTTTGTTGTTCGGACGTTTTTATTGTTCAGTGTTAAATTTATTAAATAAAAAGACAGTGCCAAATTATGTCATCTTATTCATAAAAGTCTACAAAACAGTTTCCCATAAACTATATCCGTGTAGCACTCCCTACCAAAGCAGAAAAATGCACCAAACTCAAAAATTTCGAGCACTTTCCTCGAAAAATTCATTTGCTCCTGAAGATCTATTTAAAAAGAAAATAAAAAATAAAGAAAGAGGTCCAAAACTCGAGTTAGAATTCGAAAATATGAATGTCTGAGAGTTTGATGGGTCAGTTAGGGTACTTTTGAGCGTTACTGTAGCGAGATCGGCGATTCGTGTGGGGAGGACGGTCCGTACGGCCGCGTTATCATCCGTTTTCCACACAGTTTATTTTAGTTACGATCACGGCCACTGGATTTCACTGGAGTCTGGCGTGATTAAGCAGGACGTCGGTATCAATCGCGACTTCCTTGGCGGGTGATAATCGTGGTCTCTTCTGTTAGTCACGGAGCAATACGGGCAAAATGTAGATGCTCTCTTCGCGAGACGATCCGGATTCGAAAAACGCGAATAATCGCTTCTTCCGTCGCAGCTAGGGACCCGCTCGAAAAACCAAAAGCGCGGTCAAATGAAATTCGAACGTGAAGTGCATCAAACTTGAGCTTCTACGGTGTTCTAGGCTGTGATCATTTGATGAATTTCTGAGAGCTAGATGAATCGTCGCTAGAACTGTGTCTTAGGGGGTAGAAATTAAAACATCGAGGTAGAACGAGCTGAGCAAATCGACACAAAAATAATATTGTCAGGCTTTGTGCACAGTAAATTCAAGTAAAATTCGAACACTACAAAATCGAACGGGTCTCTGTGCCGTCGAGGTTGAAACTAAAAAATTTGGGATTAATTATCCAGATCAAAGCTAAAACAACAATCCCGAAAGCTCTCTGGAGGACAGAAGGAGTCTTCGAATTCCCCACCTAGTGGCCTAACTGCAGGACTATCGTGTTCTCGCTTTGGAAATCGAAAAATCGAGGCGTGGAGGTCGCCCGTTCGATAAGTGCAACTTGGTAGCTTGTGTTTGTAGCTATTTTAACCGATCTATTTAAAGCGATATCGCGGCTAGACTCGAAATTGCAAAACGATAAACGGAACGGACCGAGGGACCGTGATTTTGAACCGAGAAGGAGGATCGCGAGATTTCGACTCGCGTAAGAAATTAGGGTCCGCTAAGGAGAGAGCCTTGTCGGAGGAAAGTCGATAAATCGTAGAGGTTTTCTCTTTTGTGGCGGACGCCGGCCGATTCTTTTGTTCGATAAATCAACGTCGATTTCATCCCCGCGCGGGCATCAATTACGAGACGCGACCGAGACATTAATTTATTATTGGCGCGTCCGCGTCGAGACGCCACGCGGAAAACCGGACGCGCCGTTACGGAGGGAAAGGGCCGGAGCACTGGCGAAGGACCAGTTGAGCAGCTTTTGGCAGCGACGAAGAGGTAGGTGAAGGTAATGAACTAGACTGCGGATTTCTATGAAAAATCAAAATTGTTTGCATCGATTACGGGGAACTGGGGCCAAGTAACAATCGTTCCTTCCTCTAGCAATGTTGATAAGTCGATAATGACTACGCATCTTTATGCACGATAAAAATTGTCTGCATCTGTTGCGATGAGCAGGAACTAAATAAAATGTTTATTCTTTCTTTGATACGTTGAATAAGATGAAAATAATGCATCGATGTTTCCAAATTCTCAAAGATTAAACCAAGATATTTATTCGTAGGAAAATGTGTTATTGAATAAGTCTATGAATAAATATCTAGTCCGGAAATCAATTCTATAAAGGTTTCAAATATCAACGTGAAAGTTTTTATTTTTGTCCATCGTCGATGTGCTGTAAGATTTTCCATTAATAGGGAGGGACGATCTAACGATCCCGCCGCGATGCACCGGGGTGCGTGGAAACGCGTGCAACGTCTGGAAAGATGCACCGGAGACCGTCGTCGGGGGAAGCGCAGTTATCGGTTTTGTAACGCGACGCGTAAACCACACGTCGAAAACGATGGTGGTGCCTGGCGGAGAACCCGGCGTATACATTATTTACAACGTGTTGTCACCCGCCGGGCCATCTGTAATGGCTGTTTTATGCCCCATTAAGATTATGCTCGGTGCTCCTCCTCGTGCACACCGTTAGTTGAGAGATCCACGGGATCTCCCCATGCGCCACCATTGATTTATTCCCGAATTGGTTACGCGTTTTATGGCCGCTCTATACGCTCCTGCCACCGGCTCGCCGCGATTAACAAACGCTTAACACACCTCCGAGGAAAAAACTGTCGGGATCACTCTTTCAGTTAGGTTTCCTGCTCGGTCGAATCCACGGCCACTTCTGGATACTACTTCAAAACTGATGTCTCTCATACGTATCTCTAATTGCCAGATTTGGTGAACAGCCCTATCTTTCAAACCTATGTCGTAGTCTGCGGATTTTATGCACTTATGATGAACCGTGAGTAGATGGAATTTAAAAGAGTAGAAACATTAGAAGAATTTTAAAACACTGTAACGTGTATTACTGTCTCGTATAGTTACAACTATCTAAATCACGTGCGTCAATGATAAATTTTTGGCTCCACGAACGTCAAACTGAGCATCACGAATCGTTTTCCTCGAAATTCAGCGATAGGACGTTTATCTAATATGACGCGATTGAAGACAGCTCTCGCCGGTTGAAACCGATCCCCGGACCGTTTAATCGAAATCGAAAAAATTCATTTTTTCTCGACGATGATTGCTCTATCTACCCTTCCCGGAGATTTATGAATCGCGGGATCGTTGCGTCACTTACTCGCGCCGATAAAGAGAGCTCGCGATTCAATTTGCGAGCAGCGATACCGACTCTGCCATTAATTAAACAGCTTTAACAATCTCGTTGTCCGTGGAACGGACCTTTAATCAATCTTCTACATGAACAGGAAGAGGTCCAGGAACCGATGACGACGACTATAGCTAAATAAATCGAGAAATAATTGAAAGAAAGTTGAAGTCTTCCGAATTTTATGGTATTTTAAAAATTTTTTAAATATGGGATTTTCCATTGAAAAAGCGAGAAAAAATTCAGAATATATTGTAAAATGATTGTTAGTAATTTGTTCGAGCTTTTGGAAGAAATATAAACTCTTCCGAATTTTATGGTATTTTTATTATTTTTTAAATATGCTACGTCCAATTGAAAAATTGAGGCAAATTGCTGAATATGTATTTAAATACTTCGCAGAATTTTCACATGCAAATAGATAGAGAGTATTTATGTAAAATTCACTTTCAAGGATTGCAACCCTCTGAAATGAAAAAATTGAACGTAGCACGAGCAATGTTTGTTTCGTTAACAGCTACAAAGAATTAATTATTATAAAATGAATAAGAATAGTTTAATTAATAAAGAAGCTATAAACGAATCAAAAAGAGGGGATGAAGTTTCACTTCGAATATGCTGCTCGCATGTCATTAAGACTATAATCAGCTCAAATCCGGCTCATGTTAAACGGCGCTAATGGATATGAAGAACAGATTATGGATTATCAAAAACAGACCACTGCACGTCGACATCGATCTATCGTTTTCTTTTATCTGTCTGATTGACTGCGAGAGGTCTATCTTCGTTTGCATTAAAAAGTTCATTCTTCTCACTCTCTCCAAGATTATTCGTGCAGATAGTATCAGAATTAAATTTATTAAAAAAATAATGGAACGATTGTTCAAAGCATCCTCCGCCACATTATGTTATTTATCATAATTTTATAATAAACATTATCAGACGTCTGTACAAATATGCCGAGAAGTGGAAAATTTATTTTTAATTATTTGTTCATAAAACTTACGTTCTTTCGAGCATGATCAAATTTGAACCGTATTTGCTCGTTTAATACAGGATTTAGTAGAACCTCGATCATTTTCTTCATAACTGCATAAAATCAACAGTCTACGAACAACACGTCGATCAATTTGGAATTGTTGCGATTACACACACATCTCCTAAAAAATTTCGATTTCTCGCAATTACAAACACATCTTCACAGATGAACAAATCATTCGAACTGATTTCCTACTTGATCCGCGATCGAAGAATGAGGTCGTCGCGATTCTCGCGTGTTCTCGAACGTTGAATCGAACGCGAAGCATCGCGGTATCTAAGGTCAGCTTCCCTCGACACGGATAAACGTACTACGACAGTTTCGGCTGTCAGTGGCACTGACTTCGAGCACTATCTGCTCCTTGTCGCTGTAGGTCAAAGCCATTGCATTCTGTGGACGTTTCATTGATGCATTCACGAGGAATCTGCACTCTGTGCAAAATATTTCGATGCATCGCGTACAACACAATCGCAGGTGAAAATATTCCAAGAATTTGAAAACACTATTGTATTAATACTTCGGACTTACTAACATGATTCAGAAAATCGATGAAAGTAACTCCCGTATGTTGTAACGAACACAGACTATTCTTATTTCACAGAAGACTCTGCAGTTTACAAATTACATATCGGGCCATTACTATGCTGTAATCTCCAATTTGAAAAATTTAGCTAAATGACAAGATCAACAAATAGAACAGTGCGAATTTGAGGGACATTACTGTACAATGTTTTCCAATTGAAAAAATTTAGGTAACTGACGAAGGATCCAGAAATGAGACAAAAATCTGCTCGCGAGAAAACAAGATCGTCCAATGGGTTGCAAAAGTTTGCAACAGCTCCGGTAAAAAAGGCCGCAGTAAGAGCACGATAAGCGCCCGAGTGGCCACGTGCTGCCGGTAATTGCGTTATGGCAACGAACGAGAGGACCGTTTCAGTTCGCGAATTCAGTCGCGTCACTGTCTCGCAGAAATCTCGCGAGAGAGAACGATTATCGGGGGTGGCTGGTATCGTAAATAAGCGAGCGAAACCGTCACAGCAATTAGCCAGGAAACCGATTCGCTGGCGGGTCTGACGGTGTTCTGGGATCGGCGATCCCATGGGACGAACGACGGTGACGGCGCCGGATGGCACAGCCTCGATTATCTCCCGAACCGTGTGTCGTTGCTTGTCACCACGGATCGTAACGCGTCTTCTGGCCCAGAACAGTCTCCGACAGTCCCTCGAACACGAAACTACCCGGTCCCGCAACAGGGTTGAGCGCAGACGCACCTCCGAGTGTTCGAAAGCCTTTAGCTGGCTTGACAGGGGACGGTGATTGATCGACGTTCAAGTCTATTGTTGCAGACTATTTGTTGAAGACTATTCGCTGAAGTCTATCATAAGTGTGAGTTGATGAGCTTCCTGATCTTTTTACGAGGTCAGAATTGTTTGAACTAGCTGCACGAGGCTACAGCTACCATTTGTTATTTCAAAACTGATTTGCGTGTCCACACTTCTGGCACTATTGCATAGATCTGTAGTTTCAAAATAAATAATTGTGCAGAGTGACGATTGCAGAGGTAACCAAACAATAATACTAGAAATCTAGTGTGAATGTGGAGAAAAACTGGAGAGGAGACGGAGACGAAACAGAGGAAACGAGCAACAGACAATAGTACAAATCTATCAGACTATACTGCGACCATCGTGAAGGATAAAGGAGGAGGAAATCGGAGAGGAACATCTAGTAGTACAAGCCAAGTTTGTATCGCAGTGGTGTTCTACAAGAATCGATCGTCTTCAGGGTCCGAAGAGGTTGTAGAATTTAGAAACATGATAGATAGTTGATAGAATGGTCATTTTCATTTGCCACTTCTGGGAAATTGAACTAACAACTTGTAGACTGAGAGTGGAAGGCTAATTTCACTCGGTGATCTAAGATCATTTTTATAAATTGAGAAGATCGCTTCTGTGTAACTTCTTCTTCATCTTTTGACGGAGATAGCTCTCGGCAAGAATTATTAGCGTCCCAATTAACGGACTGAAAGAGAAGCAGAAATTGTTTACCATTGTATAACGACAACAGCCTTGTATCAGTGGCAACATCGTGTTTATAAATTGAATGCAATTTATATTGTTGGTCCTCGTTTTTGAGAAGACTGTTTCAAGAAGCCTGTAATTTGCGTCTTCTATTTTTAAATGAAAATACCTCTCAGCGAGAATTTTTAGTGTTTTAGTTGATGACCGAAGGAAAAGCAGAGATTGTTTAGTATTGTATAATAACAGAGAAACTTGTAACAGTGGCAATCAGAAGTGATAGTGATGGGACAGTGACTAATGGTGGAATAATTGCAAGTGAAAAATTAATAAAGCTCTGCAAGAACGAATCTACGTCTCTGCCAGAATCAACCGGAAATCATCGTGAATGATCGAAGACGTTGCAATGTTCGACGTGAGTTCATACTGATCAACGATTTTACTAATGAGTAAAATTAGACGCATGGAAACAGTCTTGTAACTTTTTTCATTTGATTACTTTAAGAACAGAAGAATTTTTTTAAATTAGCACAATTTTTCCATTGAAACCTCGAAGCACAATCAAAATTAGTATGATCCGAAGCTTCCGGGTGGAAGCTGCGTCCAATAATATCATGCCGGCGCTTCTATACTGATATGACATATCAGTGTCTCGTCCGATGTTGATGAAGCTGCTCGCGACACGCTGACAATTTAATTGGAACGTTCAAATTTGTTCTCTTTACGAAGTGTTAATTCATAATCCGCTATCACCTGGGTCTTTGCCAATTGAAATTACACATATTGCTACTGTATCAATTATCTGGCTAACTTAACCGACTTCTTAGTTAGTTAACCAGTTTACTTCCATTACTTCGCGAAAACATTTCGCGTCACGAATCGAACAAGTGCAACGAAGAGCGCAAAAATTTCACCGTCTTTCTTTTGCAGATAACTCGAAATAGAATTGAATTTTAATCACGAACCGGCCACCGATTAATTCACAACAAAATTCACAAATCTTTGCCGTGATTTACATTAACTTTACGAAGTTCCTCTTTTGTATGAAGTATAATATTTTAATCAAACGCATAAAATTAAGTCGTCTTTCTTTAGTTTAAAAGACGCTTCTCTGAAGAAGTTACAATCACTGAAAGAAACTTTGAAGAAAATTTTCTTAAGTGGAAAAATTGAGCATTGATCAAACGCTTTATCAATGAAAAGTCGAAAAGATCATTGTTCAAGATTATTATTCAGTAGACACCAGATTTTTATACAAAACGGAAGCTACATAGACATTTATTTTCTTCCTTAATCATCATAATCAAATGAAAATACTACAATAACATTTTTAAATTCTATATTCTCTAGTTTAAACACATCAAATCCGCAGTCTATTAATCATGCTCGTGATTCAAGCATATTGTTATCCGATTGTTTGATTGTAGATGACAGACGAGCTGTTGTTCTCCGCTCTGGGCCTGAACATAGACACAGGCGTCGAGCAACAATTGTTCTCTACGGACGCTAGCACCGTGGAATGCGACTTCGAGGTGTCATCCTGCAGAACAACGCCACACAGTCACGACTCTGAGGCTATTGACAGCCGTGTCAACAACGCTGTCAACCCCTCCGACTGTTACACGGAGCTTAACTGTCCGACGAAACTATTGTGGAACGAGTGGGCCAACCAGACCTCTGCCTCTTCAGGTATTCCTTCTCATAATCGCAAAAATCTGATTTCGAACTTGAATCATAAAAAGTTTAATTCAATGAATTTAGAGCTAAATCAGGAGTTCTATTAAGATTTCAAACTTAAATTATTCAGATTTAAATAAAGACAAGTTTAATCAAAAAGTTTGAAACACACTGTAGCGTTGTTTGATGTGTGCAGGATGTCTGAGCGAGCTGAGCGAGTTAGACTCAGAATTGGAATGGTGCCTAGATAAAAGTTGGAACTCGGGACTTCCGGAAAGGACACCATTGTGCACGGAGGGGTGCGAGGGTTTTCTACACTTGCCACTGCCAAACCCTGAACAAACGTTTCAACGCGAAGAACCACTATGGGTGCTTGGGATCGATTTGAGAGCACTCGAGGATACTTTAGAAACGAGCGGAGTAGGT
Source organism: Lasioglossum villosulum (assembly GCA_963971365.1). NCBI lineage: Eukaryota > Metazoa > Arthropoda > Insecta > Hymenoptera > Halictidae > Lasioglossum > Lasioglossum villosulum. The sequence continues at coordinate 5,163,970 of OZ020497.1, read as the reverse complement.
AAGTTTCAAACAGTGCTGCATTAACCAGGATCATCGAAGACAGTTCATTTGACGAAGTTGCCTTCAGAAGAGACAGATTCACCTCTATTAATTCTCTAGAAAAAAAAGAAAATTTATATGTTCGGCAACAATTCTGAATAAAATTTGTAATCGATGACGATGATTGATCGTGTAAGGTTAATACTGACGGAATTCAGTATGGAAAGTCAGGAATGCCAGTCTGACTTTTAAATCAGACTGTCATTCCTGATTGACCGTGTACAATATAATGCAACAACTTCGAGTTAGAAATAACTTGGGTGTGCTCCAATGGTTATAGATTACAACAACAATCAACTAGAGGAGAATCTCATTTCATCAGCAGCTGCAGCAGCACTAGCAACTCACGACTATACTAATCGCACTCTGGCGAACGCGGCCGAAGACCGATGCTTCCCTTGCACTTATCAAGGATGCGTGAAGGTACGTCAGCTCAGGGGCTAATGGAATTTCTCGAACCCAAACGTGCCCAAGAACAAATACAGTTAAAATACAGTCTAAATTAATGAAATGTCTGTGTAGATCCTGCATCTGGCAATTAACACAGACAATTTTTATCATATGCATATCATCCAACGTGTTGATCTATTTAAATTTCATAATGTAGTCAATTCGCATGCTCGTGTCAGCGTATATGCATATCAGGCCGCGTCCAACACCCATAGCTAGAGTGCAGGACTATGTCGCTTCAAATGATCTCAAGAACCTCCCATTTCCAGATATTGAAGGGATTTTGAGACACCCTGTATAATGTTAGTATATCTTTTATAAACATGTTACTATTCTCTATTCTGTATTCCAGGTCTACGCAAAGGCGTCGCACCTGAAGGCCCACCTCCGGCGTCACACAGGTGAGAAACCATTCGCCTGCACGTGGGCCGGTTGTGGATGGCGTTTCAGTCGATCAGACGAATTGGCCAGGCATAGAAGGTCCCATTCAGGGGTGAAACCGTACCCCTGTGAGATGTGCTCGAAACGATTCGCTCGCAGCGATCACCTAGCCAAACACCGCAAGGTCCACAGAAAAAACGCCTATCCACTGTTCCACGGGGGCAGAGGACTACGCGGAGGAAAGCTGAACGCTCTACCAACGGAAAGCTAGCCAATCCCCTTTGGAGCACGAGCTGTTGAAAGGAAGACGTTCCGAGAACCTGTAGCTTTTATACGCGATGTACTTAACTGAGAATTGTTAATGGCCTCGTAACTCAATGACACAAGAACATAACGCACGAAGATATTATTTCTCTTAAGAATCATAGACTGTGGATTTTCTGCATTTGTGGCTGCAATAAAAAACTTTCGAATAAGAATCCATCAAGATCGAACTACGTTACTTCAGATGACTTGTTCTTTTTTAAATTGTAATCGTTGCTGCTGTAAACTAATTTGTTGAGAAATCCTTAGCACTTAATCAGCGATTTTTTAAGATCAATGTGTTAAAATCGCTAAGAGATTAAACAAATCTTCAAAAGATCAATTTTGATTCGATACCTGTTTCTTGTATCGGTGCAGACAATTTTTATTGTGCATAAAAATCCATAGTTTTATCATTATTTTGAACTACTACACCTAGACAAAATGGTCGAATGAAAATATAAGTGCGGTGATTCTGAAATGTTCTCGCAGAAAACAGTTTTTTAGACTTATATCAATTCTAAGATTCATACTAATTCGTACAATTTCATAAAAGTTGATATAAGAATCAATTTTAATTAAAATTAAATGTTCTACCAAAATGTGGAAGAAACAAATAAAAAGATTATCTTGTAATGCTATCGTTAAGATGGCTCAAGCTATTGCACGAATTCTCGTGAACAAGTCTTAAGAAGAGACAATAAATAATGTTGAAACTGCCTTGACTCATTCATTGATTCCATTATTTATTAACACACATTGACTCACCTCGTCCTTCGAAAATGGTTTCCTCGGATTGATCTTCTGGCTTCGCTTCCTCCACGTTCCCCAATATGGCGGACGCCGATTCTCCGAAAATTGAAGCAGTTTGCTTCTCTGCTTCTCTATAACGATGTCTTGATTCACAATATTCGAATTGCCCTCGTTATCATCATCTGCGAGGAAATATACACGATTCATGACATACTGCTAAGTGAAAATCTACTTAAAATATGTGTAATCTCTTTAAAAATCTCACCTATCAAAATGACATCATCTTTGGCTTCCAACGGCCATGTTCTCGACGACTTCCGTGGAACGATTCTCTTGGTTTTAAGATCATTAAGGTACAATGGTGACGTGCTACATTCGATCCATTTTTCATATAGAGTTTTTTTCTCTACTTCGTTCAAGAATCTCCTACAGGTGGGAGCTAGTTTCATGTCTGCCTTGACCTCGAAAGGCATGAAATTCTGGACCTTGCTCGTACTCTCTTCCTCGACGGTCTTTTCTTGCTTCTTTGCGACAAAGAAGCTGGTAAACTTTGAGGCTGCCTTCTGCTTCTTGCGCTCCACTTCCAGTTCCTCTTCTTCTTTCTTTCGCTTTTCTTCCTCTTTTTTCCGACGCTCCTCTTCCTTCGCTTGTTTCTCCTTCTGCTTCTGTCTGTAAAAGTAAATCGATGTTAATTACAAGAACCTTAAGGTAAGATTCCCGTGTACCTGGTTCAAAAAATCGAGTTCTCTTTATTGTAATTTTTAAATGAACTTCGCTCTTCGTACCGATACAATAATAATCTTCTACAACTACAGTAATCCCTCAAATGCTGTCCAACAGGCGTACTCTAGGTAGACAACGTTTACATCCAACACTTGTTTTTCTGACTTATGGCTGTGTCTATCGCGCCGACCGAGACTTCAATAGAGAGTCGAACATAGAGAAGGACAGAATGAAACACGAATCGGGTGGCTGAACGTTTCTTTCTGTCCGCGACTCTTTTTCCCATACGCTGTACTTTCTTCGTTGATTACACCACTAAATTACAATTGAAACTATATCGTGTTTGGTCTTGTTATAATCAGAAAAATGCCAGAATTACGTTTTTAAAAATTCCATGTAAATAATAAAAATTAAGAAGTTTGAAGCCTAGACAACGTTTGGGATCTCGACACTGGACAGTATTTGGGTCTTCACTGTAATTTCGAGAAAGAAAATGTCAAAATATTAGTCGACTTTTCTGTTTTACACGAGAATCTCCCATTAAAAGGACTGGATCTGCGTACTCAAGTTCTTGCTGCTTTTTCAGTTCCTTCAACATCTTCTTCTCCTCTTTCTCTTTCCGTCGATTTTCCCGTTCCTCTTCCTGCTTTTTTTCCTTCTCCTAACACATAATGAAAACATATTGCTGAATCAGAAGAAATCAGCAGAAAATGCTTGTACCCAAAACTATATAATTTACCATTTTCAATTTCTCCCTTTCTTCTCTTTTCTTGACACTCAATAATTTCCTTTCCTGTTGCTTAGGCGTTAATTTCTTCTGCTTTTGCTTAGTGGACTTCGGAGTAGTAACATCATTCGAACTAATACTTTGTTTACTCGTTTCTTCTATCTCGTCTATCTCTTTGTCCTCGTTATCCGAGGACGTGATTGTTACATAGGACTCATCATTCAAGTTCTCTGCGTCTGTGTCTTCAGTGACTTTTAGACACTCTTCCTCGGCATTTCGGTCATCGTTGGTTGAGTCATTTAATGCTTTACTATCCTCCGATTTGCTCGGGCTCTTCGAAATTTTAATCGTTTTGAGACTCTTGAAGTCCTCGATGGGTGATGATAATTTTCTCTTTTTGCTCTGCATAATATTCGGGGAGCCTGCAGGACTTCGTTGAAAAGGTAATTGTGCTGAAACAATATTTGTCCAAATATGAATTAACCAATTATATAAAATATACTTAGACGGCAATTTCTTATTAATTTTTTTAAATGAAATATAAAATGTATTCACCTTGTTTCATCTTCTTCTTCTTGGCAGCAATGATCTGATCAGTAGAACAGTCATTTTCCGCATCGACATTCACCATTTTCATTTCAGATGCCTCAGTGAATACTATACATACAAAATATGATTATTAACACATTAATTAGTACACTATAAAAATATTACAAAATAAATGTTTGTCACAGTTATTGCTATTTTTATCTCTTTACAATTTCACCAGGACAAATTCGGTAAGCTCGATGCATTGGTATAAAAAACTGAATTGGAGACAGTTTTGGCATAAGAATTATATTTTGCGTTAAACGATTTGGGTTACAAATAACGATTGTGTATTGTTACATTTGTTTTTAATCACTAGAGACTCTTATCGATGACACAAAATTGCTTTCAGTCATTAATAACTACTATCGATGACAGAATCATAGCGATAACAAAAATTGTTTTCAAATATCAATATAGATAGATAAAAATGAAATATATCATTATTCTTAAGGAGAAAATTGGTAAGTAATCGGATAACCTACTGAATGCGTATTGACGCTCGGAATCGCATATTCGTTGAAGTAAATATAGAGGAAATATAAAAGCGAGTGTTTACATTTTTTTAGACATCAATAATGGTTATACTTTGATGAAAACAATTTTTGTCGTCGATAATGGTCATTCGTAAATAGAAATAATTTCAGTTATCAATAACGGTTTATCAATAACGAAAACAATTTCCATAATCGATAATAGTCATTATAGTAACCAAAAATTATTCCCATGATCGAGAACGATTCCTTATGACCAAAAACAATTATCGTAATTTACAATGGTTATTTATTGTTATTATCTGTAACAAAAACACATATACAAGTTAATATTTTGAAAAAACAAAATTGTTCGACTAATTTTTCACTGAAATTCAATGACTACTGTCTACCCTGTAATGAAATATATAAACTTTTGATAAATGACTTTTCTGGATTAAATTTTTTAAATAACTGTGTTATTTATAGTCTTTGTTCTTACCTGAACAATTCCAGATATTAACTGTATTTTTATAACATTACTGAAGCCGATACCATAAAAGCGAAATCTGTCAATGGCACATTCTTCTAACCTAGATAATAATTTATTCTACTATTTACAAATGCCGAGAACTAACACTAATCATCCACGTAACGCAAACAAACAATAAAAATACTCAACTATGTACAGCTATGGAATTATTATAATTTAACAAACTATTTGCACAAAAATAAAATGTTCAAAAAGCATCATTGCCGGTATCACTCTTATAACAAAATACGCGGGAGAATGGGAATAGATTATGGAAGAGGAACCGATTTACGCCAATTTACGCGTGCTGAATAATTCCATCAACTGTAGTTTCACTAGATTGGTACCATTTGGTACATGCAAGAAATCTAATCTATCAGAGTGAGCAGTGATTGGTCACTATGGTTCCAACAGAAATATACAATAATTTCGCAAAATTAAATTGTAAATTACTCTTGAAATTCACTATATAATAGTTGACCACCTACTTTTGGTAAGACTAATTATGAAGTGACAGTAGCAAACTAATTATACGAAATTTATTTTATCCAGAGACTGAAAAATTAATTCAGTGTTATCTTACGCCCTCTAGGATATATTGCGGCTGGTGTAAGAAACAGAAGGCTACCGAAGTGCACCGAAGTGATCTCGTCGGTGCGGAAGGCCACCACTGTACCGCCAGATAAAGCTAGTCACCCTTACCCACCCTTACCTGCCCTTGCCAGTCCTTGCCCTTCCTTGACGCTGACTTGTAACCCGCGCAGTTCAAAATGATAAATCTTTTGTAAAGCGTACGAATGTTCATGGTTTAAAAGTTATTCTGTACCTCGAGTTCTATTGCCTATTTTTACTAAAATATTAGATGACAAAGTAGTCAAGGGAATGCTCGTTTACATCGTTGACAAAAGGAGTTATAACTATTAAACAGCTAGAATTAATAAATTTCTCATATTATTATGTTCAACAAATTAATGAGTGCCAATGTTCATGGTTTGAAAGTTATTCTGTACCTCGAGTTCTATTGCCTATTTTTACTAAAATATTAGATCGCAAGGAAGGCAAGGGAGTGTTCGTTTACATCGTTGGAAAAAGGAGTTATTATAAATATTAAACTGCCAGAATTAATAAATTTCTCATATTATTATGTTCAACAAATTAATGAGTGCCAATGTTCATGCTTTAAAAGTTATTCTGTACCTCGAGTTTTATTGCCACTTTTACTAAAATGTTAGATGGCAAAGGAATTGTTAGAAACATTAAATAGCTAGAAATAATGAATTTATCAATATTAATTGTCACGGCGATCGATGTCGAGAGCCGCACATCGCTGCGCGTAGTCCGCGTGGGTGCATCTCCGCGAGATTTAAATTCGAATTTAAATCCAGACAGTCGCGCACCGTCTAGCTCGCGCACCTTTAAATAACGGTTTCAAACCAGCTGTCCCCCATTTTCGTTCGGATCTCGAAAGTACAATAGGGGTTCTACAGGACCCTTTGATGCCTTTATGCGATGTCCAACTGCAGACGTTCCAGCACATATGCGGCGTATCGAGACAAAGCGATTCAAACACCGGTCGTTACAGAATTTGGAGTCTCCGGATTCTCAATAATTGACCAGTAACCGTGTCCAAGAACAATAACGCACTCGCAATCCGAAAAACCACCTAGGGTCAATCGTTCCAGTAATCTGCCGTTTAAGGCCAGTGGTCAGACATTCTCAACCGTTGTCATGATTAGTTTTTCTTATCGTTCTCTAATTTTTTTCTACAGCGACATAAAGTCACAAATTGAGAATTAGGAATACGCTGACCATTACGTTTGTTTCATTCAATAGTATTTTCTTACAAGGAATCATCTCGAGTCAGGAAATTAAAAATATCATGAAACTTAGGGGATATATAGTGCACATGTAAAAAGTATCACTCGATTTTAATTGTTGTAAACCTACGAAGCTCTAAAACTGACATCACACGGTTCATATAGATTTTCTGTGATTTTTATTATGTGTGCAAGTAAAAGCATCATTGTAATTTCAATAATTGCATACAGAAAATCAGAAATCGATCATGCGACCGGCGGTGGTGGGTTTAGTATTAAAAATGTATAAATGAATGCACGGGGATTCATAGTCTAGTTATCAGTTCTCCGGAAAGGTCGGCGTTTTCGAGTCGAGAGACGTCAGAAAATCACGCCAATGCTATTTTTAAGGGCCAGGTGTGACTCCGGCTCCCTATCGGGGCCCATGTGCGTGTATATATGCATTTCCACCACCCTAGGATCCAGGGGCACGCGCCACTGCAACCATCTGCGTGAAATGCCTCCAGCGATGAGTGTCCCCGCATATACGCGAGTGTGTGTGGCTCTGAATCATTCACCTAACCGTGCTCTTTCACGACTCTAATCGACGATACGATTCGATCGGCGAATGCATAACACCATTGTAACGTACGCTCTCCCACTCGCTTCTCTTCGCCTTGTCCCTCTTCCCCACAGAACCATTGTACGATTCTGAATCAGTGTCACATACTCAACGCATTCTGCATTTTGAGTTTGGTAAAAAGGCCTTTTTCATGTTGAGTTAGATATTCGATGGGAACTTTTAGGATTGCCTCGTACCGTTAGGTGCATTACGTGTCTGTATTTAAGCGAGTACTTATTTTTATTGTACCTGTATTTATGCAAAATAAAAATGTTCAATCTGAATTCCAATAGACTGGAATAAAATAGAAATTGATTTTCTTCCTTGATATGTTTAATAAAATAACAGTGTTCTTAAACTCTTCTAATGTTCTCACTGTTTTAAATTACGCCTACTCATTTTTATCGCAAGTGCATACAATCCGCTGTCTATTAACAAACTGTGGATGTTCATGTAATTTTCAATTTCTGAACTTTGATGAAACTGGAATATCAAATAAAATTTCTCTTATTTTCCGTCCATGTGGAAACTGGTCGTTTTCGTATGGGAATTGTGGGACTGGTGTTGCGACCATCTTGCGACTATCTGGAATCTTTTCTGTTGAAGAACAGACTATAATTGCGTTGAATTAAAGGCATTGTCCCACGATACAGGAACGATCGTGAAAAGGTGTACGATAATTTGTGCTCGTAGACGCGGGTTATTATACGGGTGCTGCATATGCAAATCGATGATCACAGTCGCTTCTTTTCGTTCGACACAGTTGTATAATCACGCTTTCCATCAGGCGTCATCCACGCAGCCCGCGAGATTTCCATAATCGCTCTTCTACGATTGCTTTTCGGGCAGTCTGGTACTACGGGCAGATAATGCATTCGCGCGACCAATTGCTACTTTCTAGGCCTCCTACATTTGGAGAATGCTTCTTACGATCCATTATCCGTTACTAAGAAAATTCCGATGCGTGGAGTCACCGGTCGACGAAACGGTCTTTAATGGTGAGCTGTAACGACTTCTTGAAGATTTCTATCTGTAAATCACATTCCTGTCGAGTACTCTATCATCCTTTGTACTATTAGATTGCTACCGAGTCTTGTCAAAATCAAAAGTCAAGGTTCAAAGCAAAGTGAATCGGTGCATCAGAAAATTACGATAGCGTAATGCACCCTCAAAATTATTCTTTTGCGCAATAATCCCGACGGAAATGATTCGATTTTCGTGTTGAGGGTGAGTTGTTGGTTCGTGATTCAAGTTGCTATGCTATTGAAGGATTCTTTTAAAAAATTCTCAGCTATGGACCATAGACTTTCAACAATTATTATAATAAATTGTTTCAGTGATCGTTAATTAAGCAAAATGAAAAAATCTTGTCCATTTACCTTCTGTCTCGTGCAATTATTAAGCTGTGTAATGGCGATAGCCAGTAAACGTCAACATGTTCGTAATTTAAAAACTATTCCCTAAAAAGATATTTCCGTTTACCAATTGCTGCGAAAAAATGGTTTAATTTTACCAATCATTTTAAACTGGCTTGGTGGTGTACTTTGTTAAGATGTTGGACCAGTGGATCAATTACCCTAATGTGTTGAGAAGATCGATCAGACGAATTCACGCGATCGCATTCCCTAGCAAGAACGCCGCTACAGTTACGCTTTGGCGGTTACGCGCGGGTCACACATGCCGGGATTACACGAAGGGTACGCGTACCCCATAGGTGAGCACCCCATAGACGTGACAAAAGAGAAGGGGAGGAGCTCTGTTTTCATGCGAGTTGGCTTGGGAGCTCGAGGGGCGGGGAGGCAGCGCGACTTTACGGGAGGAAGTCGGAGTCGGAAGCAACGAGATTCGAGTCAGTCGCTTGCTGTGCCCCAACACGTTTAGATCGATCGATCCCTACTTCTTCATCGATCCGTCACTCGACCTCGATCGCGTGCGTCAATTTCAATTGCAACTGCAAAAGCCGGCGCGGCGAGCCAACGTTACGTCACACGAATGTTCATTCATTATTTGTACTGGTTACAATGATCTTAGTGTTGTTTGCACCAATAATTGTTCAACGAGGAACATCTCTCTGCAGTGTGTACATCAAAATTGTTTAATAAAGGAGCGTGTTCCTATTATTCTTACCACAATTCATCTTTTTACTGATTTGGACGAAATTCGTTTGAAGAGGGTCGTCTCTTCTTTCACCAAATCCAATCGAGTGTTCGTTGGAGTGCCAGTTAGTGCGAGGATGCTTCCTGCGTTGACGCGATAGGCGATCGTATCTTCACGGGGGTTGCGATGGACACCATAAGGTCCTCCGGGCACGCGACCTGTGGGAGGGTCGTTCTGCTCCGCTGAATCGTGAAACCACCCTGTGCATCAAACTATACCGGGGGCTCTTCCTTGTTGTTACCACCAACGGTGCAACGGCCGAAGAAGCTTCGAAATCGTTTTCGTGGCGCGAAGAGTTCAAACTTCTTGGAGGAGTCCTTTCAACTGTGTCGCGGAGGAACTAGTATAGTTAGAAAGAAGCGGCTCGATTGTGCGTTCGGCGAACTATAGTGGATTTTCTGATTGTAAATTGGATACCATGAGTGCGTTCAAGAGACGCCAGAGCAAAGTGTTCTGGGGCCACATGGAGGCGCAGGATCTAGGACGACGGAGTCCTTTCGGCGCGAGGAGCAATCTCGCTGGGATGAGGATTTCTGAGGAAGTGGAGCCGGAAGAATGTTCGTCGAGCTTCAACGAGAGCAACACTGCCGAGAATATTACAGCGATTCATGTCTGTCCCGGCGAGAACAAGCAGGATTTATATTCCGTGGCGTCCATTTGCGATGGGGACGTCATGACCCAGACGTAAGTGCGCTTGAACTCCTTTGATCCTTTACAAGATTGTTATAACTAGACAGCGGATATTTTTGCAAAACTATCTGGGCGAAATGGACATTCATCTTCTTTGTTAATATGTTTCACCCTTAACTCTCGCATGTATAACACCAATAGGTGGTGATATTCCCAGGCGGCACTAAAAATTGCTGTACCACTATTCAATATATTGTTTACATTATTCAATATATCAGGATCTAACCATTTACTGAACATTTAGGTATTGAATGGAAATATTGTAGTTCGTTAGAAATGTTTAATTTTCGAGTTAATACAGGTCCGAGTAAGAAGGGTTAATAAGTTGAAAATTATATAATAGTATTTTAAAATTGTACTAATTTTTTTTACTGTTTCAAGTTAAGACTACTCATTTTTGTCGAAAATGCATAAAATTCGCTGTCTACTTGTAACGTATTTCTCCTGTAACGCAAGATTATTAAGAATTAAGTGCGAGAGTTGAATAATTAATAATAATTCGTTTGGTACAGTTCAAGGATAATTCTTCGCAGGATAATGGATATTTTCGTGATTGGCTTAATCTGATATTAATAATTAGTAGCTCTGATATATTTGGACTCCATAATAAGTTTTAATTAATTATCGCAGGGCAACAATGGACATAAGGGACGACGACAAAGATGACGAGGACAACGTGGCCCTGGCAAACAGATCCTGCAGTCCCCTGAGTCACGACCTCAGGAGCCTAGACTCGGGATTCTCAGACTCCGAGAGATCGCACTGTTCCGAACACTATGAAAACGAGACTCCGAGGCGAAGAAGGAGGCGAAGGCTCAAGGATCGACGAATGGGTACGCAGTCGAGGATCGATTCCGTTTGCCTGGACAAATCTCTTCCGAATCCCATGTTCACGTCCACTCCGAAGGTCTCCAGAATTTTATCTCGGAAAACGGCGCAATTCGATGCACGCCCTGGCCAAAGTGTGTCAACAATTCACAGGTAATTTTAATCTGAAACACTTAATTGAAAGATAATGAAGTAGGCTAATGTGTCGGATCAGATATCGGCCTGTAGACTGATCCGAAACATGCCAGTGAATCACGAAGAACAAAAGTGGGCGGATGAAATATAAAACAGTAATGCATTAGAACAATTCAGGAACATTATAATATTATTAAATGATTAAGAGACGAGAAAAATTACAGCCTTGCCGTGTTTTAACAAATACGAATTTTACGCGTTTCTTTTTAGATGAAATACAATTTGATTCCTTTGTAAGTAATATTTAAGCACTAAAATAAATCTAGCAATACAAAAACTATAAATTTTCTTTTCTCTTTTACGACATTTTTGGGGATACAGACGTTTTAATCACTGTAATTGTGAAGGAAACGTTTCGGCAAGGGGTTGATAAAATTTATTTTCAATCGACCTGTCCTGTTTCAAGCTTTGACGCTAGGTAAGATCGAAATAGTCGTTGCGAAGGGCCATTATCTTTGAAACTAAGCCGCACCTTATACTGGGCGATAAGGTGCGACGAATGTATGTTTTAAGAATATGAATCGTCACGATAGTGTGGCCATGCTGAGCCAGGCGATAGGAATGCAACACGTAAGACACTTCCGACGTGTTGTTCCCTCCCGCGCGGCGCGGCGTTTCGTAAACTTGTGCCCCTAGAAGACTGCAAACGTGAGCACGCGGACGCGTGCACATAACCGAATTGCCAATCACCAGGTGCAACGGAATTAGCTGAACCGATCGTTCGGAATACCAAACGATTCGATTGCCCGCATTGCAACGCTAACTAATTACAGTTATAGCTTCTGAGCTGCCTCTACAACTCATTGAACTGCAGTTCACTTGATATTTATCAAAAAGACACTTGGAAGTCACAACAGCTGCCCACTTCACTCCCGTGTATACCATACATTTTCTAACAATGTATTGCAAGTCTGAAGTGATATTATAGTTTGATTAAAATCCATTTATAATTTTCATTATAAATTCCCTTGACATTGTTTACCTGTAAATTTAACGAAACAATAATTTCGTGCAATCAGGTCTTGCAAATATGTTTTCGTAGTAGCAAAACAAGTATTGTAAAAACGTTACTATCTAAAGAAATGGTAATTAGCATCGATATTGCAGTACGTAAAACGCAATTAATTATTTGACAGCTTTGTCAGACATTTTCAGAAAACGATACAGTATATCATGCTTATCGAATGGAACAATAAATTTGCAGAACGGCATAGTTCGTTTCCGCATGCTTTTTTCGGAGTAACTGAAAAGGAACGTGCACGTCGGTCGCTCGGTTAACATTCAAGGAAGTGAATGAAGTAATCGTTATGTGCGACGTGTTCGGTGATCGTAGATCCGATACTCGTTATAGAGTCCCACAGAAACTTTGGAACGGGAGTGGAACGTGCGGGAAAACTCCCGGGCATGTCGTCAATTAACATCAATTAGTACGTGCGTCCATCGATCCAAGGATCCACGCGGCTCAAATTAGTCTGCTTCTCAAAACCAGCGCAGCACTCCAGATTCTAGAATGACGTTGCCAATTATATTACGGAGACCAATGATTTGCATACTTGTCTTTGATGGATCTGCTTACGATGCATTTCCGCTTAGGTATCGCAGAAATCGGTTACGTTCGAGCGCCATATCCTCATTGAAATGCGAATCTCATTCTCGAGACAAGAAACACAGACGTTTTTATCGAACGAGAGATGAGCTGTGCGTCTTCTTGTGGCGATATTACGTGTGTAACTTCTGTTGTATACTTGTAAAAGTCAACATGGTGCTCTTCAACTTTTATCGCAAGGGAAATTAATTGTTTTTCAAGTTAACTCTGGAAATAACGAACAACTGAAATGACTCGTTTGTAATAATTTAAAAACTTTAAGTAATGATATAGATTATTATTAATCTTAATTCTCATCCGACACAATCCTTGTTCACACATCAATCAAGATAACAAGTAGGGAAATTCGATAAAAATGAGAACCCAAATCCTTTTGAAATTCCAAGATATAATAAACTAGGATCAAGCAATAAACAAATTAATTGTTTTTCGAGTTATCTCTGGAAGTAACGAATAACCGACTCTCATTTCAAGAAACTGAATCTGTCTCTCCAGGTCAAATTGACACAGAGGTAAAAGATCGATGAAATCACAAGGTAAACAGTTATTTTTTGATGTTTCTTTCTATTAAAATTGACGAGTTAACATTTACATCTCAGGTTTTTCGGTTATATGTCTCGCATTAAGAAAATAAATTGATACGAGGGACGAATTCAGAACATGTTCAGGTTACGGTAATTTTTTCGATGCTCCAACAAGCAATCTCGAAAATACAATTCCTTCTTTTGACATTACCAGTTGAAATAAAATGATCGAGCGTCTCCTATGTACGAGAACAATCATTCGAAAGTCTATTAATAGTCTTTCACGAGGTATGATGTGCATAGAAAGATAAGAAGATGCAGCATATACAAAGGAACAATTGATTCCCTTTCTTGTCGAGCATTAATTCGTAGAGAAGGGCGAAGATCGTCCCTCGGACAAACGAAAGCCAATCAGAAGACACAAAGCAACATCGGCGAGACTTATTACCGCGATGAATGCGACGCGTTTTCGTTCCGTCAATAGAAAACAATTTTCCTCTTCTATAGCGTGTCCGTTTCGAACTGGATCCGCTTGATCTTCATTGAATAGATCCTCCCACGATCGACAAGGCCGCGTGTCACGCGTTTATTCCACTCGATTCTGCGGCGTAACAAGTACATCAGTGTTTCAGATGGTGTTCATAATTTCTGAACTAATACATGATTTTTTAAGTGCACTTTCTGCATCAATTGTTTGCTTATTTGCAAATGAAACGGGGCATGAATCAGTATTTTTTCCCGATGATTCAAAACATGACTCATATCTAATTGCATATCGTTTAACATTAGACTCTGAACGTTTCAATATTGACTTTGATAATTTTTTACTACAGACAATCCTTGTTCACACATCATTCAAGATAACAAATAAAGAAATTCGCTAAATTGAGGATCTCCTACTGAAATTCCAAGATATAAGAAATTAGGATCAAGAATTCAACAAATGGCACTATCTAAAAAAGTGTTCCAAAAGTTGGAATAAATTACAAACGTGATTAAAGATGAATAAGAAAGTTCAGTAAAAATGGAGACCTGTATCCCGTCGTTAAAATTTCAAGACACAACACAGGCTAGGAAAATTTTCATTTTTGATTTCGATTCATCGTCAGACTGTGTCACCGTGTAGATCGAGTCTCGTACGTGATTCAATGCAACGTGCCACACGGGGAATACGTAAATGAAAGAACGACGAAGGTTTGAGTCAACCTGAGGTCCCAGGCGACAGCGAACCCGGCAAGAATTCAGGTGCTACCGTGGATCGTTGCGCAGGTGGTCGTGTGTACCAGCGACTAGCTCGTTCTAAAGAAATGGGATTCGATTAGTCACCGGTGTCCGTGAAGAACGCGGTTTCTGGTTCCGGAGGTGACCGATCGTTAGTCATCGTGTTCGCATGGAGTCTATATCGCGAGTTCCACCCGCGGTTTCCACCATTGTTCGGGAAAAGGGAACACCTGGTTATGCGGATCGCAATTGGACAGTGGTTGGGCCTTAACTATGCCCTGGCGACAGTAGTCGAGACCTCTGTCTCGTTATGGCGCGACTCAGGTACCGTAGATCCCTCTAATCACGCTTCCAGTACTTTCCCGGTCATTAAGGAACGATTAGAAAGAGATTATCGGTGTCTCGTGTCCTTGGGACTCCTCGCCAGTCATTTGGATTCTCTAGATTTTATTAATTGGTTTGTCAGAAGCCAGGTAATGGATTCATATGTGTTCATAATTGTCAAAGTGGTCTAAGACTTAGAGTCTAGATGATTTTTTAAGTAGATCGAAATGTATATAATTGGTGAACGTATAATTCGTGGAATAGTTCACCGAATAGTTCTGAAAGTGACTAGTTCCCAATACATTTTAAGTACACAAACGCATCGAGTCAAACTGAACCACTGATAAATCCAGTTTAATCGCCGGTCGTCGATGTCGCAATTGAATTTCCCGTGCAAGTGGAGCAAATACTGATACGTCATGAAAAAATCGCATATTTCCTACGTTGAAGAAATTGTTTGCTTTTCTTAAGTGGATGTATCTTACGCAATAATGTTTGTCAATGTGGCGAAAATCCGAAACAGTTCTGTCTGAAATACGTGTAATGGTGATCCTTTTAATGCGTTAAACATCGTTTCACTAACGCTGGCATCATTATGGTATTTCTCATAAGAAACATGTTCAGATTAGTTAATTTAAATGGTGAAACAAATAATTCAATACGAGAATATAAAACAAATAAATTTATAAAGTATGGATCTAAGTCACATTTTTTTTATATCTTGTAAAATTTTTTAAACCAACATTCGCCACAACTTACCTAAACAATTTGCTTTCAGAGTGGAGGAGGACCACGTAGATGCATCAGAAATCGCCTCGTCTGTTTCCGTCGAAGACGAGTGTTTAGGCGATTTCCTGTACACAACGGAGCCGCCTGAGGATGCAGTGGTTCCAAGAACATCGTCGATAGCAACCAGCTGTGAATCAGAGACATCCTCGAAATATTTTCTGCAATCCAGAAACTACAAGCAATCCTCTTCCGTGAGGATGTGGCTCGGCGATCTCGCGATCGACACCGAAAACGAGTGCACGAACACGCTTCAAAGCAAGGCGCTTCCTCGAAGAAAGGCTCATGAGTTTCTGTCTGAGAAGGACGAGATGAAGGACCTGAGGACGCTTGCTTCTTTGGCCACTGCTGCTGCGAATAAATTGCTCGTCAGGGCCGATCAGTTCGATCGCCATTATCAGTTTATATTCGAGTATGTCCATTAGATTGCTGAATATGTTTAAATATCAACGAACAGGAACATGTTGAGGGGGTAGACTTGTCTCGTAGATCAAAGATGGAGTTTTTCAGTAGTCAAAAGCGCTAGATAAAAGATCGATCTAGATCATGGTCGCCTTCAAAAGTCGGTAGCATGTAGCTATCGCAGCTTTATGCATCCTTGCAATCCTGGAAACGAGTCTACCCGCTTAAATAGCTAAATATTTTTAAATATCAATGAAGAGGAACATCAAATGAGTACTTTAATACGAAATGGATATTTGCTAGTGCGGTTGTAATTAAAATATAGGACTTCCATTGGAAGCTTGAGAAAGGAAGTAATACAGAGAATCTCTATTTTTTAGCAAAGTGGCACATCTAGAGGGTGGCAGATCCGAGAAGGACTTTCTACGAGCCATCGAAGACGATGCCTTCTCTGTACTCTCAGAATTAGGTGCACCTCCACCCCGAAGAATTAAGCGGAACAGTTTGAAAGATATTCTGGCGCAGCTTGAAGGTCTGAAGAACTACACCGACAGCGCTGTAGATACGCGATTAGACTTCTACATCGAGGTGCGTGGCAGTCTCTTCTTCAAAGAATGATATTTCTTCTGGTTTCGATCATATAAATGATAAATCAACGTATCTTTGCAGAGGATAGTCAGAGGGCTGGAAGAGGCACCAAAGGACGACACAACGGTAGCCAGAGGTGCACTGGCAGCGTTAACAGCGTTGGGATTGGCAGGGCCGCGAGCAGGAAGCAGTATCACCAGGTGTTTAGGCATCAGAGCTCTCCTGACATCTTTAATCACAGCTGCGAAGACATCTAGCGACTTCGTGCCAGCTTCATTGCGTGCTTTAGCAAGTGTCTGTAGCTCTGCTGTTGCAATTAGCCAATTCGCCAAGGACGGTGGTCCAGAAATAGTGACAGATCTCTTAGCTGCTAAAGATTCGACTGAGAAGGAGAAAATGGAGGCCACGGCGCTAGTTGTTCAGATAACAGCTCCGTGGGTGAACGCTCTGGGTCTACCAGACCTGGAGCCTTTCGCAAGGACTCTAATACCCTCTTTGAATCGTGTAATCGAGAGTACCAGTTGTAGTCAGACGCTGTTGCTCGGGGCAGCTGCGTTCAATCATCTGTCCAAGTCTAAAATCTGTGCAGCTGTGATACTGAAGCACGATACGGTGAAGAAGTTGCTGAAAAGCGTGAAGAAGTCAGCTGGTACCAATGTCTGGCTGATGGAGCAGGTTGCAGCTCTCATTAGCGAGTTGGCACGCATCCCTGAAGCCAGAGCACATTTGGCAGAAGCCCGAGCGTCCATCGCTTTGGTCTCTTTCCTCAGAATGAGACCTCCAGGGCTAGAAGACGCATACAGGCGTTTAGAAATTACAGCAGCTGCAGCTTTGACCAGGCTGTGCGTGGATCCAGAGATTGCTAGGCAGGTCGTTACTGTTGGCGGAGCTGATTGTCTTCCTTCTTGCAAAGCTGATGATCTGCTAGCTGAAGACGAAGAGCAGGTCGAAGCTGGACTGCTCAGATACACCAAGTCACTGCGGAGAGCATGTAAAAGGGCTGCAAAGCAGATTGACATTGCGAAAGCTAGCGACCATAGCGAACTCAGTTAGGATTCATGCTTTATTATACATTTTAAAATAGAATAACTTTTTTATAATTGTACCACATGACTTGATTTTTTAATCATCAATTAGAAGCATTGGTTTACTACGTGACCTGCGAAAACGATTTTCCAAAAATTACAATTTACAAGGTTGCATATAAGTTGCGAAGCTGCTGCAATGCCTTTTTTATTTTTGCATGTAACCTTGTAAATAATGATTTTTTGGAAAATCTTTTTCTTCTAATTAATTAAAAAATTAGGTCAGATTGTACAATTATAAAAAAGTTATTCTATTTTAAAAAGTGTACGAACACTTTATACACCCACTGTAGGTCGAATTGGATTCGTCCTTACATAGCCTACTATGTGATGGTAACTATTTGCCATGATCAAAAATATACGAAGTTTCCACATATCGAATGTTCACTGTACGTAAATGAACGAATGCGAGACATTTTCTAATATTTTGTAGAATAGAAACGATGTAATGTTTAAAAGTATGGTTGTCCATCGGAAGATTATATATTTATTAAAAAATTTATTTTATTCTATGTACATAAATACATTGTATAGTAATGTCAAATATTGTAGAATACTGTGTTAGGAAAAATAGAGTTTATTACACTACACAGGTACAATATTTTGTGGAAAGAGTTTGTAAATAAAACTTTACGTCATAAAATTGTCATAAAATCATATGTTGATGAATGCATTAAAATGATCACACAGTCATGGCGATTATTTTGTATATGACTTAAACATTGTTTTCTACGTTACTGGTTTGTTTAATTGACTTCTATGAAATATGTCAACCGTCGTTTCTAAGCACGGTCTCAGTTCGAGATCGGAAAATCCTAACACGAACTTTCCATCCGGTTTTCTGAAATAGTCTAGGCCACGACCTATTTTAATTACCCAACCGTTGCTGAGTCTGGAACAAAATGAACATTGCTATAGAGTGCAGTTCACTTCAGCGAATAAATGTATAAAAACTGGAGGTGTACATACACTATTTGTCTATCATGTAAAGTATTGGAGAATTTAATTTCAAAAACGATAAGATAAGAAGATAAACTTGTCTTCAGTTCTTCTAATCTTGCTATCTGATTTGTCCTGTCTTCTGCATCGTATGTAGTCACCAAACATATTTTAGATAATGCGTGGCATTTCCTCACAGCCAATTCACAGAACCTTACCAAATTTTGACACTGAAAACAATTTGTCATTAGTAAAAGTAGTCTCTGCGAATATAATATTATAACAGTCCTGTGAATATTGTCCCAAATGACTTTTGAATTCAAATCAAAGGGTTAACCAAAGAAAATAAAATATGTATAAATGATACCTGGTGAAATGCTCTTATATATGGATCTTCTATATGAATGTACGTAACAGTTGCATCTAAAAACCTGCCGAATACGGTACCATAACCATGGCCAGTAGTGCCACTTTCGATTTTAGTTAGCTCTCTATAAGTTCCAGCTTCTTTCTTCTTCTGGATCAATAACTTTAGTTTCTCTGCTCTACCTATATATTCTGATGCCTTGGTACCAAAATGTTTCTTGTTAGCCGGGTCCTTTGTCTCTGAATCGTTTCATTACTAATTCTTCAATTAATCCATACACTTGCGACAAAGAAGTGATATAAAAGGATAAAGCAAAAAGATATATGATATCAGCAAAGCATTAACAGAGAAATCGTACGAACACAGATTAGTATTGGATTGGAAAGAAAGTTCGTAGTGTTTTCAAATTAAGAATCAAAGATAAAATTAAGTTTGTAGTGTTTTCAAATTAAAAATCAAAGATATAATTCAGGTATTTATTTATATATTTGTTCAGTAACAGAAGAAGTTACCTTGAAAATGGCAAAAAGTAATAGAACAGAATGGAAAATATATTATTGAATAAATCAATGAATAAGTATCAGAATTTTAGCTTTCAATTTTAATTTACAAACGCTACGAATTTTCATTCCAACCAAATACTTTCAGATTTTGGTACCAATTGATGAATTGTAATATAATCAAAAAACATACCTTTCATAGTATCGAGTAAAATTTGTACACCTTCCTGATAAAGTACTAGAGCCATTGTATACTGTTCACTTCTGTCCATTTCTACCGCTCGCTTCAATATTGAAGCAGCTGCGCTCTCCATTGTTTATACTTTGTAAATTATATAACAGTACACGATTTGTGTAAAATGAAATCGCTGTTTACCACGGATACCTTCTATAAAATCAACTTTGTACAAGTTGACAGAGACAGAACAAGAATCGAAATAAATAACACATCATTGAGTACTTTAGACCAACTTAGACCACAGACTTCAAATCTATAGACATCTCATGCAATCCAGCTTTCTGTTTGTAAATCATCTCTGTTGTTTACCACTTCAAAATAAACTTTTAGATTCGATTTCGCCAGAGAGTATGAAACTTTGAACGGTTAGTATGTGAGTGAACTTTGCTATCTGGATAAATAAGGTGGGGAAAATAAATTGGTCATGTGCAAGTTTGATAAAAAAAAACGATTTTCAAGAAATGTATTCAATTCTACGTTCCACTCTGGTTCCATGAATGCATATTACTTGAAATTCGAAGTTACCTACTTACAAACGCATGCGCTCTTCAAATTGCGATTATCGAAGAAGACTTTCGTCTCTGTAAGAATGATGTTTGTGGAATAAGAACTGTGAACTTGTTGCAGTAAATACAATAAACATGGCAGACAATAAAAATATTATAGAGACTAAGCAGTACATCAATTACAATAATATTTTATTGATGCAATTCGTGTGACGAGAAGGTGAATATTTTTTTGCACTTTTTAGAAATGACTGCAGTAAAAGGATAGACTATATCGACTGGGAGGAGTATTTTATGGCGGTAGCATTTCTAGCTGCGAAACGGAGTAAAGATCCATCCACTCAAGTTGGTGCGTGTATAGTTAACGATGAGAAAAAAATTGTGGGTGTTGGATATAATGGTATGCCAATCGGATGTAATGACGACAATTTTCCTTGGACCAAAGACTCTTCAAACCCTTTAGAGACCAAGTATCCTTATGGTAAGACCAACGGCAAGGGAAGGACAATTCTTTTCTTTTGAAATTTGATGGGATTTCAGCTAGGAAATTATATTTGAATTACGAAATTATGTTTATTAACCCTTTGCACTCCGAATTATTTTTTAACTTTTTTGCCAACAACTCCCTACTGTCTTGTCTTTTATTTGAAATTTACTTCAAGGGACAGTTCCTTGACTGCTACTTATTTTAAACCATTTCTTTTACCTCATATTATATATAGCTCTCTCAGTTTTTATCTAAAAAATAAGACAAATAAATAATGGAAGAACCAAATACATATAAAAATCCGTTTTATTTATATTTTCCTTTTGCTGATGTTGAGTCACACTCGACAAATGAGTGCAAAGGGTTAACATATATTTACTCTTAATAACAAGACAGTGAAACTTTATGCAAATTGGAAATGTTCTATCTAAATTGCAACAAACTATAGTGAAATAGAAATTCATTTTCTTTGTATTCATTATTGTTATAAATGCATAAAATCCGCTGTCTACTGATAACATATCGTTTATAGTATGTCACGCAGAACTTAACGCTATTATGAACAAAAACAACAGTACTGTTAAAAATTGTACCATTTATGTTGCTTTGTTTCCTTGCAATGAGTGCGCTAAAGTAATTATACAGTCTGGGATCAGAACGGTTGTGTATATGTCGGATAAGCACTCTAAGAAAAATGAGACAATAGCTGCTAAAAAAATGTTTGATGCAGCAGGTATTGAGTATAGGTACATCAATATTGCCAATTATTTTTATTTATTTGTATTGTGTGTTAGAGACAAGATTAGGCAAATATTAGTAAAATCGTAAGCTCCTTAAATTTATGATTTTTTTACCAGGAAATACACTCCAAAGAATGATAAATTAGTAATTGATTTCAAAGAAATTGATTGGAATTCAATGACTCAATTACCTCCCACTCCAATGAAAAATAATGGAACACCTCAGTCATTGTTCACTTCAGTAGAAAGCAATGAGTGAAGACATCCTTAACACTTTTGTAGCGAACCAGGTAAAATTTCTCTGAATATCCATTGTTTGCTTGCTAAATACAATGGGTGTACAAAGTGTTCAACAAATGTTTAGTATGTGTATAACTACCATAGATCTACAAAACATAAATTTTAAATTTTCATTACGTGCCCAAATAAAATTTTTAAAAAACGACTTTCTTATTTTTGCATGTATCTTTGTAAATAATCATTTTTTTGGAAAATCTTTTTTGCATATCATTTCATAAACCAATGTTTCTAATTAATTATAAAAAATCAGGTCGTTTGGTACAATTATAAAAAAGTTACTCCATTTTAAAAAGTGTACGAACACTTTGTACACCCATTTTACGTTAAATATAAAAGGTTTTAAATAATCTACACATTTTGGTTGGCTACATAAGGGTTAATGAATAAAATATAGGTAATAGTTCTGAATTAAAATTAAAAATATTTTTGATATCTGAACCCCATAGCCATGGGCTGATTTAAAAGTCTCGACTAGTATTAATAATTAAGTAATGGTACTATGATCCGTGGAGCTATTAATTAACTATATTTTGCGACACTGCTGAATGCTGGGACATTCAAAGTGCTGAGATTTACTAATTCGTGTAAGAAATCCTGTTCGGGTTTAGGTGTGCAGAGAAATAAAGAATACTTTGTTTTATCCAGTTTTTTTCACCTTTTAACATTAACCACATGAGGTTTATAGAAAATAAATTAAAACAATGTACAGAAGGCGAGAGAATTTTAGCAATAATACAAAGATACTATATGGTACTTTTAAGATAATATTGTCTGCAACTGTGTTGCAAATCATTTCCTGTACAAGTGTAAACACTGATACGATAAAGTATGGCATGATGGAAGTACGTAACAAGTATTCATCATTAATTCACCTTTTATCCATGAAACTACGGAGGGAAGGATGACCAGTGATACGTGATACAATATTCTTCATGTGTTGACTCGTTATTAATATAACAATATATATATTGAATTCATCATATAGAAAAATATATAATGCAATGAAGGCGCGTATGCAATCTTAACTATACAGATATCAACACTTATACACAATAGTACGACCATATAAGCTTCCTTCGAGACGTTTCAAACAGGTTGAAATTTCTAAATTATCGTGCAACAAGAACTAACAAATTGTTTTGCTACGTCAGTACGAAACTATACGATAACTGCGTATTGCGAATGGCAGTGACGCTCTAAGACAATGATTAAAAATAAGAAATAATTGGAACTCGTGCTCGATAAACGTTAGCAAGTCTCTTTAGAATAACATATTACCTTAGTCGTTAATCGTATACGTTACAGAACTATTATACGAAAACTATATGATGAATTCATTTACACGAGGAGATGGAAGAGGATGCGGGCCGAGATACCCTTAATCTGTATCGATTCTTGGATTAATCCAAAAACCAAGGAAAAGGCGAATCTGAACTAAACTCTTCAAAGATACCATCCTTTTTCATGTTAGCGTTGTTTATTTTCTTCTAAGATCTTTTCGATAACCGTTATCAGCGAGATAGAAACCCCCTATATTGCGAATAACAACCCTCGGTAAAGATTCGAGCGACTAATGCACTCCTGTCGAAAGGCGGCTTTGCTAGTGGCGAAGCGTACTTGTAGAAAACGTATCAAATGAAAAACAATGTTAAAATATTCGTCAACGCTTCGGTAGATGCATGGTGAACACGGCGTGATACGAACAAGTTTTAATATCTTATGCTTATGACAAGGATCAATGAATACGCATACATCATCCCACAGGCCGGTAGGATACTATATGAACCAACAGCGAAATGACTAATTGCACCGTCCAACAAGTTCTGTTAACTTTTCGTTCACATTCCAGTACAACAACGTACAATTCTTGTAAATTTTCATGCGCTGAATAAAAGTTTGTAAACCGTTTTTAAATTCCTCAAAAACTATGTTCAATGCAGAAGAAAGGTTTTCTGATATTTATTCAAAACTTGATCTACAAGAATCGCATATTGTTTAATGGATTGCGAAACGGGTGAACAGTGTAGAAACTATAGTAAGTCATCTATGGTATCGTTTACGATAAGATATATTACTAGCATAGCCCTGAGAAACATTCCATGCATTTACAGAAGGTCCGACAGTCGTTTTGCACTGGTCGTAGATTTCGCAAAAGTATTAATCCATCGTTTAAACTTGCGGAGGATTTGAATTTCCCGTGCGTCGAGCACGATTCAAACACCGTTGAATATACATTACCATGGATGCCACTCGATGCAATTGCTTTATCTTTTTTTATGATTACCATCGCGAGTCCGCTTCGAGCGATAATTTTCTCTCATCGTTTTCTGTGTTTATAAAACCGCGTTCGGATTTAATCGATCGCAGAGAAATGATACATTCTATGACTTAAATAAGACAGGAGATGTGTACATATATATGATTGTATATATATTTATATGTATTGTTAAAGGTAGTAGCTGAAAGTATGTACAAATATTATTACTAATTTGTAGTTATCTGCATTCTTGCTGAATTTTCTTCGTTCGCTCGAGAGGAAATTCATGCAGCTAATAAATATTTTTGCGTTTCCGGTAATATTTCGAAAAAAAAGGAAAGAGAGACGAAAAAGAATGAAACAAAACTAAATGAGGTAATCATAAGATCGGTTCTCGGCTTGTGTTGCCGGTAGACTTCCAACGTTATCATTTTATTTAAAATCTCTGTTAATCCGTTCGCGTACAGATGCACGACACAGTTCTTCATCATCTTCCTCTTCTTCTTCTTCTTCTTCCCGTTGTATCTGTTCTTTTCTCTCATTTCTTTTCCCATCGTTCTGCTATATTCGATACTTATTGTTTCTCGATTTATGATATACTTTGGTAAATTGCGTACACAATACGCAGCTTATTGTTCTTATAGTAACTTTCACAGACTTTCGCGAAATGGACACTACTCCCGTTTATTGACTGTTCTCGATGGAATTAATCAGGGCTCCAATCAGAACGTAGATTATTCCCCTGGGTTTCAAACATAGGAATAAAATATATGCGTGTGTAGGTGTGTTGCTGTGTGTCTGTTCGTGTTCTCGTTATGTGTCCCTCGTTTGCTGCAATTAGGTGATAGACCTCAGAAATCAACACTTTAAAACTATTTCTTTGTCTTGAATTGTAATTTTGTAACAACTTCATGCTAAAATGCATATATTATCCGATAAAAAGCATTGTGAATTTTTATAGAATTATAATAATATCCTTATAAAGCGTTATAAATGTTGACTTACCTAATAAAATATCCCTTATTTCGATTTATCATACTGTTGATAAGGAATTCGCTATTTAATCAAGAATTATTTAGTAAACGAGAGCCAAGTCTATTATTTCAACAATAAAGTTAATATTTATGTATTTATGGTATTTACAAAATTGTTGAATACGCGGAAACCTTCAGATTGATAGACATTAACGATATTTCTACTTAATTTTTATTATAAAGAAGTATTTAGGCAGTGAAGGAAATTTGTTTCTAAATCTGATTTTTATAAAATTATTTACGAAAATGGAAGGTTGCAAGAAGATTCACAGAAATGTGCGCAATCATTGATAGAATGTAAAGAACATAATTAAATGTAAAATACAATCAGTCCCAACGAGTCTTTAACTTGGTCTTAGCTCATCAAAGCTACTACAATAGAAAATAATCTATTGTTTCAATGCAATCCCTTGAAAATCGAGAAAATAGTCTTTTACTAAAACACGTTATTGCAGCAAACGTGCGAGACCGTTGTGTGTCCGTTCCCTCTCAGAAAAGTTTCAAACAGTAATAGTCTTGCGAATGAAGTGAACTAGAAGTTAGTATGCGACTTGGAACAAAGTCTATTCGAATGTAGCGACGAACATACGTGTGGTACAATAGAATACAATCGGATGCTCGATGATCGTCCCGTTTCCAGACTCTACACAGTAGAGTGTAATCTGTAGACATCGCTGAAAATAGTACACCTTAACATCGAGTAGAAATATCTCCTAGAGCGCGCGCGCGTATGAATGTATACAAGTCTTTATATTTTGTACCAATGTGTTAGTTTCCGCACGTGTCATTCTCTATTTTACACACTGCACCCTCTCCCCGGTTCTTTATCCAGAGCCACCCTATCGAACGCACTTTTAAATGTGCAATCAACCAATCGATCGATCAGAATGATCCTGTTCTAGCCACCTGTGTGTGTTCCGCCGAGCATCCGCCAAAAGAAGGAGGTCTCCTCTTCGCTTTGAACGTGTCACACAATGTCTGCGCCGATCCACCCCCTCCCCCCATGTTTTACATCATTGGTTTTTTCTTTTTTTTTTGTTTACGTTCGTCAATCCGTCTCCCGGTTATCCGATCCGTTAATTAATATTTAGCTACTAGCCATCCCCATCTCTCGCTCCCCCGTTCGTTCACCTAAAATTTGGGACCGCGGTTGGTGGCCGCGTGGTGCACACGTCGCGTTTGTATAATTTATTAAGATTGTTTATCCCAGCACTGTCCCATCACTGTGTTTTCACACTACATGAAACCCCTCCAGGAACAGTTCCGTGTATAATACATATGTGACTATCTCGTAAATCGATATCCGCCAATTTGTTCGCGATACTTCTCTCTTCGTTCACACTATGTCTTCTCTCTCCCTCTTTTATTCATCAGCGCTTCGGTTTTTCAGCAAGTTCTTCATCGTGTCAGCCTTGTTCTTCGCATCCTCATCGGTGACTTTTGTGTTTTACCAAACCGTAATGGTCAGAGACGCTTCACGCACACACCATCTTCATCCTCCTCGTCATCATCCTCCTCCTCATCTTCGTCGTCATCTTCTTCTTCTTCAGACTGCTCTCCATCTTTCTCTCTCTCCTCCCTCTTCCGTTGCCTTATACTACGGACTAATTCAGCGACGCTGACGCGCGCGTGCCTGGATCAGTTTTTGATCGAGTTCTCTTTATCCTGGTTGGCGGTTGCCTTGGTCTCCGGCGGTCGGAACGCGGTCGCATAAGGGAAACGTTTATGGCATTTGGCCGTGTACTCGGCTATCGTGTTTTCGCAGTTGCCGAAGTCCCCGCTACGCAGCGAATGCAACACCTGCGTACAGTTAGGCAGTGTCACGCCCTCGAGGTTGTCCATGTCCGTCACCAAGCTTAGAGCTTTGGATTGCACGGATGGATCCAGAACACACATCATCTTCGCGCCCTGCAGAAGATGCGGGAGCGAGTTCTGGTTCTTCTTCAGAAACTCTGCGTTCAATTGAGCGGCCGTCGAGTTACCGTAGATACCAGCGGTTTGATGCTTCACTACCTCGGCCACTGCACCCTCCAATGGTGTACGGTTCGTGTGCAGGATGAACTCCACCAGACATATGTGCAGATCCGGATTGTTTGGCTCCAGATCGTATGCGCGTTTTATCGACTTCAGCATCAGCAACGTGCGACCTGGAAACACATTTCGATTAGCCACTGGTCACCGTTTCTTGCCTCAACTGTTATTAAGATGTCAACGGGGACAAGCTATAGAGAATGTAGTCGTTGCTACTGGACAATTGCTCTTAACCCCTTGCCGTATAGTAACGAGTCAGACTCGTGACGAACACTTGAAATGAAATCCGCTAAATATGAATGTTATGTCTTTCTTTTAAGTCGAATTAAAATTCAAATATTTTGCAATTAATATTTCAGCGTTAAAGTAAATGTTCCTCCCTAACATTTATTTTTGTTAATAGACATGATAATATAGACACGTTTTAAAAACTGTTAAGATATATTTATTTGTAGAAATTATGGTATAAAAATTAATTTTTTAAATGCATACCGTTTGTAATCGTTTAGAAACATATTTTTTATGGCTGAGTTCACAATAAACTTGAATTTCTTAAAATTGCATACCTTTGCGAATGTAGATTTCGAACGCCATTAGATGCGTCTGTATTCTGTCCGCAGCCAAATCTTGAAGAGGTTGCAGAAACTTGATCGCCTGCTCCAGTGGATCCTCGACCTAGAACCAATCGTTAAATGGAATTTCGACTTTCCACTCGACGCAATATGCAGTATAATAGCGATACGCAATAGTTTACACACCCTTTCCAATTTTTCTGGTATAAGTTCGTCCAGCGTGGGCTGCTCCAGATCAGGATCGGTTTGCTGTCGCGATTTATTGTGTTGCTCCCTCTTCTCTTGAGCCTGGGCAGCTTGTTGTCGCTCCAGTTCAGCCTTTCTACGTTGTTTCCTCTGTTTGTTTCTCAATTTCTTCAACTCCGACGGTGTCAAGTTTTCTGGAACATCAGACACAAAAATTCTCTGTTAATCCTTGTTGAAAATCAGATTTGATCGAACAAGAAACAAACGAAGGTAGTAGCTTTTTCAGGTTGTGCTTTAGACTTCGTGTCACCAAAGGAAGAAGAAGAGAACAGCAGGAGAAGGAAAAAGGGTTTTCGTGAACATTATTAACAACATAATCCTCCACGTTGTGACTCGTACATCATATTATCAAACAAGAAAAAATAGAAGAGGGGCAAGCGAAGAGGGTCTTTCTTGAAGCTCAGGCTTCGTCATACAAGACAACCAAGAACACGAGTGGCATGAGTTCGATACACGAGGCAGCACAGGTAGTAATGCAACAAGCGGGTCCCCGTGCTGCCTATTGGGGCCTATTCTAATAAGGTCCCGGATGAGGGGTGTACGTAAAAGTATTTTTCTTCTCATCCTTAACAAGAAAAGGCTTCGCTATACCGGAGAAGAGACAAAACAAACAAAATGAAGAGGATTTTTATTAACGTTGGAAAGCTGTTTGCAAACTCCCCGTTTCGAGTGGCAGCCTCGACTTCGCCGAAGGGAGAAGTCCGAGGAAGGAGGTAGAGAAGGGAACAATCGCTAATTCATCGAATTACGCGAATTGCTCGTAATGACTGAAATTTTCCGTTGTCCTGAAATTCCAGCCAGCGCAATATCATTCTAATTGCGGCCACGGTAAATATGAGAACGGTTGTACGAGTTGTCCCCGTGGCTCGTTTCGACATACACAGAGAGACTTTTACCGGGCGGTCTGCGCCGACCAAGGTCAAACAAATGCACCACCCCGGCGCATAGTGCCGCGCCACCGTGTCGTGCTATAAAAGCAATTCCGCCGGGTTTCGCAAAGCCTTTTCTAACTTTTCCTCGCCTCTGGCCGCGGCCAGACCTACTACAGTTTTGCTCGGAGTCTGGCATGCGTGCACGTGTCACGCGTGCACCTCGGTCACGTGCAGCAGACCGCCTTTACTCGTGAGACACCGACTAGAGCAAAAAATTTGCGAAAACCTGCTCTTGCGATCAATCGCAATCGGTTGAACGACGCGAAAAAGTTCGATCTCTCTGCCATAGACCGTTTACGACAATGCATCTTGCTCGAATTCGCGCGCTTTCATTATTCTAGGACAATAATTCCCAAAGGGGTTTTAGGGGTTGATTCCGAAATGCAAGGGATCCATGGCAGCGAAAACAAAAATTGGGGGTAAATCGAAACTTTTAAATTAATATTCTAAGATAAAATTAAGATATTGTCCATTCTGTTCTGTCTTTTTGCCATTTTCTCTTCGAAAGAAAATGACGGGTAAACGTTTCGGTATACTTTTTTCGGGCAAATGGGCCCGAATAGATGCTCCGGAGCTTATTGCGCTAATTCCCCGGGCACTTAGCCTGTTCAGTGAGCATCAACGTTTTAATTACCGTTCTATTAATGCAGTTTTATAACACACATGAAAATCCCAGGGCACGCTTTCCAATTATGTAAGAATCGGTCGATGCGCTATTAGAACGCGGTAGAGTCTGGGCTCCATGCTCCGTGAATTCGTGAATGGCGTTGAAATCACTATAAGGGGATTCCATTCCTCGGACGATTTCTTTTTCCGCCGGGCTTGATTTTTCGCATTCATGAAACCTCGCGACGTGTGTTTTCGCCGAGTGCTTCTCCTATGTATACCGAACGAATGAATTAAATTAAAAATCATTTTAAACAGCTTCCTCCACGGTTCAACAATGAATGCACATATTCTGAGAACAAGTGGCTGCTCTTTTTTAAGTAAAAATAGAAAGAAATGATACAGCGAAAAATAGGTTGCATCAAAGAATAAAATTCAATTGCACCTGGAGGTTGCATCGGTGCATCCACATAAAAATAAGGTGATAGGCAGTTAGTACGTATTACGACATATAATTTTTTCTTCTATCATTTTATTTCTATTTTCACTTTAAAAGAATGCAGTAACTTGTCCCAGTTCCCAGAATCGCCCTGTATACATATCAATCATTGCGTACATTTTTCAGCAGACAATGTTTCGTGTGTCTCGCCTTCGAAAAGGCAATCAAGCGAAGTATTAAGCAATGAAAGGGTTTAGCATTCCATCTGATCAACCAGGGAACCACCAAAGTCAACGCGATTAGAGGAAGCCGACCGAGAAATATCGATTTCCCACACAATGGGGCTCGATAAACTCTGACCAAGCGGACAGGCATCGTGTAGCACGTCTCCGGATCACTCACTGCCATTATTCTCCCATAGGAAAAGTCGACGTCAGGCGTGCTAGCATGAACGTATCCTGGGAGCTGATTTCAACGACGGAAGGGCCGGCGTTGATCCGATGAATTCAGCTTGTTAGGGTTTTCCCATCGAGCACGGGCGGTTTTAATTGGTCTCTAAACATTGTCGCCAATTAGGGGCCGGTATGCGACTCTGTCGTCGATGGATTTTTCATCCTTGACAAAGGGGGACCTTGCCTGTATTACGAGCAAGCTGCGGAATGTGGAGCAACAGGCGGCGACGCCGGCACGCAACGTTTATGCAAATCGCGGAACCCCTTCCGATTGATTATTATGCTTGACCCACCACTGAAGCCGCGTTTCCATGGAAAATCGATTTCCTCCGAGCAACTTCTTCGATCCCCGCGAAAATTCGATGCTAGGCGCCGAATATTGCGAAACGTTTACCAGAACGATCCCTCGCGCCGCTTCCTGCAGCGCATCGCTGCATTCCGATGCACCTCGATCGATGTTTTCTATTCTGTGCCCAAACCCGGCAATTTCGTGCGATTCTGGTCATCAGTGAAAACGCTGACGAAGTGCTCAACTTTCTGGTTGTAATAATAATTGTCTTTTGTCGGACATTCTCGACTTTGAATGTACACTTCGCGTCAAAAAGATAGCGTATTTTACAAATGAATGGTTCTTTATCTTTTCAAGTAGTGTATATTACATTGTTTGCGACCTGGACACTGGGTAATAAGAATTAAAATTTATTTCAATATGTTTCTATGCGTTTATTACGAGAAGAAACTATTTTGTTGAAAAATATGTAATATTTAACGAAAATCGGTGCTTCAAGAAGATAGCATTAGGATACTTGAAGTTACATGGGCGCCTTCGGCAGACGAGGTTGCTTCGAGAGAATTGGCTATTTTTCAAACAGCTGGTTGCACGTGAATGCGTGTCGTTATGCTGTTTACGAGACGCAGAGGACACCCACTCGAACGTCTACACGCATTGAGTCACTCATGCGATGTGGGTGAACGACGACCGGCGTCTTTTGAAAGCGAATTCTCAGGGATACGTTTTCTGTTGCTTGGTTTTTGGTCGGTGTCGCTTTTGGATTATAAAAGCAGAGCCTATTTTACGACGTTGTGGGTGAATAATGAACGTTGATAACGAATGCAATTTCAAAATAAAATCACAAAGAATTCGTTTCTGTACAAAATAGTATAAAACGTCTTTTCGAATGCACCGTGCAACCTCTGATGCATCGAAACTGCAATGTTTATTCAACAACAAGCTGCACCCAGCTCACTTTTCGCTCGTCCTCTCGTTTAGGTAGCATTAGGACGGCCTCGTCTCGTCACCGCGTTAAAAATACAACGGTCGAGGCTGCGCTTTGCATAAAGTGCCACCGTTTAGCCGGCAAGCACAGCGAGGATCCAGATTCACCAGGTGAAATAATTGCGGTTAGGTAAGAAACCCGAGTGGTGTAAATTACGGGGGCGGCAAGGTCGGTGGACACAAAACGACCGTGATTTTTATGGTACTGAAGCGACGACAAGCGACAATTGTTGTTCCGTAACATTCCCAAGAGACAGCAGCTTAGAGATGCATTTTCAAATCGATTTATAGTCATTCAAGAAAGTAGAAATCTATAGCGATTTTGCTGCTTGACGAGAACGTAGAAAAATGTTGAAGACAAAGTGAAAGTGAGACAGATAAAAAGATAGCAGCTGTGTATTAAAATAATATTAAGGAAAGAGTGAAACTTCTATGTGTAAACCGTTCCTACACTTAGTGCACACAATTTCGAAGTTGCTGCAGTAGAAAGCACGAGTCAAAATTCAACCGTTCTCTTAATAAATTATTAGTTTATCCATTATCAAACTGATTTTATTTATACTATAATACCGACTTAATGCGACCCGTGCAAAATAAAAAAAATGTTTCCATTGCAAGACACAGGAGCCGAATAAAAAATTTGTTCTTAAATCTTTGATATCCTTAAATCTTTTTAATATGTTCATCGCATTAAATTGTGCGTACCTATTTTTATAAAATCCGCATTCTAATGATACCGATCGGAAGTCTATAGCCACGTCGATCATGCGAATGTATCCTTTTGCTAGAGACCGTCGGACGTCATGGGAACGTGAATCATTCGTCCGACAGTTCTGATTCCGGGATCGGAAATCGATTTAGCAATTCCACGCCCCGGGAACAGGCTCGCTCGAAACAATAAATATCGTTACTATAATTACCGGAGTAATACCGGTGCACGGGTTACGGAAACGTCGTAACGGGAATCAAGGTAATAAATAATTAGTGCCAGCAGTGGGAAGACGTGTCCATTCATCTTTCCGCGGATCATGTGACGTAACGTCGTCGTTTTCCTTCGACAGCCATGAGAATAAGAAAAGACCGACAAAAAGTCGCCGATCGAATAGTACTAACAGTTAGAAAAGTTATGTCACGTTCGAGTGTGTCGATCGTCGAGATAAGACGTTTTTCTTCGTACAACGAGGGAAATAATTAGGGGTTGCTATTGTGAACTCTTCTGTATATTCGAGAAGAAGTGGACAACATTCTAGCAATTATTAAGTGGAAAGTTAATGGGTAAAATATTCTGCGGTTTTATGCTGCTCCGAGCTTTTTTCTTATTGTACCTGTCGTTTTGCAAATACTTGAAAGCAACTTGAAAAAAGTTCAGGGAAAAGTGTCTGTATTGGACCGAACTTAAAGTTTGATTAATTTGAATCTGTGTGTAAGATACAAATTTTCTAAATAAATTCTGAGAGATAAGAGTTGAATAGAAATTTATTTTTCTCTTAATTTTGACCACCTCTTGAATAGTTTTTATGTTTCACCTACTTTGCTAAAAATGCAAAAGGTCTGCAATTGTAAATATTAAAATGCAAACCGAGGGCCCATAAGAAAGAAATGCGTTCTTCACAGTTGCGCCAGCGAGTTTACATAATTGCACTGTCGTGGAGCGATTAGCGACCACCGTTATGCTCGCAAGTTCGGCCGTTGTAATAAGCGGAAGTTCAAGAACGCACGTACGGTCAACAAACGGGGTATGTAAGCAACGTTATGGCAGTTTCGCGAGCCTCGAGGAAGTCGGTTGACAGAAAACGAGGCGAATCGAGGAAGACCGCAGATTTCGTAACGCGTTACGAGCAACTTTTACCGATTTACAACAGCAGAATCCATTTTTGCGACTGGCAATCGTTTTTTTGCACGGTAGGTTTTCTAATCTTTTTCACCTTGCAAATCCTGCGAGTTCCTTTAGTGCCGGATATTGTGAACAATCGAAATGACTCAGCCGTCATTTCTTATTATTAGATTGTGGATTTTATGAATTTATGACTGTAATGAACAGGTGCAATAGGAATACAAAGAAGCGTTAGAAAATGTTGCGAATTTTCTCTTGTATAGTTACTGAAGTTTACGGAAAAAATATTTATCATGCAGAAAAATTCGCAATCTATTTATTGGTTAAAAATATGGAGTTTTCTACGAAAGCATGAGTAGCTCTTACCATCAGAGTGACCAGACGAGGGAAAAAAGTTACCCCCTCTTTGTCAGTACCGGATCAGTCACGTGACACTGTGACGTATACGCGGGAGAGTGGGGAATAGCGTTGTAAAAGGGGAAGATAGAGGAGGGAGCAGAATAAAAATTGATTAAGAGTTCCGGGACGAGCCACGCAATTAAATCCTCTGCATCACACTTTCAAAAACACTTTTTTACTACAACTGCCTAGAGCTTTAATCAATTCGTTACCGTCAAGAGAATACATTTGATTTACCGCGAAGCGTTCTTGAAAAAGGCGAAAACTCGTCTCGTCATTTGTCATCGAGCCATACCGCCGGCTGCACACGAGAAATAACAATTAGTTAGTTACCTCGTCTGTAGAGGAAAGAATATTTCTTGCCGATCGATCGTTAATTCGGTTTTTTTGCTCTCGGTAGAATTGAATTGATTTCTATACAAGATACTTGTTGTTCCACGCGTTTCACGGAACATTCTTATGTAATCCGAATATAAACTGCCGGTTTGGTTTTCCTCCATTCCTTTCTCTCGTTATAGTTTTTGTTTTGTGTAATCGGCGGCTGGCATTGTCCCGTAACATGCAATGTTCCATGCTGTTATCATCAGATCTTCGGGTGTTAACGATTACTGGAAAGACAGGAAGCGACGATGGATTCCTGTCGAACAATAATGCGTGACTGGACGTGCAGATTTCACTATTTCACCCTTTACTTTCGCGCTATCGGCTGGAATCGATCGGGAACCCGTCAATTACACAAGTACATCTTTGGCGAAATAATTTCTCGTGTTGGTGTGATCCTTTTAGAACGTTCTACCAAACATTTATTTCGGAACTCGTAAAACTGCTTTTGCATTATTATGTCACACTAACGTTCTGAACACTGAATATTTCGTTCGATCGATTTTTCTTCTCGTTGTTCACGAAAGGAGCTAAACACCGAGCTCACGATACGTAAGTACGTGATTCAGAAAGCATTCATCCAATTCCGCGGCACTCGTCCGCAAAGGGTTAAATTTCCATTTCGATCTTTTGATCTCGCGGTCCCGCCTTGAATACTGGCATTAGCAACGCTCGAACAAAAATTTAACCTATGATCTACTCCGCCCTCGATCGAATTCAGTTCTCGAATGCTACACTCGCGTACGCTCATGATACCGTCTGTAGAGGTTCAATTTTACAACCGAAAAACTCTCACGGTTTGCACGGCGATCACAGAACCCCGATTCCGGCGGCGATCGATCAGGGTTCTCCAGCCATAGCTCATGAATACCCACGATCATTGGCAATAAACGAATAGTGTAGGAGTGTGCCGTGATGTCCATTGCGTAACCGACCACCTCGTAAACACGAGAGATCGCGGTGATTACTCACGATCAAACGAGCGAAGAAGCGGCGGCACGCTTCTCTAACAACTTAATAAAGACGCGACATTGAGGAACGTTCATCCGAGACTCGCGGTCGATTCGTATGGCCGCGAAAAGGCCTCGAGAATTGCTGCGCTGATGATGATGATCGGGTCAGATCATCGTGCAACTGGTCGGCTTGCTTTCAATCTCAAGACTGGATTAATAGACAGCGGTCTCTTATGCGTGTTTGCGATTTTTGCACAGAGTCCTCTTTCATTATTAGATCCACAAGAACACGCATACTGCCAGCTAGATACAATAAAGAGAATATTTATGCAAGTTATCGAAGAAGAATTATTTAAAAGTAATGTCCATTTTCAGGTTGATCGTCAAAGTAGCTCATTTATCGAGATTTATTGAACAGACATTGTAACTCCTCGGTTCCAGCTGTTTGCTTAAACTCACTCAACAGCTATTTCCATAAACAATGTTGATTTATGGCAAACAAGACTCTACTGAACTAATTCTTCTGAGAAGCCGTCCCTAAAAATAGTAATCAGCATAAACACACGCTAAGTTTAGTCATCGCGCTCGAATCGGTGCATCGGTAAGCGTCTGTTGAAACGAACCGAAGCTTCTGCGAAAAAAGAAGAAATTGAAAACGGTACATAGGCGAGATCGCGGAATGGAATAGAAGTGATCCACAGTGCGGCGGGAACGATCACAGAGGAGAGCAGCTCTCCTCGTCATCGCTGACGTTCCGATGATCACGAAGTATTAGCGTCGGCACGCATTACGGCATCCGCGTAATCATAGAACTTGTCGCGTCCGCCATTAACCCGCGGCATCTTGGTTCGCGAATCGTTTCCCAGTACCGTTTGTCATCAGAATCCTGATGGGATGCTGATTTCATTTCTGGGACGGTATTGCGCGGTTCTGGGAACGTGAATCTCTGATCTCTCACTGTCAATATCTTAGTTTCTTGCGGCTAGATATTCGTTCCTGATAGCCTCGTTGTTTTATTAGAACGTGGATCGCGGTGCAGAAAGAATGAACCTGATTCAGCCCATTTAACAATTCCACACAGCCACTGAGAGTACTTCCAGCAAAAAAATAAGACAAGAATATTAAAACAGTAAAATGCTTTTACTGTTCTGCATTTTCGATGCACTCATTTTCACCGCGAATGCATAAAATCTGCATTAATGATCATAACAGCAGAACATTCTTGAATGAACACCGGGGGCAGGATTGATAGTAGAACAATCGAGCCTAAGTGAACATTTTTCAGTGTCTTCTTGTCTCTGTGTGCTCGCAGGTCGGAAAGGTTAGATTCCATCGCGTTTAAGAGCTACGCCTATTCATCTATCCGGAAAAGAATGCATAACCGGCCGATGTCGGCGCGAAATATTTAAAAAATCGAGACCGATGCACGCGCACCGATAATAATTGCGACAATGTTCGTACCCGCGGTAACTCATTGTATGCAGATCGAAGAACACGACTGGTATTCGCATGGCTCGATCGTAAATTATACGTACGAAGAGTATGGCGATCGCTGTGCTGATTCCCGACGAATAAGTACGCGACGAACGTTCAAATTAATTATTTCAGTGGCTCAACTACCCTAAGCGTGGTCGATACGTATTTTCTTATAATAATAACAGAATTTCATTTATTTCGATGTATACTAGATATTTCAAATTTTTCTTTTTCTTCTAGGGTATGATTAAGGAAGGTCCTTGAAGCATCCGTCGGTATTTTTTATCAGTCTGCTCCATCCTCCAGACAAGGCAAAATGACTTCTGATGCAACGAATTCATAGTATACGCTTTTTCCACGCTCATTATTAATATTTTGAAACGGCATGCGAGTCAAAGAATGTTTTACAAATATTATGGAATTGATAATTCAACGGGGAAAGGTTTGACGAGCACAAATAGCATAAGCAAGAACTTGGAGGTCTGAAGAACGCCATACCCTATAAATCATCTTGGCGACGTTAACATTGTTCGTTAATCGATATGCGAGGAAGATAAAAATGTTTGTTATGACGCTTCTAGGACGACATTATTAACCTTTTTGTGGAGTTACATCATCTGTTTTGGTAAAAAGTAAAGTGACTTATAAATATTAAAGATGCGGGAAAAATGATTGAGTAACTGCACATTTGTTAATGATGGTTGAGACTGTGCAATTTAAATTTTAAAATGTGTGCGACGGTTTTCGATGGGTCTAAAAATTCGAAAAAATTCCTGGGTGACGTTATGGAATCTGAGCGCATCCGAATCGACGTTGATATTGAAATTCATCGAACGGTTATATGCACCATCATTTCCACGAGAAAG
The DNA here is from genome assembly GCA_963971365.1 of Lasioglossum villosulum. Classification (NCBI taxonomy): domain Eukaryota; kingdom Metazoa; phylum Arthropoda; class Insecta; order Hymenoptera; family Halictidae; genus Lasioglossum; species Lasioglossum villosulum. The sequence goes on along the minus strand of OZ020497.1, from coordinate 5,126,346 downwards.
CTTCGACCGATTATTCACGGACGGTCGTTCGGCGTGATTCATTGCCGATCGCGGCGTTGCGCGCCTCGATTTCCTGATTCTTTTTGCACCGACCTTTTTGCCGATCATTCGCGCTTTAATTCGCGATATTACGGAGTAACGACCCTGCACGAGCCGTAATTGAGTCGTGGTAATCCGTGAAACGCTGTGAGCCCGACAGCCGTTATTTAACGCACCTAATGGCACGCAGCTCGAGGTCAATTTTGCACGACAGATTGTATTGTTTCAGAGAATGATCGAGCCGTGGACGTTTCTTGACCTTATGCGAAGTCTATGAAGTTAATGATATCTTTATTATACTACTGCCTCGAATTATACTGTTGCAATTAAATTTAGTAGAAGGAAAAAAATTAAGTTCTCGTTAAAAAATTAAGTTTAGTCTTCACATTAAAAATCCATGAGTCAAAGATACATTGAACTAATTTAGTTTGAAATAATTCTGTTGTATTGGTTCGTTAGATTATAATCCCTAATTTATAAAGGAAACGTAACAAGGGCGATGAGCTTGGTTAAAAGAATGGAAATTTTCGAATCGAGTCTGGGAACATTTTCAGATAAAAAGGACGATCCAATTCCAGATCCAGATGAATGCACGATATCGATTTATCCCGCCTCCTCCTCAGCCCCACCTTCCACAATCGATGACGCAAATCTGGACTGAATCTGTTCACCTTTCGTCTTCGATTCTCACTGAATCAGTGTATACGTACTACACCGGTTTCATAATGTTCTCGGTGGAAATAGATTTCGAGCGAAGTATGATTCCCAATGGTTCGGTCCTGATCCGTTATTGCGTCAGATTTTGCAAATAGAAACAAAACCGAGGAGAGCGACCGCGACCTTTCCACTCGTTTGATAGTGGTGTAACATGATAGATGAATATTGCTGGTTCGGTGAACTTTTGCCGACAGCTGAATTAACACCTTTTGCTGATTTTATACGGTGCAAGAAGTGGGTGAAATCGGTTGCTTTTGTTACATTTACTTCTAGAAATTTAGAAAGTACACGCCGGAAATTGTAGCATTCGACAACATTTTGCTTTTTGTTTAAGAGCACCTATAAAAATATTTCTACTGAGAGTATTTCTAACGAAACAGTTCGACAAGAATCATGTAAACTTCCACGAATATCACAAGAACGCATATGAAAACAGTGAAATGCAATTCTTTGAAATTCTCGCACTGAAATCTAAAATTACTCGCATAGAATGCGTGAACTTTGTAGTTTTTATTTTGTAAAAAGAGCTAAGGGAGTTCGTCCTGAACTAACTCAGCTTACGGAATATCCTGAAAGCAAATTTAGGCGAGTGGGGTCGGGTTCTCTGAAATAAAAGGAAAACGGCGACGAATGCGGCCCGTTGGAGATCGTCGAATGAATTTAGAGAGGATGCACTTCGTGGCCTAAGGATCACGACCTTGCGTGCCGTCCGCGGGAATCCGGGATTTAATCATGCTCGCCTTGCCGGCATTGGACCAGGTCGAAACTCTCCTTTTCTTTTCGTGCATTCGTCGGTCACGGGAGGCCGACATGGGAAGTTAACATTCCGGTAACGTCGGCTACTCTGATGCAGTGCTTCCCAAAATGGGCGATACTAAACGATACCGTCCCCCTGAAGGACGTCGAAACGACCTCAGAAGGACGAAACTACCTTCGGGATTAATGAAAACCTTACGCAGAAGAGTAAGTCTGCTTTGCAGTAAAATTTTACTTTTTGAAGTTCTATATATATCTATGGAGATCTTTTAGTGTAAGAATTAAATCCGAATTTCAAACTACTTTATTTTTCATTGTTATTTAATGGAACTTTGATGACCATATTTGTGGCATTTTTCTAATAAAAATCATACCAAGTATGATATAATTCATCATCAATATACAAGGGGGTATAAAATACTGTATGATAATCTAATTATAAATCCGTTTCTACCAAAATTCATCTCTGAAGAGGTCAACCGATAGCAGAAGGTAAATTTCCAAGGAAAACCATTTTTAAGGGGCCATCAAATAATTTTTTTTGGAGGAAGGACGTTAGGACAACTAAGATTGGGAACCTCTGCTGCAATGTAAGCCTTTCCACTCGTAGCCCACGACTTCGTTATACGGTGTACACCTTTCTTATTTCTCCTATGAGCCACGCCTAGCACTTGCCCCGTGGAACCGTTTGCGCACACCCTTCACCACACACAGTATACTCGAGAGAGCATACAGAAACGTATCCAGCACGCTGCTCATACAGGAAACGTGGGCGAGTCTCCTCGACTTCGATATATCTCGACCGATGATATCGTCGGCCGAGTTATCGGCCAGCTCCTGGACAAAAGAGAATAGATCTTAACGCTCTGCAGAACGCGTTATCTCCAACCTGTTGCGCTTTTCTGTTTGTCGGTTCACCACGATTTTTCGAGAGTTTCTTTTCACTATTGTATCAGAACTCCCATGCAATATGATGTAAATGTAAAATTTACGGGTTTCCTTTGTACGCAGCTGGTTCCCACATCGCGATTTTACTTTAACGCGATTAGGAGATCGAGGAAACGTGTTATAATGTATTGCGCTGACGGTGACAGTTTAACTAAAGATATTTCATCTAGATTTGAATTTCGATTTAATTAGAAGGTGCGGAGTAGTTGGATCATGTGTATGAAAGCTAGAAGTTGCCGAAGAGAACCAGAACCTGATTTATCATTCGGCACTTCAATTGCAATTATTCGGGAGATTCTTAATTATTGCCTAAGATTGTACATGCTCACGGTTGCACAACAGAGATTAGTCGAAGAACTTTCGAACGTGTTCAACAATGAACGAGAGACCTCGTGCAGTTTATCTTCGAACACTTCCTGCAACATGCAAGCGCGCGGAAGGCTGAAACTCGGAAGAAAGCACTACATATCGTGCAACATTCTTTCATTGAAACAATTAGTGAAATCAAGTCTTAGAGGTCTATTCGCATATATCAAGCGTTCCAACGTCTCGTTGCGAGCTAACAGAACCAATCCTTTATACAGAGTATTTTTGGATTGGACTACCTTTATCTCGAAGAAAGATGAATTTCCTGTTTACTTCGTGAACAGATCGGAAGTGCAACAGTATACTACAAACAACTGGTAGGTGTTGCCTTGTTGAACTGACAAGTATATTTTTTGATCAATTAACCTTGAATGACCTTGAGTCGAAGAGGTCACTTTTCGTGTCTTGAAACGTGTTGTTAGACGGTACATAGGAAATTAAATCATTTTAAAAATCACATTACATATCTATCAACATGGATATATTTTCACCCTGTATACGACTACAGAAATAAACGTTGGATAATCTCGATGAGACCCGTCTACTTAATTCACCTATTTAGCCCCAGTGACTCAAGACACAGTCGAGCAGAAAATCTGCAGACTCAATCTCTTTTGTGTCATCTCCATTAGGCGTCTGACAGGTGTCTACCTGTGTCATCGGATAAAGCATCCACAACCGCGGATTCACCTCTTGGAATTTCCTAAACATCTGCACAGACACTTACGTCATGGTTCAAAAATTCGATCACGATTTTTTCCACTTTCGATCTCTACATTCCACCTTCGTATACGATCAAATTTAACTACCGACGGAAGGCAGGAGGGTTGCAGAAATGCTTAGGGGATGTTTTTTACGGATATAGAATTGTTTGTACAGAATATCTCGATGCAAAATGGTGAAAGATTAAAAAGTGTCACGGAGAACCACGCGGAATTCTGCACGGTTACGACCGCTTTCTTCATCACCGCTCCGATTTTTCGTGGTCCCCGAAAACAATTTCTGCTCGACGGCCCGGCGAAAACGATTTTGCAAAACCGGCGGATTGTTCGGGACATAATGTAATCGGCGTATTCCTGGCTCGCGCCATGAATTACCGCCACGTAACAGTTTCCTAGGTATTTTCGCTACAACGAACGCGAATACGAGAAATTCAATGACGAAACACGCCGGTTGAATATTAATGTTCATTGCTCGTGGCTCAGTGTGCATTGTAATTTCCTGACGATAACGCTGAACCATCCCTGGAGCGTTTACTCGAACGTAATCGATTAAGCCGTTACAGTTTTTCCTTGCCGATGGAAAAACGAACGAGAGAAGACGTTGTTGGCGCTCGGTGATTAACAATCCGCGCTACCGAAACATCATTTCAGTTCGAACTAAACATCGTTGTACAATTCAATAATCTACTGCAATTTGCAATCCGTAATTACAGCTTGTCTAAACTAATTTAACGCTGTAGCTGCCCACGGGTATACGGGAGCCTCTTGAACGTTTAAATACGCGTTTCATTAATGACTTTCATATGGGTTATAAATGGGGTAAGGCGTTCCTAAAGCGGTATGTAATAAAAAAATTAATAGACTCTCCTGTTTTTGTAGAGGCTGGAAAGACTGATTGGCTTCCGGTTGGGAAAATGTTTTACCGTGTCGGAAGTACATTGACAACATTCTTGACGAGTATATTATTTTGATTATCACAAGACTGCGAATTTTTATGCAGAATGAAAATTATTTCCGTAAAACTAGTGTTAAAATCTTTAAATATTAAAAGCGTATATTAGATACGTAGAAAAACGCAGTCGCCGCGGTTTCTTCGGTTTTTCTCAGGCACCGAAAAAGCGAGTTCCCCGGGAAGGAAGCAGAGTAGCAATTTTCCCATCCTTGATTGACTAATTAGGACCACTTGACTCATCGTCGAAGCATCCGGAGTTATAGGAATACGGCGAAGCCAGCTGATTCGCGAGGGTTACGTTCCGTGAAAGCGTTGCAAATACGGAAAGCAGCCAGTTGGAAGAGAAGGTTACGCACCTATCATATTTTTGCAATCGTCAAAACGGTCACGATTACGGTAAACCACTGACTATCGACCGACAGCGTGTCGATTATATCGAAATCGATTTCGCAATTATCGTTTTCTTCTTTTCCTAGATCGATTACAAATTGATCCTGACGAGCTCGCCCTTCACTTTAACGTTGCGGCAAAATGCTCGAGAATTTTTTAAAAAGTGGACAGAGAAAACGATTATTACGATCGGAAAATATAGTTATTGCTTTCGAACGGTCTGCGGATGTTTGAACTTTTCCACATCCGCTTAATTACCTTGCAATTAACCTTAATATATTCTCTGGCAGTTCCTCGGCAACGAGAATGCTTTTGAAATCGAGATTTTCTACTGGTAACCTCATCTGGTTCCAATTATGGTGACGAACTCTAGTTAAAGTCTACTTAGTAGTGATAGATTGTTCGGTTAGAATGAATCCTAATTAAATTTGGTTCTTTTATCGTGTTCCGGCATGATTCAATGTTATAGAGAAATGTTTGTTGCAGACTATATATTTATAACGAAGCATATTATGAAATAAAATCCTTGATGTGTGCAAGACTGTCTCTGACATCATCTACGGTCATGACTGAACATTTATATGTAAAATAAAAATAGTCTGCGATCGTTGTGCAAGATAAAGTAGTCACATATTTCTTTCTTTTAATAATTTTAACATTAGCTTGGCGCAGCACTAAATATTACTATTTTACGGTATTTTATAAATGTAACGAAAACGTGTCCATCCAAATTTTCTATTTAAAAAAAAAATTTGTTCGATAATTCCTCTCGGATGCATCTTTACCGTCTCAATAAATTTAGTGTTAATGATATGAAAATAATGAAACGTTTCAAAATTTGTTGACAATAAACTGAACCCATTTACTATCATTTAACACACTCAGATCATTAGCGAATGCTATATATGCATATAATTAGCAGTTTCCTTATCTGATACATCATAACTTCGTGCAGAACTACTTCTCCCCACAGACCTCTACATATTTGCGCAACGTTTCCCAATTTTTTCCGTTACTTTGACCAGTTTCTTGTCGCGAATGTTTCAACTTATTCGCTTTTTAGTATCAATGATCGTGCAGGTTCGCACGTTTTCGGTTCGACAACGTGGAAATCGATTGGTTCGAAGTGAATAGGCGAATTCCGTGAACCAGTGCCAATACGTAGATCTCGAAGTAGATCTTTGGATTATTCGAGCGCCGCTGCGCCGCCGTTCGCCAATAATCGCGAACCGATTAGTTTTTTCTTTTCATTGCGAACGGAACGCGTGACGTGCATCCGACATACCGATCGATCGGTTTTTCTCACGTGCGGAAGAATTCCTATAAATTCGATTTTTTATTGCAAATCTCAGTTGCCTATAGAAGGCGTACGGATGACTGGAATTTAGCATGAAACGTCACGGGCAAGATACACGGTTGATACTGTTAGGTTTCTCTATTCTGATAGTTAGGCTAAACGATTTCACGAATTTATACTGATTCATTCACATATTTTCCATATGAGTGTTAGAAGATATCCGGACGAAAGTCCATCTCTTTTTTACACAATTTTGTAGATTGATGATTAATTGGGTAGAACAATGTTGTCGAGCAAGCCTGAGATCAAGATTAATGAAACGGTTGTGTTACCCCAGCGCCTTTTATACTCCATTCGTCATACTTTGTCAGAATTGACAATCAGAATATACACTCTCGGACCGCCGAAGAACTCAGTGAGCTGGATCGTAACATTTTACAACTTTTCAACCATAGGAAATATCGGGATGAAATCTCCACTAAAATGCATTAAAAAATTATTCCTACCTACTGATAATTATCGTAATAAATATATTGTTTGTACTCATAATATGAAGAATAAATGTTGAGTAGGAATGAATAAATTTGTTGAGTGATAGAGACTGATATCAGCCTCATATAGATTATTCAACTGAAAACTGGAGGACCCTCGTGTAATATGTTGATAAATAATTAATCAAGCTTAAATTTTTCGGACGAAGACTACCATGCACTCGAGTATGTCAGTCATGAAGACAGACACCGCCGAAAAGAAAGGGACACGGGAACCCGTTGCAAATCGTGGCGAAAGTACGGCGGATGTACCGAATGATATGCAACCGGCCATCAGAGTGACACTTTCCCCGGGTTTACAGAGTCCTCTCCCTTGCCGAAGGTCATTGCACGTGTAAGAATACAGACAAAAGCGACGACTGAATCCCTGATGAGCCACGGAACAAGAGCGGCCGTGTTTAAGTCGAATTTCTAATTCCGCGAGCGAAAGGGAAAATCGGACGGAGGAAAGTTCTGCCAACAATGTCGATGAATCGCAAACGACCGGGCGCGAGCTCTCCGGAGCACAATGACTCCTCGGCTCCTTTTTTTATTCTTCCTTTATGCAAACGAGCATTATTAAATCGCGAAAAGATACGCCGACTGACTTCCGATTAGATCCGCTTGCGAGCCATCGAATTACTTGTGAAACCCGTCGGATTCGACGATTCGCAAATATGTTATTCCGTGGCTGTTCTGATTTTAATCGACACTTCTGATTTAATTTCGTTTGGATTCAAGGAAGTTTATATTTTTACAAATTTATAATTAGACGGCTTCCCTTGTTTGTTAATCTTTTATAGTAGCCTGTCTCGAACAATTCTTATATTGCATACGAGTGATGCACATTTACACCTCGATTCCCGTTTTGCATAAGAATTCGCGAATTTGCATGAACACGTCCCAAGAAATCGAAGCTATTGCCATTTGTTTACACACAACCGGTTTCTTCGTTTATTTTAAAAATTTTACATTCTTAAATTTGTGTTTTTACAGAGCTGCATCTTGATCCGGTTCGAGCATTCGATTATTCGGGGGCGTGGCAAAAGAAACGTAAAAAGTTTGCCCGGTTTGTCGATCGAAGAATGGAGATCTAGTGGATCGTAAAGAGACAAGACTTCGCGATCCTTCGTGCTGATCTGTTGCCGTTGACTCGATTAGAACGACGTTAAATGGATCGGTTCTAATTGCAGGCTAACGAACCATAAATTCTGCACTTACCATTCAACTGCCGGCAATCATCTTAAGAGGCTTACGTTTGCGCAAGCGGCAGAAGGATTTCGCGTTTAACAATTCCCGTTGGAGGTCTCTCGACTAATGTGACATTAATAATCGTAAATAATTTGTATTAAAGACGTTCTGAAATAATTTCAACTGCTTTATAAAAATTCAACAAGCCAATTTACAAAATCAACACATAGAAGCCGAAGCGAAAGTCTCATAAAATAGCGATAACGATTTATCCATTTGCGACAAACTGCACTAAAATGTCCGAATGGAGTCCAGCATGTAAATGTCCCAATAAAATCCAACATTTAAAATATACGCGATCGAGTTGGCTTTTTAATCTTTATTACTCCGCTGTGTTTCTATTAAACAATTTAGGGTGTCTAGCCATAAGTTCGCACCAAAATATGCACGGAACACTGATAACGGAGATCGTCGATCGCCAGCAATCCGAAACGGAAACAGGAAACGCTCGATTATCGCATTGGAATAATTGACTGGCGAAGTCTCGAACCAGATTCGCTTGCCAGTGAACTCTCTTTCGATCGCTATCGAGCATTTCTAATTACGGTTAATTAGACGCTGATGGCATCTGTGGAAGGCTGTTCTTGCTCGCCTCGAAAACTGGGAACCGAGCGAATAATACCGTTTCCTGATTTTCCACGTCGCGTTTGAACAAACGAGAGAGATTTTCTCGAATGTAATCCCACGAGAGCATGTTCCTTCGTCGTCTAAGCAAATTAATGCGAGCCTCTGCGAATTAATAACAACGGGACAATAGTTTTGATGATAAACGCCCTCGACGATAATCGAGCGCAAAGTGTGAAGAAGAATGGGGCGGGAAATTTGTAAAGTTCGCCTCGTAAAGTCTTAATTGACGTCGTTCGAGGGCCCCGGTGTTTGGGACTCGTTCCCATAGGATACGCGAATGGGCCTATTGTGGTTGCATAGTTTGTCGAGTGTAGTGTTCTCAGGCGATTTTGCGCAAAAGCGAGAATGCGGTTTCACGGAGATCTTATCGAGACCATCTTGGGAATCGGGTCGAGCTTGACTAATTTCAAGATCATGGTGAAGACGTTCTTTATGGTCTTGTGCCAGGGTCGTTAACCAAATTCTCTGTGGATGATTTCACTTTCTTCTGACAATGCGGAACGTGGAAACTGCACACCTGCTTTTTCTGGGATGTCTAGCTTGAAAGTCCGAGGAATTATTGTGCATTTACTTTACGTTATGTGTGATCAGTCGGCGAGAATTATTTTCAAGCTACTGACATTTATATTCTCGAACGAAATTATAGAATAACAAAAATGAATTCCATAAACATAAGTTAGATAAAACTAATATACAGGTCTACGTCAACATTAATTTTATGCGTGTTATTTCTCACTTGTGTGTGTTTGTTAGGATTGGAAAGTTTGAAATTAATTCATAAATAAATTCGATACAAACTTTCACAATCAAATAAAAATTCATCTAATTATAATGAGACCGGACAGCAACGGAACGAAGTTCTCGCATGTCCCTTCGCTATGGTGACTTCAATGCCAGTACAAGACACTTCGCGTTGATTCGTTCGTTCTTGCGTTCGCATTACTTCTGTTGCAACGTTGCATCTGGATACCGGATGTTTATGCAATATCCAGTTTTTAAACGAAACCGCCAGCAATCGATATCAAATTAACTCTCTTTCTGGTGACTATTCGCACTACAATGTTTAGTGACGTCGATTTTACATATTTTCTGAACACACCTGGTTGTGATCAATTATAAATAAATTGATTAACCACTGCATAAAACTGCATAAAAATCTGCAGTACAGTAATCATTTCTTCGCGACGAGTAGGTACACTTGTCACACGCGGCTGGAAGGTTATGTCTCTTTAAAGTCTGAATTAATAGCATCTTACGCCGAACTTTCTCGCGGCTGTTCAAACAGGAACTGGACGCCATTCGGCTTTACGACACGAGTGTTTTCTCGTTTATCCTAATTACTTACTGCAGCAGTTTTGCGTTCCATGGGATGCAGTTTCATTGCGGAAAGGGGAAAGAAAAAGAAGCCCAGATTGAAAAAAACGAAGAGGACTAGAGAACGGAATAAAAAATTAAAAGAGGCCCAGAATGATGAAGATGAAGAAGTATCAGGTACTCGATGAAAGCAAAAAACGACCAGGATGAAGAAAAATAAAGGAGGTCGAGGATAACAAAAAAGAGAAGGCGGCGAAAAAGGAAGAAGGCCAGGAATTATAAAAAGAAGGAGTATCCAGGAAAATAAAAATTAAAAAGAGATCCACGAAGGGAGATCGAGGTAGAAGAAGGGGAAAGTAGAGGGTTAGGAAGAAGAAAAAGAAGATGTAGAAGAAGAGGAAAAGGCTCGGTAGCTATTTCGGGCGTCGCCGCATGGCGCCTGAAAGATTGGTAGCGCCGAAGGTCGTGGCCATCGACGTCCTTGGCGAAGGCAGCGCCGGGGATCTCTTCCGATGACTCACATACGCTAGTTCGCCGCCGTTCGAAATAAACACGACGATAGCGAGAGGATGATCGCTGATCTTCAGCCCAGCAAGATACCAAACTGTTTCGAGCGCAACATCGTCCGTAAACGCTGACTCAGGACTCGTTCCCGGGAAAAACGTGAATGAACGATCGAGACTTAAAAATAATGCCTCCTCATCGGTGCAGTTTGATGTTAGGATATGCGTCACGGCGTCGTTGCTCGATGATCGCGTCACTGACCGAGAATACAGTGATTCCATCGAGAAAATTGGAAAAATGCGACCAGAAACATGGTTAAACTACCTTTCGGTTTTTGAGAGAAACATCGAGACGATTTCGAGTGACTTGGCTAAGGTAGTCAAAATGTGCAAAATTATATTTTTGGAATAGAATAAATTACTCGGAAAGAATAAATTACTTTTAGCGGCTGACAATTTTGTCTACAGTAAATATATTTTATCAGAAATAAACGTGCCTTGTTAAAAATAAGTGCTCGCCACGGGATTGTTAAAAACAGAGAGCTTCACTGACTGTAGATAGCAATCGATTCCAATTAACACGGAAAAAGACGAGACGCGAGGTCGTAGCAGGATCCATCGAGATCGGGACATTCGTCCAAATATGGTCGGGAGATGAGAAGAACATCCATTAATGATGCGTCGAGATCCGTGAATAGAGTGCTGCCGAGTCGATATAAACTCCGACGAGAATTCTATTCTGGCCGGATACTGCTAATTCCAACAGGACGTTCTTAATTTCCAGATCACATAAAAGTGATTTAGAAAAATGTTAGAAGTACCGATTTAGATAATTGCCAATAGAAGCAACAAATTCATCGCCAGTGCATTGGAATCGACGCAGAAAATTTTGTACAAACATTGTACAAACGCCCAACCTAATAATTGGATCAACAGGTAATTTTTACGACACACTGAGCGTCCCACAAAAATGTTAAAAGCAGAGAAAATCAGGCGCTTTCTAAAAAAGGTAAAACGGCTACCGTTCTGTCTCGACGTCTCGTTCATGGAACATAAAGTGGTGAACGTGCACGTTGCGTTTCAAGAAAGTCCTCTTTGGTGCAACAAGAACATCGTGGTGAGTTAACAGATACCATAAGCTGACGGGTATTCCATCCATCGTAGTAGAATGGTTCGGTTAACGATGCGTATCAACGACCACGAAGAAAATTTCGTGAACAAGTCGGCCGAGAAGTGGGCCGAACTTCCGAGGCACGTTCCTCTTTACCGCACGTGACAGGCATCGCGAAACATTTTCGCGCTGCTTTTATCTGTCCGTGTCTCCCCGATGATTGTTTACGAACAACAAGTTTCCGTCTGGTTGACATCTGGCGTCGAGTGTGTTCATACTTTTATTGGCGATTGCAAAACAGAGATTATTACTTCTAGGAAGATGGGCGAGATGATGAGGACCAATTAGACGCGTGTTCGGTTTGGCTATGTCATTGAAATGTACATACAGTGGGTGTACTAAGCACTCGTACACCTTTCAAAAATGAATAACTGTTTCACAATTGCACTCAACAGCTTGATTAGATTTAGGTAGAAATAAATAATTGAAAATCAGACTTTATTCGCAATTGCAACCAATGACAATTTAACGGGCTACTCGAAAAAAATAGTGAAACTACACGATCTAGGAAATAGCACGGATCCGATGGTTGTTCTTAGCTCGAGGTATTGACTGAAGCCAACAGAAATGGATTTTTTAGGTAGGCAATCAGAATTGTCTGAATGGTTGCTCTTGCAGAAGGGGCCAGGATAAAAACGTAGAATTATTAACTGAAATCAGCGGTCGCGTCAATTAGCACGCGATCCACGTTCACGCGGGGCGATTCTTGAGTGGCACGATTGTTCATGGGCCCGACGTTTCTGTTTCCGTGCTCGTTACTGCCTTTCAAGTTGGTGACTGAGCCCGATGGCTTGTCAGTCGCCTAATAAGATTACGTGCGGACGTCGCTGTACGATTTTACGATCGTCGACGTTCCTCATAATCGATCGCGACGTACGACGACATTGTACGGGACTAATTTGTTCACGCCGCGTTTTTTCTGACTTTTGCGTAGATCTATAAACATGCTATTGGCAAATTTGGTGATTTTTAGCACAGGTCCGCAGGTTTTATATATTTATCTCTAATAATTCGCTTTAAATCAATCCGATGTCCAAAAATTTCTCGGAACTTTTATTAATTCAAAGCCGTTCAGATTTTGAGATCATTAATAATTGAAATATTTTCCTAAATTTAGAGAAAATTTCTGACACGTTTTTAACCTCAGATGAAAATGGACCAAAATGGATGAAAATGGACGCAAATCCCGCTATTCAAGGGTCAAAGTATTAAGTAACCGTGTCTAGACTGCGGTCTATCAGTGGTTGGCTGTTTACAATAGCAATTATGTAATTTGGATCGAGCGAGCTTCCAGTAATGCAAACGGGAATGCATCTGAGGTAAGACCAGAGACGGAAACGGACACGGACACGGAAAAACCTGCTTTTTACCGAGTGACTGTGTAGACTAAGCATTCGCAACAGGTCTCTCTCCGTGGGTTGCGTGTCACACTCGATCTCGATGCACCCACAGCTCGTCGCCTCCGGCGCATTTTTATTCACGTTTCGTCGGAAACGATCTCGTCGAAATGCTCGTTTGCTCGACTCATTCCCGTTTCGCACCGTCGCGCACTATTACCGATCCAGCTACACAAAATTCAAAACGAACGATTTTACAGCCATTACAGATATTAATCCTTTTCCATGCTGTAGAAAAGTCAGAACGCTGAACGCTTCAGTTGGAACTTCATATAAAAATGACGAAAATTCATTTTTCAGATGTTTGCAGTTTTCCTTCTGACATATAAACTAATTTAACACTGTACTACGTTTATCCAATAACAACAGTAACCTTAGGAAAGATTAATCTGAAGTACCACAGATCAGAATATTCTTATATATCTTTTCCAACGGAATATTGAATTTACTACGTACAGTACAGTCTGCATGATTAAAATTGTGGACAATTATTTTTATCCTCTCTGCATATTAAGGTCACTGTTCCCCACCGACCCATAGTCTAGTCTCGGCAAAGAACGCAAAGTTCGCAGAAGTGGTTGAACAAGTTCAATTTAACAGACAACAGACACGCTAAATGAAACCAATTAGCACCTCGGCTCGAGAATCGTAGCACAGGTAGAAGCTCTTACAACTACACAATACAAGAAAATTAAACGTCACGCTATTACAGCTCAATCTACTTCTGCATCTCATCCGAACTGGTAACCAGCAGTTTAAAAAATTCCATAAAATCAAAGGAATCTACTTAACGAAGTCTAATTAAACTGTTGTAATCTGCACGAAGTATTCCGTCTCCCGTTTCTGGGATACACAGTAACGCGCGTTGATGACTCAATCTTCCAAAGGAGTACTAAAACTGAAGCAATAAAGCCGAAACGGTCAGAAATGGAACCCTACGGTTTTTCTCATGGCAACAATTTTATGGACGAGTTAATGGATCGATGTAGAAAGAAAAGACATGTAGCTGGCAATAATTTCGGCATGGACTATTTGAAAAACAACTTGTGCTTCCATCTGAACAGCTTTGCCATAAAATATCAATTACATGGGCAACCAAATAAATTCTTTTAGCGTCTGTTGGTTTTATTTTCGGATAATAAAAGGTTGGTATATACAGCCCACAGTGGAATGGTAGGAGAGGTGCAGAGCTGGCTTATACAGGCGCAAAAAGGAAGGGCGAAAGAGTCGTGCAAAGCGGAACATGATCGTCTGACTCGGCAGTCGTAGTAGAGCCTCGCGACAACCACGAGCCACCGCTCGAGCCAGCAAAGTTAGCAAAGTTGGCAAAGTTGGCAGTCCTCCGACTGCTGTCTGACTAGCAGTCGAAGGTAGCTCCTGTCCGCGCGAGTAACAAGTCACAAGTCAGCGTCCCGGCTGTTCGGAATAGTCAGCCGGTGGCTGAAACGGAGCAGTCGCTGCGTGGCTCGTGTCAGAAGAGTGGGACACTGGCGCAGGGCCAGTAGGATCCACAGATATAAAGATCCCCGGTCACCGGAGGCTACTCGTTTGTTGATCGTCGCCGCAAGTGCAGTGTGAGTGGACACGGCACCGAGAGCTGCTTTTTTTCGCGCGTGCCATGGCCTTGATCAGTCGAAAACCGTGAAACACGAGGCTGTCGTTCGAAGCGCGGCTTCTTTCGATCCTCGATTTGTCCGTTCGATCGATCCCCACAAGATCGTTGACGAAATTCGTGCCGGAACCACGTGGACGCATCGAAATACACGATCGAAGGAGACACGTGCTGCGGTGAAGACAGTGAGTCGCATTTTTCACTCAAAGCACGGCAATGCCTCGATACTTGTGCAGACACCCGGGTATCTAGTGACACTTATACCGTGTACAGATCGAATTCGGTGATTTTTAGAACGTGCCAGAGCATAGTGAGTAAACAAATAAGACTCTAGTATGAATGAGATTATGCGGTGAAACTTGATTTTGTTTTTAATTATTCTTTTTGTGGAACGTTTACTCTGAAATAAATTAAACAAAAAATCTGAAAAATGTCACGAATACGTCGATAAAAATTTATTTATAAAATATGCATTTTAGTTGTATATTTAATATTAAGTTCGCATATATCGAGGCATTACTGTACTTGCTAACAGTGGTCACCAGACACCAGATATCAGATATCCTTTACCATTCCACCACGTGGTCACCTCGAAAATCGAATCGAATGGAGACACTCACTGTCGATCGTGCGGCTCTCAAGACAGTGAGTCCCCTTTTCATTCAAAGCATCCAGCAACCGTGATCACCGGACACCTGATTGCGTTTATCATTGACGCCGGTGGTGTTCGTAGAACCGAGCGAGCGATTAGGATAACGAGGAAATTCTTCGTCGATTATCTCGTTTACGGACGTGGATCGTTTACGAGGAAGAAAATCTCGCAGCGGGGGGGATACGATCCAAGGATCAACGGGAAAGTACCGTCACGTCCGTTTCCCGATACCTAGATCTCGTTCGATTCTCTCTTTTCTCCTTTTCGGAGGAATCGACTAGCGGTCATGGAGATTTATATAACTGTGGATGTGCTCGTGAATCATCGACGATAGCGGTTGTTCACGTGCGCGCGCGGGATCGAGCGAAGGTAAAGGATCGCGAGTCCTTGCGCGCTTTCCGGCATGAATATTTATCGAGAGCAGACTT
The DNA here is from genome assembly GCA_963971365.1 of Lasioglossum villosulum. Classification (NCBI taxonomy): domain Eukaryota; kingdom Metazoa; phylum Arthropoda; class Insecta; order Hymenoptera; family Halictidae; genus Lasioglossum; species Lasioglossum villosulum. The sequence continues at coordinate 5,110,674 of OZ020497.1, read as the reverse complement.
TTTTATCTGCCGCCCGCGGGTTAATTGCTGGGGAGACCGAGGGAAAAGTCTGAGATCGTTGCTGGATCGTGATCGATTGCGGTGCGAGCGTGAGCGATCTGGATCAAGAATGATGCATAAACTTGAGAGGTTTCGTTGCTTCAAGGGTGAGATCTATCCATGTTTTCTCTATTTATGATATCTACTAGTGAAGCCTTTTGGAGATTCCATCAATTTGTTTAGATTAATTGAAACTTGATTATCAAATTTTCATTGAGACGTATCTGGTTTTAATGTACACGCTGAATGGATTTTGCTAGTGAATGTGGACATTGAACAGTATGATATAACAGGAGTATTTATGTTAAAATCCTTGGTAGTTGTGAAGATCAGTTTTTATGGGACACGGAATGTTCCGATTAAATGGTATACACGGATTTTCAGTGTTAATAAAGTTCCGACAAGAAGAAGCGTAAATTGAATGGCAATAAAGGAGTAATATAATTACGTAACTTCTTTATAGATGTCTTTTATGGCTCTAGTGGCGTTTGTGGCAGCAATAGTTAAAGATATCCTTCTTATACGTGAGACGAATTTTACAATTATTAGTCAATGTTAGAAACTTATGCAAGACGGAGAACATCGTATTAAACAAGAATGAATATCCTTAGAATACAAAAAGTACGACAGTGGGTTCAAAGATACCCTTCCTTTGTAATGTTACGGTTAAGTGTCGTGAAGCGGCCCCGCGAGTCGAATATCCGGCCATCGATCAAGGAAAGATGCATCACCATCATAGAAAGCTTCCTAGAAACGCATAACTGATCTCTCAAACGCTGTCGCCGGACGGGATGTGGATTATTATTGTTCGTAAATAGACGGAAAGATTATTGATCGTGGGGGAAACCGTTCTCTATCTTCGCAACGCGGAACTTCGGCGGCGTTCGTCATCGCGGAAATCTATGGGGGCATATAGAAACGGCTGATTCAGATGTCAATGATCCTCTTTCCCGTTCTCACAGCTCGTCGGCCGCTTATAGTATCCGGTCAGCCCGCGAAAGTTAAGGTTTCCGGCAGATCTGCGCTGGCCGCTTATCCGCGGAAACTCGTTCACGTGTCAGTTAATTGCCACGGATTTGTCATTAACCCACCCCGCGGCAGTGTGCTGCCTATTCCACTGTGTTCGTCTCACTTTCACCTCGACGGAACTCGTATCGATGAAATCCCGACGGAAAAACTTTACGAAACCAGGTGTTTTTGTGATTTGAGAAGTAACAGGTTCAATGAATCGAGTGTTAATTTAGCTTTCAATCGTTCGGTCTTGGGAAATTGTTTTATGGCTATTGGATAATTTCGTGGTTTAATTGTGCTTTTCTTTGCGCGGTGAGCGGTGCACTATCCTGGTTTTTTAAGATACTTCATTCAATTATAGAAAAATTGGGAGATCTAGATTTCTCACAGTTCTTGCGTCTCACGCGTCTAAACCAAATTTGTACAAAATGCAACAATATGTTTGTAAGTACTGGACAAACAAATAATATCAAAACAATATATTACACTGGAAGAAATCGTGTGTTATGGGGTTCGCACGAAGTCGTTTCTAATTCAGAATCATCTACTTGGTATGTAGACTAGGTTCTTATGGTTTCGTTGTAGTAATATGTAATAGCTCCATTGAACAATTGTCTACGAGCAGACGAATGGCAAGTACGTGATCTAGCGAGTTTATTAGTGTATTCAAAATATAAGGTTGGACAAAAGGATCGTTTCGAACAGGTTCGGAACGCTGCATACGAATCGCTGTTTGAGCAAATATTCGAAATTCGCGTACTGGAATTTTGTACGAACTGAAAATCCGTCGGGATGCAGTGCACATTTGCAACATCGAGATGCAAAGTACGAGACTACAAGACAACGTAAAAATGTTCTTCCAACCTTCAGACGTTGACTGAACACTTTGACCTAGAATTATAGAGCTCCATCTAAATTCTAATCTTTCTTTGCAGCTAATTTTAATCAAATTGCACGTTTCAAAAATATAGAAAATTTATCCGGAAAAATTTTTCTCAACCCGAACTCGAAACGATTACTGAAACAGTTGATTGAATGAACGATACAGGTTACACAGACATTCTAGAGAACTTTTTGCAAAAATCAATGAGATTCAGTAACGTAGAGTCTCGATCATCATCACCGTTGATCTAATTTCTGATTCCTCACGTTGGGAAACGCGTTCGACCCTGTTCCCGATGATAAACCGTTTAATATTACGAGGCACGATTTATATCGCTAGACGTGCCACTTTCTCTGTGCGGTTATGATACTTTTTTCCCTGGCCGTTCAGCGTAAAGAGCGAAAATTGCGTAAGTTGATAAGTGGCTGCGGTTCCGGTGCGCCAATCAACGCGATCCGGTTGATCCGCGGGATTGAGGATAGATCCTCGCCGGGATTCTTATTGCCTCTTCTCTCCAGCGATCGAGGTGTCCGAGGGGGCCGAATTAGATCTTCTAGATCGTGATTTACCTTCGCCTCTTGGTATCGTGCAACGATCTTAGACCCAGCCGAGGCAAGGACAGGTTGCTCAACGTGCCTCGAGAGTTCATGCTAGCAATAATCGCGAAACTGGTACAGGCCGCTCGTCACAATCGCCAATTAACTAGTTCGATCCGAAAATGAAGGGAACTCGAACGCGCTAGATCTTCTCCCTATTAAATACGATACGAACAATTCTTGACTCGGAAAATTCAATAATTTTTACAATTTTGTCTTAAAAATGTTCCGATTCGTGCGAGGACTTTAAGCAGGATCCACAAATAGACGGAGCGATTAAATCGTCCATTTTAGGGAACAATCGGTGGCTTCCAGCAATTACCCGCCACCTTCCAATTAGACGTGGATTAGTCGGCCGTCCACCAATTATGAGCATTTCATAAAGCCTGTTTATACGAGACACTCGACACCGGTGCCGCCTTAACGAACCCTGAAATTGAACTAGTTCAGGTACGAAACTCATAACGATTCGTCACCCGGATTGTTAGCGGACAACTGTGTGCTCGGCAAAGGTGTGCAAATTGTTTCGCTCGATCCGAATAAAGAGAAATAGGATCTGTCGTGCGGTCGATGTTTTATTCAGCTCTGTCCTACAGAATGCACCTGCTGCTTTGAGTCGCGAATTAACACGTTCTCGCTGACACTGGCTCTCGGAACGGTCTATAATTCGACTATTTACTGTTCTGGTTACCAGTTGCGGGGGAAAAAGCGAAAAATCTGTGTAAACGCTCGATCTAAATTAAGATTCGTCTCCCACCCTTCATTCCCCTTCTACGTCCTGTCGCGATGTCACGTGATCGATCCGTTAGAGAGAGGGGTAACTTTTTCGCCACGATTAAAAACAGTTCTCTGTGAGTTCAGACGCTGCATCAACACTTGATCGGCCGATTCCCGTGATTAATTCAATCGAATAGGTTTTACTCAGCCGGATCGTTAACCGATAATGCGGCCATTTGTTTCCCCGGTTCTTAGCCACTTCTTTTAGTCGAATCGTGCCTCGATTTGATAGGTGTTGCTCGCATTCCCACGGCTCGCGGCGACCCTGTCGAGGTTGCTGCGAATATCGTCCCGATAGACGCAATTAAGAATCGCGAGGGAAAGCCGAGCGAGACGAAGGTTGCGCCAAGGTCTATGGTTTGCATTTTTGCATGCACTGTCCCGACGACCTCTCGTATTCTGGATTGTAATAAGAATTTATTATCGGGTTTCTACGCGATAGCGATTGGCCTGTAATTTCGAGACCGTACCTCTCGCTTGTTCTGCAGATTTTAATCGGCGACCGACCAGGAAGAATATCGTGCGTATCCTGTATTCCTCGTAGTATCTTGTTTCTCTTTCTTTTGGAAACAGGATAGTTCCGGGCAGATTTTTGCCGCTATTTCGTCGAGACTGAAACCTGCTTTTCTTGGTCATTGTTGTGCTCTTCCGTTCCGGCCTGGCTTGATTTTTGTAGCCATCTACAATCACTCGATTTGTTCTGCGCGACTCGAGGCCGAAGCGCTTCCAGTTTACCAGAATCGTGGATTTATTAACCGCATAATTGCGGGCATCGAGTTATCTTACTGAAGGCGCTTCATTTGAAAAGATGTCGTGATTTATTTCGCTCGTTACCTTGCCGGATGCTGAGCTTAAGGACAATCATTTGATAAAGTGTAGTAAGTACACACAAACTAATAGAAATAATTAAGCGAATGAAAATCGAAATGATCATAAAATATTTCGAACGTAGATGTTTTCTAAAAACTGTTTCCATGAGATTTATTTCCGACGCAACGGCGAACGAGAACGCAAAACTTTGCTCGAGGATGTGCTGATCGGATTAGCAGACACACATTTATCGTTGAAATTATTACGCCGCAACGATCGCCTGATTTCCTCGGCTTGGTTCAGCGACGAACGGAAATTCGATCACTGCTTGATCGACCTTAATTCGTCGCGTTCAGCGCCCAGCCGTATTTTAGTTTATAATAATTGGGTTGCGGAAGCTTCTGCAAAGTTACACCTTCTCGGAAACCACTGAGAGATCGAGCTAATAACTGGGGATAAGTGTTAAACCAGGAATGTAGTGACAGCATTTTTACTTTGCTCGAATATCGTCAGACAAAAATCAGTATATATGTTTCTGAAATATTCTTAGTATTATAATAAAGTGGGCAACGATATCCTATATGTCCGCAATATTTTGTGCGAATTCAAGAAGATCCAAGTATAATTCGCGATCGTCAGAAGTATTGGAGACGGCCTTGACAACGAGAGGGAAAGAAATCTGTTGTCGTTTGTCCGCAACAATAAATCGGTGGAAAAAATTCGACCGAAGGATGACGATCTTCGCTGGATGAAAAAATTGGGCCGTTAACCTTGTCTGACCAGTACACGCCGGCTTTTACAGTCGTAAAAACGCGAAAACCGGTATCGACCGCGTACGCCATATGCGTTCTGTCACCTCCGCACAATATGCACCGACCGGACGTTCGTAATAAAATAATACCGTCGTTCGGTGAACTAGTATTTCGATAAGTAATTTCGAGAATGATATATTCAGAGCTATAAATTTTGTATATTTCCATGTGACGACTACGAATTGTTAAGTAATTCTTTGTAGCAGAAAGCTCCACTGACCTACCGCTAAACATTTCGAACATATTTTTCAACGCCACGTAATTTAAATACAAAAATTCGAATGCTCGAAAGTTTTCAACATCCAGACAACTTTTTCTCCCTGGAATTCCGCGATAATGAACCGACTCCGAGGATTCCCAACAGGACATGTGCTACGATTAACATAATTCTGAATTTCAAAATAGTTCTCAGAACTAACGAAACATCACTGACCTACCAGTAGAATTCAGAGAAAATTGTTGAGTACATCAGGGAATTTGAACGCAGAAGCTTACACATTTGAAAGTTTAGAATATCCTTTTGTAAGTGCTTATTTCCGGTGAAATCAAAGACTATGATTAGGCTGCGACGTTTATGCAAATGCATGTGATTTGCATTCTTGAAGACGGAGTTAGATGAACTGGAAAATATCACTTAAGCAAAATGTTGTTCTGGGTAATAATTTCGGTACTTACAACGAAGATAAAATTACTAGACGGTAAATTCTTGCATAAACCTTTTAGTTTTTATAATTGTTAACATTGAATTGTGTATACTGTACACTTTTCGACGCACGATGTACTTGCAAGTAATGAATGCACGAAAATTCGCCGGTATTTACACAGTGCATTCTGTGCTCAATTTTCAATCATGATCGCGAATGATCGGTCATGGTCCAAGCCATCAGTCATTCGAAGGGGAAGCAAAGATCGACTAGCGTTCCCGCACGTAACATCACCGTTAAAGGAGAGTCTCTCGAGAGAATATCGAGGAAAATAATAAGAAGAAGAAGAGGGAATAATTCTCCAGCGGTCTCGGGATGAACGAGACGAGCATATTATGCAAGCGAGTTGCCTTGCAGAGAGCAAGCCGGTCAATGCCAAGGTGTTCCACTGCGCTCGCTGCTACTCGTCTCTGTCAGTCGGACGCCGGCTCTGCCTCATCACTGATAACTCCGCAAGGGATCTGCCTCGATACATCGATCGTTGCATAATGAAACCGATGTGGTTCAACACCTTGAAAGGCGAACACGCTCGAATCTCTCGTTAAAAACCCGCCGCGATGAGTTCAGTAAAATATGAACCTTTCAACCACGAAATACAGATAAATGTTTCCAGAAAAAGAGCCTGATACTAAATTGGAAACTGTCTCTCGAAAGTAAATCTTTGTCCTCAATTGTATCCTTCGCGAATTAATTCACGGAATACATTGTAAGACAAGTGGCTTCACAGTGACATCAAAATACAAGTATATACAGTGGGCCCCATTTAGTAAACCAATTCTAATTAATTATAAAAAATCAGGTCGTTTGGCACAATTATAAAAATGTTATTCCATTTTAAAAGGTGTACGAACACTGTACACCCACTGTATATATCGAATAATAATTATCAATTATTCAAACATAAAATATAAAACATGTAAGAATGCATTCAGCTCTCAAACGGGTTTAGACATCGTTCACGAGGTCTCAAAAAATATTTTGACTAATGACAAATTCATTTAAAACAGTGCAGTATGCAAGAATGAAACCTCTTATCAGCATCTAAAAGTACGATAAAAACGCGCAAGGCTGTTTCCGCGCGAAGGACGCAAACTGTCTTGGAACACAAGATCGCAGCGACTGAGGACACATAGAAGACGTCAAGCTCTGCTGATCTAAATTTCAAATTCCGATCGGAATCTCGAATTCCGATTAAAATGACTGCGATAAAGAAATCCGTCACGCTCGGATACTTAACACTAATCAGATTTGGCTCAGTGGAACGAGTTTCTCCCGTACCCAACGAAACGAACTGCATCGTGTTCGCGCGGATGATCGGTATCGGTGACATTTTCCATCGTGCATATTCTTCGCGAAGTGAAACTACCGATTTTCTTTTTCTCTCTCAACGTGATACTTTTTCACGATGGAAAGGGGGTTAAAACAAACAAAGGTACCACGCGATGAAAACGGATAACGGATTAACCGGACGGTTTAAAAAGCGTCGCGAGATAAGCCAGAGCACCGAGTGCTCGTTTTAGCTTTCACTGTGTGTTCCCATTACGTAAACCGGAGTTACAAATTGCATGAGGGGAGGGAGATGGAAATTTGAAAATAGACCGAATTTCACGCGATAACGCCTCTTTCACTTGGTTGTGTTTTCGAGGTCAGCAATGCCATGGGAAGCGTGGCGTTCCCAATAGAAGTGGTCGACAAGATGGTTCAAGAATAATTAGCATACACTCATAAAAGAGGTTTAAATTGTATTGAGACTTGATAGGAATTTATTTAATTCAGTTACATTTAAATCGATATTGAATTAAACAATTTTGTGCTGCAATAATTACGATGTACTGTCCACATTTAACTCGGGAACTTTTGAGTCAAGAAGTCGCTTACAACCAAGTAATCAAAGACAAATATACTTTATACTCCATAAAATATACTTTACACCAACACGGATACTATAGTACAATGAAGATGAAAGAATTACGCGTGCGTGTACGCCAAGAAACAATATCGCATTAAGGTTGGTTTAAACCTAGCATAGGCATCTGCCGGGGTGTAAAGGGGCGTAGAATTCGTGGAATATTCTAGACATAGTTCCTCGTTCTTGTACCCTAGTTGGTTTCGCCCCACTCTTGGAGAGGCAGAGTCTCATTTTCCTACGTAGAAAAAACGTGAAAATTCGCAATAGCGAAATCAGCCAAAATCTAAATGCATCAGCGACGGGTCATTTTGACCGCTTGGAAGCAGTGCGTCAACAAACGCTTGCGTTTTGGTCTGGTGCAACAGAAGTCAGAAATATCGAAGCGAAAATACAAACGCAAACGTGTGCGCCGAACACATATCGTAAATCAATCGACTCACTTGTTTCAGTTTGGGCGAGAGTGAAAAACAGGAAAAGACGTACCAAAACGCATCATAGGAACGCAAACTTGTGTATCCAGAGGCACAGAAGAGAGCTACGATGAATGGAGTATAAACGCTACGTCCAGACGCGCAAAGGAGATAAACAATAGACGGCAGTCGTAGAGGTGCTGTCATAACAGGAAGCATAGCTGAACGAGTGACGCACCGAAAGTTGCTCGCAGGCATTAGCACGGCGTTAAGGAATTAATGCTGCCCAGCGAGCACAACGCGAAACAAAAAGGAAAGTAGCTGAAAGCGTGAACTCAATTGGATAACGGGTGGATACAAGAGTCTTACGTGAAGCACGCCGACGCGCGTGTGGTGCAACGTGTTACTCGACTCGTGCCTGAGACCACTGGCAGACTATTTTAGCTCTTGAAAGAAACAGGTCGAACCCCATTCGATCGAAACCGCCGATTCCAGCAGATTCAAACACCTTCGCGGTAGCCGCGAAGAAGTTCTGCTTTTCGGGAAAGTAAACTCACGAACAATAAAACCGTTCCATGTTCTGTTCCTTCAAAGACAAAATTACTAACAAATTTTTCAACTGCTAAGAAATTTATCTATCAATATATTCAATCAATAAAAATTTCCAAATTAACTAGAAAAGAATTTCTACATCAATTACGAGATTAAATTTAAATTAATTTTATTTTCTCATAATCTTTTCACGGTGTTAATTCTTAACCATTCGTTTCCGTCATAAATGCATAAAGTCCGCAATCCATCGATCATCTACAATGTAGATTCTGCACTCAAGGCTGTGGAATTCCACGCTCTCAGAATTAAGATAAAAATAAACAGCAGTTGTTAATACAACGACCTAACTAACTTCTCTGCTTGTTCATTCGCGATTGCAGCGCATTTATATCACCGCGAGGCAAATGGTTTACGCGTCGTGTAACGACCAATCTAGACCGTCTCTTATCGTCCATTTTGCGTGCTGTGTTAATTCACGGCTCATTCGGCGGGTCGTTCATTTGTCACTATGCTATACGACAAGTTTAGGAGCGAAAGATAAGAGCGGTTGCTTTCAACGCTTCTTTACTTACGATTCATTCCTCGTTACGTTTCGCAACAGCTGTGTGTGTAAGATATTTGAATATCTTCATTGAAAGCCTGATAAGAATCGCAGTGCGGAATACATACAAGCGTAATTTGAATTTATGTGACTGAAGCTAACCGACGGGAAAAATTAACCCACTTTAGACTGTTTGCACTGTGCAGAATTCGCATGCGATTGAGATCGAATCACAGTCAATTCATCTTTGTTAATTTTTTTAGTAAGTTAGAGAGACGTCTATTTATCTGCTATGTGCATTTGTTATTTTATTATTTCATTCATTATTTCAAGAATTCAGAGCCAAGATTTTTTGGTGGAGAATAATGAAGAAGAATTGACCTGCTGGTCAGCAGGAAGTAAGCCGCAGTTCTTCTTCCGATTCGCGTGCGGGTTTCGCGAACTTGGTGTTCCTGGGCCGGCCACCGTGTTACAATTACACGCTCGTTGCATAGTGGCACGCAAACTTTTTCTCGGGCAGCATTGAACGAAATCGCACCCGATCTACGATCTACGCCGTGGCACGACCAGAAAATCTCGCTTCTGGAAACGACATTACAACGTAACGGTAGCGTAACGACACCTGTTACACCCCACGGATCGTTCTTTTTCTTACGTCACGAAAAACTGATCGCCTGTCTTGCGGAACGAGCAGAACCCAATCGTGCCCGTTGGTGTCCCTGTGCAAATGGCCAGTTCGAAATGAATGATATAATCGTAACGTATGATTTCCGGAAAAATAGGGAACCGCGAATATTCTAAATCTCATCAAAATTTGCATCTTCAACGTCAACCCGAAGGCCTCACTAAAATTGTCTACCATTGTACCTTACTGTTCTTATCACATTCTCAACGAGCGTAACCAATCTAATCAATCGAAATAAAGAAAGTCCACGCACCCACCTCATTAAAATTCCATATCGAGCAAAAAGCCCGTGTGAAAGAGCCGAGTGTCACGAAAGTGAAAGCTCTCACCATCGTTCCACTATCATTTTTCACGAGACTCGCGAACGAAGGCTCGTCGATGTATCCGAAATAATAATTAACGAACCGAAATCGGCGCGAATGGTCGATCTCGAAGAACTCGATAATATTACTCAACTTTTGAACTATAAGAAAGAAAATGAAATTTTTCACAAAAGCTGGGGTCAGTATTTATTGAATTCTATAATATTCTCTATTGACGTCTCGGCGCGGTAAACGCAGTTATAAAATGAGGTAAAGAAAAACACGGCTGTTGAACTAATAATGAGCGTTTGCTGTACTGTCTCGTCCTTTTAAAAAAGAAAGTATTAGGGGTTTCGGGTCGAAAACGGATTAGTGCGCAAGTTGTCAATTTTGTTTAAAAAAATCGCACTTTCAAGAAATGCTTCCCAAAATCCTCGGGACCGTGGTCCCAGCGATTCCTTCTTGTCGCTGTCGAACGGAAGAAAAGAAAGGCTCCGGGGGATCGGTTTCGTCGGTCGGAATACGTATAGCAGTTAGGTCGACTTCCTCCTTTCGAGCCGAGGGGGAACTGGCGGTGCACTGGTCGGCCACCGGTTGGAAATGGCTCCACCTTTCGGAACGGGCGTCCTTGAGGGGCCCGGTGCACTGGGAAAGGTGATGAAAACCGGCCAGTCACGTGTACCATGCCGGCGCGAGCGGCTGTTCGCCAGCTTCGGCCTGCTATGACACGTTCTGCCGGTTTTCTAACGAACAGAGCCGGGTCGGAGAGCTTCGAGTGTCTGCGAACTGGGACGATCCTCTCAGACCATCCGTCTGGTCTCAGGAGGCACGCGACCGGCATCCTCAACGCCTCCCCGCCAAACCGGAAGCCACCGATGCGATTCAAATCGCCTGGACGTGTCTAGATCGTGCCTACAACGCTGCACCGCTGTTCGATCGACGATCTACAACGAGAGATCCGGACCGGATATATCTCAGAGAAAGTGGCGAACACGTGGGCAAGCTCGTGGTTTCGATTAAACGCTATCAGCCGGAGGAATGATCCGAGCAGACGTTGTAGCGATTAGACCGTCGATGTTCCTATCTCTAGCTGAAGGAATTTCTCAATTCCAGCACGTCGTTTCGCGTTGATTAGATTCGTGGAAACGAGAACGCGTCAAAAAGAAGACAGACGTGCGCCGAGTGATCTATATAACTTGCTGTAACTTGGTTCCTTTAGTTAAAGCTGATTTTTCATTTGGAGAGGGAAGAACGTTCTCGTGGAAGAAATTACTGTTATTCGAAGCACGGTGGAGAACAGTGGAGAACAATTGTTGTCGAGACTCGTGGGTGGCTCCGGAAACTGGGAGAAAGGTACTCTTTCAAAGCCGAGTGCTCTGTTATCAAGGTGTCTCTGGTAGGGTACGCACGGATTCTTCTGGTGCCCGCTGGTTTTACTAGTCAGAATGGTTTCCATGAACGGGAATCGTTGAAAACGTGATTTTGAGAGAGGCAGTTTGGAACAGTAACCTTTGGGCTGTTGTGTACAGTGCAGTGAGTGGTTCACACTGTGGTCGGATTGAGGTAGTTGGCAGAAGTTGGGTTCGGAGAGTTTGAAGATTGACGTGACTTGATTTGCTGAGAAGAAACGACTGTCAATGGTAAGAATTGACACTCTTTGTTTGATTGGATGATTCTTGTACCGATGGTGAATTTGTAAATCTTGATTTTAAATATTGCCAAATTTTTAGTGGAGCACATTGAAGTGATCGTCAGAATCGATTGAATTACTTGATATTCCTGCTGCATCTCGAAATTGCACCTTCCTAATTGCAATTGAATTACTCTGAATAAATAAATAAATAATAAATGAATAAATTTAATGTATGTCGTTAGAAGTTGAACTTGAACAACTCGAAACGTTTCATGAAAGTTGATTGAATCAACGAATAAATAACAGCAATCAGTGGTATGGATTTAATGCTTCTCTCTCGATCGCGCGATTTCACCTTCAATGATAGATAACAAGTACTAATTCCGAATGCAGTTAAACTTATTAGGATCGAATTGAAGTAATTCATCGTAAGAACTTGATACTTTCTAGGAGAAAGCATTTGATTGAATTTTCACGTAAGGAATAACGATCGGTGGTGAGAATTAATGCTGCGTGTTCGATCACGCGATTCCACCTTCTTAATGTAGTAACTTACATTTATCATGATCAAATGGGAATCAATTGTCGACGTCCAAGATTAGAGAGCTCGAATTGGATTGATTCATCGAGTTCACATATTGAATGTAATTAAATTTAGAACTTGGAGGACTAGAAACTTTTCATGAAAGTTGAACAAATTACTGCTAGTTGAACAATCAGTGATAAGTAGACCGTGGATCTTGATGCAAACTGGAATAGATTACAAATTAATTTTCTTCTTTAATAAGTTCAATGGTTGGCACATCTAGAACTCGAAGAAACAATGAATGGTAAGAATTAGGTATCAGTTAGTTCCGTACACGAACCAACAAGCTATTGTTGAATATGAAAGACCGTGTTGTTGGTTGCATCCGCAAGACAATCGACTGCAGGCGACTGCATAAACGCGAGCTTCGGGTTTGTTTCTCGGTTGCAAGTCATTACTTCGCGACTCCGCTGGTACTCCAGTGACCCGTGAATGTTTGTCGACCGTTCACCGACTGTTCACGAGGGAAAGGCGTGGCCCCCTCCGGACCCACATTCCCGTATTATTGCGATCCGAGTCAATGGAATTGGCGAATTCGCGAAATTCGTGGACTAAATCGACGCCGTTCGAAAACCATTTCAAGAACCGTTTCTCAACGACTCTCCGTTCTAACGCTCTTTTACTTGTTCTTTTACTGCGTCATTATTCATTGCATGTACAGGACAAGTTAATAGAAATACTGTCCTAGTAACCGTCTTTTACCCGTTATTGCAAAAAGAGCGGAGCTTCATGCAAAATAACTTTTTACGTCTATCACACTGCAAACTGGAATTCAATCATCAATATGTATTTTCTTTACTGATAGGTCTGAGCGGTTGCGAATGATGCAACGAGATTTTTATGTTCCTCCCATGATCTGTCATGCACCGCAGTTGTTTATTTTCACCATAAATTTTCTATCTCGATTGGCTTTAGAGGAGGAAAATTGTGTACACGCACTTCTAAATACCTCCGATGCTTTTATAATTTTGTAACTAATCTATTCCTTTTTGACATAACTGCACAATCAAAATGCACACTTTCTATTACACTTAAAATCAAATCACAATTAGATTAAGTTAAATTAAACCTCAAAAAGGCAATCCAGCCTAGATTTTGGGAAGCATTAGACAAAACACACACTTTGCAGTAAATCTACGTAAGATTCGAGACAGAGATGTCTTTCATTAGAGAAAGCAAAGTGGTTACTCGAAGCGGAAACATCTCTGCCTATCAGCATCTCTCTGCTGCCATCTAATCTTGAAGGATGAATAGCATAATTGACCGACATTATCAAAATTACCTGCGTGACGCGCTGACCGTGAACGCAATTCCGATGATTGTGCTCACGAACCGTTCCCAGTACACATTAACAAGCACACCCTCGTAGAATCATCGTCTCGCATTATTCCAAGAAAACGACACACTCGAAACCACAGCAATTAGTTCACCGATCAAACCCGCTAACTTCCCCGAACTCTGTTCCAGATGACGCGCAAAGGGGTTCCAGTGCTTTTGGTAGCGGGCTTGCTAGCAAGCTGTCTGCCGATGATGGTGTCATCGACACAGCCCAGAGAAAGACGACACGTGGAGGGTTCTAGTCATCGTCCGGACAGAGTGTACGGCACCATAAACCGCGGTTTCAAGTCGTCGACTAGAAGAGACAACGAGATAACCACGGAACCCGGAAAGAAAGTGTCGCACCATCTGATCGGAGGACACCTGCGAGTGGACTCCAAGCACGAGAAAGACGACCAGGGTCTGTGGGACGATGGAATTCTGTTGTCCTCGGCGGGGAACGGCAAAGAGGCGAAGCCTAGCCGCAAGGACGACGATGACGACAAGAAAACACTCTCGCAGCAAGTCAAAGAGGGAAAGTATGGTCTGATACAGAACGAGATCTACGGGAATCGGCCGAAGAGGCCGGGGATCATCAGCTATCTCGGGAATCCAGAGGTTCCCAAGGACAACATAGAAAATCTAGGAGGTCTGGATGAGGACGAAATCTGGTTAGCTGAGAACCACGTGCTGGTGTTGAGGGGCGGGAAATTTCCTGGGCATGAGACTACGCCCAGCAACGGGGAGGGGGAGACATGGCCACCAATTGACAACTATAAGGCGCCGAGGAGGCAGGTCAAGATTCCACCAAAGCCGAAGGTACCGCCACCGTTTCCGGTTCAGCTCGCAGACGGCGGACCCATTCAGATCATCGGGCCCAATGGGACTAAAGAAATCGGGAACGGGACAGACTTCAGAAAGGACCCGCTATTCACCAAGGGATTCCTCTCGGAGGATGGTCCGCTGTTTGCCATCATCTCCAATGGGACTATCGTGATGCCCAATGCGAATGACACTTCGGGAGAAAACAATAAAGGGATGAAGCCTGAAACTTTGCCAGGTCTGCCACCGTTTTATCATGCGATTCCACCTGGCGCTGTCTTTGTGCCTCCTCCTAGCAACCAATCTGATTACGATGAAGAGGATCAGTCGATTTATTATCCTCCGCCATATAGCTTCCAGTATCAGCAGGATAACACCACTGCTGTGCCTCCAGGACCTTTGGTACCTGGCATTATACTTCCACCACCGCCAGATTTCTTCTCTGCTCTCGACGACAAGAAGACTACCACGAAGAAATACACCAGGCGCCCTGGTACCACTCCTTTGCCAAGGCAGAGACCCACGTATCTGCCTCCTAGAAAGCTCAGCACGAAGTACAAGAGTACTACTAGTGTGCCTGTTGTGAAGACGAGGACGTCTGTGACGGTATCTACTAGTGCAAAGACTTACAGAACTACTATCAAGAACGCAACTACTTCGGTACCTAGTAGAATTCCTACTGTGCCTATCGTGGAGGTCACGACGCCCACGCCGGATAAGCCTACAACACTGGATAATCCTGAGTTCTATAGCATCGGACCTATACTGGGGAACCAGGTGAGCCAAGAGCCTGTTCCCAGGAAAGAAGCCTGGTCTGGCATAGTGACAAGCAAGACGCTTCCCCTGTTATCTTATTACACCTCGACGCAGTCCACTTTAGAGAAGCCCATTGAAGTGACACCGGCCTCTATAAAGACCATTGTTACTACCAGCAATCCTGAAAGGTCCTCCAATCAGGCGTCTTACTATTTCTATGAGGAATCGAATGAACCTACTGCTACCACTCCAGATCCAGCGGTGTACTTCAAGACTACTACAGAAACTCCTTTCTATGAAGACGTGGTGACTCAACCTCGTCCTGTGGAGAAGAAGAAACAGTTCTACAGCGTGGAGACTATCCCTTCGCAGGAGACTTCAAAGGACTACAGTGTTAAGTATATTGATTCCGTGGTGAAGAACTCGGAGCCCATTCGTTACAGCGATCCTGTGACAAGGACATCGTCTACCAGGTCCCAGAGTCAACGTATGCTACCTGACCGAGCGTTGTATTATCAGGGAATATCCTCTAGACCTGTGCAGTCATATTACCCGACACCAAGGTCGCAGACGTATTATAGACAAGACAAGCCTAAGCCAATCTATCAGTACAGCTTCGAGGCAGCTGACTACTCGAAACGTGGCAATCAGAGACAGTTTGAACAGCAACAGCAGACTGTGCCTTACAATGATTATAGAAACGTGAAGATCTTCAATGGACCTAGATACGATTACCCACAGAGTGAGCCTACTAAACAACTGAGACCACAGAGTGTCCCATTCAAGAATCAGTCGCCGATCTATCCTTCAACCACAGCTAACTCTGTGATCAACACCACACCTAATCCTCATTTAGCTTACTACACTCAACAAGATGAGAAATTACTAGACGATGTCACTAAAGAGTACTTCACTATCTTCGGAAAGAAGATCCCGCACAAAGGTATACCCAGCACAACACCAATCTACTCGAAGACAACAGAAAGACCTTATAACAGCTACATCGAAAACAACTATAACACTCCTGAGCCACCAGTGTTCAAGACACCAAACGTAAAAGTGCACTATGGGGACCAATCTCAGAGACCTTACTCTCTCAAGGACGACATCCTGGTCAACTATAGACAGCCTCTGCCTCCCATCAATCCGGATAGCGAATTCATCGCTGTGGTGGATCCGCAGCAGTCTAATTACAGGGTACCTAGCAGAGAGAGTCCCGCATTGGCTCCCATCAGAGCCTATCCTCCGCAGCAGTTGGTGAACCAAGGTAATGGCCCATCGACCAACTATGTCCCCGTAGTGGAGTCTGCGGAGGAGATCGACGAGTCCTATCATCAGCTGCCTATTTCTCTGGAGGACGACATTAAAGTGAACTACAGGGACCCTAGGCCAACCATAAATCCCGACGCAGAGTTCATCAACCCCATTTCCGTGCCTGACAACCAACCTGACAAGCCGAAAGCGTACTTCGCGTACAGACTGCCAGGTGATAGCGGTCACTTTTACTTCCTGACGCCGCAGGCCGTCACGCAGAGGCCGGAAAGGAACGCGGGACACCTCTACTCGAAGTCGAGGGACGCGAGGCTGCTGAGACGTCGACGGCGACCCGACAACGTCTGATCATTCTTTGCCATAGGCATGGGCACCGGTCGCCCCCTGGGGCAACGGGAGCGGTTAAGCCACGCCTACCCGAGGCGTTCTAGAACGACCGAGTGAACGAGCAAAACGGATCTTCCCGTTTTAAAAGTGCTCCCTTCTCAAAGTCACTTGCCCCTGAGGGCAATCCGGAGCACTCCCGAGTGCCCATGTCGCCCGAGAGAGTCCAATACGAGCTTGAACTGTTTTAGTTGTGTATCGCAGCGATTCGTGTGACGTTGCAAATGGCTGGCGAATACAGTGTTCTAATATTAAGTTCTCGTCGTTCCCCCTCCCCCTAATGGAGTACAGTGTTTTGTCCCCGTAAGATCGCGAATTTGCTTGATGTAGCGTTTCTGTTGTGAAACTGTATGAACGTGTTAAGCAATGAGAACGAGGAATTGTTGTATCTTTATGTCGATGAGCAAGTGAGTGCTGTGCGTGTCTATCTTGCCGTAGAGCAAAGATGAAATATTGAACTGTTTTCGAGTCGCGAGACGTTACGGAGGGAATGCTGTACTTCGAGCGCCCAGCGTGGAGATTGTAGAACTTCTTCGAGATTCTTTTTTTATACCAGATTGCTTACTGATATTTTTGCAACCTGTCCGGATACTCTGTTTGAGAGCAGAGTTTGTATTGGGCTTGACGAACGAAGAACACCGTGGACACGTGTCCACGGCCGTACCGTTAGGATATTTATTACACGTGTAAATATATATGTAACGACTAGGGTAGATGATTATCAACGCCTTACTTACGGTATAAATGCTTAATTTATGTTACCCTGACCCCCCTTCTCTCTCTCTCTCTCTCACTCTCTCACCCGCTCCCATTTTCATTGTATATCGATGGAGACGCGAGATACTCGATTCGCGTGCGACGATTAGGTGTGTTTGTGCGCGATTATGAGCGATACTCCGTCACGTACTCGCGCATTGTCTGTGATTAATGATCGAGGTGAACATGTACGTGTATATAGTAAATGATTAACGATAAGCTGAGATCGTGGTTGCGTTTTTCGTACGCCCCTTGCTGGGCGCGGAGCATGATCGAATAAAAACCGTTCTTAACGCTTTACCTGCCGGATATTGTCTAATAGTCTTCTAACAATCGACAGCTAATCTTGTACATTTTAATGATGTCTTGCTAACTATTATAAGATCATTTACTGAGAAGTTGCGTCGAGCAACACGGTCTGATAAAAATTTGATTTAGGTCTATTATCGAGAGGAACTATTATCTCTCTCTTTGACAAAAGCTTTTGCTTGAGTTTATTATTCAAAAGGACTATTACTGTTCTGTTTGAAGTAGTATGGTAATCGAGAAATGTATTAATAAGCTTTCGGCTGTTCAATATTAATAAAAATGATTGAATAAAAAAGCTTTGCGCTTTATGAAATCACACATTTGATATCCACCAATCCAATAATACAATTTTGAAATTGAATTGAATAGGGATTATTAACCTAATAATTTAATTCTTATAGTTTCTTATAGAATGAAGCTAAAGGAAGATTTTTATTCTTCCTTTTCATGTACTATGTACTATAGTGATTGAAAATCTGATAAATAGACTTCTAGTAGGTAAAGTGTTAACTGTGGAACTTTCGTCGGAAAACTGACCCTTTCGTTGCGCAGAACTTGAACGACGAACAGCGTGGGTGGATTAAAATTGAAATAAATTGGTCGGTCAAGGTCGGCGAGGGAGTATCATCGTCATGCTATTTGACCATGCTGATAAAAAGCAATTAAATAAGTCCTGAAGGGTCGCATGATGCGACAGAAACATCTTTGATCAGTTTCTGTATCTCAGAATTAAATTTTCGAAACTCTGATGTGCAAATTCATAATCTGATAAATTTATATTGCTCTGTTAGCGACGAGTTATAATAATTGTTTTAAGATTATCAAAAATGACCGCGAAATGGTCGCGAAAGGGTCAAAATTGTATTCCCACAGATATTACATCGAACTTCAAGTATTTTAGTGTAAATATACTGAAAAGTAGGAAATTGTACGGCTGCATTGAACGTACGAGATTGTTATTTAATAAACGGTATTGTTACTATACGATTAAACCAGTTCCCTGAAAACTGCGTTCGTTTACGTACTAATGTGACTTCCAATGTAATGGCAAACAATCCTCGAATGGTCAATTATTTAAACTTAAAAATAAACTGTACTGTCAAAATATTCTTTCAAAAATATTTACCATGATATAATGCATATACAATGTTGATTAAAATTAGCAACAGCGAGACCTTTAATTCGCGATAAAATTCACTGAAAATCGGCGAGAGAATTAATTAACTGATAATTAAACTGTTTCGACAGCATCGAGTGCAACGCCGTTGGCAATCAATTATTTTTCTGAATCGAAGGACACCTTCTTTTCCTGGAGACACGAGTTGTGTCGATCGCTCGGCAGAAAGTCAAGGTAAGGTTCTCGAGATTTCGTAAAAAAATTAGGGAAGCGTTAGTGCAACAACCTGTCGCAATTGAAACCTTGTTGTCGCGACTTCCGCCTGATAATTTACGAAATGACGAACAAACATCGTGCATACTTGTACTACATCCGTGGCAAAAATATTTGATCAAACAATATACAAAAATTACATAAATAAAAACTGGAAATAAATGTTTTGCTTTTTCCCCAAGGTTCCATAATATTAAGATCCTTTTATACGCATTGTTAATTTCTACATCATGTTTGACTAGTGTATGTGCAATACAGTTTCTCATTTTTAGCAGACGCTGAAGAAATTCTGTCGGCAATTACATGTAACACGATTTTGATCGAATATGTTCCGCCGGGAGTAGTACATAAATAAACTGATTTACAGCCGTGGCGACCAGATAAAAGTAAAACGATATGCATGGAATGCAGACTTACCGGTGTCGATCTCTTGCGCCTGCGTCGGATCGGGCAGAGGATCATCGTGTAGCCGCAAGTAAACCTCCACCGCGCATTTCGCTGCCTTGAAGTAAAACGGATGGGCCCGCAACACATCCTCTAGCCTAAGGAGGCCGACATAGGATCGCAGGGTCATTTTTCTCATGCAATACGTGTGGAAGTCGAACTGATCCTCTATGATCTCGGAGAAGTGCTGAAAACCAATAGACGCCATAAGATTCACCCTGGTAACACGCAACCTCTGACCTACCCAATGAAATACCCAATGACTTAACCCTTCACTCTGTAACAGTGACTCAGGCTAACAACGAAAATTTGAAGTAAATTGTAGAGCAAGGGATTAACGCGTTCTATTGTTACTCATCGATCAACTCACCCTATCAACCTCGTGGCACTTTTTCAGAGCCTCCCCATATTTCCCGAGGCGTTTATAAGCCATAGCCGCTTCCGTCTGTATCCACATGCACTGCATTTCGTTCAGATTTTCCATGGCTAGGACACCTTCCCTGGTGAACTTGCCACAAGTCTCCTCCGCCTCTTTGATGAGATTCGCGCGTAACATGTACTTGGCACATTTCGAATTAATATAACGATCTGCGGTGTCTAAGCCCTGCGCTTCGTCTAACCATTTGTAAGCTTCTTGAACATTGCCGGCATGCTGCGGAATCATAAACGTCTGCGTTAATAAATGCCACTTAACATAGATTATTTTTGAATCAATAGCCTTTAACACTAGGTTCAGTTTTAGTTTACGATTATTGAGATTGTAATGATGCATCCGTCAAGGATAATTGAACAAAAAATGGTTAAAAATTTCTGTCCGTTAATAAAGACTGACCTTAAAAATGCGACCTTTGGTAACAAAAAGTTCTATAAGTGTAGGAGTATGTTGTATGGCAGCATTGATTTCGTTCAGTGCTTTCTCTGTGAGTCCGAGATGATCGTAATGTTGTGCTAAATAGTAATATGTCCAGAGCAACGCCGAGGCTGGCTCTCGCGGATTATTTTTTTCCTCATCGCTGAAATGCTCGTGAGCCTTCAACGCTTCCTTGTATTCCAGTACCAAGGACTGTATAATATCGACTTTCTGCTGATCGGTGTACAAGGAACGTAGATTTACAAATAGAGGCGGCACGCCTTTATGAAGACCTACGGTATGAATACGATAGAAGTAAATCGTCATGGACATTGCATCTTTGTGAACATTGGCCCCGTATATAAGTATCACGAGTATCAATACCTCTGCGTAAGTACAGATCGACTAATATTTTGAATTCATCCCCCGAGGCGTAAGATAATTGTAAACGGCGCGGCGCCAGGGCTCGAGGAAACAATGCTTCGTATATTTCGAGCATGCCCAATGTATCTTCTGGCGTAGTGTGTCTTTCAGCCTCTGCTAGCCTAGTATAATACGTCGTGTTCTCGGGATTTATTTTTAAAAGTTCCTCGTAAATCTCAGCCGCCTCCGCGTATTGTTTCAATTGTAATCTTAATTTACCTGAGAACAAAAATATTGTTTAGTACCATAAGAAGATAGTTTGAACACGGAGTCGCAAGATCAGACTCACCGTATGTTTCCTTCACAGTAACTTTATCACAAATTTGGTCACTGTATTTATCAAGATGTTTCAGTGCTTGTTCGCACTCTCCTGACTCTTGAATGACCATGTTTTGGTATAACAACAATTCACTGTGTTCGTAATCATAACAAATCTGCACATTTGATGAATATCCCTATTATACACTATCATAAATAACATGTATGTACCTTTGACTTATAGTCCTAATTTACTTAAATTTTCGAAAACGACATGCTGTACAGTTGAATTAATCACTTTAAGCGCGCTGAACAGACTGTTTCATGTTGAAATACATACCATCGGGAAATTTCGAAAAGTGTCTAAAATCTTTAAAGCCATTTCGTAGTCCTTTAACAGGTGATACGAGATGGCAAAACCAATCCATGACGCACGTTGCGTGGGACGTAACATAAGTAACTGATTTCTTGTGTCCTGAAATGAACGTTGTCCGTTGAATTTTAACGAGCATCGCTGGCATGCAACGTGTTACCAGGATCGCTAGATACATGAAAATAAAATAAGAAGAAAAACGCTGTGCTAAGTATTTACTCTATAGCCCTCTAGATCCCTCATTTGAATTTGAAGCAGCGACAAATCCCTGAGGATCTGTATGTTATCCTTGTCCCATTTGAGCGCGTTTCTGTAACACTTAATGGCCTCGTCATATTTCTTGTCCGAGCGCTGCAGCAGCCCATAAACGTGCCAACAAACGTGCGACTGCAAGTCGTTCCTAAGACCGCGTCGTACATGATCGTATGCTTCTTCCTTGCGACCTAAGCAGTTCAGAGTGAGACCTTTCATTGCCAAGGTCTCTCCATGTTCGTTAAATTTGGGGTTCGACAGGATTTGCTTAGCAAACTTTAACCCATTCTTATACTGTTTGTGTTCGTAACACCTCTGCAAGAAACACAATTACGTTTCTGAGGAGCATGAAATAGTTTTCGTGGATTAAGTGCTGTGTGGCCGTGCGAACTGGCACGATCGAGCGTCGGGTCCGACGTGCGTCGTTTCGCAATTGAATTCGCGGCGACCGCGGTTATCGTGGAATTCACGGTTGCCAGTGAGTTTTTCCCAGTTTTTCCCGAAGAGTGCTTCATCATTAGAGCATGATGAATACTCCTATTAGCCGGAGAGTGGGGTCCAAAACAGAGTATTTTGATTGCACGTTACTCACCAGAATTCGCTTAAACAAGGCATTTTCTTTGGGTGGCAAGGGATTGCTGGAGGGCATTTTTGTATAAATACAAAAATAGAGGGCCTTTTCCACCCGGTAAACTTAATTTTCACCACAAAACCTCGTGGCCACAAACGAAGAACTCAATCCTCGATCACGTGATCATCTGCGACAATGCTGTTCCGCCGGAAGTTCTAAATTCACGGTGCCCGCAAACTTTGATATACGTTTTTGACGTTTAGCGAATTTATTCAACACATCAAATAACTTATTCGTGATCGCAACAGTTTATAAACGCAATATATTGCGCTTTCCACGCTGCGTTCGATGATTTTACCTTTTTCGGATATGCACGAAACACGCGTTTACAAGGAGCGATAGCTAACGAAACAAAAGGGCGATTTCTATGGAACGGCGAAGAGGCTGCGCGAAGAAATAACATATGCTGTGATATAACTATTATTTGGAAACACTGATATTGAATTTATATTTATTAAAATTGTCCTTGAAATTCGATTTCTATGAATATTACAATCGATATTCAACGTTTAAATTATAAAGTAGAGAAATAATGAGAATGCTCGCGGTCAGGGTTTTATCCTGACGACAGTTTTGTTACTAAGAAGTATAGGTAAATATCAATAAATATGTACGTTCTGCGTAACCACATGGATCTCCGGTTTACTGCGTTTGTTATGTGTAAATGTGTAATACAAGAGTGTAAATAGTTCGTAGAAATCATTTAGTCTCGCAGTCCCTGGTTCCACATTATAAGAATCTTCATTACTCAAATAATTGAGAATATCTGCTTCAAGTTTACAAGGATAAGATTCTTATATTCGTTGTTACACGTTCGTAAGAGGTTACATGTAAACAATCTGTGATGCGTTTAATAAATCGTTTTATGTGTAAAATTGATTTTAGGTATAGTCTGTAAACGCAGTAATTTATTTATATTCGAATTGTATATAATTTTTGTACCAACATGTCGACAATGTGCAAGAGATTGTGCTCTTCCATTTTACTTGAACATTTTGGATCAATTGTTCAAACTGTAGGCGATGATTTAATGAAATATGGTACGAAACCAATAAATTTAATTCGTCACACAACTCATCTTACTTTAGCGAAGGTAAATATATACAAATCATAACCTATTTTACGGAAAATAACCATAGTCTTGATAGACGTCGATCTCATTGTTATTGCGGTTTACGCTACATATAAACACGGAGAAAACAGCTATCTATTACTAGTAGATTATTTTAGGTGTCAATAAAATTGTAGTTCAATAATAACAGCGTGGTGTAATACTGTAACGCAATACTCTTTTCAGATAAAGGAAGCGTTATGTGTGTTAATTAAACATGATATAGTTATACCTCGACAAAATGAAAGAGGAATGGAGTATTCTTTAAACTATGAAAGGATCATAATGATCCTTAGGTACTCAAGGTAATATCTATGTTTACATTAAAACTGTATCTATATATTGAAATTGTACCTCGCAAAATAGTACTTTTATACATTGGCTATTTTACTTTCAATAGGTATATGTTTTTTGTAAAAACAGAGTGCGAAGATCAGGCAGAAATGATGTTAGAAGAAGTATTAAAAGCTGGCTATATTACTGCTTCTGATGTCATTGTGAAAACGTATAAGAGGATTGAACAATCATCTTGTACGTAAGCTTGACTTTCTAATGAAAATACCAGTATGAATAAATATATCAAGCTTCTTTATTAAATATACTTTTGTAACAATTAACTT
Organism: Lasioglossum villosulum; assembly: GCA_963971365.1. Lineage (NCBI taxonomy): Eukaryota > Metazoa > Arthropoda > Insecta > Hymenoptera > Halictidae > Lasioglossum > Lasioglossum villosulum. The sequence goes on along the minus strand of OZ020497.1, from coordinate 5,086,456 downwards.
TCAGCTGACAAACAACCATCGATACCAGAACTAAAAGAGAAATTTGAACTACTAGTAAAAAACCAGTTTCTCTTACGCAGTTTGTACTCGGAACTACCTGAGGAAGCAGCTGTAGAGAAACCAGATTTCAATTTACCAGATCTTAAGTTGCCTGCGATTAATAAAAAAATTAAGGGAGAGAATGCAAATGCTGGGGACAATCAAATCTATTGGAAAGTGAATTTCGATCGTTTCACCCAGGACCTTAGGTAAAATTAACAAGAATTTCAATAAATACAAGACATGTAAGGAACTTGCAATATAATCTATAGGGATCAAATTATTATATCAGCTATGCGCAACAGACTGGATGAGAATGCAGCACAGTTGATGAGACAACTGCTTTTCCTTATGTACTTGCGGACAGCTTCGTGGGCAGACACATCCAACCCGATACCTCTTACTGAGATTAAAGACGCAGTCAGGAAGATTAATTACCCACTACTTACTCAGCATCTTGACCAATACTTGCATCTCATTGGTAAGGACCGTAAGCGTAAACAGTAGTGGTGATTTTATTTGGAATCGGAACGGGTTTTGGAAAATTTGGGGATTCTTAAATATATTTGGATTTTCGTGAACATTCAGTGATCCTTCTTAGCAACAATGTTCTTTTGGTGCAAATACCGTGCTCAGGCCCCATACAGGATTGTACTTGATAAGTATTTTATTTTAGAGAAAGACACTAGCCAATTTCTGAAACGAGTTGGTGACGCTGGAGGGGGCCAATATAGCGTTAACATGAAGGAAGCGTTCAATCAATTAGCATGGGCCACATTAGAGAATATTGTGATGGAGAGATTTGGTTCAAAGGCGGCTAGAATTTTTAGGTATGCTATACTTAATACCAGGCTGCAGTTGTTTAGAAAAATCTTCCAAGTTTTTATTAATTAGATCGATTACAATATGATAAAGTTAAAATTGCAAATAACATAAGATTAAATAATAGAGACTGATATGTCTAGATATTTTATGGATCTTGTTATAGATAGATTTCATATATCACAGGTTAGTCCGTGACAGGAAATACATAGAGCAAGAACAAATCCAGCAGTTAGCTATGATTCCAGCGAAAGAGGCTAAACATTTAACATACACATTGTTACAAGAGAACTACCTGCAGATGCAAGAAATTAAGAAAACCGGTGTATCGGCCGCACCAATGAAAACGTTTTTCTTGTTCCACATTGATTTGAATCTAGTCGTTCGTATGGTGGTGGAACATTGTTACCACGCACTGTACAATACTATGCATAGACGGGAGTACGAGGTAACCAGTAATAAGCGAATGATAGATAAACAGTTACGGATGCAAACCTTAACAAGCAATCTAAAAGAGCATGGCGCCAGCGAAGATCAACTGGCGGAGGTACTTATTCCGTTTCAATTATACTGTAATTATATTAGGAGGTTGCGTGCAGCTAGGAACAATTAACATAGAATTATGCTATACTTGTTCCATTGCGATTGTATGCTGATTAGTATACACGCAGGAGTAATAAAAGCAGAATTGCAATTGTGAATTTTCATTTTATATACAATTATATTTTATTCAGCAATTAGTAAGGTGATGGTTTGATAAATTGTGGATATTCACGAGATAAGATAAAGATTCATTGTATAATGACATACAGTGGGTGTACAAAGTGTTCGAACACCTTTTAAAATAGAATAACTTTTTTATAATTGTACCAAACACCTGATTTTTTATAATAATTTCGTAAACCAATGCTTCTAATTAATTATAAAAAATCAGGTTGTTTGCTACACTTATAAAAAAGTTATTCTATTTCAAAATGTGTACGAGCACTTTGCACACCCACTCTACAATTTTGGAATTTTTCTAGATTGCCGAACTAATGACACCGTCGGAGAAGCAACAATTAGAGAAGGTTCAAAGTACAATAAAGAAACTGGGCGTTACCGAGTTACAAATCGACGATACGCTCTTTCTACTGACAATGTATTTGCGTTATCACTGATTAAATAGACACTGTAATCGCTGGGAGAGAATTTTTATAAAAAAATGAAGGCATGAGATTTCATTCATTTATATAGTTATTTATTTATGTATAATAATGGTTACGCTTGTAAAATACAAACAACAAAGAATACCTAACTCTCAAATTATTATAATAAATATAATCATATATCTATGTTTATAATAGTGCTGCTCTTCTATGTGATACAGTGCATTTGATGTCGCTATCTATCAGGGAAAATGATCTTGGGAGTGCACGCGCACACCGCCGAAGAAGACGTTCGCGTTTGTCGATGGTATCCGTATTATAATTACTACAATCATATATTTTGATGTATGCGGTATGAACAATGGGTAGGGCGTGTTAGTGGTGGATTAGAAAGAAACAATCGTTAGATTTATGAATCACAGCCAGCTTAAGGTGCCTTATGGATCAGTGAAATAAGTCGAACACGGCGAAAATGCTATCAGGGGAGGGGATTCACCTAGAGAACGTATAATTCCCACAGAATGATTTGTTAATATCATAATGTCCGCGGTGTGCCGCCTGTGCCAATGTACGCAATCTACTACCAAGTACGATTTTCCCTTTGTTCCTATTATATGCTTGTTTTACGCTCGTCTTAGCACTACCGGAAACAGACTCCCATTCGAGTATGCTCGTCGATCGTGGAAATTGAAAAGCGGATAACCGTGGTACAGTGACAGTCTCACCGATCTTAAATATACAACATTTTGATTGTACGCTATCGACACCGATTAATTAACACACGCGCTGGCTGACGGTAGTGATGAGACGACCGCGAGAATGTAATCGCATTCAAACATGCATTTTGACTGATTTTTATACTATCTCTCTCTCTCTCTCTCTCTCTCTCTCTCTCTCTCTCTTGCTTGGAATCGTTCATACACGCACGTACACGCGCGCACACACACACACATACGCTTGATATCTCTTTCTCGATTATCCTTTTGTTCTTCCCTCATGTTCACCGTTTAATGGATAAACTATGTACACGGCACGTACATACAAGTTTCTTCTAGAAATAACGTTGTATACCTAAAACTAAGATTGAATTTCGGTAAAGCGTTACTTTTATTATACTTTTTTTTGTTCATACCATTAACAACAACGTACATGTAAATGAAGTGAATTCTTGGAATATTGAGATTGGATGTTAGTGTTCACCATTCTTTTTTTTTGCTTGTTACGTTAGATATACTATTAATATTAGTTTATGTAGTCGTTTTACAATTTACTATTCGTACAGTTCGCATTCGCGCTGGTTTTGCGTTTCTCAAGAGCCGATATCGAACATGCACAGGCGAGAAGTGCGTCGAGATTATCGCCAAAAACGATTTGTCTCTACGAGAACGAAAGAATTAAAAAAAAATGGGGAAATGAATCGAAGAAAACGAAGGGATTGGAGAAAGAATATAGAGAACGAAAGAAGGAGAGAGGGTAACTCGCGGTAGAATTTCGCGGAGAAGGGAAACGATCGCGATTTTAAAAGGATCGCTGGACCGCGATCCGTGGAATGCAGAACTGAGATTATATTCTAAAGCAAACACCGCGCTGAGCAAATTTCGAGAGAATTGCACGAGGAAGAGACGGGTCGAGTCTATGCATACGATTTCGAATTTTTCCCGTCGAATTGGTGGTCACGGAGATATGGCACAATTGCAAACGATGCGGTTTTCGGTCGAGGAAATCAAAAGTCCAAAAAAGGATCAATTCGATAAGATATGATTTTAGGTAAAGTAAATAATATAGTTTCTTTCATTTCTCTTTTGCTATTTGATGGATTGTTTTAGAAACGTTTTTTTAAACACTTTACCTACTGGAAGGATAAAATAAAATTTCATTTCCTTTTAAATAACAATGCTAGGACACAGTTTTATCAGATCATTTTGCCTAACATATGTCCTCTAACATTATTAACAAAAATGTTTATTCAATGATTGGGGTCAAAAAATTAAAAAATCGACAGTGACTAAGATGGCTTCTTATTTTTCGAACGAAATTTTTAATTTTTTTCACTTAATGACTATTGAGATCCCAATAGATAAAGTGTTACAATGAAGATCCTTTATTGGACTCTACGCTAATTAATAGATCGTTACAGTTTCGCTGGCGAACCGAATACGACTGGATCACGAATCGAACAGGTTACGAAGAGGAAGGAAAAAGTTGCTGATGGAATATTCAAGAGGATGCAGTAGTTTCCGGTGTAGGTATGTGTTTCGAACACAATGTGAGCGTATAGAAAGTGTCCGATTGCGTGAACGACACGAAATGACGCGAAATTTGAGTATTCGAGCGCGCAAACGATCAACGAACTTCGTCGTCGTCGACGTCGTCTGAACTGGCACGTACAACCTCTATTGCTATCAATAATAAGGATTAAAAAACAGAAATCAGAAGTTGAAGAAACAGAAAGAAAAGAGAGAAACATAATCGTAAGAGTAGCGATAATAATAGTTACTAAAGAATAAAACGGATGACAGTTAATAATTAACGTTTAAAGGATAATCGATAGACGATAATAATGACCATGAAAAATAAGAAATTATGCAAATCGCAATTTGTAACATCGGTTAAACCTACGGTGTCCTCGTCTCTCGGGAGGGTGGGTATAATTACATCGTATTAATGTCGCTACGCGGATACATCACAATATAGTTACACTGTACAATTAATTAGTATCGACACGTGTTTCTTTTTTTCTCTCCTTGCATCGGGCCGTTCTGATCGACGAGCTTCACCGCCGACACAATTGTACAAATCCATGTATATACATAAAATAAATTATTATATCAACATTAAGCTATTATCGTGTCCGCCGCTAGTCGTGGTTTGAACCGAACCGGCCCGAAGACACACGCGGGCGCAGATGCATCGAGGATACTGGCTCTCTTCATAAAATTATATTAGGTACCTTGTATAGAATTGCACTGATTACAATATATATAAATAACAAAAAACGAAACGGTGAAAAAAGGAGAGACGCAAAAGTTATACCGTGTTCTCTATTCACGTCGAGCCAACTTCCGCCGCGACCCGGAACCGGATGGCCTTGCTCACTCTCACGCATTCTCTCTCACTCTCTTTCTCTCTTGATTTGCACCCAGAGCCGCCACCGGCCCGCGAAAACGCTATTTGGCACATAAATATTATCACATCGAGCTCCCAATCTTTGCCGTCCGATTACACACACGCTCCCTCGATATCGCGAGACATTATGCGCGTCGTCACCGCGGTATAGTAATCGCGGTGCTCGCCCCTTGTTTCCCCTAGCACCGAGCTCACATGGCGACCATGTTCACCGAATAAGTCTCCCTCAGACTCGACGAAACGGGATGAAAACGCAACAGTTGCCCGGACGTCCGACAAAACAAAACAAAACGACAACGTCTCGTTCGAATTTCGATCGTACCCGTTCAATAAATAACGCTGATCCCCAAAATTTCCAAGAGAAAATTCTCCTCTCGCAGCAACATTGTACTAAAAACCGACGTCGCGCGTGCCCCTATTCCCGTTCCCCTAAACCTATTCAAACGGTTAATTAATTAACCGTCCTTCAATGGCTTCTCGTTGTCCTCTGGTTCTCTTTTCTTGATTCATTCAATTAGCGAGCTCCATTGGTCGTCCAAAAACCTGATCAGCGATCATCGAACGATTTTCAGCGACCAATCGATCCCGCGTCGACCCGCTCGTTACGATTAGGGTGAATAAATTAACGACGAAAATACTATAAGTACTATCGAGTGATTTTTAGATTCCTCTCGCTCTGGCCCCTCCCCCGCCCTTCATTTTGGTGCGAATACAATGATAGCGTGACAATACGGAAAAAATACAGTCTGGAGCAGGTGTAGACGAGAGTTTTTCGCTCCCGGAGTGTCATGGATCGCCCCGAGGGGCAACGAATTGATCGGAGGGCGGGAGGAACCCCGCCCCGCCTACTATACGCGAAATGGGCGTGGTCTCGCTGTTCACAACGGCTCCGGAACCAGTAGAACGCCCCTTGGGGCCATTCGCGAACACCTACACTCCAGACTTTGCCCTTGTTCACCATGGGAAACGCGCGGAAACGCCAACGATCAGCTTCTCTTTTCTCGCACACGCGCGCGCGCTCAGACACACACACACACACACACGCACACACACACACACTCTAGAAGGAATAGGAACAAGACGTTTTTTGGCCGCGCACCGTACCCCGCACATACATGTACATACAGAAACGAATACATATACATACGTGTCACGATCTCACGATCATCGGTGTGTTTTCAGGCGGCTTCGAGACGCGATCAATCCGAGTTCAGCGCGCTCACACGTGACACACGTGACATGGCAGTCTTACGAGAAATCAGGTATGTGTACATGTATATATATGTATATACGTATATATACGTGTGTGTGTGTATATATATATTTTTGTATTCATTTATTTATTCATTCATTTATTTATATTATAATCCTAGGCTCGCGCTCGGTTCAACACCCGCGAGAAGCGTGCGCGCGAAACGTGTTACCCGACCACCGGGTACACACCGGGTTCGTATCTAGAAAAAAAGTACCTATCAGACCATGTTGTTCGCGGATTCCGCCGGATTCACTCGCGGCGATTTTGATTACACAGAAGAACAGAAGCACCGCGTGCCGCCTGTTGGATCAACACTTTGCGCGACGACCCTCGCCCATCTCGGCGGGTAGCTAGCACAGTAGGCCGCGTCGGGATCACTGTGTTATCGCTCGGAGTCTTTCGATCATCTGAACGATCATTGTCCCATGAGATGGCGACCCGAGGATACCCTCGACGATCCTCGGAGAGCGGGATCGCGCGGGTTAGGCGACACCGGGTCCAGGAAGCAGTGCTCCGGGTCGTACGATGGCACAGAAATAAATCGTTATATCACAACCTCTCGAGCGAGGCTTCGAAAACGCTCGGTCACTCTTCGAGAACGTTCCTCCCGGCGACTGGATTGCGGGTACGTTTGGGTAACCTCGTTGATTTTCTGAATTCGGAGGACCCGGCTGTTACCAGAACAACTCGTGGCCGAGTCTCGAGGCGGATGATGAGGACGATGATGCTCCGGGCGGCCATGCTGGCTGACCCGGAGCTGCGGTTCAATCCTCGTCGTGGTGCCGCGGACTGGCGTCGTACCCGCCGATCGATCCGGAGTTCTCCGGCGAGAAGTTCATCATGTCCGAAGGCGACAGGCTGTCCTGCGGGTAGTAGAAGGATGGGTGATCCGAGCTTGGACCCGCTGCCCCACCGTTCATCATCGTCGCCGGTGGAGAGACCGAGGGTCGCCCCGATGGACCCGCTCCCGTACCCGGATGGTGCTGCGAGCTCATGTCCGAACCTACCGGTGAAAGGAAACCCATCTCCGGACCGCTGTCCCGACACCAGAGCTGCCTCATTTCCTGTCGTCTTTGCCGCATCAGCGACTTGTACTCGGAGATCCGCATCTTCTTCCCGTCCACGATGCAGGTGCGTTTCGGCCGTGGCCGGTACCTGTAGTCCGGGTGCTTCTCCATGTGCAGCTTTGATAGTCGCGATTGCTCCTCGTAGTATGGCTGTTTCTCGGAATTCGACATCGCTTTCCACCGGGCACCTGTAATACGAATAGAGGATTGAGTGACAGTGTGAGAACCGGTGGAGCTTGATTGTTGATGCTGGCGATTCTACGGTGGCCACGTCGGGTTCCACACCGGGCCAGGAACCCGCTTTTTGTTGCCAATACTCAAGATTTTAATATTACGCGTTTACCGTAGACCTCTAACAACAACAAATCGTATGCATCCAAATTTGAATAAGTGTCCGACTTATAGACGGGAGTGTAAAGGAGTGAAAAAAATTTTTCTTCAAAAGATGACGGTTACCTCAATTTTCTAAAATTTTGAATAAATTTTTTCAGTTACCTTCGAGTATACTAATAATTGACTATACAATATAATGTGAGGCTAAACGATCCAAATGCTTTAGAGAAGTCAAAGAAACTTGATATTGGAATATTCTTAGACTAGTGAGAAACAGAAGTCTACCAGTTAAGAACGAAGATTGCTTTCCAATGGTAGAATGTAAAATCGCGATCACTTACCGAGTATTTTGGATATATTCGAGTTATGCATATCCGGGCAAGCCTTCAATATTTTCCTCCGCTCGTCCTTGGCCCACACCATGAACGCGTTCATAGGCCGCTTGATATGTGGCTTGTTCTCGCTCTCCCTTTTCTGCTGTCTCACCATTTTCGCTAAACACAGAAAGAAGAAACGTTAGCCCATATCGTAGACAGTTCGCCGTGAGAAGGCCGGCGCTCGGGGAACAAAAGCGGTCACGTCAGCCCGACGGAGTCGCGACGGATCGTCACGAGACATGCTTACCTTTTTCCGTTATGTCTTCCGGTACCTTGTAACCCGGCTCCCGCCACACTGTAATTTCAGAATATCGTGGTTCGTTAGAAATTTCGCTGCGACGGACGAACACGTTCGTGTCGGAAGTCAGAACCAGACTATTTGCTTGTAGGGTGCGCCAAAATAACGAATTTCAAATTAATTCAACTCTTGTGTCATGTTCTTCATGTTCTAATCTGTGTTCTTGTAGAAGTGCATTATCTCAAGTCACTTGGATGATAATTCGAAACAGAACTTCTTTGTAGATGTTCTCGATTGAAAAATTGCTTGGTTAAAAGGTGAAGAACAAGTAAATTCTAATAATTCGGATAAGATTTTATAATTTCAGCGCACCCTGCAACGAACACATGCATCGACATCTCTAAGAGGCAAGAGAGCTCTATCCGAAACGCCTGCGGACGGTAATGGGGTGAGGAAGAAAGGGGGCCTAAAGAAATTATCGGGGAACGATCGGAACGCGGCGCGTATTAAATGGAAGATCGCTCGTTAAGAATTTATATGGAGAACTGGTTACGGCGGACGGGTGAAGAAACGCGACTCGTTCGGGTTTACAGTTAACTCGAAGGCGACTCGAACGGCCAAGCCACCGATCAGGGACAATAAGAGAAGTGAGAACGAGAAAGATAGCGAGAGGGCGAGAGAGAAAGATTGTAACAACAGGAGAAAATAATGTATTTACTGTGAGGCGTCGAGAGATAGTCTTGTCCTAGCTCGTCCTGCGGAACCTCCTCCCGGGAACCAGAATGCTTGATCGGTCGTTGAGTTTGAGGTGACGGCGGCATCGCACCTGCACTCGGTGGCAGACCATAAATCCCGTGCATCGCGAAATGCTTCTCGACAGCAGCGACCGCCGCTGCAGCCGCAGATCCACCTGGTCCAACGGACTCCTCTTTGGCCATCACCTTGCCCACTGAAATCGCAGATACACGTCCACAGTGAAATAGGAACGCACCTGGCGAACTAGGAAGACTAGGAAGACAGTGAATAAACTGATCGATTAAAGATTGCAGATAGTGTAAATGTACCAGTTACCGAGCCGTACCCGATTATCAGACAAAAAGTAAACTTTTTAGAAATTAACAAAACTAGCTCGAGGTACTTAGTATTACTTTATTTTGAAAAATAAAATTGATGTTTCCCCTTCGTATGCAACTTCGTATGAAACTTGTGAATATTGAACAAAGATGTGACAGTTCATTTTAAAAATTTAGAAGGCTCTTCAGAGAGACAGCAAATAAGCATAACGTAAGAGTCGCGTTTATATTAAAAGGAGCATCAATTTTAAGAGAGAAACTTTCAAAGAATGAGTCGGTCCATCGCTCGGAATTTATAAAGATCTCTAAAGAGAAAGTGAACAGTAAAACGCAAACAAAGCACTTTTATCGAAAGAAACATAAAATTCATGCGGGAATGTTTATCCTTTGAAATGTATAAAAGCTTTTAAAGAACGAGAAAATATAAACCAAGATGTATATTAAGCAATAAAGTGTCTCTGCCGAGGGAAAGATGAGTTTGAAAGATCTTCATAAAAACATTTAATATCATATGAAAACGTTGCATCCTCGTGAGATGTTTCGCGGGAAAGTAAGAAAGCCAAAATAATTAAAGAAGTACACTTGCAAAGTAGAAGAATTTGTCAGATAAAAATGGTGTTCGCAAAATTTTCATAGAACCGTTTTCTATTTATTTTCTAGTTATTCAGACGATGTTGCAGATAAAGCAAGCAATTTCGAATTTGCATAAAAATCCGTAGCCATAAATTTTTCAATCCATTTTTCCAATTACTCCTTAATCTCACATAACAGGGCAATTTTGCCTAGCATAACCGCCACGTTACACGGGGTTTTCCAGTGTTTCAAATGGTAATTTTCCCGAGGCAGCCCTGGGAGCGGTAGTTGATCCATGGTGTGGAATACTAATGAGTACAGTGATAAAGTTCCCGGTGATGGTGTAGAAAATAAATGAATAGGTGTCTGATCAGGATTAGAATCTCGATCGATCCATTACACGGGGAGATTCGATTTTTCGCGTTTCGCTTAAAATGGCTGGTCTAAAATTTCCCGGTTCGCAATGGTTCAGCAACGTTGGGGCACGATTTAACACCACTCGGGGCGATTAAACGTCACGGTTAATTAATTATCGGTCGAAATAGATAGCCCCGGCGTTAGGTTCGACTGTTCGGTCGCTAAAATATCATTCCGATCCGTAGATTACAAGCTTGCGGTGCGGCTCGAACGGGACAGGCTGCGGGCAACCGGTTGCGATCGACCGTTCGGAGAAATTGTAATAATTTTAATAATCGAGGGCCAGCGATCTCGTGGAATTCGCAATCGGCCAATTGAAAAGAACGGAATATCGGCGGCCATTGAACGGCCAAAGAAGCGTCGTTGTCGTGGCCTTTTCGGGCGACAACCGCCGCGGTGCACCGCACCGGCGCCGTTTAAGTTTAAACCGTCGAAAAATCCGATCAATAGGCCATAGAATGCACACGGGACCGGATATCTGACACAAACGGTTAATTATCTTGGCGAACGCGTGCGTTTACCCGATTGTCCGCCGCGTTTTTTCCCCCTTCTTTCGCGTTACAGAGAGAAAACCTGTTCCCCCGACGTCGTGTCCGGCTCTCTTTTTGCCTGTCCGGTTATAAGAGCACAATCAACGACGCGTAACGCGATTCCAAGATAAGGATCCGGTGTCCGCGGATCGTCGAAAAAAACAGGTTCGCGGAAACCCTCCTCTCTTCGCTGTCATTGTAATATCCAGCCGGGCTCGCATAATCAGTCGACGTCGCACGGCGATGCGGTTTCCTTCAAAACATGGCCGAAACTCAAATTTTTAAGGAAATGTGCATTAATTTCTTGTGGTCTTATATCGCAGCAACTGCAACGGTTATTACTATCAATGACAAAAAAAATGGTAAAATACTCTGCAGGTGTCACAAGAAACCTTGGGATCCCAAATGTAGGTAACAGAGAATTCTTCACACTCGGAGAGAAAAGAGAGCTAGGATGAGGCAGCAAGCCCTGTTTTAATCATCTCACAGGATAGAATCAATCAGTACGGACTCCGCAGATGTCTCAAGAGTCCTACGCTCTTAGCATAGCCTTAACAAAAATTCTACTCACTCGGAGAGGAGAGGGAGCTAAGATGGGGCGGCAGGCCAGCATAGGGCAACGTCGTCAAGTAATTCCTTGGCATCGGTAGCCCCGGTGGGAACAGTTTCGGCGCGGTCGCAGCGAGCGGTTGCTCCTGTTGTCCGCTGCTTCCGGCTCCGGTTGAATGCGAGTCGCTTCCTGGCGAGGACGAGGACGCCGTGGCCCCCGAGGACGAGGATTTCGGCTTGGTGAGATTTAGGGGCGCGTCGAGGTCCTGAAGAGGCGGCGCGGTAGGCGCGACCGCCGACGAGATTGGCGTCGGCGACGGTTCCTTCTCCATCTGCGTGGTCATCTGCGCCAGGTGCGCCGTCGCCCAGCTCGGACCTTCCCGGTGGCTGCTGATCATCTGCAACAAACAGCATAAGTTCCGAGTCAGTATTAGCGGCCCTCACCTCCGCGCCCGTTATTTTCGAGCGCGGCCGTGAATTACCCGCGCCCGACAAATTGCCACGCGGTGGTATGTGACACCGCGCTATCAAAACCTTGCTGGTGCGCCCCGGCCAGCTACAACGGCGATCACAGTTATTTTTGGGAAGCGCACAGCCGCAAGTTTTAGCAAACTTCTGGCCAAAAGTGACCAAAATCTTTTCTTTATTTCGAACACGAGTGCTTGGTCTCTTTCGAATGAAATGTCATTCTTCTGTTGTCGATGCGAAAGCACTTGGGCACATTCATGGGTAGTGTTACTTCTCGAGAATTTCTCGAGAAACGTTATAATTAAAGTTTGGTTTCAAATAAATAAATTTATCGCTTATATTTAGCGTCTATTTTTTCCCTTGTTTTTGAAGTTATGTACATATTGGACAGGAATACACATTGAATTAAAGTTTTTTGCGTTTTAGATAAATATTATCAACGATATTCCGAATATCATAAGTTTTCCAATATTTTTTTATTATATTAAAAATTTTAGAGAATTCTCGAGAAATATAGTCTTATTTCTCATTTCTCGGGAAATGAAAAATGTTGAGAAATCAGGAACACTATTAATGGGGATGGAGGAAGAAGAGTTATTGCAACGGTGAACTTCCAAAAGTTTTTCAGAACAGCATCCCTAACAATGTGTCAAAAAATCATTGAAACCGGTGAGGTGTGATGTATAGAGTGGTATCACTACGGGAGGGTAGTAACGGGTCCAGGGAATTAGTGTTGCGGTGATCTACGTACGTTTGCGATCGAATTGATATGTTTGTTGGTGGTGGCGGTGGAGGTGGCCGACGGCGGCGGCATGGGCGTTTGCACAGCCACCCCTCGTAGCTGTTCGAGAAACGGCAGGAACATCAAGGACTGCGGCCCCGACATGCTCAGCTGGCTCTTTGTCATCTGAGCCTGCAGCTCCTGGATGTTGTGTTGCATGATGTGCTCTTGCTGCCGCTTCAAGTGCTCCGTTTGCAACCGCTGCATCTCGATCTGCTTCTGCGAGTCGACGGTCATGTGCGCGGGATACGACTGGAACAGATACACGTGCGTCGCAATTAGAGACACTGTGGATTGTCGTAATTTTCGAGGACCAAGAAAAGGAACGTTTCCTGTCGCATCTGGAGCATTCTGAATTATCTCTGTCGGGACATAGCGATTCAGAAATGCTTCACAACATCAGAGAAACGCATCGCATTTTCTCGTACAAGCATCACGTTTAATAACAGTGTAGTAACGCGCGAAAATTTGATGAAACTTTCAGGAAGTTGAGAATTGAGAAAATTTGAAGTGATGAGAAATTGCTATTCAACGAACGCTATCATACGTTACAATTTCTTTACAAATTAATGGCATCTCGATCTAACCTACCGCGTAATTATGATGCAAAAATCCACGTATTTACATTTAAAAATGACTTTTTTCCCGGTTCGAGCATCACCGGCTCGTCGTTTCTATTCAAATAGAATTTATGTCGCCGAAGCCAGGTTCGAGAATAAATTAGAATTAATGAACCCGCAGATGACATCGTTTAATGGAATTTAATAGAGCTTCCTGTTCGCACGAGGTCACTAAACACGCTTCTTAATTTTTCCTGGAATTATTAACCATGAAATACATATATATTTATATCGCGTCGCGGGATAGGTCTCATCCGTGCTAAACGGTCGCGTTCCCGCGATAATTATTTACTTTTCAGTAGAAGATTACGCTAAAAAGTTGGCTTTTATGGGCTGCGGCTCCTAGCCGTTTCTCCCTCCCTTGGAGCCCTTCGGGCAGAACCAGTTTTGAATTATAGTCCCCCAAGAAAGCGTAATAAAAGGCGAATGAGCGACGAGATTAACTTTAATTGCCGGTTTTAACGCGTCGGGCGGAAGTGATCGCGGTCAGGAAAGTGAGAGATACAAAAACGACTGTTATTGCTATAAAGTGATAACGACAGGCTGAAAGAACTCCAGCCTCTAATCACTCGCGCAATAATTATAGCGCCTGCTAGTCGATACTACGGCGATACTATCGTGAACGTGCTTTCCAGCTATCGGTTGAACGCACTCCGCGATTAGTCAACGGGGGCAGTTCATCCCGATGGAATCCTCGTTCTTAGGGCTGTTCGCATAGTTTTTGCAGCGCAGATAATTCACGCGCAGACAATGCATCCGTCTATGTAACAATATCGGGGACCGAAATGTTACTTACGTCGTGTAGAAACACTTTGATCACGTACGCCGAACACGAACAAGGATAAAAAGTAACAGAACTTTTTTGTTTTCAACTCTGTTCCAGTACGATACTTTGACTGCCATATTCGTGAGATTTTATTGCTGAAAATGATACCAAATACGACACCTTTCGGATCCTATTTACTCGTTTTATCCACGATATAGTAGAACCTGTCTTATCCGAATTAATCAGTAAGCTCTTATTAAATCCTACATAAACTGACATCGCTGCATCACTGGCTTGTTGATTCGGATAATCGAGATTCCACTATACATCTGTAATAACGCGAACTGTATTCTGTAGCGTCTCATTTTAATCAGGAAAATGTCACGAATATTTTGGTGAAGGTGTCAAACACATAATTAATGACAAACCAGTAAGTTATAAAATTAATGTTGTATCGTGTTGAGTTTCTTTTCCAGTTTCTTGACGTTTTAATCGCTACACCTCTACGGTGATCAATTTTGTCAGAAATATCGTGCAAGTCTCTCTTTCACATACAACTGAGAAATCGCTGTACCCATCGTTACCAAGATTATCAGGATTCCACGCGATTCACATGCTCGCGCGCGTTAATTCTCTCGTTAATGGTATACCCACGCTCCGGTGGAATCATACCCGCAACGAAATGGAATAATATCTGACGCATTGTTCCGACGATTTGCATTCAATGCCCGTGAAAAATGCATTGTACACATCGGACACGATATTTACAAGCCTGTACAAAATGCTTGTTGCGTAATATCGATGGGGAAGAGCGTGGAGGCCAGAGTGACTGAACCTGATCGCTCGAGATGATTCCTCGGTGATTTATTAGGTCGAACGAAGGATTTTTCTGTGTTCGTCTTATTAGCTGACGTTTATTACATACTTGTGAGAATGTCTTGGATACATGAACACTAGGCTAACCAAGTCAAAGTGGCGCGTCCTAATATTTTTTTCTTAATTAAATCTGTAAAAAAATGGCTAAAAGTTTGGATAGAGAAAATATTGTTCCATACATACATTTCCACATTGCCGAAATTAACGTAACTAAACGTAAAGAAATAGAAATTAACAGTATTTCGTTTACGACCTCATATTTTAAATAAATAGTCTATTTATAGTCTTTAATCTCTTTAATCAGTCTAAGTCTTTTAATCAGATAGTTCAAAGAAGAATACAATTTTTATACGGCTCCTGTGTCCTGCAATCAATGCGAACATTTTTTATTTTGCATAAAGATCCGCAGTCTACTCGTAAAGTAATGTAAAACAGCGAAGCTAGTGTTAAGGGTTGATACGAACGCAGCTGCGTAATTTCCAACGACCCTAAAGCGAGGGTGCCGCCATGGACATTCCCATGAGAAAATTGGGTCGTGAAGCTGTTCCATGAGGAAGACGGTGTGTCTTCGTCAGCATACTTCTTTTCCAGCACGGGCCATTAGTCTCCGGGAGTACTAATTCAAGGGGACGGCTTTTCAACGACTCGGCCCCCGGGTCTCTAGGATAGTGTAACAATTCAACACGGCTAATATCATTGTACTTTCCTACGACCTGGCTCCGGTCCAGATATGCTTGAAGTTTAAAATCTATTTTAGACGATAAGGAAGACGTTTATTCATCCAGGCCTGGGCACCAGCTGAAACGTCACGCACACGCGCGGATCTTCGGACGGCCTTTCCGCGAGCGCGCGAGATTATTAATTCCCGATCCCCGATGGAAGATCGCGACGCGTGATTTACGATCCAACCGGGGCTTCCTCTAATAACGGGCCCACCGCAAGAACAGAACGAACAAGTGGACTCTCGCCGTGTTTGCTTGCTCGATGAAAGGGACCGACCTTTCATCTCCCATTGCCTTTTTACAAAAAGAGATCGAGCCCGAGTGGAGAGAGAGAGATTATTTTCGAACACGTTATAGACTCGGTAACCGATTTTTTAAATTGTTTTACGTTCTTGTCGGGAGTCCTAGAAACGTCACAATTTTGCAAATTTAAAAAAAAGACCTTTCATCCACGCATTAATTCTTTCCCTAAAAAGAATTTTTCGATCGTGGAAAAAGAGAGATTATTTCGGGACACGGCTTTTTCAATCCCGTAAACAAATTTTGCACTCATTTCTGGAAGCACTAGGAACTGCAGAGTTTTCCAAATTTTGCTTATGCGACGTGTAAAGACGACTTTGCACAAAACAAAGATTCCATTGCATTTTTTCAGAAAATCTTTGTTGAGATTGAACCAGTTCAAACAACCCTACGGAGTTTAAACAAATTTTTTCTATATTTGTTTTCAGGCAAGTTCCACAGAAGAGCATGTACGATTTTATGCATCCGAATTTTTTTCTTATTTCAGTTTCCACTATTAGATAATGAATCAAATTTCCACAATCAGATAGTTAATAAAACGCAAATAACAGTCTTAAAAACATGGGGAGTGACTGTAATTAAGCATCTAATATATTCTACATGCGGAGAAAACATATTTTCATTATTTCGTAGTTGATAGAATCGAGAGAAGCCCCTCCCTCGGTTCTAAGGTTAATCAGTCTGCAACATATTTGTGTGCAAATGACTCATTCTTCTGAAAATCGCAGCGTGTTTAACAGAGGATGTCAGACTGTAAGTAGCCTCATTAAGTAAAATATAGAATTCCCTGCTTGGGTGCTGCAAACAGAGTAAACTATTTTCAGCAGAGACAACAATCTATCCCAATTATACTTTTATTTTATTGTTCTTATTTTATGTTGTATTTCTCATCTTGCAGCGACGATTGTGCCAATTATTATTAATTTACATTCATTCTTCCATTGAAACATGCAGATTATGACAAGAATGAATAAATTAAATCTAAGAGAATAAATATTTTTATCTACAGCTCAATAAATCTAGCGAGACAAGAAATTCATTTTTATTTCGCACTACAGACTCCACGGTCCGAATGGGCTCAATAAGGTCTGCAATTTTACAAAAATCAGCAATTAGCATAAGCATCCGCGTTCTAACGATCCCAAGGAACAGCCGAAGGCTAGCAACGCGAGACAAACGGATCGATATCCTTCGATATTATTATTCGATTCGATTAAAGCGGCATTGTTCGTCGGACATATCCTCCGCGCCTTCATCCAAGAGTCCGGTATCAGATCGGCTCGCATATTAAAGCGACTCTGTATGGAAATCTACTCGTTAGCGTTAATTATTCTCGCCGGGTTCTAATTGCCGGGATCTCGGTCGTTCCGCGCACCGCGGGCAACAACGCGATAACTCTGTAAAGATCGTGGAAGAGAACCAGGTAATTAATTATTCTTCTGTTCCCCTCCCCCTCTCCATTCTGGTCTTCTCTACCCTGTCCGTCGAACGTTGTCATTTTCTTCGCAGACCAGAATGAACCTCCAGTGAAATTCTTCGGGTGCCTGATTGCGTTTCTTTTCATTAAATATAGAAAATTATACCTTGCTCTTCGAATCTTCTCTTAACATTAATTTGCTTTAACGATCTTAACAAACTAGTTATATTAGTAGCCGATTAATCAATACATATGTCGCGCTGATAATATTTTGTCGATCGCAGTGTGTGCTTTGAATGTTGTTCCAGTCCTGCTTTGCGTTAAACTATTAATTAGAAAATTCCTGTGAAATAAAAATTTTTCTAAAATTTTTAAATCCAAATGCGGATATTTTTGAATGACTATTTAAAACGTCTGATTTTATTTAAGTTTCTATAAACTGTATCAAACGAATCGTATACAATGCTAGATCTTGAAGTGTCGTCTACGAAGATTCTAGGAGAAAGAAGTTATAAGAACAATATTAAACCTAAAATATCGTTTCCTGGATAACTGTGTAAGTTTATGCGAGTTCGGTCGAGGAGCGGCAGACATTTTTGCCATTGGTTGCCGGGGGAAGAATGGCGGGCCGGCGTTCATTAACAGAATCGTCGCCAGGGTAAGAACGGCGTGTTGGGAACGCGAGCAATTTGGCCGGACAATAAACGGGCCTGGGAATATCGGGCGGGGCTCCGGTCTACCTAGCGTCGTAGCGGTAGCGATAATAATAATGACAATAATAATAATAATCGCGACAGAGTCCGGTGGAGAAGAAGGCCTGATGGAACTTCATTATTCATTTGCAAAGTTCAGTTATGCCGATGATACGTATCCGTGACAGCTATACCGCCCACAGTGGCTAAATATAAACAGGCGGGCTGCCAGCAAGTTCCATTCACATTCACATCCACACGCGACGCCGCTTGCCGCGGTTCAGTAAGTGAAGCAGCATAAGAATATGAGGAGGCCCGTTCTGAATATGCATCCGCGCATTGACGCCAACTGCACCGCCTAAACTTAGCCACGCAATTACCGAAACATACCTACTCCCATAATCGCTCTTCAGCCGGTTATCTCGCGACCGCCTCTCCCTCTCTCTCTTTCTCTTGCTGTTGCGATCGAATCTCTCTCTCCCGAGGAGACCCTTCCGTGGAAACCTCGGGGTAACCCACTTCCGGTGATTCGATTGATCGCCAGCTCACTGTCGATGGCTTGGGGTGGACGACAGAGGGTTGTAAAAATGCTTAGGGGATGTTTCCTTGGGTACACAGACTCTCCGTGGGATCTTTACGCGCTTACGAGACGAACAACCTGCTAGAATGTTTCAAAACGTGTTCGTCAACCCTTTGCGCCCCGAACTATCTTCACTCAAGAAATTTTCTCCGACTCGAAATGTTTCCATTCTACATATTTTTTTTATTTTATACAATTTACTCAGACTTAAATGTTTAGTCATTTATGAACAGAGATCGTGTAAATCATATTAAACGACATTTGATGATGTACGTTTTTAAAACGTATCTTATCTCACTTTGACTAGCTGCGAAGGAGGGTAGAGGGTTGCGAAAATGTTTAGGGGATGCTTCCGTGGATCTACAAAATTTTGTGTGCGATTATAAAATGCGTTTATTAATTCTCAAATGATGAAGCTTTTAAAATGTTGGAGAAAGGGAAGAGGGTTGCAAAAATGATTAGGGGATGTTTTCTCGACTATAGTGACCATAGCAAAGGTATGCAATACCAATCTCCACGATTTCCGACTCGAATAAAACTCCTAAGAATTCCATTAATCGCCGGGGTCAAGGAATCGCGGTGTCAACCGGAAAGGGCGATCCGCTGCCTGCAACCTGACGCAAAATTGAACAGAGCGGCTGCGGATCCTTTGTGGCTCCTCGGCGTGTAACGAAAGACGAAGGCTAAAGGCCACGGAAATTTCGATCTAGATTTAGAATCGGAGCCACTGGAGTGCAAGGGGACATGCAGGATGACGTAGATCCACCGGAAGTGGTTCATACTTCACGTGCGTTATAAAGACTGTCACTGTGGCACTGTCTAAAATTACGACGGCCGCACCAACAGTGGCTTTAACTTCACCCGCGGAACTACGTAGGGCTAACACCGGGCTACCAAGAACAAAATTACGATATACAGTAGGGCTCGGTTAAATTTACATCAGACATGTAACTGTCGATGCAACGTTTTCGCAAAATTAAAAGTTACTTCGAATGACCTCAGGAATCACCCCTTCCAAGGAAGTGCGACATTTTTGTACTCGTTAACACAAAGTATTCGCTAATTTTAAACAAAACTTAACTTGGAACTTCCCATCCTCTCTTAACAATTGTTTATTTGTATTTGCACAAGAGTTTCGTCGTTTTTTCTGTGGTGCTTGATTCTTCGGATTCTATTCTTCGAGGAGGCGGAGAGCTTTTTAAAAAATTGACGGGTAATCGATCCGTGAAACTCGAACGAAGCGAATGCGGGGGCCGCGTGAAATATGCAGCCCGGCAACAACGAGGAGAGAGACGACAAAGGGGAGGCGGCACGCCGGTGCACTCTTAATGGAATTTTAAAAGAGTGAGGCCGGATTTCGACGACACGACACAGGGGTGGCCGCAGAGATACATAAATTATGGACCGCTTTGAACGGGATTCGCTCCCGTGCTGGTGCTGCACGGGCACGGACACAGGCGCAGAGAGCGCAGCGCACCGACGCGACGACGCTGCAATGAAACTTGTGAATGCGGAATCTAGGGCAACCGGAAGCGGTATTTTCGTTGCCCGGCTTTTCCACGGGAAGAAGAGTGGATCGCCGTCCGTTATTGCCAGGAAGGTCCACCGGGCATCGAGCACGATATTCGTCGGCCTCCCGGCGAACTGAGACGGTGAAAAGATGAGCATTTCTCTGTGCCTGATTCGCCTACTTCATGGGGAGACTGAATTCGTGAGCTTTACAATTGGCATCTCTTTTTGCGCCGCTTATGTTAGCTTCCGGTCCACTGCGGTCTGGTCAAATAATGGACAACGTCTCCCACATGTGTGCAGTATACGCTCCGTAACTGTCGAGGAGGTCTCTACCGTAACTGTTAAAATTTCATCCCCACCACCGCGGGGACCTTCGAGCCACCGAGGGGTCAAGTATTCAAACTTTTCACTTTTCGTGATCCTTTTCACTCGGAGCTATTTTAACAGTGTACACGTATTATGACATCCTGCCGAAGATAGTGCTCGTTGCCACGATCCAGCAACGAGTACTACGGCGGGTAAATCGGCAACGGTACCGGGACAGTCGTCTTTGTGACTGACAGGGTATTAAAAGACCGCGCAGATCTCGTGTAATATTGTAGTCAATAGGAAAGGGGAATTATTAATATTAGCTGGTTTCTCGAGAAACCATTGCCGGTGGTTCCAGCACAGCGGCGATCGTGCAATTTGTTTATCCGCCGATCTGGAATATCAAAAGGACTAGAGGCGGCGGAATAGATAATAAACATCGGCCAATAAAGCCGCCCGAAAATATCCCCGTTGCAACGTATCCGGCCGTTTGTACGCGGCGGCCACCGTTTTCTGTGATCTATGATTATGGATTCCGCGATGTCGATACCAAACGTATAGCTTTTGACGGGGCTCCCATGTGTTGGCGTTCAGAACACACGCATTCTCTGCCGAGGCCCGGCAGTTTCTCGGAAGAAGGACCAAGGGAAACCACTCCGTTTGTGTTCGGAGGCGCGAGTTTACACGTCCCCCGCCCCCAGATTCAACGATTTCTTTGTTACCTAAGGTCGAAACTGTTTACACGCTTTGAAACAAGTTACCGTTGCCGATTGCGAAACAGTCGTGCGGATTCGACGCGGAGTCGCTTCATTGACCCCTCGCGATTTATGTATTTACAATGGCTCGCAAAAATGTTCGAACGCCCTTTGAAACTGACTTTATTCCTTGGCAATTGAAAGCATCGATGTATCGAATGACATACAAAAAAGATTTTGAAAAATTGCAATTTGTGGGAATTACACGAGAAAATGAAAAAGCCACTTTTCAAAACGTTTTTCATTCGAGTCGTTAAGCTTCAGATTTCATATATTCTTTGAGAAATGGTTGATAATCTACATAAACGCATTTTTGTCATTTTCATAAAGTATTGTAGAATAGTCACTTTTACTAAAATGAACAATGAGTCCAACCGTGAAAGGAATCTTAAAGAATCACTCGACCAATTAAAATCAAGTATCACTTGAAAAATATTCTAGTTATTACAAGATTCTTCTCGAATTGAAGATCGAATTTCCCCCCTGACGTAGAATTAACGCAGAATTGAAGGATCAGTGCGATAAAGTTCAGAGATGAACACATTCGACGATACGTTTGGCAAATAGCAACGAGGTGCTGATAACGCTTAAAATTCAGAACTTATAGAACATAGATTCTCCGTTATT
Source organism: Lasioglossum villosulum (assembly GCA_963971365.1). NCBI lineage: Eukaryota > Metazoa > Arthropoda > Insecta > Hymenoptera > Halictidae > Lasioglossum > Lasioglossum villosulum. Next base: position 5,064,484 of record OZ020497.1, on the reverse strand, counting down.
CAATTCGCTGTTCGGTACTCAATATCTCCATCACGGATACAAACGGGATACTCGGGACCGTCAGCATAATTTCATATTTATTATGACTCGAGTAGCGTTCAAGAGGGAACGAACGTCTTCCGCCCCAATACAAATCGCATTGATCTGCGGAACGGAGAAGCTAAGTGAGCGAGCGTGGTACGGAACAATATTTATGCTCCCAGAAATTTACGGAACACACCCGCATCTACGAAAATCCGTCGAGCGAGTCAATGGAAATCGGAATCGATGTTTGGTAACAGGGTGCTTAAAAATCTTTATGTTCATAGTAGACAACTATATAACAGCAAACGTGTCGAACACTAAAATTATAAAAATCAAAAAGGATTGAATTTCACTAGACTTTGCACGATTTTCATTATCGAACGATCTTTATAATTACCATAATTAGAAAATAGTCCATTTTTCGAATGGTCTTCTTCAGCAGCTGCATGTATAAAAATTAACAATAAAGGATGGACTACAGTCAAAAGAACTCTTGTTAAGGAATCGTCTAAAAATTAACAAGAAATAGTTTAAAACCTGAGGAACATTTCCCCAACCTACACGTATAAAATTATACGAGAATGTTAAAGTACCGTTCACAGCAGTTTACACACATAAATCGTATTCGGGTAGCAGGAACCGCAGCCAAAGCGTCAAAATTTCAGTCGCGAGACAGAATCCTCAAAGATTTGGACGCATGCAGAAGAGCATTCGCAGTATAGCAGACCACACCGAGGGTAAATAGAGTTATCGTTCGCGAAACAGAGAGAGAGCGACGTTAACAGCGCCAGCGAATACTTTATTCGCGGCCGTTTCATCGCCTTAAACTACATGGCCGGTCCATTCGGTGTCCAGCCGCACGTTCTCTTATCTTTTACGATTGCCGGCCAAGCGTTCCTCATCCACGGCAACTGACACGAATACCGCAGGCGACAGCGAGAGCGTGCTCGAGCAGAGTTTGCCGCTCGAAATCGACCTCGTAAACTGTTCGCGATGCTTCGCGGGTGGCTTCCTCGTCTGGGTCAGGCTGAGAATTTGCCTAATCGACGGTGAAACGCGTTCGAAGGTAAGGAAACGCTTACAAATATTCTGGATGAGATTCGTCAGTGTACCGGTCAGTGTAAGCCTGAAACTTCTTTTGGAAATGGTCGTATAGGACATCCGAGAGGACAATGGACATGGACAATGTACAATCCACTAAAAATTGAGAACCATGCTTTATTCATTCTTGTTTTACTCTTTGAATTCACAATTCATGTTTAATTTCTGAATTGACAATTTATTTTCATCATGAGATGGTTTCATCCACGAGTTCCCTGCTAAGGGTGTAGTCTCGTTTTCAGGATTGAAAGGTTGCGAGATGCGTCTCCTCATTTATTATAAAATGCAAAGATGGGGTTTTTCAGTAGTCAAAATGCTAGATAAAAGACCAATCTAAGACGGCAGTCGCCCTCAAAAGTCCTATTTTTACGTTTACGAGCCGTAATTTGCATTATTCGACGGCGTAGCTATTTTCATAAAGCTGCAACAGCTACAAAGAGAGTCTGCCCGCTTTAGGGGTAAACGATTATCTTTTAACGAGACGTCCAAGCGCCACTAAACTGAGGTCAATGTCGCGGAGTAATTAATTTCTTCGAATAAAATATTGTGACTCCATCGGCAAGCCAAACATACCATAGGCGACAATGAAAAATCGGCGTCTCTGCAGCATCGTCCGATGACATCGGTAATCCAACACCATCGAATCAGGAACGCCAAGGATTACCCTCATCAAGGTCCGATGGTCTACATATAGCTAGCGTCCCAGCTCAAGACAACGTTCAGGAACAATAAGACAAATCCCATCCATGGTGTTCGCCGTCGACGAGTGCCGACCAGACGCGACTCATGTACCCACAATGGCGGTCTTTATGTTTCCCCGCGGCCTGTTCTAGACACGAACAACTTCTTTTATTCGATCAGTACAAGAGAGAGAAAGAGAGAAAGACAGCCACCTCTCTGAATCGCATCGGAGGCTCGGTGCACTCGGGACCGAGGGCATTAGCGGCATTAAACCGCGACGGGCACGGTTGACAGCAGACATCGAGGAGCATGTTCTCCTCTTAGGCTACTCAGGGCTGAACGCACATCGCCGAAATAAGCCGCGACGATGAGCCGACTGTCAGTGGGATTATTGTCTTCGGCTTCTTATCTCCGCCGGCGGGGCAGATCTTTCTGCCAGGATCGTGGCAGAGACAGAAGTCCCACGGGACTGGGGGACGTCGGGACGCTGCCAAAGCAACCCCGTCACCTTTGCCAGGCTACCGACTCCATGTACTCTTTACTTTCGTCACGGCTTTCCTCCGTTTCCCCGGATAGACGACGTGCTCTCTTTTCTTATTTCGGGTTGGCCCTGTCCTCATCCCTTTCCTTACACTCTTCTCACCGTCATCCCAAACCACCCTCACTCGTCGCTACTGCGGATGTCGTTGCGCAAAATAAAAATTCGCCGCGTCAACTGTGAGACACTTTCACAATGATTTCATTCAAACTTCCTAAATTCAGTAATTGATCCGGGCACCGCCATCAGATGGCTAAACAGAATTGTATAATATGCAAAGTTCGTGATATTTGTCTAATAAAAAGTTTATACATTTCCAATTAAATTTTAGAAATATTGACACTAAAATATGTTCATCTCCATTAATTTTTATAGTCAAGAAAATTTTTATTCGTATTTTCTTTCTTTAATATTTACTGCGTAATTTTATTTCGAAAATAATGGATCAAAAATGAATAATGTGATTGTTCAGTAAACTTTGGTCCAATGGCAACGAGTTCAGAAGATTTAAGAGTGCATTGTCTTTGTGTGTTGAAGGTGTGGGTTCCATTTCAACGACGAAGATCATCCAGCTTTTTTCATCTCCGTCGACTTCTGCGACGTCGAGAGGATCTTCTTTTCCGTCGACGACGACTGGAGGAACGTCGTCGACGCTGTCACCCCCCGAGTCCCTTCGACACCTCGATTGGTTTACGGGCACGTCAACGGATGTCGACGTGAAACGTAGCCGAGCAATCATCGCGATTTTTTCATCGCCAGCAAACTCGCAGCGTTTGTGTGTGAACGTGAGAGACGCGTCACGCGATCCGCTTCGAGGAAACATTGCTTCAGGAAAGCGAAACAGAAACGAGACCATCATGAAGATGAGTCTCGATCTCTCATAAAGGAACTTCGATAATCCTAACTCCTAACTTCTGAAGTTTTAGGGATATGCAGCGCTTGCTATTTTTTTGTCCAGATTTACTTTCAAAGTACTCAAAATATTCAAAACATTAAAAGGATGAAATCAACCCTTGAAAATTCGGATTTTTTTTCTAATGGTATAAACGGTTGTTTTATACTACGCAATAGTTTAACTTTTATTTTGGAAATTTTTGCAAAGTTTTGAAGAACATTATGATTCAGTAAAATCAGTAAAATTTCCTCCAGCAACAAGGTTCCCTCACCTCGAAATTCCTGTTTTACGAGCGCAAGAATGATGCAGCATCATGCAACCAGTTATGTCATTGGATTTGAATGGGTTTATTTTGTCTGGGGTCATCGGCGATATTCGCGACTTCGTACCATGGCAATGATTTAGAATGTTTTTTGTTCCGGGAATTACGAATCGGGTATTTTTATTGTTCCGGTAATTGACATGCGACTATGAATGTGATTATGAAACATTTTGCAAGTGATAGTAACGACCTGGGAAAGTTTGTAAATTATACGGCTGATCTTTTATTCAAGATCGACGTTTCCTGAAGTGGTTACAGTGAACGGAAAATTTTATTTCGTTTTTTGAAGTTTTCCTGTGAACTTCAGTTTGTTTATTAAACGCGAACTGGGAAAGTAGTTTTTAATTTTATTTTTTCATCATCTGACACTATTTGTGTAAGTAATCTTGCAATTCTAAATGCCGCAAGCGAAATGCTAAATGAAGCCCAGCAACTGATTACATCGTTCGTAACTAATGCAAATGCACAGTAAAAACTGCAGAGTCAAAATAATATTGCAATTACGAGTACTATCAGTGAATCAAATATTGCCAGCAAACGTATTAACATGGTCTCTAATTTGCACACATGAATAACGTAGTTAAACCTTCGGAGTCAACATCGTATCACAACTATAAATAGTGTGAATTAAATAATTCCAAGAAACATCTTACGATCTGTAAATCGCACGATCGAGTTCCGAGGTAAAACCTGAGAGAAGCATAATAATTATAAACACTGTCAATAAAAGAAACGGTATCAGCAATCGCATTAACATCGGTCATAACTTGCAACAATCGCGAATAACATTTGCATCGGAAACCGACGTCCCTTGCGCGTCGAATTGCAATTCGAGTTTCACCGAAAAAGAAACGGAACGAATCAGAGGGATCGCCTCGAAAATAGATCAAAGAAGGTTCGAACACCGGTGGATAAGTAATGATACCTCTACCGTGTATAATTGTAGCAAAAAGGCTCGCATGCTCGCGTTCAAACGTCCTCGGAGGGATGTTTGAATTGCCAGGATCCGCGCAAGAAAAGGACAAGAGACAGGCATTAACGAATGACAGCGGGGATTAAACGGAGACAGGACAAAAACCACAATGTTGATTAAACAGAGAACAAGTTGCACGCCTGGTCGAGCCTCTCTTCTGGCTCGAGCAAGCTCTAAATTGCCTTTCGCCGAGCATTAACCATCGGTCACTGCACTGGGACCCGGTTTTGCCCAGGAATCCAGCGAGATCATTGAAGATCTTGTCTCGCTAATTTGCTTACAATTAACAGATCGAAGATGTCTGTTACACTCTGAAGAAAATTATCTGCTTCTTATTTTACAGACGTTCTGAGTGGGCGTGGCTTCGTTGCTCCTGATTTACGCAGATTAAAGTGAACATCATTACATCATCAGAAAAATCGTGATTGACTGGATCGCTATTAGAGGAGGAGTTAGAATAATCAAGGGGCGTGGCATCCTAATGAATATTTGAGGTTGCCAGATTGGCACTAAATAACACTCGAAGCAGAAGGTCAGCGTACTAAAAATTGTCTGCTCTTTGTACAGAGCACACCGACTGGGCGTGACTTCGTTGCTCCCGATTTGCACGGAGCCAGACAGTGCTCCATGGAGCAGGCTTTGACGTCTTCTCTGCTCCACGAAACAATGAAGCAACTAGAAGGTATCTTAATTTTTGAACTCGTTATCGGCACAGAGTCATTAAGGATTGTAGGCGGAGAAAGGGGAGGAGTTCGGGGGAAGGGAAAAGCAAATAGGTGGTGCAAGGAGAAGCTCGCAGGAGCACAAGGCGGAAAAAAAGAGAATAAGAGGAAACACTACAATAAGCGGCGCCCACCTAGCGAAAACCACCACCCCATCCCGTTTGCGGTCTTCTCTCGGGGTGAAGGGGAGAGGTACAATAAACAGCCCCTTGGGTTCTTCGTAGACTTTAATTAATTTTGTATGTGTTGCGGCCGCGTGGCCGCGAGAATGAAGTCACGGGGCACCGTGGAGGCCCGCAGTGGCAGGAGTTCCTCGCTTTGTTCCTTTTCTCTTCCGCTTCAACCCCCCGTGCGCCCCTCTCGACGATGTCTATGTTGTTCTCCTCGTTCTTTCTCGGTACGAGTGAGCCACGGGGCTCGTGGTCTGGCATCGCCACTCGAAAAAAACCCGGAGAATAATGCAGCGGGATGCACGTGGCGCAGGGCCCTCTCATCTTCAGCCCTTCGGTAACCGCGATTCTAATTCGTACGCATGTTCGTATTCGACGCGATCGAGAGGTGCACCAGGAGATCGATTATCTCGCACTGGAATCAAGGGCTGCGCTTCCAGAGTCAAAAGTTTCGCAAATTTGACACGTTCGCTTCGCTGTGCTCCTTTTATTTTCTTAATTACTTTAAATTAAGCTCAACGAATTTAAAACTGATGTTTTAAAATGTACTACGAAGAAGATTTATTTGTTTCTATACTTAAAAATGAATTGAGACTGTACAAATTGAGAGCGGAACATTCTAAATTAAAAGAAACGAAACCACGCCCACCCGGGGAACTCTAAATCGAGAACAAGGTAGCCCCGCCCATTCAAAGCACTCTGTGCGGAGATGAACGAAACCACGCCCACTCGACGCACTCCATACAATAAATTCAAGGTCTAACTCGATGAAAAGGGTGCGTGTTCCACGCTCGACTGAAATCGAGCTTCTATTAGTACTCGGCCTCTAAAAATTTCAGAGAACCGCGGATTCCTGCGATCGACGCTTGGCCACAGTCGTGAGCGGTCGCGAACAGTGCGAGCCGCTTTTTGCAGGGCAAACTTATGCCGGGGAATCGTGCGTGACCGATCGAGGTATCCATTACTTAGCCCGTTGCGGTATTACCGACGAGAGGAGCGTTTTCTTTGGACGGTCGCGGCGTAAAAAGTCCTCGGAGAGAACGAGATGCGTCGGGCTCTCCGTCCCATGCCCGGTGTGTAATGCCGGGTTTTCGATCCATGTACCCGATGTTCCCTTCCCGCGGGTCCTGGGAAATTATGCGTGCGTGAGAGCCTAACCGTGGTTCGAGCGGAATGCGACACCGCTCGCGAAGAACGTCTGTTGTCCATCAGCGGGCCATTGCGATTGATCATTTTAATTGATCCAACGTGGCGAGCTAAATATTTTTATCAACCTGCCTCGAGCATCGTTGAATGTGAGATCATGCACTTGGGAATATTTTCTTCATTTGCAACAATTGCAACTTTCTTCGAGAATTTTTGTTTGAAATACTTCTGGAGGTTTCGTGAATGCATATGTACAGCGTATACGGACAGAGTGGTGCAATGATAAATGTTGTAATATGTTTATTACGTATGTTCGATTCGGAGAAATTCATTAGAAAAGAGTCTTCTTTTATCTCGACCCATTTATCTTTTTCATAGCAATGCACTTTTATGCATCTCCAGAACTTTGCACACTCATCAGGAATGGTCGCTACTTAATCTGCTCTTTAGGCTACATTACTGTCATTCTTTAAGCTTTAATATATTTACTTGTACAGTAATGTCTTTCTGTACGCTTTAATATATTTACTTGTACATTAATGTCTTTCTTTCATGGAAATAGGTATTCATAACTAAGTAAAATCACGCGCGAGAATTCAAAATACTGTCATTTATTTTTGCGAGGAAACTATCCAGAAGACGTCCGTACGGTTTGCAAGTCGAAACTCAAGGAAGGGCTAAAGAGAAAGTTTAGGGGCGAGAAACCCCTGTTGGGTCCACTCGGAAAAACAGACATACGAGGACCCTTAGTTTTATTGCTCAGGCCCATTTAAAATAGAATACTGCAGGCCTTCCACTTCTGACCTGAGAACCGTTAGAATAACAAGGACACTGTTAGTATCCTTCAACGCTCGACTTATTTTTGCTGACATTCCAAGATTCTTTATGCTTAAAAATATTCAAATCACAAATATGTTGAATACTCGCATTAGGTTCATTGTAGTGGAGACAAAGGAGTAGACGCATTTTTTGAAGGATCCCGCAAAAGGGTGTGAACAATAGCGATCGTTCTCGCTGCGAAACGAGTGGGAAGGGAACGTGGTCGGTAGTATCGTAAGCCGATATGAGCCGCGTTCCGACGCGGTGCATCCGTACAGAAATATGCAATATTTATTTCGGCGCACGCGCCTACATATTCGTGTGTCCCGTGCATACGCGCCGGGGCGAAACGTGAGAACCGAAATAAAGATTCGGACGACACGCGGGAACCGGGGTAAACCAGAAATACGCGTGAATTGAAACTCGCATCCTGGCAGTGGCTCCGCGCTCCGCTCAGCTTTGCTCTGCTCTGTTCCGCTCTGCTCCGCTCTCCGTTCTCTGCTCTCGTTTTGGAATAGCGCTCGTTAATTGCCCCTCGAGCCGCTCGGATTACACTTCAATTATCCAAACAGAGCGATCAACCGCGAGCCGTTCGCCTACAATACGGATTCTCCTCCACCGGGGAAATTCGCGAAACCTTCCGAGGAACATTCCATTGTCCCGCGAACCTCTGCGGTTGCATCCTTTTGGACGTTTTGCTGGCGAAGTTAATGCTTTGTGCCCAGAGGTCGATTCATTATACTAGAGATTTTAGAATGCTATGCTAATAGACTGTACTTTGGAAAGTGCAGAACCTCGTAAATTGCGTCTTGCAAATTAAATTCTTGTTAAAACACTCTCTCGAATGAAAATTATGAGGATTATTTTATTCGAGCGACTGTAATTCATTATGGTAGATTCTGTTTTAAAGAATAGAATTCTCGGTGTCTAGCCTTCCATTCATTATACTAGTGATTAGATTAATAACTAGACCGGATCGATGGTTGTACACGTTAAACATAATGTAATCGAATCATTGCACTTTTAATCGACGTGCAATATTGTAGAAGTATAAAATAATTAGCAACCATGCAAGAATAATAAAAATGTACAACCTTGACATTTATCAATACTAAAGAGGTTGTAAACAGAAATTGAAAGCGAGTCTGCTTTAAAAAATGATATTCCTGATAGGAGGGTGGTTTCGTTTTTATTAATGCATAGTTGATGAGACTGAAAATGTTGCTTCGAATCTGCCGACAAAATCTTCCAACTTGTTGCGCGACTACCAGTAATCTGAAATTATCAAATGCTCTCGCGTATGAATCTACCAACAAGTACCGCTATTCCGAATCATTTCGTCTGGTCGTACGAAATCTCGGAAACGACGAAGAAGAAGACGAAGGAGAAAGCGAAAAGGACGAGGTCTCGTGCTCACTCGGTTATTCGCTTGTCGTTAACAATAAACACTCGGCTATCGGGACAAGGATCGGCAGCGTGGGCGTGGATGGCAGCGGCGTTGAAACGATTACCGAAACTGCTGTTCGGTGGCAGCGTTTACAGAGCCGAGTCGACGAAAAATTTGCGCGCTAGAGGGTGAGAAAGACGAGTTTGGACACGGACCGAGGAAAAATCTGAGTGGGCTCCCGCGATACGGGTTCGGCTAAAATATTGAACGGGGAACGTAAAGGAAAGGGAAGAAAAGAAAAGGGAGCCGCGCGCGGCGATGGCACACAGGAATGTAGCAGCTGCGGGGCTCATTCACATCCGCGCACAGTGGAATTCTTACTACCGCACTCGCGGTTTCTCTCGGGGTCGCCGTCCAAGTTACAAGTATAACCGCACTGAATGCCCGCCCAGTACCTACTTCCATTTCATTCTGGAACGTTTTGCAAACGACGTGCTTCTCTCGAGCCGAGCCGCACGCGCGCGCCTGCGAGCGAATCGTGCTGGCGAATTATCAGAACCCGTCAACGATTTTCCGATTTTTCTGCCAATTTCTAGCACCGATTACCTCGTTCATCTGCCGGTCCTCTTGGATTCTTTCCTGAATTTTTTCATTGTATTCAAATTTTTATAACAGGATCATTATTTTGTTAACGCGTTTGTTCAGATAACAGCGTTTATAATTTCAGCGTTCTATCGGCAACTTAGCTGAATCGTAATCTCAAACAATTTTCACAGTATATCCGAGTACATTCTAGTATATTATAATGTATTTTAGTATATTTTCTCCAATTGAGTACAATTGTGCACAATTTTTCCAACGGAGCACAATTTTCTCCAAGGAATATCAACACCAATCCTTTTAGAATAAGTTTTATGACATTTTGTTGTGTGACCTCTTGCGATTTTTCAGGCCACTTGAAAATCCCATGCTCGTAGAATTTCTGTTTTTTTTATTAGCAAAAAGTTGACTTTTTGCGACTTTATTTAGAATGGAATCGCATAAAGAATTGCAATAGTTTTGTAGGTCCGTTGAGAAGAAAATGGTTGAAAGAAAGTCTCGAACGTCTCAGGTTAAGAACCCGAGGAGCTTCAGGTGAGGGGCAGCATCTCCGCACAGAGCACTCGGTACTCGTGGGAATACCGTGCGAGAATATATCCGGGATTATTTCATACATTACAAGGCAATAACGTATCGCGGCTGGATGCAAGGTTAACGTGGCTACGATTAAAGTAATCGGCCGTGGAATCGATAAGGCGTGGCTTATTTAGGAAGTGATAATTGCGATATTTATGAGCGGCTGTTGCATGGAACATGGGTCGTTAACGTTGCCCGTTAAATATCACTTAGTTGCAAAACCAGCTCTCCGCTTATCTCGCCGAGATAAGGCAAAACGTTTCCTGCTCCATGGGGTTATTGATTGAAAGGGAGAATGAAATTTATATCGTATGGTATGTGGATATGTATACCTAACCATCGAATTATTAATAGCGACCGTTCTGTCAGATTACCGGCCCGATATAGATTGCGAAGTGTACTCTCAAAATTCTGGCCGTAACGTAACAGGAATTGGCCTCTGGCCTAGAGAATTGGCCTCTGACTATTCAGATCTACCATCAACAATCGCCCGATCAACGAATCAAAATACAAACTTCTTTAACAATTTTTCATTTCTGTTATAACTGCAGTATCGAGAAATCAGTATTGCAGTATTGACAAATCGAATGATGGATATGGGTAACTCTTTTTTTGTTTTGTTCGTTACGATCCTGGAAAAGTTTTTAGGAAAAAAATTCGAGACAATTACAAAGGAACGTCGGAAAATTCGGACAAACTTCAAAAATCGTAATTTTTGAAACGATAAACAAAACGATCTCAAACAAATTTATTTAAATTTGGACAGGACAATGTCTGTCCGGTCATCTAGTATAAAATATAAAACGTGGTCCCTCCTTCAAACTGGTCATTCCTACCACGATCTTATTCTTTCTGGGCAAACAGTGATGGTCTTTAGTCGGACACTGTTCCAAATCACTCTTGACAGGAAATACATCTTCAGCAGCAGCGGCAGCAATGACTCACAAAAGATCCTCCGGAGGCATCTGCATGGTTTAAATAAGGGGCGTAGCAGATCGTACATCGAGTTGTGTTACACGAACAATGATTACCCTAACGCTCGTTCAACCGCTATAACGAACACCTTAGTGGTAGCATCTCGAAACTGATGCTCGGGAGAAAGAGAGGAGAGGCAACGTTACATCAGCCACGGACGTATATCCCTTTGGTAAAGCGTTATCTAGCCGTGCTCGGTCATAATGCAATCAGAATATTCCTCGCGGTGAGGAGAAGAAGGAGATTAGAGGGCACCACTCACGGCATGCTATTTACTTTGAACTATTCTCGGCACCGCGGCCGAAACACACATTATCCGTCGTCGACGCCACGACGACGGTGTACTTGCGGCTCCCAGAACCATCATCCAAGGAAACCGACTGATATCCTCGATAAACGATGCCCCGCAGTCAAAATATCCTCACCGAGATCCGGTCAGATCAAGGAACAAGTACCCAGGCTACAGAGTGCTCGACGGAAACCGCTTAATTAAACCTCGTTCACAGTCAAAATTCAGACCAGTATATACAGAGAGACCGTAGAACCTTCCAGTTCTCTTTAAAACGCATTTATGCTATTAAAATGTAACAACATTTTTACCTTAGTCCTCCTATAATGGATCTTTTATCGATACACTTTTTAGAAAATTAATTATGAAAATTTTCACTTTGTGATTTCATGTGGAGGACAGTTGGGAGCGATGGTGCATTATATTTTATATCCATATCTATCGCAAACGTATTTTCTTCTTACGATCTTTAACATCGAATAGGATATAACACAATCAAAAATTGTTTAACCAGATCACATGTATGACTTGTTGGTTCACAATTGAAATTACTTTTGCTATTCAAGCACTCTTTGAACTGTCTCGAACAGGGGTTCATAAAAAAATTTGGAGGATGTTGGGAGCAATGGTGCATTATATTTTATATCCATAACTATCGCAAATGTATTTTCTTCTTACGATCTTTAACATTGAATAAGATGTAACACAATCAAAAATTGTTTAACCAGATCACATGTATGACTTGTTGGTTCACAATTGAAATTGCTTTTGCTATTCAAGCACTCATTGAATTGTCTCGAACAGTTGTTCATAAAAGAATTATGAAATCACCATGTCCTGAAAGATTGGATTGCTTAAATACAAGACGTATTCGAGAGAAGAATTTTTAAGAAAAATTTTCGATTCTGCGGAAGCGCGGACTAACCGAGCTAGCTGGCGGATCAGTGAGAGAGAAGGGAAAGAGGAACCAGGAGGGTAGGGGATGAAAAAGCGGGAAAGAGGAAAGAAAAAGCTGAATGAACGCGACCTGGGACACAATGGGCCACTGTTGTTCCCGGGACTCTCGGTGTTGAGACAATGCCGGCTCCCGGATTCAGTTAACAATCCGTGTCGCGAACATGGGGACGCCGTTAGATAAGACCGTCGAGACTCGCTCGAACCTCTTCGAACCTTTTCTTTTCAATCGGATGGAAAACGTTCGTTCGCCCGGGAGAGATGGCATAACAGAATGCCACGGTAATGGCGCAGGATGGAAACATTGTGCTCCGAGTTTTCGACGAACTCTCTACGTCCCATTCTTCCCCGACGAGAGAATGGTGACGCGATCGCGAGAGATCATCCCTCTGTCTCTCTCCAACAAAGGAGAGAGGGGGAAGAGAGCGCGAAAACCGTGGAAAATTTTATAATTGGCGACGAAGATGTTCGAGCACGTCTGCCACCTCTTTCTAGCTATCCGATGCAGATCTGTAGAGATTGTCGAGTCAGAGGGAACTTAAATAGTTTGTTTATCGACGGGACGAACAGCCGGAGCGGAACAGACGAAATATAATTTCGAGAGAAAATTATGGAATATCTCTCCCTCTCCCTCTTCCTCTCTTTCTCTCTCGGAACGTCGGAATCCCGACCGGGAGAAGCGGTTATCGTGCGTGAATAATACTCCGTAATTGGAAGCACGTGTAATTTCGCTTACAGCCCGTGTTATTATTTCTGACGCGTGTTCGAATGCTAACGATCCGAGGAGTGCTTCGAGGAACGCGTAATCGACGGAATTAACGGGTTCGCGGCTTGAATCCGGTCCGTGGGACACCATCGACGCCCTGGTTCGATGACAATCGACACTTCGGTAATCGTGTAATTAATTCAGTTTGTAAATATCTTTTCGAAATTGTTTCTTCGCGAGAGCGACGGGAGTGCGTGTCGTGCTTTCAGAAAAACGAAAGAGGAACTTCGCTTTTCGGACAGAATGCGAATGGGTTGATAACTGCGTCGGTGATTTGTGGGCTATGTATGGATTTAGAAATCAATTTTTGGCGGGGTGTTGGCGGGTGAACTGAATTTGTTTAGGTTGTTCCAATTAATTTTGATGGGATTTCAGAATGGAGAGAGGGCTGGAGGGATGTGTATACGTAGACTGCGGATTGTATGCATTTATGGCAAAAAGGAGTGTGACCAATTTGAAATTATCCAAGTAAAACGCAGCCAATGTTTATTTTGCTAAAATAAAATATTAACAAAAGTGTCTGAAATTCATATTCCGAAGGTGACGTTCACAACACTGCGAACAGGGTGGAAATGTCCCAGGTTTTTCAGAAAAATGAACACGGGGACTGTTCTTTTGTGAATGACTCGAGAAATTCGGAGAAACGTGTATGGAAGGAAAGTCTGGTCCGAAAGTCCGTTAACGAGACTACAAAAAATTACTATCGGATGATCCGCGCAGAGGGTTGCGTACAATAGTGAACGGTCGCCTTTGAGTTGAGGCCTGGCTGCACATAGGAATGCAATTAAAATACCGACGATGGCGAGAACCGCGGGATAGTGGGCGGGGAGGGTGGCAAGACTATGGCTCTCGTGTCCCGTCGGAACAATGGGCCACAATGTTAATGAGGAAAATAATTATATGAGAGTTCATTTTCTTCCTCGAGAAAATCGGATGCGGAGAGAGGAGAAGGCTGAAGGAGGCGCTAGCACCCGGGCAAGGAAGAGTACCAAGTAGAAAGGGGGTGTTCCGTAATGCGAGCGCCAAGTGGTCCAGACGTCGTCGTGCATGCACTACTGGCGACGCCTCCAACCCTTAACACAAGCGAAAACCCTGTTCCTCTACAAGGTAAGACGTCCGTCCGACATAAGTGTTTTCTAATTAACGCTGCTGTGCACGCGTGATACCTTGCGCCCCTGCGAACCACGATTAGGAGCACTCCAACACCGTCAAAGAGAAAGCCTCACTGTGAAGCTGGTTTTCTTCGGGATATAATAATTCATTCCAAAATTACTTCGATCAAATTTCGACGCATAGAAGTCGATAGCTTCTATGTATAATACAAAATAATATTGACACAGTAGAAAATGACGAGACTTGCTCGTGTAAGTAGAAAAAGACTCCGTTGATCAGACACCTCATCCGACCGAATCAATTACTTCTCTTCCGACTTGAGAGAGATAATTGTAATAAACTTATAATAATTAGTTTATTATCAATATTCCAAGGTCTCAACTTCGCTGTCTATCGATGAACTACATTTTGCGTTACAGATATTCTACGGACGTGAACAATGAATAAATTCTTTAATTTGGATAAACAATGTATCGATGCCTGAACGTTTCATAAAGATTCAATGCACCAAGGGACCCGTCGCCTGAAGGAATCCACGCTCGGGATTTCGTTTCTTCGTAGCCTTACTATGGTACGTGACGCCAGTAGCTCGGGATCGCATTAATGAAATAAAACTACGTGACTGGACGCCGTGTGCAGCGTCGGCATTTCCGTGATTCGAAACGGTAAGAATTTCTGTCTTGCACACACCGATGATACAAGATAGAAAGATAGAAGAAGCATCGGGGACGTTGTGTCCGTGGTATATCCGACCGGAGAGAATGAACGAGCGGCGGCCGCAGAAGTAATTCGATCCGGTTTTTGAATGGGAAATGATGACGGGGCCATTTGAGCATTTATCGTAACTGGCAGATTTCGGTACACGGCAATATATCGGTTTCAATATCGCGGCCGATATTGGATTTTGGTAATGTCCAGGATTGACTCGGTACATTTTACAGCCGATACGCCTACGCAATACGGATCAATACAAATACCGTTTTACGTGCGGTAACTCCATTCCATGCGGGACAAACTGTTATACCATGTGAATATCCCGGACGCCCGATTAAAACGTCCCGGATCACTAGCGTTTCCGATCGTCACCACAGTACACACAAGTATTTGCTCAAAGACGCGCTGTTTGCTCAGCGAACCACTCGTTAGTCAGCCGGAAACAATAACGATTAGATCTTTCGGCTAATATTGGTTGTCGTGGGGTGAGTTCGGTAAATTCGAGACCAGGGAATGTTTGGCGCTTTTATCATTAATGATTAGACTGCGGATCTTTATGCAATTATGACTCTTAAACATTTTCATAAAATACTAGTGTAAAATTGGAAGGGTAAATGTATTTATGTGGATTTTATTCGGTTGCCATTTATTAATAAAATACGGGGTTATCAGAGACGATAAATCTATTTTCTGTTTCTAAAAATTCCAGTCTAAATCAACCATCAAGAAGACCTGCACAATCCACAGTATACAATCCAAAATAGCTGCACAAACAACAGAATCTCTCTGATGCGTGAACATTGCCAAAGACACAGCAGAAGCATGGTTACATTAGAGGATCCCCAGGTTGGTCCGAATCGAATGAAACTTTGCAAACAGTCTCTGCAAGCCACGACAGGCTATCAAAAACGCGTAGGAGAATCGTCGGGAACGTGGATAACGAAACGTAGACCATAACGTCGACGAGAGACAGTAACAGACAGAGAAACAGCGGGTCCGTTGGGAGGATAGAGAGACAGAGTCGGGCCTCGGTAGAGAGAGAGAGAGAACGAGAAAGAGAGGGACGCAATTTGAGCGAGTGGCATCAGTCGGCGGGTTTAATGAGGTTAGCTGCAATTACATGCATTAGTACGACATGACGAGGGCAGCGGACCCGACCTCGGTCCTCTGGAAGAGATATTGGATGTATGAGCCTGGCAAAAGGGGTGGCCAGAGGGTGGAACGCCGGGAGGAGAGGAGAACAGAACAGAGGGAGAAAGCAAAGCACAGGAGAGGGTCACCGCGAGAGAACGAGATACAGCCGGGCAAAGAAGATACAAAGGGGTGAGGTTGCGAGAGAGGGGGATGAACCACGAGGAGAAGAGAGACGGAGGTGGACTACGAAGAGGAGAGAAATATAGGGGGTTGACGACGAAAAGAAAACGGGGGAAAGAGCAAGAAAGGGCTTGAACCACGAAGAGAAAAAATAGAGCGGGTTGAACGACGAAGAGAAGAGGAAATGAAACGGAGGAAAGGGCAAGAAGGGGCTCAACCAGGAAGAGAGAATTATAGGGGATTAAACAACGAAAGAAAGAAAGAAATAGGGGGTCGTATGACAAAGAGAAGAGAAAAGAAAATGGGGGAAGAGCAAGAAAGGGGGTTGACCGACGAAGAGAAGAAAAAGGGGGGTTGAACGACGAAGAGGAGACAGAGGAGAGGGGAGCTACACGGGGGAGAGGTACACGGGGACAGAAGATTGGAGAAAAAGGAAGGAAGACGAGACGACGAAAGAAACAGGGTGAGCTTGGGGGTAAAATGCGTTAATGCGTGTCGGCGTTAACGCCGCCGTTCTGCTCGGCTCTGCTCTCATCTGTCGTTGTGCTCTCGCAGACACTCTGGAGCGGTGCGGAGCGGTGCGGAGCGGTGCGGAGCGGAGCGGAGCTGAGCGTAGCGTAGAGGTTTGCTCGTCTCGTGCACCGCAGTCGCGGCAGGTAACGCGCAAAGTCACGCATCGTTGGCCCGCGATCAAACGACAAACACCGTCGGCCTGCCGCTCCACTGCGATAATTCTTTGATCGCTCGAAAAGATACACCGACGAGCCGACGACCCTCTCTCTCGCTCCCGTCCTCTCTCTCCCCCGACAGCACGGCTGTGCACCCTGTCCGGGGTTGAAATCGGTGAGTCGGATAAGCGACGCGCGCGCACGTGTAAGTTGGATGCTTCGCGTGTAAAAAGGAAAAAGAAGAACGCACACCGAGGGAGGAGACGTACGGTTAGACGAATGAAAAAAGAGAGGGAGAGAGAGAGAAAGAGAGAGATGTGATGATGTACACCGAGCGTTCATTTAGCTCCGTTTAGCGGCGACAGCCGGCTACGAAATCGCGCGGAACACGCTCCAGTGGATGCCAGAGAGCGGCGCGCGATCCACGAACGCCACTTTAGGCGAAAAGGACTGCTTGTTACGCGGATGTTTCTGATCCGAGGAATTTGCGGACGTGGAGGGTGCGATTCCTGTGAGTTGTCAGGTAGGGGGTTGTTGGGGGTGAGTGAGGACGCGCGTGGTTGGTGGACAGTCTGCTTCTGCTGGTTGAGGATCAGGTGGTGGAGCCTCATTTTTAAAAGAAGATACCCCAGCTAATACATTAGACCAGCCAGATTTTTTAATTATTTTTAAACAGATCTGATTCCTGCTTTTATCAAGTTAGGCTCTTCTTATGGAGACTAACAATGCGTTGGTGTAGCTTGGTCCTTGAAAGGAGTTTTATTGGTTCGAATATGGATCGAGATGTGGTCATAGAGGTTGACAATGAGGTGTCTCTGTCGAATATTCATTGATTACTACAACGACTTCGATCAAAGATATCAATTTTTCCATCGTTCACGAAACCTCGGTATAACGTCATCGAGTTAGTTCTTGAATATCTTAAAATGTGTATAAAAAACATACTCAGTCACAATCTAGCCACCGTTCCAACAACCACAAGCAACAAATACCGATTTTTCCACCATCCACAAAATCTCGCAATTAATTTCAATTTTAATCCGAATCCACCAAAGGGGTAGCATTCTGAAAGTTACACGCTCCATTCGGCGAGGTAATGCGAAATAAACCACCCCGTTATTATAGAGGTGCTCCATACACTCGCGTACACATACATACACAAATAGAGAGAGAGAGCGCCTCATACTTCAATGTTCGATGATGAAACAACACAGGTGCCCCATCCATCCCCCATGCGAAACAAAACACAGAAAAACCAACCGGACAAAGCGAGTGACGTGGATGACGGATCGCCATGATCCTCGGCGAATCAAACTCACCCTCTCTCCACAGTTTTGCTCACTATTAGCGTGACAGAGAACGAGAGAGAAACCAGCCGCCCAACGATTTTTGTATGGTTCCAGGTTTCCCGAGGTATTGTCGGTCGATACGGATTTTCACTGGGCATTCTCCAGAGAGATAGCGCGGACGCGCGGACACGTTTGATACAATATATAAGCGGTCGGGATTGGAGAGGGCCCGGGGGGTCACAAAGTAGCATTCTATTGACAGAGAGCTCGACGCTCTCCGGTCCGCCGGTGATTATACTTGGTGATCATATCGCTCGTATATTGACAAACAGCGATACAAACACGAACACATAGGTACACGCATCGAGAGAAAGAGAAAAGGGACACACGGAGAAAGAGAAGGGTGGAAACCATCCTCGTTCCCGGACTGTCCCGTGTTTTACTCTCCCATCCCTCTCTTCCTCTCTCCTCCTTTCTCTGCTTCGCATCTCTCTCGATTTGCTATCTTTCTCATTTATCTAGCTCTCTCAATTTGTCTATCTCTCTCTGTTCGCTACCTCTCGTTCTCCCTCAATGTTCCGTGTCCTCCTCTATCGCCTGGCTTCAGCCAGCTAGCCGTCCTCGTCCAATCATCCCCCACAGGTCTATGCACCGCTGCGACCACCCTCGACATTTCTGGGGGGAAGGGTGGTGGTCGGGGGTGTGGTGCAGGTTCCGTGGACGCTTCTCGTGCACCGGTGCACACAGACCGCCCACCGGCGACCCACAATACGCCGCTAATTCCCATAAAGCGCCGGCCGATACGCAAATGGACAAACGTATGGACATACGCACAAGCGCCCCCGGCCACCCTCGCCGCTCGCTCGCCGGCCAAACACCGCACACGCCATACACACCCCCACCCCATCCCTCCTCTCTCTCTCTCTCGCTCACTCTCTTTCTCTCTCGCTCACTCTCTTTCTCTCTGTACCCGACCGCTTCCTAACCCGGCATTCGCAGGTTGCATATCGCGGCCAGACCTCTCGTCCCGCCTTTGTGGATCACCATACCGTGTAATAACGAGACGGTCGCGCGGAAATGCGACCTGGTCCTCGTCGAGTCCGACTCGAACGGTTCACCACGCTTAAGACGCGACAACGGCGACTATAGTTTGAAGGTTGCGAAGACTGGTCTTCGATTAATCAGTTGTTCGATTAAAGTGACAGTGGTTGATAAGATGACACTCCCTGGGTACAATTTGGCAAATACAGGCAGATTTTGTAATAAATTCAATTCAGCACAAAGGTGAAATTTCGTTTGTGAAAAAATTAATCGAATGCTTAGAATATTATTTTCTACACCATTCTTGGAAAAGATTGAGTTTGATTTTCGAGCAGGTACGCGCGTTATTCGATCAGTCGACGAGTTCATTCATTATGTAGCGTTACTATTTATTGCGAGTACGAATGTACGTACGCAATCGAGAAAATTTCAATATTGATTTGTTCAGAAATGGAGCGTTTTAAGGATGACTTTTGCGAGTTGTATCATCTGTTTAGAAACAATCTGTGTGAAATATTTAAAAAGTTGACCCTGATGAGTACAATCAATTTTTTAGAATTCAGTGTTGAGAAACACGAATTCAATTCAGAATCTATCTTCATCCTCTAAATGCTCGTGTATATTGGACAGGTTATTTTAATCTTGTTAACCATTTTAATCTCTCACATACTCAATGCACTATTCTGGTCAATTCCATTCTTCTCAACTCGAAGAACTCTCTATGAGAAGATAAAACCAATTACAGACACTTGCTTCAGTTTCGGAAGAACTCGATTTGCTCCGAGTAAAGATTTAATTTACTTGCTACTGACATTTGACAATGATTGACTTATTCGATCAATATCCTACGAATCGCTGGTCCCGAATAGCTTTCGAACAGCACAGAATCGGATGCTTTTAATTACGGATCAACGGGAACTGCATTATTCACAATCTTATTCCATCTTTCACGAATTCGGAAAACTACTCTAAGCTTCAGGATGTTAATATAAGATATTTTACCGATCTTGTATTTTCTATTCACGCAATATGAATTCATAAAAATGGCTACGCAATCCTCGAACATCGTTTCGCCACGAACAAGGACATTCGTAGAAGGAAAATTCTGTTGCAGCCGCATCGTTTACCGGGATTTACAGGAATATGCAACATCATCCAATTGTAATTAACGCAATCGCAATTAGTTCGACGGTGGCATAAAACGCGGTAGCAGCAGACCGCTTTGAATTCCCCAAAGCATCCGGCTTCAATCAGCGGCACTCATACAAAGAGAGAGAGAGAGAGAGAGAAAGAGAGAGAGAGCAAACGCATGGAAGATAGGCTCACAGCGAGCGGAAATTTCATGCTCACTTGCAGCACTCTCTCACTCTCTCGTCGAGAGTCATCAAATATCTGTATACGACGAAGGTCGAACATGCCTGACCAGGTAAGAAGGAAGGCCGCAGCGTCGGTGAATGGGGGTCGATGAATGAAGGTGGTTCGCATGCTGAAGGGTCTTTTTCCGGTGCCCTGTCAAGGACGTTTCAGACCCGGAATCGCTTTAGTCCCCGATCCCTGAAGCAATGGCTCGTCCCGCGGAAGAATTTTTCCGGAAGAAAAATCTCGACTCGAAGAAGGAAACACTCGTCGTGGAGAAGGAACCCAGAAAAAGATGACTTCCGGCGAGAACGTTCAGTTCGCTCGTCACATTTTCCACGAGATCTCTCGCGTTTGACAATATAACGCCCACTTCGAATGATTCGCACGTACAAGTTTTCATTCTTTAAATTGAATCCTTTTAATTGAAGATTTAATGAACATTTACGACACGCATGAGTAGATAGAATATAAAACAACCAAGGCATTTAAACAATATAAAAGTTCTGTTCCATTTTCAAGGGAAGAAATTAATTAAATGCGAAGAATTGCGTTTGTTCAAGATAATGATAAAATAGTTCTAGATTTCGAAAATTTGAGAATATTGTAATGTCGTGTTTAAAGTAAAAAATCATTAAGGGGTGAAATCAATTTTTATTTTATACTTTCTACAATTAACGTAGAACATTTTTATTTTACATGAAGATCTGCGGTCTGATTATAATTTGCATGAAGATTCGCCGTCTATTGATTACTGCAATGTAAAAGAACATTTTTAAGTTCGCTTTTGGTACAGCATGGATATTAAAAACCCAATTAATAGAAGTAATGGTATTACATTCTCCTGAAATATCAGGTGATGCTCGAAAAGTGAGGAATTGAATAGATAGGAAAGTATCTGTAACAGTACTACATCTACAATTTCCATCAGCCCTCCCCGAAAATCAGCCAACGCAACCCGAGGAAATCGTTCACCGTAACCCACAATTCTCCATCACCCAGCGGCCGATACCCGGCACTTACACTTCTGTAAGACACCAGAATCTGCGATACCGGTCTCCATTACCGGATACGATCTCCCGAAGGCGGAGAGCCGTGGCATATCGAACGGGTCTCGCGTGTCCTCGGCCCGTAGCTCGCAGTTCGTAAATAAAAGAGGAGCAATCTAAGGGAGTGCTTGGGTCGGGCCAGTGCACCGCGTCTGCACGGCCGAGCCACTGGGCGTGACAATATGCTCCTGCACAGGTGCAGCCGAAGGTATAGGTTCGCCGAGGCGCCTCAGGGAAGAGGAAGAGCCATAGAGAAAGAAAGACGGAAACATAGGAAAAGAAGAGAAAGAAAGAAAGAGAAAGAGAGAGAGAGACAGAGTGGTCCTCTCGCCGCCCACGCGATCGGCCTTGCTGCGAAAGAGGCCGGAGGGGGTGAGAGAGCGGAACGAACCGAAGGTAAGAAGGAGGACAGAGAGAGAGGAAAGAGAAAAGGAGCGTGCCAAGCGCGCGAGCGAAGAACAGGAGTTAGGTGTAGCCCCCGGAACGGGTGTGTGCGCGCTCGAGTACGTGGCCGCACACCTGTGCCAATGCAGCATGGCACGGAGTCGCATAACAGGTGGAAAGGTAAAAGAGAGAGAGGTAGACATGGGGTAGAGATGGCGAGAGAAAGAGAGGGGAACGGAGGAGAGGGAGACCCCCACTCGACCCCGAGTCTGCCAGCTCGAACATTACTATACGCCCTCCGGGACCAGAGAGGAGGAGAACGCTGAGACTACCGCCTTCCTCCTACGTTCTCTCCCGACCTCTCTTCTCTTCGATTTCTCCCTCCCTCTACCCCTCTCTCTGGCTCTCTAGCTCGCTTCTCTATCTCGTTCTAGGTTCTTCGAGAAAACCTCCCTCTGTTTCTCTGGCAATGTATCTCTCTCCAATTCTCTGTCTTCCCGTGTCTTTGTCTAATTTTCTTCATCTCCGTGTCTGTTTCTGATTTCCTGTCTCTGTCTATTTCCCTGTCTACCCATCCCTCTCTCTCTGTCGTCCTCTCTGGGTTTCTTTCCTCGACGTCGCACACTACCGTTTGAACGTCGCCTCTCGAGGCGTGCCCGCCGCGCAAACGCCGACAAACGCGTTTTCACTCGGTGCCGATGAAATGGCCGACGAGAAAACGTTCTCCACCCTTGAAAGGGCCAACACCGCGCGGCACAGGCGTTTCCGCGCCGGAAGATTTCTCAAGACGATTCCCCCGGCCCGCGAGAAGCCTTCTTGATCATCCTGAATGGCTTCTGATGTGCTGTATGCCGCGTCGGGATCCGGAGGGGATCCGCGACGCAACGAAACGCAACGAATTGCAACGTGGAGCGGACGCTTCCACGGGATCCGGAAGAGTGCGCGGAGAATTGTTTTCTTACAGAGATTTCGGACAATATCGCTTCGATGAAATTATTTGATCCAGATATCAGTGCAACCAAGTTGTTGATTATGCACGTATTCACCGCTGCCTCATTTGTAAAGTCATCGCTGTTTCAACGGCAATTAGGTAGTTTAGAAAAATGTTGAATAATTATTTATAACAGGATGAGGCTGTTCTGAAAAAGACACTGAATCATGCATGCAGCTGGCTGTAGCCTATTGGTTGGCATATCAATGTCGGAATGCAACATTACAATCTTCTTTGGACTATTGATGTTGAAAGAAATTGTCACGTTATGTCATAAGAGATGACTTCGTAGTTTGTAGTATTAATTGCCAGATCGCCGATAATTGCGAGTACATCATTACTTTGACTTGTTTATATTAGTTATTCTCTCGACTCCTTAATAATGGAACATTTCTGCGAAAGGGTACCAGTCTGGTAAGTAAGGGTGTCAATCTAATAAAGTTATACTTTATTTAGAAAATTTAGAACAATTTTCAATAATTTCAGAAGAGAGCGTGAAAATTGTTAATCAATCGTAGAAACGGCTATCGAAAACCTACTTGACCCCATAATGGTTAAAGGGGAGTATCGAAGAACTTTGACAACTCTTCCAAGAAGTGAAATCACAGCTGGAACCGATCAACTGGCGTTCTTTATGAGTCACAACCACGATTTTGCAACATTTCCGCGAGGAAAAATCGTTAATAAAAACATAGAAACAGATACCCAAGTACCCGGTAACCTCTGTGAGAGTTCAAGGAAAGCGTTGCGAAGCATTCCGATATCAACCGAGCGTTCTCCAGGAGATACATCCACAGTTTTGGGACACGCAAAAATGATTAGCAGCAGCGTAGAAATAAATATCTAGGTGGACGTTAACTATAAAGATTGAAGAGAAACGTGACAGTGTATAAAATCGCGAGGTTCTCCAGGAAGTGAAGTCTCGACTTCACGGATCAGGAGTCGTCGCGGCGCATTCCCGGGACAATAGGACGTCCGTTGGAATCGACATCCCCTCGACGATGGTATCGGCGGGTATCGCGATGACTGGATGGTTCGCGCGACCTCGAAAACCGCGGGTCATCGCGTGGAAGGGAAACAACTGGCGGCAGAGCCGAGGATCGCCGGAGAGAAACCTGTCTATCCGCAAAAATGGGCGCATGCAGATAATGCCTCGGCGTATTACCGTTATTACGCCGGTCATTTACGTGCTGCGGAGACGATGTTCCCTTTCCTGCGTGATATCCCGCTAAATTCGCCCCGCGGCGCGGCCGACTGTTCTAAGCAAACACGTTCGTCCGCAGTCTCTCTCCGGCGAACTACGAACGACATGGAACATCGATGCTCGAGGACCTGTGGAACGATTGGTAGCCAACCTGCGTCAACTTTCGCAATAATGTCTGATGGCTTTTCAATTATTCCCGCCGCGGGACTGCACACATCATCCTGAACCTTCATCATGCGAAGATCGACAGTTTCGAGATTGCTGCTGCAGTCCTTTCAGCTTCTGTTCAACCTCTATCTGTGATGTAGATGTTAGCATAATGTGTCAACTATTTAGATTTTCTAATACTGTTCGTGGTTATTGTTAACACTTTACCTACCGGAAGCCTATTAATAGGATTTTCAATAATTGTGCTGCACCAAAAGAAAGGATAGAAACTTTCTTTTACATTATAATTTTAAGTGAATTAGATGTCGTTATTGAGAGTGACTTGTTTGTTCATAATGAAAATTATTGTAGCTATTGAAGGTTCCCTTACGAAGTGTTATGCTATGTCCCACAGATTTTCAAAAATATGCAATAATCACCGGTCGGTAATGTGTTAATTGTAGAGAGGAGCTCGTGACACTGAAGTTAGACTGATTTGTATGAAGTGGATAGAAAAACTAGATTTTGAATCCGTACCCTTATAATTTATATTTGTTGATACTGTTCATGGCTATTGTTAATTGAAGAGAGACAGCATCGCTAACTTGTATGTTTACATAAAACATGCTTTTCCTTCTTTCAATAACAATTTGGATAACGTTTCTTCAACTAATGGCTCTACAGCTTTGTATTCTGTTCACTCGTTTTTGTTGCAAATGCATCAACAGTCTAATGATCACACTAACCCCGGTGTTCCTATGTTCAACGTTGCATATCCATCCGTGTTTTTTAAAGTAATCATTGTTAGGTAATTACGCGGCGTCCTAAGGCAGAAGACGTTCTAATTACAATATGCCGTGAACGGGAATGTTGAACGAAAGAGGATTCTACAGAGGAATGTAGAACGAATCGCGTGGCGATTCGAACATGTACCATCTGCGTTACACGCTCGCCAGTCGAGAGAGGCGCATGCCTTCGAGGAAACGTGCCCGTTCCTACGTAAATAAGGTGCGTGCAAATTATTGCCTGGGATATAACCATTTCCTGCCATCCTCGCGAAACGCGTTTTCAATCGTCTCTATTCAGCTGAGGATTTCGTTTGTGCGGATTTGACGCGCGAGTCCTCGCTGCCGACACGAGACTTCAATTCCAAAACCCGTTCCAGTACAATGACTCCGAAATTGCGACCGCAAAAAACTTTCTACCTCCTGGATCTAAAATCTCAAGTGAATTTATCTTAATCTGGAACTTCCATTCGATTTTAACACGTTAATTCTGAAACCTATTCCGATACAGAATCTTAAAAATCTCACCTTAATTTTAATTTTGCATGGAGACCGGAAAATTAAATAATAACAAAAATGAATTCTTGATCTTGAGAAAGGAATGGCGACGCGTGCTAATTTTTAACAATTTCGACTTTCATTCTCAGAAGTCGAAACAGAAAGTTTTCAGTTTCACACGAATATCCATTAAACCGTCCATTAAATTGAGTGAAGATCTACAAGCGCGAGGATCACGCTAATCGATCGAACGTCTCAAGCTGCTATGAATAATTACTATTAAAAAGTCTGTCATAATAATGCAACCCTGCCAAATCCTTGGACATTTGCACGCATTTATAGATTCAATTCATTAGTCAAATCTACACAGGGAAGTAGGGTTGATGGCCAGAAGATTAGGTGCTCGCAGGAGGTTAAAATAAATGTCAGACTATAACGAGCATCTTGGATCGCGGGCCACTTCGAGGGATAGGATACAAATAATTGAATTAAGATAGAATTCGCAAATTTAGAAGATGTCTTCCGATCAATAAATCCCGAGCACTTCGCGATTATATTTGAAGAAACGTTGATCCTACCTTCGACTGATCTTGCTGTTGCAGCAATTGTTCCCTGAGCAGCTGCAGTTGCAGTATCATCTCGGACAGCCTTCGTTCCTTTTCGGCGAAGCTTTCCGCGCACAGGACCCTGTGCAGAGCTGATGCACCATCCTGTTGCACTTGCGTCTCGGTGTTCTGCATCCTTCCAGATGCTGGTGGTGAAGGCGCCACGCTGTTTGGCACGCTGGCGACGCCTCCACTGCAACATACATCATCAAACATGGTCAATTACGTTCCGATGGGCGTAAAGACGGATTAGAAAGCAAATAGATACACGAGACTATGTCAAGCCTTGTCGTGTCTTGTCACGTCGTATGGGATTTATTGAACAGGATAATTAAATGCCCAAACATCTCTGCGACATTCTCAAAATGTGCATTCGTGACACAAATATTCATTTCTGTCCTTAATGATTTTATTAAGGCCAAAATCGAGGTCAATACATTTTTACAGAAAATGTCGAGCTGCATCATCGAATGCATAGAAGAATATATTGAAAAAAATTCAAAGGAACCTTGAAATCTCCTAAAATTCTCCAGCGGCGACAAAATTATAGTAACAAAGTTTCTCTATATCTCCATAAATAACAGAGATATTCAAGTGGTAATCTTTACTGAACCTAAATGCACAATGCAAGAGGCTCGATGAGAAATGCATTGCAATCAGATGCAATTCGAAGGAACATCGAGGGCTTGGTAAAAGTATATCGATTTCATACGAAGCATGGCATAATTGCAAGTGAAACGGGGCCGTTTATTTACGCCGAAAATCTTCAAAAATTCAATGAACAATACAAGAAGCACGCACATCCGTGGAATGACCTAATAGGTGGAGAATCACGCTGGCGATGCAATTCGCAAGAGCCCGAACCGCTCCGGACGTTATAGTGATGCGGTCCGCATCGCGCACGGGGCTGCTGGGAGCCAGGTGAATAATAGATAGGGTCGCGGCCGTGCAATCACGGCAGACCCGAGTGTTTGCTCCCGTGATGGGGTGCTCTCGCTCTTTCCCACCCCTGACCATCGTATTCTCTGGTTCTTTCTCTCTCGTTCTCGCGCATGTTTCCTGCTCTGTGGTGGATTTTCTCTCGCTCTCCCACAGGAGAGCTGGTGCCCTCCCGGTAACCGCCCGGAGCTCTCGTTCCTCTTTTATGCCGAGGAAAATGGACCACGAATAAGTGATACGGACGCATTGTGTGCCGTGACCAAGCCGGCACGATGGGCTCCGCAGAGACGATGGGCTCGTGAAGGACGCGATTCAGGACGAAACCGCCTACGGTGCACGAGGAATACTCACGGTGCTCGGAATCTGGGGCAATGGCGTAATTAGGGGGATGCTGGGCGACCATAACGCGGAATCGGGCCTTGAAAACTGTTATAAGATCGATTCTCGGTTGAAGAACCAACGGGAGCCTCTGTTCAGATTAATTGCTGTGGAGAACAGAACTTTCTACGATATCGGAGGATGTCACTTTATGTAAATTAATCTGTAATTATTAGACTGCGGATCTTTATGCAAAATAAAAATTGTCTGCATCGATTACAAGAAGCAAGAACTAAATTGAATGTTATTTCTTCTCTTAATGAAGCTTTGGAAAGAAATCCATGTTTGCCATGAATATGTAAAGCAGACCAGCTATTGCCGATGAAGTGTACAAATACGTTTCATAATTATCTGATGGAGTCTTTAAGAAAATAAACGAACACACATATTTTTTCGATTTCGATTCATAAAACTTAACTCCGTAAAAACATGCCCGAAAAAAGGTTCGCGATGCAGTGATTTTCAGTAAACACAGTTCGTCGCACATAATGTAACTAGTAACTAATGTAAGTGAAATTAACTAGAAAGTAATCGAATTATACAGTGTAATCGATTTAGAAAAAAAATCGTGATTAATACGAGTTAGATGTCCCAAGAAAGTGTTCGCACAGTGAACATGTTGACAGCCGCGACACTTTGCTCATTATACTGTTATTTTTAATTCATGTAATCGAAGTAACTTTCCGAAAAAAGTTTTCACGGTGTGCATGAGAATTTTCAGAACTTTTCTGCCTCCATGTGTGAAGAATGTTCTTACAATTGAAAAATTAGGCGGCAAAATTGATAGAGCGAACCACATACACACATATATTCATTTTGTTGGAATATCTAATTAAAGGTGCAAGTATGGAACAGTTATATTGACTGATCCGTGATGCAATCAAGTAATGAATTTATTCGATAATTTCATATGGAAACAGCGTCGAAATTCAAACGAATTAAATGGATAAAGTAGGTCATTCGAACAATTATCTAATTTTATCTAACCATTAACTACAGAAACGATTTTTGACATGCATCAATCTATTTTCTTATCACAATGAAAATTTCTCGTTTTCTTTTGATCGAGGTCAATTTCAGCTCTATATTAGTGAACTAATAGATTGATGCATGTCAGAAATCGTTTCTGTAGTTAATGGTTAGACAAAATTAGATGATTGTCGAATTACCTACTTTATCCATTTAATTCGTTTGAATTTCGACGCTGTTTCCATATGAAATTTTACCACTTTAAAGTGGTAGCATCAAAGTTTCATTTCTTACAAATGGGACGCTCACGACGCAAGTAGAAATTACTAGCTTCTTTTATAGAACGCACAATCGATAGAAACATAAATTTAGTAATGTACTGCATACGCAGATAGATGCTCTTCTAAAGGGAGGTCACAACAAATATTGGAACTGTAGGATTCAAGAAACAGCACGGACCCGAGTGTTTTTCTTAGATCGAACTGTTCTCCAATGATCAGTTGAACTACAATTCTGCGAGGACCAACGCTCGGAAGTGGCAAATGATGCATGCGAGACGTAATAAGGTGGGAGTCGAACATGCTAGAAATGAATTCCGCATTGTGCCCCAGGGGGATTTAATTAGACGTTACCAGTGTGCACGTTTCTTGCGGCTCCACACGGTCCGCGTCTCCGGGAACAAAAATCGTGCACCATGAAACCGTTACTTATCGAGGAACGTCTTTTATCCTTGCACACGCTCATGAAAGGCCCTTGCTGTGGTTGCGTTGGCTTTCTTTCAGGCGATAATAACGCGCGCCGGTGGGCGTCTACAAGATTCTATTCGCGCCTGTTGACCCCGGGTATCAGGCAACAAAAGGCTCATTCTGTTACTATTATCATCTACGCGCCGAACCACGTTCGATCGTTTTAGCTTTCTGCACGGCCGAAAATAAACTGTCACCGTGTTCCGCCCTTTATCGCTCCAATTTTACAACTAACCCCGTTCGCGGACGTTCCGCGGTTAAAAATAAGGCCACGCAACGCTTCTCCACCGACTATTCACCCCGAGGCATCTTTAACGACGAATATTCATTTCCACGACATGTGTAAAACAGAATTAAGAAACATGAAAATTAACGAAAGTGAACAGCATTTCTATTAAATTTTTCCTGAGAAGGATCTTATAGCCAGCAAATTATATTTTCACGACAATCGATGTTAACCGTTTCCGCTCGCTTAACGCTTACCCCTTAACACTTAATTGTCTGTCTAGATTTAAAAATTCATTCCCGTGCAAATGACTCTGCGCGCACCAAATCCAACGATAGAGCTTAATCATTCAGTTTCAGCTTCGTTAAATAGATTACTCCGACACTTTGGAATTTTGATGGCCGCCACTGTCGAACTATAATTGAGTCATTTTTCTGTCGTTCTCTTATCTCCGCTCGCTCGCGACCGTAAATTATTCCGACCCACCCCTAATTGCTGCATTACATAATTTATTCCGCAGGAACAAAAGAAGATATATATGTATAACATAATCATATACAATTACACAGCTGGAATTACGCAATCCGTATGTTCCCGGCAATAAAAACGACACCTGGTACTTTCTGTCCGACGTTTCCCCCGGTGATTGTTGCTTTTAAAATTATCTTGCTCATTACAGTATCGCCAAATAACGAGTCAATTATGCGTATCCCCTCCACCGACGCGGGAAGATTAACCAAAGGGGGATCTACTGTAAATATTTACAGAAGAATTAACAAGCCGTTTCTCGCGGAGGCTTAATCGCGATTTTTTCTGATTCTTTGATCGGCGCGTACAATGTTTTTATCGCAAACAGAGTTAACAGAATTAACAGAGTTTCGGTTCTTTTTCGCGTACACAAATCGGCCGAGAGCGGTCATTATGAAATTGATACTTTTATCTGCGGTATGTGTACACGACGTTACTCTCTCGTGCACGCGTGCCGCGCATGCTGAAGGCAGATGTGCGTGAGTATCGAAAGTGGAGCGTGTAATAATAATGTACGCGTTTTTAAAGGCTGCTTTTAATTCCGCGAGGCAGGCCTCTATTTGCGGACGTTCCACGGCGCGAAGAATAGCGCACGGTTAAATTTACAGTTCACCAGCCGATAATTAATTTCACGCGACCAGGGCGTCTTTTTCTTCTAAAAAATTTAAAAACATTGATGTACCTCGAATTTGCAATGAATATTGCAGGAAGAAAGAAACTGTTAAATCAATACAGACAATTTTTATTTTGCACGAAGATCAGCAGTCTAATTGTATGATTAATTTTGGTGTTTATTTGGAATACTTTTAATATAATCGGTTCTGGAGGTGTATTGTGTCTTCAAAGAAGTTAAAATAGGATTTAGAGTACTTGAATTGGCACCGCAGTAGAGGAAGAACTGAAGTACAATTTGATTTTTCAAGGCTCGTGAAAGGAATTGGACGTGACATTACGTGCATAGAATTTTTGCAGAAGTTTTCTTCGCTTCGCGAAAAAAATCGATCGATGCATTTGATTAGCGTACGTGTCTCCATCTATGCTGCTTCTCTTCTCGAGTATCTGCTCATGAATAGTGACACTGGCCTAATTCGCTTCCTATCAGTCTACTGCCTTGCTTCACAGTGAACTTCCATCGATTCGCGTTGTACAAATGAACGTTATGCATTTATAAGATCGCAATTGTCTCCTCCATTCGGACGTAACAGTGACGAAGATCTGACGTTTGGTAAAGGAGATAGTACACTTCGAGTACACTGTCTGCACAATTCTGGAGTATAGACTATACTATACTGGAGGATAGACTGAAGATTTCGTGTCTTTGATATTAATTTAATATTAATATTCTTTTTTAATAGTACTAATGAGCTGAAAATAATGTGATCTTTTTACCGTTTTACATTTGACCTCCTCGTTTATTGAGGAATATTAAAATTAAACTACCACTCTGTTATATCACAAGATTTGTTTTTATGTTCGAGATGTTATTTTATTCTCGATGTCACTCATTTTATAAAAAGCTCTGTGGTTTCACCATTTTATGCACGTGTTGCTAAAGATTGATATATTTAACTATAAAGTTTCAAATTGGGAATTAATTGTAGAAAAATCAATAGATATATCGTTAAAAATCCTGATGCGTTATATTCAGACAAAATTCAAGATTGTAAAGAAATTTTTATAACATGCTAGATTTAGTGGTATTTATTACAAAAGGAGTTGATTGAACTTATGACTTGATGTACACTTAAAAATTGTTAAAAGCCACACAAAATTATTAAATCATCAATCGATTCACAAATAACTCCTCCATCACTACAATTTGATTTTTAAAAGACAGTCTCAAAAGACTGACGATAAACTATTAACAATCTCCCATCAGTCACGAAAAGCGAAGCTACCGTGAAACCTCGTCCGTTCCGCGTCCAATTTTTCACGTATTAATAATTTTCGTAATGAAATATCAATCGGCAGATATAACTGGCCGGGTAAATTAAATTCGGATCTTAATTCCGAAGGAGCAACCAAAATTAGCGTGGGTTCCCCTGTTTTTAGCCGCGATGTGACTCGTCCTACCGTGGATTTAACAAAACCGCGAGAGTCTCTGATTCTCGCCCACGTTCCCAATGTTGGTGCTGCAGGGATCATTAAATCCGTCATTCAGCGATTACGACTGTCCGAAAATCATCGAAGCAGATTTACAATTTACTCGCAAAACGTGGATACGGATCGAAAATCGAGTATACGCTTGGAAATGCAATCTGCTATTATATTTTCAATACAACCGGCTGCAGAAGTTATGCATTTGTTGGAAAAATAAATAGGTATAATTTAAAGCCAAATTTACCAAAAATTGTGTTAAAATTTAAATAATTGAATAACCGTATTAAGTTCCGAATATGGACCTCTACGTATATCTTGTAAAATCGAAGCACTATAACTTGATAAATACAGCCGAAAATGGAAACTGAAAATTTAGCACAGTGAATACTACTTCAACCTTTTCGATAAAAATTAATTTACGCTTGGTGGTACAAGCGGTAGAAAATTTGTACCTTTCACAAAGATCCAAGGTTTCCTGATTGCTACAGTCGCCCGGAATGTTTCCTGCAGGTGTGGCTAGTATTTTCGAGTGCAGTTCTCCCGCTATTCGAGGGGCGACCGAGTCCAGAGAATTGAATGTATTCCAAAAAGCCGGCGAACGTCGGGTAGCGTAAGTGCGAGTTGTCGTACAGTTGGCTGAATTTTGGAAGAATTTTGGCTGGCACGATTCTGTCCGCTCGTTCAACGTTGCCAACCTCGCTTTACTTCCAATGATTGCTGCCTCGGTTTTGTTAGCAGCCGGCCATTTTTACGAACCGATCCGAATATGCCATACTCGAAGTTGCGCTAACGACTATTCCGGGTAAACACGCTGCTTCGATCGACTATTCGCAGTTGACAAATCGGAAGTGTTTCTATCAAGGACTGTATCACGTTCGTGCGAGTGTTTTTCTCATTCTCTATGCAAAATAAAAATTTTCTGCATTTATAGTAGACCGCGAATCTTTATGCAATTTCCTAATTTCACATATTATTCTCGAATCAAGCGTTTCTTAAAAGTCTGTCTGCATTTGTTATTAGACTCATATTAACCTTTGTTTACCAATCGTTCGAACACGTTTCCGGAGTCATTCCCTCTGCATTCATTGATTTTCCTGTCGCATACGATTAGATATTTATAAATTCTGATCTGTCACCACGAGTCGTGCAATTAGAATAAACCGTGCAAAATCTTCATTTCATTCTAAATATATATTTGAAATTTAATATGTATATTTCATATTACGAACTATAAACAAGTATTGCGTTGCACAACCAGTCCTCTCGCATTATTCACAAACGTGCTGCTTGTTTTAATCATAAACTGTTCGTTACGTTGGAATGTTTTTACAATCATTCCATTTCAATTTCCTTATAAAAATATCTATGATTCACAACTAACGAATTGAACAATTTTTTAATGACAACGATTGAAGACCTTGGTCCCAAAACACTGA
The DNA here is from genome assembly GCA_963971365.1 of Lasioglossum villosulum. Lineage (NCBI taxonomy): Eukaryota > Metazoa > Arthropoda > Insecta > Hymenoptera > Halictidae > Lasioglossum > Lasioglossum villosulum. The sequence goes on along the minus strand of OZ020497.1, from coordinate 5,031,066 downwards.
CAAGTCCATTGTTTAGTAAAATTGTACTTATTAAAGTACAATTAAAGACATGTCTCGTACAATACGTAAATGTTTATTAATTCACTTTAAAGTTTGAACGTACCATATTTTAATTTCAATTGACAAATTGCCAGAACTGTACGGAACAATAACAATGTCTGTGACGATCATAATGAAAGAAGAGTTGAAGAGGAATTATACAGAGGGACACGAAGATTCCCTGGAAAGGTACTGCGAGTGGAATCAATGAGACTGATTGTCGCGCACAATCGCATCTTTATTTGTTGTATCGGATTGTACGCGGAACGGTTCGAAATCGGCGCGGAATCTGCAATTAGCCACGTGCTGGATAATCTTTACTCTGTATTCTCGACTTTGTACATTGTGTGCACAGTGGGAACGGAAAAACCTCGGCATCGCCGTCGTCTTGATACAAAGAATCAATTCATTGACGGACCTGATTACATACGGCAATTATTATTACGTGACCGTGTGATATCGTTGAATATAGACTAATCGTTCGTTATCATAACTAACACAGACGCCACGAACACCAGACGATAACTGCGACCGGTTTGATTTCTTACCGACGCGACTGTTCTTCGAGTCGTTTGTAGTCAATAAAGAAACGGTCCCCGCCATTAGTAACCGTAAGTGATTTTTAAACAATTCTCGTGAATATTCATTGTAACTTTCCCAACCAGCAAACTGCTGCTCACAGCCAATGGAGAAACCATTCTCTACTAACTAATCGTAAACGATTTATAAACAATTAAGACTGTCGTGAATATTCATTGTTGTCGTCGAGGATTATTAAAGCTTTTTGTCGCGAACATCAGAGTGACGTACCCGGTCGACAGAATGGTTCTGTAACTTTATAATCTTTATTGTCTTTATATTTGATTTGTGGCTGCAGTCACGATTTGTAGATCAAAGATGGCGGCTTCAGTGGCGATGTCGAAGTCCGAGTATAATAGAAGATTTTTCAAAAGATTTTAATATTATCAACGAGCAATTGTGAATGTTAAATAGTCTGAACGTTTTCATGTTTCATTATATTTATCTTGATTAATTCTAGGACTACGCAGTGAAGGCTCTAACTCGAAGAGTAAGAGAAGCTGAATTTTTGAACGTTATTTCGAGGGGATACTGAATAAAACGGTTTGTGGAATTATGAGTAGGAACAGCCGATATTTCATTCCCCATTTTTCGGTCGCATCAGATCGCTTATCGTCTTCCGAGACATGTTTCTTTGTCTCGGGCCGAGAAGTCAGATATTTTCGGGCTGTGTGTGGACCCCTTGTTTTTTTGCCCGGCCCCTCTTCCATCTTTCGACTTCCTTTTCGCCCCGGTCGCTTTGTATTTCGGATGGATGTTCGGTAACGAAGAGTCGGTTTACGACGCGGAATCTGTGGATCTTGTCGTTCCCTCCGAACAATGGACGCTTTTGTGGGCCATTCGCGGGGCCAAAAAGCGGGGCCGCGGTTCTTATTCACGATGATTCTCTCTCGAACCAGAAACGCGCGGACAAAAATGGTCTCTGCCACTGTTTATACAGGGTGATTCTGAGAACTGGGACAAGTTGCTGCTCCTTTCTAAGTAAAAACAGAGGAAAATATCATGTGAGATAATACGTCCTAACTTCCTATGACCTTATGACATTATGATGTCAGACGCAATTGCACTTTATTCGTCAATGCAACCCAATTTTTTTGTTAAACCAATCAATTCATTTTACCATCGCGCGTATTAAAGTATTAAGATCATCGAAATGTCAATAGTTCACGAGATATTTAATGTTTTGTGTGAAAGTAAACACGGCATTTGTTCCTACGATTCTTATCGAGAGCTTGGATACTTTTTGTAGTAAAGTACGTTTCCGACACGAATATCTCGTGAAGTATTCAATCATATGAAACATGATTTTGTTCTCCAGCATTTTTTTCTAGTTTCACTTAAAAAAGAGCAGTAACTTGCCCCACTTCCCAGAATCACCGTTCATAGCCATCAACATTCTCACAATTTTCGAAACGGATCCGAATAGAAAGGACCTTCTAACACATTGTTCAGTTGGAAGTATTGAACTCCATTTATATTTTTGCTTGTTAATTTCTACAACACTAGATACGTGAGCTAACGCGTAGAAATGGGGACTCAAGTTGAAGAATGTTTAATATTTTATCTCTGTTTTAACAGGACTGACAGGTTGAATATAATGCATAAAATTCGCAGTCTATTAACGAAGTTCCTGTCCCGTGGTTGAAGGAGTGAACTCCACGTCCGCCGTGCAACAATAACGAAGAGCTCGCAAACAAATTAGCAGAAACGATTCGAAGAACCGACACAGGTCTGACGTAGAATAAAGTGGAACTCGGTAACGGGGATAAACATCTGGTCTTCCACTTTCTATCTTCCAGCAGCGATAAAAAACGCCAAAGCACGACGAAGATGATGCTATTAGAGTGAAGAATAACATTCGAAGATAAACGCTATACAGGGTGATGGAAAAATAAGACCGTTCTCTTTTGTTCTGCTTGGGACGAACGTCGCCAAGCTATTCGAGACACTCTGTGCTCTTCGAGACAATAAATTCAGTGCTCTAAGCTCAGTCGAAAGGCAATTTTTTCTGCAGTGAATCCGGGGATTGTGGCCAGTCATCTAAGAATAGATCTTCAAAGAAACAGCAATTTCTTTCTGGGGCCGTTAGGCGATAATCGTCGGCGACGATACGACGACCAGGGCCGAAGCTCGTTTTTTTCGGCTATATTTACCAGTTATGTAAAGTATAGTGAGTGCGTGATAGCGTTCCGAAGACAACGGGCCAGATTAAGACCGGACGATTGCGACACTTCGAAGCCACGGTTTTCAGTAGCAGCACAATGTCGGCTAATTAGAAGGAGATCGGTTACGCAATCGACGTCGAGAGTCGTGCAGGTGAAGCTGCACTCGATTTTGCCACGTTTTACACGCGAGACCGTGCACATTTGCATAAGGGAAACCTATACAGCGCGAGGGAACTGGATGTAGCTGTCGTGGCTAATTGCTAATCCTTGGCAGCGTTCTGTTGCTGACATTGTCTCTAGTTTTAATTCGTCGAACGCTAAAGAATATTCTCGATCCTCTCCCATTTCTCCAAATTATGCTTTTTCAGGTTGTAGAACGAATGTTTCTAAAAGTAATTAGTAGAATTATTTCGTCTATAATTATTTCTTTGATGATCCAAATTATTTCGGAATAATTCGTCTGAATTGAGCACAAAATAAAAATTCTTTCTCAATGTTTCGTCAGACAAAAATAATACAGCATTTGAACTGGTTATTCGTTATCTTCATTCAAATATAATATGCCGAAACCTGTCGAGCTTCATGAGAACAAAATGAAATTCGACCGCTCCGATATAATTCGCTAGGTCCACTAAAGCCAACCCAGTTAGCCTAATCCACCAACAAGCGAACACCCTAAAACCCCATAAAACATCAGAACTAACCAGTGAGCGTTGTGTCCGGTCGGCGTGGACGACGGGGGCGGGGTGATCCGCCTGTTGTTGGCGGTGTCGTCCTGCAGCGAAAGGGACTCGCTGTTCATCTTGCAGGTTAGCCTCTTGAGCACGTCGTCCATGGATCTCTTGCTACCTGGCGTGGCGCTGCTTCCTCCGTTATTGTTATTATTATTTTGCGTAACGGTGTTGTTGTTGTTGTTGTGATGAGGATGATTGGGATAATAGGGGTCAACGGTGAGCGGCGTGGGTGGAGAGCCGCACTCGGACGAGCTGGCTGGTTCGACGACACCACCGGACGAAGAGGACGTGTTCGTGTGGTGATGGTGGTGATGATGATGGTGGTGGTGGTGGTGAGGATAGTGGTACGGTGCGAGGGTGTCCTGGTGTCCGTGGACGATCCTCTGTCGTTTGCTGGTTCGCAACGAATTCGACGAGGGCGATGGCGAGTCCCTCAGATCCGGCTCGCTGGTCGTCGCTGGTGACGAACAGCCGGATGACTCGCAATCACCTCCCCTCTGGTGAGGATAGCACTCCTCGATGATGCCGACGGGAGTGCTCGGATCCTCTTCGCCGACGGCTATCTCGCCACCGGGACCACCGGTCACCGACGAGGTCGTGTCCTCCTCCTCCTCGTTGGCGCCTGCCACTGTACCCGTGCCTCCCCCGCCCTCCGATAGCTTCGTTGGTGGTGACTTCCTCTTTGAGGACATCCTCAATCTGAAAGGGAAAACCACCTGGTCAGAGCCTGCCACATCACGCGAACAACGATTTTCTGATCTGCCCTAGTGCACACTTAAGGACGTAGAGTATCCGTATTCTAGGGTAGTTATTAGTGTGGTCCACCCTTGTTTGCAGACAAAAAGTTATTTGTGTGGTAACACTGATAAACATACATTTGCATCAGTCTAACGCTTCAGTTTCGCTATCATTACGTTTTCTTCTTTTTATTAATATCTTTATTGCTATTAATGGATCCCAGTGGCTTCGAGCCCTTTATATTTCTGTTGTTACGATTCTACACTGACAGTTCTCCTGACTAGGCGCCATCTCGTCTAAGTAGCTGAACTAAAATTGGCTCTAGACTTGGTCTAGACTCTGCCTTCATGAACGGAATCTGGGGAAATTAAACGCAATCACGGAAATACCTTTCACGTCCTCATACGATTATATTTTGAGCTGGGGAGGGCTCATTCGAAAGAGGAAGGTTGCATGCAGTGCGGTCTTCTCATGTTTTTTTAGATGATGTTTAGATGAAGTAATATGAGTGTCCAAAGTAGGGGAAGTAGAGTATTTTTCGTTCACAAAAAGATTTTTCTTGCTAATATAATGACCAGCGCGCATTCCATGTAACCTTCCTCTTTAGATTGAGCCCTCATTCAGTTTACCTTTGCAAAAATGGCGATCGCGGCTTTGTTTAGGAATTATTAACGAAAAGCACGGACCAATCAGAGCGCGGCTATAGCGAACAGGGTCCGACTCGGTGACGACAGGTTCCGCTGTAGCCGTGCTCTGATTGGTCCGTGCTTTTGGTTAATAAGTCAACCTCCCGATGATGGAATATCGATTTCTACACTGACATTTAAGCGCAGCCAAAAAAACGTATTTCCCTGTGTCATCGTTCGGCGATGGCACTGCTTTTGAGTACACTATCTTTACTGGATTTCTATACAAATTTATTATATCAAATACATTGTCATTTTGAAATGTCTTTGGATTTTTTAAAGACGAAAGATCCGCTAGAAAGTATAGATCACATTTGACTACTTTGAGGTTTCCTACAAATGTTTATTTATATTTTAGAATAACACTGAATAGTTATTTGTTCAATTGCCTACACGATTACATAAATTATTGGATTTATCTAGTAGTATATCATATTTAACGTTTATTTTAATGTTTATTACGTATTGCTAGTCTACACATTAGCTAACGTCTCTATCGGAGCCGGAGGCTGCTACAGTTTCTTTCGGAGCGGTTTCCATCCGTCCCCGACCGTTTTTGTTGTTTTTCTGACAATTACGCAGTATAAGGAGCACTTTGTTTCCTCGTGTCCCGCGGCGGCTTGCGCAACAAAGTTGTGTTACACGTCCGTAGCCGCTTATATTCTTCGCGTGTCCCGATCAGGAATCTCGTTACAATACATAATGCGCGATGGTTCACGGTAGCATATGTCACGGTTAATGGCACGCTGCCGACAATCCGTTGTAAATCATTCTCCGTGGACAAACGGCCCCCGACAATCCAAGGACTTTCAGTTACGGCTATCCACAAACTGGGCGACCACAGGAAATCTTCGGTGAACAATTAAACCCTTTGCCTTCTTCTGCGCCCGGGCCCGCTCGATCATCTTTCTAGATCTGCTCTTTAGAGCGAGGTTCTAGGACTGTCTCAGGACTGTCTTGGGGTTGTTTGTCTGTCTTCTAGGTCTCTTATAGAAGCCTGTATCTTTTAGAACCCTGTCTTCTAGAATCCTATCTTTTGGGTCTGTCTTTTAGGAGCCTGTATTCTAGGTCTGTTTTACAGAAGTCTATCTTTCAGGTTGGTCTTCTACAAGCCTGTTTTTAGGTCTGTATTTTAGGAGCTTGTATTCTAGGTCTGTCTTATAGAAGTCTATCTTTTAGATCAGTCTTCCAGAATCCTGTTTTTTAGGTCTGTTTTGTAAATATGTTTTCTAGAAGACTGCATTTTAGGTCTGTCTGTTAGAGGACTATCTTTTAGGTCTGTCTTTTAGAAGTATATCTTGTAGGTCGGTCTTCTAGAAGCCTGTTTTTTAGAAGCTTGTCTTGTGGAAGGCTGTCGCGTGGAAAGCTGTCTTTCAGGTCTACCGTGTAGGACCTTCTCCAGAAATCAAAGATCGTCCCCGACGGAGGACTAAACGGATTTCAAGGATGGACCAGCAAAGTGTGTCTGCGGAAAGGTCGTCTCCTTACCGTCGACCCTTCGGAACCCGTCTAAACTCCATCTGTCGTTAATTTGTCGGGGCTAGCCGTAGCCCTGGTCCACTCATTTCCGTCTACAAATTACCAAATCTAAATCTAAATCGTGAATGGAGGCGAGACGTCGTCGTCGGCTGCCGAACCAGCAGCATCCGTGCCGCGATACCCGATTACGTAATCGCGACATGAGGCGCAGTAATTAAGCGCGATTATTGAGCGTGGAATTATTATTGTTGTACGCGAATGTCGTAATCCCTCTTTCTATCAATCGGCCAAGATCGGAGAGCCGAGGGACGCGAGGAGAGACGCGAATTTACGCGTCGGGAGGATTATCTTGCGGCGCGGAGCTGGGAAGCTGAGGTTGCGAGGTCAGCTGAGGCGACCATGCTCTTCGACCGATTTTGCTCCCGAAATCTTTGTGGGAAATTTAATCAAATCCATTGTGGTTCAATTCAAAAATCATTCAATACCTAATGCTGCCTTTTGGAGGATTTTCTTCACTCCCAAAAAATCAAAAACATAGTAAATCGATTTACTCATTTTTTTATTTTAAATTTTCAAATTCGTTATATTTCAATTCTACAATAACAATCAAACACATAGTAACCTAATTATGCAAAACCAATTTTTTTATTGGCCTTATAGATTTTTTCCCATTACCAAATTTATTATAATTCAATTCGAATCTCAATTTCACGCGTAAGGTAGGTCATGGAACGACTTCCTCATCTCTCACAAAGTCACGTAAATCAAGTTTTCAATGCACATAGTGGAGAAAATCGCAGAAAATCCGCGCGACAGATTCGTGGAACGTGAATCCGACGAGAGCAACGTTCCGGGCATTCCCCGCGTTCCGCGAATTTGCGGAAATCGCGGTTTTCCTCGGCGCATCGTCGGACAAAGCGTGCAGCGCGCTCGCGCGGTTGCGCCACAATGCAATCGTCGTTGCATTTTCAGCCGGGCGCAGCGAGAGCACGCGTGACCGGGCCTGTTTTTTTTATCTCTCGCGGGTTGCAGCAGTGGGTGAACCGATGTTACGCGTGCACCGATGCACGCCCGTCACACGAGAACACGTGCTCTCCTCCCGTTGCGTCGGATGCAGACGCATGTTTGCACGAGTTCTGCACACACGCCCGAAAAAGCCGCGTACCCCTGATAAAGTAGCAGAGCTTCGGCGATAAATCGACCGTCCTTTCGAGACGAGGAAAGAATTGTTGCCGGTTAACTCGCTCGCTGACCGAATAACAAGTTCCAGGCCCCGGGAAGATTGGAAACGTTGATGGACTCCGCGGGAATGCTAGTTTGCTGGTCTCTTAAAAGTCTTCGGGAAAGTATACGCTGACTCATGAATTTGGATTTATTCAAATCGTATGCACGGCTCCTCTTTCTTTGTAAAAATTTTGCCCCGAGAAGCTCGCGAGCTGAGGTTCGGAATTGCATTAAATTTTGTGCTTCCGGAGAAATGATCGCAGGCTTGAAAAAATTGGACAAAAGACGTTTTTAGCAATAACGAAGATGGTTTTCCAGAAACTACAATTGTACGTCTTCCTTATTCGGCGAGGAAATCAGAAGATAGATTTTAAAATTTTATGGAATTTTTGTTGTTCTCGAAATTTCCTGAATTTAAAATCCCTTAATTTTAAAGCAAATTTCAAATTTGCTCTTTAAAAATAAGGAAATAGGATAAATTGTTCGCGTCGTTCGTAAGAATTAACAAGACGCTGCACTATTGTCGCTATTTTCAGGCTGACTGAAAATCGTATTAAATTGGCGCGGGCGTTAAACAAAAGAAAGGTGGCTTATTTTCGCGAAGCCCGATGTCTCATCACTCTTGGAAATTACATGTTCGTGACAGTTGCCAACGCTACACTGGGTGTCGTCCCCGTTTAGACACACGACATTCCGAGGCTTCAATGTTTCAGATTTCAGACAGTTTTCGAAAGAAGCGATCGTCGTGTCGCTCGGGGAAACGGCGCCCGACTATAACGGGGAACTGTGAAATGAACGATTCGTTGGATCAATGATTAATTACCACCCTTCGCAGGTGTTTCATCGATAATACCCGCTTTCGGAGAACTATTTCGAGCGCAGTACTGATACAGTAATAATCATCTAATTATATTGTTCGATCGATGCGACGAAGACGATGAGCTCCGCAAAATTTCGAACGCTTTCTGGACGCGCTCGAAAAAATTTTCCTTTACCCATTATGTTAATACTTAGGTATTCTCAAACTTTTATTGACAAATTGCTAAATTGGTGTAGACTTCTGCTTCTTCGTGTAGCTGCTTATCCGTCGCCATATTGGTTGCCAGTGACCGACCCGGACTTTTCATTCATGCGGAGTTAGTCATTGATGACTAACACTCTACGATTGTACGACACGCTAAATTATTCTACGTCCTCGTCGATGTATCGGTCTTGACCACATTAATTAGACATGGACATTTTCATGTACTCTTCTCCAAACATCGCAAGCAAAACTGTTCAGGAGACTTGGAATAAACTTTACTGTTTACCTTATCGCTTGGATAATTAAAATGTCAATTCTAAATCATGCGACAGCGATTGCGTCAAGAAATGTTGACAATAGAAGTACTTCAAAAGAGATGCCAAATATCCATCCAACAATAGAAGTCGAATTAGTCCCACAAATAATTTTTCTAATAAATCCTATTGTTTTAAAATCATATTTCCAACATTCGATGAGTAAGTGCAATTTATCGATAAAACGATTTACCACATAATAAAATGTTACTATTTTTGCACAAGCCGAAAAACCAATTTTACAAAAAGGTCCACGAACTGAACAATGTTTAAAGTCTCTAATTGAGAAGCAATTGCTCAACGTTCTCCAAAAACGTCCACTTTCCAGCTTCCACTGTCAACTCGAAATTTGCCGGCTTGAAAGAAGACAGAGTAGATTCGCGAGGTAGTTGGCAGTAAAGCGCTGCCTAGAAATAACTCGTCATAGGAATAGCGAGACAATGTAGTTTCCGGTGTCTAAATACCGACACTGGTATATTGCTCATGGACGAGAACAGAAATTTATTTGGTGACCAGTCCCGCGGGGGCGTGCGCGTCCTGCGTCCTTTCCGGAGAAACAAATTCGGCGATTGTCGGCGCGTTTCGCGTGCTTTCTCGGCGGTCCCCCGTGTGATTTCAGTCGCCGGTCCTTGACGGCATCTGGCGGTTAAAAATATATTTTTTTTGCCGGCTCGCGACTGTTTTCGTTCCGGCCTAGGCCGGAGCCTAGGCTTCTTCGCGTTTAGACAAACCGTTTCGCGAAGCAATTTTGCCAGACGCAACAGTCCTCCGACGAAACAACTCTTCATCGTCAGAACTCATGTTTTAAATTTTCGCTGAATACTTCCGTCGTTAATTATAAAAAATTTCTATAACTTCGCGAATTGCGAAAGAAAAAATCAGAATACTTTCAGAGTTGAAGATCGAAACAAATAAAATTTAATTATCGCAATGATGAAAGATCAATATTTTTCACAGATTTCAAACATTTACCTTCTTCGGGAGAACACTTTCAATGTTCTAAAAAATGCTCAGTCGCGAAGGGTTAGAAAAATGATTTCATTGATGAAATGATTGTATCTACCACAGTGCTCGAATATAAATTCCCGGCACTGTCACGAAAGCTTAAATAATTACGAAGTACGCAATGCAAATTTTCGGTGGAAATGTCTGCGCGACTTTGAAAGTTATTCAGATTTTGCCGAATAGTCAACCGAGGGATGCGAGCGCTGCTTTCTGTTTCCTCGTGACGGAAATACTTCTCGTATAAGGACAGCGACGAGTTTCAACTGTCGTGTTTTCTCTCTCTCTCTCTTTCGCTCTCTTTCTCTCTCGCGTCGACAAAAACGAATTTGCTGGGGAAAATCTAGAGCGAGTCCTCTCTGTCACAGTTAGACAATGGAAACGGCGGAACCGTGAGCCGGCAACGTGACAATGACAGAATCGCGCGGCCACCGAGCGAAATTTATCTTGCGGACAACAGCTCGATTTTCCGCAGCGTTTCTCCTTTCAAGTCACCCCGAGAATGCAGAACGCTGGACCTATTGGCATAGCACAGTTTTCACGGTATAAATAAATGTAACTACGAAAATCAATTAGTAATTTGTAAAACCAACAATTTTTTAAAATTTCGAAACATTTTTTGAGATAATGTATATATCATTACAGACTACAGTATATCCAAATTTGAACGAAATCCGAATCAGTAGTCCAAAAATTATTCTGAAGCAGCGGGTTTGAATATAAAGTTGAGTTAAAAAGACGCCTTGCGTTTGGGTTTGGTGTAACGTTTAAAGGTCTCGAAGCGAAAATACAAACGCAAACGTGTTTGAGTTTTGGCGATTTTCTTTCGCTTTTCTTCACAAGTGAAGAACAACGAAAGACATACCAAATAATATTGTAGATCGCGAAGAATGAGACATAGAAAAATCAAATAGTACTAACTAAATGATTTTTGTCCTCCACCAGGAAATTCTAAGAAAGTGGAACACCGAAGATGAAAAATACAACAGGTGATCCAATTGTTAAAAATCAAAAGAATTACAATGTTGTTTGAAAAATGGGAAATTCATCAACGGTACAGATCTTGCAGCCGGAAATGAAACGCAACGCGAAACTGAATAAAAGATCATCCGTGATGAGAGCCGCGTTCAACGATAAGATGCAGTTTTATATGCACTTGTAACATTGGTTTCAATGATAGTTTATCAACGGAGTAAGTGTAACTGGGATGTTCGACCTTTCCCGATAAGTCGAGCATTGTGTTCGGCGCCGTATAAAGACCGCGTAACCGCGAGATAATTGCGTTTCAGTTTACTGGGACCGGGTAATTTCATAATGATTTACGATAGCACGTAATAAGAACCGGAACACGATTAAACTCCAATACAATCGGAACGAGCATGCGTATCTCACCCCTTCCACCCGCAAATTTATTATAATTCGACCGTGCTTCAAAAAAGAGCATCTCATACAATTTTCAATATTTCATCTTGGAAAAAATGTGCAACACGCTTCAATCAATTCTAAATAGATACACGAAAGATTTATACAAAACAGTCTTCAGATTTCTGCACAGAAAATCTCCAAAAATGGCCATTTCAGAACATAATAGTCTTAAATCGAAGGTTTGAACAGCTTAATTTTGAAAAAAACGAGAGAAATTATAGTCTGCAACAGTACATTGGTTCCCTTTTATCGAATGGAAATAAAACGATGTTCTGCTGACGTTCCCATTGAATATCAAGATGGCTCAGCGCCACAGGGGGATGGAAACGACGAGAAGGGCGCAGGTATCTCCGCGCAGAAAGGAACAAGATGATTCGTGTAATTCCTCGTTTCGCCAAGTTAATGAATCGGTATCGGAATGAATGGAAATGCAATGTGGAAGAGGGAAGAGGGAGGGACACTCGTTGAGAATAGGAAGGGGGAGGGGGAAGTCTCGCTGATTTATCTCCCATTCGTAACGGATGAGGTTTATCGATGTCGGCCCGTTATCAGACTGCTTAAGAATTACGCTCGGAAGCGCGAACACTGAACTTCGAACTCTGGTTCGCTAATTTCTATCATTTCAGCCGGAACGTGCAAATGTTGTGTCTTGGTGGGGAGGACTCGCGACTTCTGGCCCGCCATTTTGGAAATATTTCGTTGTGGTTTCTGGATCGTTTGGTAGACAATTCATTGGTGCAATGTATAGAATGCAATGTAAAATACATGTATATACACAGTGGTAATATCAACGAATTATAAATACAATTTCAACCCCTGTTATGAACCTCTATGAAGAATCTTTTAGAGGTTTCATATTTTTCAATTCTTCATAGAGGTTCATAACAGGGGTTGAAATTGTATTTATAATTCGTTGATATTATTGTTTAAGAATGATGCGTAGAATTATTGTCGAAACAGATGTGTAAATTGGTTCATGAAGATTCATATCAGAGATTGACATTTTATTTATGACACGTGAAGACAATTTTAACAAATGGGTACCAAGTCACTGAACACACAAGAAATACATTTATGTCTAATTAAATCTACGAACTATAGTATAGTACTAACGAATGATTATCTCCTTCTGGGATCCTCCTCTCGACCATAGCACTTTTTCAGATTGTTCCAAAAACTGTCACTATCAGCGATCCAATGCCTGAATATTCCTCGACACTGTCACAAATGGTCCATGCTTCTCGATCGTGGATGAAGAAATATTAATTTCAATGACGTAATGTTGCAACCGCGATAAATTCGAAAATCACGTTTCACAATTGATTGGTCTCGGGTCGCGTCGCGTTGGGACCAATTAAAGGGTCCGTGTGTTGACAGTGAAATTTTTCCGAACTGGCAGCGCGAGGACTGCAGAGCAGTACTGTGTAAGCCGACGCTTGACTTTCTATTAGTGGCACAATGGGAGCATGGTTTTTTGGGGGTGCGGCATCTGTTCGGGCTCAAGTAGCCTTACAGGGGTGGCGATGGTGTGTTTCGTTCCCGAAGAGGGGGTAACTAGAGTCGAAACTGCTTGGAGTCGACTTCCGCTGCGAGATATCTAGGGAGGAGCATTTTGGTTCTCATGAACTGGACACATTTTGTAAACAGAAGTTAAATTCTACGATTTAATATATATTTTTATGTGGGCCAATGTATCGAAACGATTTTATATTCAATTCTACACGAAATAATTCTCTTAATATGATTCTGAAGAAATTAATTCGTGACTCTCACAATTAAACCATGTTACCTTAATTTTTTTACCTATAAGATGAATTAAACCTTTTTCAGGATTTGAATATATTTTGTTCGTTTATAAACGAACAATATGAGAAAAGGTGATGGATTAATTTGTACACTGAATATTGTATGTGCATGAAAAACAATTAATTAATCGTCTAAACTGTTTTTTCAGAAAATTGGAATACGAATGGAAGGACTGTGGGTCAAAACGGACCCGAGTCTAGACGTCAGAGGATCGAGGGTTTCGGATCGAAGGAATTAAATTGATAACAGTCGCCGCGAGTTCCCGCAGGGGCGTGAAACTAATTTCCAAGCCGAAGGCGTTGGAACACTGGATTTTTGTCGAGTCGTTATAGTGAGCCCCGATGCGATGGAAACGGTCGGCACCGAGTGCTGTATAATTAAGTCCGACCACAGAGCGCTGATTACGCGGCCGCGAGAGAGCTAAAGGGAAACGAAGATATGCGCTATTGACTAATTTCGTGGTGTCGAAGCCGCGGCGAGGCCCTTCGGAAGGCGCCCGCGTACAATACCGAATAAGAGAGATCATTAATTTACTTTCTCGTATTCTCTGTCTCGTTATCTCAATTATTTCTTCTTCGCCCCCCTTGGACGGATCGGAGCGCAAGACAAAAAGAACCGGGAGAAAATAATACGAGAGCTGCGTTTATGGGACGAGTGCTGCGCCGAGGGAAACCCTCGGCTCTAGAGAAGTACCTATCTGATTTATATTTTTTAGTTAATATTTTTACTCAACATTCCATATAATTGTTCTTGCGATGGATTTGTGGACCACGTGTCTATATTTGTTGGGGTGACTGTTCGAAATCGGAGTGACCCTGATAAATGTAAGTAAATAACGAAGATACAATATTCATGATTTTCGCAACTGTCGTCTTTTTGTGTATCCTAGAAATTCCATCTGCAGTACAATGAATCTGCAGAAAATCAGAAGAAGTAGACGCATAAATGTTTCTCTGATACCGATTTCTATAGAAAAAATTATGTAAATGGGATTTAGAAGATAGATTGATTTACATTCTGCCGATTACTGTTTCTTTCAGTCACCTGTAGATTGAATCATTCTTCAGATGTAACCACCCAGAACTTCCATTAATCATAGATAATATCCATTTGCGACAGTTGTTCTCTATAGTAAAAATAACTATGACACTAGTTCTACCTCCTTCTAGATGCTACAGAGTTATGAGACCAAAACAAGTGAATCAATAAATACCATCAGTTAAACTTGAAGGGGTGTAGAACAAGGACGTTAGTTCATCTTCACGCCAGAATATCAGGCCTTGAGCCGATCACTGACAATCGGGAGGTGAAGAAAGAGGTAGATTATCTCATGAGACCGAGTCTGTAAGATTTTGTTGAAAAAGACAGTTCCAGAGCACCGCCACGACTGGGAATCCACCGGGGGGTTGAAGAAAAAGTCCCAGGACGGCTTTCTCGGAGGAAGGGTGTTCGCGGCAGCGGTTCTCATGGTGGTCGAAGATCGCGTGCTCGCCTTGGCAGGGAGAGAAAGCCATATCGTTAGTATTCTTTATAGGACCGCCGTGGGATATGCTCTACATAATGGAGTCGCAGCTAGCGTCTCTTCTTTTGAAGCGGCGTCGGCCGATCTCTTGTTTATGTATGAGCGGGTGCGGACCACAGGCACACGTACACAAGAACGAGCCCAAGGTTCGTGGGTGGCTCTCACGACCACTACACACACACGCGCGAACACGCACACATGAACAGAGCTACCATCGTCGTCGTCGCGACGGTATCACCGTCAGAGACGGTCGCAGGCGCCCTGGAGCTGTCCCAGCCCCGAACAGAAAGAGAAAGAGAAAGCCAGAGAAAGATAGATAGAGAGAAAGAGTCCTCTCGGTTTTCACGACGCGACGGGAAATGCAGAAGGCGAAGAGAAGAGAAGCGAAGCGAAGCGAGGAGAGGAAAGAACACATTCACAGGAACCGACAACGCTCGCTGTCGGCTGCTGTAAAAGCAATCTTCCGTCAGTCTTCTTCCTTCTACCGAGAATACGTTATCAGCGGACACCCACCACCGTTCTCCCAGCCCTTCCTATTCGCCCTTTCAGGCCCTGCCTACACCCTGGTCTATCTGCCGCCAGTTTTCCTTCTTCTTCTTCTACTTCTTCTTCCTCTCTCTCTCTCTCTCTGTATCTATCTTGCTCTCTCGCTTTATGTGTAACAGCTCACTCCTGCCGCGGACCACGGACCACTAAAATTCCTTATTTCTATGCTGACACACAGGACGCCGCGACGAACGCGCATGCTGGCTTTGAAAAATCGACGGATTACGCGGCCTCAGCCTTTCACGCCCTCGATACTTCTCTTCTCTCTTCCTCTCTCTTTCTTTCTGTTTAGCTTTTTCTACTCTTTTTCTTTGCCTCGCTTTTTCCGACGTTGGTAATGTATTCCTTTGAATGCCACTGCGTCCGCGTACTTTGGCATTGTTTCTTTTATGCCGCGGGTTCGGCGCCATCTTTTTGTAAGCCGATTGGTAATTTTGTTATGAATTGACGAGAAGAACAGCTTCAACCTTCCACTTGAAATTTATATAATTCCCAATAATTTTCATATCACGAAATTATAATGTGAATACAAATTATTGCTACATGAAATATTATGTGTATACGTTACGATTATGTTTAAGATTTGCAGAAACTAGAACTGTAACAATATCTACAATATATTGTGTTATCTTGATACTTTTATAAATAACTGGATTATGTTCTTGCATTTGGACGCAGCATGGAACAAACGATGCATCTGTGCATTGGGGCAGTTCCCACGGAATTCGGAATATTTTCTCTAGAAAGGAAACACTTTGGAAACAGACGGTGCTCGAATTCGAAGTTGTCGGAGTTGTCTTCGGTGGTTGGCTCGAGTGCGGAAACGCGGTTCTAAGAACCTTTCCCTGTCGCAACAAATCACCCCTGCTTCGAAAACCCTTAGAAACCTGAAGAGCACTTGCAGACAATGTGCTCGAGTTTCCTGCGCCAGTTCTACTATTTCTGAGCATGGAACTGCTAAATATTCGACTCGAAATTCGAAGATCCTCGCTGGATCCTGAAGGGAACCGAGATTTATTATAATCAACCCCCATGTGAATATTCATCCATTTTCTATTCTAGACACTGTACCATTTTGTATTTCTTCACGATTTCTTGTATTTATTTATCACTGAACGATCTACTATAAATATAATTCCAATAAAAAATCTGATATCGGTCATTTCATCAGCAGTATTTGGAAGCAGAAATTCAATGTATCAGTTTGATTAAAGACAATACAATAATATTTAATAAGTGCTCAGCAATTTTGTGTACATTTAGAATTTGGTTACGAATTCGTTGTTTAATGAATCAACGTTAGACAATCGTTCGATAATCGCGATGTCGTCATGGCACCGATAGGGAGCAGATGTCTTTGATGCAGCAACAGTGAAGCTGCATTACGTAAAAATGGTTCTGACGACGTTCGAGACCTCTTCTTCTCGGAGTGCATTGAATTGCCGAAACATCTTTCAACGCAATCACGATAATAATTCGATGCAGATTAAATTCGTTCCAACAAAAAAATTAATGCAAGCAAAATTTCAAATAATAAGCCGATCAGCAACATTGAAAAGTAGCGGTTTACAGGCAAACATAAATTATTGTTTGCTTGAAAAAAATGTTCACGATGTAACAGGTTACACCCCGCATTGTCTTCAAACTATTCAGCCGATTAAAGAAATTTTTTTTGGCTGCGTAACGATCTTCCTTATTAGTGAATTGCATCAAATCCTGTGCAAAGGTTAATGAAGCAATTATCCCTCTAATAGCCCAATAAAAGCATTAATAGAGAGGCTGCATGTGAGGTTAACATTTCTTCCCATAAATTAGTCTATAAAGATATAAACTGCTAGGAGAATTCGCGGGCTAATGATTGATGGAGCATTTTAATTAACAGGGGACGGCGAGATAAATCGCGGAGGAAAAAGTGGCAGCAATTACGCGCGACTGTAGTAATATCCACGATGCTGATGTTTAATTTTATAGTATCGTTTAATAGCAGTATCTCGAAACATTTTTCTTGTCTTCCCCTTTGCGAGGAGATGCACTCGCCTCGTCGTGTGAACTTTCTTCTTGTCATCTCGGAATCGGAAGGTGAAACGTGTCTCCCATGGTTTTTTGGTATCACCCTATATATTTCAGTCTATTTGGCGCCGTGTATCGTTCACGGATGGTAACAAAAACATCCGACGATAGACTGATAGCGTGTAATCAATCGCGCGAATAGCCTCGTGTGACCTGACCTCTCGTCGACCATAGACGAACACTGTACTTTTCCTTGTACACGGAATTTCGACGCGTTTCCATTTGTTCTATCGAATAAGACATCAACTGTCTCGCGATATAGTTATCGAGTTCATACTCGATATAGTGTATGAAGTGTCTTCTAAATACATCCGCGAGACAATCAATTTTTAATCAATTTTTTACAAAACTTTTAGCAACTCGTTCGTGACCCTTTTCTGATTAAAACGAGTCCAAACACTAAATAATTTGGATTATATTTGTTGCTTAATCCGCGATTTAGTGCAACCTCGATTATCCAAACCGACTCGAAGAATATTATAATCTGGGATATCATGCAGCAACAGGGTTGAAAAAGTTCACCGAAACTAATGTTTAACTATTTTGAATGAGCGTTTAAGGGTTAAATTGATCTGGTTTGCTGCGTCCAAAGGAAGAGGAACGATGAACGAAGGGCTGGTTTCGGGAACGTAAGTGAATTAGATGATCTCGCGAGTGTCCAAACAAAGCGCAAGCCAAGAGCAGCTCGAACGCGCGCAGTTGCTCGAGGGTAAATATACAAAAACAATCGAACGGAAATACTTAACTTAGCGGAGAGAAAGAGCATGGCGGTGAGTGTTGACTGGTAGAACGGGAGAAAATTTCAGGCATTGCGAGAGAGCATCGATGGGAACAAAGCGAGCAGCATCTGGAACGCGTTAGTGTTCTTCCCCGAGCAACCGCCCCCGTCTTTCGGAGGCCTACACGTTCGCATACGCGGCTATACACTCGCGCACGCTCGCGAGAGCCTGTAGATTCGTCGGAACATGGCAAAAATTTTCGAAACGAATGCAGAACTTTGTTTATGTGATTGGAAGACTTCGATTAAACATGAGAGAATATTTCCATAACTGTCCGACAATACTTATGAGTAGACAGCGGATCTGTATGTAAAATAAACATTTGTTCTGTAAATTACAAAAAATTGGAGTGAAATAGAAATTGATTTCAAATTTTTTTTATAAATGCATAAAATCCGCTGTCTATTTCAATTTTTTCTTTTCACAATTATGGAAGTTGTAAAGTTCATGGGAAATGATCACGTAAATCCCCTACCGAAGCAGACATTACACTGAAAATTGTACACGATCTAAATCAATACAATTTTGTCTCTTTTCTAAGGCAACACAAATTAATGTTCAGCTTTCAGTTGCAAGTCATTGCAATCATTTCACAAACACATCTTCCTAAATTTCCTAGAACTGAGAGAAATGGAGCAGCATCTTCTGCAGCAAGACCAACAATTCTTTCAAACTCCGAATTCGTAAAAGTTCATGCATCTCTTTCGAAACACAACGGCATCGTGTGACGCGTGCACGTGTACCATTTCTCTCTCTCATTTCTTTCCGGGGGAAGAGAGAGAGAGAGAGAGAGAGAGAGAGAGAGAAAGAGAGTCAGAAAAGAGAGCGTGCGAAGGACGAAGCCAGATCTCGCCGGACCGGGGCTAAGATTCGAGCAACTTGACACTGAACACATGGCCCCACTTCTCGAGCCCACACTCGCCTCCAGAAGACCCTCGGCTTCTCTTCTTGCCCTTCTTGCCCTTCTTTCCCGGCCTCCCTCGCTCTGCTCCAGTTCGGTTTCCTCCACTTTTGTTCCCGGCCCCTGGCCACGATGCCCTTTTCCTTTCTTCTTTCTTCTTTCTTCGGCCGATTCCGTGCCCTTGCATATCGATGCTGCCACCGCTCGCAATTGTGCAGCGAGCTTTAATTTGATTCGATTCGCGTTACCGGGTCTCTCTGCTTCCATTCTTCTCTTTAGTATAATGAATGCCCGCCGCCGTTCTGCTTCCTCGATCTTTCATCAACGCTCTATCTATGTCGCATCGATCGTCTTCGCGTCCAATGATGGGAGCAGACATGTTCACCGAGCATGCGACCTAACGTTCCGATAGTGTCCAAAAAATTAATCAAAACTCTTCGAGCAGAGCCCCACCATCTCGTCAAGACCCGAACGGCCGAGATGAACGAAAGCGTATCTGGATCATCCCGAATCGAGAGAACAAAGCAGCTCAATGATCCGCATTGTTGTGGGCATTGACGATCTGGCAGCTCTCCGCCGACGCGACGCGGGAATCGCCGTGGACACACGGCTCCTCTAACAACATGAATCATTCAGCGACGTGCTACGACGCTGTGAAACCTGTAACGCCGGCAACCGGATAATTTATCGCATAGATAAAAGCTTTCCGAGCGGAATTAAAGATACATCCAGCGTTTCAGCGAGTTTCCGCAAAGGTTTACGGGGCACTTTTGCTAAATTGTCACCGCGACAAAAAAAATACCTTGTACTCCAAACAAAGTCATTTTTCTTAATTCTTTTTGTGTCCCGCGCAGTCTTGTTAAACGTTCGGGTCGTTACCGACATAAAAGTCGCCTCGAATTTTGCTAAATGTTACGCGACGCCGGGAGTGACACACTTATGAATGCCATAAACCCATAAAGTCCGCGGTACAGTTGTGAACCTTGATTTAAGCCTTCAGTCTGAGAAAATTGTCGACCGTAAATCAAACGTTTCGTTGCGGACCGGCGTTAGACGATCGAGTAAATTTTCATTTAGCGAGGCGCTAAGTGAAATTGTTCGACTGCAATTATTTTTACGACTTCCTAGTTGATTTTACTTTTTGCTGGTCCGCCGTAGAATGGTCTAAGTCGACGTAATGTCCTATCAATGTACCGTTGTATTCTTATCAGTAGACCGCGAATATTTATGAAAAATAAAAATTACCTTCGTCGATCACCGGACACAGAAATCATACAAAAATGTCTGTCCACCTGTAGCAATTTTAATAAATTGAGAATATGTTCCCAAATTTTCTGAATGTTTTTGCATTCACACATTTTTTGAGTGCATAAAATCCTATTCGGAGCAAACAAAAATGTTCAAAATTTGATGTTCCTTTGTCGAGGTACCAGTCAAGTATTTCTAGTGCAGACAGAAGTCGCAAGAGTAAAGACGTTGACAGTGAGTTTGGAACGTTGTCCACGTCTTTCACTAACATTTGGTTTTGTTTCGGTGTACAGGAGACCACCCCTGGTCCTCGGGTCGATGAGATTAATTGTAGTCGAGTGGCTGGAGGCCTAGCTGCTCCATTAGAACGAAGGACGATAGAGACGTCGCGCACTCGGGGGAAATTCGAGTCGATGTTTGACAGCGATTTATGCCTGGGTATGTTAAGTACCCTATGTTCTGCGTTTAAGTACCGCCGTAGGAATTTTTCGAGTGTCGGCCCTGGTCCGAGTCTGAGATTCAATTGCAACCGTACAGATTGTACGGGTTTTTATCTCTCGGTGATAAAACGTAACTAGTCTGAATAATAGAGTTCTGTCAGTCAATATTTGTAGTTTGTAACTCCGATTTGTAAATGATAATGTTTTAGCAGTTTAAATTACATTCCATCTACGTTAAGTTGGATAACAGCGAAATGAAACATCGAGTCTATTAAATCACATTTGTTTTTTTTTTTAATTCAATCGAGACGATGATAAATTGTTAAATGTTTCCTTTAGTTCCATCAAAATTTTGTCGTACCTTCAACCCCTTGCCGAATTTCAACGAATCAAACTCGTGACGAAGATTTCAAACGAAGTCTAACAAATATGAATGCTACGCCTTTCTTTTTAGATGAAATGAAATTGTATTCGTTTGTGATCAATATCGAAGCATTAAAATGACCGTAAAGAAAGTGTTCCAGCAAGGTGTTAAAAATTGCATCTATTTAGATAATTGTCGATTAACAGTGTGCAGTGTCGGTATAAGAAATTTGTCGAAAGAGTTTCGCAAAGTTGCGGAGTTTCCCCTAGGACACCTAAGAGTGTTTTGAGTGAAGTATAAAGAATGGGAGATCCGACAAAGGGTTCCCAGCTCGGGAATAGACGTTTCGCGATATTTCGAGCGGCCCAAGCTGGAACGAATTAAGGCGCTCTTTTTCTTCGGCTTTGCATTTCGGGATTGCAAAGGTCACTTTGAATCGGCTGGCGTTTTGTTCCGCGGGTGGCTACGACAGTGAAAAAGCTCCGTCTTAAACGGCTTTAGTAAACGAACCGGCAATAAATGATATTTACGCGTCGCTTTCCTCGCTCTCGCATTTGGTAGTCACTATTCTCCTGCGTCTGAAACGCGACATCTGTTTCCTCGAGCTGCAGTACATTATTTCATTTATTTTTAAACCTAACCCGTTGTTCCACATCACGAGAAGGCCCCGGTGTCGTAACGCCGAAAAACACTTACGCTTTTTAATCCGGAGGAGACCCACGGGGAAAATGAAATCATAGTTCCCTTTTATAACGGAGAAGCGATTATTCTTTTTATCGATATCCTCGGCCTTACAGTCTCTCCCTCTTTGTTGTTCGCTTTAGACTTATATAATATGGTCATTTGAAAGTCTCATAAGGATCTAGATGCTCAATCTTTACGCAACTGACATTGTTTAATCAAATTCATACTGAAACTGAGAAGATTCTCGGTCTATAATTGCTTGTTCATCGTCGGTGGTTCCAGAGATGCTTCATCTGCTGACTATTGTACAAACAATATTATATACGTTGATGGGGAACGAGTTCCAGGCGAATCAGATATGAAGATGTATTAGCAGTATGCATTAGGTGTCTTAATCTGTGTAGAAAAATCGCTGGAGACAATGGACCAGAAAACGTATCTTCCTCAACTGTTTTTCAAGGTTGATAACGATGCAGTGATATGTACATTAATTAATTGTGAATGTCGGACTGTGGATTATGTATTTACGATCAAAATGAGTAGCTGCAGTTTGAAAAAATGGAGTAATCTGTGATTACAGTAAAGTCTCGATCTAAGAGAACGGAAACTGTGGAGTCTGAGCAAAACGAGTATTCCCTCCACTGCTCGAACTGTTTTAGAAGGCTTTACCGTATCTAGTTTTAGGTACAATAAAATTCGCTATCAATCGGACAGCGAGAGTGTTCCACGTGCATCGTCACCGTTCCGATTCTCCGTTACAATAGGATATCCCGACAGTTGTTCGACTGTAACGGCATAACGAGCACGGCGATTATAGTAATCGGCCTCTTACCTCATTACATTCCGAGAAAAGGACGTACGATCTCCCGATGACAACACGCGCCGCTCGATTCCGTTCCCATGGACGATTGTCTGCGCCGGGGAGCAACTTGTCAGAAGCATCATTCTATTGTTGTGCGATTGTGCCACGCAGTCAGCGTTCTACTTGTGGAATACAAGGAAACAGACCGTCCTCTTCTTCGTCATCGAACCGGCGAGCACGACGCCAGCCCACGGACTGCATCGTTGCAACCGGCTGCATATCGCCGCGAGCAGCTCGTTGCTTATTAATTACAGTGAGTTAAAAAATTACTCGCTCACTCTTAAATAGGCGATAACTTTTTAAATATCGTACTATACGATTTGAACTTTTTTTTAGAAGCTAGCAATTAGTTTGCTGCAGGATGTGAACAAAATTTTGTTCAAAATTGCAATTGATCGGAATTGTAGAAAAAATACTAGAAGTTGCATTTTACAACTTTTTTATGTGGGCCTATATTGAAATTTTAAAAATACGTTTTATAGACCTGTGTCGATTAAACATATTCTGAAAATTTCGTCAAAATCGATCGACGTTGCAATGAGTTGCAGACGTTTGAAGATGGTAAAAATTGCAGATTTTCACGATTTTCGGCCTTCAATTGCAGTCAATCTAAGGATTAAATGCAACGCGTTGTTTTGGACGTGTATTTGCAGTCGATTTGAAATAGATTAGGATCCATGAGCAAACAGGCTTTGTGGATATCCGTTCTTTACTGCTTTATTATTAGTTCTTTGAAGACCTTTTAGATCTGGGAACATTACATTTATAATAGACCTAGATTCTTTCATTGTTTCTGAATCAATCAATATTCATAGCAATACGTAGTAGACAATACCGGAAACTTCCATACTAATCTTAACCTTCCTATTGTTTTAAGATACAACCACTGACTTTTGCCATAAATACGTAAAATCTTACCGACGATCATTTTTTGACTTATCCAAACATTTTTAAGTCATGATAAATTGCCACAATTGTTTCGTACTTTTTATATTCGTTGTATTTTTTCGAAAATACTTCGGTTCGGAAACAGTGTATTAAACTGTCCGATAGATGGATTAAATTAACACACGGTACAATGAACATTAGCTTATTTATCGAGCGATTTCTTAAACATGAATACCTAATGTATCTAACAATACCTGAACGGAAACAACACGGATTTTTAATGATATCTCAGTGAATGTCATTAGTATCGTTTCGTTTCGTTTGAAGAATGTTCTTAATTCACGAATATTTTTAATTAAATAATTCAAGTAAATTCCTACCTCTAGAATTTTGTGTTAAATTTTTATTTTTGTTGCAAATTGATTGTAACGAGTTGAAAGCAAAACAACAGTATTTCTGAAGTGAATATTTTCACTGTTTCGTAGTCGTCGTTTTTCCGTAGACTCGACATTTCCCCGGTAAAAATCGAGACCGGTAGATCGTCGGTCGCGGTTGGAGAACATCTTTTTCCTTATTTCCCACCGCGTTCTCCTCTTTTTAGGATCGTTTCCCATCGGCAGCGTCGTAATTGGAGCGCCAATCCATCCGCGAAGCTAATTAGTCGCGTAACGAGACCCCGAACCGATCGGTGGTATCAGGCGAACTGGGAAAAGGTACAATCGGGATCAAAGGAAATTGTGAAAAAGTTCGAGTGTCGCATCTCCGGTATCTGCTCGGCTGCGAAACGACAACCGAGGACCCGGTGACGCTAGATTCCAATTCTCTGCATTCGTTTAACAATCATTTAATACGTTGTGATTCGATCGACGTAAGCAAAAAACCGGAAACGGCGCAAAAATCGTACGACTGTCTTGCACTGGAATTCATTAAACTGCTGGGCGTACTGCGCTTTTATTATAATCGTTCTGTTAAACCTACGCGGCATTTGGATGACGCACAAAAATGTTTTATTATAATTAATTTTAAAATACACATTTTATTCACGTCCAAATATATTTAGAATATTGTTACCGATTGTCAAGCGATGATCAAAAGTTTCTTACACTAATTGTTTATAAGATACGAAAAATATTTTATTTTGCAGTCTTGAACACATTATAGAAAATCGTTTTTGATATAAAAGAAGAGATTTCCGTGACCATAATACGTATTAAATCTTCGAAAAATATTTGATCTTTTACTTACCCCCTCCCATTTCTTACCGAATCGTTGTCAACATTTAAACACCAGTTCACTTCCCGATTGAATTTAAGCAAGATTGAAATTACACACGCATCAAAGTGGTTTATCCACTAAAATTATCGACTGCTTTGTGTCCAGAACAGAATCAAACTAGACCAAGGTGTTCACATAATTACCGATTCTACCGCTTCGAACACTGAATCGCTATTGTATACTCCAAATGTTAGTTTGTGACGTTCATAATACGTCGACTATACTCAATACATTTTAATGCTTTTCTACAATTCAAATACCAGTTCTATTCTATCGCGAGTCTGTTCTTTTTGTCGTACCTTTTTCAACAGGTTTTTTCGGTGTTACATGCATCAAAGTCAAGTGTACATCTTACGTGAAGGATGCGTTTTCGAAGGCGATGAATGAATTAGTATTATCAACAGAAGGTGAAAATATTTCATTATTCGTTACAATGTTTAACAACGGTTCAGTTAAAACTGAATTATTTATTGTCGTATTAATGGGAACACTATTTTCTTCTATGGTGAAACTCACGATCTAAGAAACTGCACTGGATCTATGAAATTGTAATGAAAATTTTACAGTGATACACCTTCGCAAGAATTTGTTACTGGTTTTGTAAGACAATGAAGAAAAAATCCTACAAGTTTAGCTTCGTTGGTTTCGATTGAATAACTGGATGTTAATATTTCCACCCCGTTATCAGCTCGTCCCGGAGAGATTCAAGACGGGGCCCGAATGATCGCACACAATTATTCAGACGGTTATCAGAGTCAGAGTAAATGGGCCACGGTTCTGTTTTCGCGCCGAAAGAATGATTTTTATCTAGTATCGCGCTGCCGAATGGCTAACCGTAGACAAGATACTTTATCGTCAATGTTTACACATATTGTTCGCGGTTGCGCAACACCGTGCGTTCTTTTCGCCGATAGGATGCGCCGCGCCGGTCCATGCTATCGCGATTTTTATTTTCCTCATTCATGGTGAACGTGAACGTTCTCTCTGTACGTCTTTCTCCATTCCACTCTCACTCTGTCTTTCTTCCTCTCTTCACTTTGACGTTTCTAGGGTTCTCGGCTGCGCATCGATTGACAGTGCTCATCGGCATGACACACCAGATTATTAGAACTATGACGCAAAATCGACTACTTTCTAGCACATTATGAAAGTAGCAAGAATGTGTTTACCCTATGTAAATTTCATATACGTAAAAAACTAAATTTATTCTGGATTCTATGCAAAAATATGGTACTTGCTTTCTTTTCTTTTCTTAAAAATTTCTGGGCACCATAAATCCATAAAAATGCACTGTGCGGTCAGCTCGAAAAATTGATTAGCTAAATTATTTTCTTCAACTAACACGAAGCGTGAGCACTCGATGAAATCGCGAGCCAATAGAAGCGAAGAAAAGAAGATCGGAGGACCAAGCCACCATTTTCAACTTCACACGTACCGAGGAATTGTTAGCAGTGGGTTGTCAGTAGTAATTATAGCTGTCCGCGGATCTCTAGCTACCGTGTTTCGCGCGGCAATTCCCCAACGTTTCAGTTCGCCGAGCGAAGAAACGTACCTCGAAGTGAAAAATTTCATTCTTCTATCGAACTGAGACCCGCAAACGGTGTTCATCAAAATTAGGTATCTCCATTTGGATGAATAATTAGGTGCACTCAGGTCAAAGCACTCCGGGTGCTTACCGACATCGTTGCGATCCAGTAAAAAATCTATTATACTTTATTCATACACCGGCGAAATTCAATTTGCGCACGGCGTTGCATTTTGTATGGCTCGAAATACATCGAGGATTTTCTGTGTGTGCGCGCACTGCCGGGTGTACTATAGCAATCGTGGCTACGATTAGATCACCGCGTGAATAAAATATTATATTATTAACTGTACATCATCGAACGAGCAGACATTTCATTCCCGGTTATTGATTAAATGATACAGTTCGAATGCGAACACTGGGAATACGATATAGTATAGTTCGTGCCGCGAGCCCGGAGATCAGGAAAATATAAAAGTAGGCAGAATCGGGCGATGAATATTAATGGAAACATTGAAACGTTTCGATAACACGGTCTTGCAGCTATGTGTTCATTTTTTTGTCGATCGCTGCGAACATGTTACATAAAGGAGCGTGATTTTTCCTTTTACGAACGAACTGGCGACATTGACGAAAAACAATGCATATTCTGATTTTACGAACTCGCTTTTTCTCTTCCTATCGTTCTTGTGTTGCCACATTGTGCTCGAGAGCCTGTTGTAAAACTATCGAGATTTCCATCGAGGAAATGTTACGAATTTCCTCGAACGCGATGATGAAGAAATTAATCTATCTCCATCTCGTTGCTTGAATAACTGATTTTTATTTACTTATTTGATGAGACCGAGTTAATGAATTGATTGAGGGAATTTTGGAGTAACCTTACAAGATGTGTATAATTTGCAGATTTATTCAATCAGAGGTAAGAAATTTATTAATGAATAATTAATGGTTAACCTCCTATGAGACTAATTTTTCAATTCTAAATGCTCACAAAGAGTTATTGTAAGTCAAATAAAGTTACTGCCACAAAATTATGCACTTAGACATTTTCAACCTAAAAAGTATTCAGCGAGGAAATGATTTTAATATTCGCAAAGAATATTTAAAAAGAAGAAAACTGCAAATTCTGTGCTATCGTGTTAAGATCTAGAAAACAAATCTGGATTGCACTCCACAAGTTCAGCATTCAAAATCCGCAGCAGACGCCGAGTCTCTAAAAATCATTTTCCCGGCACAAGGCGAACCGCGGTTGATTTATGCGATTGCTCACCGAATCGGAAGATAAAAGGCCAAGCTTAAGTGCTGCCATAATGACACAGTGTTAAACGCTCCGCAAAAACGTTAGACCGTGGTCGCGCGTGTTCTACGAGCGAAGGAAAATTCGCGCATCCTTTGGCAGCGTGTAGATCAACGTAAGTTTATTGCGGCAATAAAAAATGAACGGTAGAAGGCACGAGTTTCGATTGTATTCACCGACACTGATCGATCCACGTGTGTATCGCAATTACGCAATTATCGCGAGCTAACATAATTCCGCGCGCGCGCGGGCGCGAGCACACGACCACCGCGTTTCGTGTCAATGCATCGCGAAACCGTGCGTCCGCTTTTAATTATTGCGCTCCTCGAGATTATCCGGTATTTTTGGCGCGTACCGCCTGTACTCAGGAACGTGGTCCTAGAATCCGGGTTATTCTCGGAGAGAGTGCTTAGCCCGGAAACGTTTGTAATTGATTAATAAGACGTTTGAACGTGATCGATAGAATCGAGCGGCCCGAGCGCCCCTTCGCGCTCATTGATTCGACGGGGCCAATCAATTTCGCGGATCACGCTCGTCCAACACCTTGCAAAATACACGAACAATCGTTTGATCGAGGAAAAACTCAACGAACGTACTGAAACAATTCCCATTGTCGATCTTCGGAAAATTGAAAATATTCTGATTATTAGATTAAGAAGCTTGAACCTCGGATAAAATTTTATTCAGATAATGGAGATGAGCAGCGAATAAAATTTGATGCGTCCCTGTCGAATAAGTATTCAATCACATATGAATTGATTCGCATACAAATTTGTTTCTGTTCTCTTTTATTCCAGTAATTTTGCAATCGATATTCGAATAAAATATGCGAGTAAATAATGATGGATTATTCGGTCATATAGGGAGAATAACTTGTTACGAATAATGAATAATTAGTCTCCGGTAAAATATTCGAGCAAGAAGAATGAATTCGAACGATTATTTATATAAGTGATTTAATTACTGAAGTTCTGAAGGTATATTGAGAAGAAAATGATGTATTAACATGTCGACTGCCATGTGAACTTTGTGTCCGTCACACAAGTCTTGTTCACTTAATTTGCATAAACTATCAGAGGTATTAATAATTATCACCAGTTACTTGATAATGAAGCTTTAATTTAAAAAAAACGTTCTCGTTAAATAATAACGTACATAAAAAAATGTAAGACAAGGAATCGACATACGTAGGAGTTCCACATGAGACATGTGATACATGCATGCTACCTCCCATTCATTTTCTCAGAGATCGCCGATAAAAGGAACAATTTTTTGCGAAGTTTTCCTTTTGTACTGAAGTTTTCCTTATTGAGTTTCGCAATGATGGCGGAGAACAACTGATTACCTTGTCGAAGTTCGCTAAATCAACCTTTAACAAATCAGAGATCGTAGATTTCATCAAACACGCTAATAATCACGTTTTTTGTGATCACATACAGATATTTTCAATAAAAATCGAGGTATCCGTCGCCTAACAGGAAACAACAAATTACAACAAATTAGTGTTCTGCATAGAATGTAAATCTCGTCTATGAAACAATATTGCTGGAATGTTTAGAACCGTTGATAAAAAGATTAATCACAAAGAATTATGCAGACTAATTTAGACGAGACCGCGAGCTTTAATAACGCGTTACAATTTCTGTAAAAGTATCGAATTACTTGATCCTTTGTAATTAGAAAGTGGCTTGCGTACAAACTGTGTACAGGATTGTGTAACTTGTTTAAATTGAGTTGCTAATGACTGGACTGCGGATGTTTATGCAATTTCCAGTTTTTAAAAGCAGCTCGGTCAGTCAACATTGGCTGCGAATTCGTTTCCCTTCTGCTGACTGCGAGCACAGTACATTTTTGATATTGATTTTCCATCAAATTATTTGTGGCGTTTCTTGAACAATTTTGCTAATAAGATTGCTCGACAAGACGAGGATCTTTATGCAAAATAAAAATTGCCTGTCGATTGTACACAACAGAAGAAAGTTTGATCATTTCAATTAATTGGAAAAGACATAGTTTAAAATTCTTCTACTATACTCACAGGTTTGTATTTTGTCTATTTATTTTTATTATTAATGCATCAAATCCGCAGTCTGGTTATTACCAATTATTATTAATTTTGTTGACGAATTCATCGTGAAAATAGATGGTAGCTCTAAATATACAGATTATAAAATACGTGATTGCAACACGTTGCAACGTGTTATGCATAAATGCACGAACATCCCTGATACTCTGATGAGTCTATTATTAGTGCCATCAGACGTCCAAAATTGTCCCAGACAGTTTCAGGATCGAAAGATATCAATGTTTTCTAAACGAGGTAGATAGCAGAAGAAAACACAAAAATTGATAAAAAGCAGAATCAACATCTCATTTTGGGCGATTATTGTGTGGCGATTCAGACACAGTGGAAATGAAAAATTTCAATTATAATGAAACCTTGAAATTGTGACGTAAGGGGTTAATTTGGGGCGAATGTACACGGGGTTGATCAGGCTTCTGTAAGCGGCCTAATCAATCGGTACACATGTTCGGTCGCGACGCGGCAGAGCCCAATTAGCCGCGGCAGTCTTGATAACCTTTTAATAGCCAAGTCCGCGAGTCTGCGAGCTCTTGTGATGCGCGCTCGTGCTCACGGCCCGCAATTGTTGCACGGCCAGCCCCAAGAAGACAAAGAGTTAATGGGACGAGTAATAATACTGGTCCTGCCTCAGCAGACAGCACAGAACGGTGCAGACCGTTCCGCCAAGGCTCTATTTTCGGGTCCGTTGTTGTCCGATGTATGTACCGTGGCAACTTTCTTGCTTTGCTCGTGGCCGTCTAGCTTGCGCACAGTCCGACGACGACACACTTCGGCAAATTTCTATTCTGATGTTGTTGCCCGCGGTCGTGCCGCGTGCGTTTCCTGTCTCGCGTACCCCCGGTGGATGAAAGGAACACCTCGATTCCTCGAATTCCCGTGGCAAACCGTTTGTCTTGCTCGCACCTCACCTCGCCTCGCGTCGACGCGAGCCACGACGCAACGAGCGTTTGATCGAACAATGCGGTATTAATCATTCGGACCAACGCTTATTTTCGAGCGGGCCCGATGCTTAAATAGCGCGGTTGCATCCGCCGACACCCGTGCCGCCGAGATTACGCGACCGAATCCGCTAGCGTCGTTTTCGAGAACAATGACAAATGAATGAAACGAAGTCAAACGCATGGGACCGGTTGCAAGACCACGTAGAAAGAAGTGTTTCAGGTCTTCGCCATATTCTATTTCTTACTTGACGGCTGTGCGAACTTGAAATAATAATAAATGGAGCAATGATCAGAACAATCTCGTCCTTTGGCGTGTGAACTCTAAAAACTATTACAGCAATCGTTAACAGAATGAATGGAACGCAATTGAGAGAAAAAGCTGGCAGAACTAAGTGACCGTAATGATTTTGTCGTTCCTTCTTCGGAAAGGACTTAGGTTCCGTACGAACGTTAAAAATGCACGTGGGGAAGCGTTTTGACAATTCCAGTGCGGAAGTGCCAGTCTGGTTGCCAGATGTACGAAATTGACAATGTCCAAGGAAGAAAAGAAAGCACGTGTTACGATACGAAATTGGAAGATGAAGAAGTGGGGAGTGCTCGAGCTAGGACCTTGATAGGCTTTTGGGTACATTAGTCGACGACAGTAGGCTTGTCAGAATTCTTATTAGAGGATCAGTGAAGATTTTAATTAATATTATTGTGCTGTCCGTGATGTTGAGAATGAACTAGACGAAACGAACGAGTGAATGGAACGAATGAAGTTGGTTGGAACGTGAGAGCAAAGAATGAACGGTTACCAAGAAGAAGGGGACACTTGAGCCGAAACTTGAGTGGTCTTAGGGTATAGTAGCTGAGGACAGTAGAATTGCTAGATTGTTGTCGCTGTCAGATTTCTTATTAGAAAAATCTTTTTACTAAAACTGGAGCACAGTGAATAATGAGTGAACGCAATCTCCGTGGCACCAAGAACGAACTAAACGAAATCACAGTAAAATTTTCATTGTTCAACGGCATCGAATTTTTCATTAGATCATCGAAGAACTTGTCGCTTTTAATGAAAATCGAGTCGATAGATTCTGCATGATGGTAAGGATGAACTATAGATGGAATCGTCGAATGAATTTGCTTAATTAATTCGATGAAAGTCAATACTGGAGAATGAGGGAGAACACTTGATCAATAACTGAAGAAACCTGAGATTTCAATAAAATTGTCATACTTTGTTCGCAGTCAGATTTCTCATTAGATTATCGCAGGTACTCCGATTTTAATGAATATTGAGTCGCTATAATCTCCGCGGCCCCAAGACGAAGCGCCACAAAAACACCGCTATGCCGATGTTAATTAAGGCTACGGTGAAAGAGTTACTCCTCCGTCTCCTCTTCAGAGCGAAAACCCTTCGGCAACCCTTCACGGTTTAGCTGTTTATGCAAAACAGAGGTCCGGCTCTTTGATGTCCAACGAAAACAGACTTAGCACTTTGACTCCCAACTTTGCTACTTAAAAAACTTCAATCGGAGATCGATCCGCCTGAGATCACAGGTTATTGACCACTCGTAGGCCTCTCGATCGTCGATCAACCTCAATCCTACATATTTGACAAGATAATTACTCCTAACCGAAGAAATTACAATCTAACGTGGCTCTAATTCAATTTGACCTTACAATAAACCTTTAACTACTGGCAAACCGATTTTTGCAGAATTCTTGGTCCACCGAAATGATAGTCATAAAGAATACTTAAGTAGGAAGCGAAGATATCGAAATTGCCATGATCCTATACGAACTATTAAAGATTAAGAAAGCAGTGCACCTGCCATCCCCTAAATCAAGTATACTCCAATATCCCAACGCAACAAAACATCTGCCTGTCCTTTTGGACTTCTCGTTGCATCCGCTGCGTTCCTGTATGATAACCGACACCCTAGTCATATTCGTAGTACGAACGACCCCGTGAACCTTTCTTTCCCAGGAACAGATCCCTCCCCCGCGTTCCATGGGGCTGTGGCGACAGGATTGACAGGCCGGCAAGTGGTTGTCGGGACGGTTCGAAGAAAGGAAAGGAATCCGTCCGGGATTTCGGAGAGAGAAAGGAGCAGCAGGAAAGACCGTGGAGTAAACGGGAAACTGTTTGGTGGAAGGACCGAAGGGAAAGGGGACAGAGAGACAGAGGCAGGGAGGGTCACTGGGTCAGATGCATTGCGTGCGTCCCTCTCTGTCTGCACCCTCCTTCGGGTGCCGCGTTTCTCTCCCTGGATCTGTCACTCTCTCCCGATCTCCTTCTCTTTTCCTCCGGGGAACACATGGCCCTCGTACACCACGCCTGGCAGCCACGCATATCAAGTGTGCGTGTGTGTGTGCGAGCCGTCATCACACAAGGACCGGGAGCGTCACTGACATTATCTGCACGTCGCACAAATTGCGTACGATCGGCAGAGATTGCGTGAACACGATGCTTTCGATATTCCCAGGTTGAATGGGAAGATCACCGCGTGGATTATTATCGACTAAGGTGGTGGAGGATGAGCTGTCAGGTGGGGTATAAAATCAGTCCCCATGGTCGCCTTTCTATTTACTGAACAAGGGTAAGTGGCGCGTGGAGGATCGACGGTGTGCTAACAACACGGTCACGTGCTCGTGCGACTCACTCACCTGCCAAGCGTGCTCATATCATCCTGCTCGCGCGCTGGTAGCCTGGACTACCCCTCTGACGGCTTGCCGGTCACTTGTCACGCAAATACAATATTACACCCCCGCACAAAACCGGCACTTCCAACGAGAATACCAACAATCCGAGGCAGCAGGGACGAGGTGTAGTCGAGGTGACCGTCGATGGTGTATCTCTCTCCGGCACTGGTGATGGCAGCTGGGCCAGCAGATCGATCGTTGAACCGATATCCCTGAACACAGGCCGGAAGAACCTTGCTAGTTAACGAAACTGGTCGCGGCACCGGTCGAGTCTCACGGCTCTGTCATGGTCCAAAAAGATCCTCGGGTATGATCGTGCGCCGATCTCACAGAGGAAGAACTCAGGATCGATGTCGCCCGGAACAAGACGACGATGACGACGACGAAGAAGAAGAAGAACGAGTAGAAGCGTGCGCGCGCGCGCTTACTCCGGATCGTGTTCGGACCGCGTGCGGACCGGTGGTTCGCGTGAACGCTCGCGACACTATCGCGCGGTGTTGGAACGCGGGAGCGGACGGTCGCCGCTCTGGAGCCCGACGACACGAGAAACGGTGGGATCGTAGGTAGCCGCTGAAGCCTTCACCGAAGCTGCTAAGCTAGCAGAGGCAGGCGAGGGCGAGAATCAGGCTGAGAGCGAGAGAGGAAGCGAGAGAGTCAGTGGTGGAAGAAACCCCCCCTCGAGCAAGCGGGCATACAATGGGAATAATCACCGCGTCTCGGAGCGTCGGCTGACTGACTGAAGCCCCCGAGGACCGAACGGGATGAGATTCGGAGGCGCTGCCTACGACGCGCCGCTCCGGCCCGCTTCGGCGCCCGCGCTGCGCCACTCTCGGGCTCCCCGCTACTGTTCTTCTCTCTCGTCTTTTCTCTCCCGTGTTCCTGTGCCGCTCTCGCTCTCTCTCTCTCCCTTTTGCTTTTGTTCCGCCCGTTCGCCCCGTCTCCGTCCGCCTCTCTCACGTTATACACCGGCCAGCTCTCTGTGTCTGTTCCCCCTCCAACGGCGACGGGCCACTGTGTGTTTCTAGCCGCGACGACGCGCGCCGTCGGACTCTCTGTCTCGCCGGAGCCGATCGGAGCGGGGCTCCGTCTCACTCCGGCCTCCCCGCCCCCCTCCCCTCCCTCTCTCTCGCTCCATTGATCACTCGCCGGCCGTCCTCGTCCCGCGACAACGGTTACTCGGCCGCGCGCGACTGCGGTGGAACCCGCTCAACAGCCACGCCCCTTTTCCGCTCACGCACCGCCCTCTTCCTCCGACACCCACGCCAAGGCGAGCGCCTACTACGATATAACCGAACGCTGTATACCAACCACCACTACCGGCCGCTCTCTCTTTCTCTCTCTGCTACCACCACCACCACCGCCACCACCACCGACTACCGCCACTATACCACCGCCACTCTGCCAACGCCGAGACCGTTCGTTCGTTCGTTCGTTCCAGCGTCGTCCTCGTTCGCGACCTCGTCCTCGTCCTCGTCGTCGTCTACACACGCCTTCGCATGCTCTTCCTTGGTCTCTCGTCGATGCCGCTGGCCTCCTCGACGACACCGTCTTCTTCGCCCGTTCACGTTCACTCGTTGTCGCTACGTTCTACCGAGAAGACACAGCTCACCTGTACGCGCAACCACTGACATCCCTTTACACCGACACCCCGCCCCCTCCTGGTCCTGATACACTGCCTTCTGATACCCCTCTCTCTTCCCTCATTCTCTTTCTCTTTTCGAAGAGAACAAGAACCGCTGCCACGGTCCCCGAGCTCTCTGGGCGTAATAGTAGCGCCGTGGATGGGTAGCGCACGCTACCGTCTGCTACACGAAGTATCTCTCTCTCTCTCTCTCCCTCTTCACCGTTCCCCACCTTCGACGACCACCGACGAAGAGGCGAGTCGAGACAACCCGTCACGTGGCACACGCGGAATCGGCGAACGTCGCCGACGCAGCGCGTGCCGTTTACACCAGCTCCCGAACACCTACCCGATTCTATGCCGGACTCTGATCCTCTTAGACACTCCCGATCCTGTTTCCTTCAGAGCAATGTCCTCGCTTTTGTTCCGAATCAAACGGTTGTGAATCCGCCTGCTTATTTAGCTGCTGGTGTATTGGTTCGATGCTTTGTTTCGAGGGAGGTAGAGACGTCCTAGAGGATTCAGGAGAATAATGTCCAAGGATATCGATCGGTGCTAGAGAAACTTAAACGTTGCTGCGAAGCTCTGTCGTGCTTTTTTGTTCGAACGTAGCTAATTCTTAAAGAAGCCATAAAGACAAGATCGATGCACCCTAAAGAGCAGTGGACTTCCCAAAGAATTCATGAGAATACAGCTCGTTAATAAAATGTCTCCACAGTATTGTGAAGTATCTCCATATCATGCACTCTTTTCGGATTAAAAAGGCCAAGCTGAACGAAAGATAATTAGCGTTAAAACATCTGTAGCTAATATCTCCGGCAGAGCCAACCCAAACCAATCGCATCCAACAGTAACGTCAGCGGATCCATCGATCGAACAGTTACACATCCCGGAAGAATAAATCTCGCATCGGAACATCAAACACTTTTGGTGGGCATAAAGGCACGGAGAGGGGCAAGAGATTGGTTCATTACAGGGCAATCGAGTATCGGTAATATCAGGACAATTTCTTGTTCAAACGGTCCAATATTGACGAGTATCAATTTTAATACATCAGGTAGCTGGCTCGTGTATAGCAAATATTTGAGCGGGGCTTTGTGCGACGGCTTGCTGGAAAATTAATCGGAATCCATTCGATCCGTCCCGTCATGCGCCGCGATCATCACGCCGCGGCGTCCGATTCGACGCGCTCGAATCCCGTTGGAGTATCAGGTGTAGAGAGAAAGAGAGAATCAGAGTGGAACAGACAGAGAGAGAGGGACAGAGAGAGAGAGAGAGAGTGATGGTGCTGCGCATTGTCTATTGTCTCGGTCGGAGGCGGTGGTCGCGGTACAACCCCCGGCCGCTCGGTGACGGCCCTACAACGGGGCTGTGGAGGTGGTGGAAGCCGACCAATCACAGCACAGGCACACCCGCGCAAATCACAATGCTTATTGTTGTCGCCGAGCTGTCCGCCCACATCCCTGAATCGCTTCTTCCACCTCCGCGCGCGCCGGTGCCTCCTGTGTGCCACGCTCAGGTAGCTGCCTCTCTGCAGGTGCGCGGTTACGGTGGGCGCACCGTGTCGATACTCCTCGATTACTATGATCGGCCCCCATTATTCGCCACTGTTATTCTATTGTTCATTTTCTAATACGCTTTCATCCACGAATTATCGTTCGCTTTTCATTTATAAATCCACAGGTGAAACATCGAACGGGATACACATTGAAGGAATTCACCCTTTCTAAATTTTTACTAAAAAATTTAGGTGTTGCGTACGAACAAATAATGTCTACAACTTGGATATTGATCGGCACAAGACGGTACACCAGATGGCAGTTTACACTATCCATTTCATCGATGCAGAGTATACAGGGTGAGGCGCCAAAAACAAGCCACCTGAATAACGTGGCTGCCATTGGTGTTAGGATGAAATGAATCAGATAGCACGTGCATGGTTTTGAGGGGCCATTAATCTGATGTTAGTAGCATCCTGTAGGTGGACGAATAAAGGACATACAAATAAGGTAGTTTTTAATACATCAATCGATACAACTGGACATTCGTTATAAAAAAGTATTAACCTATGTATGTCGAAAAGTTAGTAGTTAGGTGGCCTGTTTCTGGCACCTCACCCTGTATATGTGTCAACAAAAGTAATCTCAAATGAATTGAGACAGAGGTAGACGTCGAACAAAATTTGTAAAATCAGTTATACAGAAAAATAAAACCCACAGCCCGTGATACGTACATTCCATCAGAATGCCTATCCGTATTGTATCTTCACCACGTCAATCAAATTAGGAATGAAAATGTTTAAAATCAGTCGGAGATTAGGAAGCATAATATCAGAGGTCTCGAATGGAAACGACAAAACCTAAGAGATTTCATCTGATCAAAAACCTCCCCTTATTTTACTCTCGCCAACAAGTTAATCAAATCAGAGGCAAAAACTTTGCCACATTTTGCAACTAAAAAGACCTAGTCTACAGTCTACTGGGTGGATAAAGGAAAATCGAGGGACCGGTACGGCGCGGCGCTGAGACAGCAAAGCATCCCGGTTCCTCGCCGGCTCATCGTCGGTGTTCCAACGTCGCGTTCGATCCCCCGCCCCGGTTGCATTTGCCTTCGCCGCAGCCGTCAGATAGAATATCCTGCCTCGTCTCCATCGCGCACGCACGCACAGGTATACATACAACCACCGCGGCGCGTATGTACCACGTTTATATGTAGAAACCCCCCGGAGCACCCCTGCCACCCTCGCTGTTCCTACCTTGGCGAGAGGAATGGACGAGAATGGCGTCGGCGCGCATCCCTTTCATGTCCTCCGCAAAACCCATTCCCCCCTCTTCTCTTGGCTGCTGCTCGTCCTCCGCACCAATGCACCCTTGACTTGCGCCCCTTACCATCCCCACCGGCGCGCGCTAAACAGACCACACCGAGCCGAGTCCACTTCGCGGATGCTCCTTTTTATCGTCGGCCACAAAACGCGGCGATGCGCTCTTTTTTTCTTTTTTTCAGATCTCCACCTACCCCGTCGACGCACCCCTCCGCCCCCGAAATGCACGCTGGCCCCCTTGGAGCCGCGACGGTGATCGGAAGTTTAACGATATTATGAGAAACGGTAATTAGCGCTTGATTTCTTCGGGGGTTCGAGGGGTTCTTATGGGGGTGTGTCGATGCGAGAGTTTGTCGGTCTTTATGGAAGTGTGTTTATCCGTTATGTCAATAACCAACATTTTCTACGATATTTAATTATGTGTATAGTTTTAAAGCATATTTTTGTGCCTTGAATATAAATTAATAATATTGAAATTGGTTAACATAACTGAACTTAAACTATTTATATCTCTTCTTTTCTCACATGACTGAACAGGAAACTGGATTGTCATTTGACCAGAATACTTAATTAGGATTTGTTGTTTTTACAGTGTTAAATAAATAGACTCCACTGAAATCTGTTTGACAAGCTGAGTGCACGATTAATAAAATACAGAATGTTGTTGTACAGTATGTTTTTCTAGTTCAGACAGTATCTCTGATAATCGATCAAACATGTTTTTCTCTTCTTCGACACAAACGACGTAAACTAAAAAATACGTTCGAAATTATTTTCCGTGGAACTGAAAACAAAGATTGATGGATGATACATCGTTATATTCCCTTCGTATAAACACTAGCAATGACGTTCGTGGGCGGGTAACCTGTTTCCTCTTTTCTGTCATTCCTAGACTCAAGCGTTCGTGACAAGTAGTTGTGACAGCCTGCTAACTAAATTAATGCGACTGTGATGGAATGCGCAAAGTAACATGTACGAATTTTTGTTCGTTACCTATCACCAGTTAACCGTAAACGTGTTTACCACTTTGCATTTTGTTATTAATCACGGGAGTTATCGGGGCCTAACAGGAACGAGATTACTCGTAAGCGTTTCCTGGAGACCACCCCAAACGGTTCGCTGTATTGCGCAGCCATGTTGTATAACGTTATTGACAATTTAACTACGCAGTCTTCCACTAAGAAGTGTCATTTTAAATTATAAAAAAACTTTGCTTTTATTTATCATTTTACTAACCACGTGACACATTGCTGTTTTCTGAAAAACTTGTTACAGACAAAGTGACACTATTTAATTTTCGGATTTACTAATGCACGAGAATTGTCGTTCAACGTTATTTCCTACAGAATCGTCTGTATCTTTCCTAAAACATCTTACTTCCATCTAACAAAATAAAAGTTTCGTTCCACAGTCTCACGCGCGGAAGTTCGCGATTTAATCAGCGCAGCCGATTCAAATTCGCGATAGCCGGAGGCTCCTTGTTCGCGGTGTTTCACGGGCGCGTGGACACGCGAGTGTGAAACCGCAAGCAGCGTTTAATGCGCTCGCGTCGGGATCGTTCGATCTTGCTCGGTGAGTATGCGGCTAATTCGGCCGGATAATTCGCAACCGAGCCGTATGAATTCCATCGCGGAATTGTTTTCCGCGATACGACGCGCTGGAAGAATCGGCCGTTTCCTGTTCCACTTACTAAATACTCGCTCGGCTATTTCTGCGCGGCAATTTCGCTCGCCGCACCGCTCCGCGCGCGCGTGTTTCAGCTTTGAGATGCGAGAGAGCGAGAGATAAAGAGAGAGAGAGAACACGCCGCTTTGGAAACACGCCGCTTAATTGCCCTGACAACTGTTTTACGATATCGAAACCCGCGTTTTCCGCAGTTTCCCCGAAGTCGAGAGTAAACGGTTGCGCAATACGCCGGCCCATTGCGAAATCCGCGGAACCAGAGGTTTCGCGATGACTGGCGGGCAAAGTATTTCTCTGTGCGTGTGCTGCTGCGCTCCGAGTAAAAGTTCGCGCGTGTCCTTGGAGCATGAATGGGACACGCAATCCGCGACAAAGACTCTATCTTTGTGTTGCTGAAACTCGGTCGATCTTGTTTGATCGATGACAATTAGCGAATGGTAGCCGTTCTTGTAAAGTCGCGAGCAATTTTCTGGTTGTCTCGAAATTTTCTTGGACCCTGATGAAACTAGATATTTATGAACCTATACCATTCGTAATGAGTGTTTAAAACAGTCAACTTCTATTTTGAAAATCCATCGAATTTGTACATTGAAAGTTGTACATCGCCTTTGATTTACATCGTCCTTCGTTCCACAAGATAGTCGACAGGTTGCAATCAGGATAGTTCGTCATCCAAGAAAAATGGTTGAAGTTTACGTTCTGTACTCGGTTTATACCCAAAGCTATTGACGTTTATGAATGTCATATGTTCGTTTGTTTTCTTCGTGGTATTACGAAGTTGGCAGTGGTCTCTGTCGCGTGTATGATAAATTGGCAACTTGTAATGGCATTGTACTAGCTTGGTTACGTCATGACGGTTTTTATTTCATTGCGTTTCTTCCCTGCGTGGTCGCTTTTATTTTTGCGCCGGTGTTGTTTACTACAGATTAGTCTACGAGAGACTGGTATTAAAATGAGTTTATTAATAATTCTAGAATGTGTTTTCATCATTTTACCAGGAATGTAGAAAGTGATATATTTCATGTGGAAGTTTAGGGCGTGAACGATGGCTGGCGACAAGCTGCGAAGTACCACTAAACAGCATCGCTAACAAACCCGTTAAAGTGAATCGTTGCAAGGAGATAATTACACGGATGCAACATTTCTTCATCAACGTGTTAACGACGCGGTTACAGTGTTTAGAATGCCTCGAACCATGTCGGGAGCAATGCGCAACAGTCTTTCGACTCGCAGTAGAATAGGTACGGCCAGGCATCAGACAGGCATGGCGCGTTTGATCGACCAATCTACTGCTACACGATCTACAAATTACTGCCGACGTTTGCACATACCTCACCTTCTGAATCATCCAATACTGTTGATCAACTTATTTACTTCGGCTGAAGACACGCAACAACGTTGCATAAAAATGTTATCGAAGAAAATCAATTTTATGCGAATTTATGAACATTATTATGAACCATTGTATACTTTAATGAACGTAACAGTATATTTAAAATACGACATGCACGCCAAAAAGAAAAAATCCTCCACAAACAGATCCCGTAGGTACATTCATTCACCTAACCGATGCCGTTGAATGGCGTCGTCGTAACCGGAAGCTCGTTCTAAATGTCTGAAGATAGAGAATTAAAAGCTAGCCACTCTTATGTTTGGACAGGTCTGAATTTTAAACTCTGTCTCGAAGAGCGATTCGTTTCACCGTGGACGGGTGATCGTAACGCGTTCCGCGGGTTCGTATTAACCCGCTCTCGCACACACGGGATACCATTCTATTCCGGGCTGGGTCCGGGTGCGGGAGCAGACAAGAACAATGAGTGTTGTACGCGTCCCTTGTATTGCTCGTGCATCCTCCCGTGTTCTATAGTGGGTGTAGAAGAGAGAGGAGGCCAGCTAGCAAGGTAGAGAGAGAGGAGCAGATTTATGTGCGAGGACCAAGACGACGAAGAATAAGAATAAGACAACGATGAAGAAGAAGAAGAAGAAGAAGAAGATGGTGCTCGTCGTCGACGAAACGTCCCGACGCCAACGCCGCCGACGCCGAGCACCATCTTCTTCTTCTTCTTCTTCATCGTTGTCTTATTCTTCGTCGTCTTGGTCCTCGCGCATAAATCTGCTCCTCTCCCTCTACCTAGCTAGCTAGAGAAGAAGAAGAAGAGCGAAGACGGCCGGGGCTTGTGAATGAACATTGGCTCGCGAGCGTTTCCGGCGCTCTCTTTCGCTCATCCTTGTACTCTCCTTCTCGTTCGTCTTCGCGACTAGTGTCTCCGTCTTGTCCCGTCGGGTCCGGATTCTCTTCTCGGCTTCTCTAGCGTTCTCCGTCTCTTCTCATGAATGAGAGTCGCTCGCGATCCCGACGACAGAGAGACGGAGATGGACTGTCTCGAGCTCGTTCGAGACTGAGAAAGAGAGGAGCAGAGGAAAAAGAAAAGACGAAGACCGGACGGACCGTTAGCCTTAAGCCAAACGGTTGCAACGAGGCCTGCGACGAATTTAGAACAGGAACCTCTCTCGCCCACCCCTCTAGCGCATCCATAGTCTTCCTTTTTTTACTCCCGCTGTCCCTTATTCTTCTTCCTTGCCGCTTTGTTGCTCCCATTATTAATACATCGCAGACCCCGCGCGTGACCGCCCGCTTCTCCACGGATCGTTCTGCGCGGACCCTTTCCTTTTTCACCTTGGCTCCTCTTCTTCTTCGTTGTCGTGGATCGTCGTCGTCGTCGTGGACCGTCGTGGTTCTCGTCTTATGATTCTGATGGTGCTGGTGCGTTTTCTGCCGCTGGCTGTTCCTCGTCGAGCGTCACCCCCGCCCGATGCCCATCCGGTGATGTGCATCCCGCTGATTATAAATAGTAACCTTTGTCGGACGCTTTTCTTTGGACCTCCATCGTTTCATCGCAGTTGTCTCCACCCTCCCGTCTCGCCCGTCACGGTTAAAAGACTTTTTTACTCGGAGCCGCTCGCCTTCCTCTGCCGTGCGAACGCGTTAGATTTCTTCTTTCGGCGCTATGCGGCGCCGGGCAGACGGAATTCAGCTCGCTGAACTTCGTTTTACAACTTTTTT
The DNA here is from genome assembly GCA_963971365.1 of Lasioglossum villosulum. Taxonomy (NCBI): domain Eukaryota; kingdom Metazoa; phylum Arthropoda; class Insecta; order Hymenoptera; family Halictidae; genus Lasioglossum; species Lasioglossum villosulum. The sequence continues at coordinate 4,988,546 of OZ020497.1, read as the reverse complement.
GGGGATTGGAGTAATTGCTACGTAGACTAATTTTCTTGCTTTTCTATTTTTCCGAATTTCTTTAATCAGTCATCTGCAGGTTACTACTAGATTACGGGTTTTATGAATTTCTGGTAAGAATAGGTGCGTAGCAAAACTTCCCTATGAATCGGGAAGTTAAAAAGGTCCTGCGCAAAATGAATGTCAAGTTCAGAAGGTGAACAGTCTTTTTCGTCTGCATTGCATTTTAGTGATCTCAAGAATAAAAAGTGCAACGGGAAAAAATAGTTTCCTCGTTATCTAACTGATTTTATGTACACCATTGCGAACCATACAGGCAAACGAAAAATGTAATACTAGAGAATATCCAAACTTATAATTCACCATCTACAAAGCAGCATCCTGAATGCGCGAGTACGCGGCGTTTCTCCTGTAAAATGCATCAGAAAAAGCGGCTCTCCTGGCTACCCTTTCACGATCAGCGATCTCGGGGCGCGTGTACCGGTCACCGTAAAGCGTGCCGGTATAAATAGAAGCGCGTGCTAGCGTGCGAGAGCGTAGGAACGCGCGTGCGACAGGTGTCCGAGCGGAGGTGCGATCGAAATCGAAGCGCGTCCATAATAGGTGAGTGCGGTGCGTTTGCTGGTTGCACATGCACGCTTGTCCGCCTTGCGTATTCTGAGTTTTGTGAGCCAGCAAACGATAGAGAGAGCGAGAGGGAGAGAGAAATAGAAAGAGAACGTGGGCGTGAATTACACCGAGGCGAATAACGGGGACGACAGCCGCCCTTAGAGCGCTTTCACACGTGGACTCACGTATCTCAATTCACGTGTTGTATCCGCGCCACAATTATTATGCGATCTCTCAGGGTCTTTGTTTAGTTCGGATAGTCAAGGTTCTGTATTGTATTTGTAAATGGTTTGATGTTGCTTCAGTGGGAACGTAGCTTTATGCTCTCCACGGCTCACAAGAAATCAATCCATCCGATTGGGTCACTCTGTTGGAATTGGTATTTAAATGATTCAAACGATGTAGAATTCTTTTCAAAACTGTTCTATTAAACAGCGCGGAAGGACGATCTTTACGGTTCGGCTAGCGGACTCGAAGCGAGGAACAGAATGTAGCAGGGGCGAACGAGAAAACCTTTCGAAATAAAGAAATTGAAATAAAGAAAAACCCAAGGCTGCATCGTTTATTGTCCTGGCCCTCGAGTACGACATATATCAGGCCTATGGGTCCGATGACATCTGGTCTGTTATTCTAAGATAGAGACTGCAGTGTTTCTCATGGACAACGAAATTCATTTTTGCTCCTTTAGCAGTTGCTAATAATCCAACAATTCCACTGGCTCTTTCGGTTCTAAATGTTTCAATTATTGGCTAAAGCGTATGACGGCCTAGCCATTGGCTGCGTGTGAGGACCCCCTTTGCCCGTCTTGAGGGACTTCTTGTCAGGCACGGAGAGTACGCGAGCACGCGACATGTGAATGGTTCGCGTGTCCCCGTGTGAGCGGGCTCTTACGGTGGTTGAAAGGCCGGCGAAAAGCGTGTTCAAGACGGGATTTTCAGCTCGATATTCCCCCATCAGGGGTCGATGGTCGATCAGCTCCGGTCGAGATTCGCGTTGCACGCCGGACGGAATTTAATTGGACGCAACGGGTCTGGTGATTGACAAGCGTTTGCGCAAACCCGTACCTGCCGGCCAGGTGCTCCGCGACCGGACCGAACCGAACACCGCAGACTGGACTCGCAGGAATCTGGAACGGGGCAGATTAATTGGAGTAAAACGGAACGGTCGCTCTCCGCGGACATTATGCGCGAGTTCTGGCTCCGCGGACATGCTCGAAGGATGCTTGCTATAGGCCAGTATAGGGGAATGGCTTTGCTGCGACTGATGGATTTTATAACGGCGAGCTGGTTGGTTTGAGATCGCGTGGATGGTGGTTGGGAAATCAGGGAGATTGATGGTGTTGGTGTAAAATTGTTTGTTGGGTTCGAATGTGGAGGGGAGAACTTAGGGGTGGTTTGATCCTTTGTGGTCGAAGGTCTTCTAACTTCTGGAGCTACATAGATTGTTCTATATACCATTTGTTCTGGACTAGGATATTTTCAATTTGTGTTACATTAAATTGTGATTTTCTACTCGTACTACATGTCATTTTAGGCATATAAAAAATATTTGGAATATTGACGTAGCAATTTTCAGTTGCACTTCCTATTATAAGGGTTGTTTTATAAATTCAAAAAATTGATCATTCTAAGTGCCACAAAAATGCAATTGCAAACCACTCCAAAATTGAATCGAACCCTCCGCCGGAATCAACTAGAAACTACATTTCACCGTTACCAATACCGAGCCATTAAACTAAATGTACGATAATATCATCGAGAACAATGTACATCGAATCACAAAGGCAACGCTACAGCAAGGGTTGAATCAAAACAACATCCTCTACGATCCACCAATTTCCGAGATCCGCGCACCACCTAAAAGATCTAAACACCCCACAACCTCGCGAACAGACTACAAGCAAAATACACTTTCCGCCATGCATTCACTCGCATGATCCACCCTTCCGTTCCCTGCGCGCTCGCAATCCTCAAAGTATCCATTAACCCCATTCAATCGGCGTCGAAACAAACCCAGGAAGCGTCCTCGTGGAAAACCAAGCACCTTTTCACTAGGCCCCATTTGAATCTCTTGACAAAGGGATCATCTATCATTGTTTCAGCGCCGATGCGTTCCCCCGATTCAATAGCTCGTTTAATCGCAAAAGCAATGAAGAAGGAGCAAGATCGAAAGCACGAAAGACAGAGAAACCGGCAACGAAAAACAGAAGAGAAAAGAGGCACCATCAGCTCCGCAGCATCACCAACAGAGAATCGAACTGGAAGAAGAAGAAGAAGAAGAAGAAAGAGACCCTTTGTTCGTCCGGGAGTTCTCGAGCTGTTCGATCCGCTTCGGAGCTCCTTTGGAGCTCTTGCTGTTTTCTCGCGGTCGGCTAATTGTTCGCGAGCGTCTAGACAATGACTTGGTCGGCTAGGCAGATACGAAATTATGATAGGAGCCGTGCGAATGCGCCCGGGAATGCCGTTGGAATCCGCGAGCGGCTATCTCGATCCTCCTTGTAACCTTGTATGTACCTAGCTATCTAGCGATAATGCCCAGGAACGCTAGAGCCTCTCCCGACGGATAGAGACAGTCGGCGGATAGACGGAGAGGAGATCGGTTCGTTGCCACGATAAAAACGGTGTATCCGTTACCGACACGCGTGCGCGTGTGCACGCGCAATTAAAGCGGCGTGGCCGCACACTGCGGATCACTGTTCTCCGCGCGGCTGCGTTCATGAATGAACCTCTGGCTCTCTCTCTCTCTATCTCTCTTTCTCTGTCAGTTTCCTTGGTTCGCCACTTTCCTTCCTTCTCCGTCCGACTCGCGGTGAGTCAGTCTGTAAAGAATGGATATTTCATAAAGCCGAAGCGGGAAAACGGCCAGCGACCAAGAGAGGAGACCACGAGAGAAGCTGGTGAGAGAGTACACCGGCTATTATTATCGTCTCCGCGCTCCTCGGTTCGCCGCGCCGTTCTTTGCCGCGCGCCGTTACGCCTAGCGGACGCTCCGAAACAATAAGCAGTTTGTAATTCCCCGGGTTTCGGTTTGTACCACTCGGTTTCCAACCACTCAAGATGATGTATCGGCGGATAGCCGACGCCGATCCGCGAGCACATCCGGAGAGGATGGCCAGCCGAGAGACTGCGTGAATCACCCCCTTTGTGTTCACTGGATGAGGACCGAGGATCCGGCTTAATTTATGCCGCTCGGTTTCGAAGCACCGGGTCGAGGAACATGTACAATTTGCTTGGCCGATTGGCAATTGCCAGTTGTTACTACCTGCGCCAAATGAGACCTGCAGGTTAGGGAAAGCTGATGGTCTCGATTCGAAACCTGGGATAATCTGGAGCATAATCATGCGTTGCAAGCACAGGCTCGTACGTAAAATTTACAAAGGAAACACTGATCAACTCGATGAAGCTCGTCAACTGATTCATTCCAAGCACATTTGTAAAAATTCAGGAGGAACGTGGAAGAATCAGCATAATCATGCATTGCAAGCACGAGCTCATATCTAAAATTTACAAAGGAAACACTGATCAACTCGATGAAACTCGTCAACTGATTCATTCTAAGCACGTGTGTAAAAACTCAGAAGGAACATTCGGTTCATTCATACAACTGACTTAATTCTATGTTCAGGGGTGAGCAACAATGCTGAACAATCCGCGGCAGGTGCGCAAAAATTCGGGAATGTCGCAAGAGTCGGCGAGCAGAAAACGAAATCATCAATTGACTCATTCATCCGATTGTCTCAATCCCGGGTTCGCGGGCGCGCAATCTTCCAAGCACAGGCGCGGAAATTCGCTCTCTGAAATAACCGCGGGTTCGCGGGCGGCTTGCGCTCTCGGTCGTCGAGCCTGTGCCGAGATGATGATCGGGCCTCGTCTATGACGAGAAAGTAAGAGAGAGAGAGAGAGAGAAAGAAACCGGGAACGAGATAGGGGACGGCTCGAGAGGAACGGAGCCGCGAGACGGGAGAATGAGAGGAGGATTCCGCCTATTTATAGCGTTCTATTCGTTTCGGGTGGCTTTCGGTGGCTGCTGGGATCTGGCATGATGGAAGGCATTATTATGGTAAACCAACGGACGGCGCTTCGTTTATTATCCTCGAGTTTATTGTGCTTCCGTGGCCGATTAACTCGTCTAGTCTCGAGATCGGAACCGCTCGTGATCTTGCGTACACAGACAGTGCTGTATGCTACCGGACGGCCTTTGAAGCGGCCCGAAGAACGAGGGAACAACCCACGGAGAAACAAAGATGGTTTAGTGGGAGGATGACAACTGGGATGCAGACCCTGCGATCATCGTCGCGTGATAGTTCATCCTGGAAATTGAGACGTCGGAGAATTTCGACCTGAAATTGTTATCCCTAACAACACGAGGAGGAACAATCACCGCCAATTATTGATTTTTAAAGAATATAGAAAAATGTGTAATATTGATGGAATGGTCTAATGTATAGTATAATATATTATAATATTTATATTAATAGATCGTGGACATTGCACGTGAGTTAAGAACTAGATTTTTTCCAGAATTGAATATTAACTATGGATCCAGTTTGACTCTTAAAATATGATCGTCAGAAGACAGAGGGATCGAATAAATTCATGTCATAACACAGTGTTTATTATAGAATAAATTCACATTGTAAATTGCTGCGGATGTTCAACTATAATTTAGCTGTTGTGCGCTGCACGTGTAATTGCCACGTTAATATTTTAAGAATGAAAGTGGATCAAGCCTGACATCCAATTAGGAAAGGGAATAAATTGATATTTGAATTGTGGCGTTTATTAATTCCAGTTGGTAAATTAACTTTCTGTTAGCTTGTAAGTCTATGTTGATATTATATGTTGAATATACCGCAATGAAGATTTGGAATTTGGATCAATGGAAAATTCTCGAACGTTTGACAAAGATTACCTTTGTCTCCCAAAGTGCGTTAGACTGTGCAAGTCCGTTAATGCGAGAGCTTGCAGTTGAACAAACGAGAAAATTAGAAATCCGTTGAAAATAAAGGCAGAGATGGACGGACAGTCAGAGAAAGGAAGAATCAACTGCAGCTGGAACGTGTTGTTACACAGACTCCACGACCATGTCCTGGACACTATCAATTATGCCACTCTGTGTTTCCCAAGAACAGCTATTTCTCCACGTCGTTTGTTTATCTACGCATTAGAGGTGTGCTACAACGACCGACAGTATCACTCATCGAGTGTTGATGACGCCTTGACACCTTCCAATGATAATTGTCTTCAGCAACAAAGTGGACAAGCTTCCTCACATTGTCGGAGAGTATGAAATTGCACTGTCTACATTCCGAGAAGTGGGTCGAGACTGAACAATTTACACAAGTGCAGTTTACCGAACGTTTAACAACAATGAACGGAAACAATGTCTGACTGAATATTGTATTTAACGATTTACCCGCTTTTATCTATTGAATCGATTCGAGCTTGTCACGCATTAGAAACTATCGGTTGAGAAAATGAAATGAAGAGAATTATAAAGTGTCCCAAGTCTTTCTACAAACAGGATCCACAACCTTCGAATCCACCTCGAAAGACGATCACAACAATCCCGAGCCGTCAAAACAACGTCCTCCACGCTGAAGGAGTCTCACACCTCCCAGAGGACATTAAGAAGATGGACCCCCATCACGAGGGTCTCTCTGGGAGCAAATAATTGATCGCAGGGTTTAATCCTAGGCCGGTTCTGTTTGAAAGGGCGTCGTCGTCGTCGGCAGGATCGCCTGTCGTCGTGAACGGAAAGTAGGGTGGTGTATCGAAGAAAGAACGCGTCGAGAGGTGGTCGACGTTCCTCGTCAAGGATAGACAGCGGGGTTAGCGCGGGGGGTGTTGAAGCAGCAGTAGCAACATCCCCTCAGGTTCCTCGGGAGGGATGGTTAAGGTTAGCGGTGACAGGAGCGAGCGCCGGCAATGATTAATGGCTTAGCGCATTAACAGGCTATTGACAAACACGTTTCCAACGTGCAGCCCCTGCCTTGGGTTCGCGCGCGCTGGCTCATGGCAACGACGACGCCGATGATGCCAGTCGGCCGCGACGCCTCGCGTCGCGACGCGGCCACTGTACCCGATGAAAGGGAAGAAAGGGAGGAGAAAGATCGAAAAGAACCAGGCAGAGGGTGGGCTCTCTCTTAAATGCACCGCCTCGAAAGGAGAGAAAGGAGACACCGACCGACGAAGAAACACCGATTCCCTTCCTAACGACCGACACAAAAACCTACACCTAGGTGACGCGTATCTGTCTTCTCCATCCCCTCGCTGCCACCCCCTGTCTTTCATCCTACCCCCTGTCTTATGGTTCTTTCGCGCTGATGCTCTGGCGAACAGTCGGGCTTTCGCAGTTTACAGGTTCTTGCGTCGCTGAGCTATGAATGGGGACTTGTTCTTGTTAGAAAGATAGAGGATGCGCCGGGGAGAGGTGGATCGCGGATAGAGAGGTCTAGAAGTGTTAACTGATCATGCAGGGGCACAGTTCTCTTTTGATCCGGAGTATCGAAATGTTATTTTCACATCAGATGTAAGAAGTTAACAAGAATCATTTGTACAGAGTTACATCATTCTTCAGAATAAAATAAAAATAGAAGCTCCATAGTAGCGACGGTCATCATCGCTTTCTTATTTATTGCCGTTTCACCGACAACAATATCCATCAAAATGTACGACCAACAAAATCCAACGTTCCACGACTGCACAGCCTGTCCCGCGTAACAAAACAGCAGAATCAGAAGATAAATCTCTATCAACAGCTACAAGTGTTCAGAAACACCAAGCAGCAGCCGCCGGTTGTTTAGCATAAAGGCGACCACTCAATATTCTTTCTCTTTCGTCCGAGAAAGCCTGTGTTCGTTCGTTCGGCGAGCGACAGCCGATTGGCCTGCCTCGCAGCCAATAAAGATTTCAAGGGAGCGGTTAATGAAATCGTTATTATCGGCCGGCTCGGTATCCGCGCCGATAATTAATCGCCGCGAACGAATCCATTAATAACTCCGATTATTTCCCCTCGGACATTTGTTTCCCGGGATTTTTCTCCATCCCTCTCCCCCTTGCCGTCCGGTATCATAATTTCCTAACGAATGGGCCGATCACAAAGGTTCCCTCGTATTTCTTCGCGGACACTTTATCGTGATAGAGCGTGATAGCGTTAATCCGTTGCGCAATCCTGGGTCCGCGGGGAAACGATATCGAAAGGTCAGTTATGGCAATTAAGGTTCCGAGACCTATTATCGTTTTGCTGAAAATCCCCGATCGTTCCGCGCCGCTGTCCGCGTCGAGGAATTTAGTGACATTTTGCTGGAAGATCGATCTTCTCATTAGGAGGATTAATGGATTCGTATTAATTCGATTCTCAATTGTTCATCGATCTCGATTGATTTCAGAGTCGTGATCTTTTAGGTGGTATAAATAAAAAACTTGTCCGAAAACATTTTCTGGCGTGCAACTTTGTGGACGAACCTGTATGAATTCGGAAAAGATTTTGAAATAATTGTTAAAAACAAGACCTATTACATTGTGTGTATGCGGAAAGTATTGTACGGTGGTTGTACAAAGTGTTCGTGCACTTTTTGAAAGGGAATAATTTTTTTATAATTGTACCAAACGACCTGATTTTTTATCATCGATTAGAAGCATTGGTTTACTAAATGATCTGCGAAAAGATTTTCCAATTCTTAAAAAAGTTATTCTATTTTAAAAGGTGTACGAACACTTTGTACACCCACTGTACGTCTTTGTCTAGGTATAGCGTAAGTTATGTTATAAGGGTTATGTTTGCGGATTGTTAAAATTGGATTGTTTGTCTCGTTAAATGATCGAAGTACGCACTTTTTAGTGAAAATTTCAGGTCGGTGTTGCAGTTCGTGCAAGAACTGCGGCGAGCTGTGTCTAAATTGTTCAATCAGTCAGCTAGCACTCCGCCTATTTAGACACCGGGGAATTTCACTCGGGGCGAGCCGATTTCCAGGCGAAATGTCAGTTTGTGCACCTGCTATTAATCCTCTGGGGGGAGCGTTCGAATGTTAACCGGGCCCTGGCATGGCACCGTTTCTTGTCCGCCGTTCCTTGTCAGTAATTTACGCCGTCATAATCGCCGCGTCGCGGTTTCTCACGTTCGCCGGGCCCGTGTTCACGCTTCCCTCGCGCTCGATTAGAGTCTCCGTTCCTCTATCGCGTTATTAACGCCGATGGAACACATACACACACCGCGTGGATCGTCTGGATCCGTTCGATCGCGAGCAACCATAACGCTCTCGGATAGAGGTCCCGGGAGGTCCTGAGATTGACGCCTCGAAATGCTACATCAGACATCTATTCGGACGTCTTCATCCACCGGGGTTGAGAGGGAACATTAACATGACAAAAAAGGCCCCTCGGATTTTGCATCCGACCGGTGGAAACCCGACGATGCTTGCCTGAGCGATAGACAGCGCGATAACGAGCCGAAAGGTCAACTTCTGTTGGGCATTGCTTTCATCGGTTGGACAAAACGTGCGAGGATTCTGGTTATATATGGGTTGCTCAGGTCGATTTCTTTCCGATTATTTTTCTTCCGAGATCGAGAGTGATGCAAGATCAGACCTTTCGGCGAGAATTGCTTTTTTTGGAGGAGAATATGTAAATCGATGGGAGCGTCGGCTCCTTGCCGCGGATATTCGGTATTGTTTCCGTTCGCGTTCACTGGTTCTTCGTCGTATAAAATTTCTAAGTTATGAAGACTGAGGTATTTTATTTCAAATCAAATTGATCCACGTTAATACCTAGATACAGTAGCTGCAAACTTATTCATATCCTTTCTTAATTATTTTAACTATAATACAACAATCGTTTTAATACTTTTGAATGTTTTCACTTTTTTACATCCGACCTATTCAGTTTTCGATTTCCAAATTGCACGTTCAGTTCGAAACTTTTCACAAACATCCCCAACAATTTCCACAATCTCAATCCACATAGAACCCAGTACACCCGAATCACCACCATAGTAACGAATACATACCACTGTTCTCCCACTCTGATTTCCCATCAGCATCGGTTTCGCATCCGCCGAAGGGGTCTGATTGAAACGGGACACCGCGTATAATGTTGGAAAACAAGTTCCGCGGGTCTACGGTTAATCTTTTTCTGTTTCCCATTGGGAAGCGAGGTAGCAACAATCGGACGGTACCGATTGCAATTAGGGGTCTCTCGACTCTAAAGGAGAAGCGTATGGAGTAGTAGTACATATAGAGGGAACAGGAAAGCGTAGGAACGAGACGAAACGAGACGAAACGAACTGGGAACTGGTTCCTGGGCTCCTGCGCATAATTATCCGTCGTCAATGTGACGATCGGTATATAGACCGGCACTCGGAGGACTCGCAGACCGATTCGAGAGGGTTGGTGCACGACTATACATTACTATATATTCCCGCGGACTATATCTGGTCCCGGGGATAACGCGGTCCGCTCGGTCGCGCGGCTTGTATTCAGCATCGTCCGCTCGTCTCGCCGCGGAAAGGATTCGGCTGGTGCCTTTCATATAACACGTACGAATACCTGCACGGGATAGGTAGTTATTCGGGCATGTCGGCCCATATTGAAATTCGACGGGCCAGCGATAGAGATCATCGTCTTTTTTTGTTGCGATCCACTTTGCCATTTGATCGGATTACCGTGCACGGAACGGGAGCCATAGAGTCGCTTCTCCGGTATAATACGCCGCGATATCGCCGCGCTCTCTTCTGTTCCGTATATTGCGAAGGCACACCACGATACACGTGCACACGTGCAACGATCATCGTCGCGAATACAGGCCCTTTCAAATCTGCAACGCGGAAATTCGATCCAACGCGACACTGCAACGAGACGCTGCAATGCTGCGATGTTGCGCCAATTTGTCTGCACTTCTCTCGTAACTTTTATTTTGTACGGCAATTATTCCAGTAGCGAGCAATTTGAGGGCTATAGTAGGTCGTCGTCTTAAAAATAAAAATTGACTGCATCGATACCTTGCTTCTCTTAAAAATTTTCTACAGTTAGAAGATGATTCACCGAGGTCCTGAAATTTTGTAAACTCTTCACCGTTGTAAATTTCATCTACTCAGTTTTGAATGAAATTGTTCAGAATGAATAAAATTCGTTGTTTAATTATTATTGTAATATTTTGTAACTGTTTTAATGGCACAGGCTACACATTGGAAGCGAGGGAATAGGCAGAACACTGTGTTAATTAATTCTTGAATAATAAAGTAGAAATGCATTTCGACACTCACTTATTTTCGTTACTGCTTACCGAATAAAATGTATGGATTTGTATCAAACAGTATCGCTGAATCCAAGTATGGTAATGTCTCCATGTTATCGTTATTATAATTGCAGCACGGAATATAATTTCCTTGCACAATGCATATAAATGCTAAATTGCATTCAAAGTCAGCAAGGTCTCCCCAACAAATGTATGCAGACCACCAACAAAAAAATCACTAATACCACGCTGTCAATGGTAATTCAACTCCGAACAACTATCTCGGAGTAGCATGATAAATATGCATTCTTCGTCTATGCATCTAATTTACGCTGTACAAACGACTTCCAAGGAACCCGATTATAAAAACTGAAACGTTGTTGCAAGTTTCCATTCCCGGTTTAGACACTTCAATAATTGAGACGTTTTTGTCGATGAAGCAAAATAAACGTCAATTAAACGTTTGTCAATCGAAAATTATTAATGAGCTTCTAAAATCTTAAACAGTAAACAACATCCTAGCCTTCTGTTCAATAAAGTTTGTGGATTTAGAGTTGCCACAATTTGATCACCCTGTATGTTTCTATTGAAACATAATTCATAAAATTATGACTAAAATCCATGTACAAAATTATGGATAATTTCGCGTTTGACGGTGTTTGTACAATTCGTAACATCACAATTGGATCAGTCTGTGTGTCCATTGTTGCAAGATTGTATTGGAACATTTTGATAAAGCTTAAATTTATTTGAATAAAATGATGAATAAAATTCTCGTACAAAATTATGACTGAAATCCATGTGCAAAATTATGTATAATTTCGCATTTGGCAGCGTTTGTACAATTCGTGGCATCACAATTGGATCAGCCTGTATTTTCGAGTGTCCGTGTCCGGGAAGGGTGTGTACCGGCGATATCCGTGTGCAACGAAAGGCAACGTGCAGTCGTACGCGCGGCGCGGAGCATATTGCATACGCGGGAGCACGGAAGAGGAACGACGGCGGAGGGCAAATTCGAGAACCGGGTCTTTTTATACCCCGTCTCTCTGCTTTTCTCTCCTTTCTCGCTCCTGCGGGCCCCTCCCTTCGCATCGCTGCCTCTTATGTACCCTTTCGAGCCTCTTTTCCCTCGCCCTTCCGTGAATCGAACCCACGTGCACCGCGCTGCGGCGTGCCGCGGATTTCATTCCGCAGCCGCTTCGCATCGGCGACTTTCTCACTATTCGATTGATTTCTGTCCTCCGTCAGACTGGGAACTTTGACCCCACCAATCATCCCTTGTCCATATCATTTTGGACCATGGAGAAAGAACACTTGTACCTCAAGACTATCCGTTCACATACGAAAAAATGTTTGAAAATCTTTCGAAACAAGCGTGTTCTACCTGAGAATCTCGTTGTCAGTGTCCCGACAGAAAAATCGGTAGATCTCGGCGGAGGAGAGAGTATGGCAGAGTTAGTGGTCCATTGAAGCGAGGGCAGCGTTGCGTCCGCGATAAAATTGGATCGGCAGAAAAGGGGGTGAAGTCTAGGGGGTCAGGCAGGGGGTTGAGGGGAGCGGGGGTGTATAGCATTTCTCTATCACGAAATTTCCAAGAAAGGCGGAAGGCACTTGAGAAGAAGCGTAGAAAACCGTGGGCTCTTTTCATACGTGAGCTCCTAGATCGGGCACCGAGCGTACAATTGGTCTTGCCAGTCTCTGGTAGATGTTCCTTGTCAGGATCGGACGGGGGTTGGGGGTGGGAACCGGGCGATGATGGTGGCGGCGGCAGAGAAGGCAGGAAAAAGGGAGCTGGAAGAGGATGTGGCTCAACTCGTTCGACCCATTCATGGCCCGATGAAAAGGCCGCGTCGAACAGACATCGTTGAAAAGAGAAGAGAATTATTATGATTATTATTATTAACGTTTCTATAGGAATGATTTTCCCCTTTATATCTATCTTCGACTTTTCGTAGATAAAGGTCGAGGATGCTCTGCCGGGTTCGAGCGGCGAATGTGAATCCCTCTTGTGAAATCGGCGGACAGGTTCAATGTTACAACGTTACTCTCTTTCGCTTTCTGTGTCTCTCCGTCCTGCCGCTTCCTTCGAACCCCTTCCGATTCAAAATTGTCGACCCGTAGCCCTTTCTTCCCTTAATTGAAGCCCTTCGACGCAGGCAATTTTTACTTTACAGCTCTTCCCAAATTTCTGAGTACTTCTTACCTTTTCGTATGGGCTGGTCGTTCTTTTAATTCTTTCAGAACCAATCGGCAATATGCAAAAATATGTAAAACTTTTAACCTGTCGCAAATTGATGCTGAGATTATCGACGGTAAGTGACAATCTCTAATATAATTATTCATCGAATCCTTGCATGATATTATGTATAAAAGCGTCGTATGAAATTATGACTAAAATCCTTGTACGAAACGACGAATAAAATGTTTAGGAAATTATGGATGAAACCCATGTACAACATTATGAATAAATTCCTTGATTCAAAATTATTGATTACATCCGTGTAGAAATTTATAAATAAAATTCTTGTACGATGTTATGAATACAATCCTTGTACGAAATTATGACTAAAATTCATGTACGAAATGATGACTAAAATCCATGTACAAAATTATTAATAAAATCCTTACAGCTTCCAACTTTAACGCAACTATATCTTTCATTCGCATCACACGCAACCCTAATTGGTCAAGGCATTCCCTGTGTCTGCAAATCCTCAGGCCTCGAGTGACCATTCCCCAATTCCCCGCTCCATCAGGACCCAACGTCTCGCAAAACAGGCTCGTGACCATAATTTCGTCGGTCACGTGGCAGACACGACATCGAGTGTTGCATCGGATCGAGTAGTAGCTCGCGTGGATGCACGCAAGCACGAAATCATCGGCGAGGGTGGTACACGTAAATCGCGGCGGTCACAACGTGATTGTTCTTCGACATGGAAAGGCTAATGGCCGGTGGGTTCGCTTCAAGGAATAGGGAAGGAGAAGATCGAACAGAGAATACCAGTGGTTGGATGAACGGTGCACGTGCTGGTTATAAAACGCGGTTCTCAAACATCTCTCGTCTTCTACTTTCGCTATTCAAAACACACGTGGTCGGTATTAGCACGGCCGATGGACAATGAAATGACCGATGACGAAGGACTCTTGTATATTGAACGAACCGAGTGACCATATTCAATCACGACTGCGATTTGAGGACCATTTTCCTCCTACGTGAATCGGGGTCAGAAGTAACTGCGATTTAGTCGTTCGCTCTTTGACAAGTATTGTTGTTTAGAGAGAAAATATTTGGGAAGTATAAAACGTTCCAGTGGTTGTTAAGCGTGATGTATATTTAGATACAACCAGCTGTCCTGATAGACGTTGTCCTGTCCAAATTTCAATAAATTCGTTTGTGATCGTTTTGTGACGAGCTATTGGAAATGTATAAAAAAAAAATGACGAAACAGACGTCGATAATGTAAATTTGTTGTATTGAAATGTGATTCAGAATGCACTTTTAGTTTTTCCCGAATTTTCCATTTTTCTGGGCAACTGTTCTAACGTTCCGTTCCCTAAAACGTTATTCGGACTATTACGAAAATTTTAAACCAAAATTAGCCAAATCGGTCCAACCGTTTTCAAGTGATACGCTTACCAACGAACAACAGCATTTGGCTTTTATATAGATAGTTTTTATAAAACACTGTTTCATTGAAAGTTTAAATAGTTAACTCTTCGTTCCGTTAGCGAAGCTGTTGGAAATTGTCTGAGCTAATTGGTATTCGTATAATTATTTATAACGGGTTTCGCAACATTTGATTCGCCGCGGTTAAAATGGAGGATATGAAATGATATAACGTCGGTTCGTGTTGAGCGCAGCCCCCTTTCGTCGCAGCGCTTCGAGGGGGCGAGGAAGACGCGTCGAACGACAGACGAACAGTGTCTGTGGAGGTATATAAATTAACGGGCGAGCCGTCGACACGGAGAGCGCCGGGGAAAAAGAAATGAATTACGCCTCTCAGCGGTGTGTTTCGAGGCACGCGGCCGAATCACTATGCCCCGCGCCCGTTTACTCGAACACACGTCTGCCGGTATTTCTTCAACGAAAATAACGCGCGGTATTTATAGGCGGTTTTTATGTGAAAAGCTAAGTGCTAGTCGTAAAGTTACATCAAGAGCAAGCACCGAGCCGTGTATCAACCGGCGGGATTTCGTTTTCTTAATGCGCGCAAATATTCCACCCCTGCTACCCGCAATGGCCGACTATTAGCTCATTCGATGAATAATCTCATGTTTATTACCATTATTATGTTTCTTGCTTGCTTATCCATCGCCCGGTCGTCTCAATTACTGTTCTTACTATTCTCCTCTCGTGCTACATCTTTGGAACATGTTTCTCTATTTATTGGTCTTTTGTTGACTTAATCTGGAATCTTTTTAAGAAGGTAGATTAGCTACTTCTTCGATTGCCCTTTCTGAATTCATAGGGAAAAATAGAGAAATTAGATTCGAACAGTTGGAAGTTGTAAAATTGAAAATCTAATTCATCAAACTCTGAATTACCAATTTTTATATCCTTCTTCCACGAAAAATGATTACAAGCCATTTTCGAATACACGTGTGAATAAAAAGTATTGAATGTTTCGAAAGCGTCGAGTACATATAAGCATTCTAAATTCTCTAAAGAGTATGTTTCTTCGGTATTGAAACCGGAAACAATTAAAACATATTTACAACCGGAGAACGTTATATACCAATCGTCCCCAATAAATATGACAGCGTAATTGCGCAAGGTGATACGAGAGTTTTTGTTTGGATAGATTTCGGAAAATAAAATATCCAAGCTCGATCAAGTGTCCGCTCGAACGAACCGACGGAGTTTGTTTATCGAATGGATCCGGTAATGAAACGTTTACCGTGAGAACCGTTAATTGATACTCTAATCACAGTTCTGATACGGACAGCGAGCGGTGGCCACGCTTTTCCCATCAGAAATACCTGTTAGCATCTTTGCGAAACTGGTTCCATTATGTCGTTCCTGTTTACTTGGCAATTACTCTGTCATTTCGTGGCTGATTTTAGATCATTTTCTCTTCGACGGCAATTAACGGTAAACCAGGAAGGTGTACGGTGATCCCTGATAACTGGCATCGACTTACGAGACCGATCGTTGCTCGCGAATTACTACAACTTTATGATATTGACACTGCTGAAAGTTCGTTTTCCCGCCTTGTAATATCATTCTCATTTCATAAATAAGACTAGGCGGCGTTGAATAATGAATTTCCCTCACCGCGAAAAGAGTTTGCTAATTTATTATAATTAATTCCTGCCTACTTTCTCCTTGCGAATAATCAACCCGGCAGACTTTCACTTATAAATTATAAACAATTTAATTCGAACACAATATTTCCGTTAATAGTTGCAAGAATGCGGTCGGTAATAAATAAACTTCGTTCCGTGGTATAGTGTCTTCGCTCTCGAGGGGAATTACACCGCTACTGACCAGACAAGACTGCGATTTCTTCAAATTGAATTCTAGATTCAATCTTATTAAAATATTTACCATAGACATTTACATTTCACTCTATCGCAGTTGTTTATATTTTAATATAGAGTTTCTTTACGTGTTACACGGCCCGTTATCATCGGATCTTTATTCAAAAGAAACATTACTTTGCGGTAGTTGCGAGAAGCAGGAGAAATATGAGTTTCTATCTTCCAAGAATGTTTTTTAGATAAAATTAGTATATTCATGTTCTTGAATTCTTTTAATCTTGCTTATAATGCATGAAATTCGCAGTTTAGTTGTATCAGATTAAGATACGCGGTGACGAGTTCTTTTTCGCAAATATTCCACGATGATGTACAGGGCGTCCTAAAATTGTTGTACTTTCTTCAAAGGATCATATTACCTGACATAATTTGTTGCGTCAAGAGCGTTTAACGCTAGATAAAGTGTTAGGTTACACGGACCGTGACACGATTGGTTCTGCGAACGTTCAAAGTTACTGGAATAATTTCGAGCACGGCCGCTCATTCGCATAATACCGCGAAAAACCGGTGACTCGGCAAGTTCACGCGAACGTTCGGGATCTTGCGAGACTTTCCATCGTTAGACTAATTACACAGAGGGGGGAGGGTACAATTATTACGGCGAAGTACTCCGGTTCGACGCGGCGAACAATTATCACAGCTTCTGACAATGAAAAATGATTTCCTCTCGGCGGCGGCGGCACGTAGCGTTTTTCAAGGGGTTAAGCTCGCCGCTGCTCGAGCTGTCAGCTAGTCGGGAAAGTTTTTGCGTCGATAAATTCTCCGGCCTGTTACATGCTAACGGAATGCTGAAAAGACGAAGGGATCTGTCGTTCCGGCGATGAGAAAGCGATGCGTTAGCGCTGCAACTGATCGACGATGTTATTTCTTCCTATTCTTACGCAAATGAGCGGAGAGCCTGCGCTGCCTTGTCTGGTCAATGACGGTAGAATTCTCCTTGGGAACGGAGACCGTTGCATCCAAGTTGCTGGGAACGCCCACCTTCTTGCAAACTATTAGCTGCAAAAATGACTTCGTTGCTGTTGAATCGTATCTGCACAATGTGTGCAAATTCTTCGTTTTGTTTCGTTGAAACACAGGAGTTGTGAAATCTTCAGCTTAATTTTTCATTATTTTTACCAGTACCGGATTAGTCAAATGAATATGGATGTAGGTGGGGTAAGACCTGTATAAATTCCAAGTTACGATTAATTCGCGTCTTTCTGCTACAACAATTGATCCTGGAAATTTTGTCATCGACCCTATCACCGTGGACAGTATCAGACGGTTTGCAGCGGGCCGGGCGGCAGGACTTGCGCCAGAATTTGCGTTTGTGGCCGTCGCGTGCCGAAACGTCTGCGCAGAATGGTCGGCGTAAATACTGATTAAATGCGTCGGGTTCGATCAGATAGAATGACCGGGTGCGTGCAACAAAGCGTGGCGGTGCCGTTCGCGAACACAGAATCGGAATCGAACGGGTCTGTTCGGGGCTCTGGTTCGCGAACCGAGGCGCCGTTGGAAAAGGTCGATTATTTGATATCGGTATGCTTATCGAACCGTGACGCGGCAGCGGTCTAATCAATGGGACAGGTCGGTTGCTAGGCTGCAACCCGGTGTGCGCATCACTGCAATATCGTAATTATAATTATTAGCTAAACACAGAACCGGTGGGTCTGCGTGCTGCTCTCTCCCGAGAGAGGCACAGAGCGAGAGCGAATTGAACCGTCCGTACACTCTCCCGGTACCTTTCCAGGGTTACCGGGGATTTTGCCGGTGCACTGTGCGACTGCGATATATTCTAGGCATGCATTATGCACGGCATCCTCTCATTGGCTCGTACCGTGCAGTCGATACTCCGCATTGAATAGCTGTCTGTATAGGCACGCGAACACGCGCGCCGTCTCGCTCCCGAACGCCGCTTTCTCTCTGTTTCTCGTACCCGTCGAACGCGAGTGTGTTGCGTTTGTTGCGATCTATTAAGCGGAAATATTCGTTTCAGTGAGAGATCCGACCGCACGCGCGTCCTGCAAGACCATATTTATTCCCGAAACGGCGCCGTCGAACGAATTAACGACAGGCGACAGAAAGATCGGACACTTCTTTGTGTTTCCGTATGATGTCCGAAGAAAATGTACCTCTAATCGATTATACTGTAGCTGTAAATATCTTTATGCGAAATAAGAGTAGTCTAGACTCCAAGGAGCAGGGGCTTGATGTTTTTGCTTGATATAGAAGAATGAAGAATATTATTTTTCTAACGACTGCGGATTTCCGAGCACTTATGAAGAAATCGACTGGGTGAAATACGCAACAGTGAATTATATAAAAAATCTATTTTATAGAGTTTTATTTAACCACTGCTTCCCACGATCGATGAAGAATATTTTTATATTTATCTAGTTACAGGAACTGCCCGAGGGTTTTGCAATTTCGATAACGACGATAGAGTTACGTAGATTTACTCGATTTTCGGGAGATAAACGTTCTCGGACAGCCGAAACGTTAAACTCCCTCGATTCGGAAATACGCGTGTCTCGTCGAAGCAGGTTCGATACGGAGTCCCGTGGCTTAAGTAGCGGGTAGCCCCGACCACGGGTAGCGTTTCTCATTAACTTTTTATTTCGAGAGCACGAAAAGTCGCTTCCTCGGATGAAGTTCGTTCCCGTGCTCCTTCGTCGCTTTTCTCTTGGTTCGCCCGCCTTGTACACTCCGTGGCGTGTCTCGACGGGCCATTAAAAAAAGGAAAAAAGGAAAGAAGGAAGAGGAAGAAGAACGTTAAAGAAAAATTTCGCGGCGCTACAACGAGCCACCCCACCCTCCCCCCGTAGAATTTTTGCTCTCCGCAGACGAGCCAGAGACGCGACGAAACAAATGCGCTGGAGATCAAAGTACGCCTCGGGCTCATTCGACGAGGAGAAGCTGATTATTTTTATGACGTTATAGCGAGCCTGTCCAGAAGATGAGACGCCTCTCAGCCCCTCGATCGTAACGCCGCCTTTGCCGTGGGCCACCCCTCGCTGACTTTTCGCTGCCTCGTGCCGCTGACAGCGCTACCAACTTCTCTCTGTCTCTCTTACAACACGCCCCGTGACCGGAATACCATCGCATCGGTTCCGTCATCCTTTTATTCCGATGGCCTTCTTCTTACGTTATTACAACGCGCTGCCTCGCCGAGGAGTACTTGCCAGCGACGAATTAATGGACATCGAGCTGCCAACAAGAAGGGAGATCGCTGAGAGAGCATTATGTTAGGATCAAAGGAGACCTGCTCCGTGATCGAGGGAAACTCGATCTCGAATATCGCTGGACCGGGTGCTGTGCAAAGTAATTGCGAATTGCGAAAGGATTTTTTCTTCTTGTGTCTGTAAGACTCTGGTTATTTTTGTCGCTGAAACGTCGAGCTGATAGTCTGGTCTATTGTCCAATCTAGTTTCATGACTTTATCTCTTGTGGTTTGTCGGTAGTGTAGATTTTTAGTATGCCCTTATTGTACCGAGCAAATGTATTTGAACGATTCGTTTATGTTAATATATTTAATTTGTCGGAATAATAATTATCTTGTATTGTAGAAGACGATTTCTGCCATTTCCCCTGTCATAAATGTCTGAACGTAAATTTTCCAGTACACTTCGATCGTCTTATCTAATATAAACTGCTGTCAGTCCACCTGAAATGTAGAACACTCGCAAATTCGTGCTAAAATAGCCCCCGCATCCACAAGCCGAGCGTTAATCGTCAAGTACTATTTCCATTTTGTCAGTACATGAAAATCCTTCATTACCCTCGATAAGTTATAAGACGAGCATATTAATAAGGACCAGGGTATTAATGAATATCTAAATATTTCTAATTAGGATTAACTCGAAATGAACCCGAACGTGTATCCCCATATACATATCTCAGGCATCATCTGTAATAATTCCCACCTTGTCAATGTTTGTACACTCATTAATGAGAACCGCTGCATTAGTGGGTAGCTTGAATCGTCTGAGAATTTGTTAGTGCATAGATTTGGGTAAACGATCTTCAATAAAGTATGAATCGGAGGCTGAAATGGTCTAGATTCGAGACGAGCCACGGCGGCTCGCATTAATATTCGGGACTCCTTTAAAGCAGAATATCTTTTTCAAAATTAGACTAAGCGACTTGGAACAGAATAAGTTTTTCAAAATTGGACGGTGCGACAATTGCAAAGGTTTGAATACATCTAATCAAAATAAAACATTCGAATTAAGCTGGATGCTTGTATTCTTTAAATTACCATTTCGTCGAAGCGAAGCAAGTGTCCGGTGATACATGGTCGTGAGCGTACAGTTAGAAAATCCACTGCGATTTTCCCAATCAACTTGAAAATCCATCCAGGGGATCAGGTCGGATGAGGTAATCGGGGATGTATCCTCGATCGGGAAGACTCCGCCGCGAATCGAAAACGATTGTCTCGGTGAAATACGATACTGGATGGAAGCCACTTTGATCCTGCTCGATTCATTCCGGGACAATGTAGCTCCGTTCTCGGTGGACTTTAAAAGCGGTTCTTCGAGTATGTATCGGGACACGCGGTATTCGAGTAGCTCGTTCGGTACACTTCTAATCTCATCGTCGATCGGGGATCCCGGGCACCGTTACTCGAACACAGAGGAACAGGGGAGTCTTCCATCAACGTCAACAATGACTACTAAAGCACGTCGTTGCATAATACATTGGACGTAGCCGAGGAGGCAGCAAAGCGCCGATGCTCTCTCTCTCTCCCTCTTTCTCTCGTTTCTCTCTCGCTCGAGCTGTTAGGAAGCAGATTCGAAGCGGAGTCTCGCGCGCGCGAGATACGAAGCGGTGTGTTTCAGGCTCGCGAAGTTCCTCTCCGCCGCTGTACAGAGACCGGACCCATTAGCAAGGATATATCGGGTCCCGCAGGATTAGCCTAGTTGCCCCGCAGCGGCTCTCCTATCAACTCAAAGGACAAACATAACTACTTTAGTCCCGGCCGCAAACTCAAGGGTTAAGCGAGCCTCCGTTCCGCTTTACGCGAGTCCTCACGCACCCCTCAGGACACGAAATCCTTGAACCTTCTCCAGCAACGTGCCGGGGAGACCCTTCTCTGCCCTCCTCTACCTTCGACATTCGACCCCCTAGGTTTGGTAGTTAGCGGAAGAGAGAGCGAGAGAGACGACGCTTGCCTCCGTCCCGGGCCAGAGAGTCAGGATTGATTCCGGCTGAATATTTCATGGCCAGGCCAGGACCCGAACTTGTTGCCCTAACCCCCTCGCGCAGTTCATTAAGGTCATTATTGTGTGATGAATTTATCGTCTATCGGTGCCCACCCGCCGATCGCCGACATATGGACGCGACCGTCTTAACGAGCAATTACCACCGAGGATGGTAATCAGCCATTTTCTAGCGGAACATCGTCTGCAGATTTGAACGCGCGTGGCTGCCCTGCGCGAAGCGTTTAGAGTTCAATGTGGTGAATATAATTTGTAAGAAAAATTGTAGAGATGCTTTCAAGGTGTTTGGTGCGGCTTTCTGTAATATATGTAAAGATACTATAATATCTTCATTTAGATTCGTAATTCTGGTGGTTGAAAGAAATGTTTCCATCTTTTGCACAAATTTTGTTATATTTTTGATATCACTGGAACAATGTTACGAATTTATTTATTGTCAAACCCGCAGCTCATTTTTGCGACGTTTAAAGCACTGAAACGACACTTTTAAATAAAATTTGAAGCTATAAGAGAAATAATAAAATCATATCAATTCATATTAAATTATATTTCGTATTTTTATAAATGCCTGATACGATATCTGAAAAACCAATCATCCGATTAACTTGAAACTTTACAAGTATGTTGACCAGATATTCCTTTATCGTTCGGATTAAAATTGTGTCAATATTTATCAAATTCCAGATTTGTGACTCAAGAACCGTTCTTTTACAAAACATTCTTCAGCGTGAAATACGTACTTTACAATTAAATTGACTACGGTCTCTTTTTCGAGAGAAGATACTTCAAGTCGTAATAGAAGTCCATCTCACTCTTATTGCTTCACATTTGCAGCATATGCATCAACAAACGATGGAACTTTGAAAATTTGTTCAAGAATATAATTTTAAACAATATCAGAAAGCACCATTGTCAAAATGTGGAGGGAGACGAGAAGAACCAAAAGGGAAATTGAATATTGGGAAATTAACACAAGACGGGGGTACAACGTCCGATTTCCTCGAAGACAGGAGAATTCCAAAGACACCCGGGACTCATCATCCGTAGCAGTAATTACCCAGAGAAGCGTCGGAATCTCCCTTCATCTTCATCCTCGGCGAGCTTAACACCCGGCGCGTAGATACTCCCGTTGAAAAGCTCTCGCCATGGACGCGTCTAATTTCAATATTACGATAACGATCGGCTGAATCGGTTCAAGGGGGCCCCCTGAAAGCGGCGTGCACAATATTTATTGAACGTTGTTGCTGGAGGCGTCGTGATAATCTCTGAATGGGGAACCGAAGCTAACGGGGAAAGATAAAGGTGCCGAAGAACAAGAGAGCGAGAGAACCGGAGAGACTCGGTTGAGGAAGGGCGAAAGGAGAGCGATAGAGAAAGAAGGGCCACCTAGAAGGGGCAGAGAGGGAGGGGCGAGTGAAAGCTTGGCTCGGGTAGAACGCGGATAGGCGAATCAATCATCCTGCGACTCATTAGCCCCGGCCAGTGTGCTCTCCTCCCTCTCTGACACCCCCTGTATTATCTCCTCTTTTCACACTATCCCATTCGCCGCTTTTTTCCGTGTTCCGATCTTTTTCCACGACGGCTGTTCCTTCATCAGATCCTGCAGCATCTTCCCAGGACGCCTTGAGCATCGGGAAAATGGGACATTTGTTTTGAGGTCGAATTCAACCCCTTCCACTACCATGTAATTTACCGTAGCAGTATAATTATGATTTCTTTGTTATACAGAAACTATGAGAAAGTTCTTTTATCCTAATAGCTGTCCACTGTTTGTATCAGGAAACCCTAACGCAAAATGTGGAGGGGGGGTAGTCACGGATCACGACCTTGTCGTGATGTAAAGACGGGGTCTCGAGGGTGGAACGTGCAGACGAACGTCCACAAACGTCCACGGACGGACAGATGGACGGATGGATGTTGCGGCAATCAACCTCCCGTTAATACGGCTAAGTGGACACGAACCTGTGTGTCCGATGTGGACCTGCGTGTCCCCCCACCCCTTTCCGTCTCTTTCTTTTTATTTTTGCTCTTTTTATTTCGGGAGCCTTTTTCCACCGCCCCTCCCAAGGATACCACTTGCTTTTGATACCCATACCTTTGATGTCCGCTCTCGCACAAATATCCTAACGTTGCGATCGCGTTCCGACTGATTTTACCGTGGCAGCCTCTCCCGTTCAATACTATGTTTTCACCGGTGGTGTAGCACGGTCATGATTATAGCTAAACGCCGGATCCGTTTCGCGGTTAATAGATTTCAGTGGAAATCCTCCGTGGCAGCCACGATACACGCACACACATACACGCAGAGTGGATTATCGATGGGATTTAATGGCTTCGAACGGACGCCCCGCGACTTCCGGTTCGTAAAATTGGGCGCGTAAGCTGGAACCGACCCGGTGACAGGGTGTTCTATCATATCGAGCACAAAAAGACTTTTATTGGCCGACACTAGACCCATTATAGTGTAAGCGACGCGTGATCCATCTCTCGAGGACGGCCGGACAATGGAACGATCACGGTTTCACGTTTGATCATGCGACGCGTGGAGTCTCCGGAGAGGCCATTTTATTCGCAAGTCTTGGCACTTTGATCATTTTCCCCGGAACGTGACGCGGAGATTGTGCGGAGCGGTGATTGAACTGTTTCAGGCGAGTAAAATGATTTTCTATTCTGCATCGCTTGTGTGCGGATTGTGTACGTTTATGGGAATAACGAGTACAGTGGAGTCATCAGAAGAATTTAATATTGAGCCAACATTTTGATTAGCGTATTCTTAAGAAATGACATTTCTTTTATCAATTTCTTGTTCGAAACTCTGTATTGTAGTTCATGGAAGCGGAATTATTCATTACATCCTTCCGTTTCGCGTAGACTACTTCCTGCCATACTTCCTGCCTGCCATCGGCAGACAGCTCTTTATACATAATAAAGGTCTGTATTTGGACTCCAACGAACTGGAGTTTTATGTAAATTGATGTATAACACGTTTCTTAAATTCTTCTAATGTTTCACTGTTTTAAATCACACCTACCCATTTTCGTCATTAGTTGCATCAAATCCGTTGTCACCATCGAGGATCATGGTATCATAAATCTACGGCGGTATTGAGTGAAGAAAGGGGCTGATGAATGGGTGGGAAATACTTCAATATTTTTTTAACGTACACCAGTGTGATCCCAAGTGGCACCTTCCGGTGAAAAATGAAGGCTGTCTGCGAATAAGTGATGCCTATAAAATTCGAAAACGAATATTAACTGAAATGGTCGGACTTTGGACTTGGACCACGATGTTCCTCAGCCCAACGTTTTAGAGGGCGAGGGTACAATAGCCGAATACCGGAAGAGGATCGCCAGCAAAAAGAAGGAGGCTGTGATTACCGGTTTCGCGATAAACGGTCCGCTCGATCAAATCGCCGGGAAATAACGGACCGTGGCTAACGAACGCGTTATGTAACGCGGCTGTAATCACCGAATCCTTTCCGCGCAAGGTGGATCGTGGCCGAACTGCCACCGGTGGGTAGGTAACGTGTACCGTAGCGCTAATTGCAAGACCTTCGGGTCGCTCTCCTCGAACTCCTCTTCCCTTAATTAACGTTTCAATAATCCCCGTTGCAGACACAGCGCACGATTTCCGCTCTAGGGCTACGGGGGGCTCTCCGGGGCAAAAAGGAGGAGCAAAACGGAGAACCGAGAGCAGTGGAGGGTCCATCCTCCACCCACCAACCTCGCTCGTTCGTTCGTTTCTTTTCCACGGCCATTTTTCCGGCAGACAACTCGACCGCGTTATCTTTTTTGTTTCGCTGAAGGTACCGCCGCGGGCTATTGTGAACGCTCTCTGGAAACCGGTCATAATGAGTTGCGGAACGCGTTCGTTCTTCCCTGGGGGTGGCTGGGTTGAAAGCTTTAGAACCGCCCTTACTTAGAGCTCCCTGAGCATCGGGCAAGAATCTCGGAAACACGATCCACGCGATCTACGATTCAAAATATAAAGGGTGGGGGTGATTCTACTTAAAAAAAGTAAGAAAAGATTTGGTAGAAGCTTCGTTTTCGAGAAATATAAATAGGAATCGTCTGATCGTGATCGACCACTTCTACTTCCAGCTTACAGGGTCGTCCACCTAAATATCTCCTTCATTCGCGATGACACAACAAATTTTTTAATACAATACAAATGGTATCACAAGGTGAATGCTTTGCAAATTTTATTGTTTCTCGTAAACATATAGTAAAAATAAAGAAGATACTTAGAAACGTGACTACGTTTCGGTAGACCACCCTGTACATATTATCTTGTATGAAACGTCCGATTTTTATTAACAATGATATTAAAAAAACATGCCCTTTTTAAAATAAGAAATACTGATCAAAATAAGCTTTGGATCAACAAAGTACACGTGTCTTGATTTTACTGCAGTGAAAATTGAATTTTTTTATCATTTACAAAATTGTCGTCTTCATTTTGGAGTTTCATTCTCAAATTGCACATTTCATATGCAACTACCCATAAGCTGCCGAATTGCCACCTCACCCACCGCTCCAGAGCTGGTCGCTAGAAGAAATATCCCACTCCTACGCCTTTTCACGCGTTCTCGGAAACGAGTCATCACCGGCAGGTCGTAACGCAACAGAAAGTACCGTGTCTCGGGGTTAGGTGCGAGCATTACACGGGGAATTCGTCGTTTCGTTCTGGCCGGTATGGAACCGTGACGGTGTTTCGCCGTTTATTATCGGCCGGGTCACATAACTCGTGATCGCGCTGGCTGTCGCGGTCCCGCGGGACGCAGCCGGATGCGCGGGAGACGCGGGAACAATGTGGGCCGCCTCTTGAATTATTCCCTTTGATTGCTTGGTTTCGTCTCGGTTCGCTCGGCATCGGCGTGGTCGGCCCCGCCCCCGCAACCCCCGCCCCACCCTTCGACACAGACCCCGAGCCACGCAGTAAAAGAGTTTTCGACCCCCCATAGCGTCGTAACGCACAGTGGCCGGGATCACTGAATTTAGTGACGTTTTGCCTGGACCTCCCTTGCCACAACCGACATCAACACCAAATTTTTCGCGAAACGTAACGTCCAAAAATAAGTACATGCTGACCATACGTGATCCTGTATACTTTATGGTTATTTAATCTGCTAAATGTTAACGTAAACTGTACACGCGTGGTGTGAAAAATAAGTTTTCAAAATTTATCCTGAAATACTCGCAACCCCTGGCAGGAAGGGAAAAAAAATCATATAGAACAAAATTATTCTAGCTCTAGTTTTCTTGAATTTTTTACAATAGTTAGAAAACAAAACAAATAAAATCCATAGCAATACGACAGCGTGACATTCAACGTATAAGAATTCTCTGAAAGATTGATTTGGAAGTCGCAACAACGCAGAGTCGCGCAGCACAATCACCTTAATTCGGCATCGCAAACTCCATCCCTTAACAACTTTATTTTCCATTTACAGTCGCCTTATTCGTATTCGGTTCTCGCCTCCCTCGTCGAGGAGAACGAAGGTGGCAAAGTACAAAAGGAAATGTTAGCAAATCCGATACGATCGACAGATTGCCATCCCCCTGCTCGTCGCGTCCTGGTCCAGAGCTCGCGTAGCTCTCGCGTTCACCCTTGCAGGCGCAATATTATATTATAATCCCGACAGTGACTTTGGTAGAGGCTATGAAAGCAACGGTTGAGGGGTTTGGGGGTGTGAGTCGAGTCGAGTCGAGGCAAGGCGAGGCGAGTTGCGGGGGTGGTGAGTCGAGGCAGGAAGAGACGCGGATCGAGAGAAAGCGAGAAAGGGTGCGACAGAGAGGGTTTTCTCGGTGAGCAAGGGGTAGGGGGATGTTGGGGGCTTGTCTGGAAGATTAGCACCTCGTATAAAAGTGCTGTAGCGGGAATGAAACTCGGGGGAAAGGTGGCGAGCGGGGTGGGGGTAGCTGGTAGGTGGCGACGTTGCTCAAGAAGGGTGGCGAGGTTGTAGGTGGTGTGGCCAAAGGGTGAAAGAAAGAGGGAGAAGAAAAGAAAGATCGAGAGATGGAAGGTGGGGAAAGAAAAGCCGTGGTAGGGGGTCGAAGAAGAAACGAGCGAAGGAGGTGGAGGAGTCGGAGGAGGGGGAGGTGGTGGTGGCGGGAGGAGAAGCAGTAGCAGCACTAGAGAAAAAGAGAGAAAGAGGGGTGAACGAAGGCCGTCCGTTCCTTATATACACAGGCGCCCCGCCGCGTCGTCCGTATAAGAGGAAAATTAGTTTTCAGAAATTTTTATGAAAGCCGGGTGAAAAGAAACTGTAAGGTTCCTTTTCTCATTGGAGGCTATTTTTGTGCGGAGAGGCATGGGGAATTCAATAGCCTTTATTTTACTCTCGTGTTAATCTCGCGCGCTCGCGCTTACCTCTCTCTCCTTCGGCTTACCGGCCTCACACACTGTCGCCCGTTCACAAGAGAAGAGAAGAGGAGCAGCGAGCCCTCGCGGGTGCG
This sequence comes from Lasioglossum villosulum, assembly GCA_963971365.1. Classification (NCBI taxonomy): domain Eukaryota; kingdom Metazoa; phylum Arthropoda; class Insecta; order Hymenoptera; family Halictidae; genus Lasioglossum; species Lasioglossum villosulum. The sequence goes on along the minus strand of OZ020497.1, from coordinate 4,960,508 downwards.
CGCGAGTCCAGAAAAGAGCCGAAGACGGGGACGGATGCGTTCGCGGGGGGCGGGGCGAGAGCATCGCTCGGGGTGGAGGACGAGGGGCGGGGTTGGGGTGGGTGGAGCAGGGGGGGCAACTCGTCGGACCTTTATGTTGCGCGGCTATCAAACGGAAAGCGTATTATACGCTCCCGCGTAATAAAATCTCGGCCCTAATTAGTTTTGAACAATCGGGGCCCCGGGCCGAGCCGCCAGCCACGGCGTTAATTTTTGCAATTAAGCGGCCGGCTCTCTCCCTGTCTCGCGCTAAATAAGGGTCGCGAACACGAATACGAGCGAGTGTGAGCGAGCGAGCAAGCTGAAGCTGAAGCCGGAGCAAGCGGACACGGACGCCGAAGAAAAAGCCTCTTGTTCGGTGAATCGCGAGCGAGATAATGTGGCGTCCGCGCGAGGACGTGTTAATGCGGATAAACGTCGGCGCGCGGACGCATTAACGAAAGACTATTTGAATAACTAGATTCGCTCGCGCGTCTCCTTAGCGTGGAAAATACGCGTGAAACGTTTATCGCTGGAAACTGTGTTGCCGGACAAAAGCCACGGGCCGCGCATGAAAGCCGCCGTTGAATGGAACTTATGGTTTTCATACGTGGACCGTTTAAATGCGTGTCCCACCTTCCTCCTCCCCCTGCTCCGCTTTCTTTCGCTTTTCCCTCGCCCTGCTTTTCTACGGTGATTCTTCTTTTTACGGTTGATTGTTGATGGCGCGCGGCATTCCTCCGCGTTTCCATTCGACGGTTTCTTAGCAAGTCGTGGATCAACCGAGTCCGCTATTCAAACGATAGAAACGGATTCGCTGCTGCTAGAGTCGCGGTTGCTAAGTTTCATCCCGAGGGTTCTGCTTTCTTTCTGTTGCTCGCTTGCTTCTTCCCTGACTTCTTCCCTTGGTTCGTGTCTTGGTTAAAGATAATACGGGCTGGAACGCCGCGCCGCACGCCGTGCGCATAAGTCTTCCCGCGTATTCCCGCGCTCATTGTTGCTCGAGTACTTCGGAGAGAGCACTATCCAATTATCTTCCGCGGCGTGCCAGACGCATAACGAACCGATAGACGACTCGTTAACGGCGCGGCCGTAAGTCTTGTACACAATACGCTTGTCGAAACGCATTGCGCCGCGGTTGTTTGTGCGCGAGACGCGTGAACAGGCTATTACGCGGTACTTAAGATTAGAATGCCGATGGTCGCCGGTGCGTGATTGGTTGGGGTCGGATTTTGTGCCGAGGAATTTCCTTTGGGAGAGGCAGAACCGCGGCAACACCTCGGTACTTGCACCGGCGGTCGTTGTAAGCCACTAACTGGTATAACGTATTTAGTAAAACATAAGTTCAGAAAATATAGAATTCCAGTCACGATTCATAACTCAAAAAACATACTAAATCACATCTCCCAAAAAAAATCATCCCTCCAGTATCCACTACACGTGAAGAATTGCGACCGCAATGATAGCACTCGTTCTAGGACTTGAGAGTGGCCCGACAACATTGGTCGAGGGCTGTGATAAAAGATCGAAGGTGGGTTTAGCAGAGGTGTAGGATAGGGGGTAGGTGCGGGGCACGTAGACTCGCGTTCCATGTCCTTAGCCCGGAATGTGGCTGCAAAGCCGCGTCAATACGCCTGCCTGTACGAGAGGGTGAACAGGGGGTGAGAGGGGGTGAAAGGGTCGGTGCGGTGATGCGAGAGGGTGGCAGAGAGAGGCGCGAGCGTAGGAGAGACTGGTCTTGGGCGACGTTGGGGGTGAGAGGGTAGCGGTCTCGGGTTCGTGAGCAGACGGGGGTGGCATGGGCGAGCTACGACGACAGAGAGAGAGAGAGCAAAAGAGAGAGAAGGGCCAGGGGGTGGAGGAGGTCTTCGGGGCGAGAGATCACTGCGCCGCCAATATTACAGCCAGCCCGAAGATTACCAATATCCTTGAGAGGCGCTCTAGTCCTGTCATAAAAGACGGAGCTTACGAAGATATTACGTAGCAGGTCCGTAGCTGGCAGCCAGCGACATCGGCGACGTTAGAACCCACCTACCTTTTCGCAACTTCATTTCGGAGAACACTAAAAATACAGAGGAAACGGCCATCGCGGACACGCCGCGACAGTATTAGTGACTACGTTCTACACGGGGGAAAGATGTCACTGTGATACGGGGGGTGGGTTTACGCTGTAAAAGACGCTGCACCGTAGAGGAGCAGGGTTAGGATAGGAGCTACCCGGTAGAAACGTTATGGCTGCCTGCGAGCCCGGATAATGTCGATGACCGGGTTCACTCGTATGTCTTCGAGCCCCGTATCGCTGATGACACGGACACGTAATTATTGAGGGGTGAGTCGTGGGATTAGGGCGGTTCGTATGGTGCTTGGTAAGTTGAGGTGGTACCTGAGGAGATTTTGATCGACTGGATAAATGGAATTCAGAAGTGTGTGATGCATTGGTTAGTTTAACTTTCAGATTAGGCCTGGAAAGTTTTTACTTTGCGTCACAGTATAATGTTAAATTTTTTCACGAGTATTGCAGCGAACTGGCGTGAAATAAATTGAGGATAATATAATAGTAGTTTGGTGTTAAGTGCATAAAATCGGACTACTCGTCAAAATCGAAAATTCATGGTCCTGTAAGTCCTCAACCCGAAATCACCATTACGTTAGATCAATTTCGGTGTCTGCAAAGGTTCGTCCGCGCGAACATCAAACAATTCTCGACGAATTCTCCAGCCAATCTTATTCGAAATTACGATCGTCCTGTAGGGGTGGTTCTACCAGGGTCCAGGAGAATCTGCATAGGATGAACCCGTGAGGACTGCCAGTACGACGAAGGAAGAGACACAGACAAGCGGGCACGGTTTCGAGCTTGATAGAGCCGGGATTGGCCGATAGTTATCTGCGCCTCGAGTGCGCCTGAATCCTTAATAGGAAATCGACAGCGTTATTACGTGGCTGCTGAGCGGGGTGTTGCGATGTTAAGGGCACATAAGGTCGCGCATACACACGTCGTCATGGGCTCCGGCCATTGTGACCGCGCTTTGTGCGACACAAAGCTTTAATCCGCGAGCAGATCTGCTAATGTCAACATCCTCTCCTGCCTTTATATATCGACAGAGACTCGCCTGCGAGAACGTGTACACGCTCTCGGACACAGCCGCAAACGGATCCGAGATGGGGACAGGAGCTGCTACTGCTCCGGCCTCAATAAGTGTACCATAATCCACCCCAACCTCTGAATAATCGTCATTCTAGAACCATTGTATCGTTTCCTCGTAAAACCCCCGAGCGATTTGGGGTGAAGATCGACGTACACTCGACGACGTATTATACGCGCATGTCCTCTTATTATGAGTATTCATTGCGGTTTGCTGGACGACGACTTCTGCGCTGATACAACGGTCGTTACCACGATGGGGTTATTAGGGGACCAAAGGTGATATTGTCTAATACACTCTTTTTGTTCTATTGCTCTTCTTCTTTCGCATCTCTGTGGTGTTTCTTCATTCGAACATTTTAAGAGTGGGGAGTAATAAAAATAGTTGGAAATTTTCTGCATATACTTCAAGAATATTATGAATAAGTAATTATTTACATTAGGGGTTTCCTCATCGATTTTGACGACCTTGAAATATGTTGTTAAGGGAAAAGTTGTTCAGAACGATGACCTTGCCAACATATTTCAAGGTCATCAAAATCAGTGAGAAAACCCCTAACGTATATAATTACCTTTTTTTTAATAGATAGATCCAACACATTCTGTTTTATTCGTACTTCCATATGTTGAGCAAATACATCAAGTTACAATCAGAAAGAGATAATGTAAACATGTTACAGTATTTAGAAAGAGAAAAAGGGGGAACCTTCACCGGAGGGTATACGAGGGTTAAATAATTTTCCTTCAACCCCTTACGGTTGCCCGGTGTATTCATGATACACCACTAACATTCAGAAGTTGTTATACCGCAATATCACAGCAGCAACACGCCCTAAATGAATCGTAACGAAAAAAAACTCACCGAGTCTCGAAGGACATCCTGTACGACCCATAAGAAAATCTACTTCCTAGGAGTTTCGCGTTGTAAAAGGGCAAACGCCCAGGGTAAATGCCAGTACAGTCCCCGATCACTCAACGAACCATTTCGCCCATCCACGATCGACCATTCCCAGTTCCCTGAGAGTCGGCGCGGCGTGTTCTAGCGTGATCGGAAGATCGACATCAGGAGATAGCGGCTTCGGTGAGGACCACTGGCGATCCTCTCTGCGGCGAGTCCGCGCTCCGAACGTCCACTTCTCGCGATTGTCCTCGGTGAGGAGCGGCGACGTCCAGCAGCCCGGAGAGGCTCGGCCGAAGGGGATATTTCGAATTCCGCGAGCGTAGCGTAAGGTCAAAGTCCCGACTTATTTGCACGACAGTAGCGCCATGTACGGGGCCCGCGCTTCTCGCGCAGCGTTAAGCGTAATTTACGTGGTGGCACGGCCGCTTTAATCCACGCCGGTACGTACCCGTCTATGGTTATCCCGTAGGAAAGGCATGGGGGTCGCCCTTTGCCTCGCCATTCCATCATTTCAACCACAATCACTTCACATACCTCGCTACTTCGCCTTCACGTGCTTTTCGCGATTTACGATGATACTGGGTGCGGCCCGATGGGACGTCCACGAGACGGAAAATATCAGGAAAAACTATGGAATCAAATTTATTCGCTCAGGCATTTATTTTTAGGGTTGTATTGCACGTTGCATCTTCACGCAAAACTTTGTATAAGATAATAAATGTGTGGTTTAGGCGCACAGGTTCGATCAATGATACTAAAAGAAGGAAAAAGTTCTTTTTGTCTTCGCAATAGACGTTTTGTGTTAGTTAGCACTAACATTTACTGCTAACATTTCGATCGAAAAACATATTGAATTCGTATAAGATACTTTGACATAGATCTTTCACAATTTATATCACAACGTGTGTTTGATAAAAATTCTCTGATTATAATTATTGTAATAAATTATTACACGAACAACGATCGCCAGCCGAAACGAGTGTCCCTATCGGAAAATTGCCAGCTAGAAATATTTCCGAGCATGCATGAACGTCGATAGGGATCAGAGGGCCTCGATGCAGGGATGCACTATAACTTCGAGCGCTATACTCGTGGGGTTTCTTTGTGGCGGCAATTAATAGTAGATTACTGGCTCGTAGGTGGCGCAAGAAGGGCAATCGAGACGCGCCTAGCGAAATCGCAGTGACAGAAGAAGAGTGCGAGCGAGAGAGAAACCAACAGGTCTATCGACGAGAAAAGAGAAAGATAGTGTGAGTGCGGGAAGGTTGGGAACGGGGGTTGGTGAAAGGGGATGGAAAGGGGCGTCGGAGGGGGGCGAGATTACACACGCCGCCTCGGGGATTACCGCACTCTGATTCTCCGATAAGAATGTCAAAATAAGCTGCCTCTACGCCACGTGTAATCTCCCCGTTTCTTCTGTTCCCCCGCCTCCGCAGCTTCCGATCAGGCTCCACGAGCCGCGTAATTACATTGTAACGATTCCGACTAGCTCTCTGATCCGTCGAATCGACGTCCTCCCTTCTGACGAGACCATCTTTCGGTGACCGTTTACGTTCTTCTCGCAGGGACCTCTCGCTCTCTCTTCGCGCAATATTATCTCTTAAAATATGAATTTAAAAAAGAAAATGTGTTTATAACGTATATTGATGTTCTCAGTGCACTGATTCGATCTGATCATAGTGCGTTGTTAACATCAATATGCGTTGTTAACAAATTGTCGATCGAGATAAAGGAGACAGTTATAAACGTGTTTATATAGATCTAACTGAAAACACACCTTCCACGTTTCAAGGTGATCTTTGTTTTCTTTCATCGAGTCCGAGGTCGAATTCAATTATGTTGGCATTCTAAGGTCATTGTTTCTTATTGTTTGAATGTGTGCAAGATGACAAATGCTGTCAACAATAGACAGTAGATGACACTTCGATACACAACGAATGAAACCGTGTAATTCGCCGCTAAACGTATTGTAAACACGGTTAATTGTGCCAGGTCACAATTACAACGCATCCAGCTGCATTTAGAGACGCTATCCGTGGCTCTCCTCTTCCCGTCCGCTTAAATACCAAACAAGACGCTCGAGCGCACCTTAGTCCGCGTTCTTGCGCAACACGGCAATTAGTAATTGCGGAGGAACGGCGCGAACAAACAGCCAGGGACTAGGCCTATTTCACCGTGGAAATAGTCGGTGTGTTTCTTGACTAAGTCCGCTGTCACGTGGTCGACGTTCAACAACCGTGGAACAAACCGCGGGAACTCGACACGCGATCTTCATTATCAGGGTGTCAGTCGTCGCGTGTCGTCGTCTCAGGCTCGCAAACGAGGCAGCAGGTTGTAAGAGCATCAGTCGACTTTAAACCACGTTTCCGCGGACACGGCGGAATTAATAGAATCAAGGTAGCATCGCGAAAGTCCCGGTGATTTGTTGCCAGGTATCCCGCGGCTTGTCACTAATTCTAAGACTTTCGTATCGCAACGCTGCGAACAGTCGAATAAATCGCACATTTTCTTGGCAAGACGTTTCATTTTTTAAACAATATTGTCTTGAAGTCGCCTGAAAAATATTGGTTGATTGCGAAAGTTTGATTTTCAGATACCTCGACGTCGTTTAACCAACACCGCGCGGTTTTTATGAAACAGAAATTCATCAGTATTGTAGAAAATGGCGCTGACTATGCGATTAATAGTTCGGTTATTTCAAGTTATTTTGCAATCATCTGATAATAATAGGAAAATTTTTCTATCTGGGACGCTTGAGAATTTTATCAGAAAATTGAAAATAATGGAGACAATTGACACATAGTCCAGTTACTTTCCTGAACAGAATGCAACTGCAACTGCACTGGAGCATCTCGAGGATTGCCTAGCATCGTTTTCATTTGAAGATTGCCTGCCGAAGGATGGATAGCAGATTAAGCATCTTCGGTTGTTAGTTCTTTCACCTCTCTTCTTGTACGTCTTGTTTTCTTTGGTAGTCGAGCGAAGACGCGATATCAATGAAGCGGTTCTCGACCTGCATTGTAATGCCGGTTTTTCTATTTTGGTGCATCCTGTTCTGCTACCGGAGTGAGTCAGTTGGTTGAGATTTGCCTCCGGCGGCTGCGGGGACTTTCGTTGTGAAGGTAGGCATAGCGAGACTACTGATTACTATGGGAAATAAAAATGTGATTTATATAAATTTCCTCTTAACGATCTTATACAGCGATATATGAAATGGAAACCTCATCGGCACAATATACAAAGGACGAATACTTAATTCCATATTCAATATCCAAAAACATAAAAAATCCATGGTGGGAAAATAATTCTTCTATGTAATCAATGTTGCAAAATATATAGACCAAAAACACCACTTCTGGGTCCAACAAATAATTATTTTCAGTAATCAATGTTAAAGAATTCATGAAACAGAAAAATGCACTTCTGGGTCGAAGCTCGATCAGAACGATGATTCATGACGGATAATTCTGGCATTTCTGGATCGAATTGTTCGGGGCAATGAACGAGGGTGGATGTGAAAAAATAGTACAAGTCTTGTTTAATCCTGTATCTTGAATATCACCATGATAGAACGACTATCCGAGGCTAATTTACGTAACAACGGCGATCATTTTTTCTTTCGGCGAGACGTCCATCGGATACGCGAGCGGAGAGGTCGCTGACGGAAATCATTAGCTGGAAGCTGGGCTCGGTAATAGCGGCGCTCTCGGGACGCGAAGACGTTTCCTCATTGCTGCCGGGTATACCGTTGTTCGATAAGCGCAATGTGGAACGCGTGCGTGCGTAATTGGAAAATTGACGCGCGATCAAAACGCTTAACGGTGTTCACGCGCTCTCCGGACGATTAATAACGGTAAAATCGACCGGACACCGATTTTGTCTTTGTCCTCGAGGCGACAGTGACCGTGCACTGTTAACCGACATCTCCGAAGATTGCAGCCGAAAATCCAATTTTTACCTGCTCGAAATACTACGAAATTTTAGTCATAAATGTTGGACATTCAAGCAGTTCTAATTTCGTAAAAAAGAATAGTACAGCTATAAACTTGGGCTCATTTTATTGAAACTTGAAGCCACTACTTTCAATACCCATCATTAATTTTCTTCTAAGATATATGGATTTTTCTCAGACACAGTAATCTAGGCGTATAGATTGGAGTTTCCTCTTTACAAAAGTAGTTTGAAACTTGTTACACGTTTTTTATTTCTAACCACATATTGCATGAAAAGTTACGCCATAATAATATCCTGACATATTCATTTCTATTTTATAAAATAATTTCATAATTGACCTCAGAAGTGAAAGTATGCTTTTAGCAAGAATCTTAGCGATTTTTGCTACCGTGGGATTCCGATCTCGCCAAGAGGGTTTGGCGAAACGCGTCGCAGAAATTTGCATCGGTCGAACGGCGTTATTAGCGATCGGGCAAATAAGATGGCCGTGGATGATGTATGACCGACGCCGCGTGAGTTATTAACTGTGTATACAAATACGCTTTTATTATTAATGACCGCGGCTCGCGATCTTTTAAGGTATAGGAGGCCGTGTAGCGCTCCGATGCGCGAAAACCGCGCCGAACGAGAAGATCCTTATAGCTCGATATAAATTGCAGCGTCGATGCGCTCTAGCATCATTGATGAATTCCTCGACTTTTCCCGGTGGACGCGCGCGCCACCGTTATAAATCAAGTCTTGATTAATTAAACATCGACCGGCGATCGGGTTAATCCGGAAAATCACGGAGTGCTACAGTGATTCATAGACATGCATGATTACAGACCAGCGATATGAATGTTCTAGCTTCATTCTTAGATTCATATTTACGCTGCATTTATTACGACTAGCGCCCTAGGGCCTTCAGGTGCACTTTAATTTCCGAGTGTTTGCACTTTAATCTGCTGCTGTGGCGTGTCGTTGCTAATCAACGGTTGTCGGTGTCGCGTAGGCGTCAGTTGACATTGGTAGTTGGGTTGTTCGATTGTTTCAGAAAAATTAATTTTAGTCGTGGGAAGTGGTGGTTACGAGAAATGAAGCTGAGACGACAAATGGACTCTAGATCTGTTCCACATCTGTGGCACCTTGAAGATAAATGTTTATTCATTGAAAATAGATCCCACGTCGACCAGAAGGTATGCAGAAAATGTATACAGCGAATTAATAAATTGTTTTTAATAAAAATATCAAAAGAAGTTGATTTTTCGTATGTGGATCTGTTGGAGCCTTCCAATCTTCTACGTTACGTTTGTGGGTTAAACGGACAGAAAGCGTATGAAATTAATCTAAAAAAGAACTAGTAAATCGGATGCTCGTTTCACAAATTTGTCCGTTTATTTAACGACACCCAGTAGATCTCGGTACGGTAGTTGGTTCCATCGTGCCGGAGCGGCGGCCGTCGTAGCTTGTGCAAATAAAAACACACAATCGATCCATCAGGAAAATAACAGACGGAATCGGCTACTCGGAACCGGTCGTAAACGCGGGCGCATTTATTTTTCCTGGCGCTATCGCCGCGGCTAGAAAACGACTATACGAAAGGGAACGGCCCTGACCTAGCTCAAGCCTGGCGTTGGTCGGCCACGGTACACGCAGCGGCGTTCCCTCGGGCTTCTAATTTCAAGCGGGTCACATCCTTAGCTGGAAATAGCACGGGTAAAGACTTTTGAAAAGGGGGAAGAGAGCCCGGGCGCAACAATAATTAGGGGCAAGTGCGGTCCTCGCGAGCGGTTTTCACGGTTTTGGCACGCACCGTGGGCCCCACCGGATGTCGCAGCAACGACGGTGGGATATCATGGTGTATTTATTTGAACGGGCTGCATCTTGCGCGCCCACCAAGCGAAGATGCACTGCGACGACGTGCACGCGCGCACCGTTTATCATGAACATCGATGCGTCGCATCCTTGCTTTCCGAAATTAACATCGCTACATTGTGTCGTTGGCTTCTGTTCGCGACGCGAGCGAGAAGTATGACTCTCACGTGGGCTGCCGCGTCGCGTCGGTGCTTTGGTCACACCGAATTTAAGCCCCACTCACAGGGAACCGTCCCAAATCATGCTCAATGCAAAACGTTGTCCTCGTGTGGTTGCACTATATCCCACTGGTGGCAATCGCGCAGCGAAATCGACAAAATTATTGTTGCGCGCTGCCACTACTTTTCTGACAATTGCTCTTAAGTCATGGGCCGGTATTTTTATTAAATTGATTCGAATTTAGAAGAATTGCTTCGTCCTGATTGATATTCCTGTCACACATTATACGAGCTGTGTTTTTTTTATAATAATATGTGCGACCTTCAAGCGGTTGATTCTAGTAACAATCGTCGTCAGCGTGGTTCAGAAGTGGTTCATGTGGGTTAGGCTTAAGGGGAAGCTGCTACGATTCGACGGAATGCGAGGGTGCTCTCTCTAGAATCTGTAAATCAACCAGCAAACGCATTAGCTCCATTTTCTCCGTGACAAAGTCGTCTCGGTATTGCAGAGCTGCTTCATTTTTACGGCTGGACGTTCAATGCGAGTATTCTTGTACACCGTTCGCACCCTCGCTTTTGATCTCGCCACTTTCTTGGCGTGGCTCTGTGGACAGTTTATGGCGTGATTATATTGTACTGGGAAGATATGATTGGTTTGTTAGGGAACAAGTTTTTATCGTCACCAGTATTACGTATAATTATTTAATCGAACACATGAATTTTAGTGGAAATTTCATCCCGATGTTTTCTATGGTTGAAGAGTAAAATGTTACGATCCAGTCCCGTGTTCTTCGGCAGTTCGAGATTGTATATCGCTGTGTAGCGTTCACTTCAAATAATTTTAATATAACTATTTAGTTTAAAATTTAGTTTTAAACAATTGCCAAATAAATGGCGAAAATAAGGTAGTTATTTTATTCAATAAAAATTTATTTATGTTCTAGTCATGAAATCCCATGTAAACAGTTCTGTAGAAAGTGGAGTGCGAGTAACGGAAGGTATGAAATAAAATGTTCATTTCGCATAGAAAATTCAAGAAAAACCCAAAATTGATCCGTAACGTTCCAGTATGCGTTCGAGTAGCTATGCATCGAGTTCCGAGCTCGGGAATCGTTTATGCGACTGCGGCGAGACACGCGTCGGCGAAGGGTTAATTTGTACGAGGCAAATGGCGGTGGTTATGGACGGTGCGCGATTCATCAAGTTTTCAGAGTGGATCGCAGCGCGTTACTTTGTCAGTAACGCACAAAAGAGTGTTCGGAGCGGTAGCGGGAGCCAATCAGCCGTCTCTTTCGACGTTTCTGCACCGTGGACCGGCTTATAACGGAGCAGAAAAAATGACGGGTCTACGGTTAAGGGCAGTACGGGGAAGGCAACGGCGGTGTTCTTCGCGCGAAATATAAATCGAGGATGTCATAATTTAATGGAACATCGTTGTAGGATCGCTTGATGGATGGCTACCACGAACCCAAGGTAACCAGTTCTAAACGGCGTTCGACACCGACACGGGACGCCTACCTATACCTATAAGCAAGCCGGAGTATATTTCAGACAATAATAATTTAGACACGTGTGGACCATACGTGGCGGTGGATAGTACGCTGTACGAGGATGGATAGACGCGACGGGGATTCAAGCCTACGTTGTAGCTACCGTTCAACGAGTGCTTCGGTTCGGTTATGCTTCGGGCTTAATGCTCGACTTGCCAACCCCCGGACATAAATGACGGTCCGTTTTCGATCAACACGAGAGAAAACGAATCCTCTCGGACGCTTCCGCCTCGAGAGGTATTACTGACCGCAACGATAAATATTGCAGTTCGATTTAACTTTAAGCCGGGACGTGTCTACACGCGGGAGAATCTGCTTAACGCGTGACCAGTGTTCTTGATAGTTTCAAGGAAATCAAGAATCAGATGATTGCATAAGTTCGTGCCGGATTTGAAAATGAAATTCAATGGTTAAATTTTAAAGAATACAGTTTTATCAATCAATTAATAATTCTTCTCTACAATTATAATTAAGAATATATAATTTTCGTTTTGCTTTACAGTACAGTTCGCCGTGCAGTACAGTTCCCTACATCTATGAAAATCAGACACAAACTTATGCAATCATTTAATACTTTTTCACAGTCTCAGTAATTATTTGTACAGATTAATCATATTAGAATAATGTCTTTTACACGTGACAATTATTCGTAGTCTGACAAAAAATTGATTAAAAATAAGATAAAAATTAGAAAGTATTACAATATCGAATGTTGTAGTATCGAAACACAGTTTCCGAAGCAGTCTAATTTTTCTCCTCTAACTCCAAGTATTAAACTAACAATTAAAGCTCGACGTATTATCCGTCGAAATCATATACGAATGCCTCGCACAGAATCAGATTAATTTCCTGCGCGGGTCATAAACGACCCGAGACCGGTTCTCATCCGACAAACGCCTGGCATAATTAAAGTGTAATTGGAAACTTGGAAACCATTCGGAGGTGGGGGGTACACGTAGTAACGTGCACGGATGCTCACAACGATCTTTGTTTCTGCGAATCGGAGAGTCGTCATAGAGAATCGATCCCTAATTAAGTTCGCAATTAACCCTTAATCATTCGCGATCCGCTTATCGATCGGTCGGATCTCTCGTGCCGTCTATGGGGGAACGGCACTCGAGAGACAAACGCGGGCGGACGAGCGTGTGCGCGCGCGCGCGAGCTCAGTGCAATTGGTTAATGAATCGCGCAAAGGATAACGATTGCATTGAAAATCAACGAGACGCGGGGCTATTCTTCTTTCGGGGCTTGCTTTATTGCCCGGTGTTTAATGGAGCATCAATTCGTTGCTCGCCGCGCGTAATATCAAACCGCATATGTACTGCGTCGTTAACCGTTCCCCGCGTTAACCGGTGGAAACCGGCAATTAATACGCCGTCGGTGCATATTGTTACCGAATCTCGTAAATCTCGCTTAACTACCGCATAAATTCCTCGGCCATTTACATAAATAAGACTGATTATTTACTAGTTAGATTAGCGGCCCCGATCGAACGCCCATCGGGTCCAACAACAACAAATATTAATCATCCCGGTAAATTGGGCTGCACTTAAAATCGCAAGTAATTGATGACGAGAACAGCCCCAAAAACTTTGAGAATTCTTTGGAAGAATCTAGTAATCGACTAAATTTAACTTTTAATTAACTGCGTATAGTACTTATAATCTCTAAACGTCACATTTAGTGTATCAATTAGATTCTACTTACAACGAATCCGATTGTATTCATCACGTACCAATCATGGACACTTACCTGAAACAAAATAAAAAGAATTCTGGTTAGGAAGATTGCCCGAGATAGTTAGTAATATTATGGATTATGGGATTTTAGGGGAGAATAGTTCGGGCCAGGTTCGATTTAAATTACAGCAACTTGGTTTCATAGATTGCTACCATAATCCTGGCTAGAACCAAACTTATTTTTGACGTAAACGCGCAGACTATCTGTCGCAGCAATGCTCCTTGGAAAAGGATCAAGCCGACTATTACGTCCGGGTTCGTCGTCTGCCAGCACCATCGAAGATAATCCTTCTCTAATCTCTCGCGAAACCGAAAGTTTTGATGATTTCATCAGAACTTCAAGATCCCCAGAGTATCCCTCGTCTCTGCGTTGAGAACTGAATGTTCGTCATTACCGTGTGTAGGTTGCTGTCAAATGACGGAGACGTATAGACCAATATAATATTTTACGAATTTCTGTACATGAAATTTCAATCTAAAAACAGCGTGTAACATTAAAGAACATATCCTGATCCTAATAAAAAATGCGTCGTTCCAGCTTTTTCTATAATTAACAGGCTTTGAATCGACGCTGATATAAACTAGAAGGCAAAGAACCTTAAAATCTGAGGTCTCTGTCGCCGCCGCATTCGATCTTAAAGGGTCCTCTTACCGAACTAGCCCCGTGTATGGGGACGTTCTTGGACTGTACGTGGTTGCCGAAGAGTTCTCGGGCGTTAATGAGCAGATGACGACGGCCGCGGCATTACGCATACATTAGGAAGCGGCGATCACGGTAGCGGTCGATCGGATCAGCCCCGTCGGTAGAAGAGGATCCGATCGGGCCGGGTAGAAGAGGATCGGGCCCGCGCGGGTAGAAGAGGCTTGGCTCCCGCGGTCCCGTCCCGATGGTAGCGCCGCCACTGTCACCCGATGGAGACGCGATCGGGCCCGTTGGCTGGCCGCGGGCCTATATAGAGAGGTGGCCGGATGAGAGTGCCTACTGGCATCCCGTGGCCATCCCGCAGAAGCAGCAGGAGCAGCAATAGCGTCGGCACCAGCCGCCGGGAATGGGAATGAGAAGCTCAAGCGGCGCTTTCAATTATTCCCTTCGAACAATCCCGCCGCTTGTTTCCTTCGGCGATTACATCTCCGAGTATTTATTCGCTGCCTTCCATTCCCGCCGTCCCACACCTCTTTTCCTCTTCCATCGTTCCCCTCGCTATCTATCCGCTCTCACCCCCTTTCTGCTACTGCCGCGCGGCTCTGATCCTCTTCTTCTTCTTCTTCTTCTTCTTCTCCGGCTGCTGTTGGCTGGCTGACTGCCTGCCTGACTGCCTACTCGTTCGTTCAGGAGTCACTGATCCTTCTGCCAGCGGCCCACGGAACACTGGCTCGCTTGCAATCTATCTAATCGGTTCCGAGAGACTCTAGGAACCGACAGAGACCGCCTCTGTTCAAGACACGATGGACTGCTTTGCATCGGACCAAGACGTTATTGGCGGACCCCAGCAACTTATTGCTTCCTTTCTAATTGTGTGCTAGCCGAGTACATGATTCCACCGGCCCCAGCTTTGTTCCGCTTGAATTATGGATTTTCCGAGAGATCCACACCGCTCCCTCTTCTGAATGCATCCGCAGTCGTGCAGCCAGTTTTTGCCTCCCTGTGTAATACTATCTTTTAGGCCTCTACTTTCACTAGCTCAAAAATACCTGGCACAAAGGTTCACCACTTTTTTTTCAACGCAACATTCATTCTTTATAAATTATGTAAAAAGGAAACACGTATCTACGTAGTTCCTGTATCTTGCAATTAACAGGAATAATTTTTATTTTGGGTATATCCGAAGCGTAACGGAATAAACAATTCTAAGGAACTTCTATTCAAACTAGGAGGACCATCATCCCTTAACAGGTCGCAGTTCCTTCACTAATTTCAAAGTTCGGCGAGTGCCCTTCGAAGGGCTCTCAAATTTCCGTGGTCGAAAAG
This sequence comes from Lasioglossum villosulum, assembly GCA_963971365.1. Lineage (NCBI taxonomy): Eukaryota > Metazoa > Arthropoda > Insecta > Hymenoptera > Halictidae > Lasioglossum > Lasioglossum villosulum. Next base: position 4,945,223 of record OZ020497.1, on the reverse strand, counting down.
GGCAGGGGTCCGTGCACGTGCGCCGGACGTCGTTATTAAAACATTAGGCGCCACGGATAAATGGCGGCAATAATCCCCGGGTTCGGTTTTTCCCGGGATGCTCTCGCGATTCGATTGTAGAGTAAAAATTGACGGAAAAACTCTCGATCCCTCCGGGTGGCGGCCATAAATGATTGCTCTTCTTTCTTGGGCTGCGTTGATACTCCACGGGCCGATAAATACGGGTCCGCCATAGGGCGGAGGCGAGACTCGGCCACGAATTATAGGCGTTTTAAAAATATTGTTCCATCACTTATTCAGCAGTGCCGGCTAAGGTATCGCTTTCCAATAGTATCCTTCGATCACAATTTCCCACCGTCTGTATTATTGAAGCCTGCCCCCAAAGCTCGGATAGGATAGACGCTTCGGGGTGGCTCGTCTATTTAGCCTCGGGGTTGCTCTCGAGTGGATAAACGGATGAAATATGACTATTGAGAGTTCGATGCCGTTTCGATCATCCTCGATTGTGTCCCCTCTCTGAATGCAGTTTCCCGTCCTAAGAAAGCCTATTCCCTGATATTGGTACCTTGTCCGAACTTCAATCATAATCGTGAATGGACAAAGGATGTTTTTATGGTGATTGTCTTCTGAAAAGGTCTTCAGTGTCTGTCTTTGAAATGTTCTGGACAATGTTTGCTGTTAATTCAATCCCAATTTTGAACTCGATCGGAGCCTCGTTCATCGAGCATTGTTCTAATTTGACTGGAGCTTTTGCGTCTAATTAATAGAACGGTACAATTTGACAGGAAGACAAATATTATAGTTGGACTATAAAGAAACACAATTGTAGGTGCAAAAGAAATGGTTAAATTTTCCTCATTTTTCGACCATTGAACTCCTTAAAGAAATTTAGTGTTTGTTAACGTAGGAAGCACAAGACGCTCGACCACTAACCACAGCCAGCCTATCGTATCGAGATTGCTCCTCGACAATCTTGAATCTAATCTCCCCGATCGAGGATTAATTAGTTCCCCGTGTGGTTAAGACGTTCTCCAATCGTTTTGTTTCCGCGGCGACGAGGAGAGATTTTTCCGCGTGAAAATGACCGCTCAAGAATGAATTTCCTCGCGCGGTCACACTCGAAAGTCCACTTTCTATGAATCGTTCGTATGAATTCGTATGCGTGCGTGTTCATACGAGGGAGAAAGAGAGAGAGAAAACTAAGCGAGAGACGTTCATGCTCAGGCCGCGTAAAAATTAAGTCGTTGATGGGCTGAATCAGCGAGCGCCCGGTGAAATCACCGGAAACGGATCCAACAATCCCGCGCGCGAAAGCATTCAGCACGTTCTGTCAGAAAATACGTATTATCTATAGATATGCAAACGAGCGAGCGCACTGCGGCGAACCATCGATTCGATGAAAGCGTGCGACTATTCGCTGATGTTCGCCGCACGGCTAGGCTTCGAGAAAGAATTTCGCCTGGGACGCTAATCGCGTCTTATCATCGGAACTTCAATTTATCAACGAGCCGCGAAACGTCTTTATACAAGCACTTTGATTCACCGACGCAGTTTTCGAAGTCCTAAGAATTCCGCCGACTGTCAAAGCTGGCGACTCTGATGTTGACCATTTGCGGCTTCCATTAGGTCGCTGCGATTCGCAGATTAGCGCACGTGTAATTCAGAGGTAATTTTGCATACGTCCGTCGAGACAATGGTCATTACTGCGCTGCGGATTTCGTGCATTTATTACGACAATGAATAGACGTAAAAGAGTAAAAATCATTTACGGTCGTCATTTTTTATAATCCTCTTTTAAACAGATTTTTAAAGGCGACATAAATGGACATTGCTGCCACACAAGAATGATTGAACGAACACTTATTCTGCACTGCTATGTTCTAGTGTCAACAAGTGAAGCGACATTATATTTTACATACATTTTTCTATAATCCTCTTATAAAAAACTTCCATTGAGTACACACTAATCGACACATTTTTAAAGGCGATATAAATGGACGTTGCTGCCACACAAAAATGATTGAACAAACACTTATACTGCACTGCTATGTTCTAGTGTGAACAAGTGAAGCAACATCATTTTTTGCATACATTTTTCTATACTCCTCTTATAAAATGCTTCTATTGAGTACACACTAATCGACACATTGTTCTCACACAACGAAACTTGAACGAACACATATTCTGCACTGCTATGTTCCAGTGTAAACAAGTGAAGCGACATATTTTACATACATTTTTCTACAATCCTCTTATAAAATGGTTCCATTGAGTATATAAATTCCCACATTTTTGAAGGTGAAATATATAAACATTGCCGTAAAAAAGCAATTGAGCGACCACAACAAGTGTTTGCCAAAGCATCCAGACATCGACCAATCGCAGTCAAAGTCGACTATCCTTAAGTCAACGATTTATCGTCCATCAGGCTGACGTTAATAGCCAGTCTGTCGCTTGTTGTCATTTTTAAGTAGAAGAAACACATCGCCTCTAAGCTCTTCTCTCAACGATTTCAGTTCTTTCTCTTCCCGCTATCGAAGACTAAGATAAATCAGCATGTTTACGTTTCCTTGCCACTTTCCTCAATTGTCAAAGACACTCACGGAGAGGAGTAATCTCAACGACCTAGATACAGGCGGACGCATTGCCGGTGTCTTCGATCGGAGCCATCCTGTGTCCGATACGCCTCTAACAACCTCTTTCACGCCTATTCCACTCGTCGCTGGATTAAAAACCTACGTGTACCGATAAGTTCGAAGTGTTTCCCAGGGAAACAGGCCTCGAGATTCACTGGGACGTTGTTTCTCGGCGAGGTTTCTTTCCGAATGACACATTTTAGCTACAAAAGTATGTTGTAAAGGTTGTTGCTTCTCTGATAATTTTACCGATTGGGTTCTTTCGTGGATCTCTGTGCACAAAGTTTCTGCGTCAATTAAAAGGTGTATTTATAGACTGAATAGCAATACAAGTAATAAATGTCACAGGCATTCAAATATAATATAGTTTATACAAGATGGATACTGTGAAAAGAATTCTCAAGAAAATTAATAATTAAGAAGAAAATGATAAGCTGCTGAAAGGCGATATCGAACACGAGAGATTACTTATAACGACACGCCATTCCAGTCGAATAAAAACGTCAAATAAAACATTAACAATCGCGTCACGGTGACAGTATATTTCCGAAAGTGTCCTTGAGATATCAGTTTTTAATGAGTGTATGAATCAAGGATCAATGAAAAAGATTCGAAAGTTACAGGTTCAGGGAGTGTTTAACCTAGATGAAAGACCAATAATAATACCCAGAATTAAAGAATATTAATTAAAGATTGAAATAAAAAATAAAGTTTAAAAATTAATTAAAAAATATTCAATCGTTCACAAGGGGCTACACCACAGCCAACAGGACACATTATTCCTGATTGATTCACTTTATGGAACACATTGGCAGCCGCCACCTGCGGTCGACAAAATTTTGTCTGTACCTTTAAAATTTCATGTCATTCAATTCCTTTGATTTTGTGGAACTGACACGTCGTTCAGCAGTCGATGCGGTGGAAGTGTTTTTCGATTGACGGAAAGATTTCAGGCGGAACAGAAAGAATGCGTGGGTGCATGGGAACGACACGCGCATCTCTCGACACACGAGCCGCGGCCAGTTAAAAGCTCCGTTGTTGGTTTCACGGTTCCGATCGACTATAAAACTTATCTCGGCTTTCTATTCCATTGGTATGTATAAAGGCGGATGGACCGACTACTTTCTCGTGCCCGCATTGGATTGTCGTGAAAGCAGGACGCACTTCTTGCGTACGCGCGCATACTCGCCGCGAGTCATCGGCGTTTATTGTGCTTCCCGTTGTATCTTCTTAGGCCGGACGAGCAGCCCGGTGCTGGACACGTCGCCCATGGGTGTACACTATACAAGCATGGAGAACAACTGTGTGCGAATGTTCGCCAGTGTGTACGTACGTACGCGCGCGCACGCTGACGACGACGTTACAACAACCGGGGCAAAAAGTAGCCCGAGAGATGAGAAAAAAGAACAGAACAATTTATTGCCCACGATAGCGGACTCCCGGTAGTATCTCCTTCCGTATAATACCGCCAACTTGCCCGCTTCACCATGCGTCTCTCTTCGATTGCGAATCTTGCTTCTTACTTCGACCCGCGAAACGCATACTTCTTCTGCGAGCTGACACAATCGTCCCGGTTAAATCGTATCCTTGCGATGATAGCAGTGATGGATTTTGGAGGTGATGATAGCGGAAGAAGCAGAGGAGCGTGGAGAGAACGTGTAGAGAGATTGGTGGGATTTTTAGAGCAGCGGAGATACTCTGATCTTCTCAAGAGAAATCTTGAGATGAATCTTCGAAGCGACCTTTTTCGACTTTCAAATTTCAATTGGGGATAATCGGGTAATCATTTACAAAATGGTACCGTTCTCCGATTTTTATGAAATTTAAGCACGTTATAGATATCGACGTCATTTTTAATTTTTTTTTTAGTTAGAGCTAGAGATACAAACATCCCCCATTTAACGCTTTTATCAACCACCACCGAATGCCTCCTACGAACTCCAGAAACTCGGTACCTCATCCTCGAGCGAACATCTCAAACCAATTCTCCTAACAGTATCGCTCGTTCCTCTCCCATTAGGATCCACTCGGTAATTTATGGGTCTGTCTAGGATAATAGAAGGCTCGCGTCGACGCTCGTAGCCATTCAAAAAAGGAAATGAAAAATTTGACGCATTGTTCCGCGGACTCCGAGAGCTCGTCTGTCCGAGTGAATGGCGTCGGCTGGTAGATTGTCTCTGTCGAGACAATCCGGACAGCTCAACAAAGAACACGTGCCCTTCGAATTAAGAGGAACGGTCGGTTAAACGCGTGGTTAGCTTGAGGAATCACGTCGAACGGTTTCCTCTGGGGGATCGGCCTAAGATTCGCTAGGTGGACGTAAATTTTCGCGCCCTGCGAAATGGAGATGAAGCCATTGTATCGGCCGAGCGTTTTGCTATGTTCTTTGCCGCGTATTCTTAGCCGCTTAGTCCGAAGAATAACATTGTGCTGGTGCGAGCAGGATAGGGAAGAATGGTTCGCTAACGCGAGAAGAGGAAGAATGGCGGTAGGAGACAAACACATGTTGCACACTCGTCGTTCGGAAAGCTGCTGCTGGCTTCTTTGCCTCTAGACTCCTTCAGCTTCTCTCTCTCTCTTTCTTCAGCCTTCTTGCTTCTCTGTTTCTCTTTTCCGCCTCGTCCTGTTCACCAGGTTTTCTTTCCTCGTCGCTCTAGCATCGTTTTCTCCTTACGACTCGGTAACGCAAGACTAACAACACAATGGAAGCAACAGCTGCATGATAGATGGTCCCAACCGACCGACCGACCGATTCCATCCACCGTCTTCTCTTTCTTCGAACCGAGCCGACTTCTTTCACTACCGCGGACCGGTCGTTATCGTCACATTTATTCGCGGAAGCAATGAGAAAAGGGACAAGCGTACACGCGCGCTGGAATTCGGCCGACCCGAGACCGTGCTCGAGAGAGGGAGAGAGAACCCGCTTCCAACACAAGCTGATGGAACGTTTGTTTATCAAGGCGAAAAAAGACCTTCTGGAGCACATCTGGGAAAGAGCATTCTCTGACCGGGGTACACAGAGGATATCTGTCACTGATTGAACGATCTAGCTTGTTCCGGATTGACGAACCTAGGATATTCGTTTTTTGCTACCAAGAAAATTGTTACAACTGTAGTGGATGATCTTCGTGGTATGTAATCGCTCGACGACGATCCGGTTGGATTCAATGTTTCACAGGTGAAAATTGCATGATTTGTCTTAATTTAGAGAAACTCTTGTATTAGTCATTCGACGATGAGATCTCGCGTATTCAGAATTTTAAAGATGCATCCACATTGTATAATTGACGTATGACTCTTTAAGTGGTTATACCTTATCATAGCTTATATTATAATAATTTCATATATTATTATTAAATTCAGGATTTTTTGCATTTGAAATGAATAGGTATTAAATTAATCGTGAAAAAATTAAATTTATATTTAATAAATTTCTTGTGTCTAATTGTATCTAATTATTATAATTTAAGTAATTGTTTGATCGTGTAATACAAAGATATTTTAACACTGTAAACTGTACTCAATCCAGTTTTTGGAGATTGATTTCGAGGGTGGATCGTCACGTTCTCTTGATATGCTTCGAAAACTGTCGATAGTACAAACTTGCACAGTCTGTGCACCCCTATCGCGTCGCAGCCCGTTTCTAACATCCTCGCGCGACAGGGACGTAAGTATCGCTCGCTGTAATCGCAGCCAAAGAACCAAGGGAGTAATTTACAAATGGTCATTTCTCGGAGGGCCGAAGCCACGCGCTTTGAGGAAACAGAGGGAAGCCGAAGGCAAAGAGGAAGACGGAAACGACAGAGGGAGAGAAACACGGCTGAAGGAATGGGGGTGGAGAGAAGAGAGAGAGAGGAGAGAGGCTGGTGAAAGGGAGAACGCGATCTAGCGGAGAGCCAAGGGAAGGAAGGAGAGAAAGAGAGACGAACACAGAGAAAGATAAGTCTTTGATGTCTAGCGGAGATATGATGATAATCACGATGTAGGCTTCCGCTTGCATGGTACAGCGGAATCCGCGCCTCCGCTTGCCTCCCTGCCATCGGCGAGCGCGCGCGCACGTGCTTTCAGACCAGGTATCTTGTGTTCTCGCAATCAATATAGCGGATGTGCCGAGACGTTGATGTATTCGAGACAGAGCCGGTGGACAGACGAGTCAATTCCAGGGGAATTGACCGGACGGGACCTGGACCCGAGCTTTTCTTCGGCGGATTTTATCCTTCGAGGATTTTATCCCCAAGAGGTGAATAATTCTGATGATGTCTCTTAGCAATTCTTTTAGGATATTTTTTCCAATTTTTTGATCGATCAAAAAGCTTTTATCTTTTCAGAGTTGAAGAAATTTTTTATGTTGCGATACTACCAGTTTGTGTGAGAAAAATTAACTTAAGAATCGAAATAAAAGGAGAATTGTGAAACAATCACTCTATACATTTCGGTATCTCGTAGTATTGCGCGATTACTATAAAATGTACAGCGTGGGAACCACATACTGTTTATTTCTGTCGCATGAGATTACATTTCTTTGAACTTCACTCGATAATTCCTATTTTTTTTCTATATTTATCACGACTTATCACTTGTACCTTATCGTCATCGTGAGAAACGTGTAGAGTACTATAAGTATGTGAATAATGTGTTCAGAAGAAAGATTAGTGTTCGAAATATTCTAGAAACGAATATCCCAAATTAGTTTATACTACATGTTGCATGTGCATAAACGTACACCAACTTTTCAATTCGCATACCAACGTTCCACGCATTACTTCTTTGACACGCCACAAATTACTGTCAACTTTAGGGTAGCCACTCGCTTCAACAAATACTCGTGCTCCTCCACAAGAAGAAACACCGTTTACACAATTAGACCACTCACACAGTCTCTCCAGTTGCACACAGACATCGTCCGAGTGTGTTTAAATTACCACTCCGGTAAGAATTACAGTAACAGATCGCCGGTACAACATGTTTTCGACGTATCACTCGAGACAATAGCCAGCCCTTAATTACCGGGAGGCATCGAGCTCGCCGAAGAAGACCGGCCTGAGAGAACAGGCTACAGAGACCAACAGCAACAAGCAGAATCAGAAGCAGAAGCAGCATCAGAGGTTCCAAGGCCACGCCACGCCATGGTGGCGGCAAACGAGCATGCACTGCGACGCGTTACCATTGTCATCCATTTGTTCGTACAAATCCCAGGCTATAATCATTTAATGCTCACATTCATCGCGGCCACGACGACGGCATTGTGCTACCGGCGGTGCATTAGTCTCTCGCACGCATGCACGCCCGCGTTCCCCGGCCCAAGGAGCTTAAGGCATTAGGGTGAGCCTCGTGCGAACGTCGTGATACCAACTTCCCCCTACCGTCTCCCTTTCTTTCTTTCGTCGGACCATTCTTCGCGGCAAGAGAACACTTTGACTAGGAGTCATTCTGATCTGACCCCCACCTTCAATTCCGCGGGACGTTTAGAGGGGTGGTGGGTCACCTTTTTCATAAGGGATCCTCTTTCCGCACACGCAATAGTCTTTGGTGAAGTGCCAACTTTCAGAAATGGACATTTGGAGAACGAAGGAGAGACAGCCTGAGATGGTCAGACAATTTTAGGTAGAACTTGCAGAAAATGGTAACTTAAATCTCCATCTCATTGCATCGAAGCTACCCATTCAACTACCACTGTGTGGGGTAGCTTTATTTCATTCTCGTATCATGCAATCTGCACCTCAAATGTGAACGCATCATCTCGTCTTGTCTCTACCTTCGTTTTCCCCATCGTTAAATTTTTGTGTAAGTTGAAAATCATTGGGTAACTAAAAGGCTTGCAGATGTCGAATATTTTGTATTGAATTTTGGGAATTCAAAAAAGTATTTAATTAAACGTCACCTGTATTGTTTTATCGTCAAATCGACCGTATATGGGTGAAATTCCACTTGTTAGCAATACGCAAGGCAGATTGAGGAGTAGTTATCTAAGACTAAATCCTAAATATGTCCAATCTGAGTTAGATCGATATCTAACGTTATTTCCATTGACGGAATCTGTCGAGGGTCATCATGGAGGTGATTCTAATCCAAATTGGACTCCACCTGGCCCGAAATCCTCTCTGATCCTCTCCGACCGATTAATCTCTCCGCGCAGGAAATTCCTCCGCGACCATTGTGACTTTGCGTGGGCGGATGGCCGGTTGAGAAATGGTACCTGGCCCCGATTTCCTAGCGTTTGCTCGCGAACGGCTCTCTTTCGTTTCTTCTCCCTGTTTGTTCCTCCTCTCTTGCCTCTCCCGGCAACGTTTCTCGAGGACACCTCGAGGCCGGTAATCTCCGAGTTACGTTTTCGTGCGGCGACCACAATGGACACTCTCCGCCTCGTGGTCCCTCCGCGCTTTTAGCGGCAATCTAGCGACTATGTGTGCGCACCGTACACGCAGAGCGCAGCGCAGCTGAATGCCGCACGCACACCGAGCGTGCGAGAGAGCTGCGCCTCTTTGTGGCACGCTCAAAGAGCACAATGTCCATAGTCCCCGGCCGACAATGGCCTCTCCGCAACTGGTTAATATCAAGGTTGTTTGAAGGGTAGAGACCGCGAGTCAGCGGAATCCGCGGTGCCGCGATCGTCGTCGTCCCGAATCAGGATTTAAATGCTCGGAATCGATCAAGGGTACCTTTTCGCGAGTACCCGGGAACTGTTCTTAGCCTGAACGTTTGCTATAATGAAAATCAAGTAAATCGGTTGTTAATCGTTCGTGGTCCAATGTGGTTCCTCTTTGTCGTTGTAGAGCTTGTTGCAATTATATTAAGTGGTTTCAGGGATGTTTAAAATCAGAACACACATTCGCGTGTCATAATTTCAAAGCATTCCGCCGAACCAATGCCACAATCACTGACTCGTCCATGGGCAGAATCTTCTTTGAGCGCTTTTACGTCTCCAAACGATTACCCTGGTTTGCCTATAACTTCGGAGGTCTCAAGGGGGAGTTTATTACCACTGTCAATCGTATTAGAGTCAATCACTACAACCTGGCTGCTGCACTGTCCTGTGTGGGTATTGTTGACTATACCAACTACAAATGTAGCTACGAAAAGGAAGACTTAGACCATGCCTTGTCGCAATGCTGATTATTAGAATTTTTATAGAACTAGATTGATGATGATTTACGCAGGATGGAGTTCTCCTTGCCCTTCAAAGCTGATATGTTTCTTTTAATTTCTTGAAGGAATGTAACTTGCGTGTATAAAAGGTTATGTTAAACAATAAGGACACACAAATTGTTTCAAAATGTAAATTATGTTATCTAATGTAAACTAAGTAAAGCTGTATAAACACCTTTTTGAGTAGAGTATGGATCCTTACATTATACTAGATTCTGGAGAGGCAGAATTTTATTGAAACATTTTCGGCCCCCGGTTGGAATGCTCCTCCCCATTTTTTGAAGCATGAGAATGGCTGTTATTTTAAATTCGTTTTTAGATTTTATTCAGTTTTACAGTTACGAGACTTGTTTGAGAAATGTCTGGAGCGTTTACAATGGAGAGTCTGGTAGAACGTATGTATATTTATTGGCGCTGTAAGAAGTGATAGTGAAACAAATGATGGTAGCGAACGTGTTAAGCGTTAAAAGTCACCGGCGGTTTCATCGAGGTAAACGAAACAGAACAACTTTCGCTGATTCTTACGGAGATAAATAAGCGGTTAAATCACTCGAAATACCGAGCAGTCGAAGTAACTGGTTTACATTTTCTTATATAAATTATGGGAGTACATTACGATGGACATTTATTGTAACGTGACCGCGCGCAAATGAAACGATCGAATAATCATCTCCAGAGGAAGTTTTGTATTTTGAACGTAGCGGAATGAGAAATTCTTAAAAAATAAATTTTGAATCCATAACCATCGTATGATTCTTTTCAACTTCGAGTATGCAAAAATTTCAGGTTTTACAATGATTATTCACAAAAGTGTTACTTTTCCTCCCATATAAGACCACGGTTTGTATAATGAAATTTTATTGGTCTATTAATAGCGTGTTTATGTAAAACAGTCGTGTATAATTAAAGTGAGGCTCATAATCGTCAAACTTTAGTGAACGAGAACGCCAATTAGGCATAAAGATGCTACTAAAACATATATAACATCAAACTGAATAAATTTCATCTGTATATGTTACGGGTACCTTGGTACACAAAAAACTTGACATAAAATTAATCCATGTAATTGACCAGCAATAAAAATGATAGCACGTAGGATCTTTTATGGGCCACTGTAACTCACGATCTGAGTTACTCAGCAGACATGGGCCGGTGCAATTTTTTTCAAATTAAGTGTATTATGTATATTTCTATTATAAGTTTAATACATAAGGTGGGCCACACACAATTTTATGTATAATTCAATTGAGCTTTATCTAGCATTGTAACTGTTTTATCATCCCAACACCATTGTATATCCAATGTTTCGCAGATGAACGGTATTTCGACGGGAGAAATAAAATGAAGGGACAACAGTGGTCCAAAAGAAGATACTTTGGGCGCGTAACCACGAGGCAACGGGGCGAAAAAGGGACGCATAGCGAGCGAGAGAGGATTAATTAAAAAGCATATGGTTCCCTTAAAAATATAAGGTGGGCGGTCCTTTGCGCAATTTGCAAACAAGGCCGCGTATCGGCGGGCCGGTTCAAAGGGGAGAAGGAACGTGGATGGATGGCAGAAGAAGACGAAGGGAAAGAGAAAAAGGGAGACAGAGAAACCGGAGAAAGAAGAGGGAAAGGTAGGGACAGCCCGTGCAAGCGGAAAGGGAGATTTTGTTCTCAGGGGAGTAGTCAAAGTAACGTAGCCCTTGTCACGACGACACGGGCATCAAACAAACTGATGCTCTCCGACATCGACCGACGTGTACTATAGTGCGCCCGGGCAACGTCACCGTCGATTGCGATCGAGGGATTAGGGTGGCGAAACAAACAGGGCAATAGTGTTCGATCGTAGTTGCGATAAGCGATCAATTCAGGATCCAAAGCTCTGGGACTAATTGCCGGATTATTACACATTGTTTTGCTCATCTGCTGAAAGCGATTAATCAAGAGATTGTTTGCCACTATCTTGTGAATAAATATTGTAATACTAGCAGACAGAGCAGCATGCATTTCAAAGCATTTACTTCACCGCATAAATGATCAACCTAACGCAATAAATGAAAAGAATCTCTGAAAGAGGGTGGCTGGAGCGTGACCGAGGCAACGCGCATTAAATGGAAGGCCACCGTAAAGTAGTTTTAGTTATTCCATCTGCCTTAATCTCTTCGGGGACGATTTTTCTAAAGTGAAAGGAAAAGATTTTATTTTTTGTTCGGCGTCTTCTATCCCTTATAATTGCTGATCGCCATTTTTATTTTGCATAATGATCTAATAACTTGCGTCTTACTAATTGAAATTGATGACTCGAGTCTCTTCAACACGAATTAAAATAATCCACAACAATTACAAGAAGGAGATCAGAATTTCTTATATAATATAACAAAGAACAGAGAAATGAGTGTACTCGGATACTTCGTGGTAACATAATTAAAATTCTTTGATTCAGAGGGTGCGGAATGAAAGTGCAATTTCCCCAACCGATTCTGTAAAAAACAAGCGACCGGAGCGGGATACGATCCCCGTTAATTTCTCATAATTCGGGCAGGCTGGGCGAGTGTTGGGCAACTAGGGTTCGCATAATTTTTCTTGTTCTGTGTGAAGCGCTTTTGACCCCGGTCGGATTCTTGAAGCATCGACGCGTAATTACGAATCAGGCCGCGCGCGGCGCGGTGGTGTGCGCCGCTTAAGGCCGCGGCAGGGTTTACACGGGTGTGAATGAGATTTAACGAGAAAAAAATAAGGTTCCTTGGCGGCGACCCTTTGCCGCCGATTATGGCACGAATTGCTGGCGCACGAACCTAAGTAACCAGCCGGCTGAACACGGGATACGCGCGATAATCCGCGTAGCCATCGCATCTTAATGAGACTTCTAATGCGCTCTCAATTTATGTAATTTTCAAGTCGCTTCTGGTTGCTCGTTGTGCACGGAGCAAGATTGCCGACGGTTTTCTTCGCGGACGACGAAAGCCGAAAGACTTGGCGAGATATAATTAAGTTGCACGAATTTTTAATTGTACGACTCGCACGATTCGTATCTCGCTGCTAAGGTTCGTTAGAGCGCCACTGTTCTGGAATCAGCATCCGATAAGAATGGTTATTGAGTGGCCTGTGGACTCCTCGGACTGTGAAGATAGTCCTCGCATAGTTTTCTCTCACATTTTGTAGAGAAAGGTTGCCCTGGAATTATAATAATGTTTTTAAACGCAGGTTTGTAGAATTTTAATTTTCTGTGAAAGAATCGGTAAAATTAAATCGAAAGTATTTCTTGCAGGTAATTAATCCGTCCGATAGTTCTACTGTTGAAAAAGATGGATAAACAATTTCCAAAGTGATCCTATATCCATTTCATTAAAATAATTGAAGCAGTTTATTTTTTATTTAATTTCTGTTTCTAGAATATTTTTGTTTCGTATGAAAATCCGTAATCTAGTCATTAAACGTGTCCGCCTGTTCAGGCTGAAAAACGTTTTCGCAAGTCTGTATCCTTTTAAAAATTCATTTCAGCCTTCGCGATTGTCCCACATTTTGAAACGAGGGTGTACTTCGAATTTATTATAAATTTTCAGCCGTGAACGGGCAGAAATTTCGCGAAAAAGTCAACGTAATTGCTCGCAGTGGCGGATGTTATCGCCCAGCCGAGGCGAAAGAAGGTCGCTTGTCGTTTTCGGCCGGTGCGGTGTGCGGCAGTGCAACATTTCGAGACTTATAATTTCTCAAAGATGCGGCCGCGAAACGGGAGTAAAACGGGAGTCGCGCGGAATATCGGCATAAATTACCGCGCCGCGAAAAAGCCTCCAATTACATGCAAATTTATATGGAGCACGGCGTCATTAAGATCGCGAATTACACGAGATCGTGAACTCCCGTCTTTCCTCGAGCGAACGCGTGCTATTTCCCACACCCAGCGTAATTGTTCGTTTATTTTACGATTAACCGACTAATCGGCAGCATCTTGTTTATGGCATGCGATATCTGTAATCCACAGTGTCGTTGAAAAATTTGCACGAACAATTTATTTACGAGAACAAAAATTCAGAATTCATTCCACTTTTTAATATTTTCATCTCGTAGTTGCTTCCAAAATATTAGATGCGACGAAGTAATTATTTCTTAATTAGAGTGAAATTTCAGATACATTAAAAAATTACAAATCCCAGACAGTTTATTATTTATTGATCTTTCTGAAGCGTATTTTTGAATTTTAAAGGCAGTTTACTTTAAAAGAAGTATTTTCATTCGAATAACCGCACGTAATTATTTCTGTGCATAACAGTGGACTATCAAACATGATTGACAGCTTTGAAAAACCACATGCATGCACCACCCTGCTTTACAGCCAACATTTCTACAATTTACATAGCTTATACTCCTTACTCAACCATAAAGGTCGATAAAATAAAATGTTATGTAAGCCAAGCAAAAATAAGATTGGAAGTAAAACGCAGAACAACAGCGCAATATTGTGCAAACCATTTGCACAATAGGCTCCATTTCATCCGACGAAGAATGCAGATAAAATATTAAAAACATTCTATGCGACAAACTGCCAGTAAATAATCTCTAGATTGTCTAATTCAATGTAAAATTGTAATCAACTTCTCCCTAAATGGTGGCTCGATAGTACGGTACAACGACGGCGTACAAACTTTCAATATTTTATAGTTTGTTCGCACGGTCCCACGCTCCGGCTTTAAACAAAATTTACAAGCCGCCTAATCGAACGCGATAGACGCCTTTCATCCGCCACTCTACTACACTGTGAAACGGGGAATCGTATTATCACCTACACAGACAATAAATCTATTCTCTAAACAGGGTATTCGTGGCGCGTTTCACTTTTATCGTAAATCTATCGCCTCTGGGAGATTAGTTTCACGCATTCTGTACCGGGGACGTACATGTGGCGTCCAGTGGTTAATCATGTTCAGTACACAGCGAGTACACCACGAATAAATGGCGAACAATAACATTACGAAATGGACATATGTTTAACATCTGAAATTTGTAGAAGTAGTAAACGGTGTGCGAGTACATTCACGAACGCGAGAGTGTAAGCATGAACTGATCTGCTCAATTGATTCTTATTTAATCTTGATGATGACTTTATCAAAAAATTGTATCATAATCCTAAATAATCTCAATCGATTAACAAGACTAGTTCTATGAACTTGTTAACGCGTTAACCCTTAGCAATCAAGGGGTGAGTCAGATATTGACTCAGAGTAATCTTACATTATTAAATATGTTGGTACATAATCAATTATTACACATTTAAGCATTGTATGAGGTATTATATAAATTTCATATCCATAATTATGAATTATTGTAGCCCAGCAGGATGTTTAATTTTCAAGTTAAAATAGCTTCGACTACGAAGGGTTAACATGCTCGTCGATCGCAGCGATTTCGGAAAGCTCTAACAATGCCCTAATATTAAGCCATCGATCGCAATCGTCCCGCCTATTCCTCTAATTGAGGCGGGCCCGGCGAAGTATCGCCATTAGTCGGCCGTCAAATTTTATTCGCGGACAATCTTTATAATTCGCCTTATCGTCCGGGAAAAGGGAGCTGCTCCGTTCGGAATTGTAACCATTCCATTAGCACGGTAACAAAATAAACAGAGCGAGGCAAACCGGTAAATTGTACCTCTGGTTCGATCGTCCAAAGTGGTTCGTACTCGGGAGTGCACGTTTCGCTCTCTTGTGAAGTACTCTTCCCTCCCTGGCCCCCTCCCTCTCTCGTATTCTCTCTTTCTCTCATCCCACCCCCTTTCTCCCCCCACAGGTTTGGAGCCCGTTCCCTGTCCCTCTTTTTCCCTCGTTCCCGGGCTACGCTCCTTTTTATTCCACGGGAGGAGAAGCAGTGCCATCAGAGAACTGCGAGGAGGCTACCAACGCAGTATCCATGGGATGTGCGAGTGTTATGGGGGACCTGAGGGGGTTATGGGGGATCGGAGGGGGATGACAGGTTGCCCCCGTCCTACCCGGGGGAGCAGCAATTTATAAATAATTGAGCCGAGTCCGGTAAAAAATGAATTACGCGTCCCTGTACAATATGAGGAGTTGCTTTACAGTAAAACGAGCTGGGGACCCGCGAGACCCGTCGCCGACAGCAGCCACGATCTGGATCCGGCGGAGACGTGGAAACGAGAGGACAGAGAGACTAAGAGAGACTGAGAAAAACCGGGAGATACCAAGAGAGTGGGAGACCACCGTCGATCGAGAGATACAGGGACACCCGGCGGGGGATAAAGGAAGAGGAAGTAACATAAGCCGCATCAATTTTGCAATTGGAGAATTTTATGTTCGCCTGCGGCCGCCATATATTATGAACGACCCGCCACCCCTTCTCTTTCTTTCTCTTTTTCCAGACACATTGGCTTCTAACACGAATTCGATTCACTCGATACAAAAATTATGAAGGATTTCGATGCCGTGCAATTTTTTTTAAAGAACCCGTCTTTCTGAAGGAGTTATTATCGAAAAACACACACCATTCTGAGTGATCCATCTTTTTTTCGCAGTGGAAAAAGTTACTTTAAATAACCTCAGAAATCACCCCTTTCGAGGAAGTACATTTTTGGGACACCCTGTACAATGAAAATACTATATTTATTTTATTGTGGAAATAAATTATGCATTTGCCCCAAGTTATAAATAATGCTAAGTAGAAATAAAATTGCATTCATCCCCAGTAAAAGTTCAACATCTATAAATAAATTGTCGATCTTGGTGGAAGTAACCTTTAGAAAGGTCCAGAAGAAAAATTAAAACGACCGACCCTCGATCTCGTATTCTCTTTAAAATATCGCAACTGTTACCACAGGAAATGAAATTCTACTTTACTGCACAATTTCAAGCATTCGCATTCCGACCGAATAACTATTTCTTCTCCATTCACGAGACGCGGAATGCATGCGCATTTATTAAATTAACGTTCAGGATCACGTGTTCAATCGCACGTTACACGCATTTAAATCTTGAGCCGTTTTCTCTATCGATCGTTGGCAGAGCCGGTTCGGATTAGAGTCGATCGATTAATTTTGTTTAATTTGCTTAAGCCGGCAGAACTTCGATCGCGGGTGTTTTATTATCCGTGGACGTCCGCGATGGGAAAAGTTCGACATCCCTCGTCCATCTGTATCGGGACGAGAAACCCCGTAATGAAGTTGTAAAAGGTCGAGATCAACGTAACGAGCTCCATCAACTGGTAAGAGGAGACAGTCGCAGTCGGATTGCAACAAAAATGCCGGTGGCCAGGGCGAAACAAGAGTTTCTTCTTTTCATTCGGGGGCAAGCCGACTTTAGAAAGTGGTATTTCGCATTCACCGATGGACCGGTTTATCATAATTGGCCCGGCAGGCCAATAACCGAGTCATTATTCCCCGATATTTTTGCGACGATGTTGCTGCAACCTGTTAAACATTGAATGGCCGGTAGTCGTTACGGTAAAATGTATACACAGGCGGCGGTTTGTAATTCTTCGCGCACAATCGCGATACAAAAAACAATCCCCCGCCGTCGGAGAGAAAAAATTGATCCGGGGCACGATACTTCTCGCCCGTTCGTTTTCTGTAAAATTAGCAAAAGGTAGACCGACACACGGAAATCGTTTTTTGTTGCCGACCCACCTGCCACCTTCGTCAAACTTCTCTCTCGACCGTGCGAATTGCTTCATTCACATTACTGCACGCCACCATAAGCATACTTAAAACACGGGCGAAATGTGAAATCAGAATTGAAGATCTTGGAGCAATGTATCAACTCGAAACACCAAGAACATCTCTTGGAGGCTTTTGTGTTGAGGGGTGGCACGTCCCCTTTGTTTTCAGGATATTGCTCGAAGATCTTGGGAGTCAGATGTTTTTTTAAATATTCATATTCTTGCACCAAATAAGCAATGTATCAACTTGAAACACCAAGAAAATCTCTTGGATACTTTTGTGCTGAGGGGTGGGACGTCCCCTTTGTTTTCAGGATATTGCTCGAAGATCTTGGGAGTCAGCTGTTTTTTTAAATATTCATATTCTTGCACCAAATCAGCAATGTATCAACTTGAAACACCAAGAAAATCTCTTGGAGGCTTTTGTGTTGGGGGGTGGGACGTCCCCTTTGTTTTCAGGATATTGCTCGAAGATCTTGGGAGTCAGATGTTTTTTTAAATATTCATATTCTTGCACCAAATAAGCAATGTATCAACTTGAAACACCAAGAAAATCTCTTGGATACTTTTGTGTTGGGGGGTGGGACGTCCCCTTTGTTTTCAGGATATTGCTCGAAGGAATTCGAAAACGGGACGAAGATCAGGTCCCGAGGATTGCTCCGTGGAGCAGGGCAATCGCGAACGATCGCTGAAGAGGGACAACGGGGGTTGGAGAAAGGAGATTCGGTGGCTCGAAACCGTACAAGCGGATTATACGTTTTCCTTCGTATTAAAATACGGCAGGTCTCAAAGGGAAAATAATGTCTCCCTGATTACTCGCTTCGGTTCAACTCAAACCACCCCGCCGTCCACCCCTTCGCCTACCCCTATCCCAGTCATTCCCCTCGTTTCTCGTCTCTTTCTCTTGGCTCGCCCTCGTTGTCCCTGTTCACGATCTCTTCTCCCTGTCCCTCCCTCCCTCTTTATCAGCGTTCTCAGTCCCGCCTCTTCCGCCAAAACGGGGATTAAAATGATGTTTGCGCGAAAGCCAAAAGCATTACCGACTTTATCTTCTGAAGTGCGCGCCGTATTACTCTCCCTTTTATCTGTCCTCGCTTCCATAATATTTGTTTCCTTAATTTCCGAGAACAGGCCCGACTCCCTTCAAGCCTTGATTTCTTTTGCACCGCTCTTGGACGATGGAATTTTTAACACCGAAATCCCCTAAGCATGCGATTCGACATGCGAATTGGAAACGTTATCTTTTAGCTTGTTTTACATGTTTCGCCTAATTATCATTGACGTTATTACTCGCCCTTACTTTATAATTTCAGATATTTATACAGCAAGACTGTTCAACATATAATGAGCTTCCTCGTTCATTGTTGGACCTAACAATTGTTTTCAATGAATTCTATTCCGTTATTTTTACTACAGTTATCAGATCGTAAACGTTCAATAATTTTTCACTGTTTGCAGCGTACACAATAGTAGGTACACATTTAATGCACGTTCAATGTAGAATTTACATCGTACACATTTTTTGGTACGGGACAGTATCTACGTAGTGGTTCTGCTTAAGGGAAGGATTAAGGTCGATAGGATAACATCGATTCGCCTCGCCTACTTAATCCGAGACTACCAACTTCTGCGCGACTATCACGAACCGTGTTCCCGGTAGTCTCGTCTCTTTGGTCCAGGAGCAGAGGAGGCGATCGTGAATCTGTCGTTGACACCAACAGCCAGCCCCGGCCAGCTTGACAAAAAAAGTAGGCAGCCATAATCGTAAAGTGCGAATGTTATTCTCTGGACGATCTGCGGAACCCGGGTAGAAGAAAGAACGGCGATGGGGACACGCCGGGTATGCATGTGTGTGACACGTGTATGTATACGTGCTTGCGCGTACGTACACGCTTCTATATACATATATTTTTCTGTTTCGTTTTTCTCGGATCTTCGTATACATATAATGAGCCCGACTCTCTCGGTCGGTAGAATTCATAGCGGAGACAAAATTTTTTAACGGGTTTCGCCGGCGAATTAGGACGGTTCAATGATCCCGCGGAACGATATAATTGCGTCATTAGCAAATTTCGGGGCTCGCTGCGAATATCAGAAACCGGTCCCTCGCGGAACAGGAAAAAAACGAAAAAGACAACAGGGCACGCCGGGAGAAGATATCCTCGAGCATCGAGCAACCGCTGCGAACCAACGCGGGTGAATCTCTGTACAGCTAGATAAGGATTTGAAAAATGCTTGGTAACCATACTCTCGCAAAAACAATTACAAAAACGAAATGGTGGTAGTACTTTTATCTATGCATGTTCAAATTGATTTTTCGAACCCGTTTTAAACTTTAATGTTCGTTTAATTTTACTCCGACCGGTGTGGTTTAAGGAAGACAGCAGCCTGTCTTCACTTTGCTCAGAAAAATATGTACACTATTCGTCGTTATTGCAGCGTCCCAGCGCTATAGCTCGGTTAGTTCGCTGACGTTTATTGCATCCCAGGTGTACGCCAGGGAGCGAAGTACAATGCAGGAAAAACTTTAATGGACCTTAATAAACTTGTTCCATCGTGGGTCCGATGACACCCCTAACAGGGGGAATAAATTTCTGTTTAATTCCTCAGGGTGCGCGTTACTCCCGAGGAATGCGAATTTGCATAGAACTCTGCGCAGTCCTTGTTGTCTTCTGCGTTCAGCTCTAAGCTATGGCTTCTGAGGAGGTAGGTTTTTGAACAGAGGAAGGATTAACCACTGGTTTTCTATAGCTCTCGAGAATCCTCTTCTTGTCACAAGAAAATCTTTTTACCGACGCACTGATAATTTTATGCGTGTGTATTTTAAATAGATTCAATGGAATTAGATATATAAAGTTGCGTTTTATTTTCTGAATTATTCGTGATTGAAGAATCTCTACATCGATTCTTCTCAATCATTTGCAAGCGAAGCATTTTCACTTTTATTGATGGCCATTTTTACTAGTGATTGAAGGATTCCTGATTTTAATTCTGCTTTCCTTAAATTCCATTTTGTGTAAATCGTTATAATAATATTTGCAAAGTTTCGAAAAATGTTAGCAGATACACTACGTTTTTAACAAATTATGTAACGAGACGGAATTCACGAGTAACCCAGAAATTAATTTCATATGGGCAGAATACATCAAACACGAAATATATTTAATTCGCGGTTGGGGATTAAAAAAGTTTAATGAGATATTTATCTTCTGTGGAACGTGATGCAACCCTTAACGAACTAAACAAAAATTTTCCGATATTTATAAATGGGATCAAGCAAACGTGAATGTAATTATGGATGAGATAATGATAATCCTTTCATTAAATATATAATAATAAATGATAGGGTGTTGGAAAATTTTTTAAAGCTATGAAAGAGGAAGATAACAATTTCATTACACTAACCACTTTAATTTAGTAGCATAAACCCGAAGGGAACACTATGATAAATCAGTTCAACCCTCAGCATCAACCCTCCTCGACAACCTCCACATTCCGATGCCCTCCTCTCACAAGGTCATGTCAGCTTGCGAAACCGTCGAAGACGTAATCGTTAATTCCGGTTCCCAAAATCGCTGCGAAACGTTCGCACATCTCGCGTAACTCCATTAGCGTGTGCGATGTTTATCGATGACCATCTAGGACCGCGCAGAATTCGAACGGAGAGAAGAATGGCGAAAAAAGGTAGACAGGGGTGAAGAAGACAGAAAACAGAGACCAAACACGATCGATATTTGTCGTTGCAATTTAAATGCTCGGCCTGCCCCACCTACCGGAAATCCCGTCGAAAGCGATGATGTAATGCGAATCGGCGCGGTTTGCTCGGAGCTATCGTTTCTCATTGAAGCGCGGATGTTGTATTCGTAAAGATATTGACACGCCGCTACCAATGGTGCACCGTGCAAACAGCCGCGTCGACACGATGTACTTTCGCGTCGATGTACATACATATACATGAGCATGTAGAAGTCACGTGCATGTATTCGTTCCGTTTGTCAATAAAACGCGGTATCGCGCGTATCGGCTACGAAGGCGAAACGAACCTGGGCGATAAAGCGGATTCGTCCGGACACGTATGTATTCAGACACGCACACCGGTGTACGGAGCAGAATTTTCGACGATGGGAAAGGTTGTTCCCTTAATCTTATCGCTCCTCTGCGCAAACAATCGATCATGGGCTCGCGAAGATCTGCCTCGCGTTTTGCAACGATGCGACGGTGTTACGGTTTTTGGCGGTGCCGTGCAATCGTTCATTTTTTTTATTAAAGTCTGTCGTTATATATTGTCATTTATTAGGAGCTGCGGTCTTAAAGTATAAGTGTTTGTTTATACCGTTTCTACCATTCTTGTGTCTTTATTCTAATATTTATGTTTTCTCAGTATCCTATTCTGTTTTGTAATTTTTATATTCTGTACTGTGTATTGTATTCTATATGTATTGCATTATAATTATGTTGAAATAAATCTCATATGAGATTCTCCACAATAAAAAAAATAGTCCATTTTTTTATTAATTGCACACGTGAAGGATGCAGTAATCTGCGCACTTAGTTTTTATCTTGTTATTATTCTACAAGATTCTACATACATTTCCTTCCTTAAAAGATATCGGTACTTTCGGGAGAACGTAATAGATTTTTACACTGCATATTTATAAGCTTGTCTAAAAATGTTCGCAAGCCTAAATTTGGAAAAATAAGACCCCCCTGCCTGTTCGTAAAAAGTTGTATTTTTGGTTCCCATTTTTTCCGGGCACAAAGGAAAGAGAGAACAGTTAAATTCGGAGCGATTCGAAGAGCAGAATCGCGCGAGAAAAAATGATCTTGGGCAGATCCTCGCATAAACCCCGACAAAAGATACTCATCCTTTTTATTTCTCCCAGTCGGTTTGTCACTCATAATTCTCGCATTCTTGACGGGGTGGGAGTGGGATCGCAAGGTGTCTATGTAATCTGCTCGAGTATTTTGTCGCCGCTGCAAGCTTAATAAAAACGCTTTGAAGCGCGGGCCACTGGTATAAACTGCGCCCTGGAGCGCTAATAAAACGACGACGATGACGAACGGGTTCGATCGGACGCGTTATTGTCGCGTTATTTTCGTTCCTCGAGGAGAGAACCCGAGTTCATAAACTGCTCGTAAAGTCCGGGGAAAGTGTGGCCGCGATAACTCAACTTTTCCGGCCGGCTAATTCGTTTTTGGCCCGGGAAATCTCGCGAGAAGCAATGGCCGCTTTCAGCGGAGGTGTAGCGAGCAATAATGGTGGAATTGAGTGGACTGCAGATTGGTGAAAAATAAAGTCTTCAGGAATGGGAGCCAAACAATTTTTCGTATATTGAAAATCATTTCAATCTTTCTATTTAAAATCATCGAGACGTTGATTATCTATACTATTCTACTACTTCTTGCGTGATTGCGTGATCAATAGTCTGCGGATTTTATGCATTTATGACAAAAATGGGTGCGCACAATTTAAAACAGTGGAAGTGTTAAAAAGATTTCATGCCACCAGTATATTAGTTTTACCTTAATTAGATAATTAAACGAAGAATTAAATTCTCATTTGACTTCTCCGTCTTGCAATCAATGCAAACATTTTTTATTTTGCATAAAGATCCGCAGGCCAGTGATCAACGAAGTTACTCTGATTTTGTGGAATATTTTTATATTTAAATTAAAGAAATGTAGTCCTAATTTGTCGAATAGATGTCGAGTAGATCAAATAGTAAACGATAAATATATTTGAAGAATTTAAAAATTGCGTTTCTTGCCTCGATATTATTGTGTTTACGTGGCTCCAGTATTCTCGCGACTACTACGAAAAAAATCGTAAGGAATTTTTAGGGCTCTCTATAACCGCATCGGATGAAAAACTGAATATGTTCGAGTGACATTTTGGAATCGGTTGTTTTGTCTTTGGCGAGTAAAGTGTATCCTTTGGGAAGGTATTTGGGGCTTGTAAATTACCGGGGAATATTTTGCGTGGCAACGAACTCGACGCAGTCGGCGATACACTCTCGATTCTCGTCGCACGGTCGAGAATCGAGAGAGTGTATCGATAAAGAATATCCTTTGGAGCCGCGGTAAGAAAGGAAAAGGGAGCGAAATGAAGGCGCGTGCTTTTGTCGGTACGTCATTAAGACATCCGGTCACCGTGTACGGTCGTCGCGTGTGACGCGAGCCGGTATTTCAGAAATATCGAAATAAAATACGGGCCACCGCACCGCGAAAACAGAGGCGTCCATCCTCGTACCGCCCCTCTATTATCCCCGTCGATGATCCTCGTATTTCATCTTTTATTCGGTATATCGTTCCACGAGCGATTATTTTTAGCCGCTTCTATTTTGTCATCGCCGATCTCCTGATGGAGAGAGATACGTACAACGGCTCGTCTCGTTCTAATCGTATATCATACTCGCGAGGAACGCGAAATATTCTTTTATTTTCCGGCGATGTAATATCTCATGCTTCACGGAACGGTTCAGAGACTGTTGCGCATTCTTAGTGCAGGAATTCTGGGTTAGGTATTTAGAAATTGAGATTGTGAAGCTAGGATACGGTCAGGGCTGTGGTACAGCGATCTTAGGCCCTAGGTTATTCGTTTTCATATCCAAACCCTCAGCCCCAGACATTTTCCCAATCGTTTCTAAATTGTCTTAATCTCTGGTTTTACGATTTCTGTGATGACTTTTCTTGTTCTTAATGACTTTCTATTCTGCAGAGAATTTGTATTCAATGTAAAATTGGAGTTCGAATTAGGAGAGACGAATTTTAACTAACGACCGAATTTTTGTAGACTTTTCTTGTTAACTTCTGAAATAGTATTGTGTGAGATTGCAAAAAAAATAGATGATTGTTCAGTCCACATTGCAGATTGGTGGACCGATCGTAATTGAATTAGCAGTCCTGGACCAACAGACGCAATGACTCACAGATTTCGTTAAACAAGGATTGTGTAATATATTATGTTTTCTCGCGGTAATACTTGACGTGACGGATTTAACGAGACAGGATTTATCACACATAAATTCTTGTAATATTTCACGCGTGTCGGTTAGGTGATTTTATGTGTGAATGATGAAGGGAATGGGATGCTGAATACCTAATCCGGCAGTGGAAATAAATTATTGTACAAATAGGATGGTGACAAATTATAAAAATCGTGTTGATAATTTGTATCGCATGTGTCGCCACATTCTGCTGTGTGATTTGTGTGAATTATATTATAAACAGAGATTAAATATATATATTGTCCATAAGATTAGTATTCTTAACAAAATTCATTAAAATTTGAATATGTGAAAATTTCCTATGAAGCAGACTAAAATACGAAAACTCGCGATCACCGCGCATTCCCTTCGATCGGTGGAACCGGTGTGAGATCAATTTCTATAATAATCTCCCATACAAGCGCTGTATAAACGGGTTAAGTATCCACGTGGCTATAAACGAAAATTCAAACTCGAATGCTTTGATTCTCGTTTATGATTCCATCGTGGAACCGCTAGCTCGTTGACAGAGGTACACTCTGCAGCAAAAAGATGGGACACAGAAATGTCTCTACTTGTTAAGCTTATCATTCGCAATCATTAGAATCAATATTTCTGCCAATAATCATGTAATAAAATTTTTGTGTATTAGTTTTGACGCGTTATAAGTAAAATTCCAATGATGTCGCTTAGATTGCAAAACGTTTGGAGAAGTTCTACACAGTTTTGTTGCCGTCTTGTGGCGGAGTGTAAGTCGGCGCACGAGGAATCTTTAAATCGCGTTCAAACCTGAAATAATTCACGCGCAGCCGGGAATCGCGCAGCGACGAACGAGCCGCCGGTAATTCGATTCGGTTTACGCAATTTCGGAGAATCGCGGTTTCCCGTTCGCGAAACAGGCTCTGGTGAGCGCGCGGGGGTGGAAGACGATCGACGCGGGAAATTCGAACGAGCGCCAATCGACGCACAGCAAGAGGAACCGTACGGTTCCACGGCGTGCGGCGCTTGTAAATTGATCGCGACCGCGTCCAGGCTGAAAGCGATCTGCTCGTTAAGTACCGCAGCCTCCGAGAAAGACGGCGCTGGAAAGTGATCCGGCGTGGATCGAGATCGAGATCGAGAAAAT
This sequence comes from Lasioglossum villosulum, assembly GCA_963971365.1. Classification (NCBI taxonomy): domain Eukaryota; kingdom Metazoa; phylum Arthropoda; class Insecta; order Hymenoptera; family Halictidae; genus Lasioglossum; species Lasioglossum villosulum. The sequence goes on along the minus strand of OZ020497.1, from coordinate 4,919,686 downwards.
AACGACGAGTCGTGACGCACTTGCAATTAATGGCGGAAGCGGACGCATGGATACCCCGTGCACCTTTGTCTATGCGGTTATGCTGAATTATTCCCACTCTCTCCAACTAGGTTCAAGATGGTCGCTTCTGATAGGCTGACTCAACTCTTTGTCTAAGACAGGGATGCAAGACTTGTCTTGATCTAATTCTGGAATTTCTTGATCCTAATTTGCGAATTAAATCAGACGTGGATGTTCTGGAATTTGTTTGGAGATCGATTGTGTTGTCTTAAACTGATCGAAAGGAAGGCTATAATCACGATAAAACGTTCGATCAAAAACAATTTTATAAACAGCAAGAATTTAGATTAAAAATTCTATCTAAATTAGAAGACAAGTGGAACATAACATGAATTGAGAGCAAGTAATGGCTAAGAGTGCATTTAATAAAATTCAGATAAAGTGTATGTACATAAAGCAAACATAAAGGTCTGGAACGGTATTTCTTGCAAACAATCTGAAGGTTCGCCGAAGAGATACTTTGTAACTGGAACTTTTCCAATACATTTTATAATACTATATGTGTACGTTATCAGACCATATTCAAGGTTACGAAGTTATCAGGGCCTGGGTTCCTGTGGATCGTCGTAGCCGTGGCTTTTGGGGGGTAATTCTTCGTTGTCATTATCTACTTCGATATCAGAGGGTATCGAAAATGTAACCACACGTCGCGTATCTCGATCATTTCAATCCTCTACATTTTTTAATACGATCCGACGAATATCGTTACCAGGTGACAAACTATTATGCAAAAATATAAGCGTGTACCATTCCTCAAGTTCAGGTTATTAATTTGCAATAATGGTAGGAAGATGTAGTTCCAGAATAATTATCCTAGCAACAATTGAACCAATAATTGCATCAGAGTCAACACGATAAAAGCACTGCAGAAATAACAATAATAAAAACATGGCGTTGACCTTACCCACTACAATTCAAACTGGAGCAAAATGCTTTCGGCGAAAAAATCTCGCACAATGCCGAAAGAGAACGACAAACGACAGACACAATAAAATACACCGCCCAAAACACGGAGTGAACTGCACCTACCGAATAAGATCCATGAGTCCCATAGTCCGTACTCCTCTCGTGGTCCCGAAGTCTCTCACGTGGTGCCCACAGGTCCACCCACTCTCCCACACGCACACACAGAGACACACACCCACACACAAACCCGTAACCTCTCGAACAGTGTACCCCTTTGAACTATAAATCGGTCGTCGATTCTATTCACAGTTCATCGGCTAGAGTATCGTTCGCCGGATGGGCCCATGGGGCGCGCGGGGGTCGTCGGTGTATCTTTTTCTCGTGTTCACAGGTAACGGAGAACCGTGTCGAGGGATCGGGTCCAGTTTTCGCGGAGCCACCCCGTATATCGCATGGGAAAATAAATCTTGTGGACACTCACCGGGAGGGAGACTGGACACTGGACGCTGTCACCGGACACGGGTTGCAGCGACTGCAACAGATCGCGTGCGTGAAAGAGAGGACGGCTATCAATGGCTGCATTATACAATACCGGGCGGTGGTGTGTGCACGCGAACGCGCGGGGCCCGACGCGTTGCGTGTAGAGACGTGTGCGTAAGTGTGCGTTCGGAACGAGAGAGACGGAAGAAGATCGGAGAGAGAAGGTGCGTATCGAAGAGACGGTCCCCCGTATGTAAACGTAGAACCGGGTCCACCGAACCGACGAACCCGACGAACACAGTGCGTGCACCGGCAGGTATTCCCGCGAACAGAATCTCTCAGCCTGTGTTGTAGAACCCGTCCGCTGCTCCCATGCGAGAACCACCGCCGAAGACGAAAACGCGAAGACCAGACACACACCGATCGACAAGAGACGGTGGATGCCTGACCACGGTGCTCCACCCTGTTCTCCGGTTTACTTTTCGACGAGCATTTCGCCGATTAGATATCGGCACGCTTTTGCAAACAGTGCGATGCAACGCGCGACCGTTCGATTATTGTAGAGCTGTCTTCTTATCCCCCTCCACTTTTTGGCAACGTTGCTCACCTGACAGAGGGCTTGTTAGACGTGGCGCCCTCGCCCTGCTGTTTATCTGTTTACAGTCGTTTTATCTGTGACAGTCTTGCTCTTCGAGTCGAGGATGCTCGATTAGAGCAGAAATTTGAAGCTTGTGGATTACCCTTTACGCTTCGACGACGACTTCGTGGCGCCGTTAAAAATCATCGCTGCGGATTTTTATGGAAATAAACACTTTCGCGGGTAATTTCTTTGCCGAAAAATCTAGTAATTACTGGTCACTTCTTGAAGGTAAATATTTAAAAGTGGACGCACTATAGGTGAAGTCATCTATTGACGTTGATATCGAACTCGCAAGATTAAGGGTCTCTCCCTACCCCGGAAAAATTGTCCGCATTGCATCGCACACAATCTGTGTCCACTTCTTCAATACATTTTCTTCGTCGATAAAACGTAGAATAAATAGAGGAAGGGTTTATAAAGATTCTTTCTTCGCGTTACAGTGTGGCAATGTCAATGCCAATATCAATATCGTTCTTTTACAAGCAAACAGAAACATTTCGTATCAATAGACTACAAACTATCAATAGACTACTACAACTTTAGAGTCCGAGAACACTTTTTATGCAATTAAAAAAAAATTAAATGAAGAAAGGACTTTTCAGTTGGCTCTTGTTACTTGTAATTGTGGGAATTTTTATTTTGCATTAAAATCCATAGGCTGATTATAATTTCTCTTTTTTACAATTTCTGCCACAAATCAAATTCGCAGTCTGAAAATAATTAATTCGTACATTTTGGTGACTCGTTTCTGCATGTCTCTGTCTGTCCTTGTCGCCATTCTTTCTCCCACTTCGCAGCATCCGATCTCTTTCGATCATTCTCTCCGCGGCATACTCGACCGGACTGACCTGTTCACATGAACACGCAGCCTCTCTCGCAATAACTATATCGAGCCGCGGGTTTTTTGCCGAACCCGCCTCTCGTTCTTGCGCACAGCCTCGGAAATGAATTGAGTTATTGTAAAATCGTGTCCAGCGCCGGCTGTAATTGTCCGCGCGTGTCCCCGACCCGCCGGTATGTAACTCGAGCGGATGTTTCGCTCGGCGTCTTTTGACCGAACATAAACGGGCCCTGGCCACGTGCGCCCGACACGATTTCACGTGGATCCTAACGTTTCCTGTACCTCAGGTATTTTGATACGACACGCGACCCCGTGACCACCTGCAACACTGTATTATGGCATTTGTTCGAGACTTTGTCGCCGATAATCGTGCGCCATGCAAATCGAAACGCGAACAAGATCGTCGAACTTTATTCTCGTCAGTAGGGATCTTTGTGAAAAAATAAACATTTTTTATAGTTTATCATTTGATCAACTTCTGCTATTAGCTATTGATTGTAACCCTGTCGCAGTCGATGGAAAAATACACGAAAATATTGCGGCCTTTGAGAAAATCTACTTTGCTAATGGAACGAAGAAATTGGAAAGTTACTGCACCGGTTGGGCTGATCGTCAATCAAATTTTTAAGATTTAAAAATGAAATTAAAAGTTGAAAACTCGAGGACGTGGATTGGTGAAAATATGTTCTGCTATCGTAATTGTTACATTGAAGGTGATGCTGAAATAATTACAGCTGAAAAAGTGTATAGCAACCGGTAAGAATCCCATTTTTATTAAAAACTTCGTTTAATACATTACTTCTCACAAGAATACCTGTCGTTATTACATGAATAAAATGTCTTCTATATTCGTATTAAGTTTACAATTGTCAACAATAAGTTTCGGAGAGGATCTCAAGACATGCATTCATGTTAGTAATATTTAGAAATTCTGCATAAATTATTATACAGACAAATATAGTACACGAGTACAGGTTCGAATGAACATGCAAAGGCAGGTTTTTCTCTGAGGTTCTTAAAAACTCTAGAAAATGTATTGAGCTGAAGCGTAATTTTATTTTCGTTTTATTAGCTGATTTTTGTAAAGGGGACATATTTGTGAGTCAAAGGGTTAAACGATGAGAACCGAGGCGATTTTCCATCCGGACTCCCGTTCCATTGAGAACAGAACGACGGTACAGGGGTGAATGAATAAGCGCAATAAGCAGGTGCTTCTCGACTCACCGGCTTCGAATCTCCTTCCAGCTGATCGGGTTTATGGCCGTGACGACCCCATCCACCGGCGAACAATTACGGCGAACATCAGGAAGCACACCGTTCTGCGAACAGATTCAGGGAATCGTTTTATTGTCTCGGTCTGCTAATGGGTGTGGTTGTAGTCTCGAGTGCATTCGCGAGGACTCTCTTGGCTTTGTTCGTTTGCGGGACGATGGAATAATTGATTTAATGAATTTCCACTATCACTTAACCCTTACGCAACCATTACTATTTCGCACATATTTCATTGGTTCTGAATACAGTAATGTCTTGATATACACATATTAATTATATTTTCTTTATGAAACCATTAGCAACAAATTCGTGACATTTTTCTGGTTAAAATGAGTCCAAACATGAAACCGTTTGGATCATATTTTCAATCCACGATACAGCAGGACTTCGATTAACCGAACTAATCAGTGGCACATGAGTGTTTCAGGTGATAGAATAGATTTTTACAATAAATTGTGTTTAATTGAACTTTATACGAATTAATAGAAAATTCAGGTCGTATAATAAAGGTTTTACTGTAACGTGGATTAAACCAGCAAAAGTGATTCAAATTGTGTCATGTTTGGACTCATCTTAATCAGCAGAATGTGACGAACATGTCAGTAAAGGTTTCCTAAAAAAATTACTAAAAGAAGTTTTGATGTCGTTGGATACAAATCGAAGTTGAGTGGATAGTTAGGAGTTGCTAGGGAGACGCGATCGGCTATAAAAATATCGAAGTATTGTTTGACATTCGTAATACAGCGTTCTGTCGATGTTGCCTGACGCTAATGTCATGAGTAAGGTAATTTGCCGGACCGTGGCAGAAACCCCGGTAAAATCTTGCGCATTAGTCAAGGGTGAGTTGCAGGAGTCCCGTCAAAGTTTAAGCAGCTAGTCTGGAGACTTAAAAATTTATCATTCGTGACTTTGGCTGACTATGTTTATGCTCGATTCCATGAAATATACAACGGGTCGCGTTTAATGCTTAAGCGGTTTTACATTAATCATTTGTCGCCGAATAGGAAGATGCGTTTACGTGTAATAAACTTCAGCCATAGTTTTTGCCCCTCTTCCGCTGTTATTGTATTTACAAACTGGATACTCTTGTTCGAGGAAATTATTTGGTCGCAGAAAATTGTCTGGCTAGTAGGTTTGTCAATAAAATACACACCAAAGACTGATTCCTAACCAAATCGGTATGATGGAATGGTACTTTGAGAGATCTGAAAGAAATATTTTATTTTTCACATATGATTCTGATTGTGTTATAGCTGTGAACACCGATTGCTCTGTGGGGCTTCGCTTTGGCTCTTCAGGGAACAGGAGCATGGAAGGCACGCCCACTCATTCGCTCTACAGCGAGAAATAAATTTTGAATGAGTTCTGAGAGCAGGTAAGAAGCCTTCTAGAACTCTTCATTTTATTTTCTTACTCCAACATCGTTTCCCCTAAAGCGTTACTTCAACCTATAATGGCAGATCGCCTATACGGCACTATCTTTTCTAGATAAAACATAGAAGCAACGAAGCCACGCCTACTTTATACATTGTACATAAACAGAGAAAGCTAGATAATCTTCTGATGGTCTTGAATTTCTTTTCTTTATCTTATATAAATTTCTCCGAAGCGTTGCCTCAGGAGCAGATTATAGTAGATTGCCCCACGGGGCATTGGACTAGTTCCGCCTAGAAGAAGAACAGCGAAAACCACGCCCACTAGAACAATTTACATAAGGAGATAAAGATAGTCTTCTGGCGTTCCTGGACTGCGTTTCTCACCCTTCTTTTCTGTAGACTGCCCTACGGGACACCGTGCTGGCTCCGTCTAATGCAAGAGCATCGAAACCACGCCCACTTAAGATTCACTACATAAAGAATTCTCAGAGAAGAAAATGCAATTTTTCGCAAAATATTGAGAAAAGAACAAACGAATTAATTTCAATTTAATGCTCAAGACCGAAGTCCCCATAGTTAGAGCAAGTGTTCATTATCTACATCTCCGTTTAATTGATAACAAAGACTGCCGTCGAGGATAACACGCGGCGATTTTACACGGAGGTCGAAGGACTCGTAGCCCGCGGCTGGACCGGACAGATACGAAGGATCCGGGGAGAGAAGACAAAGGACGATGATTCAGAGGTAGTAGGAGAGAAGTACCTGGTAGATGACACGAGATTCCTACGAAGGTGGGTACTACGTCACTGTCTTTTTCTTCGCCGGATTCTCCGTCTCGCGCGCACCAACCCACGGGTTTCAGGCGTTTTCAACTCGAAACGCCGGCATTCCTCCCGCCGGGTGGAATCCGACGATGTTAAATGAACCGTCTTCAGAAAATATAATGTCCGCTAAACATTCTTCCCCGTTTCTGTAATTTATGACCGACCGAAATCCTCTGAATCACCTGGCCAGAACTCGTGTGACCGATCGGACGGACCCGCGGAAACCATCCTGGAGCAGAATGGCCCTGGCGGATTAGGTCTCTGCTCTATAGAGACCTCCATAGTGATCCAGCAACAGGTGGAGGACTATTTAGGGGATGATTCTTCATAACCAGTCTGCGGACCTTCACGATGAATCAAAATTTTGCATGGTGATGAGGCCCCGAAAGTAAACGATTACCCCTATTTTTATCGACATCGATATTTACTATTTCAGCTTTTTAAATACTTGTAATCTACGTGCCTAAGTGTTTTTTGTTTTTGTTCCTAATGTTTTTGCTGTTCACTATACTTTGTATTACAATGTAATATACATTATGTTCTAATAAATTTTATATTAGATTTCCTAAATGAAAAAAATATCTGACGAGACAATTGACGATGTACTCAAAGGAATTGTTTTCAGGGACCGAGGCGCACGCGCACCCCTCGTTACTTAGCGATGTTCGCAGGCCTTCGTTGAAACGTACGCGAGATTTCCGATGAAATACGAGTTGCATTAGCGGTGTGTCCCCTCAGAGGCATTCCTAGCTGACCGACACCATCTTTCTGCTCGACTCGGCGGAATTACGGCAGGTAGTCTTCGTCCTCTATTAATAGAGCAGCCTGATCAATTCGCATTCGCTCGACATCTTGGATACCTGTGCCACGTGGGCGTTCCCGTTCAGCAGCCAGCCGTAAAGTCGTTAAGTAGCCACTTCGGGCCTCGGGAATAAGGAGATGATAGATCATTAGCCCCTCGGATTCCCCTGTGGCTCTTTCGGCTGGATCCTCCGGACCGCATACTTTGCCATTTGCGAGAAAACAAACAACGGACCGGACCCGTGTTTCGTCGGGTGTTTCGCCTGGTCTCCGCGTGGCGCGCAAGATTTATGAACCGCCATCGCTCGTATCTCTTCAAAGTCCGCTGGCACTTCGTCTAGCGCACATGATTTTATGAATGAGACTCATACTCTTACGGAGGAGAACGCGCTACGGTCTAGGCAAATTTCATCCCGAGAGCTATACCTAACAGCGAATCTGTTACTTTCACTGATACCGCGGCGTCAATGAACGTCGTCGAGATTGTTGAACGTTCTACACGCACAGATTTATACTTACACAGTCGGACGCAAAAGTTGTTGCAGACGTTGTTCAGGAAATTTATGCATTTTATTGGTTGCGAAAGACAATTTATGGACGTGTTCTGTTCGAGGACTTCGGAACAGAATACGGTTTCGAACGGCATTATCAGGTACCTCAACAGATTTTTATTTTAGATTTTATGCATTTACGACACGGGCGAAGATAGCAAATAAGAAGAGACAATAAACTTGAGGACGTTGCTCGAGTATTCCCGATTGTTTTTAATGATTGAAAGAGGAAGTACATTTTCATTTAATTTGTTACGTTTATTCGTGTCTTCTCGACGTGCATAAGATTCAGAATTACGAATATATTTGGCAGGTGTACGGAGATTCTTGCGACAGACTGTACCGCAGTTCGATCTGCACCCGTTCCCATAGCGAGCACCGTTGTCACACCTCCGAAACGTCACCTGTGAACTTTGAATACTCGTTACCGCGAAATCTATGCGCGAACTTTCCGCAAACCGTGGTGTCCACCAGTGCAGTGTCGCCCACGCTCTGCATCGCGTCGCGCGAAACTACAATAGGTCCAACAATGACGCCGTAAATTGCGGCGCGGTGCTTCGCGGACTCGCGTAGAAATCGGAGCTGAATTCCTCGGTTCGCAAACGACGCTTTGTCCGGTGTTCGCGGGCTTTTATCGCGGACGATCTCGATACCGTAACAACTGTCCGGATTGATAACGTCAACCCTCGAAACAGGCTACTTGCCAATATACAGGGTGAGTCTCCAAACCTGGCGACTAAACTGCGGATCCCTATCCAAGATAAAAATGTTCCAAATCAAAAATTATGTTTCTTGCAATAACTTCGACGTGTCTAAAATATCCTGGCGATATTCGAAAATTTTTCTTGCCTTTAGATGAATGTCGTCTATAAAATAAATTTCATCAAATCCAACACTGTTTCCTTCATTTAATCCTAACATGTATTTCTTGAACACGCAATGTTGTTTCATAGAAAATATCGATGTAATTCATAGAGAACTACGGCAATTTCCATCTAATTTCTGGTCCTCAGGTTAGGAGACCCACCCTGTATGCCAGCCATAGTTTTCCCCGACCATTTCAAAGAGAAAGACACCGGACTGGTCTGTTACGTCGGCCCGGTGACCAAAAATGGTCGCCCGTGTACGCTTCCTTGCTTCTTAACAACGCCCACGCGTTATTAGCATATTAATGCAACGGCGGAAACGGGCGGCCCGCGATTCCGGAGGACCTAAATGGCGAGAGCGAGCTTTCAGTAACAAGGCTCGCCGATATCCGCGATTTTGATGCCCGACCAGCACGCCTTATCCGCGAATTACAACTTTCTTCTCACCGATAAACAGTCTCCAACGAAAATGCCTAACGCCGAAGGTACCGCGCGGAAAAATACGTTCCTCGTTCTAATAACGATGGACCTCTCGCGCTTATCTAAAGAGTAAAGCTGCATGTTGAGGATAAAAGGTGGCCGAGCATTATCATTGTTATTACCTTTTTATTCGAGATCGAACCTCTGCCGCCAACTGCCATTACCGTGGACGCTCCTGTCGGCAGCTTCCAGCCGGATACCTTATCCGACAATTTGCGCGTAATACAAGCTGAGCTTGTGCATTTTTGCGGGGAAGGTATGCCAATAGCTCGAGCCTTATTCCCCCGAGGCTGATGGTCCAGAACCACTTTCGAGTAGAGAAGAAAGTGGCTGTTTAGCACCTCTAATGCGACGAGAACGATGCTACCAGAATCCTCTGCGCAATATTCGTGACCGGGGTCTAGAAGTTTATTGGCGCCTTTGTTCAATTAGAATTTATATCCTTTGGAAACTTCTCGGTGGAATTTTTAGTTAAAGCTCATTACGTTTTAGAAGTTATCGACTATTGAAATTTTTGTTGAAAATTTACTTCTAGTTTTAATATTCGTCGCATTCTTATCGGTAATGAGGATAATAAAATAATAAGAATACTCCACAAGGTTAAGCTGCAGATAAGAGTCCAAGTTAGGTAAAAGTTCGTATCATGCAACCGGTTGCACCTATCTACGGTAATCGTTTGAGTTGTGTCTCCTTCCCTTATTAACACCACACCTATCCGCTTGTGTAAAATAGAAATGCCTTAACAGATACAATCTACAAAACGCACACCTTTCATAGTTCTTCAGGCTCGTTAGCATTACCAGCTGGCTTCATTAAGAACCCTCGTGGCTCAGTTTCTTCAGGCTCTAATTACAGTGCCGCAAATAGGCTACTATCTTGACGTGTCTATTCCTCCAAAGAAGCTTCCCACTGCCAAAAAAGTATGGAAAATTTATGCTCAGATGCTCGAAGCTCTACACGCTCGAGGAAGTTATCGTTTTCATCTACGTTTTTACGACCACGCATCCTAACCGAATCCAACTGCTCCATATATATATAAGTTCATAGTATAGTTTTACTTAGACTGATTAACCTATTAAAATCTAAAACACCAATCGTACAGCAGGAAACTTGGACTCACTTCCAAGCTTAAGGACTCTACTTTTGACACACAATTATTCGTTTATTTTCTAAGATGTTTCACACGATGTAACAAATGAGGACACCAATACTGTGTGTGAAGACGCAAATGCAGACACATAGGTTCCCAAACGAATTTCTTCTTATTCCCAGAAGATTGTTGATGTATCTAGCCCGTGTAGCACCTGAAACGTTTCAAGGCCGCAGCTTCCGTGCAGATTCCTCGGGCTCGCATGAGTCTGGGGGCGTTCGTCGAACAGCTGATTAAAGAGCGCGGGCCTGAAGAGTAGTCAGTAGAGTAGCGGGAACCGAAGAAGAAGAGATTCAGGAACAATCGGGGCCCGAGCTGAACGATCGGGGCTGTACGCATGCGATCGGTCAGGTAGGAGTCCGGTAGGTGAGCAAGTCAACGTTTGCCGGTTGGAAGGCGAGTCCTTACCGCTGGAAGGATGCTGGAGAGGCCGAGTGGTGGCGGCACGGCCGGTGTGGTCAGGTGGTTCGCAAGGACGCGGCAGGCCGTTCACCCGTTCACCCGATCCACTCCTCTTTCCCTCTAACAGCTCATACAGCTCGCGCGATCTCTCTTTCTCTTCAAGTTTCTCCTCTTCCCTTCTCTCTCCTTTCTCGTTTCTTTCTCTTTTATCTTCTCCACTCGTCCACCCCCCTCCTCCTTCGTATTTCTCCTTCCAGGCGAGCGCCTGATCGTTCTTCTCGTTCCTCTATCCCCTTTCTAGGTCCAAACGCACCAAGCATCGACTTAACTAAGTTACCGGTATTTATACGTGAAGGAATCGCCCCGGCTACCCGACTGCACTCCGTTCATGTAAACACGATAATTGGCCTGTTACGCTCCGCTTTTTGCCAGGCTCCGCATTTTTTCACCGATAACGCCCCGTGTCCCGATCGGAGTCCATCTCCCTCGGGTAACGTCTTCTTAAGGTCGATCTACACTATACGAAACGGACCGTCGCGTACCGACAACGGCGCAGACTTACGGAATACAGTGAACAGTTCCACTTAGAACGCATCTTTCAATATTTTGTCGTGACGGTCCGTGGCTGTATAGTGTAGATCGACGGAGGAATAATTAAACGGAGGATTCAGGGATTGAGAACTTCTCAAAGCGGAATTCTATTTCGCGCCCACGAGAAGATGACACAGAGAAACTTGTAGGTGTCTACGCCCCACTACCTGGTATTCCCACTTCGCGTTACAAGTATTTCGCGATAGAGCCGTTTCAGGAAGGAAACAAACAAACCTATCGAGCGTGGCTGGACTAGACTGTCTCTCTAGAACTCTGCGTCCCTAATACGCTGGTATTAAGATTAGGGTCTCTCCTTTGATGCCCTTCACCAGAAATTTATGCCATCTTCTTGTGGTTAAAGATTGCTGTGCTTCTGACGAATATGCGTTGTATTTGGATAATTGGGAATTTTATTAGATTGTTGTAGGGTTAAAATATTGATGAGAGAATCCAGCTTGAATTTTTGACTGAGAATTTGCAGTTTATTTCTTCCTTCTTTCTTCAGTGGTTTATGTACATATCACTATACGGTAATCCAATTCTATTCCAAAGCGGTGCAATTGGTTTTTTCTTTATTTAAAAGTTCAATCGATGAACGAAGGACAGACCAACTATCAAGAGCAACGATCGGATCAAGTTCAACTCGTAGTCGTCGCGAATCCAAGCCGACTTCGGCGCGCAAGTTTCGTTTCACGGGTTTCGAATGCCACTCATGGGAAATAATGCTTCATTGATTATACTTACAATGTATGCACTCTGTGCAAACTGGTTTCGGACCCTAGCATGAATGCCTGCAGGTTCGAGAGACGCACTTGTACGCCGACTGCGGGTGTTTATGCGATTTATACTGCTTGAGAGCTAATTTTTTAAGATCGACGTTGAGACGTACATCGTTTGCGAAGAATTTGTATGAAAATTGCAAGCAATCTTATCGTGACGTGTGTACAATGCCCTTCGTCCCCTGATTGCATAGAATGTGCACTTATTTGAATTCGAAATTACACTTCCATTAAAAAGAACAGTACTAAGAAATTATGTAACCAGTACGATTTTATTTCTTTTGTTGGAAGCTCTTTTATTTCATCCATGAAAATTCATGGAGAAAATTGTTAGTGCGTGATGCTCGTTCAATTTTCTTCATTCACCATTTCAGAGACTCTCGAGAATAAAATTAACCATTAAACAGTATAAAAATCGTACGGAAGATGTCGTTAATTCCAAATGCCGAGCTATGAAAAATAATGATTTCACCACGTAAACATCACCACACAGTAGAAATGAATAATATTTCCAATGTTTGCATCTCTAAAAATACCTTAAACAAATAAAGAAAACAATCCAATCGCTTCTTCCAAAGAGCTATCAAACTGTTGCAGTTCAGTATCAAGCAGCAATAATAATAAACGGATAAAATAGCTTGTGTGATCCGATCGGCAGGATCTCGTTCGATTTCCTCTTGCGAAAGACTTCCTCTCGCGTGCGTGTACGTACGTGTCGGCTAATAAATACCTTCTGGTTAGGTCCCGTCTCTCGGCAGGATTTGATACTTTTGATCGGAACTGGTTTCACCTTGATCCGCCATTAATTTGTCCAGCAATGCAACGGTGCTCTCCGCGCTCGGGCGCAATTCGCATAAATCTCGGAATCCGCAAAAGTAACGACGATTAAGGCCCCTCGAACAGACGACGACGAGGACGATTCGTTTGCATTAAACGGGCAAACGATTTCCACGACAGCGACGTCCGCTGACCTTCCCTATGCGAAAACGTTTCGCGTGGCAAGCGATATATCGCACCTCGACGATCACCGTAATTCGCGTGCGATTCCCCTGAGCGCAGTTCATATTTCAAGGCCCGTTACCGGGAGAAGCCGGGGCATAATAGATTTTTATCCGACTGGTCGGGCATTAACGTTCCCGCTAAATATCCCTCCGGTGACTTTAAACTTCGCTTTATCAGCCGCGAGAATATTAGGTTGTTGGGAAGGTGCTTGAGAATCTTGAGTTTAAACGGGCCTTGAATTACGGGCCGGGGATTTGTTCCGCCGAGAGACCATCGCGTGATTTAAGCGACAGCACCTGCTGCAAAAGGGGTGAGCGATGCTACGCCATTTTGCAATTTTAGCAGAGCTGTTCTTAGCATTAAACGCTGTACAGGTTCTAGCGTGTTTCTATTTTATATTTATTTCATCCTTCTCACGTATCTGCAAATTTTTAATTGTTGTAATAATAGTTAGATCGAAGAACGAAATCCTTAGTTCTTAGACCTCAAATGGTTAGCTGTTTGAACAGTTAGTGTACAGCAGTTTGAACTGTACACTAATATTAATTATTTTCGAGAAACGTTCAAGGCAAAAGTTGAGCTCGGAAAGGTTTCACACAGCTCGTAACTGTTCCTTCATAGGTGAAAGCGTAGAGGACGTTTGAAGGTCGCCTGTTTTCCAAACTGAACTGTGTTCGAATGCCCTTGAATGCTATCGTGTCAAGGATTTGCAAGTTTCGTCGACTCGGAACAGTTACACGACGGAATCACGAGAGAACAAGGAGAGGAAGAAGGAAAGAAGAAGAAGAAGAAGAAAATTAAAGGAAAGGAGCCCACTGGATGGGGGAAGAAAGGAAAAAGAAAGGGGCGAGAAAAGTTGGGTTATTGTCGCAGCGGCAGGCTGACAAAGTAACCGGTGGACCCTCTCGACTCCCTCTGGCCTTGACAGGGCATGTATTACCGGAAAAAGAAGCTAATAACAGCCGTCTGCTTATCGGCTACCTGCCGTTTGACGGGGCAAAACACACGACGGACGACACTAACCCCGAACCATGACGAGTCGATTTGTGTTCACGTGTGCGTGCGTGTTGTTGAAGAACGAGCAAGCTTCAGGGTAACGCGCGCTTTCTTCTTCGCGTGTTGAATCGTTCCCTGTACCGGGACACGGCTTGCGAAACCCGGTTATTAGTTCTCCGCGGGGGGCCCTCTCTCCACCCTCGCTCTCTTCCTTTATTCTTTCCACGTCGACTGGTTCTTTCTGGTGCCATAAACGACCCCTCGTGCAACGGAGAAAGACGTCCTATTACTTCATCCGTGACGTCATTCCCGGGAATTTTACGACCACGGAATCCGATTGGTATCTCCGGGAGAATAGAGTGTGAAAAAACTTTCGAATTGGAAAGCGGGCTTCGGAAAGAGTCGAATGATCCGGGAAGGCTTCGCGAGGCTATTGCGGAGGTTCTATGTGGGTGACACGATTCTTCGTCTGCGTTCCAACAGGATATTTTTGGACATATTTTTATTGTGGTTTTTCATGGATTTGAAATGTATCTTTGGTAATATGTCTGCGGAAGAGTTTGTTCTCTTTTGTAGCCACACGCAGATTTTAATTGTATAAATTAGAATTCAACAGTGGAATTTTACCGATTTAATTTATTTGTAGATTATTTCTTCAGGAACAATTCGTCAATTCAAGATCCAAAAAATAATGCCTCGTGTAACAGTTGCATGTAAAATGTGTAGTAAAGTATTCTGTTACATCCCTCGAGCAAAAAATTCTAGAAACAACGTGACACCTCAAAAATGCTGTAATAATGTTTGGTGCAACAGTTGGATGCGAACTGTGAAAGACAATATTACGGTACACTTCCCCAAAGAAAACAATTTAGGGAGCAATTTGGTAGGGTACATGCAGCGCAGACTAGCTGCACAAGCAAACGGAGTGAAGAAGTCTCGGTCGGAGTCACTGTGAGAAAATACAGATCGGAACCGCAGCGAGGAGCCTTTAAAATTTGAACAAAGCCTCGATGCCAGGGGAACGCGCGATAAGGACACCGCGTTGGAAAAGGCGAAGCGTGGCCAGGGAACAAGGGCTCGTGGCACTAATAACGTTAGCGTAGTTCGAGTGGTGGCGTATATCGAGGAGCCAGGAAAGTTCTCAACATAGACCACTCGTCCCAGTATAGCTACCCCTAATACAGTAGTCCTGCTCGCAGTTAGTCGAACGCCCGGTGTTCCCAATGTTCCCATCGAAACCGGGCAGTCATCGAACGCTCGTTCATCCCCGTTGTGTTCCTGCTCTTTCTCCCCTTTCCACTCGTTCGTCACCAAGGCCGCCCCCTCTACCCTCGACGACGTGTAACGCAATTACGATTGTTGTTTGAATGAACAATCAAGCGCCCTCGAGGCGCGCGCGTTCGCCCAATCATTCAATTCCGGCTCAATCGACTTCCAGCCACCCCCTCGACCCTTTCTCTCGGGAACTAAAGAGTGTTCCGACATTCAAGAAAGTCTTCTTCGATGCCGGCAGCATTATCAATCGGTTGCCATTGTCGGCCCTCCTCCTGTCGCCTTATTCTGGGTTTTTCAGCAATGTTTAAGATCTTTCTTCAGAAAAACTATCACACTTATCGTATCAGGATTTTACACACATATTTGTGGGTATTTAAAGTGCAAGCTCTCGGGTTCAAGTTCTGCGACCATCCCCTCGTCCCAGGAATCTAACCATCCACAGTCTCAGTACAGAAATAGAGAGAGTACTTTCTAGAGGAGAGATGTCTTCCGAGCTTCTTTTGAAACTCCAGGTATGTGTTAATTTCTTGAATCGCAAGAGAACACTCGAAGTATCGAAGAGTATTTGAACAGAGATCGTCTGTTGGCTGAGGGATCCAGGAGAATCTATTCGGAGACAAAAGAACAGCGAGTGTCCACCGGACGTGCGAGACAAAATGGCAACGTTACCGAAGATCTTTGAAAAAGTTCGAGGGGGCAGAAATCGGTGCCGTGCGCGAGACACCGAAAGACACCGAAAATTCGCGGGGCGGTTCTAATTGAATTAGAAAACAATTGTCACGCGTTCCCGCTGCAAAAGTTGTGTGTACACACACGTCTATGCCGAGACATACGCATACAGAGAGGTTGTAGGAGAACGCGTTATTCGCATCGGCGCCTACGCAATTCCATGGCGGAATTTTCACCTGCACAAATAGAGGCCCTCGGCGAGTCCATCGTGTCATTGTGTTTGCATTATTATGTTAATCACAACGAAGGCAATAACAATGCGTCAACCTCGATTTAGGAAGCGGCTCGAAAAGGAACATATAGCTGAACAAATATTGGCTAAGCAAATCATTAGTTGACTCCTCCTTCCCCTCCGCTATTCCGCCTTTGACGGAGAGAGAAAGAGAGGCCGATGGAACGTTGTATAGTGTATAGTCTTCTACACTCTCGCATAATGCCCATCTCGCAACTCCCTCGAGGTACACGGGCCGTAACTTGTAAATTGAAGCCTATCTATTCGCGGCGTCACAAGTGTTCTAGCAAACGACCTCGTGATGCCTAATTCGCGAGGGCGTCACGGGATTTTCGACACTCGCGAATGCTCAACTAATTCGCACGGACCGCAACCGCGGTTCTCTGCACACCCAGACATGTTAGTTGGACAAAAGATATCTCAGTGAGCATCGCAAAATCTTTGAAAATTAATAAATCAATTTTAGGTAGCTTCGTAATCATTTTCTTTTCGACAATTTGCATAACGAATAACACCCACAGGTTCGAAGACAATAAGGTATAAAGATTCACTTGGTTCAAACATTTACGAACATACCAAAAAATGTTCATAGGGACATCTCGTCCAGGTACGTTAGAAAAGATTTTATTAAGACATAGTAAAGGTTCGCAAACAAATTGGACGTCTAGAAAATGATTCTACCAGTTCATCTTAATAACGTTGTCAGACAGTATTGTGATAACGGGTTCTGTATCTGGTCTGTGTGCGTGGATTTATAGGTCGAGGCGGTGTTTGAATGGCTTCCGAGCGAATTGGGAAGACAATCGGGTATCGGAGAGCCGCTCAAAGAACACTTTTTACCTCCCATTGAGCTCGTTCGGTTGCGGAAGCGAACGCACACCGGAGATTTCTCATTTCCAGGTAATTAATTTACAATGAACCGGACGGAGGGGGAGCCCTGGCCCTTGTTCCGAGGGTTCCTTGTAGTCTTCGGAATCTTTCAATCAGCGCAGACAAATGCGGGACCTGACCCGGACCGCCTTTCTCCCCCTTGAACGGATTATTAATTACAATTATTCTCTGAATACAAGTCGAACGGGTAAGGAGATTATTCTTTCATAAAATATATGCACCATGATTATATTCTGTCTGTGTGGATGTGGCAGGTCATCGTGTATCTTTCATTTCACCGTGCATTCTCATTTTGTCATCGCTCGGTTTGTTTTGAGAGTGCGCGTCAGGAAATTTTTCTTTAGAACAATAAAATACTACATCTTTATCGGACTTTGAAAAAGCGAACTTGTATATTTAATTACATACAAAAGAGCAGTGAGGCTGAATCTTAGAAGTCGCGAAAATGTCCTTTAAGGACAATAAAACGTTTAATAATAAAAGTTAAATCTATTTTGAAGAAAACAATATACAAAAATTCTAAAATATGGCTCAAACATGTACAAATACTTTCATGAACGTACGCCTCCAGTTTCGCTAAAAAAAATCACAAAACCACCCCCACCAGCAATCAAGAGAGAGAAAGAAATCTTCTTAGTCTGATAAACGCTCTTAAATCATTTCCTCAACTTCCTCGGGCAAATACACGTTCCTACATCCGCCAGGGACGAGAAAAAAGGAATCAATCTGGTCCGAGACAGGTCTCACGACATCGGGACAGCAAGCAAAAGTCGATTAGGTGTGCCCGTCCCTCGCAAGCGAACGTTTGTCCTCCTCGGCTCGGACGATTGGCGATAGGAAGAGGAGCTCTGTAATCATCGCGAGCACAAAAACGGACGGCGAACAGACGCCGCCGGTGCCAGGGCACCTGATCAGAAAAAATAATTGAAAAGTAGTCGCGCGGAGGAGAGCGCGAGAACCAGAGAAAAAGCATACGGTCCGGATGTAGGCCGGAAAATGACAATCACTAGGCTGCGGGACCGTTTCCTCTGTCTGACGTCAATCTGGCATAGCTCGTTGCAGTATATAAACGGACAAGGGATGGCGCGAGAGGGGTGGTGTGCCTCCGGCACATTCGCCCTTCGCCAATTTACCAGCCGATCTTCTCTCTGACTCTCTCTGAAATTCCATCGACCTTCGGGCGTAAGAGGGTTCACACCTTCCCCTATTGCTTTCTGCGGTGATCTCTTCAACCCCGTCCATCGAACTGCCGTAAACGTTCTATGTGTGTCAAACCATCGACTAGTAACAATTCCTTTAACCCTTGCACATGCGGTCGATGAGTGAAAATTGTCTCAATTTAATGTGCTCGGAAATGTCTTCATTCCTGCAACCCTTCTCGTACAATGACGTGTCAGATTCGCGATGAAGATTTCACATAACACCTTCTGAATGAAAAATAGAACCACACGATCTAAGAAAGTGCACGGACCCGATGGTTTCTCTTAGATCAAGATTTTACCGTAGATTTACTTACAAGACAATACTGAGACATTGCTCACCCAAACTGCGGAAAAATCTCGAAACACAGAAGACATGGAAAGTTGAAATTTGGTATATTAGTAGCCATTAGACCAAAGGGGTGCACCAGTATGCTTTTATCCCAGAAATCCTTTAGGATGAAGTGCTGAAAATGAATTAGTGGCGTACCTACAGAAATAAGCTAACCGTTAATTTTTCAACGGAAATTATGCTAGTAATAATACAATAATGATAATAACGGTATAACAACCCATCCACTTGAATGCCTACTGGTGTGCATATCCACTGACGTGGATGGGATACAGGAAAAGAAGTTAACGCGTAATTAGTGCCGTCTGTTCTGTCGCCGCTCGAAGAGGGATTACGTGTGCCCGCCCTGCAGATAGTTATCAGTCCCCGGATTAATGAGAATCGGTTGTAGGAAACGTGACGACCACGGACACCGACGAATCTACCCGCGATCCAGGAGCCAAGCCGATTATCCGTCCGGGGATCGTCGTTTCCACGTGTCAGCTACACGAAACGAACGGATACACCATAAAAAATAACGAATCATCGCGATAGAGTTACGTCAGCTGCCGGAGATCGTTGGTCAGAGACGATCGGGACTCGTCTCGCGGAACTGTCCTTGGTGGACACCTGTCTGCCAGCCTCTTCGAACGATTACTATTATTATTATTATTATGTCTTCATTGTGTTCACGCTCCGACAACCATGCATGGTGTAATTGCCATTGAATTTCTTTGTTCGATTTTTTTCGGTGTATATGGAGCAAGTGGAAAGTGGCCATTTTTGATCGTGCGTGGTGAGGAATAATACTGGGTGTCTCGCATAAGTGTCACCACCAGAATATCTTTAATTTTGACAATATGAACAACTTTTTATGTGTAAATTGAATGTATACCAAGCCAAGAATGTATACTAATTTTTTATGTGCAATTTGAATGTGTACTATGAATGAATACCAAGTGGTCAGTATTCCCCAGGGGTTGTTTCGTTGAAACGTTGTATCTTGTTTCTCTTTAAATACCTGCATGCATTTCCGTGTTGTGTTGCGTAGCTCATAAAAATAGATACATTCAAATATGTACTGTGACTTTGATTAAATTTCGTTTGCGGAGAATGCAAACTTTTTGAGAAATGTCGAAACCGTGTATTTTCGTGAACATTTCTTAAATCATTTGCTAAAACGACAGGCGTCAGCATTAATACCGAACGTACAGAAGCGCCAATGGGGAAACCGGGTCGCGTCCAAGCAACTTTTTATTGTTCCCCAAGCGTTTTCCAGCCGCCTCGCAATCCTGTTATTAAGTATTTCATTAAGACTCGCTGCGATGTAATAAAGAAATTTATTCGCGCGCCTAACCACTCGTAAAACTTGATGAGCGCTCGGTTTTTGCCGCGAGCACGCGGAAGGCACCGGGTCAGAGAGAGAGAGAGAGAGAGAGAGAGAGAGAGAGAGAGAGAGAGAGAGAGGAGAGGGGAGCGATGATTGGTTCGTTGCTCGCGGTACTTTTATTTTGGGTAATCACCGAGGGAAATATTCTATCGGTGAAATCGCGGAGAATGCGATGGCGGATCGTTTCAGTTTAGAGACAACGGTATAATACGCGGAGAAGCTGTTATGCGAGGCGATGGACGAGACTAGAGAGATGACTCGAAGAGTTGTTTCGTAGCCTACTCTATCGGCATGCGAGTCTTAATTCATTGTCAATATTTACCTCATTCTCCCAACGAGGAAGGGAACAGTCGTTTGTAAATGATACTTCGTTAGCAGTGGAACTACCGGGCGAGATGGCCTTCGGATTTTTTAAATCGACAATCAACCGCTCATTGCTCCATACTTCTTTCACGACTAATTACAACTTCTTTTCGCGGGTGGCCGTCTGCTAAATGATAAAGAAGGTTTATGTTTATTGGTAATTGGATCGTTGGTCTTGACGAGAATTAATAATGGTCGAGAAGTGAGCATTTCGCGGAATCGAATATAAATACATTAAATCCTCCATTCTCGGTTAATTCGGTTAAAAATAATAATACAACAATGTATTTGCACTCATTTTGAAGTTTGAATCCTCTACTTTCGCCATGGCTCTAGAACTTTTAGCAGGAAGTTTTCAACACGTTTCTATACGAAATTATTGAATGAGTTCATTCACTCGTTCGCACATTGATTTGGCAAAGTTACTTTCACTTCGCCAAAAGCTCCTTGTTCGTCACTACTAACAAGATCTGATACGTGCTTGTTAACGCTTCTACTCCGCCAGTGGTTAATTAATAGTCTTCTAAAAAGCAATGATTCGCGACTAATTTGTTAGTTTCTTAGCGAATTATTCGTTCAATCATTAACGGAGAAGTTCTTACGATCTAAACGAGCCAACGAAACTTTCTTTTGGGGTTATTGCTGGAAAGTCCTTATATGTTCCAGCAAATTAGGGGTTCAGAAAATCTTAGTATATTATATTAATGTATGCCTTCGACAAATTGTAGTTGTCATCGGATTTCTAATATCCAATATTTTACAGTACTTAGAAACAAGAAAATGTTATTACGAAGTTAAGGTGCAGCTGGAAAGTCTAAAATTAGTACAATTTTGTATCCACGTTATTGTCTTCAGGTAACCAATATGATATAACGTTATGACTCACGTTTCAACACTTCCAATACCTGCTGCTAAAAAGTGGTTGCGATAGAAAGCGACACTTCAGCTCAACAAGAAACGTGCCACTTAAGTGGACAGCAATTGTGGATTGTATTTAGTACCTTCTGGAACTTCAACTTCGCGGGTTCTGCTGCACAATATGAGTCAACTTGAGCCAGAGAAAGGAGATCGTAATCTCTGAAATTCTCACTTGTCTCGATAGAGACCGCAACTCGGTTCCAGACTGACAACTGACAACTAATAAGCGAGTACATTCTACCGTACAATGCAAATCAATTTACACAGGAAACGAAGACACTAATTTTTCAAACTCCATTTGTTTCGATGGCGACTGCAATACGGTTCTAGGCTGATGACTACTAGGCTCGCAGTACATACAGCACTCGCATTGAGGTCATAAACAGACAATTAACCGAGCACCACTGAGAAAGTCGATCTCGGCGCAATAAGATAAGGGGAAATTGCGATTGCGAAGACAACATAAAAAGGATAACTAGAAAACGAAGATACTAATTCCGGAAACTCCACTCGTTCGATACAGCGGTCGTACGAAGATCGTGAACAATCAACGAGACACTACCGTGGAAGTGGATCCTTCGTCGATGAAGTAGCGAAAAGATCGGGAAACAGCGATCGCGAGAGGAAAAGGATCGGAAGAGGCTGCCGCCTCAGTCGTCGGCCAATATTTTAACAGCGTTACACGGTCTCGCGGCTCGGAATGAAGATTAATTCAACCCGCGAAGATTATTCCGCCGCTTTCATTCGGTCGGCATTGTCCACGCGGTTAAAGCTCGCGCTCGTAGCTCGGTGTGTCTGATATCTCGCGCAGCTGGATCGCGACGTTCTTTGAATCACTTTATACGATCTTCATTGTCCATTACTCCGGGTACCGAGTCGGAGAGACAATATCAAAGCCGTTATTTTCCGCGTTCGAGTTCTCCGGTAATGAGGCCAGTCCCTCTCTCTCTCTCTCTTCTCTCCGTTTCTCGGCATGGAACGACGGCTCTGTTGGCTAAAGGTCCGAGCGGAGCCCGTTCCTTATTAGTTATTAGTATACACGGTCGAGCGAGGAAGGGGGCAAACGAAATGGTTTACAAATGTAGGAGCAAGAATAGAGAGATGGAGGCTTGAATGGGGGCCTTTGAATTACTGGTGCTGGCTGGTTGTTTTGTATAGACACATAATGTATACGTATTCACGCAGACCTGGACGTCGGTTTTGTGTACGGACGCGTGCAACGACGCTCGTATAGGGGCAGCCTCGCGTCTCAGCGAGTAATATATAAGTATGGCGAGTGCCACGGTCCGACTGTATGGACTTATACACGCGAATCCGGCAAAGTCGTTGCGAACAGAGAGACAGGCTGGTATAAGAGAGAGAAAGAGAAAAGGCGCCAGAGCCCCGACAACCATCCAACCACCGACTTCTGTCCCCGGGAGCTTCTGTCCTCTTTCGCATTCTCGTGTTCTTCAGCCCCCTAACCCTGCAGAGGCCCCGGAAACCCTCTGAAAGCTCTCTCTCGTGCGCGGCGAGTCAGTCGCATGCCCTGTCATCTTCTGAAAAGAATAATATCTCTCTTTGAAACATTAGCAATTCTATGATCGCCACCTTTATTTATGCCGGGCTGCTCTGCCTGGCATTGCCCTCGGTTCCTCGCGGCTTTCCAAGTCGCCTCATCGAGGTGTACACCGGCGTTGATACCACACAACCAACGGGGAAACCTGTTTATACGGTTTCGCTCACCGTGGTTGCGGAAAATCCGCCCCGCAGACGGATGTCGCGTATCGTTATGGGGGAGGATGTTTTCGTGCAGGATGTCGGAGACGACGCGACGACGACGCCTTGTTACAAAATACTTTAATTAATGACTCCTCGGAACAAATTTACCTTCATTATTAGCACATTCACGTGACGCGACGAGCGGCCCCGCGCGACCGCGCCAGCGCGAGGAGAGCACGCGAGCGCGTGTACGCAACACGTGTATCCAGACCCAGCGCGTTGCCACAAAGCACCGCATTGTGTGGGACACTCATAAAAGGCGCCTGTTCTTGCGCGGCCTTTAAATAATTCAATTCACCGAATGCTTCCTCCTACGAGAGGCTGCGCGCACCGCCTTTTGCTCGAGAGCGGAGGACGCGCGGGATCGACAGATAACCACAGAGAATGCTGTCTCCACTGTCTCTGATGCTCCTTCGTGGTTCGGTTCCTGTTTGCCTCCTGTTCGCACATGTCTTTTAGATTGTACCTATTAGGCTATTGCACGCAAAATGTCCGATTTTAGAACGCGCATTTGCAGTTTACAGGTTTATTCATTCTGAAGTTCACGAATCTGATGTATCGGGCTGTTGCATAGGAAATGGACGTTTTATAAAGTGTTTCAATCAAGAAATGAAACTTTGTGGTGAAAATCTCGCTTGTTCATAAAATTTATATATCGTTAAGCCTATATATAGAATGTCCTACACGAACGCTAATTGAGAGACGTTGTTTGAAGCTTGTTTCATTAGTGGCTGCAACATGTTTTAAACATCGACATTCCTACGTGTACCGTTCTCTCGCGTTTAATCTGTATTAAAATAAGATACTTCTTTGCATTAATTTAGTTATCGTTTATTTATTCGAAGAAAGTATACGATACATGCTCGATGGCGGCGGGATACCATTCCCAGGTTCGAAAGAAAGCACTATAAACCCGTTCAGTATATTTCCTACAGGACTCGTCAGCAGTAAGGAAAAATTTATCGATCGTTTCCTAACCATTACACTCTCTCCTCGCCAAGAACACGGATCTGTTTAATTAGCTTGACGATCATATTTATATCAGAGTCCCCTGACCCCGTCGGATTAGAATCGTTAAGTATTATACGAGAGAAATAATGCCGGTAACCGTTCATCGAATTCACTTGTCATCCGCCGGAGAAGCCAAGAACAGAATATAAAAACGACATAAAACGAAGAAAATGAATAATCACCTGATTACCATAAACGACATAAATTCTGGCCGGCCGCCGCCGTGCAGACCTGGCCGGCCACCATCGGACACAATCTATCCGGTGAAAAAAAATCAGGAAAAGGATTAGGCTAATGACCATAAATTACACACTCAGCGTGTCGCGGTAAGTAACGTTCGAGATAAATTGGCGAATCTGTAATCGATCGCGCGGCCGCGCATAAAATTCCATATTAATGAGCCTGGGTAACACGCTTGCACGTATTGCAGAAGAAGAGAAGAGACGTCGCGTCGGGGAACGAGAGAGACAACACTCGCATTCTTTTGCTTTATCGTTCGTTCATCCGACGCGATTCTTCTTCCGTTTTCAGGTGGCTACACCCGATGAAACTCGGAGGAGGAAGCATCTCTGTGGATCGCACACGAAACTGTTTTTTGAAATAAATTTTAACACGTAGTCGAATAGGAACCTTCAAAGTGCATCCTAGAAGTCCTCTAAAAGAATGCCAAATGATATAATTATCGAAATGGAAACTGGAAAGTACAAATGTATCATAGCCACCTTAACTACTCTGAAAGTCCTAATGAAAAACCTTTTCTGTTCGGAATCGAGTCGAAAAAAGCTGCTCGGCTTCCTGCTCCTCGATTTCCCAGACCAGTACAAAGTTGCTCGAGAGCCCTTCTCAGCGGTGCGTCCTCAAGTTTGACAAAGAAGACGGTCTCGTCGAGTCGCAAGAAACGATCGAAACTAATCGATCGCATTTCCGCGCAGCGGGGCTCGCGGCACCCGCGTGAGTCGAACTCGGAGGCCGGAAGAGGCCACGAAGAAGAACACGAATAACAAGAAGAAGAAGAGGAAGAAGAAGAAAAAGCGACACACGGGCCCCTGGTACACAATAACTCGTCTGTTCGGTTCCTCCTTCACACGTCCAGAGTAGAGAGTTAATAAAGTGTGTAAAGAGAAAAGGCTGGGCAACAGGGCCGCTCCTCATCCGAAGTAATTATTCACGCGTGCTTAAGGACCGTCCGCGTGAAAAGGTTTGATTCTAGAGAATTCCGGAGAAACAGAAAGAGATTCAAGCTGGGTATCCACAAAGCTTGTCTGCTGTCCGGCCATTTTTTCCCTCCCCCGTGGCATCCCGTGGAAATCATTACGAGGGGAGAAGACTTACACTCGCGGAAACCATGCGCAGGGGGAGGTCGGGGAAATACACGGGGAAATCTTGCTCTCTCTTTTATGTGGTTCGCTTTCTCTTTGAAAAAAAGCGAACGCCAGACGCGAGAGAGGATAATGTGCTGTGGATGAGCGGACGAGCAAGCGGAGCCGATCCCGAGCTGAGCAGAGCAGAGCGTGTTTTCCGGGATCGTGGACGCTGCCAAAGCTGAAAGAAGAACCAGCGTGGACGGAATGGAGATGAGAGTACCAAGAAGAGCGGAGAGGAGGAGACACTAGAACCTGCAGAAAGAGGAATAGCATACAAGGGATGCACGCCGCGAAGAGGGGAGAACGCACTGTGCTCGATTCTTCTAAAAATTGGACAGAAATCGATATGCTTAACCTTCGAACGGCGGACCATTCTTATAACTAGATGGCGAATCCTTATGCAAAATAAAAAATGTTTGCATTAATTACAAGACACAGGAGCCGGTATAACTTTCTTAAAAATTATCTTAACAAGCTGAAATCTGTACAACGATGAGCTTAAATCTTTTCAATACGTCCACTGCTTCAAATTGTACGTAATCATATTTGTCGTAAATGCATAAAGTCCGCAGCTTATTATACTTCAAAAGCGCTATTACCCTGTCGCCAAGCTCTTCGATCTTTCCTACTGTCGTTCGTAACCATGCAACGAATATTCTCGATCGTTTCCGGGTGGATAAGTCAGCGGAATAAATGTCGTTACAACGAAATTACAGCTCGCTGCTACCAGCCTTATCCCGTCCTGCCGCGTAATTCTGCGCGTTAATGAAACGATCCCGGCAATTGGGGCCCCAGCCCCGAGGATCGCGCCGCCGCCATTGTAATTTAAATACTTTATTTCGCGCGATTTTCCTCGTCGGTTAATTAGCCCGCCGCGCTCGAATTTTTCAACAGCGCGCGCGCGCTCTCTCTCTCTCTTCCTCCGTTCTTTTTTTGTCCTCGCTAATTGGCCGACGGGAGTCCAGGAAACGCGTTCCACGCGGAAAACGCCTCGCGAGCCACGATTGTGTCCTATAAACGCGCGGAATATCTCGCGAGATAACAGTTTCGCGAGGCTCGTGCGCTCGTGAGCGTTTCGCCACGCAAATATTTCCGTCGATCTGATATCTCGTCTCTAAACCGGCCGTTTATTGCAAACATTGCTACCGTTTGATGTTTCCGGTGAAAATGGCCAGACTGGGAAATGTTTATTACGCTTTATGCCGCCATTAAATTCCACGGCGTCCTTGCTCGACAACTTTTCTTTCGATCGCCGGGCGCCGATTTACATTTGATATCCGTGTAAGAAGCTCTCTCTCTCTCCCTATCCGTAATGTCATTTGTCTGCAGTGTTCCTGATCGGAGCCCGTCCCCGGGAATCGTTTTTATTCGAGTCAACGGAGCTTCTACAAGAACACCGTTGATCGACGAAGAAATCGAGGAAAATTCCTCGTCGAGCACCGTTGAAAATCGCTCGAATAAATTTCTGCATTCAAAGGGGTAGAATGGAAACTATTCATGGTGCCAGTTCGCTGATTAGAGCTGGATCTTCTGGCATTCCTTCAAGAAATTCTTTGCTGATTTTTGTAAAAGCAAATCTTATCTATCGTCTGCGTTGATTGTTGCTTTGATCATTGCGTTTCTTCGAGTTACTGCTGAGTTAACATTAGAACGATCGAAATTACTAGTTTTTTGATAATTCTCAAACTATTACAACTTGAACTTCCGGATGTTTCTTCTAGAATTATCGAAATTATAAGCAAGTCTAAATAGTACTAAATATAAATTACAGTTCGAGCAATTACTTGTTACAAGCTGAACGAGCACAATGAATAAAGTGCGTCTCGAAAGGCTTTCCAGAAGTCCACAAGTAACAGGTTACACTGTTTCCCCAACCCAGAAGAGCAACACTAAAGAAAACATCCCGCGAGCGGTACCAAATGCCGGGATCAGAGAAGTAGCCTCTTGTCGGATCCGTTTTCCAGCTGCTCGCCAACTGTCCGTGTGCAATCAGCGTCCAAAAGCCCAATTATTCCGGAGTGATGACACCTGTGGTCCACGCGACGCGGAAGAAGAAGAACCGTCCACCTTATTCCGCTCCCATTGTTCCTTCTCACGGTGAAGCCGAGCAAGTGCAACCGACGCGGCACGGTAATCACCGATATACCGCGCCGCATCTGCATACAAACGGGGACGGTCCACTGACAACTATGGGAGTCGCACAAACGTGGAGTTGAACAAACTGGGCGAAAACACCGAGATTCTATAACCGTTCGCTGGAAATTCATATAAAAAATTGCCGTGAAATTAACCATAACCTCGAATCTTAACATTAAAACGTCACCAATTTCTTTTTTATTGCACCGTATTCTATTCGTCGCAAGGATAAAAAGTGTAAAAGGAACCATCGATTAAACTCTATTGTCCTCTTAAAAATTTATGGTAAAGTTTTTTTTATGATCAAACTGACTCATTTATATTTATTTATATATTTTATTATACTTTCACTCCTCACAAAGTCAGATGGAGCGTGTCGATGAAGCCGTTGGAAATGATTTCCTCGCGCGTGAAATATATCGAAAATAAACAATCGATTAATTAAACCCAGGCAGAGATCCCTAAACGATAGTCGACCAATAACGAACAAAGACATCTCCAGCGAAGTCGCGATCTTGATCACCGGTAATTAAGGAAACGAACTTGGCCGAGGGTCTGAGAGGGAGAGGGTCCGCGTCTCGTTGTTTCACGTCTGGCCGCACGCGTGCAACAACAGCAATCCCCGATCGCGATATCTATCATCGCGTTCCTCGTCTCATTTCGTCGCGTTTAATTACGATCCGGCGATGATAAGACGATTTCCCTGGGCCTCGCCGGTCGAAGCCCGCTCCTCGCCGCGCTGGTAACCGACGCTGCAATTTATTAATTAAGGGAACCGAGCGCGCGGCTAAGCGGAATCAATTTCACGGACGTCGATCGTTTTCTACCGCGGCGACGGATTTCTCTTGTTGTGGCGCCGTCTCGCATTGTTTCCGACGTTTTATTCATTTTATTGCCACGGTTGGTAAATCTTGCCAATTTTCATTAAAAGCACCGGTAATGTGGCCTCTTTTCCGATTTTATACGTTAAAAATTAAATAAAATTGAATCCGACGCGCTTGGGAAGACATTAGAGAAACGCTCTGTGAGGAGCCCAGAAAAGATAAGCTACGATACAAGAAAAAATCAGTGCCTTTCCACCCAGATCAGGGGAAAAAGCTACCCCCTCTCTGTCACTACTGGATTACTCACGTGAAACACGTCACGTGACTTGGTGGCGCTGCAAGCGTGGAGGAACTCGTTTCTACGGGGAAGGGTAGAGTGGGGAGTCAAGTCTTAATCTGGCGACTCTGCTTCGCATAAATGAGGTCCGTCACTCGAACACGAAAACACATTTAACTTTTTAAATTGCAACCGAACGTCATATAGACGCTAAATATTCAACGATATTTCAACATTGTTCCCAATTACAACCAATCGGTGCATCCACCTTCGATAACCATACCGAGACCTTTATACAAACTCTTATCCGTCTTATCGTACACTCTCAAACTGAAAATAAACCCCACGGCAACAACTTGATCCCGACATTTTTCTCGTATCGACGTTTCAGCAACCACACCCCGATGGCAGGTTCCTCTGTCGAGGGCACCGTATGTTTTAATTTCAATCAACCATAACGTTTTTACGATTATCAAGCGGCTGTATCGTTCGACTGGTTCGAATGGCATATCTAATGGACGTATCTACGAAATACGCGACGACTTTTATCGGCCATTAATAAAAAAAAGAGCGTGGTGGGAGAAAGAGGAAGAGGGTTGATGGTGAGTAAAAAAGAAAAAGAGGAAGAAGGAGACACTCGGGGGCCGAAGAAGAAATCCGGTCGAAGCCAGCAGGTGCCGTTGAATTAGTATAGATCAAGGTCCTCGGTAAGGCTTGTCCATTACATAATCAACGAACGATATCGAGGATGATAGTGCATAACGAGTGGAGCATCGACGGGGCTTCTGCCACGCTCTGCCAGACCTCTAGCATACTCTCTGCCATGCTCTCTGCCATACTCTGCCTCGAAACTGGTCCCCCTTCTTTTTCATCGTGCTGGCTGCCGTCGCGTCGCTGCCACGAGCAGTTCGCAGCAGCGGAAGGAAATAAAAGTGCGCGCCGGAGCCGAGCCGAGTCAACTTGTCGAACGGGCTCTCTTTATTTACTTTATTGTAGGCCCCGGTAACGGTATCGGTCGCATCTCCGTTCGGTCCTCTTTCTTTCCCTCTCCCTCTCTCTCTCTCTCTTCTTCTCTCCCCGTAACGTCCCCCTCTTCACCCCTACCCGTTCGACGGTTCGTTTTCCACCGGGCTGTCTCCCATTCGCGAATTCTTCTATCAATACCGCCGTCGAGAGCGACTCGGAACGAGCCCGATAATTGCGTATCTTAAGTGGTAGCGATGCGACGAGAGCGAGCCGGCTGGCGAACCCCTCATTACCATCCACGGATCCTTCATGTATTAGATAAATATTAATATGTAACTGTGGTGGCAGTTCCGTTGCTCGCCGCCACGCGCAAATTAAAAATACCAGCGTGATATGATCGATGTACTTGCATTCCACCGGGGATCTCGAGCTTTTGTATTTTCCTGAATCCGGATCTCGGGAGCGAAAATTTCGGGAAAATTTACAGTCCTGCGTCACACCCGGTACGATATTCTTGAATTTATTTAAATTTTTCATTCGGCAGAACGGAAGAAAACGGATACAATAAAAACATAATACGAGCACTTAGAAGAATCAATAAAACGAATTCATGTATCTTTTTAAAAGACGATTGGAACAATGGATGTCGTTTTGATCCTTGGCTAAAATAAATGTTTCTACCGATTGACCTAGGAGAATACATTTCAATATTCATGAGAAGATCTACTACTGCAAAACTGTGAAGATAGTTCTTGATGTATTAGTAAATATTAATATGTAACCGTAACAAGAGTTTGTTGCCGGCCGTGGCGCGCAAACTACGCGTTAATTGCCGCGAAATTGGAATGGGAGAAAGACGCAGGAGCGAAAAATCATCGCAAGAATGCAGTCGCGATTAACTGGGAACACGGGGGAACGAGGCACGAGGACGTTTGACTTGGTAATGAATCCGCGACGATCTAGCGAGGTTGTGGGCGGTACCGCGGTTAACTAATAGCAAAGCGTTCTGCAATGGTATGCGCAATTGATCTATTGCGTTCGAACGATACGCTTCGGGAAACGCATAAATGCGGAAAAGTGGGTATTAGGGACGTGTTTGCCAGTCGCCAATCTAATTGCACCAAAATCAGTTTGGTCGTTGTAAAATCTTCCGACATTTATTTACTAAAGATACTATTGGACTATTAGAGGTAACATTTATCAATTATTTGTATGAAAGTAAGCCTAGTAACGTTGTTCTAATAAATTTGTTCTGTCAATTAGTGCACCATGAAGAATTCCATTAAGCAAAATAAAAATTGTTTTTATTTATTGGAAGAGACAGACGTCAGATGTTTCATTCTTTCAAAGAGAAAGAACAACAATAAGTTGAACGAACGTCGGTAGCGACCAATCATGTGTCGCACAAAAATTAGCTCGTTTACGTAATTTCGTACCAAAGACCACCTCCTTTTCATTCACACTAGCCAATCATGAACCGACGCTTTTAGAGCGAATCCTCTTTGATCTTTTGTCTCGAACAGCACAATGCTTGACCGTCGAACGCGGAAACATCGAGCAACCGAAAATAATCGTTGACGTTCGTTGAAGCGAACGACGACAACTACAAATCGCTTTTACGTTATGTCTTGATTCAAATTCAAATGGGGCGCGGGCCTGTTTCATCCGCGTTTGTCTAACGAGGTATCGTTTTGTTTTGTTGGCAACGCTCATTGGCATGGCTAATGCGATTCGTTCGTTCCTTACAAAAAGAAATTCACGACGATTTTTCTATTTGCTCAGCCAAGTACTCCGAAGAAGATTGTAGTACTATTTTTCAACGCGACTGT
Source organism: Lasioglossum villosulum (assembly GCA_963971365.1). NCBI lineage: Eukaryota > Metazoa > Arthropoda > Insecta > Hymenoptera > Halictidae > Lasioglossum > Lasioglossum villosulum. The sequence goes on along the minus strand of OZ020497.1, from coordinate 4,888,173 downwards.
TGCATCCCACTTACTGCGATTTGCATCACAAAAGTCAACCAGATTCTAACGTGTGTGGGTATTAAGTGTTTCATTTGAACTTGCTTGTGGTTAGCGTTTGCCAGTGGACAAAGTGCAATGTGATCGCGCAGTGATATTTATGAGAAGCGTGGCTGTAATTTAAAAAGTGAAATATAAATTTGTAGATAGGTTCTGTATCCTGAAATTGATGCCTGGCAATTATATTTTGTACAGTTAGCATTCCACGTTTATTTGAAATCTGTGAAGAAGTGCATTGAACGCATGAAACGACGAACCTATGGTCGCCGAGGGTAGAGGACGAGTCATCCAGCAGCGTCGCGGAGTGTATCGAGCAGCATCACTCATAACCGAGCTCCTAATCATTATAGCAGGTATCTGCACGGGGCCGTTGAACCTCGGTAAACTTGGTTCATTTCGATCAACACGAATAAACACTTCCATCGGCGAAGTGCAGGCCGTAAAGCGCTATCACAATGGCCGGGAATGGCGCAATCAATAGAGGCCGGTTTGATCCAGGGGATAAAAGGCCAGCGAACATTTATAAACAAAATATTACGGTAATCACTTGGTGCGAACGGTGTTGGTTGGCGGCGACGGCCACGTTGCGGCCGGCCACCATAAATTTATTCTCATTGGTCACGGTCCAGAACGTCTCACACAGAAAGGAAACGCATTAACAACGGAGCTATCCCCCTTATTATTGTCTTAAGGTGTCTCGAACGTGATCGGTCCGACGAGAAAAGCAACGCAGAGAGAAAGAGAGCGAACACGGTGGAGAAGGATGAGAGGAGAACGCTCTCTCGCGTCACTTGTATCCGAGAAGGGGTCCAAGGGGGGCAGAACGAAAGAGAGAAGGAGAGCAGAAGGAAGGAGAGAAGGAGAGCGTGTTTCGCGCGTAGGAGCCAACAATTTATTGCCCATCGGGCCCGTTGTAGTTGCACAAGACGATGCGTACGTAGGCTTTAAAGGCCTACGAAACGTCGGGTCATTACTTTCGGTGATTACCGTCATTCTTTGATTAGAAGCCGTTTTCAATCTCCCCTCTCCCAGTGCCCTGACACCAACGGAGCCCACAATGCCTCGAAATTCCTACCGCTTTTAAGGGGATACGCCCGGGAACCAGCGAAACGAGACCCTAAAGGGGGAATCGAATGAAAGGGAGGGGGGCGAAGAAGGAGGAGCATTTCGAAATTCGTGGCGATAATTTATACGGGGCCCGGCCCAGCTACGGGGCCCTTCGTCACGATAAGATTGGATCGTCAGGGGCCTTTACATGGGGATACACCAGATACCTAAGTACAGGATAACAGGCCTCACAAAGGAATAGAGGTACTTATCCACGGACGTATTCCTCTCCGACTTCGGGGATCGACGTTTCCTTGTATCTCCGAAATTCGATTTACGATCGGACCGGTATCTATTTAAGCAAAAGTAATCCAATGGACGATACCGATACCATACATTTAGAAACGTAAGCGGTCTCCGACGGTTCCCAAAGCTGTCGCTAATGGAGCACCCGATTTCTCGATGTTAAACCTTTTCGATGCCCCTTCGATTCTTTCCTCCATTTTTCGATCCTCTTTTTTTCGTTGATTTCCGATTTGAAGGAAAGAGGCCTCATTTCACTCTGGCGATTTCGAAAGCGACCCTTTACGTGTCGATAGAGAAACTCCTCTTGGAACGAGCGCGACGTAAAGCTATGTCCACACTGAAGGAAAATCGAGAAACCTTCTGTTGCCTGTAGATCGTAGGATTATAATTGACCGATGTTAATCGAATGGTAATTTTATGTATTTAATTAATGGATTTCTCATGATTCAATGTGTTTCGAAAATTCACAATGAAGCTGAGAATGGTCTTAAGCAACGTGAATTGTACAAATGCGAAAAGGGTCGGTCGTCCGAGTGTTAAAACATTCTAAAAGAAAATCGAAAAATTTTCACTTTCTTGGGAGTACAGCAGGTCTAACAGGAACAAATAGCTCGCGATTTTACAAATTATCGTACAAGATTAAAAATTTGCATGAAGATCTGTAGCCGGGCGATGATTAAGCGGCCAGCGAGGAAGCGCCGTTGGCCCGGAGAAAGGCAATAACGCAGTAATCAAGAGAATCATTCTGCATCGCGTGTGTCCCGGTGAATGGCCAGCAAATTCACGAAACGCACCGTGAACATTGGCTACTCTGCGAAAGGCGCACGGTACAGGGAACCATAAGAAGAAGAAGAGGATGACGAAGAAGAAGAAGAAGAAAAGAGAGAAAAAAGAAAGCAGAGCCGATTTTTATATTGGACATTGTCCATTTCTCGGACGGTTCTTTCCTCGCGATGGGACTTAATTTTAGAATGACCGTGGCCCGGGGCTAGTCCACCGGCGCGGCGCGATTCCCCCGCTTATGGTTGCCGCGTGACACCGTGGAATCGCCGGTGCACGGCAAGGTGTTGAAGCTAAAGGCTCGTATTTTTGTCGTGGCCGGCTCTCGTCGGCTCCGGCGAAACCCTTTCGGCCGGGCGGGCGATAAATCCGTATCTTTATGAAACGACGTCCGAGCTTTCCTGGCCTGTAGGGGCGCCTTTTGTTCGGTTAAAACGCTCCGTGGTCTCTCCCGGGACCCAGCCGAGCCCCCTTTTTCCCTTTCTCTTTCACATTGTACTGTCAATGGGATCACCGATACCGAACGCGAGCGACCGAGCGCGTTTCGTGCCGGCGAAATCGAATCGCGCGGCAAAACAGCCATGAGCAATTTCATATGCAATTCCCTGCATGACCACCATCAATTAATAGGCCCCATCGTTCCAGCTCCCGGCGCCTTAAGGGGTTTCGTACACCTAGAAGGCACAATTGAATTACCATTTCTTTAGCACAAAACATTCTTTTCACCGTTATGTGTATTGGAAGACATGGACTTTCAACTATAAATTGTGAAATATGGTGTGACTGCTGTGACTGTTACTTTCGAATGTTTTCATTCTAAAAAAATTTGGGCAAAAATCAAGGGCTACTTTTTAAAGATCCTGTGATACGTATCGAAGTCTCTCTTTTAACCCTCATACGTTCCTCAGGGTGAAAATTCACCCATTCAATATTTTCACATACTGCAAAATCATGCATCCTTTATGTCTACGTCGTGAAACGTATTTCTTGAAACATAATGAGTTGATTTAACGTGTAAAATAAAAATGGGTGAATTGTTACCGTAATCTGTTTTATGCAGCTACTTTTGAGCTAAACAAATACGAGGTCGAAAGAAAGAAATTCTGAAGTAAAATTTTCACCTGAACGTAATCGTCAAGGTGTGCGACGAGTGTTCCCACAGATATAGTCAGGGTTTCAGGAAAAATCGTCGAAGCCCGTTAAATCGGGAATCGATTCCTGCAGTCGAACACCGAAATAGTAAGGTGTCCGGTCGTGCGGTTTTCATTTATAGTCAATTACACGCTGGCGTAAACGATGTCGTAAATTACAGTTTTGCGCGATGCCTTATCAATAGCACATAACTCTTGCCCCAGGAGCCGGGTTACAGCCCGGCGAGTATTCGCGGAGATTTATTAGCCGGGACGGTTTCCACCGATTTAACATCGGCCAGGCGCGGATTCATTCCGGGGAGGAATGAAAGTAGTCGGTCTTCTTCTTCTTCTTGTTCTTCTTCCTCTTCTTCTTCTGGCGGATGCGCCCTAGCTAGAGACACGCGAGGTCAAGTGGCAATCAACGATTCGATCGGCGCACACGCGATCCTGAAATCGTCCTTACGCCGATGTAAAACGATACCGAGCACGGCGGAGTGTCGTGGCACTTGTGTGCACTGTTAACTGTCGCTTTCTATCATCGCCTCGTCTTGGCATAGTCTGCTGCTGTTATAGCAAGGTTGTACCACGGGGCGAGGCAGATACCTAATGTCATGATTTCAAATTTCTCGTAAATTACTTTTTGCTGGAGGACATCGTGAAGGGTAATTTGTTTTTTAGTCTTTGCAATGACAGCTCATTTTTACTTTTTTGGAAGTAGACGACGCCATTTCGCTTTTGCTAATTTACGAGATAGACAGCCGTTTACTCTAGCCTCTTTTCTCTTCTGTACCAGAAGCATCAATTTGTTCTATTAACTCCTTACACCATCATTTTTATTTGACAGTTACAGTCATTGGACTTTCTTCTTGTACTGTTGGTTTCGAGAGGATTAATTACATCCATAGATTTTGGTCGAAATCTTCATCGCGAGTCTTGTTAGTTTACTAAAGAAGTATTTTTAAAGGGTGTCCACTTAAAGTCCCCCACTGTAAATAATCGAAAAACAATGGATCAAGAGAACAGCAGAACGCTCTGGGACAAGTGTCTTGATAAAACCGCAGACCAGAAACAAGTTCTCTTGCGCCAGTACTCCTCGACATCAATGAATCGTGGACCCCGAAGACACACGCACACGATCTCTCTCTCGCTCTCAGAAGCGAAAGAAAAAAAAAAGATGGATGTTCTCAGCGAACAAAACCACGGGCGGAGATATAGCCACCATAACTCTCGGCGCCGGAGTTGGTCGCAGTGGTCCTTGCGCCGGTGTAATTATTCAGCGTGCCGTCACCGTGTCTCTGCGTTATGTAACAATAATCCGCTCGTAAATCAGATTTATTGAAAGGAAAATTTCGGTGGTTGGTGACGGCCGGACGTTTTCATCGACGCGAACGAACGAACGAACAAGCCGCGTGTCCATGGCCCATGGACGAGAAGCGCGATGATCTGGCGGCTTGCCGGGCAGCTCGGTGACAGCAGCTGGTCCCGATCCAGCAGCGAGTTCTCTGCCCGGCTCTTCGGGCTTGACGACACTCGACAGCCATTCGAGAATTCTTCTCTGTTCCCTTTTGCCTACGTCCGTACTACGTGTCACTCGTTTCTTTCTCTCCAAGCGTTCCACCGTGCTACTCCTCCCGTCCACCTCGTCCTCGTCGCGTCCTCATCGTCCTCCCCCGTTCCTGCCCCTCTCGCTTTCTCTCTTTCTCACTCCTTCTCTTTCTCTCACTCTCTGTGTGTCTCTGAAACTCGTCTCTCGCGAGTTAAGCCCACTCTGATTTACGCCCGCTCACCTGTTCATCCGTTTCAACGTGGCCCACTTGCGAGGACCTCTTTCCGGCCTGAGATGATCGCTTTGATACAGTAGTACCTCGATTGTGTACCGTATGTATCGATTTCTGTGAACAATGTGGGTCCCTAGTGTTACCTCTATCGTGTACATATAGTTCTGCTTTATCCCTTACCGATAGCAGTAAATGCAGACGAGGAGTGCCAGTAAATGAAACAGTGCGTCGGAGACACAATATCAATGCACTAAAAAGACTCTTTTGTTTTTAATTATTTTTGTACGAAACGTATTTTACTCAAACACGCAGCGACCAGTGTATTCACTTTATTCTGCATTTTCGTTGTCGTTTTAGTCGTACTACCACCCTAACCTTATTTGTACTACGAATTTAATTAATAACAATTAATAATTCCCATTAGTACATTCAATGGGTAAACGGATATCAGCGAATTCTTTGTTCCCGACTGCTTCGAGGAACAGTAACTTCTCAGCATCTCCTTTCACCGGAAGCACAAACGATAACGGCGCCACCGGTCTTTAATCGCGGCGATCTAAAAAAACATGTTCGCCGATCGCAACGACCCGGTGTACCCGTGTAACGATCGCGTTTATTCCATGGTTTGCGTGAAAATTCTCGACCGAAATACTTTTAATACATAGTATTCGCGAGAGGTTAGAAAACTCATGCTTGTCCACGTTAGCGGTGGTAATAAACGCGGTCGGTTTCCATAATGCTTAATTTCCATTAGTAAGATATGCTTGGGGGGTCCGGCTAACCCCCCATCCTTGCGCGGCTGTTTTCAACAATTACCATAATTCAGTTCATTAAGAGGCATTATCGGAAACCGAACGCAGCCTAAAGGGTGTATCGCCACGAACGACGATGGTATCGCGGTTGCGGTATGCTTATCCGGCGTGACGATACCACTCGTTATTAAGCAGTTATCACTCTAATTACGTATATATGTTTAGCAAAGGAGAAATTTCATTAGACCGGGGATAGTACACGCGAGCGTAAAACGGCCGAGGCGCCGGACGAGATGATCGTGTCCATTGTATACGTACCTACCTACTATTACTATACGTTATAATCACTATGTAACGACACGCCGTCGATCGGCAAACGGGGAATCGTTGTGGGGCTCGCTCGGCGCGAGAAGCATGACTGCAGCCTCTCCTACCGTGACTATGCTCTCATTAACGCGTCGCGTTACTTCGCTTCTTGCGTGAGTCGCTTAATTTCCACGAGAAACGATCATCGCCGTGTTCTCTTCGGACTAACTCGATGTTTGAGCACGCCGCTCCGGGGGAATCGGTGAAAACGATTTTTTAATGGCGCGCCGGGGAATTGAATCGCCGTGGATCGCGAACTGGCACAGTTAGGAGACCCGATAGCATCTAGAACCGGAGGGTGACCGAACCTCCGACGCGTCGGTTTCTTAGTCGTGCGAGAACGTAATCAGAGAGGCGTCGTTTTGATTGATTGTGCGCCGGAGGAATCTTTTCGGCTCAGTTGGGTCGAGGTCGCTGGCCTCTTTGGGAAAGCTGTTTTTCTGATTTTAACGAAATTATGAATTTATAACGATCCACTTGTGAATGTTTTAGCAGATCTGTGGGAAACGATACTGCGTACATTTTAGGTACCGTTCTAGTCTGATAGACTGTGGATTTTTACGATAGTTAAACAAATTTTGCGTCGCTTGTAAAGAAACTGGATCTTACGCAGAGCATTTCTTTGAACCGATCGAGATCTAACCTTAATAGCATATTAGATTGCGAGAAAATCGTAAAGAATCTTTCATTCAACTGTGCGTCTTTTTAAGGGGATGTATTAAAAGCGCTATTGAACAGTAAGTGTTTCTCACCGATCGAATGACTTGCAAAAATTCTTTCTCCGCTTAAGAGTGTATTTATAGATTAGCCTAGACTGAATTAATGAACAATTTTATGGCAGTGAAAGCACGAGCAGTATTAATTTTATTATTTTACGAGCTATAGTGATGTCACTCATAATGTGTCTATAAATTTATGAGTCTTATCTGAACATCTGTTAGATTGATTAGAAACGTAAAACCCCTCACATAAATATCTATAATCTAACGTATCATCAGTTACGATTAGAATCAGAATTAGGAAACAATTTACCTCGTCCACTAAAAAATTTCCGATTACAAACATAAAATATAAATATGATATTGGTACTTGTTTACGTACATGTTTTCTTTTATTTTACCATCTAGTTGTAATTGGAGAATTTAATGCATTCGAGGATACTGTTGTGTCATTTACAATTGAATAAAATTTAATCCGCATAAAAATTTGCAGTCTGATCGTGTTAACAATGTTTTGAGGATAATGAAGAGTATCCACTTACAAAATTTGATACCCTATACGAAAAGGAACCTTTTCAGCGAAAACAGTTCCAGGAAATGCTGACCTGTAGCTTACTATCGAGGGAAGAATGCGTCTACTATCGGGGCACTACTGTATCAAGTATCAGCGACAAAGTTTCGCCTAGATGTCCCCTCATTAGTCGGACATGACGTTTCGAATAAATTTGTCGCGACGGATAAGGACTGAGAAACCGAAATTGGGGAACAGTGAGAACAGGCCGAGGCTCTTATCAGTACCGATACCATAGTAATTTGCGCTCATTAGGGTGCATCAAGAAATGTGTGGGAACCTGCGTTTTTAATGAAATGCTGACAGCGGGAGCTTCGGAAAACAATGCCTTTCTAAGGTCTACGTCCTTGAGAATTTTCTGGTGACTGTTTTTGATGCGTTTTCTGATAAAATAACAAGGGATATATGCACATACAATTTATTTTAAAAAATTGGTAAAAATGTCTACGAAGTGAAAGGATTTGCAAGGAATTATGTGATTCTACAATACACAGTAAACAATCGATGTGAGAAAACGGGAACTGTACCATCTAAGTAAAAGTAATATCCCGTCCACTGTATACCCAGCATCAACTTAACACGGAGTGTTAATACAGTTTTACGACGATTCAAAAGAATGTCTCTAGTGACCAAACAAAGTCGTGAAACATCCAGCGAAGTTACGAAACATCGAAACACAGCCTCCAATTGTGACGCGCTGTAAAGTCTAATTTATAGCGCGACCATTGTGCTCGGATCGTTTCAAGTATTCAGATATTCCCCCCGGAGGTTTACGATTACACCTTGATCGTTAATTTATTCGTGGTCCGGAGGCCCGATGGCTGTGGATCTAGCGATCGCCAAACGATCGCTCGCCTACCGAATCATAGAGAAAACGGGTTTCGATCTTGCTCACGGATCATCCTCGTAAATGCACGGGGCCTCCGACCTGTTCTTTCTCTCTCTGTATCTCTGTGTTTTATCGGCGTATTTCGATTATTCATGATCGTTCAAGGTCCCCGAGCAACGATTCCCTGTTGCCAGTCATTAACCGTGGAACACGTGGGCCTGCTCGGTGAAAATCGAGAATCCCCCTTCGGGATTTGTTGTATCGTCTCCTGGTGCTCGTTAATCCTCACACCGTTTTATCCTAATTTATCCCGTTAGAACCCCACCCCCCGTGGCGCTTGTCGCGGTTAATTGGCTCTGTTGCGCAAACATGTAAATTAAAAGCATATTGAACAACGTTCGATTCAGACTTGGCTCGAAAATGCTGATTCGGCCCATTGTCTTCCAGGAATTCTTTGGTCAAACTCCCTCGGACGTTCGTTCGAAAATCCTTTCTGATTACACTTAAGAAATTGCCAAGTACCACATTACCAAATTGGAAACGGGCCTCCTCAGATACTCCTAATTAAAAATTAATAAAATCATCGAATCCTGACTCACTTCCCACACCAACACCAAGCTCAATTTTATATTATTTTCTACTTTCAAATACACAGTCCTACATTTCCAACCAAGAATTACCAAGAAGAGAAATGCAATTACTTTACAAGAATACCAAGCTCAATTTCAATGTTTTCCTCCTGAGAAAAAATCATATAGCTCACCGAAACATACTTAAACCTGTTACATACGCAGTCCAAGAGCAGAAAATTCAATTCTTCAACAATACAAAAAAAACCAACACGTTCGCTCCGACCAGTCTCCAGGAGTCGCGCTGAAATCCGCTTGCTCGTTACCTTATCCAGCAATAAATATTTTTCACGCCGAAATAAACACAGTCCGGCGAATTTGTCGAAAGCACGTTGTACGCAGTAGCCGTGCACGCAAAAAGAAGAACCGCGTTGGTCGTAGGCTCGTTCCGGATCCTAATAAACGTATTTAAAGGAGCTGCTCTCTGACTGCGAGCGCAAGGCTCGGAGTTAACCTCTCGCGGTAAGGTAATTCCTTGTTAATTGTGATCCGTTCAGCAACTGGGAAGAGATACGGTCCGGGTTTCACGAGTTTCATCTGGTGGAGGGACCGGGGCCTTGGAAGTGGCGATTTTATCTGCGGTTTCGCGCTCTTGCTCGCGTCATCCGCGCTTGGGCAGCTACTCCGTTGAAATCCATCGGGGGTGTAAAGTGTAAGCGATCCGGGCATCGACGGCTCGATATTGCGCGAACGATAACCTGCCGTTTCGATTAATCGAGAGAGACAGAGAGGAAGAGGCGAACGCGAAGAAGCGGAGAGAAACAGAGAGAATCGAGTTTGTCGCGGCGCGCGATGGGAACAGGAGACGGAAACGGGGGAGAAAGGGATTCCGGGGGACAGAAAGGGGTGGCGAGGAAAGGAGGGGAAGATAAAAGGTTCCCTCTGGACGGGCTCACGACGACAAAACGCAGGTACGTACTTAAGTATATATAGTGGTTAACTGCGGGAGGCAGCGCGGGGAGGAACTTCTTGGCTGTAAAGTATAAAGCATTAAGCGTTAATCTCACCGGTGGACAAGATAATGCTCGGAGTCGGCTCCGTGTGAGGAGCCTTTGAGTGGCTATTTATCTCGAGTTTAAATCGATTTGTATGCTAATCCACCAGAGAAATCCGCCTGCGTACATAAAACTGAAGGAGGCCTACAAAACTCAGCCTCCATGAGATTCCAGATATATCCCTGACTAATTAGGCCCACCGCCGCCCTGCCTCCTCTCTTTCTTCGTTCCTTCTCTCTTCCTCCTGTTTTCATCGTGGCCGCTGTCTCTTCGTCCCGCGCTCTCATCTTCTTCTGTTCTCTCGCTTTCGCTCGGTGGTTGCCACTCTCAACCCCTCTCGCTCTCCTTCTTGCTCCCCGTCACCCTTTCCAATGATATCGACCTCCCACCCGTCGGAATTCGACGATTCGACTCTTCTTCCTGAAGAAATCGTCGTGTTTCGGACCGCTGCAACCGCCGAAACAACGATCGTTCCCGAGGGGGCCGGCAGAGAAGACGAGACGAGGAAACGAGCAGCCTACTTCTTTTGCGAAAACGATCCGCGCGCGGTCTTTCGTACGATGTTTCCGATCCCTCGGCCATGCGATGGCGCAAGCTCGCAGATCCGTCCGGAACGAGGACCCGGAAAGTTACGACGGTGGTGACGTTTGAGGGAGAACGACGGGGAAAGGGGGCCGCGAGACTTTCAGGGAGAAGCTCGGTTTTTTGATACTTATGTGGCTTCGATTGGACTGAAGTTGTGTTCATACAACCCTTTGCACGGAAGAATTTTTAACTGTAAAATAAGACTTTTTCGATTTAAAATGTTTCCATTCTGCGCCATTTATTAGATACTGATAAATTTAATGTGAAAATTGATTAAGCCTGCAATTGGGCGCGAAGACTTGAAAATATAATTTGTGAGATTGCTTCGTTGATAATTCGGACGATATACGTGTACACATCCGGTATGCGAAGTATTAAAACAACTCTTCGAGAAATTCTTGAACGCCACAGAATCCTCGCCGGACCTGAATGAAGTCAGACCAGCTCTCGTAGACGATTCCTAGACCTTAAAAGGTAACGCTGGGCCGAAAGTGTTTGGGTCGATGACCGCTTCATCGGCGGCAGCTGCACAGGTACTTTAGGGTTCACAGGTAGATGCTCCGTTTTCAGATGGAAATTCGTAAGAATTCCTCGTGGGCATTTATATCATGGTTTTCTCGGTGATATTGTAATTTTAATGCGTAGACCATTGCACAGCGGTGTGCCGCTGTCCAACTGGTTTCGACCGTAGACGGAATAAAATTAACGACAGGGGTCTCTTAATGAAAACCGTCTTCCTGGAGCATTTCGAACGGAATTATACGTCGCAATTTATTCGGGAATCGATTTCGTCTAAGCGGCGGCGTAACACGCGCAGATCCCTGTTCTACTCGTAAATAGTGGCACGATGGGCGGTGTTGTCTTCGGAATTAAGAACGCGGATCGTTTCCAGAGAGGCCCCCGGTCTCTCTGCCTTACTTTATTTCTCGGTTGTTGGCCGCTTTTACGGCTCCGAATCCGCGCGAGCATTATACCACCCGAAAACCCCTTTGATCTTTTATACTTGTTTCGTAGAATCGTGATTCGATGAGCCTAAGTGGGCGAACCGGGTCGGGGAACGCGACGCGTCGGACACACGCGTGTGTCGTGTTGTTTCGTATGGCATATGCGTGCGATTCTTGCCGAGGAGCTTTCTTTAATGGCCTCCTTACTACAAGGGAAAAATATTTCTGACTCGTTAAAAGCGGATAAACGCGCTGCCAGTGGTATCAGGCTCTTAGAAAAACGATCATAAAAATCCTATTGTAATTTTAACTACGCCGGGCGGTGAACGAGTCAGTGGCTTGCAATGCGATAGAAGTGTTGTTTTTATTCGCATCAGCTTTTAACTATTTGTAGACGGAGTGTAGGCACAGTCCTGTTTAGTTGAAAACGAGGGCAATGGAAAATGTCCGGTGAAATCGAGACAGACAGGAACAATATAAGAAATTAACGGTTGCTGTAGTTCTAGTTTGTACTGTTTACAAAGTATCATTTTTATTCCTGGCAATTTTTAATTGAACTATTTGCTGCGGGTAGCAAACATAATTATAGATTGATCTGTACGGCAGCGTTCTGGTTCAATCGAAATTGAGAGCAAGAAAACCACACCTACTCAGAGCATTCTACGCACAGAGATAATCGCTGCAATAAGTTGAAAAATTAAGGGAAGCAATAGTTCAGCAACTGCGACAAAATATGTTTCACTGCTATTGTCTTTGAATCCTTTGTAAATAGACCGGTTCCGAGTCGAGCGCGTTATAAAGCCTGAGCAGTATGAGCATAGGTTGCCCCGTGGGGCATAGATTGCCCGATTCTCCGTCTATATTGTGTGAAGCTAATGAAACGAGACACGTGTTATGAACTTTCACTGTCGTGTCTACCAGAAAATTATTATTACAGACCGGAATTCTTTGTAAAATCATTTTCTGTGTCAATTGACGTTCCATGGAACCAAAGGAAAATTTGTTTCCTCAATCTCTTCTAGTGAACACAAATTCTTTTATGGATCAGTAAAAATAAAGAAAATTTTTCATCATTTTTAAAATTCCGCTCTCCCAATACCTTCGCAGTAAATTTTACAATTAAAATACCAAACACGATTGCCATACAGGCCCGTGCAGGTATAATTACCAGTTTAGCCATTTTATCATTTTTAGGTCGCGCGGAATCGATACCTCTAATGCCCCTAATAATATTTAATTAAAATCGTTGAACAATCTGCGCAAAGCCGATCTCGAGACAGCGTGGGTAACCATACACCACCGGGGTCCGTCATAGTTCACGCAATAACGAGATCGTCGGTCGCGATACGTTTTCTTCAATAAAACAGTCGGTGCGCGCGCGCGCGTAGCGTACGCGGGTTTTATCGGGACTCGTCGGCGATTTGAATATGTTTACATTCTTGTTTTGTTTTATCGGGAGCGCGGATCGAGCGACGCGCACAGCCTGCCGAGAGGATGCAGATCGCCGATCGGCATCCGACTTTTGCGAAACAGGTGGTTTTCGCCATATAGGAGAGACGCGCGGGACGGAACACAATGAGACGCGTCCCCGGCGTGGACCATAATCCGTCTTCGGCGAGCCAGTCCAGTTCGCCTTGGCATGGAAAATGTTTCTTGTCGTTCGACGAAACTCTCTATTGTTGTTCGCCGGCTATTCGATGTAGAACAATGTCCGTACGAGGGAACGCAGGGGACCGGCGATTGCGTCGAAAGAGAGAGACCGTTCCCGAGCCGATCGATCAATCCTCCCGGGAACGATCGCAATTTAGCCCATTTGCATGAACCGGCTGAATAGCCCCCGAGACGTTTAAATCCGTCTTCGGCCTCCTGGACCTGCCTGGAAAATTTCGAATAACCCGAAGAAATTCATTCGAAATGTATAGATTGATTTCGTCACAAGTTCTACAACGTCCGACGATGGATTGTGAAACGTGTTCCAATGACTCGCGGGAAACCACAGAACGGTACAGAGTGTTAAGTAGTCCTTACTGAGAGAATAACGCTCCTGGCGATATATTAATAACGCAGGAAAAGTAGACGGGGCGAATCTTTCGAAGCAACACTCGAGCTGCACAGCCCAAAAACGAAACCGTAGATAACACTAGCATTGTGCTCGTAACATTGTGTTTGATCTACGTATTTGCACACACCGCGCGAATTACGCAACACGTGTTAGCGCGCCTAAACTTGGCACCGTTGTTTGCTCCTCCGAATTATGTCGTATGCGAGAAACCGGATTTTCGAGAATTTTTAACCCTCTCGTCCTCGTCAAAAATATTATTTTATTTTAGGTCCGTGCTCAAGGTTCTCTATCCTAAAAATTACCGTGTCCCTCTGATCCATCGCTAGACTGCGGATTTCATGCATTTATGGAAAAAGTTAGTATTACTTTTAACTACAGAGGCTCTTTAGAGGAAGAGAGATCGGTGAAGAAAGTTTTTATTCTGCGTAAAGGTTCTACCCATCGCTCTGATCAGATAGCGAACATTTAAAAGCAAACTTTATCTTCCAATTACATATAACTGTTCCTTAAGCGACCACCAGCAGGCCGTACCGTCCCCGTTCGTTCAACACGGATTAATTACACTCGTTATCGGCTAGAACTGACGAGCGAAACGCGATAGTTATCGTGATTTTACAGTCGCGAGATAAACCCGCAGGGCCCGTTTCCGGGGAGCGTGGACTCGATGGCACGGTCGGTTAGCCGATGAATTACGAGACAGTCGGCGCAAGTCGAACGAAAAAGAAAAAAAGCGTGAAGGAGTCAATTAGCATACGTCGTGGACGTATCAGCGGCTCGCTCGGCGTACAAGGAGCGTCAATATACCCGGGTGGCTCGGACAGAAACGTGTCAGATTTGTATGCAAATTGCTAGACGCGAAATGAATATACCGTGCTTTAAAGGATTTCATTTTGAGCATTTACGAGTGGCCAGAGAAAGAAAGAGAGGCGTACTCGCGAGTAGAACCTGCAAGCGTTGCGGAGCGTAACTCAACGGCGATCGTTGAAGAGCACGCGAGAAACAAGCGAAGAAGATTTACGACAAGGGAAATATACCTTCCCATCCTGTCTGCGAGCGCATTCCGGCCCCGAAGAATGAGAGAGGGGTGCAACTCGCGTTACAAGGGCTGTAAACTCCGCTCTCCTTTGTGACGTAGCGCGTAAAGGGTTTAACCCCTTCGGCTGCCGTTGCTCCACCGTTGCCGTTGCTGCTACAGCTTTTCTGCTCTTCGCGAAAACCAGAGACACGCTTCCTTGACGACTTTTGCTGGCTGTCCAACCCCCTCCATTCTCTCATTCGAGAGACAGACTGTCTCGTATGAAAATGAATTTCGTGAGCGAGACACACTACGATGACGCATTCAGTCATCGTTTACGCCGGTTACCGCTCCGTCATTACGCTCTACACTGCGATCTCCATTTTCGATGGTAAACGACACAACGTTCCTTCGTTTCTGTTTCTATCGTTCCCGTTCTCTCTCTCTCTCTCTCTCTCTCTTGTTTTTCTCTAAATGAGGACCACCGACCGGGATCCGCCGCGGGAATTCGTAGGAATCGTTTGTGTTGGCTCGACCGTGTCGCGCGTGCTCCCTGGGAATTTTAATTGAAAGGGAAGAAAAATTCTTGCCGCTCGGGAAAGTCTGGGATCGTCGCCAGAGGAAATCTGGATACTACCGAGAGCTTGTTTTGTCATGCGCATCTTTCTGCGTTGGCCTGTTGTCTGTAGATTTTTTTTAACGAATACTACAGTATTACAACGGTTATTAAGGAACGTATCTAGGAACGCATTCACGAAGGCTTTAAATTGCAACGTGAAAGTTGATATTTTTTGATTTTTTGTCCATTGTCAACTGTGAGACGCTCCACTGCGAGGCGCCCGGTGAACGGTAGCCACCTTTAGTGGCCATATTTCCAACTTAAAAGGAGCTGCTGTCAGCAGTGATTTGGGTGGTGGGTGAAGTGCCGCTTTTATAGTACGCACGGGAGGAGACAGTCCAATTAAGGGCACATTTGTATACTTAAGTGCACCGATATCGATGTATAAATCGGTCCGCGAGCCACGATTTATGGCTCCGCTGAATGTCGTAAAACGTACGGCAGCCAGATACAGTCTGAGAACTGAGGACCTGAGGCCCAGGCCGGGCCTCCGTGTTCCTGGAACCTGTGCCCACGTCCCGGGCCCGTGTTCTCGAATCGAATCGCAACCATCCGGAGAGGACCGTCTTCCTCTCTTTTTCCTCTCTTTGATCCGCTGAAAAAGTCGATGCACGACCGGTCGTCCAACGGTCCACCGTGTCACACGAATCATCTCGGACCCCTTCGTACACCTGAATGAAATATTGAAATGAATCCCGATGACACACGACCATCGCGAACATGCTTCTTAAATCGCGAGCTGTTCATCGAGCTCAACGAGTGCCACGGTTCACACTTTCCTCGTGATACAGTTTCTTTTGGACAGTGTTATTGCATTGCAAATCACCACTAAAATTTATCACATTACAACTGACAAATATTTTTACATTGCTTAATTTGGGTGCTCTAAAATTAAACTCTGGGCCACTTTTTGATATTATTACTACAACTTTAGCCATTCAGAACAATTTTAAATTATAAAATCTGTGTGCATTTAACACGATCAATATTTTTATTTTTTTCCTGTGTTCATTTTTCTGCTTCTTCTTATGTATTCGATCAATTTCAATGATCGAATGTTTCCTCCCTGTTCGTGCATTATTTTAATTTCTGTCAGTGTGAAGAATGAGTAAAACAGTTCCTAAAGAGATGACAATTACTTTCTGCAAATTGAAATTTTTGGAACTTATTTTTTAATAACTGGAGTACCATCAAAGTCAACAATTTCATTCCGACTTCTTCCTAAACTTCGTCCAATCACATCTTGCGAAAACTCGTCTTCGCATTCTCGTCAGAATTCCCATTAGCTTGTCGCGGTGGAATTTCTCGTCGTTCCGAGAAGAATCTCGATTTCTAAAAATCGATCGTCTCCCATCGAGGGGAACAAGATAGAAAGTATCGACAATATATCCCATTCGGATTTCACCGGTTTTACGTGCGCGCGGTCGCGGGGCCGGAGCGGCAGCGTCTACATTCGCGGTTCTCGATGATAAATAGACGGATTAGAAAATGGGTGACCGTTCTCGCTGAAAAGCGTCGCCCGGCGACAAATTGCCGGCTAGTTTCTAACACACCGGCCTTCTAACGCTCACCGTTCCGTATTTTCAAACGCAGAATCGCTGGAAGCTCGTTAACGCGCGTTAAGCGTCCACACGCTGCTGCAACCCCGGGGCCAGCTTCTCTAGAACAGTCGCAGGTGCATGAAATGCATGCAGGGAATCGGGAGAAAAGCGTTGTCGCGAGTCGAATAAGGAAATGATGAATAATATGTCACCCCCCACTCATGGAGAATCAGCGAGACAAAATATCGCTCTGTCATTGCTGATAATTCAACTACGAGGATCAAACATGAATTTGATACCTTCTTAAAATTCACAGTTCATGCAAGGACATACGGTAATTATAGTCTTCTACAACTATTTTAATATTAAATCTACCAAATCTTTCAGCTTACACAAATGACAAGGTTCTATTTATCTGGATTCTGTGCAATTTTTATTACAATACGTGCTTGGTAAAAAAATTTGCCGAATCAATTTTCATTTAAGCAACTTCACAATTTCATTAACTGTAAGATGAAAATGTGTTAATATCAGATGATACTACATGGATTTTTTTAAGAAGCCTAGAACAATCACTTGATTAGTTGATAATGACGTGGTTTGTGTATAAATAAACTTTTCGGCGAACGTTCGAAGATGCTCGTCGACTGATCGTGTTTCTTTCAAAAACTTAACGGCGTTGCTGATCGAGAGAAACGATTTCCGCGAAGGAATTCGCAGACGATCCTCTCGCCTCGATCATCGACAGCTGGCGACCGTCGATTAAGTTGCTCGATATATTTATATCCGCTCGTTAGAGATCGAAAATACACAAAGCGAGAAACGAGATACCGGTCCCGGGAAAGGGGTCTGTGTGTAAAATAAAAAAAAGAAAACGAGGAAGAGAAGGAACGATGAAATATACGCGGCAGTTAATTCCGTCGATGGAGCGTGGACGCGCATACGGAACAGGTGCGTGAATTTATGCTCGCTGGAAGACCGAATTTTTACGCTTCGGTCTCGCTCATGCGAATGCGACAGACATATGCCGACTACTGTTTCGCGAGCAACGCGCGCGTGTCGGATCGGTTTACGCAACAGGGTTAATTAAATATATTAGAAAATGCCCGCGTATCGACGGGTTAATAATGAGATAGGCTTCGATACCGGTGGAATTCCTATCGAAGTCTCCGGAGGGGGAACCTGTAATTAGCGGTCCTGATTAGTAATTTACGGGACGGGAAGCAACGATCTTGTCTACCCGCCGAGCGGGTTCGCGTTTTTTCCATCGCGGGTACTTTGTCGCTAATCGATATCGAAAACAAAGTAAAAGTGTTTAATTACGGGGAAAAGAGGCAAGGACGCGGGAGATCGAGCTCTCTCTCGTCCCCGTGATTTTGATATCGTATATTATATTATATAAGCCGCATCTTTTCCCGGTCTCTTTCTTGCTTCCTGTATTCCTGCGCGAGCTCGAAATTCCGCTCGTCGTTTTTTTGCAAACCCGGTCGGTCTCTTCTCGTTAATGCGATCGCGTGTCTCGCTCGACTTCTTCTTCGTCTCCCTCTCGAGAGGAAAAGAGAGGAATCCGAGAGCGGATCTCCCGAGCCAGCGAATTTTTCATCTTCGCCTAATTTATAACGGGCTGCCAACAGGTTCCTCATTTTATTATCCGCCCGAATTTATTCCGCGAATTAATGCTCCCGACCAATGACAGTTACAACCTCTTCATTTCGAAGACGCGAATAATGGGGCGACGACTGACCGTGGGATTCGGGACGCGAAAATCACGGTTTTCGGATCGCTTGACGATTTCGTTTAAACGATTGTTGGAAATACTGCCATGAAAGAGGTAGTCGGGTTATTTTAATGGAACACTGTACACGCGAACTAGACTCGAGGATGATTTATGGTTCGATACCCGAAATCTTGAGAATATATTAAATACAAATTATTTCAACAGAAGAATTATTTATAATCAAACAACATTTAAATTGCAAATTTGTTGTTCTAGAAATTAGAATACTGTGCCCAGAAATGGTAAACTCTTGGAGTATGTTAATCCCGACCCGGTGATCAAGGATGATTTACGGCTCGGATTCAAACTTCTGTAAAATGAAATCCTGAGAATCTTTCGGTATAAAAAATACTCGGATTGTAGATTTTTAGATATACCTAGAATACCTATATATCAAAGATCAGAATGCGTAGAACGGAGAGTAGAAACAGTCTGATCATCTTTTAAGGATGATGGTCCACGATGGACACAATTGATCGAGAACGATTTATTGCTCGACCCTCGAAATCTAGCCAGTCTATTAAGCAGAACGATGGCACGTAATTTATTATCTCCGTGAGTATATGTATCTCCGTAGAATTCGAAGGAACGATCATCATAATCGAAATGATCGCTACTGTCAAGAATAAGAATAATCTTGTACAGTTCTTGGAGAGAACGCGAGGTCACCGATTTTCCTGTCAACGCGACAGGAATAATTCCGAGACTTACTCATCGGACAAATTTCCATTCGCTACGAGTTTCTGCTACATTGCTTGACAATGCTCGATCATGGAAGAACGAAAATTTCTACGCTAATAGAGAATTACACGAGGAATTCTGAAGAAAGCAAACTATCGCGGAATTGTGCTGCGGAGGCACGTGCGATTAGGCACGGTCTGTTCAAACACAATCGGCCGCTGTTGCCGAAAAGTCGAAAGTATGGTTGCTTGTTTAATTTGAAATAATGGTTTGTTCTTAACTAAATATTTAAAAATTCGGAGGCACAGGGGATCACTCCAAACTGTAGAAGATAACACATATCGGAGGTCTAAGGTAATTCATGCTTGTTGCAAAATGGCATGAGAGACGTATGAAATTTATTTCTCTCGTGCGAGATCAAATTTCATCAGCTGTCACTTGAAAGCTTTCATTTTGTTCCCACATTTGTCAGTGTTTTATCCCTATCAGGTTACTTGTACACTATTCTCAATTTATAACGTGAATATGGTATGAAATCTCCGATGAAAATTTTTTGCACACATATTTTCCGAAATTTTCCACACCCATATTTTCATAATTATTAATTTTCTGTACACTCGTTGTCCATTCAACTCGCTCTACAATGGAAGAGGCCAAGCTAAACCATCACGGAGAAGCTAATAATAGGATGCATGCGATTAACCCTTAATTATTCAGGTAGAATCTGACGTAATATCCAACTTTGTCCTATACAAGGTACAATTTCACACAGTCTTTAGAATTCAGCATTCAAGTCAATTCAGACTGTACATCAAAATTACAGCTATTCACATTGTTCATCAAATATACAAGTATAAATTGTTATTGAAAATTCTGCCAGATTCAGTAGTAGTAATCCACAAGTTTTCCATACTGAACCGGGACTTGAATCTACCAACCTATCAATCACAGTCAAACACACGATCGCTGACTACAAGAACAAAACGAAGATCCTATAATAGATTCGAAATTCCAAAGAAGCTGAAGAAACCATTCCAGGAAAAATAGCGGTCATCTTGTAAATGTAAAATTTTCATAGAAACAACCACACATAATTCAAGAAAAAAACGCTAATGAGTATGTCGTCGATTCAACGTTGAGGCCAGAATTACCAAAATGAACGACTCTCAACTTCCACAAACTGTTAAATCGAATTTACAACTCCCGGTTCCGATGATCAGCGTGTGGATGATTCATCCACAGTGAATGTGAAAGATGAAACCAGAAAAAGGATGAAAACAATGTTTCTCGATGGTTCATCCTACATGATCTCCCGAAATGAACCCTTAAAAATCCATGATGGATTATTAACACAATTCCACAATTTTTACAATGATAAGATTTGATAATCAAATTAACACAATCATGCATGTACTAAAAATCACAGAAAAACCTTATCGAACGCAAGTGGAACATTTTGACTTCACAAAAACTACAAATCAGCCTACTTATTAATTCCTGTATGAAATGAAAGAAGGAGAAACAGGTAAGAATCCAGGATGAGTAAAAAGAACCAGTATTCCCGTTTGCATATTCGTGAATCCCCGTGTCTCGCCGATTTCATAGTAATTCTCTGCTCGTCATCCAGGATGGTGACGCGGCCGATTCACTGCGAGTTGCTACTGTGCGAGTAAAAAGCAATCTGGCCGAGAAAGTCGAGGCTGCTGCAAAGCTCGCCGCCGACGCGTAACAGCAATTTCATTGACGATTGTTCCCGTGGTCGGCGAGAGACGTTTTTGCGGGGTCAATTAAAATAATCAGAAATTATCCCGGGCTGGCCATTACGGGCAACCTACCAAATCGGGGAACAGGTTGCTCCCTGCCGAACCCAGCTAGAACCGGAGCTACAGCCTCCTCGAGTTTATGTTTGCTCTTACTCGAAGATGAGCTGTGACCAATCGTGTCCAACACGGTTGTATACCTTAAAAATTCTCGAATGGTCTTGGTATCGTTTTAATCAGAAAAATAACAGCAAAGCCTTGATCAAAGTTTCACGAAGGAAAACTTCAGAAAAACAGTTTTGCATTGGATAAGTGTCTTCTCGCGGACCCATCTAATTCTGCATCGTGTTACACCTCTGTTGCAGCTGTTGGGACGTCCAAAGATCACAGCCAGTGACAGGAGAGATAACTTTTCTCATATATCGTGTACATATCTTCCACAAATATCGAGGCATGACCGCAGTTCCAATTTCCCCGTGTTTATCACGGAATCGCGATTCGCGCTCGGATCCTCGCGTCGCTGGCGTCAGATATCCGTCGGTTTCGAGCTCGTGGAGGTTCCTGGGAGTCTGTCGTCGATCGGCGTGTTACATTGTAAACGTGACCGGGCCGATATTTTCACTTCTCGCGAATCAGCCTGGGTCCCCCCGGTACCGATCACGTGCTCACGATAACAGGTCCGGGGTCCGACGATGTTTGTTCCGCCGTGTCTACAACGGAGCGCCGCCGCGAACGATTATCGACGTTCGACAATCGAAGGATTTATCGTTCCATTTGCCGCCAAGCCGCGTGCTCGCCTCGAATTCTGCTTCGGCCCGGGTTTTCTGCCAGCAGAGCGCACGACTCTGCACCGCTTCGCAAACGGGAACTCCTTACACGTACCGCGAGAGGTTCCACGAACGCCAATTCTCCTCTCTTTACTTATCGCCGCGTCGCTTTATTAGGAGATACCTTTCGACAGATACCAGCGAACCCACGTTTTTCCTAGGTTAAACGAGACCCGCGGATACCCCATCTGACAGTCGGTGAACAGTCCCCCCTTCTCTTTCCTCCCGTCTAGGAAGACTGACTTCGACGCTGATGACTCTGATTTCACGATCGACTAATCGGGGAACAGCTTGTTGGCACCTGCTACTGCGATTGATTCCTTTTGCTACACGAGGACTTCTGTTGGCGAAGCGATCTGATTAGGATTTGATGATTCCGGAGGGTTCACTGGTAGACACTGAGTAGCTGTAATGGAAATTTGTTGCGACGAGAAGGAACAACTAGCTGGTAAATTATGACACTGGGATCTAGGATAATTTGAAACTCAAAATTCTCGAAATCACGATACTTTATTCGGGAGAAGAAAATGCTGAAATTGTAGACATATACGTGTTAAAAATTACTTAGAGGAAGAAACACGTTGAAACTTATCCTGAGGAGACGTTCAGAATACAGACGTTAATGAGTTCATGTTGTGACTACTTTAACTATCATAACATCAATCGTGAAGCAACTACGTTGATACCAGATAGTTGGCTTGATACTCCGATTGATTAATGTTTTTGCGATTACGTGAAGATTCTGTTGCTGCATCGATTTGCGTCAGATATTACCAGAGGGTTCCACGTTGGAAACTGAGTAGGCGAGGTAGAACTTTGAAGAACAAGAGAATAGATAAACTAGTTCGCTTTTTTCTATCGAGTTCAGTGTAAATACTAGAAGTAGATCTTTTCCCGAAGTGACATCTAGACTACACGCTCCAATGAGTCTGTATTGTTGATAGTTTGGTTATCGCGATACAATCGTGGAACAACGGTGTTGATATCAACCACTCGATACCTCGACTGACTTGTTTTTCTGTTTACGTGGGAACTCCGTTGCTACATAGATCAGATTAGGATTCACTACTTCGGAGGGTTTAATCCTAACTGCACGAATTGAGCTAATTCGTTTGGAGATTCTGGAACAATAAATCTCTTAGAAAGAATACATTCCCACCTTCAGTTTCAGATTCTATCTCGTCCCATTGGACGGTAAACTGTATTTTCTGCTAGAGTACTGAATTATCATTTATAAACGAATATTTAATGAAGTATATTTAATCGGCGTCCACGAAAACTGAAGAAAACGACACGCATCCACACACACAATTCCGTCATCGAAGCCTGCTAGACCGTGGTACGATCAAATCGTGAAAGAGTGTATCGACTCACCGTCAGTTCCAACTGGCAGCTTCCAGGTACTATCGTGGACCGCGCGAATCATTTATCACCACGACCATTCGTCCGCATAATCGTGGTTCTCCTGGCGGGAGCCTAAGCTCTGGGGTTCTGGGTATATCACGCGCGCCGAGTGGTCCACACGCTCGGGCCCGCGATGAATATTCGAGGATACCTTTAGAGCACTGATCACGCACGGATTCACAGGATCGTTAGCCTTCGGATCGCTATCCCCCGGCAGTGAGCGCGGGCCGATGCGATGGGCGCACTACGCGAGCACGTTTAAAACTAATTGAGCAATCATCGGGAGATCGCAGGCGGACTGCGTTCGAACGGTTGCCGAGCCGGTTTTCTGTCACCACAAAACGATTCCGAGACCGCGAACAGCGAAGAACCTTTTGCGCGGGAAGGGGACCGAGAATCCTGGCCCCTGGCTGTTTGTCAAACGAAAGGGCTAGCACCAACAGACACCAGTTTTGCGAGCACACACAGAACAATCCAATCCCGGTGAAATCTGGAATCCTCCGATCTTCAAATCCTGAACGATCAGAAGGCGAGATAGAGGATTAAAGAAGAATATGCACCACGAAGAAGCGACACTGACAAGGTTGTCGAACACGGGACGTCACTTAGCACCGAAATTTTGCTCGCCGATCTCACCGCCAGTCGATACTCGAGGGTATCGACTCCGATCCACAAACCGAAAGGTCACGAGTTTCTGTTCACGCCGCTCAGATCGCGCGACAACGACGACAACGACGACAGTGAAACGACCACGGGATGACAGCGTCGATATATAGTTCCTCTATCTAGCACTGTAACGATTCACGTTCCCGATATCGGCGAGAGGGCTGGGTGATGCCGGCGATGACAGTAGGCGGGAACCGGCGCGGCGTTCCAGAACAATTAACCCCAAAGTCTAATCGATTTAATTAGGCGTCGGCCGTGGCGTGTTTCCGATCGATCCTGGTCGCCTCGTCCGTCGAGACCCGAGACCTCCTTTTCTTCCTCCCCGTCATCGGGTCCCCTCGATCCTAATCGACAACGTCTTCCTTCTCGTCGCACCCTGTCTTCTTTCTACACTATATCTTCTCTCTACACCTTCTCTTCGCTTTGCACTCTATCTTTCCTCTACGCTCTACCTCCTCTTTAGGCTCTTCTCTGTGAACCTCGAAGAGAAATCGAAGGAGTAAATTCAAGAACTGGAGACAACAAACAGGTCCCTGGACACTGGTCTCGCAAAGCAAAGACGTTTCTTCACATACTGTTGACTGACACAGTGTTTTCAAGCTTGAGGTTTTCAGACTTTACCTCCACAATCTTTTCCCTCTCTCTCTCTCTACGCCTTTTCTTCTCTCTGAGCCCCGAAGAGAAATCAAAGGAACAAACTGAACACTGGCCTCACTTAACAGGGGCCTGCCTTCACAGGTGTAGCTGATTGGCACAGAGTTTCCGAGCTTGAGATCTTGAACTCATCCCAACTCCTCTATCTCTGCACTCCGAGAAGGAATCGAACGAACTACCTGACGAATCGTGATCAGGAAACCTTTCTACACACCCAAGTGACACAGAGTTTTCGCACTTGGAATCTTGAGATCTAGCGATCTGTCCAGTTTCTGCGAAGGATTTTCAATCTCCCGAACCAGATAGAGGATCGATGAACGAGCGTATTTCTTCGGTGAACAGGTGGTGGACCACGCGGTTTCGGCGGTGGGCGTGCGTGTAGTGGACGCGTGTGCGGGCGGCGATGCAGGTGATTTCCCACGTGTTCACACAGGTGGGCCGCCCCGTGCGCGGCAGGCTGTCAGAGGGCGCAGCGGTGACACCTCGTATCTTGTCATCCTTTGACCTGTTCGACAAGCTTCTCTCTGGCGGAGAATCCTGCTTCGCAAAATCTGGGGGCAAAAGCTCGACAGAAAAGCACACCTGACACAGCTGGCAGGAGAGGGAGTAGCCGGCCGCGGCGTGGCGCGTGGACCGGCTCACGATCCAGGCCGGCGATCTTGCAGGTTTTCTGGATCGTTTGCAAGGGGTTCGCGAGCCGCTCCGACAATGATGACAGAGGAGAGTTCGCCAGGGACTCTCTTCAGGCTCGTCGAGCGATTTTTCCTGGAGGTCGGAACGATACACTCGGGGCGGAACGTGGAACACGGCGCGGCGGCGACGGGCGCGAATCGCCGCGGTACGATGACAATGATAATGATATAACAATAGCGTGCGTTCTCCGCTGGTTCAGATCTTACACTGAAGACCAAGGTACACATACACATGTGTGTCGGCCGGCCCGGCAGGTAGAAGAAGGAGGTAGAGGCTGGAGAGGTAGGAGGAGTGTGGTGGAGTGTGGCTACGGAGGGAGGGGAGCCACGCTCTTGTGCACCGGCCACACACAATCGCGTGGCTCCGACCTATACAAGCTCACCTCTCTTTCTCTCTCCTTCTCTGTTGGGCCTCATCGCCGGGGCCCCCTATCTCTCGCCTCTCCTCTCCGGGGACCTAACGTGCTGCCTCTATACAGGCCGGACAGCTCTCCGTAGGAAGTCTCTGTGTGCCGCGGCTCCGTTCCGTTCGCTCGCGTCTCGCGAAACCAAACGAACCTTCTTCCTCCTCCTCCTCCTTTGCTTCTTCTTCTTCGTTGTACGGTTCTTCCGATATCTCGCGTTCTCTCTCCATCGAGGGACACACACACAGGGAGGGAGAGAGAGAAGGAGGATGCGAGTCGCAAAACCAAGCGTGTGCGTGCGCGTAGCAAAGTGCGTGAGGGGCGAGCACGTGTGAGGGGAGACAACTGTGTGTGCCTACACGCGAGGAGACAACGCCATGCCGCGCAGCCACACACAGGCAAATCCAGAGAGAGCCCGAACGAACCACCTCGCCTGTATTGCTTGCTTGCTTACCTGCTTACCTGCCTGCCTCCTGCCTGCTTCCCTTGCTTCTCCTGCTTGCTTCTCCTGCTTGCTCCGCTTGCTGTGCCTGGCTTGCTTGCTTCGTCCCGCCACCAGCACCTCGCTTACATACGATACGATACGAAGAGAGCCACAAGGCAGGCAGGTAGCGCACAAAACTAAAGAGACTCCGAGAAGCTCCGCGAGAGAGATAGTGACGGGCCCTTGGTCGGGAGAAGAGAAGAGATGATCGAGAAGAACGGGGGGAGGAGAGAACCGCCAGAGACAACGCGTATCGACAGGAGCGAGACAGAGAGAGAGAGAGAAATCGCGAACGGGAAAAGAGGGAGCCCCGGACTAACCATTCGCGCGGTAAGGGAAGAGAGTGACCAGAGAGGAGAAGAAACCGCCTGATACCCGTGGAGGGGTGTTCGTTCGATGCTGCTGCTGTTCCTGCTCCTGCTGTTCCTGATGCGGTTGATGCTGATGCCGATGCTGCTGCTGCTGGTGCCTGTTGCTGCGAAAGCCGCGAGTACGCACGCTTTCAGCCAGTCGCGCGAGTATTATACCCCTACCACCTCCTGGCCCGGACGAGTTCCGATCGTCCTTCTCGAACTACTGTTCCGGGGATGACGCTAACAATAAGTGATGCTGAAGAAGGGCTGAGAGCCCAAGTTGTTCGGGAGCTAAGAACTGGACGGAGAGAGGGTAAGAAGAATAGGTTACGAACTGGTTGGTCTAGGGTATTCCGTCTACGAAGCCTCGTCTCGATAGAAATTCTAGAAGAATATCATATTTCAAACAAAATTTCTAGCATCCCCAAAATGATCGCTTTCCAAACCTTGACCAGTACACATACTTATAATCGCTTCTCCACTTACCACGAACAAACACTAAATAGCTTCCACGAACAAAAAGCAACGCTACGAATTTCACGCTCCAAGAGTTCACAATTTGAATTACCCGCAATTACAATGCTGGCAAAGGTGTCTAAGGCACGACGATGCGCAAATATAATTAGTTCGAACTCGAAGTAATCCCTAACAAAACCAACCTACGATGCCTTAATTATCCTATAAAACAAAAAGCAAGTTCTCACAGCTGAAGAGTCTGCTTGACAGTTTATCGCGTCGATTCCAGAGACCCCGTATTAAGAGCTAAATCGAGAAAATGCTAGGGGTGGACGAGTTGATGCTCTGGAAACAGGAGCATCAGAAGACACTAAAACGTGTCGCCGATTCTGATCTACAACCGTCGCGGATTAACTCTCGTTTTACACGTTACAGGATGGAGGAAATTGGAGCAATTTTCCAGCGACATTCAAGCGGCGGGCAATTAGTCGCGGTTGGAAAGCCGTAGATTCTACCGGTCGAGGTGATATCAGTCGCAAGGATCGATAAAACTGGCGCGTCCAAAGTGTGAGGGAAGGATTAAGACGATCGGTGGGTGCGTTCCTTGGCCAGCTGTCTCGTTTCCATCGTCCGAATTACCTGTCTTCTCATCTTATCGCGGACAATCCGTTCATCCATTTACCCGTGGTGCTCTCCTTTCATTCCACCAAGTTCTTTTTACTCGAGAAAAAGTCGTCTTTCCTCGATCACGAAATTAAAGGCGAATTTACGCGTCGCGGATGAATCCTCCACAATATGAATATTAAAGATGAGAACCGGAATATTTATACTCCGACATGAAGAGAACAATTTTGAATATCTTAGGCAAAAATGTTGGTCGGTCAAAGTGGAAGCCTCGAGAGTTTCAGTACGATCAACCAAGTTTGAACAATTTGAAACAATCCTCGGGAGAAAAAGATGTACTCGTGTAAATTTAATCATCCACTGTCATACAGGTGAACCCGCGTTGCTCGTCCCACCTGAGCCAGGTAGGGTCCCGGTTCGAGAATGCACAGGAACGAACGACCCGCGTCAACAATAGCAACGCCGGCCGGCACCGTTACATAAATCGAATTACCTAACAGTCACTCCGAGTCATTGCACAACTGTATTTGCGCGCAAGTCGATGGTACCAAAGTGATTTGTTTGCGCGCGATTTAGAACATCTGTGCGCACGGCCTTCACCGACTGATTCCGTAGGCACTGTCGCGATAATAACCTCGCGCCGACGACGATCGCGAAGGATGGCCGAGAAAGCTCCGTTATTCTTTTGATGACTGTCGTCCTCGATTCTGAGGCGATGCCATTCGTGCATGATAGATCGAGACTCGGGAAAATGATTTAGGTAATTCTCTACGCTTGAAATCGCGGCTACAATAGTGTTAATTGCCTATCATGGCTGAAGACAGTGTAGAGAATTTTTCAAAAGCAACAGAAATTCAATTGTAAACCAACCCAGCGGTTTCCAACATGAGGAGCGCCAAAATTTTTCAATAAAAAATTAATTTTGTAGTTTTCACTTTTCTATATGAATAAAAATTAAATGCTGTTCTTTGGCGAGCGCGGCACTTGAGAACGGCTGGACCGATTTGGCTAATTTAAAAAAAAATGTTCGTGATAGTACGAATAAGGTTTTTAGGGAAAGAAAAATTGGAAAAGTAGCTCGGATAAATGAAAAATTCGTGAAAAAATGATCGCACATGCTGCTAAAATACATCTCGCATGTAAAATTTCCCGTTGGCGTATTTCTAAATGTACTCCTTAGATTGAATATCCATGGCCACAATCGTTAATAGATACAGTGATCACTCAGGAATACGTTTTTTCTCATTTTTACTTTGTTTACACATTGCCAATAGCTTTTCGCAAATGAACAAACCGATAACAGACAAGTTTATTAAAAATTGGACAGGACAACGTCTATCGGGTCAGCTAGTTTGTAATAAAAACTTCTCAATTTATAAGGTGTGTATATTAACATTTTTCAGGGAGGCGTAATAGCATAATTGTTGAAAACCGCTGAACCAGTCACCTCCAGTATCGTCATTTGAGGACTGCTTATCAGATTAAAATGTAAAAGTAAATTTCTAAGCTATATTTCGATACAGTACACCTATTAAAAATCCTATTGACATCAGTCAGTCAACGCAGATTGTCCATGTCAACATCAGATGCTGAAGGCGCATCTCGTTCGTTCAACCCTCATCCTCCAGACACCCACGCAGCATCTCGAAACCGCGGTTGACATTCCACCGATAAAATAAAGAATCGGGCCACGCCATTGGGGTGATGGTCTTTGATTTATCGTCGTCGGTTCTGGGCCGCAAGAGTGTCGTGCGGATCGGGCGTGATCGGTTGCGCCAGTGCAGCGCAGTGTCTGCATCGCGTTCCAATTTTGAGTTCCACCGGCGCATAATGAATCGGTATGCAAAACCACGAATAAGGATCATAACTCATTCGTGCGATATCGTGTTCTCACACGCGGTCAATCGGACGTGGCTCGTGGGATCGAAACGGGGACTCTGTGCCGTGCACCGAGCCTGTCCTCCGACCAAGATAAGAAGTAGGTATCGAAGACCGAACGAACGAATGCGAACGGTGCAATTACAACTGCGTATATTCCCGGGGACGTATACAACCGTTGAACCCGCTTGCTGACGAGATTCGATATGGAAGCTCTTTCCAAGAGGGACGACAGCAGAGAGAAAAACGGACAGAGAGAGACCGGCGATTAAAAAACCACAGAGAAAAAGGTCGAGTCGAACTGACATGAAATATGCGATCGCGAACGCGTAAAAGTATCGGCCCACCATCGTCCCTGTTAAGTGTCCGAGCACTCGGCCGCGAAACCCACTCGCGACCGGGTTTCCTAGCTGCGCACCGTGCGCTGGTTCTACGTATAAGCCGTACAAAATTCGATTTTGATACCCAGACTGCAACATTCCTTCCGACAAATATGAAGCAAAAGTAATTTTTATTCGTATTCCAGTTTTCTCGTATATCAGAAATCAGCGAGTGCCACAAAAATCACAATAAATAAAATTATATGCAATCACACACAGGACCCTAACAGGTCGAGCAAGATACACATTAAAATCCCACATTGAACAAAAAAAAAATGTTTTCGAATTCCGAGCGTGTAGCGCAAGGATCTAGACCACGGTGTGCCGGCAGGGAGCGATTTTGCGTTGGGAAACCGGCTAGTCAGGTGATTAATGGCCGTCGCCTCGGGGACGCGTGAACCGGTGCATCCGATTACGGGGGTGAAGCATTGCGGAAAGGGAGATCGTTTCTTACCAATCGCCTCTCTCTCTCTCTCTCTCTCCCTCTCTCAATCCAATGTACCAACCGGGGAACTTATTTCTTCGAGGATCCCGGGACAGCCGGGACCATTGTATTCTACACCTGATGCTCGCGCGGACTCTTTCCCGGCGACGTTAACCGATCGAGGGACGCCAGAAAACGTCTCTCCTTTTCCCCCCTCTCTCTCCTTCACGTGGAACACAAAGCTGCGGAGAAAGAGATCGAGGCTTGGAGAAGAAGATAATGGATTTCACAAGGGCGAGAGACACCAAGAACCGGCGCGGCGCGCGAGTTTAGCGAGATAGCTAACAGCGTCCAAGAGAGAAGAAGGCTTAGAGAAGAAGATCGCCACGGCCTCGGCCTCCGCTCGGCTCGGGGGCGGATTTATCGCGGCGGCTCTCCTGGACATTAACTGGGCAAAGTGTCAAGGGCGACTGAGCTTGTTGCGGCACGGATGGTTCACTTTATCAGCGGCCGAACGTTGACGGGAAACCGTGAGAAAGAGAGACGGATAGGCCAGATAGAAAGCCTCTCCTTTCCGAGAGAGGCCCCCGGAGGAGGACGTTGCTTGCGGAGGCTCGAAACGAGGCTCTGTACGAGGGGAAGAGAGACGGAGAGACTGCAAAGGGTGGAAGGGTTCGGGTGGTGCTGCTCGAAAAGCAGGGTACCCGTGTCCATTGACCGTAGGTACGCCAGTGTCGACCGCATCGATAATTCGATAAAGTGTCCTCACATTACCCTATTGATTGCTCCATTGTCCCGCGACGCTTCTCCACGATGGCCTCGTCCGAAGCTTTCAACCCCCCCAGAAGGTTCAACGCTTTGCTTCCTCTTCCTTAGTCGCGACGAGCTGGGCCGAGTCGTTTGTGTACACGATTATAACGATATTTCCATACGTAGGGATAGTTCGCTATCGATCCAGCCGTCGACGACACTGCGCTAATCAGTGTTCGGAGGGTAACGCTTTGTCTAGAGAAGTTCTAGGGTGCTGTGATCTTTTTGTGGAACGTCTTGAAACCGGCTTGACCTGTTTTAATAAGATCACTAGGGGAATGGAAAGTTCCAGTGGTCTCACAAACAATCTACATAGTAGTTAAGGATTGGACGGTGCTCTTATCGTTTCAGAAAGTCCTCAAGCTTAAAGAATTAAAGAAACGCGTTCTCATTCTAACAATAAGTGACTCTTCAAGTCTGGAAGCTAGCGGACGTTCGCACAATTAATATTCAAAGAGTTCGACGATTCACTGGCTCGCGCTATCCGCGTGATCTTCATATATCAAGGGCCACGCGATCCTCGGCCCGATGGATCTCTCGTGAAATCGGCGATCGATTATACCCGAGGAGGGTCTCGAAAGAAAGCTGGCGCTGGAAGGGTGGAGAGAGAGAGTTGTCCGAGGCGAACAGAGAGAGACAGAGAAGGAGCGAGAGAGATCAGGGGCCTTCTACTGCATGCCTGAATCCTAATTGAATCGTCAGGATCCTCGACTACCGGCCCTTCTCTGGCCCGCTGACATCAAGAATGTGACAGACAGTCAGGCATCGTGCCCTTTTCAGAGTCCCTCTTTCGCGTCGAACTCCGAGCGACCTGCCGTCGTCGTACGATCAGCGATGTATTGCCCGTCGTTCGTTTGCGGCCAGCTCGTTTACGCATAATTTGGCCGGTCGTGATTTAGGTTTACGGCGTGCGAAGAACCGCTCCGAGTCCTCGACATTTTAACACGCAACCAACTAATTATGTCTTCGCGAAACCGCTGCCGGCTGTATTTCTTACCCGCGACAGAAATATTCGAAAGAGACGCGCTTGTGGACCCGAACCTGACGCTTCTTTCACGCCCCTTCGCCTTCTTAAACGTAATTATAGGAATAATTAAATTTTTTATGAATCCCAACGTGTATCTGGGCCAATAATGGCCTAAGATGTTATTAACAATAATTAAATTTTAGGGATAAACGAAAGTTGCTCCATTTGTCTTTGATGAACCTAATTTACGATCTATAGTCGGATAATACTACTGTAAATATATACCGAGCCTGTAATATTTAAGTAATGTCACTTATTAGTGTCGGCATGCGTTCTTAACGCGTTGAATTTTTCTCTTAATAAATTGTGGAAATAAAACGTTAGAGCGAATACTCGCATATTGATACTGTCTAAAGAGTATACTCGAGTAAAAGGAATATGTTTGTTACAGGGTGGGGTTCGAAAGTGTCCAGGATGTTCCAAGGATTTTTCAGCGATTTTCCCGTGGTCGAGGTCAGCCTAGCGGTTTTCAATCTCTGCCTTCATCTTTTGTTACTCCGCTAGTTTCACGTTTCCCGCTGTGTCCACCTACGGTGCAATTAATCAAATACCTCGTTACTTCTCTCAGAAACAATTTACATCAAGTTCTCTTTCCCTGTCCGACGTGGACTGACCTTTCGGAATATAATTTCGCTGGTTACGAGCGCAGTTAATTCTATGCAAAGAACAATGTGAGTGTGGGTTCTAATGCTTGGGGAATATCTCCGGTTACCTTGCGAATTTTAATATCGTATATCTCGATTTTTCTTCGCACTTGGAGATACGCTAGACATTGGAAACGCTGAACTATTAAATCGACCTACTTCCATCCCGTATCATTTCTCTTCTAACCACAATTTCATATAGCATTTAACAGTTAGTAAATTAACAAAATTCAAGATGCGGAAAGTGACTTGCTGAGGCAAACAAAATTACTCTTAAAAAATAAATGACAGGATATTACCAAAGATTAAGTTATGCTAAAGATCATCAGTATTTTGCGAATATTTACATTTCTCGCGGAAGCACCCTCGTAATTTAATTTTACGATAAAACAAAAATCCAAACTCATTTATTTTTCCTAGCAGAGAATAATTGTCCAATGTCGGAAATTTTTGGCAGTTTCTCTGATTATGGAGTCGGGATTATGACATGAATCGCGTGGATCCAAGACCGTTCGGCATATTAATCTCCAGCGTATAACCGATGATTTTCGGTTCTGGTTGAAACATCAAGCGCGGCGCGCAGGATTCGTTTCTGGCCTCTGGGGAATCTTCTGACATTGGACTTGAGCTAAGCCTATCGTGTCGTGGTGTTTGTACCTGTTCCTGTGGGCGGAGCACGGCGTGCCATTCTATTTCAGCTCGGCTTTCATTCATAACTTGGGTTTTTAATAGCTTGCCGCAGCACAACGCGCAGCGCCTCTGGCGACATTCGAGGATAGCCCCGATTTCTTCGTCCCCTCGGCGAGAGTAAACTCCCTTCACTCTCTTCGCCGCTTTCTCTCCATCTCTCTCTCTCCCGAAAACTCTCCTCTCGATTTCAACAGCAGTCTATTAGATCGTTTAAATCTTTATCTATGTCCCCTTTTCTGCGAAACTATTGCGAAATTCCCCACAGTCCAAATTTTGAGCCATTTATTTATAATATATAACCGAAGAAATAAATTTGATGAATACGGAATGAGGCACTTGAAACAGGCCTCGAGATTGGTATTCGATTGATTCGTTTCGAGGAGGCATTAATCTGATGTTGGTACCTTTTTTTGTAGGCGGACGCGTAAAGGACATACGAAGGTCAATCTTTTTAAACAGAATGCCCAATATTTTTGATCGAACTTGGATAAAGCACAGAATTCTTCGTGAAGAAGTATTGACCTTCATATATCATAAATCTGATAGTTAACGAGATATTATCGCTATAATATCCCATATGTATAATAGCTGTTACCTGGAAGCCAGTAGGGTCTCGAACTGATTCCCTCAATTTGAATAAGTACATATAGAAAATTATTTACATAATATCTCATTAACTATTAGATTTATGATACACGAAGGTCAATACTTTTTCGTAACATTCGAACTGTTCGTAATTAGCGCTTCTTCAGGGTCCCACCTTGTATAAAAATCGCATCGGTCCCCATTCCACCCGAAAGTTCGAGCGGACGGGTGATCGTCGAGCATCTGGAGCAACTCGAAAACCGGAAACGCGTTCGCAAAATACGTCCGTGCGCTGTCGGATTAATTGCCGGAGCGTTTCGTTTCGTCGCTATCTCGCGTCTCCGCAGAAGATCGTCGAGCGTATTAAGCATACTGCGACGATCGCGAGAGTTTACCGTTCGCCCATATAAAAATCGGTGATAACGATCTGATCGGTAGGAGCCAGGACTCGATCCGTGGTCCGAGAGTCAACTCGGTGTCAAACGAAATTTCTCTTGGATCGAGTTACCAGAAGAGCAGATGTACGTTTCGACTGGAACAAGTGCGCTTCCGGTTCTATGGTCCCCGGAAGCCCATCGATCTCTCGGGTGATCGCGGCTTCGAGAGACCGATTAGCTCCGTTTCTCCTTTATCAAGCAGGAAACCCGCGCATTCCGCGAGCGTAATATTGTATCTCCTCCCGGCCATCTAATCTTCGTATCGCATCTATAATATATCATTCCCGGGCAGAGCATGAGTCGGTTGCGTAATTCCGGGTTTCTTGCGAATGAAATTGCTCGTGATCTCGCTGGGACCAACACACACACACACGCACACGTTTTCTGCTACACGGTAGTGCGTCTGATTTCTTCATTAACGCCCTCTACCCCTCTCTGTACTCCTATTCACGTGTTTGTCGGACGAGATCGTGTTAGTGCATCGCGCATAGCGTTCGTAGAGATCGCCAGAGAACACTGAGAAATATGACCTGGTCTATCTACGGGGAAAAACTAGCACGAGGTTGTTTCAACTTCTTTCGCCAGGAGAGTCGTTCGCCGTTGTGTGCTCCCGTAGGACGCAGGATGAAATTAATAACACCGCAGTACACACGGCTCGATTAGTTACCTGCGTAATTGCCGAACTACTTTTACCCCGGAATTCGTCCAGATGGACACGTTTAAAGAAATTTGAAGTCTTTCTAGGGTTTGATAAGATTATCTTGGTTATTATTGATGCGTTCTGGTTCTGATAAATTAACTGCTGGCTCATGCGGAATCCGAGCAATTAGACTGCAATTAGGATTGTAACGAGGAGGGTGAATATATTTGTAACCTGTCGCGTTGAATTGATGAGGACATATGTTTCTTTTTATCCGCAGTGGTGGCTTGAAGCGATTCGGTAAAGCTTTGTTCTAAGCAGAATCCTTGGGTCGGTGGTGTTTCTTAGATCGCGCGTGGCTGTTTGAAAAACATATTTTATAAGTTTTTGACGAATAATCTGATAAACATTCTTCTCGAAAGTAGCCGATCGCAATTTCGTTCTGCAGACTAATAATGAGAAACTTTCCTCATAAACCTGACGAGAACGGGGCGCTATAAATCCACAGTGAAAATCGTCCAATAAAAATTCCTCTCCGAAGTTCGCAGCATCGTCCTCATCGTCCGTAACCGGGTTTCCCGGTTGAATCTTTTGTGTCGGCCTGCTCTCAGCCTGGATGTCCGCGTTCCGAGAAGTCGGTAGATCCATCAGCGTATTGGACGTCCACGAAATATCCTCTGTGGAGAAAGCTTTCTTGAGCCGGGTCGGGCGAACTCCATTTTTGTCGCAGGTGCGGACGAATGTTCACCAACAAATCATTCCCCGTGGCCGGCGAGCCGCGAGACCGTGTCTTCGTAAGCCGATTAATCCTATCGAGCGTATCTCCAAAGAACCCTCTCTCTCTCTCTCTCTCTACACCAGGGATGGAAGAAGTAAGTCCATGACACGCATATAGGTAGAAAAGCGAGGTCCTTTGGGCGCGATCATCCTTCGAACGGGATGGAGAAGAAGAAGAAGAGGCGGACGACGAAGGCGACGAAGAAGAAGAAGATGATGAAGAGGAGGAGGAGGGACACGGGGGGATGAAGATGCGAACAAAGAAGGAAAGAGGGATAAAGGAAGGAGGGTACATGCACGGCGCGAAGACGAGGGGGCGGGCAGAGAGGCGAGGGCGACGCCACGAGGCTTATAAATAGACACGCGGATAATCACTCAGGATTTATGGTAACCACGGATTATCAAGTTGTACAAGGGGGTATATTTCATATTCGCGACGTTACCTTATTTCAATGGGGGAATACCTGTTCCGCGCGTTACAAACTGCATGAACGCGCATACACGGGACGACACGTGTGTTGCGCCCGCGCTCTCCACGGCTCTCGGTGGAACACTCTCCGAGCATACCAGCACACTAGCGTGCGCACACGCGAGCAAGTAAACGAACGAAGAAGCGAGAAAGCTAACGAGAAACCGTACGAACGAGAGAGCGAGAAAGCGAACAGCAAGACGCCACGGAACTGGCTCGAAGAGGCGTCCAGGTGATCTCGCTCTTTCTCGCGAGGGCCGCTTATCCGGCCTTCTCTGTCCCGATCTCTCCCTCTGTTCACTATACTGTTCACTCTCTGTGTTGCCCTTCTCTCAAAATCATTCCCACGTTCGCCGGCTACAAAAGTGCCCGGCCACTTTTCCGAGAGACCGATCCCCTGACCGATCACCAACGACACCGTACACCGGCTCGATATCCGCTCACGAGATTAGAGCCGGGACTCTTAACGGCCGGAACGGCGTCGTTGGCGTCGCCCGTCAGTGCTGGAATTTCGAAACCACTCGACCGAAAGGATGAAATTGCAGGCGAGATACAGGGAGGATGAGTCGCGGGGATAGACGCGAGACAGGGAAAGGGGGCCCTGAAACTGCTACCACAGAACGCGCGCACGATCCGAGAGCCTTCTCTACGAGGTGCAACAAGCCGACAACCAATACGGAATGCGTTTCCGACCCGTCACCTGTCGAACTTTGTACGCCAAGATCCGCATGCGGTATTTTCACGTTTCACCTTCCTGATCCAAAATTGTTCCAGCAGTCGAGTTATGGATTATTCCCCTGATTTCGAGATTGTTACGCGGATTGGTGACCGAATGCGTAATCGTGTAATTCTCTGATAAAAATGTTGAAACTGAATGAGACAAAGGCTACGATTCGACGTAAAGATTCATTTCCAACTTCTTTTTTATTTCAACATAATTGTAATACAATACATAGAATACAATACATACAGCACAGAATACAAAAACCACAAAACAGAACAGGACACTGAAGAAACGTAAATATTTTCCAAGTTCTTCAGTGGTCAAAGGAAATTCTCTATTTAATTGCAACAGCTGTATGCAATAACGTAACAAGCTTATTACAAGCAAGAGGACCCGTATTCATTAAAGAGAACACAGATTGGGTCCCTCCTATGTTTCTCTGTCTATATACGAGTATACGTAAGTGGAAGTTCTCTTCGTCCGTGCACTGGAGGGTTAACCTGGCGACCGGAAATTGAGAAGTAAGATGAAATTTCTGATAACCTGAATTAAAAGCAACTTCAACACCACTGTCTGGAAGATAACCTCCTTCTACCCTCTGACAGCTAAATTGCTTGTGTCACAGTCGCGAGACTGGAGAAACTGAAAAACTGTATGAAAGTATTATCAACTCTATCCATACTCCTATCACGAATAAAATTAGTTTGAATACCACACACAGAAGACATTGCGAAAGTTTTCCATTCGAAATAGAAGGTACAAAGATTCACTTCTGGCACGCATTTTAAGCAGACGAATTCACGTTTTCGATCTCCAGGGACAATTTTCATAAACAAATCGGTAGACGCAAGAAGACTCGGCAGAATCCCTGCAAGATCTCGCGAAACTTTTACCGAGTCTCACGTGGAAAGATGCGTGAGAAATACCTCGAAGCGTACCCCTAACGTATCTTATCTCGTCTTGATCATCTGCCGCGCATGCCTCTCGTCGATGCATCGCGATCAATCGTCGATCGTGGAAAAACGGAAAATGATTCCCGGCAACGTGTTTATCGATTTCGAACAAAGGTGCGCCGCTAAACGAAAGCCCCGATAAACGAACGTAGATCTGTCCGCGGCGATTGCCAGGTTCCACGGCCGATTCATTCGTTCGCGGCAATTACGAAGGAGCCTAAGCTAGCCCATGGGGGGAAGGAACGCACACGAGGCTTCAAGCGCGAGTCAACTCTGTCGGTTCGCCGACAGAGGCATCGCGTGTACCGCAGATAATATCGCCGGGATGCAACAATAGAGGCGAGGCCTCTCTTTCTCATCTCTTTCTCTCTTTCTTCTACTTCACCCTCGCCCCTCTCTTCCGTGGCCCCCCTCACGAAATATTCTCACAGAACAACCTTACATGCCGGATTAACGCACCCACTGGGCTTCCCATTGTCAACAAGCCGAGCACACACATGGACGCTTATACAGGGTGTCTCTTCTAACTCGAACGTCCTAAACATTCAAACGAGATGAAGAAAATAGCGTCAACCATACGTTTCTGATGCGTCGATCAAAGTACTAAAAAAGGATAGCGTACGTACATTAACGTTAACCAATTATTGTTGACGAACGACTCTCTAGTCCTCGTGATAATTTCCTCGCGGATGTTGGTACATGTATGTAGTTCGCTTGAATATAACGATTCGTAAGTTACGATGAAGACGAAGCAAATCGAATATAAAAATTGACTCGGATGTTTAAGATGTTGAAGATAGGCGGGACACCCAGTATACACGTGTGAGTGAGCGTCTACCTCACTTCGGCATCTACAATGCCCCAATATTCCTCAATCTGAAACGGACCGGCGCGTCTCTCTACGCGATTGTTAACGGGCAGCTCCCATTATGCAGCCGGTGGGCAAGGTCCCCTCGAGTCCCTCGGATCAGGTTGCCCCGATTTCCACTATCAGAGCCGGGGACCAGATGCGTGCTTCATTTGTCATTCTGCTGTCGGCGATCGGCACTTTCGAAACCGGTAGAAATACATGTTAATAAATATTGAGCGACAGAGATCAACGATCAAATTTCCAGAACGTACGGAATATGTATGTTCAGGAGCCTAGATTTTGTGTTCCAAACCATAACACGTTCCCCCAATCCTAAATCCCCATGAAATCCACCCACGGCCTCCCCGAGTTCCTAACAATCGCCCGAAGCCGAAGAGAATGAACGTCAGTAGCGCTTTAAAAGAAAACGGTTCCGCGTCGCGACCCGGCTGGTAATTGAAGAAGATGCGCCCCTATCCCGGGGCATTCATCTGACAAATCCATTCATCCGTTCACCGGAGGATCGCGGGATCAGAAGCGGCAGCGGCCTTGAACGATCGCGACGCAACGGCATACACCGTCGACCGAGAGGAGCAACAACCATCGCATTCCAGCGGCAATGAAAGCGCTCACGATTCGAGGAGAGGAACGAAGTCGAACGGTACACCTAAGGCTCGTCACATCTCTTTCGTTCTTGGATCAAGAAAAATCGTTCCTCCCTCTGTGAAAGCGAAGGAATCATTCCGGACGATGACTATCCGATTCCCCGTGTGCTCTCGCGTATCGGAGCCAGGTCCACGGAAATATTCTGCTGATATCGGAATCAGCTCTCCTCGAAATATGCCGCGTGCGTTCGTTGCTCGCACGCCATAGCACAGCTTGATCCCCCGTGTGTTCATTAGCTCGATAATGGGTTACTCGAGCGGAGCCGGAGCTCTCTCGCCAACGGACATTAGATTACACGCATTCCTACTGCCGATACTTTGCTTTAAGAAGTTCTCCGTGCCTGTTCCTCCAGCAGCATTCGTCGTCGGAGAGGATTCCGCCGGCCAGGCAATCCTCGTTTATCGTAATTCGAGCGGGACGAGCAAAAGGGACCTCGAATTCGCCTGGGTACACAATGTCACTCATGGAAAATCCTGCCCTGGGGGCCAGATAATGCGAATCTACGCGCCTATTAACATTCCAGCCGGGACGAGAACGGGTTAATGTTATTCCCGTCTTGTAGTACGACGTCCTTCTCCGTTCCAGTCTGAGCCTTCTAATTAGCCGCGGATTTAATGCCGTATCGATTGATCATTTTAGGAGCCGCGAGCGCTTATCGGGAACGCGCCGAGGCTTATTATCATCCAGCCGAGCTGATATGCGTAGCGAACCCGCTAAGGAACGAGGTCTGTTGATGGTCGATGATCCCCGTTTTGACCGGCAATAATGACTAGACCGCGCATCTTTATGCGAAATGAAAACCTTGCAATTTTCCCGGCGATATAACATTGCATAAAAATGTGTTCCTTCTCTTAATAATCTTAACGAGTAAATGATAAGATTTCTTTTTTCACGTTATGCAGGAAACTAATTGTTCCAAATTCTCAAGAAAATCTAGGTCGTAGGGTTTAATATTAAAAGAACATTAATAAGAATCGCTGCGTCACAGAAGTCACTATTATTGAAACGTGTTCTCTGAATGGTCCACGGTCATCATCATCGAATGGGACACGCTGGACCGCAGGATCCGTTGCGACGCGTACAGATCTCCTTATTAATGTTGCGCACAGATCGTAATGCCTGGCGAGGGCGACACGTGTACTTGTGTGTGTTTACCACACACCCGCGTCCCGTAATTATATCAGCGACGATTTAAATTCTAATGCTCGCGTAGCAGAGGCGAGTCCGCGCGACACGGCGCGGTTAATGATCTCTCGTCGAGCGACGGGAGTGAGAGAGAAAAATTAACGGCGCGAAGTGCCCGTCGCAGATCAAAGTGAAACGCGCAGCTTAACGTCGTCACCGGTGTTGTCGAACGTGAAACGACCCGCCGCGCGATATTCGTCGTTAGAACACGAAATAAGCAACATCACTGTGCGACGCGGCCGGCCGTTCAAACGTAACCACCGACGACGACGATGCGAGAGTCTTTTTCCTTTTTACCGGTCGCCTACCGGTGAAATTGCGCGGAGAATCAGCTCGTTAGGCGCATTCTACTTTTTGAGCGCATTGTGCGCAAAGAAACCGATTTTTGTAGATCCGGTCCTAGCGAGGCACAGTGAGGCATTTTGACCAAAAAGATGGTAAAAATTCACTTTTATACGATGTACCATCAGTCAATAAATTGCCTTTTGTACCTGAATGGTTTGCGAATAAAATCCTGTTTTCTGTATATTGCTCTCAGAAATACTGTCGTGGAATTTGTTTCAGTGGAAATATACAGGGTGCCCCAAAATTCCTCCGACACCCGAAAATGGTTCCTTGGGTCATTTGAAGCGACGTTTTCCTTTACAAAAATGGCGTCTGCGGCTTTGCTTAGGAGTTATTAACGAAAAACACGGACCAATCAGAGCGCGATCTAGACATGCGATGACACGTTCGGCCAATTGACAGTTGGGCGCGTCGGGCCGACTGTGCTAACTCGCGTCTAGGTCGCGCTCTGATTTGTCCGTGTTTTTCGTTAATAATTCCTAAACAAAGCCGCGGGCGCCATTTTTGTAAAGGAAAATTTCGCTTCAAATGACCCAAGGAACTTCCCATTTTCGGGTGTCGGAGGAATTTTGGGACACCCTGTATACAGGGTGCGACGCAAATTAATCCCCACAATTTTTTCAGCCCCTTCGGATGGTCGGACAGAAAAATGGTTCGTACCAAAATTAATAAGTATTTAACCGACAAGAAATTGCAATTTTTATATTTTAAAAAAAATTTATTTTCAACAAAAAAGTCAAGGTCGCTTTTAATGGAACTGGGTATTTTTAACTTCATAATATTGATTAGACGACGTCGGAACGAGTTCAACGACCTACTATACGATGAGTTTCAGATGACCTTGAAAGAAAACATCGCCATGAATCAATTTCCAGAATCTCTGAAATATTTCGACGGTACGTAACAGCAACGCTTCGCATTTAGAGGTAAACAAGTGAACGTAAACATTGTGAATGCTCATTTCCTCAACTGTCCAGTTTTGTATTAACAATATTACCATACGCGATAGAATGATTGAATTGAATGAATCATTTGTATCTTCAGAATCTTAATGACTGCTAGGTAAAAAATATATGAAATGTCTTGACCGACGGTAATTTACTGTTAATTAATGGTCAAAGCTACGGCGATTTTACATGGTTACTTGAACCATCGTTTCATCCATAGTTCATGGGAATTCCTAGAGAGTCACGTATTCTATACTCAACAAAAGTCTTCACTCGCTGACTTAAGATCAGCTTCAGCCTGAAGGTTTTGACACTTGGAAAGTCCAGTGTATTCGAGTATGCGGGTCAATCGGATAGGGTTACCACAATGCGAGGATAGTGTAACATCTGATGAAACACCTTCGTCTCTAAAATATAAATCACAGCGAACGATTTCCATTTACAAAGTATAGGTGTAATGCAAAAATTCTTGTTCAACTGTTCGGGTACAATGATTTGCATTCACGGTGACGTAAAAATGGGGTTCTAAAGAAAACGAATTAATTCGTGTACGAGTTACGGTAAAATAGTCCAACTGTCTACAGAGTGTCCCAAAATAAGTGTAACTCCCGGAAATGGGAGGTTCCTTGGGTAATTTGAAGCAACACTTTCCTTTACAAAAATGGCGTCCGCGGCTTTGTTTAGGAGTTATTAACGAAAAACACGGACCAATCCAAGCGCGGCTACAGCGGATTGATTCTGGTTCGGCCAATAGCGGCACCACGTTAAGCGGGACCTGTCGTCGAGTCGGACTCCGTTCGCTATAGCCGGGCTCTGATTGGTCCGTGTTTTTCGATAATATCTCCTAAATAAAGCAGCGAACGCCATTTTTGTAAAGGAAAATGTCGCTTCAAAAGACCCAAGGAACATCTCATTTCCGGGAGTTACACTTATTTTGGGACACCCTGTATAGAATGTCTATAGATCTTTTAATTGAACTTTTATTTGCAGATGTACAAACTTCTAAAATTCGCACGTCACCTATGAACGAATTTGCGATCAGCCGCGAGTGCAAAGAAAGGATTGCAATCGGACGAGACGGAATACTTAAGAAACAGCTATATTAACGGAACGTTGACGTAATCGATGCGATGGTTAGCCTGGTACCTGCAACGGTAACAGGCAAAAATCGTAGCTGCGCAATGAAATCAGCGTTACGTTGGTCGTCCTAGCCATGAACGAGTCGTTAGGCTCCGTTCGTTTACGTGACAACGGCTTATTAGTCGCTATGAGCGTTGCGTAACAATGATATAAATGTGCGATGGCTGATCGGGATACATTAACGGAGTGAAACGCGACAGATCGCTCAGAGGGAAACGGATAATGAACGGTTTCGATCTCGCGGAACAACCGATATATATACCTGAACACTGGCAAAGAAAGCGGCGGGTAAACA
This sequence comes from Lasioglossum villosulum, assembly GCA_963971365.1. Lineage (NCBI taxonomy): Eukaryota > Metazoa > Arthropoda > Insecta > Hymenoptera > Halictidae > Lasioglossum > Lasioglossum villosulum. The sequence goes on along the minus strand of OZ020497.1, from coordinate 4,844,815 downwards.
TGTCCGCGCGAACAGGTTTCCCGTTTCTTAATGGTTTCCATAGTACTCTTTGCTTTATTGTTCTCTCTCCTTAAACCAATCTCAAACACCGTCATGTAATTCCATTCCCGGCTCAAAGCACTCTGCAATCTTGTCCATTCAAATTCCTTCAAAATCACACACTGTACACTGTTACAATCTCCCGTTATTATTCTATAGACATCAACGTCGCGGTAAAATTATATAACTGCGACACTATACCGTTCGATTAGACACTTTGATTCTGTTTTGAGAGCCGGAGTAATTTTTCATGGACATATCTCGCTTGGTAATTGCAGATTTCCGTCTGGACGTATGTAATTCGCTGTAGCGAGAAAATTAGTAAATTCTATTGGGAATACAGTGTTTATATTAAGTGTTAGAATCTTATTGGAATTATCAGATTATTAATCCTGTTGGAAGACGCAGGAGCCACTTGGGAATTTCTTTCATCAGATATGATTATTACGCTGGATAGCATCGACACAATTCGTTTTATTTTCATTTGAAAATGAATATGAAATTCCAGGTCTGGAGCTCCGGCAGCTATAATCGGTTCCAATTAAATTAAAAAAAGCTACAATTTCTTTTAAAGACCACGTGGAGCATTCACATATCCCACAGACACAACATTCCCTAGCCTAACATTCTCATCCCCACTTAAATTTCTCTCTCCGGCATCCATAAAACAGGATCAAACAGAATCGAACCGAAACACACGGAGAAAACTGGCCACGTTCAACGATCCCAGACCCAGCGACACTTCGATTTTAATTACCCTCTCGCGCATGTAAACAGCGCTATGAGTAATCCGAAAAGAGCAAGAGGCCTCTCGTTAATGGGCCAAGGATCAACCGAAAAATTCCGAGTCCGGGGGTCCGGCAGCTAGTCGGTTCCAATTAAATGAAAAAAGAACGAACCTGACCGGTGCGCGGTGCGATCCTAAAAAGAAACTCGAATCGCTCGAAGAGGAGACCAGAAAGGGGGAGAGCGAATAGGAGAGGAAGGAATAAGCGAAGGTGGGGGATCTTTGGAGGTGGCATTTTTCCAGCGGGCTGGAATACCTGCAGCTGAAAGAGATACGTCACGCACACACGCGCCCGTTCGGTGGGAGGCGAGGGAGAGAGAAAGAAAGAAAGAGAGAAAGAAAGGGAAGAGAGAGCAGCGTTACCGGACAATGCCGTTTCTGCGCTACGACGACGTGCGTACGAGGTGACTGCCTGTGTTCGGTGTTTCGCGAACAAATGGGAGAGCATCGTGCCGGCACCCTGGCCCCGTGACGAGGGGGCCAAGGGGCCACGGGGCAAAGACGACGAGGACGAAGAAGAAGAAGAAGTGGAAGAAGAAGAAGAAAAGGTTGAAAGCATTGTTCCTGGCCCCGCACCCCACTTGCCCGGCCCCCCTCGTTTTTCGTCCCACCACATTTCATACCGATGCACCATGCGGTTCTCCTCAGATTCTCTCTCTCGCTCTCTCTCTCTGTTTCTCTTGTTGCCTCCTTCTACCAAAGCCACCTCAAACGCACCGGCCCGTGCTCAGGTGTGCTCCATTGTTAAACGCCCCACATATCGCGTACGCGCTCCTCGCTTACCCTCTTTATTATGTGTTTGCCCATTATAACGAGAGGGAGACAGAATGCGCGGAGGGGTGGGGAGAAGGGGCGGGCCGGAGAATGAAAAAGAAAAAACAGGGGGGAGGAGGGATAGATGTAGAGCCACTGGCTCCGAGGGATCAAGTGGCATTGTCCGACAACGGGATGCTTTTTCCACAGCTGGTTTTCGGTGATTTTTCTGTCGGTCGATCGGTGGACGTTGTCTCGAGGAATGTTTGGGAGAGGTTGGTGGTTCGGGAGCGTTTGGAATTGCTTGGACTCGGATGATTTTGCTTTTTCGTATGTTCAACGTTGCTTTTCGATAGAGGCCATTAACGACGCGGTACAATTTTAAACTAGATACCAAATGCGCATGAACTCCAGAACATTTTCGATCGCAGTATCCGGCGTCAGAAAATAATAAAGACCCTTAGACCCGTAGACTCGAGAAGCGCATCGCGGAACCGGTTACCAGAAAACGGTTCGGTATCGTGACAGGTTGAAAAGCGATTTACAATGTTACACGCGGTCGCGGTTACAAGCTCGGGCAGAGGAACGGCCAGGATCCGAGGCGTCGGTATATTTCGCTTTGTCTTATCCTGGCGTGGTCGTGAGGGGTGTAAAATGCGTGCGGAGTACGTGCTATGACAAGGGTCACCGATACACCTGCACGCCGGTGCTTCTAGAGCGCGATAATATAGGATTCTGATCCGACAACTGCGACCGGTATCTTCTTCCCCCTTTTCGCCCGGTTTCTCTCCTTCAGGGCGGGAAGGGGAGGGGGCATAATGCCGTGTAGAGCGGGCACTCATAACGCCCGTGGAAGGCGAACCTGTTGAGATATAGCCCGGGTAGTGTTTCAATCGCACGGGGCGAACGGACCGTCGACAATGATACGCGCGTACGTATGCAAAACCTATTACAATATTGGATACCCGGCCCATGCATCACGATAGTCGAAATAAATCAACCGCGAACAAGCACCGACGCGGTCAGCGGAGAGTCTTAAATAATTTACTAATTTTTCAATAGGCCGACCCGAAAGGTCGCGCCGGCCAGTACCGCGTAAATCCCTTCGCCTCTCCCTTTCTCTCTCCGTAGACGTTTTTCTCTATTTCTCTCGAGGTTCGACGAAGCCCTCTCCCGTTGAGCGAGTATTCCATGGGTGTTGGAAACCGACGGGAAATCCCGGGTCGCTTGAAAAATCCACGAGAGCGTAGCTCTCCCCGTGCGTGGTGCACGAGGCGGCAATAAAGAGCCATAGCTCTTCGCAACAGAGCGGATCCGCGAAATGCTTCCGCAAACCGAGCAACAAAACGCGACGTGCTCGTTGCCTGGTGAACATAATGTAAACATCCGAACGAGCAAAAATACCTTACTTATTGCCCCACAGTTTCCCCGACGGGCCTGCTTGGGTCACGGCTAGCCCTCCCGCGGAAAATCAGCCGCGACGCTGACAATGCGTACATATCGGTGATTTAGCGTTCCGAGAGGCTTTCAAATAGAGTGGAGGTTGATTTAAGGGATATTATTGGACGAGGAGTTTTTGATTTTTTCGAGCAAGGTAAGTTACGCTTGCAAATTGTAATATATTAAGTTTTTAGACAACCTCGTATAATACAGTATTGGAACTTGCGCAATTTAAACTCCTTCATTTCAGAGCACCCTATATTGTACATCATCGAGCCAAACAGTCATTCGATCGTGGAACCGCAGTCTCGCCCCTCAAATAAAATGAAACAAACCCGATTGGTCGAAATTGCTGTCAATCTCGTTGAGCAATAACGAGTCCCATTAACGTCCAAAACGATATTGAAAGATCGGCGATCCGCGTCGATCGATTCAGTTGAAGGTGTCTCCGCGGCAGAAGAAGAGCCGGGGAGTTCGTTAATTTTTAATGGAGCATTTTCTCGTATCGCGGTTCCCGTCGGTAGCCAGCGGATCGATTAACGGAACACCTGTACGCGTTCGCATAATTTAAACGTGCGAGTGGTTCTCCCCGTTGCGTCGTCGTCGTCGTCTGCCGACGAATTTCACTTTGCCCACTACCATTTCTCATCCCGTCATTTGCCTCAGCCGCTTCTAGTTTCTAACGCGTCGTTATATCTACTCGGTACTGGCCGAAACGAGCAAAAAACTGTTTAATTTTCACCGTTAAATAAATTTCTCTGGGTAAAGATCACACAGCCGGGGAGACTTTCACGCGTACGCGAAAAATCGCGGAATCGCAAACAGCAGGCGCGAGCGAGCAAGTGTGTGCGTGCATTCGGGTTCGCGAGTGCCACGATATGCTAACGTAAAGTTGCGCCAACCTGGACATTCAATACTGCCAGCGAGTCGCCTGGTAATGAAACATTTACGCGCGTGCACTTATCGGCCGTGATCTCGTAATAAACAACGGACGAGGAGGCGTGATAATTCGAGCTGTCGCGGTTAAGGCCTTTGCGCACCCTGGAGCGGTCCCGTTGCACAATCGCAATGAGTATGGCAGCGGTCGACGGAAGATGGGCTCTAAAACGCAGTACAATGCGGATTTTATGGCATCGAAATGGAAAAACTAGCTTTCCTCTTGGTACTAGTTCACATGTCGATGTAATTGGAATGGTTGTAAAATTGAAAACTAGTTGGAGCATGACTTGAATAGCCTCGATGTTGTAAAAACGTTTTGCTAATGGGTACATCAATCCTTAACATCCCTGTATCGTTCAATTTGACCCGACGGTTAACCTTTACGTTTGATTATATTCCTTGTTATAAAATGTCTGAAGGTCACAATACACAAACATACTCTTGAATTCAATCTATACTTTCAACGGTCACCTGTGTCTAGCAACGTTTTTCAATACAATCGAGGCGGTAATCGATGTTTGACTTCGAGAGAAGCGTTCCGCTTTCTCATAAATATTGTTCTGCAACATAGTGCATCAAGGATGCGGTACTACCGGGACTATCATCCTTTCTTTTGCGCCGTGGAACCTTAGAAAGTTTCCGTCTGTTACGTCTGTCCGTTACACGCGTCGAATCCGGCGCCAATTCTCTAATTCATCTGGGATCTGCGCGATTTATCGCGAGATCAAGCTGCGCACTCCACCGTCTCTCCAGGGGGAACACGGTGGTTTCTTTGCCCCGTGGGTAAACCGTCTCTGAATACCAACGTTCCACAATAATTCGCCTTGACTTTTGTTCGGAGCAGCTGAGTTATGTCCGCGAGGTTCGAGAGCAGCGCATCGCCTCAAGACAATCGTTGCATTCTGCTGTCGCGCTGGCATACCCGTCAATATCGATGCATGTTCCTCACCATGCGGTTTCTTTTCTGTTATACGGGTTCATTATCTGATAAAATGTCGGCGGCGATTGCTCATTCTCCGCGAAAAGAATGTGGCCATTCAGTGTTCACGTAGACACGCGTAGAAATCGGTCTTGGTGCCTTTAGAATCGATTGGTGGACGTCCTGTGCCAGTGGTTCTCAATTACGGGATGTTTTGCGTTTAAGGGTAGCATCGAAGGGTACGTGTTGCTTCATAAAAAATGCCAGGTTGCGTTTTATTCGCTTTTCAACAGGAATTAGTAATATTTTTATCAAGTTTGTTTGGTCTATTTGCTGATTGTTTTATGATGTATAGTTTTATAATCATAGTTTTTTAATTATTGTGTGAAATAAAAATATTTTTTGTTTCCTTCATAAAATTGCCCCAAAATTCAAACGAAATATATGACTGAATTCCTGGAGGAATTTTTCGAAAAATAAATAACAAATGTGTACAATTCAACTGGATTCTGTTGATTATTTGATAATTCAACTCGATATCAATATTATGCATGCGAGTCTTAAAAAAGTACATCAGAAACAGTTTATACAACAGGAGGTATGTTAAGAAACGAGGTTGAAAACCACTATTGTTCGCAGATCTAGGATTCATGAGTTGCAATATTATCTACCATAAGGTAATAGACATTTTACAATTTATAATTCGAATTCTGCAGTGAGAGTCTTGTAATTATTAAATACGCTACGAGAATGAATATTCTTATTGCCAACAAAGTGATTGATGATGTCTGTACTGTTAATAATTATCACCTGATTGTGATCAGTGATGTATTCATCACAATTCTATCATCGGACAATAATTCTTAATTCAATCAACTATTTTCTGGCTATTGAAAACCATCGAAGTATCGTACACCTTCATTTATGATTATAACAATGTTTCATAATGTTTAAAGAAAATCCTGCAATCCTTTGGCAACAGTTGTAATCTGCTTTTCGAAAGGAGATATCTGAATTCACAATACCTGTCCACTCCACTCCTATGTTACAAGCCTAAAATAAGAGGAGTGGGGTGGACAGTTATTATGAACCTGTATGTCAACAAAATAGTATTCTGTGATGTGAATTCCTATGATTATCCATAGTGTAAATTATCATTAGACTGCGGATTTTATGCATTTATGATAAAAATGAGTCTAGTTTCTGACAGTAAACAAATTTGAAGAATTTAAATATACTACTATATTATTTTTAACCTTTTAAACATATTCAACAAGAAATTAAATATTTATTTCACATCAGCTTGTTGCAATTCAGATAGAAAGTTTTTATTTTGCATAAACATCCGCAGTCTAATTATCATTAATACTTATACAGGGTGTCCCAAAATCCCTTCAACATCCGGAAATGTCCCTAAGATCACGTGAAGCGACATTTTCCTTGGCAAAAATGTCGTTCGCGGCTTTGTCTAAGAGTTATTAACGAAAAACACTGACCAATCAGAGCACGGCTACAGCCGATTGATTCTGGCTCCGTTTTTCGTTAATAACTCTGTAACAAAGCCGGGGACGCCATTTTTGCAAAGGGAAATGCCGCTCCAAATGATCTCAGGAACCTCCTATTTCCGGATAATGAAGGAATTTTGAGAGCCTTGTAAATGAAATCTTGAGAAGAAATTAAAGTAATGTTAGCAGCAACGATTCGTCTAAAGGTAGTGCGTCGATTAAATTCCGTTAACTACAATTGTATCAAAATAAGACGAACATCTTCTCACATCAAAGAGCCAAATAAAGGATAAACACAAAAGACTTACAGTTACTGGCAGCGTATAATATTCGTCGGTCGAAAATCAATTGTTTGTAAACAGTTCGCTTCTACGACGTACACATTCACACATTTTGACAATAGCACTCGGATAAACAGAATACAGTGGAACACGATTGTATCGAGCACAGGATCAACGATTGATTTATACCATATATGTAATCACGAGGAACGATTAAATTAACAAATTCACGAGGAACGATTGAATGAATACATTCACGGGAACGTCGATCGACGTGCATAAACACCGAACATAATTTCACGTATCGTAGAAAGAACGGAAGAACGCTCGTGTCCCTTTTCGATCGACAACGTACGACAACTATATAGCAGCACGTGGCCATATTGGTCTTTTCACAGTGACCGGTGAAGCGGGCTAATGCTCCAAGCGGATAAACTCGAAATTACAGCAGCGTCGCGAACACGCGGTGGTGTTTACAAACGCGCTATACTGCTACGCGCAGGAAACTTTATTTAAAAATCAATCCTTGTGACGACTTTTACGGATTTTCTTTTGATAAATATACTAATTATAAGTATTATAAATGTTGGGGTATTTTAAATCAGTATTATTTTTGGAAGAGGTTCGTGTAAATGTTTTCAGGTTACAGTATACAGAGTGAGTCCGCAGAAACAGAACACCTGAATAACGCGGCTGCCATTGGTGTTAGGAAGAGATGCATCACATGGAACTTGCATGGTTTCGAGGGGGCATTAATCTGATGTTAGTAGCTTTTTTGTAGGTGGACGCGTAAAGGACATATGAAGGTCAACTTCATTTTTTTTAATGGAATGAGGTATTTTTTAATACATTAATCGATGCAGCTGGACATTCGTTATAAGAAAGTACTACCTATGTATGTCGAAAAGTTAGTAGTTCAGGAGATATTTCAATTTAAATGACTCAAAAATACCAATACTGTCGTACTAAGACGTTACATTAGTAAGTAAACGACTTAGTATGTCTGTAATGGTATTTTTGAGTCATTTAAATTGAAATATTTCCTGAAGGTTAGTACTTTTTTATAACGAATGTCGAGCTGCATCGATCGATGCATTAAAAAATACCTCATTCCACTAAAAAAATGAAGTTGACCTTCATATGTCCTTTACTCTTCCTAACACCAACAGCAGCCGCGTTATTCAGGTGCTCTGTTTCTGCGGACTCACCCTGTATAGTAAAATATATGAACTTTAAGTAACATATGCTCTATTGTACAATGCATAAATTTTATATTTGCTTATTTTTTAATCAAATCCCGATTTACAGTAACAATTCTAAATGTACATGGTTTCTCTCGTCAGATAAAATTTCCAAAATCTACGAAACTACCCTCAACGAATCCGTGAATAAACCCAGACTTCTCGAGCGTCATAAACCGCAGCTCACGAAGCCGCTCGCGCATTCTAATTACACATCTATTCTAATTACCCACGGTGTTCCACGGTCATCGTGGACCCGGTCTCTCGGCGCTAGTGTTGTTAATCGATCCACGTACGTCCGTCATAGCCGGCGATTCGTTCCTCGGTGCCTCGATTAGTGATTCAGATCACCGACGGAGTAAGACATTACGCGGACGGAGTAATTACAGGCGTCGGTGCTAGTTCTGAGGTGTTCCGTAGATTTTTCTGCCGGCGAGAAGGCGTCCGTTTAGGCCTTGTCCGGTAATTAACGTCCCGCTGGTTTGAAATTTAGCAGGCATAATCGCGCGGGTTAATCAGCCGGGTGGAATTTGAGGTATCCGATCGAGAAGGGAAGTCAGGAATAAGGGGACAAGCACAGGCGGCGTAGTGATCGAGGCGCGTGTAGATCGCGTCCTTGCGAGAACCAAATAGGCTGGCGACAACTACGGTGGCGCCAGTCCTGGTCTCTCTGACATTCGGACACGTTCTGTTTTGTCCTGGACAAGGTGGAAAAGGGCAGCCTTTGGGAGGAGGGAGTTGCACGAGGAAGCAGAAACGAAGGTGACGAAGAACGAGAACGACCAGGGTCTACGATTCAGCCCGCGGCCTCTCCGAACAGGCCAGGGTCCGAGGAAAAAACTTCTTCTAGTAAAACCCAGCGCCGGGTAATATACGATCCTAGGGTCCCGACCGAGAGCGTCCAACGTTTATCTCTTTCCGATACGGAAGTCTGCCGCCAGGAATTAATTGCCTTCCGTGGCACCTTACCACGGCCACGGCGAGTCCCGATGCAATATCTGTTCCTCTACGAGCCATTAGCCGGGCGCATACTTTACATTAGAAAGCACGTAAGCGAACCGTGGCCACAACGAGGAGACCTGTTCAACGGCGAAACCTTGTTTCGCGGAATTCTCGCCTCTGCGATTGGCTCACACGGAAAAATCCCAGGGGAAAAGTTATCGGCGTGCTGGGGATCGTTAAGGGACCCCGTTTCGAGAACCATGCCGGATCGAGGTCTGCTCACGACGACATGAGAGGACGCCGTGATCAGCTGTTCCGGGGACTAGATGTTCCGTGTCATTCGCGTTGCACCTTACACTGCTTGCTGGACTGGAGGATGGGTTGTAAGTAGGGTGGGTTCCGTAGGTGGGAATGGTTATGCGTGTTGTCAGCGTTAGAGGAATCAGTATTATATGTGAAGCTTGGCGAAGCGAAGTTTCGCTATTGATTCTGGTTTTATGGCCTGGATTACGCAACTAGGAGTTTAGAGAGGACGCAAAGCCATTAAATTCTATCTGGCACGGTCGCAGGGAAACTGACAAGGTCCGATTTCTTGTTGGTCACATCTCGTACTTCAGCATAATACGAACAATCACTACGGTCGATGTTTGATTAGTCCGATCAAACGCCTTCCGACAGGTGTGCCATTAAGCACCGTTGATTCTGCGATTGCAGAATCGATTACTCTCGCCGTGGCCTCGACAGGGGGTTATCAGCTCATCCGTTGTCTCCTAAGCCCGCTGGTTGTCTGTTTCGCGATCGAATCGACGGCGGCGCGGCGCCGCGTCGTGAAGTGAAAGTTCTGCTATAGTCTGCGACGTGAGAGGAGAGCTATTCTTTTTCGCGATTGTCTCGTCACACACATACCCAGGGTGCAGCGCGAGCTAGGCGAATCACGCGCATTATCGCGTCGCGAAGAAGGAAACACTGAAGAGAAAGAGAGAATGGATGCTGAGGCAGCGTCGTTGATCCTGAACGATCTCTTATCCAGTCCTCGCGAGACAAATTCTCACGCCTCGCGTCCGCCGTACACACGTATCGAACAGCCTCGACGCCACAGGTTAATAACGCCTGGCTCTCCGCTTCACTCCGCTCGGCTCCGCTCCGCTCCGACTTGTTCCGACCCGTTCCGTTCTGTTCGCGGTATAAATTAACGGCTCGACCCAACCTGAACGATCCTCCGCTCTACGCGCGCTCCTCTCCTGTCCCCTGGTTTCTCGCGTGGCTCCTCTCGCACGATTCGCTCCGATCGTTTCACTTTCACGCATGCCAACACAAAAAAAGAATCGAACGATACCCGCCGCTGCTGCAACGCTCAACTCGGATCCTTCGAGCTGCTGCACTTTTAATGCACACGCATAACTAAGCGAACCGCTGCCCAGAGACGAATCGCCGCGACTCTAGCTTCCAACTTCCACAATGTGAGACTGGAGAAGAATATTCGCTCACTTTATTTATAACGTAGAGTCTAATCAAACAAAAATCAATTGTTGCATCTGCAGAATTTGCAGAGAGGATTTGAACGTCCAATAAGAATCGCCAGACTTGTCTTCCCACTTTACCTTCCTCTTCTGCGTCACGTGACTAATCTGGCAAGCAAAACTGAAACGTCAGACTGACACATATGTATGTTTATCAGTGTTACCATAAAGAAAACTGTTTTCTGCACAGAGATTGGTAACACTCGTCGATACTCTAGATTTGGTTCGCCGACCATGATAATCTTCGGCATTGACTTTCCTCTGCTACGTCCGAAGGTAGTAATCATTATAATCGAAAGTCCATGACAAATGGCCATCGCCATCCCCGGAAAACGAAACACGCCTCTTTCGATTTTGCTGAAAGTTTTCACTTCAGCCGTCGTTTGCCATTTGAATTCCTCGTCAGTGGCTCTCGAAGCAACGGGTTCCTCGGTGTCTTCACGGGTCGTTGCGGAGTCATCGTGTTATCCTTGTAGATTTTACGCGTTCGCTTATCCGCCGTTGATTTCCGTCTAGCGGAGAAATCACATATTCTTTTCGCTGCGCGCTGCAGGAGCAGTCACAGCAACGAGATTGACTCCTTTTCCCGGTTTCGCGAAACGGTAACTTTTCTCCAACTGTCGGTGGAAAGCACCGTGCAATTGTATGATTTATGCACACAGCGATGACAAGACTCCCAGCTACTCAGCAGTCGGTTTTACTTGCGTAACCGGCAAATTATATGCTGGGAATAATGGTTTCTTCGCGGTGTGCCGCTCGCGGTAGACGTTTACTCGCGTCCCTGTCGTTCGACGCTTAATTTGAACGCTGTTTTACCAGTTGGCGCTGTACGCGTGCTTGTAACGAGATACTTTATGCGATGAATAAATTCCGTAATTTAAAGAGTGCGAGAATAATCGCCTGGCGCCCCTTCAGTCCCGATTTTCGCGGAGTATAGTGGTGGAACGCGGTGGTTTGGGGTTGAAACTTCGCTGCTCTAGCTTCAAACCCTCTTGATGCATAGAGAGAGTATATTCATCGGTAGACTGAGGATTTTACGTATTCATGAAAAAGTATCCAAATTTCAAACAGTAGAAAGAATTGAAGAACGTCCATATGTTTTTGCATCGTTTCTTGAGAAACCTCTGTATCGTGTAAAAAGAAAAAGCTATCCTTTTGGAATTTAAAATTTCTAGATCAAGAAGAGAAGTCGTTTTCTAGTGATTCCGAAGAGCGTCCGTCGTGGACAGTATGCTCGTGATCCTGTTGTCTCTGTCGAAACGAAAGGTAATGGCTCTTTTCTAGGCAGGTGCGAAGCCCATTCATCGGTCCGGGTTATGTGCTAGCGTTAACAGCCGTGGCTCGAGAGATGAAATTAATTCCGTCCACGTCTGCGAGACCGTTGAATGGCTTCTTACTTTCCGTCGTTGCTGGTCGTCTGGTTCCACACCGTGCTTCATCGACTATCCTGGGCTCTCGTTCGGTAATGGCTTGTAAGAGGAAACGGGGCAAAGATTTATAGGTTGCCAGAACGAAAATGTATGTGAGTCAACAATACGTCGATACAATATAAGGGGAAGACAGAGAGAGAGAGAGAGAGAGAGAGAAAAAGAGAGGGAGAGACGGTATGGGGGGAAGGAACGATGCAACGGCGTGGTGTACACGTCCGACAAAAACGCGTGCGCACACACAATCGAGGAGCGATTTCCAATGGAGCCTCTTTTTGCGTGGCCGCATGATTAACGATTGAACGCGCTCGACTTCCGATCCGTGCCGCGTCGACATGCCTCGGAACGGTAAGGAACGCTTGCTCTCCGCAAGTCCTCGATCGTATTTGATATTTATTTCCTCCCCTCCCGTCGCCGCAAACGTCTCGTTCGTTGGTTCGTTCTTTTCCTCTTTGTCCGTTTCGCGCCTTCGAATTCGTTGATTTATAGTTCCGCGTCGATTCGGCGTCGTTACAAAATTGCCGCGCCGACAACGCGACGGAATAAAGTACACGTAATCGATTGGTTAGTCCTAATGGAAGATGAATTGTCGCTTCTTGTCCCTCGCGGAAGTCCCGGGGGCTTTCGTTGTTGGAAACGGGTTTTAAAAATATGTATCAAATTTCTGTGGAAGGGATACTCGTTACTCTTTGATCGAATACTTTCTGTATTTATAATCGTTGGTGCGTCGAATTTTTTAAGTATTAATGAAAAAAGTTAATGCTGGGAAAGAAAGAAATTCAAGAGCAAAATCTTCAGCCGATGCTGTCGATAACGCAACGGAATCCATAGCACTCACCGCGAATTAGAGTATAATATACCGCACGCAACGAAGGCACGCACCTCATTGTGCAGCTGGCGTAATAGGCTTAACATCCTGTTGAGAGTGTTGCGTAAGCAATATTAACGGAAGAAGAATGAGATAGCTATTAAAAGCGACTCGGGGACCCGGTATATAACGTCTTTATTCTTGGCGTGACGAGCGAGTCCCCGAGTTTTGCGACGTGTAGCGTATTAGTTATGATTTATTAATAGTTCTAGCAACTTCGATGCAGCGGTAAAATTAGTGTTCTCTCCTGATGGGGGCTTGTACGATATCGCGAAACGCAAACGCTAATTCGTAATCACCGGATTCAACGGTCGGTACCTTTTCAAAGCAGCCCTGGAAAAATTCAAGGAAATGCTACCAAAAACGAGATAAAAGCTTGGAGATGCAAAGGATCCACTTGGACTGGCAGATTTATTTGCCGTGGGAGCTATAAAAGTGGCACACAAATTTATTAGCAGTTTCTGAAACATTTTATGTTGGTATGCAAATTTGTATGTCAATATCAATGCGATATTATACGAACATAAATCCTGCTGTTAGGAAAATGTCACAAGATATATTGAGAGCTTACAGGCCAGAGACACGCTCACCTATGTATTAATACCAAATGAGAGATAATTTATTTTAACATTGACACTCTACCGACGTCAATAATATATTAATCCACTGCAAGTCTTTCCGTTGGCAAAGATGGTGGGAAACATCGTACGCCATTAAATTGTAAAAGAGGATTCGTCGGAAGCAGCTTTCTAAACGAAAACACTAATTTATTAGTGGTTCCTGAGCCGTATTGATTCGTTGATCTAAATTTCTGACTGGTTACAAACAAAGTTGAAGCACCGAGCTGTCGATACATAAAGTGCAAGGGGCTTTATTTCGGCATTGATAGATTCCCAGTCAATATAGGATCTATTTTGCCGGTGAAGTTTTGAGCGCCGAAAATCGAGTCGCTGGCCGCCGAATGGCCACGGGTATGGTAGATCGATTCCAGCAACGGCGTGCAGAATTTCCGCCGCTGGCTGTGAACCGCACTTTGCAACCGGTGGATGCAACGTTCAATGTAAATTTTAATCTAACGGTTAAGTGGCTCTTTCGTTATGATGAAACGGTGAAAAGCTATACGCGGGGATCGATCGGATAACAGGAATTCCCACTGTTTAGACTGGGCGATCCGTTTGTAGAGGGAAATTGGATTGACGCGCGTGCCAACAGATGGTCATTTTGCGAAGAAGAATTACAAAGTAATACGAGCGCGGGCCCGGTCATTCAAGTAATTGCCAATCCGGCAAACCAAATAGTTCCGGACTCCCCGGATAAAAATAGACACCCGCGCACGCTTAACCGATCTCTTTCCTCCAGGCTGTAAATAATCCCGCGTTGCATCGCATTAACAAATATTAATATTGCTGCGTCCGGTGTCTACGCGCCGCAACCCCGGTATCTAATTAATTAGGTAACACCGCTTTTAATAGGATTGCTCGCGGCTCCGTAAACGTTCCCTGCTAAATACGAACGAATTAAGATATTACCGTTGAAAATAGAAATCGAATGATTCTCGTGCTCGTTCGAAATTCTTTCGGGATAACCGATACATGGGACACGGAACTACCAAAATTAGCAAACTGATACATTGCATTGTATTATTATACAGTATTCGTGTTAAATCAACAATCTTCTATTTCAGAAAGAATGGCAAACATGGATCTGAATAATTTCATTGATGCTCCATTTCTGCGTTCTTCGAATTTCGATAATAATATGCAGAAAATGCCGACGTCTTTGAAAAGACCACCAATACGACGTTGGAAGAATTTTTAAAGACTCAGGTACGTACCCAAAAATTGCTGTTTTCAAGTGGACCAATTTCTGCAGCCATTTCCGCGATTCAGACTGACTGAAACTTGTTAAAAAAGACAGGGTAGCGCAGACCGAGCGGAGTATCGTTGGCGAAGCAGCCTCGCGAAAAGTTTCGCGAGTATAGCAAGTGGCGGAAGAAGCCCGGCCGACGAAATTGGCCCGATAGATCGTTTTCGCGACGTAAAAATTGCACGATGACCGAAACCGCCATTCAATTTCGCGTTCTTACCGTGCTCGGTTAACTACTTTCCTGAGTGGATCTTGAGAAACGATTTCTACTTTAGGAGCAAGAGAGTAATTCCTCTTGGGCAGAGCCGAGAACAGGGTGGTGCGAGAGAGAGAGAGAGAGAGAGAGAGAGGAGAGAGGAAAGTGTGAGAGAGAGAGAGAGAAAGAAGGGGGGCAACTGGCGCGTATATACGCGGCCAGAGCGGGATAAGTTTCGAGCTGATCATTAGGTAAGTTTAGAAAAAGGGCCAATCCGAGGAGGTTTCATTAGGAAATGGATGAAACAGTGGATATACGAGGATTGGAAAGGAGGCGGTTCTGCGCGCGGAAAGGGAACGAGTCGAGCTTTGAAGCTCTCGCGATGACTCGAACTGATAATCCATTAGGATCCGTCTACTTAGAGTATAACATCTATTTGAATGCAAATCAATAGGGAATGGGAAAGGACGGTAGCCAGTAATTGGTCCGGCTTTATTGGAGCTCTCAGTGTCTCAAAGAGCATCTCGTTCGGTCATCTCCTCTGGCTCTCCGCTTCAGCCTCTCTGCTGCTCCCTTTTCCCCTTTCTCTCGGTCCAGGCTCTCTCATTCTCCTTCTCCCTTTCGTTCCGCACCGCCATTTGCTCGCTTCCTCTTCTTCGGCTTCTCGCGGGGCTTATGTCGCTTTCCTGTTCGTTCGGTCTCCTTCCACAAAACGTACATATATATATTTATATCTATATTTATATATGTATATACGTACATAAATATATATAGATTGATATTGTACATAAGACTCGACAGTAATTAACCAAGAACTTGTCTCGTCTGGCCACTTCACTTCGAGTGTCCTGGATGCGTACGAACAACTCAAGAACATTGCTACTGATCCGGTCATGGTGCGTTCATTTCGAGCTGGGATACAAAAATTTGAGGAAAAATCGCGAATCGTTTATGGTCTTATAGTACTCTGATTGAGAGATGCGTTTATCTGTAGCGATGCGATGGAAAGACAGCGTGGTATTCAGGTTCGTAAAACTCGGTTTAAAAGCGAACCTCGTTGAAATCTATTAACACTTTGCATTCGAAGCTGTTTTCGCTACAGAAATGAAATATTTCATCTGGAATACAAAACAATATATCTGGCAACAAAATAATCCAAGGAATCCACCCAACGCATCCTCCTCTTTCACCCGGTGGACGGTTCCACGCAGTATCCAAGAATTTATAGTATTCCGCGGTGGACATAGGTAATGCGGTGTCTAAGGAGCGATGTTTCCGTGATCCCGGTCGCTTAATTTGCGCGGGTTTTGCACACACACGTACACAAAGAGAAGAACGCCGTCGAACACACCGAAGCGCAGCCGTGGTCCCTGTATATGGAAGGTCGTTGCCAAGTATGTACTCCTCCGGCATCACTGTTGGGCCTCGGTAGCTATGCCGGCCATACGTCAACGTCCATTACACTTCCACCCTGCTGCTGGCTTTAATGTTTTCGACTCGGGCACTCTTTATCCCACCTTGCAGCTAATTAGCGAGCCGGATACCGGACACGCGCCCTCCCACCAGCCCCCCACACCATCCTCTGGCCCTGCCGACGTACTACGGTACCACAAAGTCGTCCCGCACTTGGTTCTCTTGCTTTTCTCTCTCTGCTCTCTCTCCCCTTTTTCTGCCTCTTTTCTCCAACTCTATCTCCGACCTTTTCCTCCTCGTCCTCCTCCAACCTCCTCTGGATGCGACCGTGGTCATTGCGCCAGCGGTGAACCAGAC
The DNA here is from genome assembly GCA_963971365.1 of Lasioglossum villosulum. Lineage (NCBI taxonomy): Eukaryota > Metazoa > Arthropoda > Insecta > Hymenoptera > Halictidae > Lasioglossum > Lasioglossum villosulum. Next base: position 4,828,322 of record OZ020497.1, on the reverse strand, counting down.
TCCGCGATTATTCCGAACTCATTTTAACTCATTACCCGGGTCCACCCCGTGCACAGAATGCTGGGTTCCCGACACAAGTGTGCCCTCTCTTCTTTCCGCTAGCAAAGCTTCCTGCACGCCCGAAATCTAAAGCACGGAAATTCATATCGCGCGCGAGCGCCACGGGTTTTCCCTTAAATTATCCCCGGCTAAGCGATTATTACCACCGCGAAAGATCATTCGAGGAGATAGGAGGATGAGATGCGAGGTAGCTCCGTGTGTCCCTCTTTCAAGAGTCTCTGAATGCATTCTCGGAATACGCGGGATAGGCAGGTGCTTCCTCCCCGAGGTACAAAAGAGAGTCTGAATATAATTATAGGCACTGTAATTATCAGTGCTACGAACTCTAATGAATACCACCACCGGTGCAACGATAATTCCCCGTCTTGCGGCCGTGAACGCCAATCCGGGCTAAACGGTGACTGCGCCCTGAGGAGAATCCTTCGGGATGTGGTGCATACGTTTTGTCACGAACACCAAAGAATTGTCCATTTAGGTGATTTGAAATTGTTGAATTTACAAAATGTTTAGTGGTAAAATATCAGGGCACATTTCTTAGATAACTGTATAAATAACCACAAGATAAATATACATGTAATTGATTAAATTACCGAATGAGGAAGACCACAGTCATCCATTAATGTCTTCGATTAAAGAGAAGTGTGCGATGTGTGAAGGCTCAGGAAAGAAGTTTCGTATAACGGTGCAGATAATCAAACCATAGTTTATATAGCTGTTTCAATTAATGTCCGAGTATGGCTGGATCCTTCTATATCCAATTTAAAGGGGAGTTTTGTACATTAAAACTGTAGAGTCGAATGTACGGCGTTGTCTTCGATGATCAATTATAAAAGTGTGTTTGTCACATACAATCAGCTTTACTATTATATTGGACACAAAATGCCATTAGTGTGGTAATGATTAGTATCGATTTGAGTGAAATTCATAACTGTAAAAAATATCTGCTTGCCTCAATAATATTAATCTTTACATGCTTTTCTGACTGTACTTCTATTACAACTAGACCACAGTCTATTTATAAAAGAAATTAAATGTGCAGAAAATTATGGAGATTATTTTTCACAGAAAATGTACTTCAATTACTGAGCGAGAGGGCCACGACTCAACACCTGACATTTTCCATAATTCAACAGAACAAACAGAAAGCTGCACGTTAAAAACTCGTGAGAAATCTTGCTGACCGACCGAGCAGATTTACAATCGACGCCGGTCGCGCCTGTTATCTCCTCGGGTCTTGGCGCATCAATCTTGAAATTAAAGAGAAGTTTTCGGTGTCACGAAGATCTGAGAAGATTCTCCACATAACTGCTTAAAGAACCCAGCGAGGTAACAATTTATACAGCCGTTTCGACTAATGTCCGAGGCAAATCGCGGACTTCAGTCCTTAAATTAACGGGAAGTTTTCGGTGTCAGAAGGTCCGGCGAAGATTCTTTGCATAACTGCATAGAGAACCACAGGACGACAATTTATAGTCGTTTCGAGCGGGGCTTGTGCGAACGGGTCGCGGTTGGTTCTCAATGCTCGAATCACCTTTTTCGTGTCACGGGCTGGAGCCTGGCGGGCATCGATCCAGTCACAAGGATCGACGGGAAGAGTTCATCATTCGTGTCCAAAGTTAATCGTTTCCCCGGCGGCGCGGGGTAGGACCAACGATCGTCTCTCGAACCAGATGTGCCCAGATTTCACCGTATTCGAATGCGTCGTCTTTCACCGTGTAATTTCGCGAGACTATTATTCCCCGCGGACCTGTAATCTCGCCGTCATTCTGCTATATTGTGGCAAGCCGGTGTACCCGGCGTTTTTCGCCGTGAGATGGCTCCTAGACACGCGTTGCGCTGCGCCTCGCGCACTCTGCGCTATAAGGCCCTCCTTGATCGCGTGTACCGCGGAAATCGGGGAGAGTGCGGTTTGCTTTGCTGTATCTCGAGTGCAGGCTCATCCAGGTGCGTATCACGTACGCAGGTGAAATTGACGGAAACTTTCGAACCGCGAGATTAAAGGATCCGAGACGGAGTCCGCGTATCCGTTGCACTCGACGGACAATTGCAACGTTCTGCACTCTCTATGCTACATTGTAGGGAACACACGCTCACTAGTATGTAACTAGGCTGCAGATGTACAAGGTGTCTCAAAGTTCCTTCAACATCCGGAAATTGGAGGTGCCTGAGATCCTTTGAAGCGACATATTCTTTGCGAGAATAGCGTCCGCGACTTTGTTTAGGAGTTATTAACGAAAAACACGGACCGATCAGAGAGCCCGACGCAGCGACAGGTTCCGTTTAGCGTGGTGTCACCGTTGGTCGAGCCAGAATCAATCCGCTGTAGCCGTGCTCTGAGTGGTCCGTATTTTTCGTTAATCACTCCTGAATAAAGATGCAGACGCCCTTTTTGCAAAGGAAAATGTCGCTTCGAATGATCTCAGGAATCCTCCATTTCCGGATGTTGAAGGAATTTTGGGACACCCTGTATTCTGCTCTTATGGCTTTAATAGATAGTGAAAAGGAGCTTTCTTAAAAAAATACAACCAAGGTGATGAACAGAGAATCTTACTCACCAAACACAGATTAATTTCTGCAAAATTATCTAATTAAAATGTTTTTCAAAGTCGTTCGTCATGAATTTTATCCATCTAAATCGCCGATTCGTCGCACAGTGTCTCGAAGCGTAACCAATGGCATTCTCGAACCTGATTACACCCACAACACATAATCTCGTCGAACGTATACACACGATGTGCAACGGCATTTTGAATAGGTGCGTTTAAGTTGCGATCAAGAAAGACCAGCTCTCATCAGACTAGATAAAAATGTTGGATTTATTCCGCAGAGTTTGAGGCTGACCATTAATTCGCAGAAGATCCAGGACTTAGAGGCTGTGGACTATAGTTACGAGCGTGGAGGGTCCCCCGAATGAAAGTCCCGCTGCGTAGGTGTGCGAGAGGGGGTGGCATGAGGGTACGTTGCTTTACGATGACATTATTTGCGCTAACTCATGGCGGAGCGTATAATAAAGTGCATGGGGTCAGCGGATAGGCTAGCGAGACTGTCGGTTTTCCTCTGGAGTGGTCCACGGAGTCCGTTTAGCAATTAGTGGGTTTCATTTTTGCATGCAAACGGATTGGATGAAACCAATTTGTTGAAAAAATGGCTGTTATGGGCAATGCTTATGAATGGAAAAATGAGTAGGTACAATTTAAAATAGGTGATAAAGTAAAAGAAACGAAGAAGTTACATACTCGCAAGTTACATACCAATCTTGAACTCTATATCTACTTTTTTATGAATAATTTCTTAACGAGCAACGAGCGGTAGTTAAAACCTCCCGAAGACTAGTAGTGAAATCTTTCTGAACAACAAAAGAGAGAATCATGGCGATCGTTATCTGCACTCTCAGGAAAGATGTTTATAATAATCCCTCGCTGCTAAATCCTGATTTGGGACCGCAGAGGTCCACAGGTCCCTGTATCGTCGGCCACCGTGTAGATTGCGGGAGCCGTCTTGGAAAGCGGGCAGGATATTCAGGCGTGGTGTACGTAGGTAAATCCTCCACTCAGCCGGACACACTTGATGCACAAATTAAAGCATAAAAAAGCCCCTTGGCATAGAGCACCGGTGGTCCCGAAGAGGCAGAAAAGCGACGCGGTTTATAGAAAGAGACAGGGACGCCGGGGAGATGAGTAACGGGGGCTAAATGGGGTTCAGGCCGACGACTGAAAGAGGAGGTCGCGTGTTGGTTGGTTGGCTCCGAACGAAGGGTAGGCGGGGGATCGGCTGGTCGGTCGGATAGGTTATACCATCTTTCATGTAATTACTGACATAAAATGCCAGATTTTCGTCCTCTCCACCCCACCTGTATGCCGGCAACCCTGGTCTTTCGATCACTTTTTACCTTCTCTCTCTTCCACCATCTGAATTTCTTCGTTCACCTTTTATCGCCCTGGCCAGTCTCTCTCTTTTTCGCGTTGCTCCCTCTCCTTCGTACCGACCCGACTCTCTCTCTCTCCAACCCTGTTCCTCTCTCTCTCCGTTTCTCGCGCTTCTTCGTGTCTTTTTTCTCCTCCGCGGAGTAGAAAATTTTCAATTCCATTCATGTAAATTATTGTAGCGCACCGACTCTCGACATGTGCAACTTGTATTAATGACGCAGTAAAGGAGCAGACGGGCGGAGAGCTGCCCATTAGCGGATGAAAGCGGAGGGCTCTCAGCGCATAGCCCGATAATAGCCCGACTTATACCCACCGAGGCTGTGTAGTTTAGCCCACGTTACGAGTCTGCCGTGCCTCTGCCCTGCCTCTCTGCCTCTGCCTGACTGCCGACCTGCCTCTGCCCTCTCTCTACCGTTTCCTATCCCTGGCCGTTTGCTCGCCCGCGCCTCCTCTGCCACGATAGCCCACCTTTTCTTATCCTCCTCGCACCTACCCTCCACCCTGTTCGGATCCTCTTCCTTCCGTCTATCCCTTCCTTCGTCCTCTATCTATCAACCCGACTACACTCTGCCCACCCCGAGAAATCCCCCTGCCACCAACCTGGTCGTTTTGCTCCTGCGAACCATTCAAATTCGGACGACTCGAGTCCTGATTTGTCACGGGGATCCCTTTCTTCCCAGCCGCTCGTTAACCCGCTGGATAGACAACTCCTCTCTATTAGGGTTAAACGATACCGGTCCTCCTTCCCTTCTTCTTCTTCTTCCTTCTCCCTTTCTCTTCTTCTGCACCGAGTTCTCCTTGTCCGAATCCACTGAGTTCTGTGAGGCGTTCGAGAGCCTTTACCGCGGTCCACCGTCCTCGCCGAGGTGCGACCTTTATCTCCGCCGACGAACCTTGTCGCTCTGACATTACAATTTATCGATGAAAGGAGCACCGATCCTTCGATAAGGTCCTGTTAGCACGCGTACGCTCTCTTGATCTGGGGACCGTGCTGGGGAGATCATCATTAGAGACGGTTCTGTGGTGCGTCTGATGGTGAACGTTGCGGTGTTTGGGTCTGCAGGCCAGAAACTATTTTCACCCAGAGAACTTTAACATCTCGGTATTCAGATATAACATTTGATAAACAGTGAGAGTTCTGCTATTTTTTCCAATAACGTCAACAGTAACTTGAACTGGTACATTGCGACTTCTACATTGCCAATCCTTCGACAAGCTCTCCGCTAGCCTGTATCATTACTAACATTTCTGCGGTTGGATATAATATCGATGTTCTGATGTTTCTTTCTAAGGTCAGTGAAGATTTAAAACTACTTCTTAATGATCGGTAGCTAACTCAATTACGTGGACATTGTATTCATTATGGGTGACCTTTTCCCGAGATATTACTATTTGTCAAACTAAGTGCTTTCGCTCTTTACCTCGTTCAATTCTATTCTTTATACATAGGAGATCATTATCGACAACATTTCTGTATTTAGATACTACATTGAGCACACGACGTGTATTCAAATTTTTATACTTGTTTTTGGAGTTCTTGAAGATTTAGAACAACTTCTCAGTCACTGACAGTGACTCCAGCAGCTACGCTGCAACCTCCTGATTACTGATCCTTAGATAAGCGGTCCTGTTAGCTTGCGTACACTTTCATGTATCGTTCTCCAGACACCAGTAGGAGAAAATCATCATTAGAAACCTAACGTTATTGCAGACGGGAGTAATAATGTATGCCAAAATTTCTTTCCGCGGTCTCAGAAGGTGTAAAATCATTTTTCTGCTACTGATTGCGGAATCAACTGCAACTACTGCTACCAGCTGCGAACATTCTCAGGTGACGTTAGAATATATCAACGAAAGGATTACTGATGCATCAGCAGGATTTTCTGAACGTACATTCTCTTTCGTTCGAAACTCTTTCCCACCCATGAAACACCCATCAAAGACTTTCCAAAATTTCCTCGAAAAATTCCAAAGCCAAATTTTTGGAACCTCCTCGCGTAAACAATCCAACGAAAGACGAAAGAGTCCCAACCGATCTGCAGACACGCGCGTGTGCTCTCATCACTCTCTCGTAAATCGGCTGTCCAAGAATCCGGCGACCTTTTCGAGCATCGCATTCCCGGCGCGGATCCGACAACGTTTCAACAAGCAAGGATTTTATTAAAACACCCGGCTCCGGGTTCGGCCTCGGCCTCGGCGCACGGTCGCCCGTTTTAATACGCCTCGACCGGCCGCTGAAAGAACGCGTTGGAGCGATTTATTAACAGGCGTCGATACTCAATTATCCGGCCGCGGATAAACGAGCGAGCGCGGAACGCAAGTGGGAGTACGTCGCGAAGACAAATTGTAACATTACATCGCGGAGGAGACGAGGCACGATAACGGGGCCCATATTCCCGGGGAAAAAGGTCCACTCGCATACTCGGATATACTCGCTTGCTCTCGTACTCTCGCTCGCAACGCTCCCGAGAACGATCCCGGGCAGAAAGGGAGACAGAGAGGGAGAGAGAGACGCAGAATGTGGTTTCAGTAGCAACGACTATATCGCCGGCGCGGTAGCGGTAACGGTATCCGTGCATCGGTTTAAATTTACCCGATCGAGCCGCTGCACCGAGCGCTGCACCGGACCGGCTGCGTTTCTGCACCTTTACGCACCTTCGCCTCGTGAAAATCGAGACGAGCTTGTCCCCAGATACGGGCCGAACATGGGCTCGTCGTGTTATCTCGTCCCCCTCTATCACACCCCTCGAAAAAAAACACGCCCACGCTTCGATACCTGTCCGGTGGGCGGGGCCAACTGGCACCCGAGCGTTTGACCTCGATAACTTTGTTTAATGTTTGTTATGGTTTTCACGTCGTGTTATGTTTTTGCTAGGTAAAGAAATCAACTTAATTTTGTGCGTGTTGTTATTTACATCGAATACATTGAATTTAATAGAAGTAAACCATATTCGGCTTCAAATTGCACCTAATCATTTTTCCATAAATTAATAAAATCCGCAGTCGATTATAATTATGAAGGTAATTGCGCTGAAATACATGCTGGTCGCGAACGCACTCACCCTACTCCGGTTCCCCGGAAAAATGCTCGCCCACGATTCGATAACCGACCGGTGGGCGGGGCCGATCGGCTCCCAGCCGCAGAATTTCACGCGCCACCGTGCGCTCTCGGCTTTGCAACCGTGAAACGACTACCTACATTCCTCGCGGACGTGTTTACCTGGCTGCGGGACGCGTAACGCCGTAACACTCTGTTTGTAGACGGACGTTAAACGCCGATCCGAATCGCCGATGCTGCGCCAGGTAACCTACGAGCTACGTGTTTCGATCAGGGTATGGTGTAAGAGTCTGCGGCAAGTGGCAAGAGCCTTTGCCGTAAAGAGAACGAGTTCACGGGATTTCTGGAGTTTGTTGGAAATTTTGTGATAGCCGACGGGTCATCTTTTCGGATGTTGATGGGCCTGGAGGAATTCTTGTACAGGGAGCTGAGGATTTTCGGACATTCTACCTTGTTTGGTGCTGGCCTCGTATTGCAGCTCTTTACTGCGGTATGCTGGTCACGGTGTGCAATTTTGTTTATTTTTTGTAGAGGTCTCTTAGGGTTAGTAACGAGATCGTTTGCAACCATTTTTGTTATCGAGCTTTCGATAAATTTCTTCAGTCTTGCATTTATTGAGATTTTTATTATAGTGTGTCGACTGATTAAAAAATAATTTCAAATCGAACAATTGAAATTCTCTTATCAGCAAGGTTCTAATTTCAGTATTAGTGAAGTGAAATATGTGAAACGGTTCGTGTCGACCGCTCAGGTATTCCTCCTGATACATTTTTGTGCCTGTTACACCTGTACGTCCCGGCGTCGGTTTTTGCGATCGCTATCCCAAGATTGAAATCTCATTTGACTGGTTTCATCGGACGCGAGGCACCATAATGGCTCGTTAGAGTTGGTTCCGAGTAAATCCGCAAATGGCGAGCGTTCTTTCGTGCGACGAACGCATCGATTCATTTGCATAGAATCGTATAAAGGACATCTTCCATCTTCCGTTCCTCTCCTACTTAAACGGGGAACACTTTTGTTAGAACTTTTTAGATGGTGCAACGATAAGGAATCGACCTTATCTCGCCCGGAATCGTATCGGGGACATGCAAAGTACAAAAATCACACAGGCCACAGTTCTCAAAAAATACCTGTGTGAAACTTTGTTATTATTCTTCTGCCAAAATGATTTGTGTTTCTCAGAGAGTCATTGTTAGTAATTGTTCTAAATAAATCGTTTTCATAGTACATTGTGTTATACAGAATATAAATATCTGTTCCACAAGAACATTTTTTAAAACGTCCGTTCCGTAAGTACATTTTTTAAAAACGTTTCACAAAAATTCATTAACAGACACTTTCCCGAATAGAACATGCAAATGCAATGAGAATTGTACAGAAACAAAAGCAGACAACTATTCGCTTCGATCTCCACGAGGGATACTTTTGCCCGAACTTTTTCGACGGTGTACCGATAAGAGACTGATCTTATCTCGCACGTAGTCGTGTATCGGGGACACGGGAACGCGCAAAATTCAGACAGGTCGGCGATTGTCTCAGGAACACGGACGTTTCACGAGGTACCGTAAACGCTTGTTGTCTCCGGGATTCAGGATGAAGGCAGCCAGAGACCCTCACCATTTGCCGATCATTCAAGAAAACTTCTTGCCGGGGACAGTAACGGGATCGGCGGCTCGATCGGCCGGCATCCAAACGTAGATCGTTATATCGCGCATCGTTATCTCCCCGCGGTCGTTAAAGATCGCACATAATACCCGCGTCGAGTGAATTCGAGCTAACGGGACGGCCGGCGAGCTTGTCAATTGTTAAAGAAACCGTCGACCGAAACGGTACACAAGTCCCGGAGTAATAGATTCGATGCACCGCGATGCACATTGCAACGGATCACCTGTATTCTTCCACGTACGCCGAAATTTTAGATTTCGGAAGTTGAACATGTCTAGAAATTGCAAAAATAACAATCCTTATTGCTGGAGCCACTTAAATAGTTGTTTAGACATTTTCTAAAACACACTTTTAAAATACGTCATCAGTGAACAGCGGATCTTTATACAAAATAGAAATTTTCTACCTGGATTGCAACAGACTGGAGCGAAATAGAAATTAATTTTTTGTCTTAATATTTTAAACAGGTATTTTTAAATTCTTTCGATATCTTTACTGTGTTACCCATTTTCAAAACTGCATAAAATCCGCTGTCTAGTCACCGATAAATAATGTGTACGCATAATAAAATGTTTTACTTGAAAATCTCCGAAAAAGTCCTATTGAAAAAAAATAAGTAGATTGTTCGCCATGTCAGCTTGTAAGAAATGTGATTCTGTCCTAATGAATTTTTCTGTGATAAAATGAAAAACGGGGAAGACGATCGTCGGCATGTGCAGTTATTTTCCTTACTCGTTCCACTACGCGGCAGCCGACTACCGTGTATCTTGGTCAACGATCCGTGAGAAAAGTGAGCAACGAAAGTGCACGCGGTGCAGATTGGACTATCGGGTAAACGGTGGTCACGGCAATTGACCGTGGAGAGTAATCGACGCGAACGCTGGAATCACACCTTCGTTTTCTAGATAAATACTTCAGGAACGTGGCTGCGGCTCCTCGTTTTTGGGTTGATCCTTTAAACGACGATCCTAAATCGCACTGAAATCTGTTCCCTTTAATACCTGATTCAGAGTGTCAAATTTTCAATCCAATTTTGATGTTCAAGTTTTACGATAATATTTCATGCGAATGTTAATAGATGTTTGATAGGAAAATAGATTTTCAATGTCCCCTTTCGAGTACATTGTAAAACGTGTGCCAAATTTTTGGTTCGATTTTTATATTTTATATTCACCAGAATATTGAATGAACAATTCTATCGAACAATAGGAATCTTTCTCCTTTCACGGATTTCAAATATTATCTAATAATCTAGTGTCGTAAACGTGAAAGGTAAGACTTTTGAGTCAGATCGCACCCTAGATTGAACTTTCATCTAGCGATTTTGAGTACTAAGAAATCCAGTCTGCATTATGAAGATATCAGAAGTGAAATCCCGGACTCTTGCAATCCTTGTGTACGTATACGTGGTCTAACGGTGTGTGCTCGCACAACGAATAGGTAGACTGCTCTTAAAAAGCTTCACATTAGCTTTGAACAACCCTGGGTTAATCGAACCCACCTATGCCTGTGCGTCCACAGCTTGGGATTCAGTAATTCTACAACACTGTAGCGGCAATCTCGACAAAAGTAGCAAACCACATTATAAACTTGGTATCTGCCGGTGATTCCCATGGACTTGTTATCGCGTGGAATCTTGAGTGAGGCGTGTGCACAGGATTATACGATAATGGTCGGACCCGGCCGTTGTCTTTTCGATTTAGCACGTGGCGCGAGCTATACGGAAGTGGTTCTCTGGTATCGCGTCGTCGTCGTCGTTGTCATCGGTCGCCGCGGATACGTGTCCCATTTAAGAACCCGAGGCGCAGTTGCGTAGGTGTCCGACGAAGTGGCATGAGCTTCTGCGAGGTCAAGTTTCTCTCCCCCTGATCGATAGATGCTATCGGTACGGTTCAAATCTCGCGATAGCCGCCTAACCATACGCTGCGCGATGCTGCACCGTAAACGACTTCCGGCAGTGTCGAACAAGCACCGGGGATATTGGGCTTTGAAATTCGCTAATTCACCTCGCACTGAACCGACTCGCCTTTAGCTCGAATCCTGGCTGCATCACGCTGCAACTTGTTCCACGTGTCTTCCCTCTGTCATCCTAATGAACGTTTAAAGTAAACACGACGCGATCTTTCTGTTCTAATACGCGAGACAAATCGCTTCACTACGGTATTGTGTCGGGCTTCGTTGCTGCACCACGGGGTAATTTTGGTTGTTGTACTTCTTGTTCTGAATTGTTGGTGTCCCATTGGTACTCTGTAGATCTCTCGGTATTTTTAAAATAAGATATAGGAAAATATGTATCAGTGATATTTCTAATAAAAAGAGTCGATTCGTTCGTCAAATCATTATATTTAGATTTTTATAAAGTGTTATATTTTATGAAAATTTTCATTTGCATTAGCACATAAATCTATAGGTCTATTACTTTTAAACATTTTTAAAGGTGTTGCTGAATATGGTAGAAACTCTGAAATGGTATGCACCAGAAATGAAATGCAGAAATTCAATGTGAGTTTTGAAAGGAACTTGTGAAAATTTCAGTGGAAGCCTAAAATTAAAAGAATAAGCTTTCGATGCATTACTAGATAGTTTCCTTACGTTTTCTACAGAATTAGGCTAGATACGAAGGCATGATTTCGTCAATATGTAATTACCTAGTCGAGTCGGATAATTTATGAGGCGCGAAACAAATTATTCGGCAGTACCATTGAATATTTCAAAGATCAGTTTGCAAGAAGAAGATATAATGCTGATGGACGCTGGCTGATCTACGATTACACTACAAGACAGACATTACAGAGACGCGGAGTTAGGGTGCCGTCATCATGTCATTGAATTACAGAGAAAATTGTTCGGGTACATGGTCGCAGTGACAGGGAAACCTGGAAGAAGTTTGCATACCTACTCCGAGAAAGTATCTGTACAGAATGAAGATGCTAATCGATGTTGCCAATTGATGTGCTTCGGGAATGATGGATTTCCCAGAACTGTTCACGGAAATTAAGCTTCATATCTATCCACTGCAAGAAGCTTCCGGACAGTTCCGTTAGAAATTGATTTGAGAAATATATTATATTCCGTGATTAAATTACGGGTGGGGCAAAATTGGTTGGGTGATCGACGTTGTGTATATTTGGGATTTATTGATCTCCGTTTGCCAGCAAATCTGTGCTCTAACCTCGGTAGGTTATTATGGACAATTTACTTGGTTATTCAGACTTCTAATATTAATTCCAGGAAGACATTTCTACGGATTTAAGAGAATTGACGTACATAGAAAAATAATTTATCTGTTTTAAGCACAGGCTTGTCAAATTTTTCACGATGTATAATTTCTATTCTGTACACGCAACTAGTAGAAGAATTTCTTTTCAACTTCGCAACCTTTTGATCTTGACGTGGTCATTACGTCAGCGACAGGAAGTAATATCTGAAATTTGCTTAGGCAGACAAGCCCGTAACGGGGCACAATGACTAGGTTGGAAATGTCAAAGCATATAAATACCCCGATATCGGAAGAACTGTAGGAACAGAGGGGTGGCTGAGATAGAAGAACTCCGTGGCGTCTCTGCGACGGGCGCGCTGGCTCGCTAGCCCCAATAACATAATACATCACGCGCGTACCGGCAGACAATACCCGGAGATTACCTCACAATGGCCGATGATTTACTTCTGTTCTCATTACCCTGCTTTTGTCGCGGCACGCCCCGATTGGCGCCGTTGTCATTAGAAAAGTAACGGAGGCTTGAAAAGCAAGCCGCCCTACGAGTCCTCCTCGCTCTTTCATATTATCCAAGCTCGCAGGGGCAAAGTACAGACCGGCAACAAATTAGAAAGAATCTCCGTGAAGTAGCAACTCCCGAAAACTCGATTACCATCACCTTCGTCATGTCACCGATCTTTGCCTTCCGTTTTCTTCATTTCATTCTTGGCCCCTCGACGCGCTTTTAGTTCACTGTGAGTTCAAGTTCACAAAAGGGGCTGAATATTACCGAAATTGCAAGCTGTTGGGTCCAAGAGAAAGTTCTTTTTCACATGTAATTACTATAAATGTCTTGCACATTGTTGCATTACCAGATTTTATGCATTTATGACAAAAATGAACAAGTCTCTAAATAAATGTAACTCTCCGTAAAAATTGATTAAACCTGCTCCGGAACATTTTACAGAACCTAGTCACATTTTTCAGGTTTCTTGTACGATATTTGACTCCGGTTGAAACTACAGCCGCTCGAAAGGGCACTAGACGAAATCCGATTGGGAGATAAGTTAACCCCGCCCCCTTTCCATTACTCTCAATTATTTCCTCGAAAAGGTCGGTTCACTGCAGCAATCTTCACGCGTGCTAGTCAAACACTCTCTCCGATTCAACCTCTCAATAAATCATCGTATATTCGGTGTGATCTTCATCTACCCCAACTCTGTCAACCATTTCACAAGGCAGGGTTCACGGTTTAACACAATAATTCACCCCTTTCGCGAGATTTCGACGCGGATAAGGGGACCGATTACGGGGCAATCGTGGAACACCTGCCTCTCGGTAGAGGTCACCGTCTAGTACTCCCATGAACTTTCCTTCAAGCTGCGCACACATCTGTTCTTTAAAACCACATGTACACGTTGAAGATTCGAATATGTTGCGATCCGTCCATAAAAATATTTGTTCTTTTTTTCAACAGGACCAGGCTTTTTTAAACACTTCCGGTAATAGTCCCTTTCTCTGATAATTACTCAACGTCGTTCAAGGTCATACACAGAGGAAACGCATAAGATATTTAGAGAGGGTGAGTATGTAGGGGGACATACAGTGTTTTAATTTGTTTTTATTATCTTACTTTTTTATTGAGATATTAGGGTCAGCTTCAGTTTCTTAAATGGAATGTCTAATTTTTTTTTTTGAATTGGAATAAATCATCAAATTACACATAGTGGGACTTCAATTGAATAATTTTTTAAACAAATTGTATTTCAATCGTTGTTTGAATTGCTGTCCATTACAGTCTGCATTTCGAACACCGCTTGAAATAAAATTTGTTTAAAAAATATCTCAGTATTTATTCATTTGAAGTCTCACTCTGTGTAATACTTCTTTACGAGTTATTTGAGGTCGTCATGTTAGGAGACTCGCCGTGTATATTCACCAGGAAACGATTCCACAACAGAATCTCGATATTCCATGGACATAAAAATTCTCGATGCCAAGAAAATCGCTAAAAGCTCTAATTAAATAAACAACCCTCGTCCCGTCCGGTAATTCAATCACCACCATCGTCGTCTCGACTCGTCATCCGAGTTCCACAGCACTCGGTGTTCGGGAGCTCTGTTTATCCTCGATAATATAACCGGGACATCAGCAGCTACCAGAACGAAATCGATTTCCGGCTCGGTCCTGTTTCACGGTCGATCGAGCCGAGCCCATAACGAAACAAGGAGGAAATCGAACGGCCACGAAGGAGGAGGAATAGTAGACGAAGACGTCGTATTCTGGTACGCGGGTACACACAGGTGAGCGCCAAGATGCGAGCCGAAGTCCAAGCCTAAGAGAAGTGGAGAGAGCCTCTCTGGACTGGCATAACTTGTTCAACACGTTCCTCGCGCGATGGGGTCACCGGCGAACGAAAGATGCATTGACCAGCGGGGTCACCACGGGGTTGCACGGTGCAGCCGGCCACGGTGCAGGAGGTTGCATACTGCACACACGTGGCAGCCTGCCGCCGGCAATTCGGTTGCCTGCCAATAGTACTCCCGCTGCGGATCTTTTGACCCTCGGAGTTCGCCTGCACTGCACGTATAAATCACTCGAGATAATCGCGGCCGATGCACGCTTAATCGTAGGATGTATCACCGGGTCGCGAACGAACCGCACGCCTATTCGGTCGCGAGCCACTACGGCCAATTATTAAGCTCACTATACCACGGCCGATCGTGGCGCATGCTTCGACATCCAGCTTTCGTGAAACCTGCGTCGGAAACGTGTACGAAGATTTTCCATCTCTGAACATTTTTTCGGTAGAACGGTACCGGGGACTGTGAAGATGTGACGTCGTGGAGATATTTTTCCAATATTTATATTTCCTGAATTTACGAAGAAATTTTTACGTTAATATTACGGGCTTTCGCAATTTTTTCTTCACCTAAAGATTCGCAATCTACTAATATCAACCCCTTAGAATCTCTACACATCCCCAGCCCAAAAACTCATGCAATTTTATTTAAGATTCATATATTCCTCTACCTTGAAACTCATGCATACTCGCCACCATGGTGCTTTAAAAAAGCAATTTTTCTTCGAAGAGAGTCCACTCATAATAGGTTCACGTAGACGATCGGGGGTCCACGCGTGTCAAGGATAATAGTTTGCGGAGCCGCGGGTTTATGCGAGCCCAGCGAGGTCAACGGACGAGCCACGACGTTCCCGTGCAAGATGAGGGTTGGGTGGAAAGCTACCCCTTCTCCGGGGTAGCTCTTGCAGACACCTACGACAACTCCCTTTCCAGGTCCAGGCGAGCGTGCACCCCTTCCTCCTGTATTTGCACCCTCATTTCGTTGCCGGCATTCTAGCCGATGCTCGCCGAGGTGCAGCGGTCTCCTTGTCTCTCCCACCCCCACCGAGATTCGAATGCAGTGCAACCCCTACCAGGAGACACCCCCTTTTGCCTGCCATCCCCCCGTTTCCACCCACGCCTTTGGATCCCGTTGCTGCCTCGGCCAGGCGGGCGTCCCTTCTTCTTCTTCGTAGTTTCTCTCCACGCTCCGCCTCACCCCTGTCAGCCCTTTCTCTATGCATATTTCATCGCAGTGCTCGCGATGCGCTTGCCACCCCCTCGTGCACGTCGCATCATCGACCTCCTTCGTCCGACGTCTTACCTCCTAACCCCGGGACACGGGTCAAAGAGCTCCCAGGATCGGCGGGATCAGCCGACGAGATCGGGAAACTGACGTTTCATTAGCGGCCTCACGGTGACAAGGGCCATGAAATGGCCCTTAGAAGAACCGCCGAGTTTGGAGTTGATGGGAGATGCGAGTGGAAAAATTCGATCTTGGCAGTTTCAGAGCCTTGGCTGCTCTATCAGGAATTTTTAGCAGACGGTCTGGGACACTTCCTACGACTTACAGGTGGATATTGTCTCGGAAAACAAGATCTTTGATCTATTGAAATTTCAGGGCAATTTTTCAGAGCTGGTAGTCTGAAGTAGATCTGTTACGTCGATCATCTTCTATAAAATTCGACGAGGATTTGTAAGGATTTTTTATTGACACCAAGTCTAAAGAAAACCAATTGAAAATATGCCCTAAAAGTCCAGTAATCCTACAAGCGACTATAACCGAACTAGCTCGACATTACATTTCAATTGCCCCGGAATGTTTACTTCCTCTCACGGAAATAAATTACGGCACGGGTCCCCCTCCTCGCGTTGTAACGAGAATTTAAATGCGATGGAATAAGGGCTGCGTAGTAGGTCGGGTGGTAGGGTGCTCGGGATCAAACAATTCGAATTAATGCATCCGTACGTCGAGGTGGGCGACTTTAAAATAAATACGGTTGTCATATGGCGATTAGTGGGGTGTTCGTGGCGATCCTGCCTAGCTGGACGATGATCGATGGCGGCCATAAATAATGCAACACCCCTCGGCGCGATTCTGAGTTGCCGGGTCACCCTTGGCATATAGGAGAGAGAGCCAAACCCCCTCGTGCCTTCTACGGGGGCCAACCCTATGCCATTTCCGATACACCACGCGTTGCGGCATTCATTGCTCCGTGTCAGCGGCCACCCTCGACCCTTAAAGCCATTTAATTCGGATCCGGGTTATTAATTATTAATTAGCGCCAGTCCTATTATATCTCTATCGCGGTGCAACGCCTCCCGGAGAGCGTAACGAGGTTATACCATTAAATTGTCGGCTCTTGTTAGTGTCCACAAAGGATTTAAAGTGTACTGGGTGAACAACGTTACTTGATCACCTTGAACACTTCGTTCGTTTATCGTGATATCAAGAAGTGTTCTTCGTATTTCCTTCCTGCCAAGATCATTCTACACTGATTCTAAACACGTAGTAAATCTAGTTGTACTCTGCTTTGTTTTGTTACTTGTGAACGATGCCAGTTCAGTAACGAACCTTTGATATTCATTACATGTTAGGTAAAGGTATAATATTTTAAATATCAAAGAGTGCACCTGTAATTTCGCACGCCACTGTATTATCCCCTATTTCCCACTTACTTTTGCGAGTCGAGTCATCAATTGGGCGCTTGAATCACGATTTCCGAGACACCCAGTACAAACCGAATAAGTTGCATCTCCCGCTCGAGGCCTTTGTTTCATTGGAGGAGAGACGTGATTCGAGGCGATTCGGCGTGTCCCAGCGACGACGTCACGTAATTAATCGCTTCGTTATTACGTCGACGCTCGTCCTCTTTTCTCTTTTTCGCTTCTTTTCCGCGGGCGTTTTTTCTTCGTCTTTTTTCCTTCTTCCTTCCTTCTTTTTTTTAGTACCCCGGCCTTTATTAGTCCCCCGTCAAGGGGCGCTTTGATCGCGCGCGCGTCTTTTCTCTCTGGTCCGTTCTACCGCGAACTCCTCCAGTCGCTTCTCACCGGCGAAAACACAAAAGCGAGCACCGGTGAAAAGTAGCTTCGATCCGCGGTCGCGTAATTGCTGGTAATAAGAAAGCGTCTCGCGCGACGTGCGGCTGAACAAACGAGTTCATTAAACATTCAGCTTTTCAATCCACTGTTGCGCCTCTCGCTTTCAATCCCGTTTCCCCGTATCGCGTGCTTCTTCACGGAAAAAATACCGCGACGGCCCTTTGCGTCTGCGAACGGAGATTTTTGTCGTTGCTCGACACGCTTTGCGTGACAGCGATCGAATCGATCCAACTCAATCACTCTTATCGAGGAAAATAATAAATAAAAACAACCAATTAACAAATGAAGTTCCCAATAATATTATTCTAAAAACAAACATACACAGACAGACAATTATTTTATATTGCTACGATATCGTGTTGCTAACTTCAAATACACTCCTCGCAACACACGATTTTATAATCGACATTTTTTATACGAATCCTTCAATCTGGGACGTACAGAGTTTTTCGAATACATTCATTTGGTGTTTTTTTCATCACTCAACCTGTAACTAAATCAATATTTGAAAACATTCTGTGCTGCGACATAAAAGCCAAGCGTCGTGTTTCACATAAATCGAAACATACATTTTCCAGTGATGCAATTCTTTTAATTTTTTAATAATTGTCCTCGCTGTAGTTCGACCCACGATCGCGTTCACATAGAATTTGAAGTTCTGTGACTCGATACGGTTACACAAATCCAAGGGTGTAAAGTACGTTTTCACACTCGGTAGAAAATTGGCGAGTAATCGGTCTGGTCATTGTATTACTCGGAGCATCGAAATAAATCGATCCGGGAAGAAAATCGGCGGGCAAAGTGCGAGAACAAGGATCGATTTCGCGGATATTCGCGCGAGAAGGAAGTCGGTGTTGCGGCTACCAGCGATCGTGGCAGTCGTTAGCTCTGTACGGCGAGCGGCGGTCGCGAGGCATTAGAAAGCGTAAAAATCGTGGGATCTCTAAGCGACTGCAGTCATGACCTTTCGCACGCGCGCCGTCCCGCGGTGTATAATGGGCCCTCGTCCTTCTGCGGCCGCGTGGAGGATCGCGGGAGATCGATTGTTCGCGGTCCGAGGTTCAAGTCCTGCGATAAAGTCGAGGTCGTTCAACCTATTATACGCGATCGACGCATACGATAGAAATCTATCTATCGGGGCCCGTTCGAGCGCGGCGCGAAATCGTCCGGGGCGATCGATCGATCGGTGGATCGCCGCCGATCGACGCGGAAATGTCAGTCAGGTTCGCGGTACCAGCGGGACAATGGAGCCCCGGTAATGGACCCGTCTTCTCGATCGGTTACCAACGAGAGCTCGGGGAACTCGCGGTTTACGCCGCGCGCGAGAGATTCGACGTTTAATTAATGACCGATGGAGATGGCACTGCTGTGTTACGCGCGCGCCGATTAAAGCGTACAAGTCCCCCGCTGATGTGGTACGGAGTATGGAGGGCGAGGCTGCAAAGTGGCGAAACAAATTACGCTGCTTTCGAGCAAGCGGAATCTGGAAACATCGGTGAAAGAGACGCGTTCGCCACCGTGAATAATTACCGGCAGTCGGCGGCGGCGTCGCGTTATTGTTCGCTCGTATTCAGGTAGAGATTATTTATCGAGTTGAGTAATAATAAGGATCTTCGAGGATCTTCAACCTGACACTCGGAAGAGAAACGCTTTTCTGTACCGCCGCGCTGTGTGCCGAGAGAATAGGCGTGTATAATGAGCCACGGAGTACAATAAATTAGCATTAGAGTACGAAGATGGCGAGGGATCAATGGTCCGTGAGGATGATGGCTTCCAGCTAGGCGGTAGCGAGAACTAGTCGCCTGATGTGGGAGTCGAGAGCTGCAGGAAAAACTGGCGGATCGGTAGAGAGACGATTGAGACGGGTTTATGGGTTTGAACTGTGCTTGTTAGAGGCAAATGATCGCTTATTGAAGATGGAAGATAGAGAGAGAGTCGAGGCGCGAGGAAAGAGAATACATACAGAGGTGCATAAGTATTTTGTTTTCGTGAGGTGCCAGAGATTTTAACAACAGATTTTAACATAGATTTTACAATAAATGTCCCAGAAATATCGCCACTACTACGGGGTGTACCCCCTTGAGGGGCCGTCAAGCTCGAAAGGCCTCGGTCGCCGATAAATGTGACACCATGCGGTTCGGGTATATCGGTGAGACCACACTAATCGAAAATTATTTTTCATTATTTTTTTATGGGACTTCGCTGACCATATTTGTGGCATTTTTTAAATAAAAATCATACCAAGTATGATATAATTCCGATGATATTTACTCGGGGAACAATTAAAGTTCCGAACGCAAGGAAGGGCAGTTCCCGGCGAGCCTTTGAAACGCGCCGGCGACTGCGTCTCTCTGTTTCCCATAAGCTGTCCTTCCTCGTGCCCGAAACTTGAATGTCTATTACACAAGTAAATATCATCGGAATTAAATCGTAATTGGTGGGATTTTTATTTAAAAAATACCACAAATATTTTTGTGGTATTAAATTAAATATGTATGCTCTACGTTCGGCAAAACTCAAAGAATAGTATCCCTGGTGTACAAATGACCCTGTGCAGACCCGTGTTGAGGACTTATATCGATAAAATACTGAAATTATATCAGCTGTTAATCGCGCAGTTCGCGTTAAAAACGATTTCCATAATTCAAGGGAAAATGGCTTAGGAATTCGGAAGTGCTAAGGAAACTGAAAATTTTTATATCTTCGTAAGTACCATACACCGAGATTGACTATTCAGTCCACGAGTCTCCATTTCCGACAAAAACAAGTTCGCATGAATAAAGCAATGAATCCAACACGTATTATCCATTCAACAGGATCTCGGGTCATCGTGCAGAAATACGAAAATCGAGCCGCGTGATCGAAGGGCTGGGAAGTTCGACAATACCACGCGTCCCGTACAATGAGCCCCGTAATACAGTTATCCGCGTTGAATGGGTCCGGCGCGGCGCCGGGGGTAAAAAGCGGCTCGTAGGTAAGTAAATTTTGTAGGCTTCGGGGCCGTTCGAAGGCGAAAAAGGAGCCACGAATTTATTCTTTCTCTGTCTACGTTCGCTACGCGCCTTGCTTCGCCTTCGCCTTGTCGGTAGTAGCGCGTTTCACTGGCGGCAGGATAAAGACCACATTCAGCCCATTGTGGCCCCGGAATAGCATGGAGGGTGAGCTTTCCGCTTGTTGCCATTGAGAGGCATTCGAGAAGCCCTTCTTGACAAATCGACGCTTGTCGGGAAACTCCATTCTTCCCGGGTGGAGAACGCGCGGCTCCTTCGATTTATCGCGTGCCGTACGTACGAGCATCGCTGACATAAATATCGCCAATAATCGGAATTTATGCTTAAAAGAGCTTCCTTTCCGGGAAACGCGTACTCTTCGATGACGCATCACACGCGTCTCCTGAAAAAGTCGATCGCGATTCTACATATCTATACTCGAAAAATTGGTTACTCGTACGACGATAAAAGAAGCTTCTGTCAACACATTTCTTGATTGTAGTACTCTATGCGAATAATTGAACAATGTACAATAAATTGTTCACATTTGTCTTCTCTCTTTGAGGCACATTGAACTGTATGCCACACTTACGTGTCGCTTTAAAGTCCCACGGGCGACAACTGTACCAATGATCGAAGGGTCCCGGGAGCAGCGGAGGCTCTCTGCTAAGTCCCCACCTCAATTATAGAGTACAATCAAAATTGTCAGAGCCATTCCCGAACAATGTCTCTTTTCGAGGTATTTCGGAAATTGAAGTCACCCAGGGCTTACGTCGGATGATCTCCACAGAGGCGTGCGACGTTCGTGGAAAGGCGGTAACGGGCAGAGAAGAGTCGACAGCGTTGGATTATCGTCGGCAGTCTGGGGGAAAAAGAAATGGGAAGCCATTTCCGTCGTGTCCTTATTTAGAGGAAGGGACACGTCCGGGGTAAGCAAGGAAACGAAAGCCGAAGAAGAGAGGCAGTGTTTCGCGCGTAAGTTATTGCCTGGGCCCGCGGTGCATATAAATCCACGCTTTAGCGTATTGTTTTCCAGATCAGGAGAAAATATATGTGCGTGGCCGGGTGTGTGCGTGTCTCTCCCTCTCCTATCTCTCTTTCTCTTTCTTTCGTTGGAGAGGCTTGTACGATCGCGTTTACCCTGCTGTCGGGGACGAAGACTCTCGAGGAGGAAGGTCGCGCCTTTATGCCGCGCTCACTTTGTGCTGTCTGGCCGCGAAACGGCGAAGCGAGGAATCGCCGGAATGAGATTCTTGGATACGAAACCGGTGTCGGATAGTTAAGCGAAAAGTTAAGCGGCATCGCGGAATGCGCGCGCGAGCTACGAGATGTCGAAGATATCGCCGAACAAAGTGATGTCCCCCTCCCGTGTCCGCGAGCTCTGATGTTCCGTGGGGTTGCCTGGGGTTCGGTCGAGTCGTCGACACTGCTTTTCGCAGGGTGCACCGTCGAACATTTTAAGGGATGAATATTCTTCGATGGAATTGCACGAAGAAATCCACAATGAATATTTTGTTGTACATTGGTTCGAAATAATTAACAAACAGGTGAGAAAGGAACGATTTAGAAAATTAAATTTTCGGAGAAGTAAACAATTATCAATTCACGGAATCGTTGACAGTGAGGCAGATTATGATTTCTTGAGGGTCGTCAATGTTGTAGAGTATTCATATAGACTTCAGTGTGCAATCTCGATAAATTCTCTTCGGTGAGAACAGCGATGAAATTCACGACCACCGCGTTCCCTAGGACACAGAGGTTACGGAGTCTCTGTTTTAATAAAACCAGAGGGTTACAAGGGGATATCATGCGTTATTGTGGCTCCGATGGTGCGCAAGTATACCGAACGGGTTGCTCTACAAGCTTGAATACTCGAGTAATATTGACATTGTGGCGGGTGCCGTTAAACAACTCGTCAAATGTTATTGCAACTTCAAAGCGATATAGGCTAGGCTGTGTCGATGACGAACCGGCATGTATAACGTTTTGTTTACAGCAGTTACGACTAACTACCAATTCAACGTATACATATTTACAGCAGTTTTCATTTTATGGAACTCCACAAGGGCTATTGAAGAGAATTGATTAAATTTCCTGTTTTAAAATATCACTTACTTTTGCCATCAGCCCACATCAATTTTATCCATGTTCAAACAAACTTCACACTGCCGATGAAATTGTTTATAAATAAAATTCAATGTTTTCTGTATTGTACGGAACGCCGAAAATCCTGGGGAGATCTTGCGAATTAAGGACATTAAAGTGATCGCAGAGGCGCGATAAGAAGGAACGGAATAAAATTCGCTCGCGGAGGCTCGGTTGTCGGGTAAAGAAGGAATTGCGCCGGTTTTATCGAGTATCGCTAAGCGGATCGGAGCGGGTAATCCATACACGTCGAGAGCCGAGAGCGAGTAGGCCGCGGAATTTCACAATTGTTTCACTAGCGATCGGATCGGTTGAACGGATCGGCGTGGCTCGTGACTTCCCGCGCGAGATATCGGCAGCCGCGCGCTGCGCTCTGACACGAATATATCCGTGGCGATTTCTTTTCGCACCTGACTGGTGCGGTCTCGCGGGATCGGTAAATCACGCCTCGCCACGACACACGTGGGCAATTAACCGTGTATCCACGGACGATTAGGTGCGTCGCGGATTACAAGCGCCCCCGGTAACGATCCGAGAACCGTGAACCGGCCGAATCGGGGGCCTCCTCGCCTGTGGATCGCGTGGGCGTGCAAACGAGAAGCCGAGAGAGACCAGAGGAAGAAACCTGTCGAAGCCTGACATTTATCACCCGAGTTATCAGCGGAGATTAAATCCACCGCTCCTCTTTAGCATTCCCGGCGTCTATCGATGTTTCCTTAACGATACACGATATACATACATATTTCATTCGGTCCGCCTTTTTCGAGCGCGGGCTTGAATCGATGATCGCCTCTCTTTCTCGCTCTTTCTCTCTACTGCATATTCAATACGCCGCGTTTTCGTTTACCCGAGCATTACGGATTCTGCTTCTTCGATCATTCAACAGATCATCGGCGTTTTTATGACAGTTCACGGTATTTTGGGCAGGTGGTTGATGTAATTGTAGCGCAGCTATTGATCTACGCTCGGTGAAGCGTGCAAGGGGTCTTTTCTGATTTATTTTTAAGGAAATTCGGTTTTTAGTTTCTCATCTGTTACATCGTGTAAAAATATCTTCGAGCCTGTTGCTGCACAATATACATAATTGCTCGTTCAATAGCTAGCCAAGAAGAAACCCCTTCGCCAAGATTCTGCGTAGTTACGGGTAGAAAACAAATTTTTGTTCTATTTTTGCTATTGAATCGCATCTGAAAATGCTTTTAACAATCTTACATGTTTACCATATTGAATCACATATTCGAGAATTTTTGCGAGCTTCGATCGTGATAAATGAAAAACTTAAAAAATGTTTACATTGACGTTCAAGAGGGACTTCTGGAAATTAATTCAACAACAAAATGATGAAACGTATAATTCGCTCGATGACCAATTTACTTCATTATCTCCGAACACGTTAGTCCAACTTGATCTCCTAAATCAGGCAGTAACTTCTGCGATCGAAAACCGTCTGCTTGGTAACGATACTGAATATACAGGGTGTCCCAAAATTCCTCCGACACCCGAAAATGGGAGGTTCCTTGGGTCATTTCAAGCGACATTTTCCTTTACAAAAATGGCGTCCGCGACTTTGTTTAGGAGTTATTAACGAAAAACACGGACCAATCAGAGCGCGACCTAGACGCGAGTTAGCACAGTCGACTCGACGCGCCAACTGTCAGTTGGCCGAACGTGTCATCGCATGTCTAGATCGCGCTCTGATTGGTCCGTGTTTTTCGTTAATAACTCCTAAACAAAGCCGCGGACGCCATTTTTGTAAAGGAAAATGTCGCTTGAAATGACCCAAGGAACCTCCCATTTTCGGGTGTCGGAGGAATTTTGGGACACCCTGTATATAGCCTCTTGAACGAACATCAATTAGTTCCATTTGGCTGTATCTCGTGGCAGATAAAGCAAACGACAAATTTTAGTGCGTAAAAAGACACATGTTCCGGGAGCATAAAATTCATGAATCTTCGATCGGCCCTGTACGCACGGATATCGTCGATCTACAGTAAGCGTTTCCTAAATGAGCAACGACGCCGAGAGGACCTCCGATTATCGGTCTTAAAATTACGAACTGGACTGCCTCTTCTCTCGTCTCTCTCTTTCGCGTGTGCTCGTCGGTAATCACTATCCTCGATACGCGGTTTCCGTGGCACTTGCGAGATCGGTATCGCTCCACGAGCCATTACTTGGAAAGACGTACTTTCACTCGGGTGCGATACTGATCGGTCGCCGTCTAATTAAATAGGGTACAATAGAACCGCGGAAGGGCACGCAGTGCGTTCAGCAAACCGGACAAAAGTCGTATCTTGCATTTTTATGAGCTACGCACACATGCTATCCACCCCACGCAATCTGTTCACTGCAAATATCTCTCGCATATTAAATAACAGAAACTGTAGTAATGAAAGTTGGTGGATTCAATGTTGGAATTAGTGGAAGATCTAGAATGTCTAAATAACGTGTCTCTGATTTTTCCTCTACGATTATTCAAATTACAAAAATGTTTCTGTGAGCCTTCCACTGCAAATATCTTTGGCATTTTAAATAGCAAAAATGGAATCAATGAAAATTATTGAATTTACTGCTGGAATTGGTAGTAGGTTTGTAAAATCTAAATTACTTGTCTCCGATTTTTCTTCTACGATTATTAGAATCATAGAAATGTGTTTGCGAGAGTTTTCGACATTTCTTCTTCATCTTTGGCATTTCAAGTGGCAGAATTAGAACTAATATCTATGTTGGAGTTAATGGAATAAAGGAAATACGTAATGCATGATTAACATTGTCATGCTGTACACTAAAATTATAACCAAAGGTAAATTGAAATTCTTGAAAATCGATAAGTCAGTATTTCATCGCTGGACGAGCCGATGTTTTAGCTTTCGTCGATCGATCGTCGATTGATTACCGTGGCAGCACATAATTAGTTATTCCGTGACGAAGGAATAATTCCGTCCGGGCCCAGGACCGATCCTGGACACACTACGGGCCCCGCCCCGGAATTTCGGGGCGCCGGTTTCTACACGGCGAATTTATAGAGCGATCAGGCGTAATTTGGCTGCGAGGCACCTCGTAATGCGGCTTTAATTACGCGGGGATCGGGGCCCGATCGGCCGAAGATATACCGGCTCGCCGCAAAAATGATAATACCGCGCAGCGTCTAATTATATGCGAGCCAGCAGCCTGCTTGTCCAGACTTTCGTGGAAAAAGGCAGGTGATTTGTTGACGCGGCGCAAATGAGCCGCGGCCCGGCCGGTTACCGGTGCGTGCATTCGTGCGTGCGTGCATGCGTGCATACGTTCGTGCGCGCTCGCTTGCGTACACAAGTGCGTCATGGTGTACCTGCGAGCTAGTCTAGAATAGAAAGTATCGAAACCGCGGATCGTTTTATTCACGCGGGAATTAGGAACAAACCGATCGCGACGATCGTGACGACAACGACATTTTCTTTCGTTCCTGTATTAGACGGAGCAAGTTTGATACTTTCCAATTACACATGATTAATTTGCCGGTTCTTATTTGGTTTTAGTTTGTACAATCTATGGAGTTATTGATAAAAATCGAAGATCTATTTGAACTCGATAATTTGTTCAACTTTGTTCTTGAGTGAATATGTTGATTTTGCAACACGAGATTAGTGATTAGTGATACAATTATTCTTTCAGGAATAAGTAATCCAAAAAAATGCAAAATTTGTTTCCAAAGGACCAATCGGGAGACATACTCTACAAGATGCAAAAGGTTTCGTTTCAATAGATTCATTCATCTCGGCGTAATCAGTGAATATACCTAGTTAAAAAAGCGAAAAAGGCACATACAGATCGAATTGAGTAACCTCCCCCTTTCTCGCAGTCGGTTAAAAAATACAGGTTTAATGTTACTGCAATGTTAAACAGGAATACAATCATCATGTAACTTCTTTCATATCCTAGAACGAAGATCTTCTTTCGTTTGAAATATTTTTCATATCATTTCCGAGTAATGGCATTTGATCTAGAAAACACTTCTCAACGAGCACAACAATCCGGTTGCGAAACAAACGGAAGCGAACGGGGCCGGTGCGCGGCTCCGTGTTTGCATACTTGTTCGATACGTGTCCCTGTTCAATCGGAGTTCTCTGGAAGGCTCGTCGTTTCACGGCTGCCAGGCCACGTTTTCAAGCGATCCCCGCGTAGTTCCGAGCACACGGAACAGGTGCGTGCGCCGCGCCAAGCGTAGATACGTGCGTACGTATAGTATACGTACCCGACACGAATGGCAGGTGGTAATCAATCGGGAGATTTACAGGACGCCGCATAGAATTGCGCGAACTTTTCTAATTAGAATCGCGGACGCGATGTATGGTGGGGAATTGCCGCTTGTTGCGTCGCTACGTCGGAGAACCCGGCAATTACCCTGTACAACGACTGTAATTATTACCAGTGACAATTTGTGCGTCTGTGTATTTAGGCGGACCACTGAGAACTGTGGCCTATCATTCGAATTCCTTTGCGAACGGATAATTCAGGAATCGAGAGACGCTTCGGGTACACAGGGATTATTTCTGGTGCTGCAAATCGCGGAGACGCGTGGTTATTTGGCTGAAGACCCCTCAAGGTTCTTACCAAATCGATGAAAAATTTATACAGGTACAGTGACGAACAAAGCTGAACCAAATAAATCATTTCTTTTCAATTCTTCTTGTGTTTCTTCTTGGAGTTTAAAGCCGCGTAAACGGCTGTGATCCATTTTATTAATAAGATTCCTGTCGATTAGATATTTGTTGTCGCATGTTCTGCCGTTAACAATATTAAACATACCAGAATTGACGCGAGTAACAGGTGGGAGTTAAATAATCAATGAATCAATTTTACCAGGTTCGATCAATGAAACGTTGGAGCAGTCAGTACATTAACATACAGCACACATCCGACAGAATAAATAACCGTAATTACTCCTGAACATCTAGTTTTCGTTAAAAATCCTGTGAATAATATCCGGCACGACACGCTATCGCAATAATCTCGCGAACCAAACATCAGCGCGTGAACTGCGCGTAGAACAAGCCAACAGGGTTTATCAGTGAAAAGCCAGAACACCCTGTAACACTTTATCTTCTTACTTGGAGAACCAACGAAAAAATTGTTAAGTGAACCTGTCACTCAGTAAATAACGAGTTCTCCGCGTCGAGCAAGATTAGCGGAGACGACGCGACGGTTGAACGAAAATCTAACCGAAACCACCTGCCGGGCATCGAATAAGACCGAATAAAATCATCGAGAACCGTGAAAAAGAATCGTCTCAGTTTCCTCGTTTCCTGTCTGTTCTTCGGAGTGCCCTCCGTATAAATAAGATGGAGTTGAATTTCGGTCTTTTATTTGCCGGGGAAAGTCGTATAAGGTTGTGCCGAGATAAACCTGTCCGTGTCGCGACGTCGGCAAATCGGTAGCCGGCACGGTTATCCGGCTACACGAAGGCACCCTGTGTGTCCAGGATTGTCCCGATATCTCGAGACCGGCCCACGTGCGACACTCGGGAACTGCGGGAGCGTGTTACGCGCTCGAAACGACCGCTCGCGACCGCTCGCGGACACCACGACCGGATATCTCCGACGGCCCACGTGAAAACCGAGACACCTTCGCCGCCGTTTACGTGGACCGCTTATTTCGAAGCTGGGGTACCGCCACTTTTCCAGTGAAATTGGGAAAATAATATTTGCACGTCTAAAAACTCCATGAAGTAGTTCATTTAATCAAACAAAAAATTTTCCAGTTTTTAAACTGATCTTGAATTTCGAACGACATTAAATAACCTTGAATGATCTTGGACGTCGAAAGTGTAGTAGGTCAGTGAATTTGAAACCTCGGTAGCACCTAGAGTTTGATTTGAAATAATTTTTTTACGACAGATCTGGCTAGGTGCAAATTAAAACAATAGAAAGAGTAAAGAACGATTGCCAGCTTATAAGAATTATAACAACTCTTGCTGCACTACAGAAAATGATTTTGCTCAAAGATCCTCGGTCAAACCACAACCCCATAAAACTGTGAACTGACAGGATCAGAAGAGAATCTAACCAATCGACCATATTTCCGTGGAACAACAAAACAAGTATTCCACAACAGAAAACTGACTCTCGCAGTAGTATAATCCCCGAGCGTGCTTTAATCAGACAAGCCTCGGTAGCCCGAGCAATAGAATTCTGTCGTCGTTCCCATGGTTCTAGCAAACAACTGGAACCGAATCGTAAACCAGCTCGAGGGGCAACGAGGGGTACAAGAAACCGAAGAGGCTCGTTTCTTCGATTGTTTCTTCGACCGCAAGAAGAAACGAGCCTGCAGCCGATCCTGGAGAAATCGAAGCGGGTAAAAAGCATGCTCGGTTCTCTGTTAGTGGAGACGATCCTGACGAGGCGTCGGGTATTGCACGCTGTCTCGTTTTTATCGTTTGCAACGGACAGAGAGTACCAGGGAAAGAGAGAAAGAAAAATAGAGAGAGAGAGAGAGAGTCGCTCGTCAGCAAGCCACGTCATGTAAATCCAGCCGAGTTAAAACCGACTGCGAACTGAAACGAGCCGGCAAAAACAGCCATAACAATATCTGCATAAGGCATATACGCGGCGACCGGGACTAGTTAGCGAGGCGTTTCATTAGGCAGATAAGGCAATCAAGCAGCCTCGCCGTTTCGTTCGCTGAATTGTGCGCCGCAGAGACTCGCCAACACAACTATACTGATTCCGAACACACTGACGAACTAACTCGTCCGTGTTTATTTCAGCCTCAACTTATGCTCGCCTCGGTACCCGCCGCGGCTACCCTAATAAGCTCGCGGCCGAGTCGCCGGTGCGTCAGTTTATGGAATCCATGGAATCCGTCGTCGTCGTGCTAGTCTTCGTCTTCGTCGTCGTCTTCGTCGAGAACAACCGCCTCCAACGAACGACATTGCTGAACTATGGTCGAAGAGGATACGACTAATCGCGTTAGAGGCGTCGCCTTTTATGGAGTCAACGATGCGATTCGTTTGCCAGCGATAGTCATGAAGAAAGTATTTTCTAATGATCTTTTTATTTTAACCCTTCGGTTGTGCCTGTTCAGATACACTGCTTCTAAAGCATCCCTTTCCGACGATTTCATAATTTACGTGAATCCAGTGAAACGATTTTTATGTACAGAGTGTAAAGAAATGTTTGGTCTTGGATGCCATAGGCTTATTTCACATCTTCGGATCGGTGAAGATCTGTGAAAAAAGGTGACGCAAAATCGTCCTTGACCTTGAAATTCAAATGTCAAATTGCTGTACTATTGCATTGCATTCTGTACGTTTCAGTTGACGATGCTGAAATATTCTTGCGATTAAATATTGCCAATGACAAACACAAAAATGGCTCTTTCTTCTAAATCACTTACAAACCATCATCCCGAACCTCTCCCCAAAACTATACTCATTCTCCAAACTCAAATCTACATTTCTACCCTAAATTCATTACCTCCAGGTTATTTTCTAATGCAGATTCTATACGATTTGATGACGATCGCCGAAGATCGTCTCCCAGTCAATCGAATCGCAACGAAGACGATCGACGCGCAACACGGTCCGACTAACAATCAACGTTCTCCCGGACGATATAACATTCTGTCTAACAAGTACGAATGCTGTTCGCAGAAGTTTACTGCCGCGATTCAACGAGCGCACGCGTGTCTAATAACGTCTTCAAGCGCGGTAACGTACGCGGTGCCATTCAGTCGGACCGCAAGTCAGAGCCGTAGGCCTGAGACCACGGTCGAGCGAGTCTGCGAATATAAATCATGCTCGGCCTGAGAGCTGGCTTCTGTAATTTC
The DNA here is from genome assembly GCA_963971365.1 of Lasioglossum villosulum. NCBI lineage: Eukaryota > Metazoa > Arthropoda > Insecta > Hymenoptera > Halictidae > Lasioglossum > Lasioglossum villosulum. Next base: position 4,798,036 of record OZ020497.1, on the reverse strand, counting down.
CTGCGATTTCCACGCGATCGTTGAGTCGTTCCTGATTTAATGGAGGCGTCGCGTTGCGGCACAGTCCCAAATCGGGGACCACCATTAATTTACCCGGTCGGAATCAACGGGAGTACCGTTCTCGAAAGTTTCAAAAAAGCACCATTATCCGAGTCCAATGTTTTTTAATGTTGATGATCACGGTTCAACTCGAAGCAAGCTGTAAAATCAAACTGTACAGACTTCTTTCAAGAAATCTACATAACCTCTATGACGTTATTCTTACAAGTCAATGCATGCCAGTCGGTTTTAACGCTCGGCAGGTTCAGTGTTAAGATCGAGCATACTTCAGGTGTTTCGCTTTTTTCAAATACTATGTACGGTCTATAATAAATCCAGTCGATTCCACGGACAGCTTATGCCAACTACAACCGCCGTTTACTGTCGCGCTTCAAAAAGTGGTCCGGCGGCGTTAGGCTAATGCACGAATTATTCTCGCGGCGGACATACCAATTACAGGTTAACCTTTCGTCACCGGAGTACGGTACTCTCGCGGATCGAAAATACTGTCGGTGCCGTGCCAGGTGATAGGTCAAAGGCTATTCCGGCGTTTAGCTCGACGGACTATCTGCAGCCAGCGATCCCTCGATCTTCGCCGAGCCTCGTTCCTCTTTCAGCCTGTCAGCTGATAGATACTTAACGAGCCGTCGCTTTCTGCCCCACGCCCCCAGCCCCGCGTCCCGAACTCATTTTCTCGTTTGTTCACGGTCGTGGACCTTCTCCCGGTAATCGGCCATTAATTATCGAGCACTTGTCTCCCCGGGATATCGGGTCCAGGCGTCGCGATGCAGGCGCTCAGACGCCCACCGACGCTCGACATCGATCCGAAACAGTACTTCTTCGAGTTCGCAAGAGTATTGATCTACTTGATGGATGGTGACGGATGCGTGCTCGATTGTGGGGTAAACTCGCGTGTCTGCAATTTGCAACATCAGTTTGCTTATTTTTGAAAAGTATTACATTTCAGGGAGCCTGGCATCTTCAGCGTTGATGCATAAAATGTGCCGATGAGAACGATCTCAGCAAGTACTCAAAGGGTGGAAACAATGTATGTAGAAGGCGCGGGCAAAAGTTGCGGATGAACAGAGATCCTGCTGGCAAATCGTTGATGGGCGAGTGCGTGTGTGTTCGGCTTCGCACGCGTTTACCTGCGTCGAAGGAGGCTCACAGGTAACACAGGGCCCCGGCCGAGTCGATGAGCTGTAAGAGGAGCTTGCTTCTGTTCGGAGGCAACTGGTGTGCTCTTAACATAAACGCGCTGCATCATTACGGGACGGTGCGCCCGCGGCGCTCTTTGTGCCGGGCGTAATTTCATTGCTATCGGCGTGCATTCGCTCGGACAAGAGAGCGCCTCTCCTTTCGATCCGATACGCTACGGCCGGAAAATCTTTGCCCTTCTCGTTGACTCAGGATTAACTTCACCTTCGGACAGAACGCTGACTTCGAGGCTGGCTTCGACGATGGCTCTTCGCTTTACAATCTGTTCCTCGAACATTCGCGATGAATGCGTATTCACAATTTTTATATGAAATTACTAGAGGGTTTCACGTATTCGTGGTAAACGCGAATGCGCGAATCTTCAATAAGCTTAAACTTCTTTTTACTTATACTAATTTCATGCCACAAGCGACATCCCGATTATTGCTCCCCAAAAGTACCCATTAATAAACATCGAAAATTGGATTTCCTTGTCGCTTCATTTTAAACTCATTAAAATTCGTAAGCGGAGTAAGGGAACGTATCGCATTGCTGCCGAAAAACTTTTTATCGACGAAAATCAATTAAAATCGCTCTCAATAATTATTTACATACAAGTATCTTAATACATCACGATTCACTGTCTCTTCGTAAGGGAGGAAATACATAAATTCCTCTCTAATATACATTTTTAATACGCATTTTTTTAAATTTCACAAAAATTTCTGATCTCACGCAACGCTTCACAGAAATTAATTAATCCGTTTGGACATTTCGTACTTGCAGCAATATTTCAATGTTATTAAATCGAATGTCATCGCAACGACTGAATCTCTCGATACGTAAAGAGCGACTGTCTTGACTGACAGCATTCTTGCCTTGTTTGACATTTAATAAAGACACATATTACGTGGCTTTTCTCTGGTGAATGATGGAGCCACACTGGGACTGAGGAACGAACATGGTTATCGAACATAAACATTGCGCAGCTCTACACAAAATAAAAATGTTTACAGAATATTATAAATAAAATTAAAATTCATTTCCACAACGAATACAATAGTTATAAATTCTTCCAATATTCATTCTGCATCTACTCATACTTGCCATAACTGCATAAAATTCACAGTCTGATAATCGGCGATTTCTGCGCGACAAAAGATAATATTAGCTGTGCAAATGAATTCGTAGGCTGTTCTTTATAAGATTATTATTCATTCGCGCACGGACGGGACACATTCTCGTATGAGAACGCGTTCTAATCGGCACTGGATGTCGAAGATAATATAATCGTACGTGTTTTGTGGGTCGATAAATTCCGAGATAAGAAACGTTTAAGACCTTCACCGTACCGGGCATAGTAATTGCGTCTATCATTCGGATTGGTAGCAGCGTTCGAATTCCCGGTTGCAGGCCAAGGCGAAGGAACACGCGAACCCGAGATAAACGCAAGAAATCGGCCGGCTAAATTGAACCGGCGCGGCGCGCCGCTTCTCTCCCTCTTCATCTTTCGAATGCAAAAGGGATCGCTAATTGGGTACAAGATTTATTCTTCGACGCACTGCGATTTCAATTCTTCGGCCAACTAGAGCTACCTCTCGTGAAAGCGTCTCTCTCGCTGGCATTCGCAAGAGAGGAGGTAGGCTCTCCCGGACGCTGGACCGTTTCTACTATTGGCAGCATGCATATTGATGAGCCTCACTTTCAGCGAAACTGATCTCCGCGGATTTTATTGGCGACATTCATAGACTCCCAGCCTGGCAGCGCGGTGAAATCTACGAGCTTAACGATGCACTAAATTATCGAATGCATTGGCTCACCCTGCTACCGTTCCCATTAAATCCAATGGCCGGACTGTTAATACCGATTAACAATTCAGTGGCATAACGACGGACGCCGCGCACGAAGAATAAATTCGGGACAACGTCGGAAGGTAATTGCTTAAAATTAACAATTCTCCTTTTGTTTCACGCTCGTCGCATTTTTCTTTCGACACACCACGTGTACAAAATTAAACACCGACGCTTACGATTTTATCTGAAAGTCAATTATTTTATGTCAATTCATTGGACAGGGCACCCTGTGTATGTAACGTTTTAATAAATCTCGTACGAGATTTCTACTAAAAAGAAGAGAAACCGAGGCGGAAGGATCGGCGATACATCAAAAAGTTCAGAACCGTCCGCGAGCACAGTTTGTTTTCCCCGCGGTGCGGTGTGGTAGGAGTGCAAAGTAGAGACAAATCGCGAGGGTGGCGGCGGGTACTCGCGAGGGGTGGCGAACGGTAGAAAAAGTCGGGGAAGTTCTTTTGATTAATAGCATATAGAGGAGCGAGCTGAGCATTCGGTTATTGAAATGGAGAGGGTAGTTGGCGGATGGGTGGCGGCGGTCGGGTGAGTGGGTGGTTGGTTGCTCGAGCGAGCAAGCTAGCAAGCGAAAGAGCGATAGAGAGGGAGAAGAAGCAACAGAGAAGAAGAGCGAGAGAGGGAGAGAGCAACAGTGCGCGGCCCCTTGTGAAAGTTCCCTTTACCTTGATGATAAAGAACCGGGCGAACGGGCGAACCGAACCTCACTCAATGGAACGGACGAATGGTTATGGAAACAGCATTTAATTTGCTTAGAAGGAGCCTCTTTGTCGACCGGCTGAGAGTGCTCCTCGCCATCTCTTTCTCTCTCCTCTCTCTCTCTCCTCATCGTTTCTTCCTGCCGATCCCAAGCTGTGGGTCCCCTCCCGCAGGCGGTTCGCGGTCCTTTCCTCCTGCGTAGCCGGCCGGTGAAAAGAGCATTGTCCTTTATCTATCGATTCGATCGTATATTTTATTCAGATTGCGCGAGGCTCGCGCAAAACGGCGAATCTCTTTATGATTGGCCATCGCCGCCTATTGTGACGCGGCGCGAGGGGTGACAGGCTCGCGTAAGCTCCGAGACTCGAGACTCGAATCGACTCGAGCTAATTAACGAGGCACGCGAGCCCGAGAGCAAAACCAAGGAAAGCCCCTTGGGGTACCTTTTCGAGTCGCGACGTCGTCGAAGGACTTCCAGGAGAAGCAAGAGAGGAGAGCAGGGGGTGTCTTCTGTTCCTTTTTTATCCTATCTGTTCTTCGTTCTCCGGTAGAACGGAGCCGACATCGAGCGGAAAAATCGAGCGTGTGCGCATAGCACGGCATAGCTCGCTTCCACGTGAAACCCGCGAGCTTGACGCTTGTCAAACGAATGAAAGATGGGACCGCGATGAAAATTCCCGGCCGGCGTCCTTTCGTCCGAGAACGGTCGAGTGTTAATTAATAAGATTGATCAACGAAGTTATCGACGTAAGAACAGGTTCGAGTATGGACGGCCGATAGGGTCGCTGGTCGAGGGGACCGACCACGGTATGTCTCTTCTTCGACGAGGTTCTTGCGACTTGCGACCAGTACCAAAGGACACGGTCCGTGGGACCAACCAGCCACCACTCTCGATCGGTCTCCTTTCTCGCGTAAACGGTGATCGACGGCCGACATGCGCGTAATCGCTGTATACTTTTGCTACACTAGCGGTTTCTTTCCTGACGACGCATGCCGAACGTCGGGGGGACTTCGTTGCAACGATTTCTGCTCGCGCTCGCCGAGATTTATTGTGTCTGTCCAACACGGACTCGGATCTCTCGGACTTTCTTCATTGGCTCGACCTGTTGCGAATTTTTCGATACATAATTGACAGAATTTATTAGGAGGCGTGACTAAATGGTGAAACGCAAAACTGATAACTGAAGAACCGAATGATGTTGAATTGTTCCGCAGTTATTGATATTATCAAAGAAATGCACTTCTATTTCTTGTCACTAGACTCAGTTTTCAAATTCATTTCTAATTCTCCTAATGTTTCTGTTGTTCCAAATCTAAACTGTGGATGTATTGAATCGATAGGAAAATTGAGTAGATGATGTTAACATTGTACGATGATTAAAACGATTTAAAGATGTCAATATATTATAATATATTATACATTGCTAATATTTATGTAATGACACGTAAAGCAATAGAATGATTCAACGACCCCACAGTAAATATTAGCACGATTTGCAATATGATTGATGATATTGCATTTGCTCAATGATACGCATTTGCCAATATACGTACAGTCGAAGTTTCTCAGATCCATAATAGGTGCATAAAACTTAACGAGTAATAGAACTCGATTCTAATAATCGAGACGATTAGTCAACGATTCGAACATAAATAAAAGATCTCAGGTCATTCCGTACATTTACAAAACGATACTAAGTGTTAACGAGAAAGTAATGGCACGTAATTATGGTCATATATCGAGCAACGTTTCTCTTATTTGATACGATGTAAATTGGAGAAATTCATGCTGCATTGGTTCCGTCGTGTTCGAGGTGTGGGTGAACCAATGTACACGTATCCTTGAAATAACATGATTTTTCGAAGATAAACCCGAAGCGAAGTTCGCTACGTGAAAGTTTTAAACGAATTTGAATAAATTTTAATTGAAACTTTTCTTTCCCTCATCAACGGCTCCTGTAAATTGGAAACGAAACGAAACTGCATTATGCTCAATTACATCTTGCTTTTCGAAATTCGCTTTGACGAGTTATCCTGTATGAGATTTCAGCATGAAGTTCCATGTTATCTATAAAAGATGATAAAAACGATTATAATAAGAACTACGATAGATAGTCTCTCGCAATTTTTGTAAGATATAAATTGAATATATTCCTCTTGTATCAATTGTATAAAATTGACTAATTTATTGATTAAGGTCATTAACATTTGGAGTTCATCGTCATAACGATTCTAGTTTCTAATTCTCTAACTATGACAATGACCATGTGCAAATAAAAAAGAACGAAACATAATACCTAGGTCATTAATTGTTTAAGGGCTCGCCGCAAAAGAAAAAATGAAATTGGCACAGAACGACTGGTCAATTCGGTAAGAAGACGGTCGAAAGCCGCCTTGAGGGGGGTCCACTCTGTCGAGCGAGATACATCCTCGTTTCCGCGGAGAATCAGCGATTGTTTGCGGAGGGTAATCAGGCGACATCAAACGAGCCGATCATCAAGTGGAATTGTTTACCTAGCTTAGAGTCCCGCGGGGTGCAGGCCGTCCTGGGTGGCCCCGGCCTGCCGCCCCCTCTTTGTCACAACAATAATGTTAATTTAACCCCACCCCCTGGACCCCCTTCTGTCTCTCTGCTCCCCGCCCCTCCTTGTTCCGTTTCTCTCCTGACTGTGCCACCCCATTCGACATTCCTCTTTTGCTCGTCTCCTGTACCGCCGGCGACAATTTGCCGAGCACACAAAAAGAGTTGACAACTTGAAAGGGAAATCGAGCCTATTGACACAGGAAGGGCACGGACCGGCCAGCAACGTTCGTCTCCTACTCTCTCTGTTTCTCTTTCGTCGAGCATAATACGTCCCGTTGGGCGATCCCCTTGGCTCCCGTTTTTCGGTTCGGTCCGTCGAGCATAACATTATCGCATGGATCCACGAAATCACAACCTACGGCCCTCTGTCCACGCGTCTAACCCCCGCACCCTGTCTCACACAGCCCCCTTCTTCGAGCCTTTGCTTCCGTTTTTCCCTTTTTTCCCGTGACGGTTTGCGTCGCGCCCTTTTTGTCCTTCCCGTGGATCGAGTCGTCTGTAGCTCGCCACCGAAAGATAGCACGCGATTTAATATTCTGATTTTGTTGTGTACGAAAGGATCGAGGGGGGGGGGAGGAGAATATGAAAGTACTCCATTGCACAAAAAATATATTCTCTAATATATTCTTCCACTCTGTTAATGTATAAAATGAATCACAGTAATATTCGAACATTGTTCAATGATAGATTTTTTAATATTGGTCCATACAATTTTCCCCTAGTTTTTTATTGAATTTAATCATTAATTTCGGTCAGTAACAAAGCTCGAGCAGTTCAGTTTCGTAATCCCAATAAATTGGGTGAAGTTAGCGGGTTCATTTTTCCTCTGATTCCTTTTTAGACAGTGACTGTTCTCGTCGGTGCGCTACGAGGGCTCGTCGCTCATTAATTTCCCGTTCGCGCAAAGAACAGTGAACGGGGTCAACCGCACAATGCGCAACACCTTGCTTGCCCCGGCATAATGCGAAGGGGTGGATTAGAAAATGCAATCTTTCCTAATGGATCAGAACGAGGGGGGAAAAGACCGGGGGGCGGGGGCCGGAGAGTGAAGAGACAGTCGAGAGGAGTGAGAGAGGGTGGATGGGAGACGAGAACCAGAGGAAAAGGGGGGCATAATGAATGCAGGATCATAGCGGTGGTAACGTGACGATACAAAGGAGGCTTAGAAAGCCCGATGGAACAAAAGCGCGCGGTGATTGATCAGGCCTCTAGATGCAGCCTGTTGATACTACTACCGTTCGAGAGCCGATCCATAGAATTCTACGGCTAAACGGGAACGAACGGCGGAGGGACGATAAAAGAGCCCCGAAAAAAGGATAAGAGTACCCGGGGGATGATAGGAAGAAGAGTCTGAACAAAGTGACACGTACGGATGCTACAGACAAGGGCCATGGAACGCGGAATCAGGTGTTTCCTACCGCAATAATCGCGCTATGCGTGGTAAAAATAGAAATGTATCTTATTTCTCGATTTTCTAAGCACTGTGTACCGAAATAAATAAATTCTTTAAATAATTCCTCATGGATCCACTTGTACAATTTCAATAATCGTAAATTAACCCTTAGAACAATTCCACTGTGTACGATGTTTTCCATTTTATGGATATGAAATTGATATTGTACCTCATACATTTATTCATTAACATATTTAATAACGGAAACAATATTGTGACCGATGGTACAGCAATTTTTAGTGACGACTTTGAGTCACCTCTCGACTGCTAAGGGTTAAAAATATTTAAACCTGCCATTTTGACGCAGAAGGAAATAGCAGCCGCATTATTAGATACTTCTAGGTTTTGTGCGAACGTAATCGTCTGTTTAGCATTCCAGAAGGCCGAAGAAGGAGACGAACGAGAGTCGCATCCGCACGGCAGTGTGTAACGATCCGGTTGCTCTGTCACGCGAGAAATTTACATGACAGTCGAGCATTCCGCGTCAAGCCGATCGCGAAGCTAGCGTGCCACGGTAAAAGGAAGACGCACACCGTCAATTGGCCCGTTCGCTGTTTGATCGACGAGTTTATCTGGCCGCGAAAGCGAGATGCTTTAGCTCGCACGAGACGAGCCTCGACCGGTAGCGACGCCGATAACGGCTAATAAACAGTCCGTCGCACCGATCTCGAATACGTTGTATCTATTTCGCTGAAAAATCGCTGGGGATCGGGGCCTTGTACTGTCATCGGCTGGACAGGCGGCAAAAAGAAAGAATCGATCAAATCGACCAAAAAGGAATCGAGGAACGAAGAGCGAATGAGCAACAGAGCTGGTTACCTTGAACCGAGGGAATGAAAACCAAAGTGAGGACGATTTTTACAGTCCTAATTAAATTACTCTTTTAGTGGTACTTCTAATGTTTAAATATTTTGAGGACTCCGTGATTAAAGTGGTACGAATTTTCTTGGTTCCCTAGTAGATCTTGCAAGCTTGTCCTGTGACATGATTTGAGTTCGTCAGTCATAAAAATTGAAGATGGAAGGCATATGTAGGTCAATTTTACGGGGAACGTTTGAAAATAGAGTGAGTGGAGTATTTAATTGGAATATCGCAGGGAGCAACATTCCGATTAACAATTATTCGAGCACGCCGAGAGGCGGACTCGTGAATTAACAAGACCTATCAGTGCCTTCCCTCCCCCGGACACTCCACCTTGCAAGGATCTTACTGCAAATCATCGTGCCAAACGACCTCGGTAACGACGAAGCTTCCGTCGCTTGTTTGTACGCTTACTTTACTCCCGTTTCCCTCTGTCTCTCTCTCTCTCTCTCGCTCCTCATCTTCATCTCTTTCTGTCTTGCCTCGTCGTCTCCACGGCAATTCGCTCTTTCTCGTTTCCCCCTCTCTCTCTCACCCTCTGATCCACAGCTCGGCTCGTCTCGTTCGCTCGCCCGCCTCGAATCTTCCGCCATTGTTTAAATACAATTTTGTCGTTTACTAATTAATGCGCTGGTACATCAAAGAAGATGTTTATTGGTTCATGTGATACTAAAGAGACGGTAACGAAGAGGTAACTCGCTAAGGGAGCGGTTGAAGGAGTGACGAGGGGGGTTGCGCGGCTGCTTGCGGGAACGAGGGGCGGTCTACGCCCATGAAAATATCTATATAGAAGCGGCAAGTGGTGTTCCTTCTCCCACCACCGCCCCTCTTGTTTGCAGCGGTCCTACTTTCTCTCTCTATCCGCCCTCTGTGCACCTCCAACCCCCGTATCATCCCCCCTGCGCACCTCGTCCTCTGCCTCTACCTCCTCCTACGAACCCCCCCAGCCTCCTCTGTCCTTTTATCCCCGACAAACGACGCCAGCCACCCACAGACTCATCAGCTAACTCTGTTTCGGAGTTACAGGACTTCTCCTCCTGCTTTCCTCTCTTTCGCTCCTCGTATTCCCGTCCTGTCTCGCACTTTACCGACTGCTCCGCTCCGCTCTGCTTCTACTTCTGTCACGATACGCCGAGCGATGCGGAGCGGATCGCGCCCGTACCTACGCCGAATCAGCCGTAGTTACCTACGTAGTTCTCTGCCGACGTCAAACGGAAAGCGATGGAGGCACAAACATCGTCGCCCGGCAGAGAGACCTCGACGAAACGGCCACCGACGTTTGCGGGGGTGGAAACCACCCCAACGACGACGGAAACTTGTTCGAGCGTGTGATTCGGACGTCCCCCCTTGTGACGGACCACTCGATAATTCGTCTGTTCGGGGATCAAACTGTTGTCCAACTACTGGGTACTTTTATTTCACGGTTTGAACGCGATGGAGTTGAATGGAGTTTTCATAAGTAATATCTAGACAGCGGATCCTAATGCGATAGAAAAATTGTTAAAATTATTGTAATCTTGAATGCCTTATATATGTACCCATAATTATGAAAGCGGTCTCAGTCATTTCTTGTGTCGAGATATTTAAAGCAAAAGGATATATTGACACTAAATGAATTCAGATTAGAATAACAAATAGCACATATGGCCTGAAACTTTTCCAATGACTTTCCCATTTTTGACCTATTCTTTTTGGTAATAAATCTGGTAATTCAAGTCTGGTAAGGTCTTTGTTCAATACCAGTACAAGAGTATGAGCGTAGAGAAGCCACGTATGCAGGAAGCTCAACGATAAAAATTTTTTATTAGTATTCAGTTTTCCATTTGGATCAGTCACTTTTTGAACATACCGGTTGGGAACCTGCTTGTATATACGGGAAATGACACGTCCACAGTACCAGGCATCGTGCGAGTGTTATTTCCTAGGAGGCAGAGATCGTATCGAAAGAATTTCCAATTAGGGGAATAAGAAACTCGTGAGAAGGGGAGCACGGGGGAGGAAAGGGGGGTTCAGGCGAACGAACGGGACTGACGAGACTCTGACCAGTGTCAGTTCTAATTGGACGGTATCGTTTATCCGAGAGAGAAATATTCCCGGTGACTTCACAGGTCCTGGCTAGGCTCCTGTGTAACATTGCCGATTAATACCTGCGGATACGCGTAGCCGAGCGTAGTCGAACGCGCGTTTGATTGATTTAAATAGCCCCCCTCCCCCTTATCCTCTGACAGATATAAATGAATCGGATGCGTCCGTTACTAAGCGCCATACAGATGTAATCCTTTAAAGGGATATTCGGCCTGTGTTTCGCTTCGGTTAAGCTGTACAAATAGACGTGGGATGCTCGCAATCAGTGTTGGCCTCGGCGAGGGCGCAAGCTTTCTCTCTCTCACACTCACGCTCTATCTCTCTCTCGGCTATTTATAAATGAATCGTCGCACGGGACACACCCCTCGGCGAATCAGCGTCCTTCCGTTATTATTCAAGCATTCAAGGACTCGCGATTATGTCCTTTTGCCCGCGGAAACTTTGTCCCGCCGAACGGGGAGGCGTTTCATTAAAAGACGCTACCGCGAGATCTTAAAAGGTCGAGAGCGGTTCGAATGTCTTTGTGCGAATAGATTGGCGAACGTGGGTCACCACTCCCGAGGATTATCGAAAACTAATCCTGGACCATTTGGGAACATCGATGGGAACTTTGGCCCATCTTGCGGTACAGTTGAACGTAGAAGTTTCTGAGTAGCTTTCGCGATCGTCGCGTCGGTTGAAATGTTATTGATCAAAAAATATTTTCTAGAACCGTATGTAACTCGACGACGAAGTAAATATTTTGTACTCAAGGTCACAGGTGATGACGGAAACATATAGTCCTACTTAAAAAAACTGAATACAACCTTGGGACCTCGAAAGAAATGACCTTGAGAACATGTTTGGACCCTTGAACCAAACGCTTTTGTTCTGTAATATCTCGTGCTATCATCGAAAAATGTTGTATTCAGCATTCAATAAAACCAATAATGTTCAAATTGTGTCGAACAAACATGAATCTAGCAGCCACCCACCCCCAAAACCTAACCGAACCAGTACCAAACTTTTGAGCCCGATACCAGGGTCTCACCGATGCGTTAATTAGCCACAGTGTGGTGAGTTTGCTCGTCGTAAGGAAACTTCGCCAGTTAATTCTTCGCGATGCTGACATGACGGTCGCGTCGAGAGACAAGTAAAGAGAAGTCTCTTACCCCCGTGGGCGTCCTTATACGGGCGCGGCATCGGCTCCGCGGGCTGAACGTAGCCGCTCTTCCACGGTTATCGAGTATTTCGTCGAAGCCTTGGTTCTCGATATGTATACACGCAGATTGCAGAAACTCGGAGGAACTTATGCGGGAGAGAGAGAGAGTGAGAGAGAGAGGAGCGCGATCGTTACCCCAGGAGGTACAGGGAACGGAACGGAAGCGGTAATCCCGGGCGCCGGGGCGCGCGGCTGTTTGTTCTATACGTAAGATCTGCGCTGTGCTGTGTATCTTGGCCCGCCGATATCTCCTCAGTCAGTCAGGAATATTTAGTCAGATGAGGAGACTCGAACAAACGCCTCTAAGGCTTTCTATTAAGACGACTCTTTGATGTGAGCTACCGTAGAGAGCGCTTTGGTCCCTCATTCTCCCTCCGCGCGACCCTCTTTCTCCACCCCCAATGGCCTCTCTCCGTCGCTCTCTGCCTCCGACTCCCTTTCCGCCTTTCTCTATACGCCTCCAGCTCCTGTCTCTCTCTCTGCAAGCTCTCCGAATCCCTCCTGTTTCCCGGCCGCCCTCTTTTCCACCACCCGAAACCCCCACCAGCAATCCACGCGAACCGAGACATATACCCACCTACGGGCGAAGGGGTTCTCCCTCCCTTGGTCCAAGCTAGATCTCCGTATCATTCCGCGTTGCGCCGCATCCGATCCCAAACTACCACCCCGTCCGACCGTTATTTGTTTCCACTAATTCTGAAATTCGCGTCCCACCCCATCGGAGAGCGCAGCCCTTGATGCTCGTCCCTAGTCTCGGACGCCTTTCCCTGCACCGACGTCGACGATGCTTTGACCCAGCCGCTATACGCGTATCTTCCCCGCTTGCTCGTGCCTCCCTTTCTAACGGCCATATTGTTTTTTACGGTCATCGCGATCAGGCTTTAGAATGGACTTTCAATTCTCATTATTTATTTCTGTTTAATTAAGGAGGACATCATTTTGAATACTTAAGGATAACTTAAAAAATAAGCAACATATTGCTTGCAAAGTTAATATTAGCGATTAAGCTTTCAGATTTCAGACTTCAGACTTACATATCCGCAGGTTCTCACTTGTCGTTACTAATGTCGTTGAAATTGATGGAAATGAATATCATATCTAATTTCAATTTTAGAAGTCAGAGGTTACTTTAAGGTCATGTTATTAATACACCCAACTGCGTTTTAATGTAAATAGAATATGCAACGAAAAAAGACCTCGAGACAAAAATAACATTTGCAAAGCATTCACCTTGTGATACAATTTGCATTGCATTGAAGACATTTGTTACGTGTCATCGTTTGACTGCGGATCTTTATGCAAAGTGAAAATTGTCTGAATTGATTGTAAGAAATAGAAACTGCTTCGAATATTATTTTTACCTTCAATGATTTTAATAGAGGAGAAATCCTACATTGATATCTTCAATTTTTTTAATTTCACAACAATTTTGAATTTCACCTACACAATTTTGCTATAAATGCATAAATATCCAAAGTCTACTCATCATAAATGAAGGAGAGATTTAGTCGGTGTCTACTGTACACCTTCTCCTTTAACGGATTCTCCAAAAAATGCAAGATTCTCCAATATTTCATTTCACCACAAACTTCACCCCCAACGTCCCGCAACGCTGTATATCATTCCAATGATTCCATGAAATCAGAATTACCTCCACAACTACGAAGAGGAAACGATTTTCTCCCGAGCCTCTGCGTGTCTCAAGTACGTAAACGCGGCAAACGAACGTGCTACAAAATCCCAACGAACCACTCGCCACGAAATAAAAACGAAATTACAGCGAGGCCTCGTCAACCATAATCCGCCATTATAAAAACTTCGCGAAACACTAATCCCAACCCCTAAGTACCAAGCGGAAGTGTAATAGGCAATCAGGTTCGATCGGCATGCTACTTACGCGTCGCGAACACGCAACGTGTTCCGCGTGGAATTTCTCCAGTGCAAAGAATCGCGATGTACCAGATGTACAGGTGTAGTGTAGGGGTTGAGTATGGAGTCGAGCGTCTTGTATCCTTGGCCAGGACAGAGATCAGCTCGCGAGCATCAATGTTAACTGCGTTCGGTAGATGGAAAACCGTCGGTATGCCTGGCAGGCCACAAAAGCCATTTCAGCGACCACAATGCTCCGGCGGAAATGCGCGCTGCCCTCTTCGAATACGCTCGCGCGTATTCCGCATCTCGTTTAGATAGACTCGGCAATATGCTCTCGCGGCCGCAGGCTCGCGGAAAAAAATCGCGGGAGTAACCGCACTTATTAAGACGTCGTTGGTTGGTCGGAATTTAAAGTGGTCGAGCACGAGCTATGATGGCTATGGCGCATCGCAAGACGCGCTATGGCCCCACGCTTAGCTGGCCACGAAAGGGGTGAAACACGACGGGACCAGGCCGATAAACCTAAGAAATTAATGTTCTCGTTATAATCACGACCGTCGGCTGATTTCAAATGTGCCGTCATGCTGACGAGAACGACACCGAGCTGCAAGTATGTACCGTACCGCCATGTCCGTGAACAGAGAAACAGCGGAAGAGCCGCGGACAAATTATACCTATGAATTACCAAAGGAAGAACCCTCGGGAATTTTAAATTGCTGCCTGTCAACGATACACGCTCACCGCCGGATAATTAATAATTACTTGCGGCAAGGATGCGTCGCAACTCGTTACTTTGTTGGGCTTTTATCTTGTTCTTTCGAGTAATCTGAGTATCGCCGGGGTAACTGACTTCGGAGAATTAATCGCGGTTGTATGGCCAGCAGTTGATGAAGTTGGAGTTCTTCGGTGGAAATGATGTCTCTGTTTTAACCTTTTCTTTGTTATCTTCATTCAGAAAATCAGGTAGCTGGGTCCTCTGTACGATATCGTTTGAACGAATAGTTGATGGTCGGTTATGTTTGTCGTAAATGAGACTCCGTCAGTGATTAATATCTTTCGTTATGGCCAGTGAGCGTGCTCGGTTACATTATTGCGAAGATGATAATATTATCTGAAACACAAAGTATTTACAGTTCTTTCGTTAAGAATCAACATAGTTGATGCTGTCGTTTCGTTTCGTTCTACCTTGTTGCACACTTGAAGAGCACTATCTAAAGGAATGATCTTGTTTTACCCGAGAAAAAAATTTGTTCTGGATGTACCAGTAACCCCTAACTCTGGTACACTGGGGTCTCTCGTGACCCCAACAAAATTTCTGTAGACTAACCTTTTAGACATTTTTTATCGCGTATACCAAACGAAATAAATTCGTTGAATAATTGAATCGTCACGATCTCAATAATCGTGAATTATTTTCTCCAAAAAATAAAATGATTGGAGCACAGTGGAGGAGAGTAGTTAGCACCCACGAACTAGAATATCGGGTAGGTGTAGGTGCAGCAAGATAGCCAACTCAGAAATTTGTGGATGTGTTGCAGAAATCGATTGTCGGCGCGGCACGGCGCGTAAATGGAACGCCACGGATCGGGTTTCGTCAACTAGATTAACTTCAGCCGCGAACGGGCTATCCGGTTATAATGGCGAGTGATATCGCTCGACTAAATCGAACGCGCGTCGCGAATCATGGCTATCACGTTTTTACCGCTGTCGGATCCCGTTCGAGATTGCCGCGCGTGTCCCAGGGAGGTGGAACGAAACGTTTTAATGATTCCACCTTCTACAAACCCACGGTCTTCGTGTTCCTCAGATCGTCATCTACTCGAGCGGCTACCTTTCACAAAAGAATTGCAAAATTCCTTTAAACTGGTACACGAACATTCTGCCGAGACTCTTGAATTTTCTGGCATTGATAAATATAATTTTATTTTACTCAATTTTTCTCCACGGAATCTTCAATCATCGATCGTCTAGTTGTGTTCTCATACTTCCCGGTTGTGCTGTTGCACGTCACTATATTTTTGTGGCAGAAAATATGATTGAAAAGGAAGATCCACACGCTAATTATAACAATCCAGAAACTAAGAATGATGTTTTTTTCATCAATATAAAATGTTTCAGAGGATTCAACGCTGAACGCAACGCGGTTAGCCGAATCGCTACTTCACTGCGCTGTACTGAAGGAACGGCAACATTTTCCGTCTCCATCTGTGCTCGTCTACATCATGATCTCGTGTCCGTCTGCCACCGTTGCCCCCAAAGTCGAGGATCTCGCGCGAAGATTACAACCGCTGTCTCGTGCCGACAGTTAGCCACGCGCTGGCATTCTTCCCGATCCGGCGCTCGTCACGAGCCTCCTCTCGGTGTCAGATGGTCGTGTAGACACCGTAGCACCAGGATGCACACCGCACCGCCGATGCATTGCGTAATGCACCGGGATCCACGTGGCTCGAGAGATCACAGCGTTTGATGAGTCCTCTTCGTGGAAACGCGCCGCAGGGTTTGTCGAATGGACCCATGTGTCTACGCGCGATCCTGGCATCAGATAGCAAGGATTGACTGTGCCAATCGCAGGTGTTTACTTCGATGGATGCTGTCTAACCCCTGAATACCAGATAGCGCTGTTCCGCACTGCCCTCGGATAAAAAGACGTTCTACCGTTTAACGTTCATATTAATTGCTGATTGCTGGACGCACGTGTCATATTAACGTCTCTCCAAGGAAGCTAAATGCAACGAGGGAATTCTAACAAAAGTATGAATTGAACGCACATGAAATTTTTAGCGAAACTATAGAAATTTCATTGACTGTGTTCCACGAAAAAGACCGGGTCAATAATTCTACCATTTTTGTTCTAACTGGATGGCAGCCAGTTTTAATTTGTACCTCGAATGATTTGGTCACGGATTCAGAAGAGTCATTCGGGAGAAGAGAGGTTTGATGAGAAAGTATATGCACGAGTAAAAGTACAGTTATACGAGCATCATCTTCTATTATACGAACGAATAGACACTAATAGACAGGAGAATTAGTAGACTCTAATTATTCGACCCGTCCCGTCATCCGAACCATCATATTCTCCGACAGGTTGGGATAATTGGAATTTAATGATGATTATCTTATACAGCATAGTATTTAATAAATTTAAGAATGACGACGAAACGGAGAAGATCGAGAAAATATTTAATGTATTCCCTGTTTCGCAAAACAATGTCCAAGTAATGTAAACTCACTAATCATTGAAATCAACTGATGAAGCTCGGCCCATCTCTGGAAAGACACAAGCTTATGAAAGGGACGCTCGAGATTCAGGGTTAGGTGACCAATTGAGCGCCGACAAGCTCGCAGTTCTTAGAAGATTGAAATTCCACGGCGGACGCAAGTTTAAAGAGGGGGGTCATTTTAGATACGAGAAAGATTCGGAACGGCGAGGTCGTCCGAGCAAAGCGAGAGTGGTGGATCGCCCGGGGCGCTGCCGGATACTCGAGCGTTGCTCCGACAGTAGGCTAACTACGATAGAAAGTAGGTCCGTTCTCGGCTGTCTTTTGCTCCGACCGAACACAAACTAACCGTTCCAGCACTGCGTGCTAACGTTAAGCTCTCTGTACACCTTAGAACATGCGATGCGTGCATTGCCACCCGAGTCTCAACCATCATCAGCTTGCCACCACACTATTCTTCTCAATTTATTATAAAATGTTAATCATAAAGAAGCAAAAATGGTTGTCGCGTGCTGGAGGTTATAACAGAATCGATAGAATTTTATTATTGAATTAAGGTTGATGCTTAAATTTCTGAAACTTCAAGATCCGTAATTATTTGTGTGCAACGATTGCCACTTCCTGAAACTGTAGATTTAAGGAGCGGTTCGTTAAAAGAAATTCTGAATGTATTATTGTCATAAAGCAATATGGATTCAACCATCTACATCTTTAACATTGTACACGCGGTATTGTAGGATTCCACTACATACTATAATAAAATCCAACAGTAATCATAAACTATTGTAAATAGGTAAATTTTATTAAAAGTTATTCTATAGCATGACGAGACGAAATCATTTTCCACCGAACTCCTGTTTCCTGCAATAGACGACAATTTTGTTGCTCAAAGATTTAAATATGATACTCGAGATCTGATGAATGGACGGACATGTTTTGATCGTGTGTAGGGGACTTTAGCGGCGTGGCAGCGTCCGCGGCCGAGTTTCGCGCGAGAGAATACCTTTACGAAGAGAGTCCGAAAGGACGTTGCACCCCGAGAGCCGGGGCAGCTCGATTGAAACTCGCGACCGAGAATAGGACGCCTAATGAGGCTTTGCGTAACGCGAAAATGGGCTCGCGTGCCCCCCGTTTACGGTAGCACCGACGCGCGCTTTCTTGCCGCGTTTTCAACTTCACCGATTCGGAAGACGCCGGCTTCCTTTCCCGCCACGGACTTTCCGCGTAACGAGCGCGGGCGACCGTTTTCGACGGCTCGCACGTCGATCTCGAGCTCGTTACCGTTGACAATGTCCAACCTGCCGGGAACTTGTCCGCAGACAATGCTCGGTATGGCAAATATTTTAACGGCCGCCTCTGTCCGGCCTTCTAACATCCTCACACCTCGGTAGACCGCTCCAAAAAATTTTCAGAACCCCAAGGGATGTTCCAAAGGATTTATAATGCTTCCACTATTTTGCGTTTATAAGATCAATACCATTAAAATAATACATTGATTTCATTGACTATAGAGTGAGCCAGAATGATTAAAAGCTGGGAAATAATTTTGGAACCAATCAAATCACACTGTGCGACCTCGAATTTCAAAGATAAAAAGTAATAGTAAAATTTGTTCACTATCAAACTGATTTAATTTATATTATATTATTAGACAACTTAAAATAAACCTTTCTTTTCTGAACTTCAACGAACTAGTGTGAAATGATTTTCTTTCGTAACATGATCAATAGGTTGAAAGTAATACAACAGTAGTATTAAATTCTTCTGAAGTTTTCACTGCTTTAAATTACATCTACTAATTTTTGTCATAAATGCATCAAAACCGCTGTCCATGTGTTATATTTGTCATTCGACCTGTCTTGTGGCAGGTTTTGATAGACAGAGGGAAGGAGGCCGGTTCGAAAATTTGCGTCAGCGATTCGCATGATCGCGGAGCCTGGGAAAGTCAGTGGAATCGTCCGATTTCGAACGATAGCGATATATTTTTCTCTCTCGGTGGACGGAAAGAACGCGCGGAGAGCGGCGGCGCAGCCCAGGAAGATTTACACGCGTATTAAATTACACGCGACTTCGTGGCACGCAAAGCAAAGGGAGCCTTTTCTGGGTGGAGCGTCCGCGACGAGGCGTGTTTCGTTGTAAGAGACCCGCGACTCGTTGTCCGAGCATAGAAATCAAGATAGAAAGCTCGTATACCTGGAGACGCCGGAGACAAATGGTTGTGACGTACGGCAAGGATTCTCAACTCTCCCGCGTCGGTCTCCCGCTTAAATCACACCCGGAATATTTACGATACAGCGTATCACGTTTCAATATATCTTATTGTAGTCGCGGCCCGCATCCCTGTAATGAAAACGTGTTTATGTAACAGCACACCGCGGGCCAACGTCATATCCTAAAACCCCCTCTTTCCTCCCACGCTTATCTCACTCTCTCGCTCTCGCCTAAAGATTGTCATTACTTCGAAATTCTATTCGTTCAAAATCACACTTTTCTAACCTCATTCTACACCATTTATTGTAAAGACGTAAATAATAGAATTTGCAAAGAAAAAGAATGTAGCTCCTGTGTCTTGCAATTAAAAAATGTTTATTCTTCATGAAGTCCAAGTAATAAACGAATTATAGGAAGAACCGTAAAAGTAAATTACTGTCAACAGGATGAAAGTATAATTTAATCTATGTTGCGCAATCTCGCAATTACTGTCAAAAATCATTCAACTCGGGAATGAAAAGTGATTCAAGCAAGACAGCGTACATATGTAATAACATAGTGCAAATAAAATGTGTAGGTGGAATACAACACCCCATTATCGGATTTCATCACGGTCCCCCGATCGGCATAATTAACGGTAAATCAAGCGCTACGGTGAATTTATTAATTGATACTGTACCCCGTAATATAACGGATTACTTACTTCCGTCTAATAGTATCGAATCCGATATCGCGGCTGTGAGTCTGAGCATACGAGACTAATTTCATTAGCCGTAATTCCTGCTCGCCAGTCTCCCCCCGATCCGCGTAATATTCACGATATACTATTGGCACACTGTCGAGTATTTGTTATTAAGATCGAGAAAAATCGACTGTTGCGAAACCGACCGGAGACTGGACTCTCGAGAGCCGGTGCAGCGTGGTTAGTTTACTCTGTGGTACAAAGTCGAAACTCATTATATGAATATTTGTTTCAGACTGTTGCTGATATTACCGTGAAGTACAGTAACTAACGTGAGTTTCGCTAATATTGGCTGTGCCAATGTTTCCGAGCCATTGTGTGGCAATACCAGTTTTGAAAGAATTTTTGTTAACTTTTTTCATTTCCCTGCATATTTGATGCCTCATAAAATATTTGTACGGAATAGTTTTAACATTGAGACGCGAAGAAAATGTTGTTAATGCTTTTAAATATTGTCTAATCTTTCGGTTGTTGGGACAGTTCGTTTTCTTTTACATTGAGACTTGTGTTTTAGATTAGAATGCGGATCTTTAAGCATTTATGGCTTCTGAAAATTTTCAAGAAAACTCAGAATGTATGATTCGACATAATTTAGTAATATTTTGTACAAATTTTTGCAAATGCTACTACCACTGGAAATAAGATTGTTGTATCTTATTCCACTGTCTTAAAATTCGTCCAGGAAAATTGAAAATTGCATAAACATCCGCAGTCTAATCTAGATATTCATGTTTTGCTAAAGAATTATGCAATAGATGATGGATAAAATAAGCATATAATTAACGTGCCATCAGGTACCTCGGCACGGGAGCAAAACAAGTTCGGAATCATTGTACACGTTGTGCGTTTCTCCAGGAGTCGGTAGCTCTGCCGGGTAATGCGTCTCTGATCGAAATGTCATACGAGTAACGGTGGTGGCAGCAACCTGTAGTCAACCGACAGTAATCGCAATAACCGGTATATTATTAAACTAAACAAGGTAGCACGAATTTATCGCGAATGCTGCGGAAAAAGGCGAGACGCGTTGCCAAAGAAACATGGAGAACTACGAGCCATATCCGTAATTTCCAAGTAACTATACCCAGACAGAAATACAAAATCCAATTTCAAATTTCGAATAATTTATGATTGGTCACCTTTTGAGTAAATTCATCGCTGTCACCTATCCGAAAATGGAGCCCGCAGCTGATCAATGGATCGACCAACAAGCGTCCGCGCGATCGCAGCAACAATATTTGTCGAGGAAGCTTGCTCTCTGTTTTGCAAAAGGAGGGGCTCGGGTCCTTAGGTTTTCCACGACAGAGTTATTCCACTGTCGAGGAGCCGTGAAGAGTGAAGGCAAGGATATCTGGCAGACAGATTTCTACGGCTGGCAGTAAACCCGGCTAACAGTGGCGCACCAAAGTAAATGTTATAACAAACACGGTGAGCAGAGGCCACGACGCCCCGCTATTTAACATTATTTAGTTTGCTTTGTGGACGTTTAAACAGTGCCTGCCTACTTTTTGTATGGATATTTGATGTGCCTCGGCCGGCCTCGAACCCTGCCGTATGTATAAACGGGGATCCCGCGTGTGTTTGTTTTCTAGGAGGCACTGGCGTGGCAAGGATGGCCGAATCGTTTCGTATGCAAGCATCCGAAAGAACACGCGACTCATCCATCAATTTTGCCTTGTGAAAAATATCGCTACACCCTCGTAAACCTGTCGAAACGCTCTGTCTACCAAAGAGCTGTCTACCAAAGAAACTCATACCAAAGCGTTGGGGAATAATACTGATCCTCATTTGTTGCAACAGAGACGTGCAAAGTGTTTTATAGGTGAAATTACCACCTCCATTTTTCTTATCAGTGGACTATTTTCATGCATTTCTGAAGATTTTATTTATTTATTACATTAACCTCTTGTACTGTAATATCAGGTCTTTGTAACGTCAGTAGAATCTTCTGAATGCTATTAAGAGATTATTATGATATTATTATTATTAATGGCTATTAGCTATTAGAGAACACGTGGGTATATAATAAATATAAACTTCCATGTTTCCTAGTAAATTATACGCATTAAAGAAGCTTTAATAATTATAATTTATTTTTATAAAGCAATGCGTAAGTGGTCCGTAAATCCAGTGTTAATAAGTCGAGAATAAATTCAGTCATGAATTATGCTTCGAATGATATAAGAATACACAATTTTCTCGATCGCGACCGCTTCCGAACCAAAAAAAAACAATTTCCATGCACGCTACAAAATACAACCCAATAAACATTCATTTATTTTCTCCAAAGTGCACTCTCAAGAGATAAAATACTATCTCCACACTATCTGCGGGAATAATTCATCTAAGTACTCTCCCAGAGTATCATTTAGATGCAAAACCTTATTGTAAACGATGCTTCCTTTTCCCCGGAGAGCGTCCTAACAGGAATACATATTAATCATTCGTATCGGAGCGCACTCTCCTTTTTCTGTCCCTAAAGATCTGGTTCTAAAGACTTAATAGCGGCGCAGGGTGAAAAATTTGCATCGGTCCTTTTTGTATCGCCGGCTTTATCCGCGTCAATTACACGGAAAATGATATATCAGCTGGCGTACCGGGCAGACGATAGCGAGGAGACCCGTGCACAAGGTGTTCATTATATCACCGGAGATGGGAAAAATTCGTAATTGATTCGCGAGTTTCGCATGATTTATATGATTCGTGTGGTTCATTAAGGAAGCGTCGAATGTAAGCTGCACGCGCGCGGATCCGGTAATCCTTGTCGTTCGTCCGAGGGGACATCATTACGAAAAAGAGTTTTGTTCTTTCTGTCGCTCGGGAAAACGTGTTCGCTTGAGAAATTACGGAGAATGATAACTAGACATGCCAACTGCTTTTCAATTTTATGGTAAAACGTCTCGAACAAAGTTATATTTTTTAAGGAAATATTTCCTTTCAATATTATTTCAATATGTTTAAATTTTATGTTCATTATTCGAATGAATTGCAATTTCCTAAACACGTAATATTTTCTTTGTAATTCTTATCAACTCCAATCTCTAAGAAATCGATTCGATCAGTTTCTAAAAAATTCTCGAATCTACATTAATTTTTCTAAAAATATACCTCTGATCTAAGTGATATCCGATCAATTACTCGATAAGTTAAGAATGCAATAACAATATACACGGTGCGATTTAAACAAGAGTAAGATTCCACTGTAGAGAGACAGCAAAATAGGTGACTCTCGAGTGAAATCTCATACTAAATCTCAGTCAAACCTTACGCAAACCCAGCATCTCCAAGCCGGGGCAAGAGCGAGCGGTTTCCTAGCTTAGTGTGTAGCCTGCACTCATTATCTTAACAATGTGCGTGGCTTTTCTCTCGCCTGGATTCCTGCGCGTCCGCGGTTTTCGTCCGGCATTACGGTTAAGGTTATCCCGGTACAGGTGCGTCCGCGTGCGTTTACTTTTACAAAAGCATCCGGCTGCGTCTCCGGGGCCGCGTCCCGTCCATCTCCGTGGACGGGTTTCCATAAGACACAGACGGGAGCCGGGCGCAAAGAAATCGGAAGTTACAATTGTAGCAATCCTGGAAAGCGACGCGCCGCCGCACGGATCCGTTGGCCTGGGCCTGGTTTCTCGAAGATCGGGCCTTATAAGCACGTTATCACGACGATGTAGGAAGCCACCGGCCAGCCAAAGAAACGTATAAGGCCGCGGCGAGTCCAGTGATGCAACGCCGCCTCGTTGCATGTGAATCCCGCGCCGTTGCACCGCCGGTCGAACACGTTTTCCCGAGCGACAGAAAGAACAAAACTCTTTTTCGCTCTGTAATGGTGTCCCTTGCTAGGCGACAGAAATTAGCAGACTGTGGAATTTATGCATTCATCACAAAACTTAGTAGGTGCAATTTAAAATAGTCTCTGGTTCAACATGTTCTGCCAATAATTTAAAAGTTGATTGATTGTATTATCAGCTTGTATTATCTGGCGTGTTTGTATTACGATTAAAAAGTGATTTACGTGCGAAATTCTAGTTGGAATTTTATCTCTCCCTGTAGATACAGTGTTTTACTTGAACCCGAGTAGGATACACGAATAATCGAACCTCGTTGCGAAGTACCGTACTTCAATATTGAGCCCATAAATTGGAAAGTATATCCATGCAGCTTTGTGTTGGAGCTACCGCTATCTCTTATCGTCAGCACTTCCTCAGCTAGGATATACCGTATTATAGTTAGATTTACACATTTCTTGATTTCATGATTTTTGAATACTGGAATTTAGAAAATGTTTTCTAAAACTAGTTATTACATTTTCTGAAATTCTATCATTCGACGCTTTCTTTCTCTTGATTTTAAATCTTAATAAAGTTCTCCCATTTTGGTACTAGCTAGAATTGAACAATGTTGCGATAATAATTCGAGAACGAACTTGTGTAATACAACGCATATTAAAATTCTGTTCGAGCAATTCAGAAAGTTGTCCCACCAACAAAACCAAAAAATCGCCGAGCATTGGTGAGTAGGCGAAGTATTAATTGTGAAACATCGGAGCCAGCGTTCTCGGCGTTGTTCTGGTAGTTGTCCGGTCGGGCTGACAGTAATATTCAAGTGGCCATAGAAAGCGGTGCTTTCCTATTTTCTCGGCGTGGCACTTCAAAAGACCAGGCGCGGAGTGGCTGTAGCATGCACGGGAGCCATGTGGCGATCTTAGCGTAACAATTCTCTTAAACTGGCCGGTTTACGGTTCGCGGCCAGCCAGAGTCTCGGTAGTAAAGGGGCGACGACTGATTGATACTACTCCCTTCCGTGGGCTGCCTTTGCTTTGCCTCTTTCCCAAAGCATCCTTGTGTCAGAGGATTCGGCAGGCCGAAAATGTGCCGCCTATTCGCGCGACGAGTGATGCACTCCACGTTTCCTTCTCCCGGATTCATCCTGGTAAACACTATGCTAAACGCTTCCGTCTTTCTCCTTCTTTTTTTCTACGCTTCGACTTTGTGCGGGCGTAGAGCAGGTCTGTTCATGATTTGAGAACTTAAAAAAAAACGACTTTATGTTCTCAATTCCGATGGAGATGCATGAAAAACAATTCTGACACTTTTCTGATTAAAACGAGTACAAACACGACATCGTTCGAAGCGTATTTGCTTGTTTAATACACAGTTTAGTAAAACTTCGATTATCCGAACAAATGGTACGCTCTTGATATAAAACGAAACACAAAAAAGTTTGATTTTGTCAAAGGTTGCTGTAGAATAACATGTCAATTGGGTGGGTACATTCAGTTCGAATAACAGAGGTTTTACTCTTTCATTAATTACGCGAGTAAATGTGGTCGAAACTGTGTCGTGTGTGGTACCATTTTATTCAGAAAAGTGTCGCCAATGTGCTGATTAAAGAGATTTACGTATTGCGGATTTTTATGTAAAAGTGCTAAAATGAATGATTCTACCATTTCTGATTTCTGCAGAACGTTCAATGGTTAATTATCATCTTTTTATTGTGAAACGTACAAGAATATAGACTCAGGAAGTTGATATTAGCACATACGAGAGTGAGAACCTCCACGGAATCGTCCTGGAAGATTCTCACCGCGGGCCACGCGTATAACAGATACCTTCCAGATGACGGGGTCCATGGTTCTCCATAGGACTTGTTGTTCCGACAAGGGGAGCCGTGCGGAGACCGTTTCGTAAGCCTACCGCTAACTTTTGTTCCCGAAATAGTCGAGAGCGTTCACCATTCGGAGAACAGAAGAGTCTCCAGAAGAGCCGGGAACATAAACAGCGTCTATACAGAGGGATCCTGAACGGACGCAATACTTGGTCGTGTTGCGTAGGATGCAATAACCTATGCGTCTCGCGGCGTGTTAATCTCGTGTGACTGATGAGTACGACGTGTGTGCTCGGCTCGGTGAGAGTCTTCAGAATAGTGTGTGGTTCAGGTAGCGAAATCGCTTTGCCTACTGCATCGAAGGAACCATTTGTCATACCAGCTTCATCTTCGCTGGTTAATGGAACTGTTTCGGTAGATCGGTGCAGATAACAGTGTTACCCCAACTTCTGAAATTCCGAAGCAATTACCATGTTGCATCTAGAGCAAATAGAATGTTTACAACATTTTTATAAAATCCCAAAGAGAAATTTTTCAGACAGAATATTGAGAAGACATTATCACAACATTATCAGCCCTTATTTTGTACTTACACACTTCCTAAATTCTACAGGATAATGAGCAAAACATCGAGTAGAATCAAAAATATTTCGCATCCCAATATTATCAATCCTTACTTCACCTCGTGAAGGAAAAATAAAAAATTAATAGAATCTTCCATCATCTTTCATACAATCTTTTTGTTCCATTTTTCTGCAGGTTTGTATAGAGTCTCCAGAGTATCGGTCAGGTTTACGTTCCCAAGACAAAAAGTCTAGTGAAGCGTCTTTCCTTCTTGTAGCGGTTTTTGCGGTTCTTTTTGCGAGGTTTTCGCCAGAGCAAGATAACGTTGTCGTCGACGCCGGTATTAATCTTACGCAACCCATCCCGTTCCTGCTGTCCGGCTTATTAATCCTAATGACGACAACGACGATTCACTTTTCCGCGAGATTCCGTGCTAGGAGCGTTCCGGTCCGACAGGAGTTCTTCAAAGAAATGTCAGCCTCGTCTCCTCGTTCTCCCGAGGCAACGGATATTTTTCTCTTCGTTTTGCCTGGCTCTGCCCCTTCACCCCCGTGCTTCACCCCCGCCGTCTGCAAAACCCGCCTCGTAACGCATGGCGTTCGTATAAATTCCCGGTGCAATTTAGATAATTTTCCTGACTGGTAATAAACTAATGCGGGGAAAAAGAGCATCGCGGGGCAAACATTCCTTGAACGTGTATAATGAAAATGAGGGGGAGAGGAGAGAGAGAGAGAGAGAAAGGAGAAGGGGTGCAGCGAAAAGCGAAGATAAATAGATAAGTGCGATGAATGGAGACGGGAAGACAGACCGTTTCAAGATAGACGAGGTGAAACCGGTGCAGAAACAGCTAGGAGAAAGAGCAGAGAGGGAGAGAAAACGTTCTCTCTATGCGCGATCATCGTAAAATAGGATTTCTTATTGGCGAGCGTCTGCACGCGTGCTCTCTTGTATCGAGATCGTCAACAAATTCTCGTTAATTCTGGGAGAAACCGTGTCGAACGCAAGAACTAATAAACGATAACGAAATAACACCGGCATTACGACTTCCCGTTATTCAACAGCGAAACGAACCTAGCCAGAGATTGCGAGACTTCCACGAAACCGTTCTAAACCAGGAAAATCCGTATCTAGTATGCTTTTCCATCGATGGCGACGGTCTTCACGTTTCGCAGAACGAGACGAGCCGAAAACTTTTTACTTCAGATGCAACGAATTTTGTTCACTTCACCTTCCCCGAGTTTGCGTTGGCTCATTGCGATAACCATGATTTCCTACATCGCACAATATTCCCAGATTTAATAATTCTTTTGCAAGAATTTATTCTTTCATATTTTACATGACGGTACTTACACTGATTCTTTAGGTATAGATTATCATAATTTGACATCAGAAAAATTTAAGAATTAAGAAGAATTTAAAAACTCAGCTGTTGTGATCTTAAATTTGATATCTGCAGTTGAAATGATGACTGATAAAATGAAGATCGAGGTACACATGACGAAGTAAAATGTACGAAAACGAGGAACTTCATACCAACGTTCCAAACAGGAAAATCCGTCTCCTGGATCGGTGTTTTCCGCAAGGGACGTTCCCAGAGGTATCCCAGAACAAAACCGGTCGAGAAAAATTGCGAACGAGGGCGGCTGGAAATCCCTCGGCTGTTTAATCCGATGGAATTAGCCGGGCCCGTGGAACCGCGCTTTCAGAGCTCCTCATTTTCTCGCTTATCGGAGGAATGCTTGCAATCAGGAATACGTAATGAGGCGAAGAAGAAACGGGCTGGCGTTCTTCGCCGGCTTCGCAGTGTTATGAGTGCACCGGACTGAACCGATCCCCGCGTTATAATAGCAAAACGAAGCTACGGAGAAGAGTATGCTGTATGCATGCGTCGCGTCGGATCGGTGGACGCGAAACTGGAAATTCATTATGCGTTAGTTCGGGACGTTTATCTGGTCTCAATATTTTATGGATTACCGCGGTTTGATGGAGAACGATCGAGACGAGTTTCTGGACTTTGTCCTTTTGTTAATTGACGACAGTGCTGAAAAGTAAACAATCTCCATTTGAATGATGATCCAGGAAGATATCATTAGATTACGGTTTCCGAGATTAAAGTGTCGATTAATGACTAGATATACGAGAGCAATTAAAATGTGTGCTCTCAAAGTATTAAATATATTGAATACCAATGGAGATTGTATTAAATTAATATCAGTACTATGTAATATCAAGTAAAGCCTAAGTGCTCTGAACCCGTGGTTCATTGCATTAAAGGTCAAGACAACTTTTTCACGTTTTCGTGTTCGGATATTTCTGTTCATCAGTCATCCTCTGGCAGGGTGGACGCTCGAGCGCAACAAAGTAGCAGCCTCCATCCGAGTTAGGTGGAAAGAAACGTGGCCGGTGGCATGCAGCGCGTTTTGTTTCAACAATTTAATCACCGGAGTTGGCATTCCTACTGGATGGAGCTCGTGTCTGCGACTGATGGGCAAATCTAATTGTGGCGGGACGAAAAAATTTCACACGTAATAAAGCTGGTTGACATCTATATTATCTGTCTTATCAAAGATGCCAATCCCCCGTTTCATTATTTCAGTGATATGCTGTTTAGATGTAGACCAGTGTGGCTCATTCCTTTTTTCTTGCAATCGTTTATGACGATAACTTGAAGGATGTGTAAGTATTGAACAATGAGTTTTTCCGACTTTCGTCCACGGAAGGCCACGAAGTTGTACCCGTAGCCGGCCGTCTGGTCCACGGGAAAAACGGGTGTACGTCCTGTTCGGTGCCCTAACAATTATCTCTAATGGGCCGCGATACTATAAATCGACATGGGCTAGAGGCCGCCCGATGAAATCGGCCTGGCGCGAATGCCGAGATGGCAGAAAATAGAAACCGCTTCGGTACCACCGCACCGGTGCGGTGAAACACACGCTCGTCGTCCGAGAGCCGTGTACCCGCTCGCTCGTTCGCTCGCTCGCTCTCGGGTCTCCTCCATCCGGCTCCCGAGATGGAATCCGCCGGGTTGTGCAAGTAGCGGCACCTGACTGCAATGCTGATGACTCGGCCAGACGGACGCGCACGGACAGAGGAGCCGAGTGAAAGAAAGAATCGGATAGACAGGCAGATACGGTGCGTGAGCAACCGTGTGCGTGTACCTACAACCACGTAACTTGGCCGCAGAGAGAGATCTGCTCTCCGACTTATCCGCAGGCTAGATCGTGCCCGGATGAGAGGCTGTGTCGCCGCCGTTCGGCTCCCTGATCCTCGAGAATCATGCTACCGTCCTGGTGAACGAATAGGATCAAAGAGAGCTTATGCCAGGATCGCGCTTCACATTTATTAATCGGTACGGATTCGTCACTTTTGCGTTTGGCTAATCTGCTTGCGATAGCGACTTTTCGTGGTCTGCGATGTTGTTCAGAAACTGGCGATGGTGAATCTTGGTTTTCTGACTCGGAGGAGCTTCGAATGTACTGTAAGCTTGATATATCGTGTGCAGACACTCGTCTTGGAACGCCTACTAGTTGGCTAGATAGCGACGAAAAGGATAGCTTAAGTTTGAACAAAATGAGTTGTGGCTTTTTGTTAAAAAGTTGTGAATAACATTGCTAGTGGCTGGAATTGGTTATACGATTCCTATTACTTTTTATTCGGGTGTGTAATTGTTGTAGATTACGAACCGCATTGATCAAAGTTTCATAACAGCGAAATTAATATTTTACACATATTTTACCATTTATAATATGTAAGCATTTATGTTAACACTAATATATACGGACCGATTTGTATTGGGCAAAGCTCAGGCTCCACAACGCCATCTTTATGCAATCTAAACCTGTAACCAGTGAACAAATAGGTCTAACAAAAAGTCTCCACTCATTTGGTTCAATTTTAAGAGAACGTGATTTTGGAAATGTGAACGAATACATTTTTCCAGGGGTAGTATTCATCCTCAGGCAAAGTCGTGAAAACAACTGTAGTACACTGCAAGTGGAACTGTGTAGAATCCTCTGAGATATGCGTTCAGGGAAGAAGTTGAACTGACAGTTATTGTAGATCAACCGGAGACGAAGGAGGCAGCGATCGGTAGAGACACGTGTGATCCCGGCGCCGTAAATGATGATCACGACAACCAGCTATCAGGTTGGTGAACAGCAAGCAGAAGGATGCAAGATCGTGAACAGTAAAGATGGCTTCAGGGATATAGGTTTGAGGCTTGCGTGGATTGCACGTGGACGTTACGCAAACCGTGTGGAGCGGCGGGATAGTTCGCTTCATTAGGAACTGGCCTACGAGTCCTCGATATTGTATCACTGTAACGATCATACATTCTACCAACTTCTTGTCGATCGCCAAGAGATACTATTGAAACAGAAGTAGATCGCTTCTTGCGGGATCCAGCTGATTTCTGCGAACGTTACGGCCTCCGGACGAGGATTGCGGTCCGCCCCGGACTTTACATTGTTGCTTCGTCCGGGTACACGTCGTTAAGCCTGTGTAATTAGATACAGGGAAAGAGCGAGACGAGCATTGTCGTGGATCTCACTCATCATCGCCATATACTGCTGCCATTCGAGCGTTCGCAGGCTGGCTCCGAGAATCGGACAACTATTCCCAGAACCAAGACTTAAAAGGCGAATTTAAACAATCCAGTTTGTCCGCATTTTTAACAATGGCATGGCTTCTGCAAAAGTTTGTTGCCAGGCGATTCGTGTTTCTTGCGTTTGTTCATTGAAAATTTAGCGTTGCGCGAGGAACGGTCCCGATCCCGAGAATTTGAAAAATTATCAAACTTTCGGTATATCTAGTGCACACGTAAATACTTCACTTTAAGGGGCTGAAATCGACCCGTGAATACTCGACTTCTTTTCCATTGTTTACGTAAACAGTTGATAAATGTTTTATTAGACGATAGTCATTAAACGGAACAACTTATTTCCTATTCCTCACGGTCTCCCAGTTGTAATGCAAAATCGAAAACTAGTCGGTTTCACCCGCTTAGTGAATTTCGACAGCAAAAGAAAATCAATAATTTATATTTCCTGTTAAATCAATTCGCTGTAGTAAATATTCAAAATTTGATTTCGAATGGAAAGGTTGACATCGAAAGAGGACGAGGCTGGAAAAGAGAATGAAATTTTGCTGATAGTTTCTAGGGAGGCGGTAGCAGGAGACGATCGGAAAGCAGAGATCCAATCATCGGCAAAGAAAGAACGCGCGCGCGTAAAGATTTCCTGCTGCGCGAACGCTTTCCAATCAATCCTAATGTGCGTGGAGTCTATCAAGCGATCAGCGAGAAAGTAATTTAAAGCGAGCCACGAATTCCTGGCGATGCAGCAGTACCGCCACCAGCGAGTAGAGCCAGTTGCATTAGCATACCCTGGGAGCATAGCCGGGTGACAGAACCGATTCGTAGCGCGGTGGGTTTTCGCGGTTGCGCAATCCACGGTTATCAGGAACAGGCAGACGCGGACGGCCGGAGTAATTGCAGGCAATCGTTCAGACGGACGCGGGCCGATTCGTTTTCCCGTAACCGGTCCCCGGGAACCGGGAGATGCTTTTCTGATGGTTTCTCAGTCGGGTCTCTCGTGCGGGTATACGTACGCGTATCCACCGACCAGCCGCGTGGCGGGTCTCGCCAGCGACTTATCAGCAAGAAATTGCCTTCGAGAAAACAAGACGCTGCATTCTCGCACGCTCTAACGACCACGGCCGTCTTTCAGGGACCTGCGTCGCCCTGGACCCTTTACCTACGACGTTCGATGATGACGAGATTAGCTGGTAAAAATTCGATAATACACGCAAGTATAATCATAACTTTCAACAATTCCCAAGTAGCGCTATCGCAACATGTATAACACGTATAACTATTATCTTTTTTATTGCAATTTTCTTTTCAACTTTTCTTCTGATAAATTGAATAGTGTTTATAAATTGGTTGTAGAGAAAGGTAGCTGAAGTGCTTATTAAAAGTTTGCCTCGTTACTGTACGACAAGGAGTTAAAGAAGTTATCCCCTATTAAGAGTTGTTGACTATTTTTATCGACGACTGTATGTGACGATCAGGATTATATTAGCATCAACGTATTAGAGTTATCAAAGGAGGAAACGAAACTTTTGCGTAAATATCCGCAGTATAGTAGTTCAGAAAATCGTGTGCAGGCCTCCCTCCCTCGATGTCCAGCTCCCTGTCCGCCCCTGTTCCTCGTCCTAACTCCGTTCTTGCCGTCCCTTCTTCCTTCGCTTCTTCCCCGCGGTATCTATGCGCCCCTCCTTTCCGCATCTTCCAGGTTTCACTCGATTTCTTCTGCTCCTGTCCTCCTCTTCTCCTCGACGCAGCATCCCCTAGCTCCCTCTCCTTTCCGTTTATCCCCGTTCGTTCCGAGTTTCTCCGCTCGTCTGGTCTCGGGTTATTTATTGCCGGCAGCAACGGCCGCAAAACTTTAAAGCCCCTTGCACACGCGTGTACACTTTCTGCGTGTACGGGTTTTTACACCGTGCATTACAATGCGCGCGCATGTACGCATTATACTGTCCGCGTGATTCATTACCGGCCGATCCTCTCCGGCTGCTTAAGAAAATACGGAAACTATAATTGCGCGAGACTTATGATGCCCCGGCCGCGGCTTTGCGCTCCGGTCGAACCTCATGGTTGCCACTCATACCCTCTCTCTCTCTCGGGTCCGCTAGGGCCCGGGGGCTCGGGGCCCGTTCACGGGGGAGAGAAAAGGTTTCTCTATGGGGGCCAGAGCGAGAGCCGTTTATGATCGCCGAGAAACTTCGCGAGATCATATCGCCGGATCTCTTCATCCAACGCAACGCGCGCGGCGCTCTCCCGCCATTGAGTCGTCCATTGTCGTTGATCGTGACAGTGCGTAATTGTCGGTGTTTTATTGCCGGTTGTAAAGTAATCAGCCGGCTGGAATGTTTAGGTATTTAATGCCCCCGAACACACCGTTGTCGTTTTAGGTGTGCGTTCGAAAGTGTGCTCGTAGAGGCGAACGGCCACGCGAACGCACGCTGTTAGACAACCGTCGCGCGTTCGGATACGAGAGTCCCACACACGGCCCAGAGCCGCCGATGGATACCCGTTTAGACGGGAAACGGTGATTATAGATAAATGTGAGCTTAATGACCGCTATAATTGCGGCTAAACGCAGCCTGTTATTACCGACAGCCACGTAATTCGGGCGACAGAACGAACGGACGACTACGCGGCCGCTCTGCTCGATCTCCACGGTTGCGTCTTTCTTTCCAGTACGGTTTGTCATGTTCTTTTTTAACCACCGCAACCATTCTTTCAAATAAAACCTAAATTCGGTTGTAAAACCCGCGCACCGTCTCAGCTTTTTCATCGATGTTCAATCTGGTTTTATGACGGGTGCGTGTCTTTCTTTAGGGTCGTCTTCGGTATGCTAACGAGCAGATGACGCGCGGGTGAAAAGAACATATGCAACAATTTCATTACCATGTTCACTGTCGTCCAATTTATTAACACATGCTAAGAAATATGAAAATTCGTCAAACTCGCGCGAATTTGTAAAACGAAGTAGAACTGGCAAGTCATGAACAGACACACGCCAGCCGTTCGCTGTTCAACAGCGCGTGTGAACGAAAACAAAGCCCCATGTAAAAAAAAACATTATCTCACATTCTCGCCTTACTTTTTCACAGAGTATCACCCCCTCTTTGATCGCGCCATTAACACTAAAACATCCTGCACACGCTTATTTCGTTCCCACCATATCACTGTCAGCGTTAAGCATCTTGCTAAACCAATTCGACGAGCGAAATAAAAATACTACGGATTTCAAGCAATTCTTCAAAACATCAGAACAGCTCTATGAGAACCAATTCTTTCAACAAAGAACAAACATCAAACGTTCATACCGACCGAAACACTTATTCAATTTGATTAATTCATTCACCGTCCACAGACCTTTCGAATCAGATTCAATGGGGATCGATTAGAAAAAATCGTCTTGCCAAACAAAAGATCGCTAAATTCCTGGATCGGGACCACAGTGGAAACCGATCCGGACAGAAGAGATCGTTACGCGCGCCCGGTAGAAAGCAATCGAACGACCATTGTGTCCCCGATGGATACAAGTGGAACGAGGCAGAGCGTTCAGTATAGTATCGCGACCGTAATTTAGATTGCTGGGAACATCGAGACCTATTGAATTATCCGCGGCACGTTGACGAGAAGGAACCACAGGCTGGCCGATCCGGTAGCATGACAGGAGCGGAAATCGGTCCGAAGGAAACGGGGCATTGTTAGTTGTCCATAGTACACGAGTCTTTAATAATAATTGGCTGACAGAGAAGCTGATTCCAGGTCGGGCCGGCGACTTTTCCAGGCGTCCCCGTGCTTCTCGCCTAGACGTCTTGATTACAGGTTGCCCGCGCCGGTTCCCACTTTCTAATGCAACGTATCGCCTCGGCTAGGTAGATTTTTATTCGTCGTTTTGACCGGTGCGAGTGAAACTCGAATCGTACCGATAAGCGGCGACGACGACTGTGCTCTCAGTCTCCGAGTTTGATCTATCTTGTGCTCCAACTGGATCCAATCGGACGATCGGTTGCGCAACTCCCGGGGCCCCGATCCTATTTTGACAGGCCGGTATGCTCGCCCGGCGATTTCGAATACAAATATCTTCCGCACCTCCCGGCTACCGTGACGAGGCGCTCGGGATACGTTTCAGAGCCGACTATAGCCGACTATATCCTGCGACCGGACCAGGTAGCACACCTGTCCCGACGGGCCCACGGTGATATTTCATAACGCGCCGAGGTGACTGATGACTGCATGGAACGCGACACAACGGAAATCACGCACTATCTCACAAAGCTGGTGCGCTGCCACAGGCTTCTGCGCGCCGGTTACGTTACCTGCCCTGACGACGAGATAGAGTAATCGGAAATTAATTGTATTGACGATTTTTGAAATTTGATTACTGAAAGGACCCCGCACAAATCATATGGAAAATCTACCGTGGTTAAATCAGTTGGATTTTTTTATATGCTTATGATCTACTGAATAAAAGATGTAAAGGGCACGAAGTTCAATAGTGGACAGTTATCGAGTTATAATCAGTCAAACGTGAGTTTGATATCTGGCAATAGTTTTTTGCAAATATCTCGAAAACTAACACCGAGCACCGGGTGGATGTAATGACAAAAGTTGTTCAGAATGTTATTGCTAATAACATATGTCAAGGTCAAGGTAATCGGAGCTGCCTCCCCTAAACGTAAGGTTTGCCAAAATTTGCTTAACGTTGTTTACGTTAGAAAGAGAAGCTCGACTGGAGGAGGTCAGTGAAATGAGGAAAAAATAGCTCGTCGTAGAAACTAGGTCTTGAAGAAACTAGGTGGTAATAGGAAGTGGCAGGTCACTAGTTGCTGATACGAACCAGCCCTTCCCAAAAATCATCTTGCCACGGTCGACGGAGAAATCAGATCTCGGAGGCATTCCAGTTGGATCCGCTTGTCGTCTAGCAAACGAGCAAAGGAAAGGGAATCGTCCGCGATCATCGTGCAGAAAAAGGGCGGCAAGAAGAGCGGGGAAGATAGTCGGCAACATACTCGCCTCGTTCACTCCGCGCCGACGCGGCGCGCGGCCGAGGGTCGTCCCATTGTTGTTTGTCTTGCTGAATATTTTAATTGGACGTAGGTTCCGCCGCGCGTTATTTATCGTCTAACAATGCCTGGAAGACTGGTAATTAATTACGTTGTTTTGTGTTACTTTATATAAAGATAGCAGGTCGATAGGAGTTAACCGGCTGAGAGCAACAATGGTATACAATGCGCAATTAGCGGGAGCGCCTCCCCGGAGAACAATGCGCAGTCGGACACAGTGTCCGTGTGGCTGGTTGGCTGGCTTTCTGGTTGGTTGGTTGGCTGGTTGGTTGGTCGGTTGCGTGCCGCGCAGGTATTAACGGCCTCTGGTTGCGCACGCTCTCGTGTGCGATCCTGTGCGTGAATGCGCGCGATGCAACAAGGTGCAGCGGCGCAGTCTGACAAAAGCCCGAAAACTGAGACGTTCAATGTTCGTGGGTTGTGATACTTCAAAATACTCGGGAAGAAACGCGGATTCCAATAGGCACCATCCTTACCGAATTCAACAATTTGTTGTCGAAAATGATAAAGAAATTGTTAGCTCCCTAATAACATATTTTATTAAATACTCTTTCACTCGTCACAGGGTGCAACGCGGTGCATCGCGGTGGATGGAGGGATCGGTGCACTCTAGCCGAAATTCTTTCCCCGCGGGCTTTAATTTTTGATTGCAATATTGAGGGGACAGGTGTTTGGCTATAATAGACCGCGACACGCTCTTCTTCCCATCACCGAGTAAAACCGTGCCGATCCTTATCGGTATGCAAACGCGTCGGGAAACTGTGATTAATTGCATTCTGCGAAACGGAAGTGGCTGCTATCGATCGTTCTTATCGCTCCCAGCCATTTCTCCTTTTGTCGACGTTTAACCAGCCTGTTTAACGAACACGAATCGCCTAAGCGGCGCTCTTTCATTGCGTAATTGTATTATTCGCCTCGGCGGACTGGCTCGAGAGATCGGCAATTTGAATAATTGGCCACCGAAAAGTGTAGAAGGCGAGTTCGAACGGCGAATAATGCGCGAACGTAATTAAGAAGCCCGGTGGAAACCGTTTCCAGAACGTTATTATTTTTTCTGATGGAATTATATCGCCGATTTCCGCATCGGAATTGCTTCCTGCTTGTGCACACCGGAAAATCGCGATGCTTTCACCGCGAGATCTGTTTCCTGATGCTTGGGGTAATTAAAATGCTTAATACAATGTCGTAAAATGCAGAACATATGCTGTCTGATTAGTTAATGCAAGCTAAATGTTAGCTAAACATGCCTAGCTGTGCGTATTTGTTTTTGATACGTGTAAGGTGCGAGGCGGAAAATCGATAGACGTGGGAGTATGGCATGAAAGTACATTTGTTAAGGAAAATGTCATTCATCCCAATTAATTTCATTAATAACTTCCGCAATGTTCAATTGAACAACTGATAAAAATTCACAGGATTACTTCAAACACGTGTAAGTACATACTTAAAAATGTCAGTGAAATAACTCGAATCGTATTCTTCGAATAAATGCTGAAACGTTCCACCGTTTACATTATAATACCTCTTAATTCGTAATGTACTCTTTGCAGTATCCTTTCGGAATTGCTGTTTATCACGTACATATTAAATTAATCGAGTAAATTAATGCGTACGCGAACGGCAGAAAGAATGTTACGAAATATATACAATGAATAAACATAGAGGCACCATACGGCACATAATAAGAAGCATGGAAATGAAATAAACCGGAGATAAGGACGGACTCATTAACCGAATAACATGAGAGCAGCTCACCAGAGAAAAAATTCATCGCGTTGAACAGTTACTCTACTATATTCAAAATCAAAATTAATTAGCATACAATCTCGTAATTAGACGGCGCATAAAATTAAACGGCGGTATCAATCCCATCGGGATCACACAATTTTCAAGGTACGCGTTCTCTCATTTTTTTCTGCTCCTATTCTAATGTCTTGACGAATCTACGAAAATTTCCTCGCGATCGAAGATAATTTTCGCAGGATGCAGTTCGCAATTTTTTATAGTATGCATCCCATTTTTCGTTCTAATTCCGTCTCAGAGGATTTACGAAAATTCCCTGGAGATGGAATCGGTTTTCCCAGCGCAGCGTGTCGCAGAATGCACTTCACGTCCCAGGTTATCTTTAAAGCTTTAATTCGTCGAGGCACGGGACGCTCGCTGCCAATCACCGGCGCATTTACATGAGAAAGGTCAGTTTCATTGACTTCACTTACGAGAGGGTGCCCCGACAGTGTGGGGTAGGCGATAGATGAATAGCCCGAAGGTGAACGTCAATGTCACTAGGTTTCTGGGCGAAAACGCCCAAGTAAATGCAATTACGTTCGAATCAATGAAAGGGCGCGTAGTATTGATCGCCGTGACGTGACTATTGCCCCGCGTTATCGGGGATTTGAATGGACCGTAATGGAAGTTTCACCGTTCCCATTCTGGCATCCGGAAAACTGAATATATTTCTTTACGGAATTCGCTACGGCGAAACGATTTTACTGCGAGATTTTTATGGATGATCGACTTTTCTTTGCTTGGGTGGCTGATTGAATCTGTATGTTGCACTTTGTGCACTAGTAGCTTCCGTTCTAGAAGAGATTTTTAATTAACATTGGCTGGTTGTATTGAAACCTATATGTTTATACATGTATTCGTACAAATTATTTTCAATAATTTCATCACCCAGTGCATACATCAAAAATGTACCCGTTCAAAGCTCTGTCTGGGTCTATTTTAACCCACAGACAAATCGTGTGATATGATAAATGAAGCGAAGTTTATTAGTTTAAAGAGTGAAGCAAAAATGGGTGAGACCGTATCATAGAATCTTTTATGCAACCATTTCTGAGGAACGTGTGAGGATTAAAAGCGATCCCTTGAGAATAAACAGAAAGATTAATGTCTCCATGAAAAGGGTTGAAAGACTGACGTTTCCTGTCGACCAACACCGTGTCAAAATAAAAGAAAAACATTTTCGCCGAATAATAAAGCGTCCTCGAACGAAGCGTTGGTCGCCAGTCAGGAGGCAACGTTGGCGAGTCAGGATTCACTCGGGGGCGCCGGAAAAAGGTCTGACCGAGTTCGAAAAAAGCGGCAGCCGTCTGCCGCGATCGGTAGCAAATGAACGGGGCGCGCTCGTTCGCGCCATTCCGGGAGTTCTCTAAGCCGATGCGCGACGCTGTGCTCTCCGTACCACGAATACCCGGCATTGTCGAGGAGCATCCATCGTCGTCGGGGGGTCACGACTTCGTCTGTTAGTTGGGTTCTTCTTCTTTCTTTTTTTTCTCTCTCCGTCGGGATTACGCGTCGCATCGGGGCGTTGTGTGCCTCGAAACGGCCACCAACACCACCCCGCCGCTCCGGTGCGCTGGCAAGAACCGTCGACGACGAAAACGATGGCAATGACAACGGACAGAGGGAAGAAAAAGAGCGCGTCCCGAGACAAAGAAACAAATTTCTAAAGAGGACGCCGGAGTTCGTCGTTGGTGGTTTCGCGTATAATGTTGTACGCACGCGATCGCGACTAACGATGGTTAGGGACGTTCCGGAAGAACTGCGGGGAAAGAGTGAAAAAGACAGAGAGAGATAGCGTGACGGTAGGATAGAGGAGGATGGTGGAGCCGGAGAAAAAGTCACAAAGGGCGCAGCACGTATCGCGCATATAAATGACAATGCCGGCAGTTGCCGGTGGAACTGATGAAGTGTCGTGTCTGTGTTTCTCTCGTCCGCCCTCCAACAACCACCCCCGTGAGACTTTGTCGTCGGGGGCTTCTCATCCGTCGTCGCCTCGCCCTCGCACCTCGAGGGTGCCCGTCGACCCTCCACGACGGTTATTGTTGCGGTTACCAGAAGCCCTCCGACGACGGAGTTAATTGGGCAACGATTGTGCCCGATGCTGCTGCTGTTGCTGCGACTGCTGCGACTGCTAGCGCTTGCTACCCGTCTCGCTTTTCTTTATTCTTCGAAACAGGTACACAAGCGACCCGCTCACCTCGGACCACGACACGACCCTGACCGTAAACGAACAAAGGTTACAAAAGTCTC
The DNA here is from genome assembly GCA_963971365.1 of Lasioglossum villosulum. NCBI lineage: Eukaryota > Metazoa > Arthropoda > Insecta > Hymenoptera > Halictidae > Lasioglossum > Lasioglossum villosulum. Next base: position 4,758,173 of record OZ020497.1, on the reverse strand, counting down.
TTTGCTTCCACGGGAACCAAAATAACGCTGAGGTCTTCGGGATCGGTCAATGCCGAGGACTCTGTCGACGATCGATTGTGGTTCAGGACTCGTAGGATACACACTGGTTACGGTATTCCTCGCGAATCAAGTTTATGCAACTCTTTAGAGCGCATGTAAGATTGATTTACAAGGTAGAAGTGCGAAAGTGGAAATAATTTATTGGACATCCACGCGACTACTGGAATTGTAGACTTGCACATTCTCATGACTCTTAGAGAGAACTGTCCACGGAATCGTTACCCTTCTTCATTCTCACTGATCTTTGAGTACTAGGTTTTTGTAGTGACCTTTAGAATTGTGGCCCTTCGAAGTTCTTAACGCTTAATTAATTCAGAAAACGAAAAATATTTACATATTTTCTGCATCACCAAAAATAGTCATTTTGAGAAGCAATCCTCCACTCAGAATTTTAGTCTCGTTGAAACCAATGAAATAATAAATTGCAATTCTCACACATCCATGAATTATCTCATTAACGCAACTCCCTCCACCCTTTCTACCCTCGATCTCCCCAACAACCCGCTGGAATATTACAAACCCTGAAAACGAAGGTTCACCGGCATCCGCCAGCCATCCCAGAATTTGCATATCGCTAGACAACGCTTTGATTCATCTGGTAACAGTCGCCGGGCGTCTACACGAGAGAGTCTTGCGGATAGCGACTCGAGTCGACTCGGTTCGCGAGCACGTCCAGAGCATTTACATGGAAATAGCTCGCCTTGACGTGAACCAGGGTATCCTTTCGGCGGTCTCTCGCCAGAGCCGGGAGTTTCGGGGCGATAATTGCAATAATTGTCGCGCGGTGTATTGTTCGTCCACTTGGAGAGCGAGCGAGCGAGACAGAGAGATGGAGAGTAAACACGTCGGTCCGTCTACCCTGCATATGGAACAAGCGGTCGCTTGATTCTCGGCTGATTGTTCCATTCTGAGAGCATCCCCCGGCTCGGACGCGCGCGTCGCCTCCTCTCCACACTCGGCGTCGCGGCGCCCGACGTCGGCCGACTACAACTTGCCGGCTCCAATCCCGAAACCACGTCCATCCGTGTCCAAGTGTACTTTCGTGGGGCCGTCGTACGTGTGCCGGCAAACACGAGGAGCGTCTCCTCCTCTTTCTCCTCTCGCCTCTCTTCTCCTCTTCGTCTCCTGCTCGCAGGTTGCTCTCCGCAGCCTAACCTAACAACCCTCTCCTTCTACACGCGACGACGAAAACGAAACAATCACCGATTCCTTCATACGTGATTGCCCGTATTGTCTGACGCTGCCCGCAGACAATGGCTACAGGGTTTATCACGCTGCTCCCTTTTCAAGATCAACCTCGCTAAAATGTTCCACTGTGTGCTGGATTGTCTTGCTTGACAACGGTCGCTTTGCTGACGGTTGTAAAATCTTTGGTCCTGACGATGCTCCTTTATAATAATAACTGAATCGAATTTATTCGGATTACATTACATGTGTATGGTAACGTGTCCTTGAATAAAGAAGTACGCTTAAATATTTCTCAAGAAAATATTTCTATAATTTTACGGTTTCGTAAAAGCTACAATTATTGAAGTCTGCCCTGAATGAGCATGAGTTTTTATATTCCAGAATGCGTCTGGCTCACAGTGCGTCGCGGCGGGATATCGAGGTCGCCGATACGTACCGCGACGCGATTAATTTTGTCCGGTTAAAAATTTCATTGAAAAATCAGTGAGTTATTACCGCACGGAGGCCGTGTTCTGCGGATGGTCTTGTTTTGAACCAGAGCGAAGGTGGATGTTCAGGATTATTCGCGTATGTATAGTAGGTGTTTTGCGAGGAAACAGCTTTTTAACGCTGTTGTTAGTTGCTTGGGTTTGTATCGGACGAAAGGAAATTTAAATTGTGGTGGCGGTGTCGTGTTCGATGAATATATGCTGGTTTTCTTCTTGGTAACATGTTCCCTGCTGGGTGTACTGTTTTCGGTATGTACCGAGACGTATTCTTAGGGTAAGTGATTATTTCGTCGTTGATAAGCAGACTGCGGATCTGCAAAATAAAAATTGTCTGCAACGATTGGAAGAAATAGAAACCAAATTGAATGTTATTTCTTCCCTATACGATTTTAATAGAGGGAATATATTGGCATTTTCAATCCTTTACATTTTCCAACAGTTTTGAATTTCATCTACTCAATTTTGCAATAAATCCATAAATATCTGCAGTCTATTGATAAGTGCAGTCCATTTTATACTGCTTTGCAAAAATTATAAGACAACGTTTATGGAAGTATTACGTTAACTTTCTCTCACGCATGATTAAATAAAACTCGGTAAACTCCGGAACGAGAATCTTAATAATTCCATTGACAATAGTAAGACGTATATTGTAAGCACATAGTACCTTTCCAACCATAATCAATCGAGATTGCAAACATTTGAATGTTTAAAGTAGCAGGGTCTCCTATTGTGGCTGTCAGTGCATCTCAAATCCCTTCTTCCAAAGAATAGACTCGAATAAAAGCTATAGAGAACCGACGAGACAGGCAATAAGATTGACACCCTAAACACTGAACTCGCATCTAATGATGGGCTGAACGATTACTATAACCAACAGCCCGTCAAGATCCTGCTTCCAAGAATCGGGCTCTACCAATTTGTATTTTCTGACTGTCGAACAGAAAATAAATTATAGATTGTCACAGTCAATCGCTAGAATAGACGCAGCAAGTAGAAACAGCGAGCAATGAACAGACACGTTTGACGAGTCCTATTCGATCACAAACAGCAGTCATAAATCTTAATTTCGCGTGTACAAAGCTTCGATTCCGACGTTCTATCCTTTAGAGAGAAGCTTACTTTACCATACAACTAGCATATTAACTCGGCGAGTCTTCAATAATCGATCGCCAATACCAATCACCGATTTCCCAACGACCGTAATGTCTTCACTCATCGCATTGTCTTCGTTATATCTCATCAATTAGTTCTAGCTGTTCGGCTAAAGGCTGGAGGCGCCAATCTTGATAACATTTCTGTACATTCCCGTGTCCTCGTTCGTTATACCAAACGTTCAATTTCCCTAGCAATTGAATTAGAATCCCTCAGTTTCCAACATATTTCACTTCATACTTATATATATTCATTGTATATGAAATAGTAAAAACTTCAGAAAGATTTAAAAATACGTTCTCCTCCATTTCTTAAAGTTAATAGAGAAACGAATGAATTTCTATTCGACTCATGTTTCATGCAATTGCTTCAGAGAAGTTTGATCTTGAAGACTGAAATGTTCTCGTGTAGTTCCAATTAAGTGACTTAAATTTTTGGATGAAATTTCCAGCATTTGGCGTACTTCTGGATGCAAACCTATCCTAACCCTATCCTCCTTAAATTAAATATAGATGGTCAAAATCGTTAATAAATACAATGATCACTCATAAATACATTTTTTCATATTTTTACTTTGTTTATACCTTCCCAATATCTTTTCACTAATTCACGAAACGATCACAAACAAAATTGAAACTTGGTCTGGACAACGTCGGGTCAGCTAGTCGATCATAAAATTAATGCAGCAATCTAACACGATCGTCCTATTAGTATAAAATAAAATAGTGAGTTTTAGTGGTTCGTAGATGTAATGTTAATGAGAAATTCGTTGATTGGCGATGTTCGATGCACCGAGATGGAGGATCTCGGTGGACGGAGAAGACAGGTAGCAAGGAGGCAGTGGATTGCGCCGCGGCGACAACTATTTGACTAATTATCGTTGTAGAGACCGGTGTACGGGTCCGGTCGTTAAGGTTACGAGCGGCGTCGGATACGGACGGTCGTAATCCTCGCGTCTGCAACGAGTATGACGCGTTTCTCGGACCTGATTTCCTTCTGGGCCCCGGATCCCCTCGGCTCTACCCTTCGGGCACTGTCGCGACGTTGCCTGGTTCTGTACACCGCACCGTCGGCAAATAAAAATAAAACCAATTAAATATCTTAATTAAGGCTATTAATCAAGTTGTCGGGACGTGCGCGGCTACCGTGCGGCCTGATTCAGGAATGGCAGGCGGCGCGCGATTTCTTGCCGGTCTAACTACGGCGCTACATATTATATTCCGTGCACACCGGCCCGCCGGATCTCCTGGAATGCGACGTACGTATACGAGAGACCTGGACGACTCGATCGAATTGGATCGAGGATCGATCCATCGATCGATCGTTCGTTTACTACGTGTTCCCCTTTGCTGTTTTTGAACGCAGATTTTCTTGAAATCTCGTGACGACGTGTACAGACGTACAGGGCTCTCGCGTGTTCCGACGATTTCTGACAACGTTGCGTGACTACTGCAGTATGTTACGCGTCGCCTGGCGAAATTTATGCCGTTCCAATACACGGCCAGGGTTGTTGCGATTGTTCCCGGCCCACTGCTAAGATGGATTTACTGGGGTTCGCTTTCGGCGAGAGTTCGAGAACATTGTCTTCGAAGGGGGCAGCTAATGTGGTCGACGAAAGTGAGAAGTGATGTTCGAGGGATTGATTGGACGATTTACTTTTTGTCTACGCACACTTTCACTGCCTTCCCAGCAACCTCAATAGCTCTATCAAATTAAAGTGATTTATTTGATCAACGAATATTGATCCCAAAAGAATAAACTTTGATTTCACATCGAATAAGTTTTGTTCGAAATATCCCCTTGAATCGATTCAATTGATTTGAGTTTTCAAACCCCTATAGATCCTCGAGCAGTCAATACGAACAGTGCAATACTCACGCAACTCCTGCCAGAGAAAAGACTACGAACTCCCACGCGTTAATTGAAGACGTATCGAGAGGCTCGTCGAAGGTCCTTCGTTGATTCCCGGAGCCCGGACGTTAATTCCGTGTTTATTAACTGTCGAGGCAGCCGGGGGACGCACGGAGTTAATTAATAATGCGCCTCGGTAATTAAGTGGCGGCTCGATTCAACGCTCGATACTTTTTAACGAGGCCGGCTGTGCCCCGGTGTTTCGCGGGGGACGAGTAATTAAGACCGTTCGCGAACAATTAAAATTTATCGGTGACGATTGCGGGCTTTCGCGTTCGGCCTTTTCGCATCGTTGTCGACGTAATCCAACGCCCGTGGTATTTTACACCGCCATAAAATCGTTGTATTTATTCGCGTTGCATAAGCCGTCTCTCGCGATGCGAACGTGCGCGCGCACGCGCATAATACGCTCGCCGATTCCATTATTAGTTACAGTTCTTTAGCCGCGTTGCTCGATTTTTTCCCTCGGCTGAACTCACGGTTACGATCGCCGACAAAGATGTTTCGGGAAAAGTCTAGGGTCCCGGAGAAACCATAATTACTGCACCCTAGGATCCGTCGGGCATTCCGTTTCTAATTAGACTCTACGATCTCGCGGATCGCTCCGCAAACCGTTTGTTTAAAAATGACCACGGATTACTCGCGGGAACCTCTACGTTAGTTTCATCTATTTCAGGATAATGATCTTCGAATGTCTCTGATCCAGTTAGGCCAGTCCCCTAATGGGACTCTGTAACCGAGAAAATAGAAAAGCGAACGAGATTCTTGCTGCGAGAGGCCAGAATGAGATCTTCAGCGAACTGTTTAATGAATTGATTGGAGGATGATAGTGACTCTTATCTAACTTAATCACCGTTGATAGTGGCTCGAGCTTTTCTGATTTACAAATCTTGGCATTATCTTGTAATAGATTTTCTGATATATTTAGCAGACACCGATCGAAATAGTTCTGAGAATAAATATTCTTATTGTCAATCGTAAAAGACGTTCTGGAACTTCGTAAATCTTCAGTGGAGTGAATCGAGTAATGGTTTAAGGCGTGTAGTTTATCGAGTTGATTAAGCTCTGGGAGTAGTATAATATTATACTAAATATGGCCTAGAATTGAAAGTAGTACTACAGAGCGATTTTTTAAGGATGAAAAATGGTACAAAGAGCGAGAAGGAAATATGATTTAAACTAAAGTTCCAACTGGATAAAATGGCACCGAACTTATTTGTACAGCTAATAGAATCGAGCGACGAATCCCTGCATCCCCGCACCCTTTCACCACCTAAGCGAAAGGAGCGGAGGCATCGAGACGCGGCGAAACTGGGACAAGAGGTCTAATTATTGTCGACATTATTAGTGCTCGCGGTAACAGAAATCGCGGAGAACGAAGGCCGGGTGAATAGATGTCGGAGGGCGGGTCGGCGATAGATGGGTGACTCGTAAACGCCGAGCCCGAGCTTCTCTCGTCGTTTCGTCTCGAGGAACGCTCTCAAGGAAGGAACCTACCAGAAGCCTTGGCTTCGGGTATAGACGCGCATTATGTCTCCGTCCGCCTAGCAGCGCACCGTGTGACGTGACGTGAGTGTTCCAGACAACCTAATTACATCACAACATAGCGCCACGCTATGGGCTACCCTCTCCTATATTCTCGCCCACCTATAGACCACCTTTGCTGAAGCTTGCTTTCCCACCCTTGCCATCCAACCCTCTGCCCTCTTCTCCGCTTGCTTGTACCCCTACGAATAAGCGAATAAGATTTTCCACGATGGAAGATTATTGTACGCTGTTATTGAAACGTTTTGGCTCCGTGACCTCCCTAATTGTGATGCCTCCCACGATTTTATTGAAATTTCGCTTTCGTCGTGTTACACCTGATTGAAATCCAAATAATTTTCATTTTCATCAGTTCTTACTATATCTACGGAGGTTTGCGGACCCTCATTTTGTAATTTCACCCTTAGCACTCGAGTGGCGACTCAGAGTCACCACTAAAAATTGCTAGTCATTATTCAAAATATTGTTTAGTTTATTAAATATATTGGTATCTAATCAATTACCAAACATTTAAGTATTGAAGGGGCTGTTACCTTAAAATTAAAAAAATTATATAAAATGGAATTCTTTTAGGTTGGAAGAAATGTTTAATTTTCGAGTTGAAATAGCAGAAGCAGCAGCGAGCAGCGATTTGATGCGAAGCTACCGAAGCGATCATCTCGGGCTGAACTATACGCGATCTCGTCGGTATTCGGAATCGCACAGGTCGGCCAATGGCCGGGTAGGAATAAGAGAAAGAAGAGGGAGAGCGACAGTCATTCATAAGCCACGACGAGAGAGGAACCCTGTCGCAGACTTTCACTGCTCCCGAAGTCAAGGGCGCTCGCGGGGACACACGATGCGCTTAATCGACGGCCTGGCAAGTTAAACATCGGCTAGGTATCTGCTCGTTGGTATCGGTACACCGTGCACGATGGGAAAATGTGCTCGCTCCCGGCGGGACTAATCGTTTTGTATCGCTATCGCAGCGGCGCACGCGGTCTTCCTCGTTTAAGCTAGCGGATCGCGACGTACCAATTAACGGGCGGGACGTTTTAACAGATTACACGGGAGGAACGGCGACGTTGGCATCATCTGTTAGCGATTTTTTGTTTTCTCGACAATATACGGATTGGCTGTCGCGCCGGTATCGTTTCTAGCCTATCCCAGTGTTCGTTCGATAAATTAAAACCCTTTCGTAACTCCCGAGGTGGGACGCACCCGGCGATAATGTCGACGAGAGGTCCGATCGGGAATTAATAACTAAGTGGAACGTGACCTTGTAATAAGCGAGAATAGAAAAGAGGCAAACCTTGATTACAGCCAGCGGAAAATACGCCAGTGTCTCTGGTTATGCGTTGCCGAAGAGCAAAGTGAACCACTCCACTCCTAGTTTAAGACATTCCTTCCTAAACTATGCCTGATTATGTTTATTTCAATTTTTGTTGATATTGTTACGACGGCACGAGATGAAGTTGCCTCCCCCTGTGATGTTCTGAAGATATCGTAGAGATCGAGAGAAGTCGCTTGTCGGATCTATATTGTGGTATCGAGTCATTGAAGCGAGAACGCATATCTACGATTACACGTTTATCCGCTGTTGACTATTGTACATTTAATAAATATTTTTTATTCTTAACCATAATGTGTTCGCCGGCAAGACAGCACCGAAGGCTCCGCAACAATATGTAAATTAACCGATTGGACTAAGGATTAGAACTGCTCTGATGAGATTTCTTCAATAAAAGAAACTTTTTAAAAGAACATCAGAATGATCCTGATGTTATCTATTTTGTGAAGATTTATTCCATAAGTGTAAAAATGAATGCGTTATTACCGTGTGCTTGATGGAACGGATGGGTGGCGGAATCTTCCCCGCGAGTGGTTCGAAATTTATATGATCGTAACTGTGATGTCGGTGAAGCTCGCAGTTTAAATAAATAACCGGCGGAAATTCGGAACGCAATTAACAGAAAGAACGGGGCCGAACGCAAAGAGAGATTGGACACGTATGAATCGGTAACGGTCGCGATTCGTCAATTAACGCGTCGATCGCGAAAGTACCGTGTGGTGCGCTTTGTGCGATACGTGTTTGCCAATCAATGGTTCGTTTCAATTTGTACGCGGGCTCGGCGACGTCCGAGGCATTATTGCTGCCGATTAACATCAACACACCGAGAAGGGCTTCATAATTCACAGTAACGGAGAGAAGGGGGAGGAGGGGCGGAAGGTCGGTGGTGTATTATTTGCGCGAGCCGACAGATATTGCGAAAAAAAGGCACGGCCGTCGGAGAGAGAGCTCGTTTGCGGGTTTCTTGCGTCGGGACGCCGATAATGGCCAACTCGCCGCATTTGCTTTTGCTCCTCGAGAGCGGGCGTGCGCGCGCGCGCGCGCGATTAAACCGTTTTTCTCCGGTTTTTATCCGTCTGTTTTCTGCTAATGACTCACAGCGCGCAATAAAGTGGTGCTATTATTATTATTATTGTTATTACGCTACGAAACTTCATTAAGAGAACCACTTAATATACACACCGTGGGGAGAGAACTTCTTCATCATCGCGACACCGCGGTGGCGCACACCGTGGAGAATTCTTTCACATCGTGTGCGCCACTAAATGGTACATAAATAAAGCGCAACGCTATTAAGATAAATTGCCAGGCCTATCGGACGACACTTGTGCCGGCGTTGCCTGAAAAACGCGGATTCAATCGGAAAACCAGGAGAAAAGTGCATACCGCCGGCTTATAATTTTATTCTGTCGTGGATCGTAGACGTGAGTCGAATGATTGATACACGAGCCGCGCCGCGCCAACCCCGGCCGACTCGGTTTCCAATCGTTAACCTTTTCCTATCATTCGTGCGCGCCGGTTTAATCTCACCGACACGCGAAACCGCTGGCCGAGAATGTCTCTATCAACCTCGTAATGCAGCGATTTTTATTTTGCAACCGCCTGAAGATTCCTACCGACGGATGTGTGGGAACGATGGGCATTCGTGTCTACTTTTACCATTTATTCGGCGTGATTTATGTAGGTGTAATATGGGGATTGCATTCCCGCGGGATAAATGTGGAATTTATTTCAATTGCGCTTGTCCCGCTGTTCTAAGGATTTAGTTCTGCAATCTACAATAATATATATGTATACATAATAGAGAAACAAATTTTACTTAATGAGATCACCTTTAATCATAGTCATTAAAATTGATTAAAAAAATACGAAAATAACTTCTTCATAGTTTAGTATTCCTCTTATCCATGTTCGTTATAAGTGCATAAAACTGCAGTCTGGTAATAATGACATCAAGTACTTTTTCAACGATTTATTTCAGAGACATACAAAGTGTTAATAATAAATTGCGCGACCCCTGCATTTTCAATGACCTGTACAGTTCTGAATTAAAAAGCAGCTTTCTTACTGGAGCTCGCAGTCTCAAAACACACGGTATCGTTAGAAATAATTACAGCAGGTGCTCGAGGTCCGACTACTTTGCCCGAGCCATTCGCGAACGAGCAAAGCGTGGCTCTGGTAATATGTTTGCTGAAGGTGTTCCCGGAGCAGGACGTCGTGACGGTGGAAACGCTTGCGACCCAGTGGAGGCAATTTTTCTGATTTCCGGCCGTCCGCAAACGTTGTTCGGGATTCTGGCATCCTGTTCAGGATATGGCTCGGGAACGAATTTAGCCTCGCTTATGTCCTTATCAGTCCGACATTGGCGCGCGCGTGCAGACGTTTGCGGTACCCGAGGCAAAGAAGCAACTTCCTCGGGACACGACGACAGCCAGTCGGAACGTTGGGAAGTAAAATCGAGTTCTGCATTCAATCACAGGAATTGCCGGGGACCGTCTCCTTAGTTCTCGAACTGAGATTACTCGGGGCTCGCTCCTCTGTTTCAATCGATATAGATAAAACTTTGAGTCACAGAAACAGAGATAGAGGTAAAAGAGAGAGAGAGAGAGACACAGAGAAGCAAGAAAGCGGACACGGGTTATAAATTGTCGCCGAGAGCTCAGGGCGACCGACTCCGTAATTTTCACGGTTAAAGAAATTCCATTGCTCGAGGTTTCACCGGAATTTTTTAATTGAATCACGAGTTCAAGCGAACTCCGCGCGGCTAAAGCCTCTCTCGCCGACGCCGCCGCCTCGCAAATCTAAATTGGCAGATCCGTGGAGAAACATTTGTAAACACGTTTAATGGGGGCTCGCTGGTACGCGATAAAAAACCAGTCGCCTCCTGGAAACCGCGGCCGGTTTGCAGGTTTGCTGGTCTGAAGTTTTCGGTAGATGCTCTTCTCGCAGATCGATCTCGAAAAATCTGCGAAGGACGCTTTGTGGTGGACCACTGGCGATAAATCAGAACAGAGAACGCTGCGCGATGCGTGTTCTATTTTGTTCAGAAATTTTCCTGCGATTTATGAGTATGCTTTTGACGCGCTTCAGCGAGCGAAATAAATTAATAATAAATAAATAACAAGATAAGCACACAGGAACGGAGAACTGGGTCAGCGTGACGATCGCAGAATAAAATAATGTTGCTTGCGGAAAAAATTGTGGGGATTTATAAATTGTTGGGTAGAGAGTTACGTTCTGTCCGAAATATTGTTTTCCAGCTAAGGTGAACTTAAATAAATAATTATTTTAATCATCCAGAAGTACATTTTAAAGCATTCACGAGATTATTTGATTAACATTCGCATCATATTGTACCCGTTTTCCTTTTTCCCCTAATTTATTAATGGCTGCACAAAATTAATGAAGAGCGAATCACTCATCTGAGAAACGTAAAGATTTTCCCTCACAACGATTCGCAGATAAATCCATTGGCGCTAAAAGTTATCACGCCGTACATTTCAATAACGTATTGCATTTCGACAACTCGATATATGCATCCAACCGCGTCGATATTGCATCTAGTATCGCGTTGCAACGTGTATGGATTTTCCCTAGCCCGTTGCAAGCAGTATCACTATTAACTCATCACAGTTTTTAGCCGATGATATTACATTTAATGGGAATAACGGTGTCCGTGACGGGATTCTTCACGATCGCTTCTTTCGAGGTATACGAAAACCGCGTTGCAAGATATCAGTCGAATATGTGTTAAAAAATTCAACTGGCCACAGTCTGTCGACGTAATACAGCAAATTCCATTGTCAACGAATCATTTGATAATTCTGTGTCAGATGAAGGAACCCATTCCCACGTCGCGAGCGACTCGTCGGCAAGCGAACGGGCCGCTCGTCATCGCACCGGGGACAACAGAATCCGCGACGACGCGACGCGACAGCTTTCGACGACATCGTCGACGACGACGACCGCCTTTGCGAATTCCGTTTGCGAATCTAATATTGTTTATTTAATCGAATATCCGTCGGTGGCGCACAATCAAACGTCATTACGGGCGGCGGGCTGAATAGCGCGCGAGAGGTGGCTGCCGCCTCGTAATGGCAGAGAGAGAGCTGCCAGGCATAGTGTTCCTGGCGTGGTAATTGTATTTCCATGCTCGGTAGGTCGGCAACCAGTGAGACTACTTGAAGCACGGCTGGCTGGCTGACTGACTGACTGACTGAGCCCGGAGAGGCCTGATTGACTGCCACTGATGGGAAAATCGCTCGCGCGACGACGACAATGAACCACCTCCCACGCGACCCACCTCCCCACCCGTCTGTCTCATTCTACGATTCACTCGGACCACAATAATCCATTCTACACCCTCTGGTTATTCGATCAACCCCTGCAATCCTCCTGAAAACCCCCTCTCAACACAGGTTTAAACTATTGTTGTTTTCTACCGAGAAGTCTATTATGTTCTTCTATGTTCGCCACATACACCAGAGATTTATATGGCTACTGTTGCTGGCGAAAAATGTTTCATGTTGCGTTAAATGAATTCGGAAGAGGCACGTTATGGTGTTAATCCTTGTGAAATAATCGTTTTGCACCACTGGGTCAAAATAGAACCAGCTATAACCAATAAACGAAGATGGATTCCAATCTTTTAGGTTCACAAGCAATATTTGTATGTATACTTGGTCTCGTTTACCTACATGAATAAATTTTTCTTGACACGAAATAAAATGTTATGTACTCCTTTTCCAATTGATTCGGACAACTCCAACCCCGCCTGCATCCCCAGATTATTCGCTCACCCCCTCCAACCGACGGAACCGCCCTCTCTTCTCCCTCGCCTCGTCTCACCACCGGTTTACGCTATTGTCGTTTTCTATGGTGCCGGGCTAACCGTGTTGCTCCGCGTCGAAACAATATCCGCAGTGATATTGCATGGGCTCGACAAATTCTCGGGCGGGAAATGCGATTGTTGGCTCACCCTCGAGCACCCACCCCCTGGCAGACGCGTTACGCTCCGGGGGTTCGCCCAAGGAAGTTGCCAGCGGACGTTGTTACACACCTACGGCCCCTGCAACACGTTAAATTCCGGAAGAGGGGGATGTAAACTGTTTATCGAGCGTTGACAATATCGCGAAGACGACGCGCCACGTGTGCCAGGAGATCCGATCAGAAATTTCATATTTTTTCATGACCTTCCGATGACCCTTCATAGTCGTCATCGAATTTCGAATTTTCTGCGAAATAAATTGCAACAATTTAGAATAGTGAAGTAGTTGAAAGAATTTGAAAATGTCCTTATATTATACTGGCTTATATATTGTACTTAAACTCAATGCAGTCTCTGTAACGTCAAGTTTCATCAGCCTGTAATCCTGAACATCGGGACAGTATTTTCTACCAGTGTAATTCGTTAATATTCAGTTAGACCTCCCGGAAGGGTAGCAGCCGGGCAGTAGCGAGGTGTGTGTGTGCTCCATAATTTGTTTCGCCTGTGCTCGCCCTTTTTTCAGCGTTTTATCCCGGCGTCGTTCGACGTGGAGCATAATGCCGGACCCAATGAGTCGGGTAGGATGAGGCGCGGAAAAATCCCAGGGAGGACCTTAGGCGAGGACAGCGTGCGAGACAATGCCGTCGAAATGAATGAATACGCTGATGAATGCGTACAATAGGAGAGCAGAAGTGGCAGCAACCCTGACTAACACAATGGGGCGACAAAAACTCGGCTCTTCTCCGCGCCAGCCAAGTCGGAGAGTCAAGCGAGAGAGAAAGGGACCCTGGAAGCGAAGGGAGAAGACTGTCAGCCGAAAGAAGAAAAGAGAGAGCGAGAGAGAGAAAGAGAGGAGAGCGTGCGAGAGTGTGCGTAAAAGAGAGAAGGACAGCCGTAGCTGGCCAACGAACCTGCGTTATTTGCAGAGAAGCGCGACTCTTTCACGCTGTTTCGCCTCCGGTGGCGAGGCGAGAGGACAAGAGGGGGTTGGAAAGGATTAAATTGGTTTCGATTGCCGGGCGAAATTGTCTGGACGAATAAAATGGGTTCAAAAGCACGGGCTCATCTTATTTATGGGGACGGATTTTTGCACGCACGCGGCAACACGTCGCTAGCGATGAAAAGGTGGAACGGACGGCCACTGTTATTAGCCGCTCGAGAACACCGTCGCGATTTCTTTGAATTCTTTCAGCGCGTTTCATCGCGCCTGCGTGCTGCCATACTTTGTTGCTAAACTGCGGCTCCAACCGCTCGCGTGCAGAGATGTTTATCGTTCGAGTGCACCGTCTTTTTCTACTTGAACCGCGTGAGATGATCCTCTAAAGCGGTCTTGGCTCTAGGGCTAGCCACGAAATCTTTTAAATGTCATGTACCAGGGTTCGTGTCGTACCCGATGGCTTTCGGCTACTTTGTGATCCAATTATTCCCTTTCTCCTTCGCTTTTCGTCAGAGCTGCAATGTCTTCGCAAGTTTATTTAGTTACTTTTGGTTCAAGGGGATTTTCAGGGCTGTTCAGTTTTGTTGATGAGTTGGTTACAACCCTTTCATTGTATCTTCACTTTGGCACGGTATTAAATTGTCTCCGGAAATTGTTTTTAATTAAACTCGATTTTGTTGGATGCCCTACAATTTTTGTACAAGGTCTAAAATGTTTCTAAGGGGCGTCACAATTTTTTGTACATCCCTGCTATCGTTCTGCGTACCTTAAAGTTTCCCCATACATTTTCTACACGTGTCCAAGTACTTGTACAACATCTCGGATTCTGCCAAACCAAAGAGGAATAATTTCAACTTCTTTTGTACATTGTTCCCCGGTCGACCTTCGTGTCCAGCTTCATTCAATCCTCTAGCCAGAGTGTTCGGATTCCCGGCTCGTAAACAATCTCAAGGCCATAGAAACATCCCGTTGTTAAGATCGATCATCGTTCGGATCGCCATTAACCCGTTGGTCCGCGGGACACGATTATTCCGTCGGCATAACCCGATGAGAAAGCGACGATTTATAATCGGTCATAAAGGACAATCTTTTCGCGGCAAGGCGATTATACTTTTATACTGGTCCCTTGGTCAATGAAAGCAGAACCCATGGCCATTACAATTCCGAACAAATAATGCGTATGTCGCAACTGTATAATTATGAATACCATTCCCGCTGGTACCGTTACGGAAGATAGCCGTTTATGCCTTTCATAAAGATTCCTGGATTCGAGGCAGCGAAACGTCGAGAGAACGCTCACGAGAGAGAAAGAGACAGAATGACAGACAACGGTGAACAAGCGGGGAAAAACGAGAGACGAAAAAGAGGGAAAACGGTCGCACTGACGTCGTTCAACGACGCTATTGTACTCGAGGATTGTGCAACCCTGCGAGCCAGGTAGCTGACGGGGAAGTTAGCCAGATATACGCAGATTTCGATGCGCTTTTAGCGTGGCATAGTGCTCGAAAAAATGTTCAATACAGACTTTTCCATATCCGCGAACGGGTGCTCTGAAATAGTAAATATGGCTCTTCAGGCTCAGTGAAAAACGCGAATATTTCGTATTATGTTCCAAACAGTGTACAACTCAAATGAAATTTTTCAAAATGTTGTCAATGTATAAAATCCTCGATGTAATCGTAACAGAACATTTCATTCATGGTAATCCATTCATTTTCTAATCGAGTGACTTTTTAATTACGAACCTTTCGACGAAGCAATGTTTGAATCAGTGGCTCGTGAAAAATTTGAAAAAATAATTTAACAGCCCTCAACGTAATTTCTGTACCAGATCCTATGAAGTCTTCACTTGAAGATACGCAATTTGCATTTTGTTACAACCACTTGCTTCCAAGTTATTCGATCAAAGGCATTTTCCACCTCTAATCTCAGGAACAACTTTCACCCCCATTAAAATGGAATATTGTAGATAAGAAGAGTTACGAGTGGAATATTTTGTCGAGCTTAGCATAATAATTAAATGTCACTATTGTATCACGATTCGAATAGATTGTGTCTAAGTTGCACGAGGATATTCAAAGTGAACGCAAGGCGGAATGGGATCGGGACCGAGCTAATAGAATATTAAGCTGCGGCTGAAGGAGGTACTATTCATATTCCCGAGACGTATCTAATACGTCCATTTGTCTAGCAATTAAACGGCATGATCGATAGCATCTACGTAGACTGACGTACCAGGGTTAGGATCTCCGAGAGGAGCAGGAAGTGGGTGAAAATAAACTGGCCGGTCGGTTCCGTTCGCGCAGGTGAAGCTAAGACTCCGAGCTGATATTTAGCTATCTCTTGAAATTAACCGAGATATTTATACGGCTTGTCCGAAACGTTCTGTCAATTTCTTTATTGCCGGCGGCATTAGAGAGCTTAGACAAATCACGAGTTCAATCTCGATATGTTACTTCCTGTCACTTCCTGAAAGTTCATGGGAATCGTTCAGAAAAATACACGTGACTTTGTTGAGAGTGAACATTTTCCTTTCAACCTGAGAAAGTGAAATTCTTGTTCGTCAATTTTCTAGAAAATAATTTTTTTATCCTATCTTGATAAATCCAGTCTGGACGCAGCGTTTTGTTATCCCAGCGCCTTTTATACTTAATTCGTCATACTTCGTCAGAACTGCGTCTGGACGTGAGCTACTTCTACAGCAAGAAATTTACAACCAAAATAAATTATCTGAAAAACTACTAAATAAGTAACATAGCGTAAGATAAATCCAGAGATAAGTTAGGATATAAGATAGAAGCAAGGGTAGTTCGTAAGAGCGGCAAGATGCGGCTCTGCGTTTGGACTGCTTCGAAAGTGAAAAAACGCTTGCGTCTTGTCCAACATTCAGAAGTCTCGAAGGGAGAATACAAATGCAAAGGTGTGCACTGAACGCGTATCACAAATCGATCAACTCGCGTGTTTGAGTTTGGGGATGCTCTTTGGCTTTTCTTCGCAAGTGAAAAACAAGGAAAGACATACCAAATCGCATCATAGGAACGTAAACTTGTGCATCCAGAGGCACAGTAGAGAGCTACGACGAATGGAGTATTGATCGGAAAACGCTGCGTCCAAACGCGCAAAGGAGGTCGCACCTTTACGCGGTACAGAATTAATTAACGATCGTCAGTACATCGAATGTTTCATCGCAGTTTGCACAATGAAGCATCCCATTTTTCGCGGAGCCATAATTGCAGGCCACAGTGTGTATCGGTGGTAAAACGCGAATAATACACGAGAAGCCTGTGGACCGAGAACGTTAAATACCAGTGCCAGTGTACAAGTGTGTCAGCGAAACGAGCGAATCTCGCAGCGGAGGACTAATTGACAAACATTGACGGACCCGTTCGTTGTGGTATACGGATCGGTGTAATGCCCGAAGTGGCCTTTGTTGACACGAAGACCTTTACTTGGACAACGTCCGCGCCGCTTCCCACAAAAGCCCTACACCTTCCAGTCCATTTGCTCGTCGCCTATCCTCTCGGCCGTTTGCGCCGTTTCGCTCCAAAGGTGATTCACTCTAATCGCTCGAAAACCGAGAAACATAATACCTCTAGTCGCCCTCTCTCCCTCTGTTCTCCTTCAACCTACGAAAGCCAAAAAACGAACGGTACGAACAATATTCTTTCTTCAAATATAAAATTCGTAATGGTCACTAGAGATTCGTCCCGGTGATATCATAATCGTGTCCCCGGAGAAGAAAAGGATCATGTTTCCATAATAATTCAATCTAGCCTGAAACGAAACTGAGAATCCATGGAATCGGTTGAATTCCTCGAGAACAAAACACGTATCAAAGACTCCCCATTAAACGAACACGTTGACGATCTTCCGTTAACGTTACTCACCCGGAGCATTTGGTCCGCAGAAGATTAAACATAATTCTTGTTGTCTAACAATGAATTGTCTCACAAAAATAATTTTAGAAATTACCACTGTGACTTTTATGGCTTAAATGTCAATTAATCTGCGATCCTCCAAGAACATACAAATCTGCAATAACCTTACCATTGGTCAATACCGAAAATTTAAAGAAATTTTTTTTGAAGTTGAAAATCGGGTAAAAATTACAAACAAATGTGTATTTGTTAAATACGAAATTTATTACGTACCGATAAAGAAGTATCTCAGTATGTGAAATGTTTCCATTATTTGTCGAGCCCCAGTCGTCTCCGCGAGGCAATTTCCCGCACGAGCCGATCGGAAATTCATCGTCAGGCATCGGCTGGTAAACGTATTCCCTGCGAATTCCGGTCGGCTTTTATTTGCATAAGCGAGCAAAGGATTTCCACGATAATCCCATGGAAATTGTTAAAGTTGGACCATTAGCGACAGAACTAATGTCGTTTCGCCCCTCTCTCCGAATCCGCGAGCGATGTCGAACGACCGTGCGGAGGCGGACGAATATAATATTGATGGGTTTGACATGGGCTTACCGTTCGATTGGGGTGATAGAGAGAGGGGTTCGAACCCCTCATTATTTATTAAATCATCGCCGCGGAATCGCAGCCAGGTACGACGCGCCCTGGAAAATTCGTTTTGCTTGAATAACGCATCAGGTTAAAGCTGCCGCATCGCGCGGCCGTGTATTATGCAAAATGATAACCGCGGGAATAATGGATGCCGCTTTTAGTCCCGCTCGTCTGTTCAGCCTGCTTGCAACGATGCGCGTGGATTTCTCGCGCTGCGAGAAAAATGGCCGCCTTGAATTTTTGCTCTAGCTAATTGCATCTACCTCGTTGTGTTCGGTGTCACCTTTAGAATATTTTCATTTTTTTTTTGATCCGTAGAATAATACTTTCAGTTTAGTTTTTCATTTGATGAATAATTGTTTCAGGTTACTTTTTATTTGTAGAATGATTGTTTCAGTTTATTTGTTCATTTGTTGAATAATTCTTTCAGGTTATATTTCATTTGTAGAATAATTGTTTCAGTTTATTTTTGATTCGTTGAGTCATTTAATTTGTTTTAATTAGCAAACTAACCAATGAGCGTACAGTGTAGCGAAAGTATAGCGGATGAAATCAGCAAAGCAGCGAAGCGTTCGAGGTGGGGGAGTCGATGTTGAAGCAGGGTGAAGGTGTAACGGAACCCCGATGATCCACGTATTCATCATCCGCGACCTCACGCGGGCAAAAAAAAGTGACAACCAATTTATAACTGAGATAATTACAATATCAAGTGGTCGGGCTTTTAATATATGCTTAATAACCGATAATGAGCGCGTCGAGCGATCGATTCGCTCTTTCTATTTATGGATTCTCCCAGCGAGGGCCGAGTTGAATCGTTTTCGCGAAAATTGCAGCCATTATCCTTAACCATTCGCGATATTCCTACCACCATTAAACCGTCAGGCTCTTTGTTGCGTAAATTCATCCACATTGTACGGAAGCAACGACAGTTTATAAATCGAGTGTAATTCGCGGGTAATTACTCACCGGTAATGTCGTGTTAACACCCAAGCGCCTTCGAGCTCGTTTTTGACAGGGTATTTTTCAATGACAGTGGACGATCACAATGTATCGGGTGTACGGAACGTGAAGATGAATTATTTTTTACTGAAATATTCATTGGTTTTTGGGAGTAATCGATACGCGCCATTTGGAGAACGAGTGTGTCGTGAGAAAATATTGGACACCCTTTCACAGGCAGCTATAAATTTTCGTTTAATACTTTGTTGCTTGTCGCGCGTGTATCTGGTACGGTGAGCTGTTGTAATTGCACAGCAGATGCTTGCACGAATTTCCTTTTTCGCAGACTAATTGCGAGAGAGTGCTGGTAAGCTTCATTCAAAATTGTCTTCGATTCCACGGAATTCAATATACCATTTTTTTTTGCACAACCTAGTCTTGATGATATGTTCTTTGGCGTTGTAGTTTATACGATTCGCAGATTTGTTTGTTAAGACTACACGCAATTTATATTTTGTTTATCTTCATATGTAATAACCTAACGTTGTAATAAATCTCTTCTGAGATTTTCCTAATAAAAAAGAAACCTAGTCTTGACATTCCTATTAGACTGTCTCGGTTACACTAAATTGACATCATAAAAACGCAAGGTGACCTTCAAATTATCTGAAAAAACATTTATTTATATCACGTACGAAGTTTGAATGCATCTACGTTGACAGATATATGAAGCCATGACAATATATATAAATCAAAGTTAATGTAGCAGGACTCTTAAACTCTTCTTAGATGTTCATAGATTAGCGTTTGACCTATTCATTACTGCTATAAATTCTGCACTCCAGTGATCTTCTTTCGAGGAAAGGAGATTGGCGAGCGTTCGCTCGTGCTGATCGACGAGGATTTCTCTATCAAACGGCTGATCGGCGATCGTAGGTCGACTGGGCTCGTTTCAATATCGATTTCAACGGCAGCCACGCGTATCGTTCCGCACGATATCGCACATGCAGAGAAGAATTTCGAGAGCGTAGCTAGCTCCCGCAGGTGCACGGGCGCAATGATGTCCGGAGACGATCCGTGGCGCGCTGACTCGAGGAAGAGCGACTTCGTAATCGGTTTCGAGGAATCCCATCGTCGAGTGGAATCGATGAAGACACGTTACCTCGCCAATAACGATTATCCGGCAACGAGGCTATCGTTCTCTTCTGGCCGGCCGGGCGGCTGCATTCAACGAGCCTTGTTGTTATAACCTCGTTGCGGCAGCACATTGTCGGTCCTGGGCCCCGAATGGTTTCGCGGAATCGGATGCGCGCACGGTGCTCGCCAATCATAATTGACGAGAGACCTGGGACCGATACTAGGCCCAATCAGGTGTCAGCGAACCGTCATGCATTGCAATGTAAAAAATATGACATTCAAAGGCACAAACTTTATTTTCAAACAAATACCACTAGTATTGATATGTTTATAGCGGAACCTAATATTAAGGCTTGTAATTGTATCCATCGTTATTTCACAGATTGTAAACTATCTATTTAAATCTTACCTGTATCATTGTAACATCAAATTGGAACACTGTAATACTAAATTGTAAAGCGAAATGGACCCATCTAAGGACCTAAAGAGCTCCAATAAAAAAAAACCGTCATACAACTCGCACGGTGTTGGTCTTTGTACTCCAATAGTTCCTTCACAATCGGAAGATTACGTTGTCGTTTCGAATTTTCAAAGTACAAATTGATTTTTTGAAGAACCATAATTTTACAAGTAGAACGTTGTTTATATTTCCTAGCGATCAATAGTGAACGACAGGAAACGAAATTCAGTGCAAGTTCGAAGAAAGTCAATTTCCTGGATTTCCGGCAGCGCAGCGGTTGATTACGTTCGATGATCGAGTCATCGGTGACGCAATCAAGCTTCATCGTGTGCCGCGCAAATAGAAGAACCGCCTCGCGGTTGTCCGGTATTAAATCGTAAATACAGACAGTGGCCACCGAGGAATCTTCTGTATCATCATCTAGACGGAACGGGGTCTAGAAGACGCGTCCACGTGCGTGCGGTTCATTCCTGCGTGGATCGGCGTCATCATCATCATTATTATCGTCATCATCGGCATAGCTTTCCTCCCTCTTGTTCCTGTACCCCCCTCTACGTTACGTTCAACAAGAAATTCCAGCGGGCGAACGGTATTGCGACCGCAGGGCAATCAGCGTTAACAATGTTTTATTGTTACGTCACGGATCGGATCGGCGAGCATGTTGCAGACGAACGGACAGCCGTGCATTAAGCTTATCATAACGGTGTGCCGTTAAGTTCGCCGTCACAATGTGGTCCCAAATCGGGATTCGCAAGATCTGAAAGTAACTTACTTTTTTCAATATTTCGGAGAAACGTTAGGGATGTCTAATCGTTAACAGTAAATATGTCAGCGCCAAATGACCAGTCTGAAATTTTTTATTTTACGATTCTTGACATTATGAAGATTACGAGAAAGTATAAATAGACTACAGATCTAAAGCTTGAAAATCTGCTTTTACACGATAACCCCAAATGAAATTATTGGTTTGCGTTATTTGCGTTGTTGGTTTATGATTGAAGTCGCTGTTGAAGGATCTGTGAAAAACAGCCTTCAGTCATAGACTTCCAGAAGTAATGTGTTAAGGGCTAATCAGTCAGCCTAAAGACTTGCATCGAGTCGTCTAGGGTCGTTAGCTACTATGCTCATCAGAGAGAGTATTCTCGGTTCGGTTCTCCCGAAACGAGTCTACGGGGAAGACAGCGTTCAGCAGGTACCCTGAGCTTTGAGTCGGAAGGCTCGTCCATCTTCCAGCGACGTTTTGTTACCATCCTGGCCCGGTGTCCGACGATTTCGAAAACGAAAGGAGAAAAAGAGAAAGAGAGCGAGAGGGAGGAGGATGAGGAGGAGGAGGACAGAATGAGAGAGAGAGACGCGGGGGTAAAATCCGTGGGCGGGATGGTGGTGAGAAAGTACGAAAGAGCCGGGAAGACTAGGGGGAGACGGCGAGGGCTAAAGAGAGGGCAACAAAACGCATGGAACATGCTTGCTGGGACGCAAAACGAGGACCAAGATAAGCCGTGCCTCCATCAGGCTGCTATTTCTCCCGTGACAATAAAAATTATAGGCTATCTGGACTGGAAAACAACAGGTCGAGCGGGCTGCCTCCGGATCGTGGTTTGCATTCATTAAGCCTCGACACGCAAGCAGTGGCGGTTGATGTTCTCTTTCTCTTTCCTCCGCCTTGTCCCCCTTGGCCCCCGATCATCATCCTTTCTCTCTTTCTCTCTCTCTCCCTTGTTCGTTCGTATAGAGATTTCCTCTTCGTCTTCCTTCGAGGCAGCCACCACTTTGTCTCCTTCTCGCTCCCTCATCCCCCTTACGTCGTCGTTGCCCTCTTGGGGCCAGGTACCCCATACGACGCCCCTGGAGCCCCCCTTTCACCCCACGGTGCCCCCTCGCAACATCTCCGCAGCCAGTTGCCTGGGCTGCTCGACTGCCTCGAGACTCTCTCAACCTGCAGTTCCAGGCTGCATCGAACGCGACCACTACAACCGGCCGTCCATTACCACTTTACATATTACACATTATAAATTACCAGTCTCTCTCTCCTTCTACCGCTCCCAACCCCCCACCCCCACCCCTTCGCAGCCCCCCACGTTCACAGCCGCCGGATTTTTGTCTGCGGATCCGGAGCCGCACGAAACCGCCTCGGACTCGTCAAACTTTCGAAGGGCAACGGCTCGTTATCGCGGAAACACCGCCACGCGATCCACACGACGAACTTTCACGATTCAAGAATGATCCTGCGACTACACCGGTGGACAAAATTACGAGACACCCCATTTTATTCTGGCTGTCATCTGCATCCACGTACAGATTTATGCGAACAGAAAAATGCATGCGGAGAGCGTATTTCCGGAGGACCGCTACGATTTAAACAAACGGAAATAGTCCATGATTTTGTAGTCGTTGTTCAGTTATCCTTTTTTGCATTAGCTGAAGACAATGACAGCGCTGGACAGCAGATTATACCGAGATTGTAGCAAATTTTGTAAATTCTGCGGAGATCTACAAGGACCAACGACCCAAATGAATAAAAACGCAATGCTCGATCAACTTTTCCTATGTTCGTATTTCATCCTGAGTTTCCTTATCAGCAACAATTTGCCAGTCGTTGCCCCCTTACATATCTCCCCTCTCACGCAATCGAACACGCGCCACTCTGCCCCGTTGGAAATCTATTAAGAAAATAACACCTCGTTAGACGGATCGGCCACAGGCAAGACACAACAGCTTTCACTGCCCGCGTTCTAATAGATCGATGTTTACAAACCGGTAGCGAGCAACGTGGAGTTAGGCTACAGATCTGCAACGCTCTGGACTGCAATTTGGGTAAACTGCAGGACGCCAGAACCTGATATCCCTCTGTACGATCTTGTGTCTTTTTGCAATTTTACAGATTGATCGCTCTAGACAAGCCTAGAGCAGCGTTCGAATATACCATGTAGTGGATTATACGCACCATCGATCGTTGATCGAATTATGATCTAGCATTCAGATTCGAATCTCAGAAAACGTTCCAATACAGATGCAGCCTGCGAATTTTTGAATTTACATATCGGCTACCCATTTTCTGGGCGTGGATCTTTGTGCAGTTGTATCCACGAAATCTTAAAAAAAAATTTATATTGTTTTTTCATTTCTGGTACACGAAACTGTCCGATTGATGGAAGTGATTTTTCGTTTATTGCGATTTTTATTTACGAGCCCGTAAAATCGTTATTCCGATGAATCAGATAAATATTCGTGCTTACACGAATTATTTTTCTCCGAGGTACATAATTCTACCAGACTCGAACCATAATTTATAGTCGATAATAATCAATAACGCTGCAAATATTTTTTCATTCCCACTATACGCATGGAGCTGTATCTTTTGAGTTAAAACCTTTTTTCTAACATTCAGCACGCCACTGATTAAAGTTATTGAAATGTCTAGATTATATCTTTCCCAAATTATTGTAATTATTCCTACTTACCAGTTCAAAGTGCCACATATGAAAATTTTTCTTTAAGCATTCATAAAGCGTGCACATGATGACAGGTTGTACAAGTGTAATTAACCATAATCCATTTTGGAACTCCTCAAAAATTTGTATAATGAACGTGTTGAGATTGTTATCTTAACAAACACACTTTTATGTCTACTATATAATTCGCACGGTGGTTTCGAACTTTGCTTGGAATGTACGTGAATGGAATGACTGGGTATTCGAATCGTTCGTTCGAACGACTGCATCTAATGTGTTTTATGATTGATGAAGCCAATTTCTACGATGTCCATCTTGCTGATCAAAATTGGTATACACTTTCCCCCCGTCGGAATACCTAATACCTAGAAATCTTCATTCATCTGAAAGAGAACTTCAGGAAGACTGACGATGAGACAACGATGGAAATTTACCACGTCGTCAAAAACTGTCTGCAGAAATTTTTAATTAAAAAAATAATCATGTAAATTTGCAAGCTACTGATCATTTCAGTTGAGGTTTTAAAAAATCAACGTATCCTACAACTTTTGTTTGAAACATGTTTGTGTATCGGCTGTAATGTCCGAGTAATGTAACTTTGTCGAGAAAACGGGCTTTTCAGCGCACTGAGCGTTGCCTCGTATATCATGTCTCCAAACCTGGGTAGCAAACTAGCGTGCAAAACTGGATTCGGTTCATGTCTGGGCTCTATCAGTCTTCGTTCATTCCTTTAAGGCGCATTTCGCTCGTTTTTGCAGCCAGGTAGGAGTCATTAGCATACTGTCTCGCGGTGGACTCGTTGCACAAAACGGCCGTGAATCTTTTTCCCCCGTCGATCGGCATTATTCCGGGCATCACGTGGCCGAAGATGAGATCGCGTTTTCGAAAAGGGTTCGCGCCGTTAGGCATCCTGCGGCGAGTTTAATCGCCGGCAATTTGATGGGGATCAACTGTCTACGTTCCTCTTTACATTGTAACGCGACAACTTTGAACAGTCTCCTCTCCCGTAGCTTAGGGGATACTTAATATTCCCCTGTTCGATCCCGGCGGGCAGGAGGCGCGCGTAATTTGCCCAGTTACTTTTAATTTTCGGTCACAAAGTGTTCGCGCGATGCGTGCACGCGAGAATTAGCGCGACCGTGTCACGCAATACGTATACCGGTTGCCCTGCGGAACTTTTGACGGGTCCGATGACTTTGAACGCCTTTTCAGGCCAACGTTAAAAGCCACGGAGGCTTGCCCGTTTAAAAACACGTTACCCGTATACCCATACGCGCCGCTGGTAATAGCCTGTCCGACCATAATTGTCGATCCTCTTAAACATCGGCCGGACCCGATGCGTGTTCGCGGTTTCCACGGGCAGGCCGTTTTTATCCGCGTTATTAACTTCAGATAGGAACACCCGATAAGCGCTGAAACTTCGCCGTTTTTAGCCGCGTTAACGGAACGCCCCGAGAATCATCTTCTTATCTCGGAGACCGGGCCCCGAGATTCGCCATCTTGTCGCTCGTGAAACTTTGGCGTTCAGTGTGTCACCGTGTGTTCGACGGATACGTTAACCGTCGATACTTTTAAAGGAGAATAACATACAAATTTTTGTCAAGTTTCAATCTCCGTGGATCCACTAAATTATTTGCAAGAATGGTAATATACTTTACTCGTAGAGGTCTTTGGAAATTAATTCAGCGCTCCATGTTTCTTACCCTCCCTTGTCCTCGGTGCCAGAGAAACAAAACGCTATCGTGGAAATATCGTGTACAGATTTGTGATCACCACCAGGTCGTTTCGCCCCACTGTGCGTCGTGCATTAACACTGTTTTATCAAAGCGGAGACTGGTTCGTATGGTTGTTTCGCTGGTGATCAGCGAAAACGAATTCGCCAATAACGCTCGTTCCCATCGTAGGAAAAAACGGGCGAGGCAATCTCTCGCGGTGGTAGAAAATCACGCGACGTCGCGAATCGCAATTTACAAGTAAGGACGAGAATAGACTGCCACCCGCAATCGGGACAAAACGACCGTCCTGCGCGACGGCGGCGGCGGCCTGTAACCGCCAGCATATAATTATACATAAAGTATCATTAAGTTGCCATAATTCTTATGTTATTGCATTATTTAGCGGCGGCACCCCGCTGCGGGCGTACGTGGAATCTTCTCCTCCGGGTAAGGGGGCGCAACGCGCGTTTTACATCTTTGTACGCAGCCGCGCGCGCGTATCGCGGCTATTATAAGTAATACACATGCCGCGCGTACTTTCCAGCCGATTCCATGCGAAAAAGAAGCACGCCGAGCGGTTCGCGAACCGAACCGACAGGGTTACAGGAAACCGAGGATGATTTAGGGGTCCGGCTTCGGTCATACTTCGCTATTTGTAGGCGGCCCCGGCCATTTTCAGATAGCGAACTCGGAGGCACCGACGATTTATGACTGTTTATACGGCTTCCCACGCGGTGCCCCTTTTCTCACACGATTATCGAACGTATGGTACTCTGCGAACGGAATGACAAACCCTTGGACCAATTTTTACCATTAGCCTGGAATAGTGACCAAATACGATAAATCAATGAAGTGTTTGCGAATATGGAAACAGGACATTCATGTACACTTTTTAATTAAAGCTGTTGGTTTTACCATCTTTGTGTACGTTGCTAATTTTAATAGTAAGTGTGCTTTGTACATACATGATGAATAACTGATAATTAACCCTATTGTATCTTGTCGGTTGTATCTTGTTGATTGTCCCCTTAGGCTGTACCTTTCAGCTGTGTCTTTGAATTGTACCAAGAGCAAAGTAAAGCCATGTCTCGCTCAGGTTCAATCCTCCAACCTGCAACGAAAGAGTCAAACAATCCTCACCCATAAACAACCTAACCACGCAACATATTATTCCAACTAACCCAATATTCACTCACCATCCCACCTTTCACCTTCTCGATTCATTGCCGAGCATCACACCGCCACTCAACATCAATGCCTTTCAACGTCCTCCAATTCAAACCTAACTTAAACCCGACAAATCTTCCACAGCTAAATCCCAGCGCCCTATCGGATAAGCCCTCTGTAGACATCCGTCCTTCCACTATCACAGCAATTGCGTTTCTCCGCCCGCATTATCGTCGCGACCAGTATTATAGTTGTCAGGTTAAACGGCGGGGCTGGCCGTTGTCACTTTTACAATCCGCGACCGGTACGACCGCTTCGTTCGTCTGACTCGCAGGTGTCGAGCTCGGTAGAGGCCTCTCTCTCGCTAGATTTCAGGCGCCAGTGGTATGCATTCGACGTAGATGCACCGTCCGCGCTCAGATGCACCTAACTCCGTTGCAGTTCGCGTTGCCGCGCGCCGCCGCGCCGCGCCGCGCCGCTTGAATCCCGCTTTTCGCAATATACGCCGGACGTTTTGTTCGTCCCGTAGGCTACGATGCACGCTTAACTGACTGCGAATTAAAATTCCAGAATATAAGCGATTGCTTACGACGATTAATCGCACCCCTGCTGCTACGCTCAGGCGAGCTGCAAGCGGAGAGAACGAGCGAGCGAAACGTTCTCGCGCGCGCGGGCGAGAGCGCACGCTCGCGTCGACTTCTCTCGGCGACCGAAGCCGATTTCCTTTATTTTTCGTATCGAGCGATTCTTCGAGCGTTTTCGTACCCGGCCCTCCCTCCCCGACATACATATATCGACGCATTTGCCGCATCGGGTTTCGATAAATCTTCCAGCGTGTCTCTTACCGGAGGCACACGGTCACGCAGACTCTCGCCGCCGTCGGCCCACTCGAACGGATACACACGAGGAAATACAAAGATTCCGAGGGCTCGACTACTCGGTAATTCGTATCGGCGACAACCATTTAAGTGGCCGGAGATAGATCACTCGATAGACGGCTTTTCGTCTCTTGTTGTTGTTGTTGTTGCTGGTTGTTTGTTTGTCTGTGTTGGCGCGGCGAGTCGAGTCGCGTGTAGGATTTCTTGCACGGTGTACGACCACGATGGAAGCTCGAGACTTTTATGGTGAGTATCGCTGATACGGGAAGAATCGTAATCGAAGGATTGATGGGGGATGTACTGTCTTGCACCCGTATCGCACCGGGGATGAGTGTTGCGAGAGTCACGCGATTTAATGGGTTTCTTCTGGTCGCGTTTTACCTTGCTGGATTGGGAAAACATTGTGTGGATCGACGATGTGTGCGCAGCTTGTTGTACCACCACTGTTTTGTTAGATTGTGTTGACAGTGATGTAATCAACTGCATGAGTTGAAGAACTGTATTCACATTTTTGTTGTTGCGCGGAAGTTACTTTAACATTCGCGTGGCTTAAGGAAGCATTATTAAACAGGTCGAGGCCGAACAACATGTACTAGCGGGCACGAGGTGGTTCCTTATGGAAAAATACGATCAATTTATGGAATAAAATTTTTTCATTTAAAGCTTAGTATTCGAGAAAATCGGGCTTCAAAATCCTATTCGTACGTATGCTGTTACAGCTAAGTTACGATTCGTCGAGCATCGTATAACGCATAATCTTATAACAGCATACGTACGAATAGGATTTTCAAACTCCATTTTCTCGAAAACTAAGCTTTAAATGAAAAAATTTTATTGCATATTTTGTTCTTATTTTTTCATAAGGAACCACCTCGTGTCCGCTATTACATGTTGTTCGGTCGCACCCCGTATATTATTATTATACTTTAATAGAGATATCATGATCACCTTCATTCTTTTTAGATATAATGCTTCGCATTTCTTATTGAATTTATTTAAACATCCAACACTTTCCAAATTTGAGTGTTTTAGAAAACTAGTCGGATCAGTTTCCGAATGTCTACTATCCAGATAAACAAGCTTCCGCACCCAGTTTCTAAAACAGTTTTCAAACCCCTGTGTATGCAGTAAGAATCAATAGATGAGATATATTCAAGAAAATAATGATCAGCAATTTGATTAAATCACCGAGCAAGCGGCTCCCGTTCGGCCGGCACCGAAGTCAACGGAACAATAAAATCTCGACAAGAATACCGAGCAAGCTGGAATGCGGAGGTGAGCCGGGACCGCCCGCGCCCGTTCCGTTCTAGTTTCGATTTCTCTAAATCATCGGAGCAGAAGAAGCTCTCGCTGCTGCGCGCCAGAAAAGATTTCCATGTGCAAGACGGATGCGGTCACAGGGGTGCGCTTGCGTTCGTGCGCGCTATTTCGAACTGCATGCGTGGCTGCATTTCTACGCTCACGCACGTAACGTATACACGCTGGTCGTGTATATACTGTACAGTCTCTACATGCGTACACGTATCCTGATCGAAAGAAAAGGAGGAGCCAGAGCCACGGCGTGGTTGCTCGCACGACGGGCGCGCGATGCCCCTGCACAAAAAGTACATTGCATTTATAAGTCATTTATTATGAATTACACGATGGTATATTTAAAATGGGAGGCATGTCTTGTACGTGGATATATGGGATATCGAGATTATAACGCATGCGGCGAAGAGAAACCGGGACTACAACGGGGCTGGGATACGCGCAACCGGACGTTGTCGTGTAGGTGTTCTCGCGTGCGTACATACCACCAACACGGCAGAAAAAGAGAGAAAGGGAGGAAGAGGGAAAGAGAGAGAGAGAGCAAGGGGATCTTGTGAATCGTCCGCGCCACGCATGCACGCGCCTACAAATTGGTAGTGCGTAGCCGCACGCTGACTCCTGGATAAAACCTGGAAACCGTTTCCTTTCTTTTTCTCCCCCATGGATTTTCTGTGGGGACCGACGTATCGCGGCACGCTTGCGCGCAGGGGTGCAAGAACTGCACTTCCCTGTCGGCCCCGTTTTTCTCGCACCGGCTTCTTTTGTTATCTGAAGTAACGCTAAGTCGCAGGTTCTTCGAAAATTCGGGCGAAAATAATTTTTACGATAAGTACTCTTGATCGATCTTCCTTAATTTCCTTACCAGGGATCAGTTTGACCAATTTTTTAATTCGTCTCCATTTATGCATTCGGTTGTACTACTTCCTGTGAAAAAGTCTTTGTTTAAGACTACGTATTTAATTATAAAAGAACTCCATTCCAATCGTCAAGAAAAACTAGAAGAAGAAAAATATCTTCCATTGACAAAGATTTCTTATGGTAGTAACAACGACGTGAAAATGTTACTGATTTCAATCGACGCATACTATTACTAGTATTCGAAAAATTTTCTAATGCCAAAAATGCATAGAGATCCGCAGTTTATTGATGAGGCTGAGAATGACATCCCAGCGCACGAAGAGGATCGGTGACGTTGAAAGAAATTATGAAAGTGATAATTGCAACATTGTCCGCAGGATTTAATCGGTCAGGTGATCGCGCGAAATGAATATCTGCTTTCTAGTAAGCAGGAAGCGTATCGCCTGGTAATTTCCAACGATGACTGTTGTCGGTGATCGACGGGTTCCTCTTTGACCTTGCGCGAATGACGGTGCACTCCTTATCGCCGGCCAGTCGGTCACAGAATAAGCAATTAATTTGAACAGTTGTACGATGCCGCGGTGAAAAGCTTTCGTCAGGGATAATTAATCGCGAGGAGTCCGACCGACGAGATTGCCTTTCATGTAAGCGATACCGAGGGCCCTAATGCCCGTGATGCTGCTGAGGTATTTATTAACTATTATACTCGACATTGCGTCGCTTGGGTTTCTCTCTCTCCTCTTCGTTCGTTCGTGCCTTACCCTCTTCATCTACGACGTTTATTTTTCCGCGCGCGCCGCAATTATTTACTATTCAACCACGTATTACGGCAGTTTAGACGGAAAGTATCCGACGATAATCATATATTACAAGCACAAGCGTCTTTCTATTTGTCCATTAAATCTTCGAGACGTCGCGCGGCTGGTTCGAGAATTGAGCGACAGTTTACTGAAAAGTTTCCAGAATTCATCTTTATGATCGATCTCCTTTTTATTCATTAATGTCGCAATTGAAATTCAAACATTATCTACCTGCGAGTAGTTTGTCATTTTTCACCCCCGTTATTGTATCATCTATTAAGGTTATTTGGATTGACAAAAAATGGTAAAACTTACGTTTAGGGGAGGCAGCTCCGATGACCTTGACCTTGACATATGTTATTAACAATAACATTCTGAATAACTTTTGTTATTACATATACCCGGTGCTCGGTCTTAGTTTTCGAGATACTTGTTAAAAACTATTGCTAGTACTAAATTGAATTTTCTGTTTACTGTTTACTGTTTTTGTAAACATGTTGTGGAGATCGGAAAGGAAACAGGATCCGACTCTGGTCATACATATACGTATAATATACACTCCGGGACAGAAAGATAGTACACTTTAAAATTAACGTAATATTTATTTATTTGGCATTACAACCAAGGTCTGTTTTTACACATTCTTGCAAAACACTTCTATAAACAGGTACAAATGAAATTGAATTGAATTTCGCCAGTCTATACAAAAAAAACTCAGACCTGGCACCGGGCAAATGTAATGACAAAAGTTGTTCAGAATGTTATTGTCAATAACATATGTCAAGATCAAGGTAATCGGAGCTGCCTCCCCTAAAAGTAAGGTTTACCTAAACAATTTTTTGGCTATGAAAAGGACATCGTACAAATAATGAAAGTAAGCTCATTAAGAAATTGCAAATTCTCCTCTGTCATGTACGCGTGACGTCGCTCGCGCACAGTGGTCAACCATAATCGCCACTCCGCTATCGCTTGTTTCGAACCCAGCCTGTGTGCGTCGCCGCATTACCGGACTGCTAAAGTAGCAAGATGTCTCTAAATTCATCGAACCGGACCACTGTGCGTCGTTCAGTGAAAGGGAACGTTCGCGATATGCAGATTGCAGATGACTGTGTCACGATGACCGTGCGTCGGAACCTTGTGAAGCCGGCGACAACGTTTCCGCATCTGAACTGACTCACCTTTCATCCGTCGCACGATGCTGCCATCCTTCGTTGCCATTTACGATCGAGCCTTTTAGCAGTGCCAGCGACAAGACTTGAAAAAGACAGTTCACCTATCCCGCCTTTGCAACTGGGACGGAGTGAGTTCCTTCGACGCTACAGATCAAGGAATCAAGTAGTGGAGTTCAATGGACATTTCTCAAGTTCCTTTAACTGATTTTACTCGTCACTTTAGACTTAAAGGTAACATCTCCACTCGTTCCTCAGTCACTGAGCGAGGCACAATCCAGGGCATATATTACTTCAAAAATTTCTACAACCCTGGTCAAATTTCCTGGTTTTTAAACGATTGCAATCTTTACCCTTAGCAACTAATAAGAATGTTCTTGTACTCAAATTGTAAATCCACTGTATATTTTTTTCATAATGTTCAATTGTTAAAGCCGAAATAAATCCACAAAAGGTGTCTGTACATGATGTAAGTGACATTTCGGACTAAAAATGTCCACAAATATGAAGACGGTAGTACAAATAGAATTCGATGAAAAAATCAAAATTGTTATTACGAGTTTGGGTGGATACGACGAGACGAGGATTAGATCTCCTTAGGAGCAGCCGTGCTCCCGGATCGGAACGCGAGCTACTCGTTCTCGAAACGAGTCGGTGTCCCGATTCTGTGCGTGGACGAAACGAGATTATTAGATATACGAGGTTAGTACGCGAAGGTAACGTAACTGTGGATAAGAGAGGGAGGAACGAGACGGAGAAAGAGGGACACGGGTGTGTTGTGTGTATCGCGGTGAGGGGTAAACGGCCTCGCAACAACCTAGACGTGCCTTGACCCACGGGAGCGAAAGAGAGAGAAAGAGAGGGAGGAACAGAGACCGCAAAAGAAAAGAGAAACAAAGACGGGAAAGATAGATAGAGGGAGAAGACAGGAACAGTGAGAGGCGTGCGAGTCGGTATAGAAGGAGACGAAAGAGAGGACAGCCAGGTAGAAAGAAAGAGAGAGGGGCTGAAGGAGTTTAGAGAACAGGTGCGCGACCATTGACCGCCGGCTTTGGTTACCCACTGAATTATCATATACGTAAGTTGCGTTGGCGATCGAGTGATTTAATCGCGCCGATTACCAACCAACCGTGAGCTCAGGGGTGAGGTCAATTAAGATGGGTTACCGGATAATGATACGTTTAGGGGTGAGCACCGCGAACTTTGCGCCGCAGCCGGCTGCGATTGCGCGGACGTGCGTCCCAGATTGTTCTCCGGGATAATATCCAGCAGCAACGGGACCGAAACACACTCGCTGAGCTACAAGTACATTCACCAATTTTTTTAACATCCCTGCAACCACGAAATTAAAATGTTATGCCCGTGGTCGATCTTGTGGCGATCGTTCGGGCCTTGATTGTTTTGCACTGCGAGGTGCCTACTAAGGTTATTCGAAGGACCACCTTCAATGTTTGAAGGAATCAAGAGTAGAACATGTACTAACAACAACTATACGTATATTTTTTACCGTATACAACTTGTACGCGAGAGAACTGCTATTATGGTTATCCGTGGTAACAACGAATATAAGAACGAAGCGAGTCTAGGCAGTCTAACGTCCACGTTGCAGTCTGACAGGACGACCGAGAGTTCGGCTATTTATCACCTCGGTCCTCCTCCCTACCTCTGACAAATTTATCCCCACCTTTTGAAATGATTTGGAGATGGACGGTCCCAACTATGTGTTTGCAACGGTCCCGAGGATTTGTCAAGGCCAACATTTGGCGACCAAACATTGGATTTTCCAGCATCTGGCAACCAGGCATGCTGTAGTTGCAAAAACATTAGTCGTCCGCGCTGGACTCAGGAGCGAACGTATTTTTGAGGGTTTTATGGCAAGGACGGGATCGAGGGCACCCAAGTACGGACGGAAATCAAGTGGCGATGACAGGTCCAACGCCGTAGCCAAACTACAGGACGTCGCGTACCGGGCCCTGGTGCAATAGGGTGTCCCTACCATAAAATCCGTCCAGCGTGGCCGCTACAATATATTTGTATTTATTTATAAACGGCCGAGTCAATTTATGGCGTTTTGTATTTCTAACGATCGCGCGCGGCAAGTCTGATCGGGAGGTTATGAATGCTCTGAGGATGCAAAAAAGAGTGAAATAATATTTGAACGGCAACAGAAAGAAATTGTGAAGGAAATGATCAGTCACTAAGTAATTAATACCTATTGACACCAGACACGTACCGACACGTAACACTATCAGTCTTAATAACGTGCCGTCGATAATATCAAACAAGCATCGGTTACAATAATCAACTGCAGGCCGGATCGATTTGTAACGCGCCGATCATAGCAAATCGGCACGGAACGTTTCAGTTTCTTGCGAAACCACGCACGGGAACGGACGCGTCCCGTACGATAAAAGCGGCGACTCGCCGCGGGCGCCTATCAGCTGCCCGTTCAATTATTTAATTTATATAAGAATCCAGCTTCAAAGTGCGCCGCGGTCAGGCCCGCCAATTAGTCACGGCAGGAAGTAATTTACACCGATGCAGAATAATAACGCCTCCGGTAATTAATAAAGTTCCCGATAATTTATGGTGCTGCCGCATGCGCTTCGATATTCATGCGTTCGCTAAGGAATTTATACAGCGACGGTTACCTTCGAAAATTTACGGGAACGAACGACACCTTAAAATCAGGGGATACGTGACAAGTGGCTTACTTTTCGAGGCTGAATTACTTACTTCGTAAATTGAACAACAACGTGAAATATTTCTATTAATCGAACCTTGACCTCAAGAATTTCTTAAAAGAAAAAGATCATTTATGTTTATCTACGTTTACTTAAATTTTGACAAGATAAGAATAAAATATTACTTCGATCTGGAAGAAGTGAATACCATTCAAATGGCCCACCGACAATGGCAATCAGAGGCACAGCCAACGACCCTAATCCGGCCTGGAAATGTCGAGCGTCGCGGATGAATGACGCTTCCGTCGGTTCTAGTGGTCCGAGACTATCTTGGTATCTGCGCGGCGCAGCGTCGACGGACAAGCGTTTTCTCGGACGTATTGTTCCGGCAACGACTAGGTAAGTGGTTCTTCCGCGAAAGGTATGTAGTCGGCGAGGCTTATCACCGTCGCAGAAATTACACGTTGATGCGGAACAGTAGCGTGCAGATAAGGAGGATCGTGGTGCGGTTCGAATGAAAGTGCAATTCAGGCCAGCAGCACCAGTATTAACACTAAACCTACCACTACCGGTCAAATGACCGGTTTTATATTTTTCATCTTACATCTATTCAAATTATAAAGTTGCTTACCTGGAAATTGATACGATAAATTTCTTCATCCAAGCACATATTGTAATCAAAATTGCACAAAATTTAAATAGAGTTTGTGTAAGCTAAAACATTTTAAACATTTTCAATGCTCGGCAGGTTCAATGAGTACCGGATCATAAACGTGACGTGAAGAAATGTGCGGGAATAACGTCATGGCGACAAGAAATTTGAACTTCGATTATTTATTGAACCCATGAGATCAGATACAAAGCCTCTTCACTCGATCTCGATCAAAGACCAGAAAGCAACGGTGAAAGACAGCGCCGTGAAAATCGTGACGTCAACGAGGAAATCGAGGAAGTATAGACTGGGTACAATGAACGAGCGCGGATACGAGATTCGTATCGGAGCGTGATATTAATTCCCGGTGGACGATGGATTCGCCGTTGGTTTTTTCTCGATGATTTCGACTTGGTTTCTAATGAGGAATTAAGTCGCGTCGAAGGCGAAATAGACAAGCGAGGTATTAGCGCTTGTTAGGGGATAGGGAGACGGTCGATTTGAATAAACTGGCGCATCGCGTCGGTTAGTTTACAAATGAATACAGCGAGGACGGAATCTACGCGCCGAGGCAAATTGAACTCGGATTCATCTATTAGCCGCGCGCGGAACGATAAGACGCGATAATGTTTACATTTGTAGCCCATAAAATTTAATTAGCCAATTACTGCCTTTTAATTAATCGCTCGGTATCCATCTTTCCGCTTCACGTACGGCCCGATTATATTAATTATCAGAGCCTCAAGACGCCTCTACGCCCGTTACACGCATTCCGTCGGCGAGCGTTGCGTTTGCGTGCTGCTCGCGGGAACGAACAACCCCTCTTTCTATTTCTTTGTTTTTTTCAGCGAAAGCTGCAATTTATTCGCGAGCGGAAAACGGGTCTGTTAGTGTGTCATCTTCACGGAAGATTTCGAATGCTAATTTCGCGGGCAGAGATAGCCTCGGAGTCGTCTGTTTCGCGAAAGAAATGTGCATTATCCGTAATAACTGTCTACCCTGCTAAAATCACTTCGGGCTCGTGACGTGAAGGTAATAGGAGTGAGATGATCACATATTGTGATTGTCGGTGCAGGTATCTTCTTCTCGGAAACGCATCATGGCAATTGTGACTTGATGGGTCTGCGGTATTTGGCTGGAACATCTACAGGGGTAAGATAGATCATTTTAAGTGTTACCGTTGTTAGGTTCGCGCGTTGTCCGTGACAAATAGATCTTCGCGCAACATGAAAATTGTTTTAATTATAAGGAGCTACGTAAATAATTACTTTCTTAATAATCGTAAAATATTGACTGAATAAATTCGCAATAAAGAACTAATTAAGCATTTCTCTTAACAATTAACTACAGTTTGTTGAACTTTCATGAAGCTCTTTATGTGAAAGCTTCCCCGTAACTCACCATGCAGTTAATAAACGCGTGCAATGTTTTCACCTGGATGGACGTATGTGTGTGCTATTTATAGACTGTTTATTCTAGAAATGGACTTCATGAATTTCTCGATGAATTGTAGATAAATTTCTAGTAGAATGGATCACATTTTTGTTGTTTTCCTGCCACGCAGCCATGTAAGAGGATTTGATTTACAAAACATGGTATCTCCTATCTAATCACTTCGGTGATCTATCCACACACGCTATTATTCGCTTCTGATCTTTTATTTCCTCTTCCACTTCCTTTTAACACTCCTCGTAATTAGGCCTCGGTAATTATCCGACGTTTATGACGAATTGCTTTTAAATGCGATCGCTATGAACGTAAATAATCAAAAATGAGTGACGCATCAATATTAAAAAAAAAACAAATAAATATCTATACGTGAGATCTGATCTTTCAAATTAATGTATACAATTTTTATTTTCCATAGAAAGATTCCCAGACTCTCGGAAGTAGTAGAAAATAGTGGAACAACGAAACACCCGGGAACATAATACATTCGATCAGAAGAACTGTAGAAAGAACGTTTACAATGATGCTAAGCGTACCGGGCCGGCCCATAAAGGCTACCAGAGAGAAGCGTAATTAATTAAAAGAGCAGTGTTCCGCAGCGATTCCGCTTAGCGTTTACTTATTAAGCAATAGTTCAACCAGTTCGTAGCCGCGTCGCTGGTGCACGAGCGACTAAGAACGGCTATCCTAGTCCCTTAAAAAACCGAATCTCCGTTCGTCACGTTCTTAATCCCGGTGATTCGAGCGCCGCGTGGAATCCAATCGGAACGACGTCGCCTCCGGAATCGGCGAGGAACGCCTTTAGGGGTGAGAGAACCGCGCGCGGAATTTTCGAGGAGCGCTCGTTAAAACGGATCGACCGAGCCGGATGGATCGACGTCCGCGATCCCGCGACTAATGACGTCCCCGTGTAAGCCGCGGATTCGACTTGTCGCCGTTGCACCGAGCGTTGCACCGAGCGTTGCACAGAACGTCAGCTCTCGCGTCTATGCAGTAGATGCACCGCAAGGGAACAATGGTAGGTAAGAGGGCATAGTGTGTACACGGCGCGAACAGTCCGTGTGCGAATCCACACGAGAGTCCCGACTGCCGCGGTGCCAACGTGCGTGGGCTGACAGGCTGACAAGCTGACAGCAAGCCGGACCCCGACCACCCGACACCTCACTGTCAGACGGGCCTGGACTCGACCG
Organism: Lasioglossum villosulum; assembly: GCA_963971365.1. Taxonomy (NCBI): domain Eukaryota; kingdom Metazoa; phylum Arthropoda; class Insecta; order Hymenoptera; family Halictidae; genus Lasioglossum; species Lasioglossum villosulum. The sequence goes on along the minus strand of OZ020497.1, from coordinate 4,720,200 downwards.
TAACTCCTTTGCTCTCGTCTCTTGTCTCCTGCCGTCTCCTCCCGTACCCTACCCTACCCGCCTCTACCCTCCCAGCACTCGGCGAGATCCTTCCGTGATCTCCTCGGTCGATCCTCTCGATCCGCTCACTACCCGTTTCGGGATCCAGATCAGGCGACGCCGCCCCGGGCACGATTACTGCGCGGTATCTCCGAGTTCAGCACGTCGGGCGTATGTGGGTGACACGACCTTGCGTTTAATGCTAAAAATTAATTTTTATCAGGATATCGGTTCTCGAACCGAATTTGATTACTGACTGAATTAGTTTGATTTTATGGGAATTTTTGCAGTGATTGTTCGATTGAAATTGCCTTTCAGTCAATTGCTGAACGGGAAAATTGGTTCTGAATAGTCTATATCAGTTTTATTGATAAAATCAAATCTAGAAGAAATGGACAATACTTTCGACCCACAGCTAGAGCAGGAACGATCTCTGAAGCAGCCCCGCAGCAATCACTCGCCGATCAACATTGTCCCCGCGGATCCTAGGGGTTAAACGTGAAAGAGGAACACAACAAGCGTGCGGTTCGAACGATAGTCTCCAGGATCCCGGCGCATGTATTTGTTATCGCTCTTGGGGCTGGTGTTCCACGAAGTCGCGTGGTTGTCGGCGCTTTTTCCGCTGCTAGCGGACAAAAAACCGCCAACCGAGCGTGGCCGATGCGCTCGCGCGTCCCCGTGCTGTTCGGGCAGGTAAAGGTAAATTCCATCGGAGAACCATGGAGATTTTCCCTCTTGGCCAGGAAGTACAAATCCCGAACAACCATTCGTCGTTCCGATGAAATTTATCACTGAGCACACGGTGCGTGTCTCGCAGCTTGCCGGTGCGAGGCATACCTGCCGGACGACAACAACAAATAGGTACTTAGGCCCAATGGGATGTTCGGGCCCAGAGAACAACCGTGGATTCTACCGGTTTTTAATAATTGTACCCCCGGGCCTCTTCTCCCTTTTCCTTCCTCGCAATCTACGCGCGCTTATCTTCCCCGCGAAACATCGCGAAAGCCAGCCGCCAACCGGCGAATGGATAATTCTTGCATATCTCCGATTGCGACTGAAGAGGTCCCCGGTGCCTCGCGGATGTTGCGCAGCGCGTCAACGCGCGACGCATTAACGCGTTTTTCGATTTGATACCCGCCGGAATTCCACTCCGACAACGTTTAATGAAAATGAAAAAAACCGAGTGTCCCTCCGGCATTGTCGGATTCCACGGTGAATCTCGCAGCGGTAACGCCTCGTAAATACGTCGGTTTACAGCCGGACACCGGTGTCCGACGATCGGGCGTCGATCATAAATCGCGATCGTTAATAAACGAACGGCCACGTTACGGGATGCTTTTAACAAGCCGGCGAACGGAATCAGTACCCGGCCGCCGATCCACGGAAACGATTTATTTAACGTTGATTGGGATATTATTCCCAATATGCCCGATTTATCTCGCTGATACCAGTCACTGTCCACGGCTCGAGATAACCCTGAAGAGGCTCCGTGATATTATAAAATACTCACGGGATCGCCGAGACGTTTTTATAAAGTCGCGAGGACCGGGACAGGGACTCGTCGAACGATGTCGATTCGCTGGAGGGAGCTTCATAATTGAGGGAATTATGGCTGCTGAGAGTACGAAGTTTTCTGGTGGGTATAACTGTCGAGCGGTGTTTGGGAAGTGGTCGGGATTGAAATTTCGTTCAGCGAATTGGGTGAGAGGTGCCATTTTATTCTGTTAGGGAGTGTTTATGACGCTTGATTTTATATTTACTGGTTGATGAGAGTTCTTACTTTTTTTATTTCTACCAAATAATTTATTGTGTACTTCAACCCTTTGGGAACGATTAAAATTGGTCATAACTTTTTAGTGAGTATTGAATAGCTAAGAGTAAGAATAAAATGAAAGGAGTAGTATAGTGCTTTCCGAGGGTGAAGACGTCTTTAAAAATTATTATTTAAAGCATTCTTTACATTCTTTGATATGTTACTATCTAATCAATTACTGAACATTCAAGCACTGTATGAGGTATTATATAAATTTCTAAATTTGCGTTCTAAATAAATAATAATTAATGTATATTAAATAATTTATTTCTAAATAAAGTTACGTTCAATGTGAGTGCCTCGAATGAATTTGTGGAACTAATAAACGTGATAGGTATGAGACAATAGGTTTTCCGATGGAGGTGATTGTTTAGGGTGATCTGGGCATATAGCGAGCGCTGATGGTGATTTCGGCGTGCAAGCAGAGGCCGCAGTAAATCCCTTGCGACATAATAGCGCGACAGCTGCGTGACGGAGATTTACGCTGGATCGTTGGTACTCGGGGTCCCGCGAAGGGTAGTGAGTATACCAAATTGGGAGCAATCGTACGTCTCATTAAGAATCGAACGGTTCGGCCGGTCGGGTCCCGGGGCTGAGACAATTACCGCGTGAGCGACAGCAGCCTCGAGATAATCGGCCGGATAGAAGAGAAACGCGGACGTATATTTCACGTGGCCGTGGCCGTTTCTTCGATCCGTTCGTTTACGTTTTCGTTTCGTTTGCGTTTCGTTTCCATCCGCGAGTCGGCGGGCCCGCCGGTGTCTTACAATTCACGACAACGTCACCAGCGCAGATAACATCGAGGCAGCGCGCAACAATGCACCAGTGCCGATGCATTCGACCACAGAGACCCGGTAAATGTTTCGTCCCTTACTCTATGGAACGTGCCAACTCTCGGATAGGATTAACAGCCTCGCTGAGTTTCGCCTTTGAGAAATGAACGCCACGCGAGAAATAGAATTAACGATCCTTCTGGTAATTTCGATTTTTGGAGATTCTTCGACAAAAGCTGCAGTGGGGAGAACATTGATTTTTACTGTAAAGATAATTTGGATCTAGAGAAGTTTGGTCGCAATCAGACTGAGTCTTCGCGGAAATTTCAATCTTCACAGATTATTTAATAAAAATTACACGGGAATACGCACAATCCAATCATAAAAGTTAATTTTAGAAGAAAAACAAGATTAATAAGACTAGTGAATAATTTAATGTAACAAACACTATATGAATTATCACGACTCAGGAAAAATATATGTAATCCATCACTGGGTACTTAATTGAACACCGCTATGTATTCAATTAATTTCGTTTTTATTATTTTCTAATTATACTGGTTCTAACAAGCCCGTGTATATTCAGATCAGACGCAATTTTATAAATGAATTTATTCAGTGATTTTCTACAAAAGCGTGTTCGTAATTCCAGTAATTGTAAAAAAATGTCCGGTACTTGTCATTTTGATGGATCTGGTAGTTGTTGCGTTAATCAGATCGTAATGTTAGTCCGGGAGTGGATTAAAACAGCATGAAAATTTGTTGTACGTATATAATTATAATTGGATTGCGGGTCTTTATGCAGATATAAATTGCTACGGATTAGTTTATGGAAATTGGTTGAAGGAACATTCTCGATCCTATTAGGGGTTCTATCACCAGGTTGTTCACATTAACCAGCGTTTTTCTTGCAGATAGTAAACATCCAACAAAAATGCAAGAGGAAAAAGTTGTAATGGTGAGTGTAATTTTTGTTACATGACCGTGATCTTCAAATTTTCAATTGGGGTGCCATGTATTTTTTTGTATCATATGAAAGCATCTGTCAAAACGAATTCATTCCTACAGGACGTAAAGACCTTCGAGATTACAGAATGGAAACAATTAGAACTAAGTGTTAAACAGACAGAACATAGACAGCACACCGAAAAAAATCTCCACGTCAAAGAGACTTCCAACGATCTCCAGCATATAAAGATCATTGACCAGCTAACACGTTGTAAACTAACTACTGGGAGGCTGTGTCGACGCACACCGCGAGCTATCGTAAAAGCCGGTGGATCAAATTCACGTTGACTCCGAACAAAATATTACAGGCCCCTTAATCTGAAGAAAGTCTCGATGCCGGGGCAGCCATTGATCTTCGTTAACGCAATGTCCGGGCAATTAAGCGCCTAATGCCTCCCCTACCGAATAAAAGGGCCGAGATACTTTCTTCGTATCGCGTGCAGCGTATAATTAATTCTTATGCCATTAAAGCGCTATCGCGGCCTATCGGGCCCGCGGGACATGCCCGCCCCGGGATCGTAATTAAGCATGTAAAGTAATTATCATTTTTCTGCCAATGTGAGGTAATAATTATAGCTCTTGCGTAATCTGCAAAGCCGACCGCGGGTACATACGATGAACGACAATGTCTTGCGTCGCGAGATTACTGGTCGCTTTAGTGGGCCTCGTAGAATCTTGAATTATAAACGGCCAGATATAAACGAATTATAATGATCGGACCAATGCGCTCGTGGAACGTGATAATATTGGAATTGCCAGAGCGGCTCGCCCATGGTAATGAAGTGAAGATTCGTATATTTTTTCGGGCCAGTTCCGTTGCTCTTTTCGGCGTCCTTTGATTCTGCTCTCGTATCGGATGGAGAGATTAAACGTTTAACTCTGACAGGTTCATTTATTCCAGAGTGCATTTCGAAATGCACCGGGGAGAAATACTGATCTTGTGCAATTCTTAATGAGGACATAATTTGGCGTACTCTGATTTGAAGATTTTATGCTAGCGAGTCTAGAACACCATTTGTTTCCAAATAGTTTTTAAAAACAACGTTTAAAAATAATTGTATTAGTCGGTAGATGATATCATTTTCGAAGACGATTGAACTTTGCTGTTAACTGATGTTTCCTATAATTGAGACTATAGCTGACATCGTATGTTTGATAATAAGACCACAAAGAGTGGAGTAGTTAATAGTAAATTAGCATTAATAACAATTCTTTCCAGCAGTTCCGACACGGTATATTATAATTTGCATTAAACGTAAATGTAAGGTGTAACAGAAAATCAAGTAACTCGAGCTCCTTGTTCAGTATCATTCACCGGTATTAACGTGTTAACGAAGGTGTCGCAAATGTTCGCTCGAGCGGAAACTTCGGCTGTATTGTACAAGCAAAGAGCGCGAGATAAGCGGGACCGATTTCGCACGATAGTACGAACGCACTTGCATCCGTGACTAGTCAGAGAGAAGATTGTAGATTGGCGTAGATCCGATAGTTAGCCTATCGCCGTTCGATAAGCTGCGATAAGGACACGCCTACTTATGCTTGTAAATTCAAGAGTTTACTGGACGAGATAACAATTTCCCGTTGATGCCGAGGTGCTTCGGTGGTTCGGCGCTCTTTCCATTGTCTGTTGGGAACGCGCAGAATAGGCAAAGTCCGTGAGATCAAACAATTTAGCCAGAACAAGATCATGCTACAGCGAGTAATGAAAATTTTGGAAAAATTGCTTTCTATAACTTTTTATTTGGACTTATTCGTTTGTATCGAAAATTTAAAAAATGTATTTTGTAGATTCATACAAGTTGTATACATACTGAAAATTTAATCGAAATTGGTCAATCGGTGCACGAGTTATAAATGATTAAAGGTAACGAAAAAATAATGATGAGCAAATATGCAAAATGTACGTTTGGTATCAATGGGGCTACGCGAGTGTAGCTTGTTTTATTAAAAACGGGAAAATAAATAGAACCCGTTATCAAATATATTGCTACATGTTCATCAAATAATTTGCCTACAACATGGCACGTGTTCAAGATATACTTGGAGAACACGAAAAGTACTCTTAATGACTTTTGCTTAATCGAAGCATAATACGCGTAGAATCAATTTCACGACCATTCCGCCATTAAATAATGCAACCCGGTTGGTGTTTAAAATACCTGAAAGAGTATGGAAAGATCGGTTAATGACTTTTACTTAATCGATGTATAAGATGCGAGGGATCAATTTCGTGACTAGTTCACTCTTCGGATTTCACCTTGTTCAACCTCTTCCCTCAAAAAATTCGAGAATGCTATCTATAAAATAACGGATTATTGCAACACGTGTAAAGAGATAAATTCAGGGACGATGAAACGTGCGAGTGATTCAGCTATGCAAAGGTTGCAACTTTGCATCAACGCAAATAGCCAACACTTCGCATGACTCCTCTAATGTAAGAAAATTGATTTTACAGCCACATTTGACCTTGGGTGACCTCTAACATGGTAGCTCGCTAAAACCGCCTGGAGATTAGCTTATGGGAGTGCACTATTGTATACCGTATAAATGCTGATCCGCCCACCATCTTTTTCTCAGGTAAGTGTTTCTTTATGTTAAATTGACGTAGCGAGAGGTAAATGTGCTGCGAAGATAAACAATCGTGTTCTTCCTGCTGTGAATATTGGGCACATGGGACAAGTTTTCGCAGATGTTCACAGAAAAGGGAGACAATTCCTGTTTCAGGTCATTAACGTTAGAAAACAAAAGTTAGATCGCGTGTTCGGTGATGGGTGTTGAACCCATCCTCACCACGGTCAGTCGAGCAAGGGTCCTCTTAGGCGATCAGCAGAAAGGCGAGCTGGGCTCGAAATGGATCGGCGCGGAGCACGTGGGCTTTCTTCGCAGCGATTGAACGCGTCTGGTCGCGGTACGAGGCATTGTTCGTCGGACGCAGTACATCAATTCTGCGGCGTTGCTCAAGCAGCCGAGCCAGAAGAAAGAAAGAAAGAAAGCGAGCTATCGCGAAGACAAACGAGAAAGAGAGAGATAGAAAGAGCAACTCGTGGAGCCTTGCGAGTGGCGGTCGCTCGCGCGTACGGCTGGCAGCCCACGCGAAGTGCAGGCCCGGCGTCTCTCGTAGCGCGAGCTGCAAATGTTTCTCGGGCTGTTATAGATACTTACATAAAGAGGGAATGATGTATGCGCCTCGATGGGTAATATAATGTAGGCGGCTAACGAGAAAGGGCTCCGCTCTCTGCTCTCTCCAAGCTCTCCGCTCTCGGTTCTCGCAGAGGGCAGTCCCGCAAGAAAAGGGTGGATCCGTAAATTCGCAGCCTTCAACTAAATCAGCGCGAGTAACGACGCCCGTCGTCGCCCTCGCCCGCTCGACATCGCGCGAGAGCGGATCGCCGGAAGGCGAAGCGGATAGCTGAGACCAGCAGCCCCCGTGAAAAAAGGATCCTCGTCGTCCTGTGAAAGCAAAAACAGACGCGCGAGCGTTTTGAAGGCTTAAGGGCCCCCGTTGCCCTTCGCCGTCCACCGGAAGAAATCGGGAAATGAGGGTCGTGAGCGATCCCTCTCCTCCTCCAACGACCATATTAGAGACGATGACGATGACGACGAATCTCCCCGGGACGAAACTCGCCCGCTACACCACCGTACCGCACCGCCGACGTTGCTCTCTCGCGCAATTCCAATGTTTTATGCCCGCGCTTATGCATGCGTAACGAGCTCGAGAGTCGTAACTCTCTGGTTAAACCGTCTGCTTCGGGAGTGGCGCGCGGATAAGCGGTTAACAATCGTTTACGCCTCGGATCGGAGAGGGAAGCGTTCGTTTTCGTTCGCGGTTTCGAACCACGCTCCTGTCCCCATTAACACGTTACCCGACGGCGATTGTTTAATAGGTCTTAGAAACCTCGGTTCCGCTCCTGAGGGTTTGCCCAGGTTACTGCTTTTAGTAGTTGTAATAATATCGATCGTGTATGGCCTGTGTAATTGTTACTGTCTGCACGCACCAGGAACACACGGCATAAATTCGATAAAATTTGTGTACATTTATTAACTTGCTTTTTTATACATTTATTACATTAATTTCTTCATAATTTTGTTTTAACAGAGAAGGTTCTCGTCCTCAAAGGGTTAAACGAACTTCCCCCAAAAAGGACAGCCGAGCTACCATCAAGTTTGATCAAACCCGGAGGTGGCCATCCCCCACATCATCTCCTTTACATCTTGAAGCCGGTGTTCGCCGGTCCCAGTAACATTCCTTTCAAAGACGTCAAGAATTTTCGTCGGTTCGACTGTGGAAGTTGCGAGAGATGCGTATCTGGCTTGCGGCGCGTTCGCAGTCGCCGTTCGAAAAAATAGCACAATGAATTCGGCGGCGTTATCGCCGCGCGTGATCTCGGTCCACCGCGGAATCCCGCCTAATAACCTTTTCGTCGATCGACATTGTTATGGGCCGGTCATTAGAGGCGACCCGAAAAAACGGCGGAACGGTGGATCGAGCGTCGTTTATCGGGCCCTTGCGCCGTTGGGTTTCATCGGCGCGCACTTATCTCAAGGGACTTGAAAATCCGGTCGCATTAAGATATCTATCGGAACAACGGATGTGCGCCATTAAACTTTTACTTTATTTAGCGCTCGGAGGAGCCGCGGCGAGCTGCGGCTCAACGGGAACACGGATGGAAGGAGACAGGTCCACCAAAGGGAGAATATAAAGAGAGAAAGGGAGAGACTGTTACAGAGAGGAAGGGAGAGAAGAAGGTGAGAGCGAGTGGTTGAAGAGAATGGTAGGAAGAAGATTGTTGAGCGTTCAGCTTCGAATATTCAACATTGCATATACCATTAACCCTCATACGTTTCTCAGGGTGAAAATTCACCCATTTACCTATTTCACGTATTGTAAAAAAATTGATTTCTTTTTGTCCGTGTTGAAAAATGTATTCCCTTGAAATCTCACACTATAATTGGAGCATAATTCGTGGATATGAAATGCGATGTGTGAAAGGGTGAAATATTATTGCAGGATATTTTATGCAGCTATGTCTCAGGAGCGTATGAGGATTAAGAGTGGAAGACTCAGCATTTAAGATTCAAAATTCAATATTGAGCACAGAGATCCAGTCAATATCAATATCAACATTATCATCGATACCACATCGATAACATTGAACTTCTAGCGAGAATGGTAGGAAGGAAGGAAAGCGACGAAGAGTATCGAAGAGCCACCACCAGCGGCATGCCAACCAGTCGAACATTCTTTGCGGTACCCGCGATTGTTCCTGAACGTGTAATTATTATTTACGTTTACTCCTAACGACCGGCCCTTGCACGACACCATTTAGAATTGCTAATGACCGAGCATCCGCCGCCCCTACTGTCAATAGATACTAAAACTCATTACCTAGCCCGGCACTAACTAATTGGATACATCTGGATTGACGGAATGCCGCGCGCGTACCTACGATTGGTTATTAAATCGAGACGGGACCGTTCCTTGGAACGCGAGGGCCCCGAAGATCTTTATGTTAATGCCGCGCTGCCATTACGGAATAGGAGCATGTTCGCAGAACCAGGGATCATTTATATACCAATGAGAGGGTAGTTTATTAGGGTCCGGCCGGACGCTATTGCCGACAGCTTCGACGCGCTAACTTCTTATTATCGGGTTTTGTTTAGTCGAGTGGTAGACAATTTGCTTGTCGGATGGTGGTGATTGAAACAAGGGTAATTAAAATAAGGGTGAAGAAGAGTTCACTCTTTGGAAATCATACTTTAAGATTTGAAGCACTCTGAAAGATTAGACAGCCCTTCGATTATTTCAATCCGTCGCAGCGATTTTTCCTCTCCGCCGTTCTCGTTCACCATTTCGATCGACTATTTCCTGCCGGTGAAGCATTACAGCATTCCAGCGAAAGTTCTCATCCGTGGCGGAAACGAAACATTCTGCTCGAATGTTTCATTTAAATGTTTCCCTGCAAAGTAAATGGTTAATCTCGAAGCAGGCGCATTTAAGAGATAAATATGAACTAGAGGTACGGCTACAGCGTAATCTTCTTATTGGCCATTAACCATCGCCGACTACCAGAGAAGCGGCAGCAGATCCATGCTCGTGTTCCTCCATCTTATTATTTTAACCGATTAGACGTGACTCTACGAAAAGCTTCCTATTCGTTTCATCGTGACTATAATTTCCTCGTAATTCCGCCGTAACCCGGATCTTAACGCCGCGCAGCAATGAACGGTGGGCAGGCTACCAATTATGCTTTTCATCTGAATAGACTTTGTTGTAGTCCACGCCGGCTAAGGTTAGTTCGTTACGGGGTACGGCGAGTTGTTTTTATCAACGGTGGAGCGGCGATCTCGAATTTGACATGGGCATTCTGGGTAACTAACCGTATCCTGGATTGTGAGGGGCTTTGCCATAGCATGGTTCCTGCGTTTTTGCCAAGGGATGGGCGATATTTCGCAATGGCAAATTTTCCCAAGCGAAACGCCGCTGCTGCGTCCCGGACACGACCGGGGGAATTAAGCCGCGATTAGTTACTGTTGCGGTGGAAATTAATTGTACACTGTCCAACGTCGAACAGTGGGCGTGAACGAGGAAGCGAAGGAAAGCCACTGGTTATTACGAAGTCGGGGCTCTAATAACTTGTACCGCTTTCATAAACGTTCGCCCTCTCCGTCTCTCTTTCCGCGACGACTTCCTCTTTAGGCTTCTCCCCGGCTGCCGCCGCGCCGCGCCGTTTCTCTCGTTGCAAATAGAATTGGGCAATAGTGCTCCGAACACGGGCTGAATGGAACGTTTCCAGCGTAATCAGTATCCCCGGGCGGTTCGTTCATAATAATGATCAGCTAACTGCTGTTTGCCTCGGTGAGAAGAACCCCTGTAATGCTGTTTCCTGACTTATTAGCCTTAATCATTGTTTGCACTTTTCAATGCTTTCGTGCTCCCGGGAAATGATTTGCTGGCTCGTGTTTATGTATTCATTAATTTTCGTGGAGGCGAGTCATTCGTGACGGATTCATCGATGTTCATTATTTCATGGTAGAATTTGATTACGGAATTTTGTAAATGAAGAACGCGATCAAGGAACTTGTAATTCATTCACTCGTATACATATATATATTCACTGAATGATCGGAATGATGGTTACTCTCGTCTATAAATTTATTTAGAGAACGAATCTGTTCAACGTGTTACTGTTAAAAATCGGACATTTCGTATGCAACAGCTTAATGCCTCGCAGAAAATATCGACGTGGCGGTCCGCCATCGGAGACACAGAGTCTCTGCAGAAGAAGAAGACGAAGAAGAAGGAGAAGAAGAAGTGAGGTGTCTAGATATAATCCGGACGTTCCGGCAGTCAGCTGATCAATATTCCTGTCAAAGAAGAGGGCTCTCGGTGGCGATCGGAGGGACGATCGGCCGGAACGATTACATTAGGGTGTCCTTGTCGACACTCCTGAAAAGAAACACGATCACGGTGCCAAGGTGTAAGACGAGACTCGGGGTCTCAGACTTCGTACGACGACGCCCGAAGAGTAGGGGATACACACACGTGACAGAGGCTATCCAGAGGTACATCGGATGGCGAAGAGGGGCTACGGGGTTGGATGACGTTTGAGGGAAACGAGAGGGAATGTCCAACGGGGACATCCAGGCGTCGAACATCTCGTGAGTTCGAGCGACACCGTGTAGAGTCTGCGGTGGCAGGTGAGTTATATTCGTTAGCCGAGTGGATGGTTCGACGAGCTGGACCCACAGAAACCCCAGGGGGAGCCGGTGGAGAGGTATCCCAGCTTTATTCCAGTTTAAACGGTCCGTCAAAGTCACCATTACCATTCCGGTTCGCGCGAACCATTTATTTACGCGGTGCCGGGACGCGCCGCTTATTTATAGCCGTCAATTAATTATCGCTGAATAATGAGCGCGCACAACCGCGGAATACATTAGCCGAATCGCCATTCTTACCGGCGTTTACTTGCATCGGGGGCGGCCGATTCTCTCTTGTTCTCTCTCTCTCTCTTCCTCTCTCTATTTATCGTTCTTCTTTCTCATTCTTCTTCTTCGTCGTCGTCGTCTTCTTCTTCTTCGTTTCTCTGTCCTCTTGCTTCCCTCCCATCCCCTCGTCGAAGGCCGGCTTCGATTTGTTCGGAACGAGCTTTCCTGTCCATGCGTGGTTCATTGTTCGTGTCCCTGAACGACACGGCACGACTGTGCTCTTCGTTGTACGCTCCCTGTTAAGCTGAAATAGGATCCGGTTCAGGTGTTGTCCTTTATGGCCGAGGACGAAAAAAGAGCCGCGCGCTCTCCGCGACTGTCTACCTTACTCGCTTCGCGTGTCTCTCCTCTCCTCGGCACCCTCTCTCCGTACCACCCCGAGTGAGAGACAGAAACGTAAATTAATTTGCCTACGTCCCGGAATTAATGCACTTATCATGGATAATGTATTGACGCTGGAGATCTACTCTGAGAGTATAGCGTTAATTGTCCTGTTTTCGATTTTCTAGAAAAGTTGTTTCAGACGAGGTTACAAAAAAATCTCTCCAATCATTGGCTTAGGTTTAACCACAACGTGTATGCACTTTTAGTGTTCTCCATCAATGGGAAAAAATGAAAACCAAGAAATTTCTTTCTTCAATTCTTTAAACTGAAATGGATAAAAATCGTACCAAATTATATCGAATGTAATACGCTAGCATCTTCTGAAAATTTTCGGGGTCATAAATACGTACACACGTTACAACAAATGCAGAAAATTGTTATTTCGCATGAAGATCCGCGGTCTACATATCACAAAGAACATCCGCCACAGTCGTCAAGCACTAGATCGATCGCGACGGCAAAATCGGCCCGGCACTGAGACAATTAATACCCCCGAGGCCGCAGCATCCTGGTGGACGGGGGTCTCAATAAAATTCTAACGAAACGAGGAGCAAATAACGAACACGACCATTTGTCTGGTCCGTGGAACGAGGGTCCCGAAAAAATTCTTGTCGGGGCCCGGGTCCGGTGCCCCGCGACGTTCCCTGGGAGAGGGAGTCTCTACTCATCGATTACGCTCGGAATATACAGTGTTGAGTGCGGATCGCGAGTATATATGGGCTGCGGTCGAATAATAATAAACGGTGATAAATAGCTAACGAAGGACGCGGATGGTTGCATGGCTATTGCCCATTCATATAGACGCAGCGAGGCAAGGCGAGGCTTCTCTTCTCCTCGGAGCGGATCCGAGCGGATTCGAGAGGAGCCGAGAGGAGCTGAGAACAGGGGGGTGCACTCTGGCAAACTGCGCTTGTCCACCAGGGACAATAAATGACATTGGACCGTGGTTCTCGCGACGATACGACGGCACGACCGCCAGTTTCTACCCGGTTTCTCCGCTCTCTTCCTCTTTCTCTCTCTTTAACCCCTTCTCCGTTGGTCTCCAAGCTCCATCTTTCTCCCTTGTCCTCCTCCTCCTCTTCTTCTTCTTCGTTCCTCCGTCCGAGCGTAGGCAGGTTGGCATACGAGCCGCGGTCAACTCGCCAGCTCCTCTCTCTGCTCTAATGAGCTTGCTATTATTTGCTTTATTGAATGCAATTAGAGCTTACTCCGTGTCCCTGTCCCCGCCCCTGACCCGCCAACCCTCTCCGCGACGAGTCTCCTCCTCTCGTGCTCCTCGGCTTCGCAAGGTGGTGGGTTCTCCACCAACACAATCACCGCGAACGTAATCCCCCGGGCTCACTATACCTCTCCTGCTCTCTGTCTCCTTCACTCTTGCTCCCCGTTTTGTTTTCTCTCCCTCTTACTCTCGGGTTCACCTGTGTTGGTAAATAAACGAACGTGTGTCGCGGGTTCGTTCGAACGCGATACGTGTGTACAGACGCCGACGGTGTATCGCCGTGAGGAGACGCCGGGGCATAGCAATCAGCCACAGACATGCGGCCGCACACTACTGTGTAATTTCTAGAACAAAAACCCGAGCCGTAATTCTGTTCATTATCTTCGGGGATCCTGGAACAAAGGGAACGGGGATCGGGGACGGGAAGGGATATCGCGGATCGCGAGAAATTTCCGCGCTGAATCTCTGCTCCTACTACCGGCTGCGAGACCAAATTACCGATTTCTTGCGGGACGCGGTAGCTGGAGGATTCTTTCGGTCGGATCGGTCCCTTTGTTTTTGGTTTTGTAGGTGTTTCTGTGGAGGGGTGGGTGAAGGATTTGATACAGGCACATTCAAGATCCGCTGTTTATTGATGGCACTTAAATTACCTTGAGCATAGTGTCAAAAATGTCATTTATACATGCAAGTTCCAATATATTTGATTAAATATATTTTGTACTCTATGTCAGGGACTACTTTCGCTGCTTCAATGTAGACAACCGAACCAAAGTATTAATAATCAAGATTGATTTCAGTGGTTCTCCTGTCCTGATCGACGCAGGTGAACATTACAGCATCGCACCACCTAAGAATTTAAAGTACCCAGCGCACTCCCGGCACGCAGCACCCCAGAAACAGCATACCCAGCGTGATGCACTTCCTAGAGAATGCATCAGCGCAAGAACTGTTGGAATTCCGGTGAGGAGTTAGTTCACAGGTTTCGGAGGCGGGGCCGCGGGACACCTAATAAATTATAACATTCCCTCGCAACGGCGGCGGGGATCTTTTCAGTTAGCGTTAGTTCCGGGGAAATTGAGCATAGCGCCTGGCATAATGCTCGGCGCACACGTTACACCGTAATTTCGGTACATCGGAGCGCGGCGACTGCATGTTGCACTTGAATTTCGGGGTGCAATCATCGTTGGCCTCGCGGTCTGCAATTATCTTGTATATACATACTTCTCGGCAACGTTTACAGGGAAGATTTCATACAATAAGGTCTCTTTTTCTCGGAAACTTCAATTACACGGGGACGGACGTCGCGGGATCGGCGATTACGCGTGGTGCACGCGCTCATGGGCTCTGTTTACCCGTTCTCTCTTCTAGAGAGACTCGTTGTCCTACTCTCTCTCTCCTTCTCTCACTCGCTCACTTATTAACGTCTCGTCCACAGCGAGACAGAAACCCGTTCTCTTCCGGCACACGCTGCCGGAGCTCCACTTTTCTTTCGGCGTTAAGGACGATGACTCCGACGACGCGGCGGTGACCAAACCGAATTTCGATACGAGCAGAGCCGAGTAGAGCCGAGCGGAGACTCCCGACGCCGCTGGATCCGTGTCATTAAAAGTCACTTAGGATAATACCCGGGGTGATTCGTTTTTAAACGGAACGGTTTCGCGGGGCAATTTATCCCGAATTTCCGCGGTGCCCCGTGGCCGTTGCCAGCGAATGATATCTCTCGGTAGCCAATGCCGAATAACGTCACCGTGTGTGGCAATTTAAATTCGAGCCGGTCGGGAACCAAAGGAAGAAACGGTAAGCACGACTCTCGACGCTCTGGTGATATTCAAACATTATTAAAGTTAACGACAAACAGATTGCGCAGCCGAATCGCGGTAATCGCGGCCGAGACTCGGCAATCCGGGAAAGAAGCGGAGATAGGCTACGCGTTACCGTTGTCTCGAAATTAGTCTTCGAGGTTGTTTTAGATTGTTTTTATGATCGCTGGGTTCTGAAGAGTCGGGGTTGAACAATCTGGGTAGTTTCAGGGTTTTTTCGTGGCCGGAAGTTGGAACGATAAGGGAGGTTGTTACTCAGGAATTTAGACTGCACAAATGACGTCCATTAACAACACTTCTGCGCCTGAACTCACTGCCCAACAATTTCCTAACAGAATACCCAAAACCTTCAATATCCTCTCAAACCCTTTCCACTTTTATCAAAGGGTACCAATCAATCAAACACTGTATTCACAAAGTTTAACATCTTTTACAGTCGCCCCAATGTTCTCTCAAACATCGCAATACTCAGTCCATGCTACCTCAAACGCTTCCACGAAAACTTCCAATACCATATCCCGGCTACGAAACTGTACCAATGCTACCAGCCCAATAACCATCAGCTCACATCATCTACCAGAATCTTCCTCAACGTCTTGAGTCTTGCAGTGCGTGTAAAACACGCGGTGGTCGCGTCCACGTGAACCTACGTTCATCTGAGCAGAGTGAGAGGATCGAACGCTGAAGAAGGGAAGGAAAGAGAAGACTATAGAGAACAGAAAAGGAGGAGCATCACTCGGACCCACGGCATAACAGAGAGCGAGAAAGAACTTGAGAGAGAGAGGGAGGGAGAGAGAGAGAGAGAGACAGAAGGGCTGGTACCAGGTAGAGGAGTACGGGGGTGAAGGAGCGGGGCTACCGAGGTGGTGTAATCTACGTAGCGAGTAGGTAGGATGGGCAGTGGATACACCGGCTACGTATAAGTATAATGACTGGCACTTCTATGCATTATCATACCGCTGGCTCCGGTGGTGGCTGGCTGGCCAGGGTCCGTGCGGTGCCTGGGATCAGCCGTGCGGCCGGGGAGATGAATAATTTCAGGACGGGCACGCAATTACGTGCGCGTACGTCTCGCGTACCAAGTAGCCAGTCGACGGGCCACGCACATGCATACGTGCACACGTGGCAACCTGGCCACGGACACCGTAGAAAACCGCGCCAAACCCCATACCCCTCGCCAGCACCCCGGACGATCCACAATCTTGGTATCATTTATATTTCACTGCGGGCAATTATTTCGGGCCCCGGCCGTGCCCATCGGGTGTCCGATAAGTTCGAACCAGCGAGACCACCGCTCGCGGTGAAGCTACGCAGCGCCCAGGCAGAAGGTGCTTGTTGCTTGTCGATCTACCCGGATCGAGGCCCCGAGTTTCGTCGCTCCGAGTATGATCCGATGAGATAAACGTCGATCTACGTGGGTCTGCGTGTGCTCTTTCTTGGATGCGTGAAATTCCAAGGCAACCGGTCAGGCTTTTGTTTTCTTGTTTTAGAGGATTTGATAGATAGATAACTTCGGGGCGGAGCTGTGGACGGGATTGATGGGTCTTGAAGAGGTGGAGTCAAGTTTGCCGGGGTTTGTTGTTGTGGTTAAGTCAAACATCAAATCCACTAGTCTCCAAATCAAAATCTATTAGTTCCCCCCACCACCAGCATCAAATCTAGTTCGACCCGCACGGAACCCCCAAAAATCAATTACCCGAAACAGCCGATCCCTCCCCCGAAACAAGAAATCAAAATCCAATCACCACCGGTGGCGAATAAAACACTTCTCACCTCGCATCGGAAATTTCGCTAGTAGGCGGCGCTGTTGCACTTGAAACTAATTGAAACGGGCACCGAGGGGGTACGGTCTCCGCAGCAATCGAGGAGGGAGGGAGGAGGGGATGGGTATATATCGAGGGGCTCTCTCGAACGCGTTCGCAAACATATTGCATAATCGGTAATAACTACAGGCCGGTCGGGCGGTTCGCCTTAGTATCGGGGCATTAATTATCACACCGTGACGTTTCGCTCGATCTTCTAATAACGGGCGTCCAGGGGCGGACACGCGCATAAGCCGAGGCAATTCAGAACGGGCGCGCGCTTATTCCCACCGCTTGATCTCCTTGCGTGTTGGTGCACCATACGAATCGAGACCATAGCGTAGCATAGACCAGGAGAGCGAAAGAGCTAGTTCCCGAGCTAGCAAAAGAGAGAGCGAGAGAGATCAGGTTCCACGGTCTCCGAACGGGAACAGGAGAGAACGCGGGCTCGATAATTTATACGGGAGAGCGTAGATCGCCGGGTATAGGCAATAGTTAAAGCCTGTTAATTTCCGGCAGTGAAGTTATATCCGGCGCTAAAGTCCGATGCAATTAAACGTTAGATGCTACCGCGGGGGCTCGCGGGGGCTCGAGGCGGCATCCACTTCGGCTATAACGAGGACACTTTGAATCCGAAGGCTGGCAAAAGGGTGGCGCGAAGGGAGTGCACGCGCGCACATCAACCAAGGGAAAAGACACGACCGTGTTCAGGCTCTCTCCTTCGCTTTAGTGATTCTATATAGGCGTGTCTCCTATATTCGATCGTCTCGAGGATTTTCTTCATTATAAGTTCCAGCGATGCGCCAGAGAGACGTATGTAGTCGCGCGATGTCTCGTTCGCAAAACGCGACGAGAGCTGAACGCCAAGGATACGCGAGCAAGACTTTCCGTTAGGAGACGCCTATGCCCGTTCATTTTCGAGTGGTTGCGCTTGAATTTCGCTTCACGCGAGCAACCGGCATGCACGACTTACCAACATGTCTTTTAACGAATTCCCCGGGCCGAGGGATCACCAGTTAACACTTTGAAGATGCTACCCTGGATAAGCACCGAGCGTCCTCCTATTTGACGACGGGGAGTATTTTCACTTGAGGTGTGCATGCCGCATTGATGGTGGCGTCAAGCTCGATCATCGGCGTGGGTCAACGTGAGATGCTTGCGAACTCTGGTCCTTCAGAAATGAAACGCGAACGCGCACAGTTACATCAACTTGCTATATGTGTCATTCAAGTATGAACATAGCAATCAAGAAACGCAGCAAGCTTATCAACAACGCAACCGACCTCCCGGCACTCTTCGTCAACGCAGATCGCAAGAACATAACAAAAGGTCACTCACACCGCCCTAAGGGAGTCCGCAACACTCTCCACCTCTACAGCGAAGGTTCTAAGGGTTCGTCGCGTCGCTAAATCCCGGCGATCTGTCTGACACTTGCTGACCGCACTCCCTAACTGTCGAGCCGAACAATGTCGGCGCATTATTACACCAGCATCGGTGTCACCCCGTCCCTTTCTTTTCCCCGCATATTTCTCGCTCGGCGTCGCGTCGGCCTGGCTCCGTTGCGAACGACGGAGGATACATATTATAATATACAATAGATTCGCGTCATATCCTGGCTCTGTCCCCAGGCTGGCTATCAATTAGATCAACGCACCCCAGCCTCTGTAAGCCCGGAGATATCGCTCACACCCACCCGCCTCGCATGATCCATCTACCTCTCTGTCTACCATCCACTGTACCGTGCTCCGTGTCCCTCGCTTTGGTTCACTTCGTTGCCGATCGTCGTTCTTCCCTCCTTCTGTCGTCGTCTCCGATTCCACCGAGCACCACTCTCGCTGTCTTTCTTTCGCGTTTCCGTGCAAGTAGCGTGCGATAGAGCTATTACCGGCGGACAAGCGAGAAACTCAATTTAAATTACAACTTCTTGCCGTTGTTACGACCGTTATTATAACGTTAGCGTTTCACGGCGATTCCTCCGCTCACGTGCGTGCAGCTGCGCGCCGAACCAGCCGCCCCGAGCCAACGTCAGCCAGCTCGGCGCAGGTCCCGATGCGATCGCCAAACTTGTAAGCTTCAACGAGCTTCGCTGGTAATTCGACGATCGTAAAAGACGGATTTTTAGCCTCCAATGCGGTGCTCACCTGCCATCCTATCACTGATACAATTTCTTTTCTTCTTCGTGTACCGTTTTGTTGGCAGTCGATTCTTTGAAGTCATCTTGCTGTTGGTGCTCTGTCGATCTTCGTGAACTCGTCAAGGTCTGAACAGAGATACACTCACCTGTGGAAATTCTCATTCGTCAAAAGAAAATTTATACAATTTAATTTTATTGAAATTTTAAAAGGTGCTTTTTACACCTCCGGCGGTAGTATTAAGGTAAAGTAGATAATACTACAAACATTCCCGGAAATACGTTCCCAACTCTCTCGACACCAATTCGATAGCTCGAAAGCGTACACTTTCGAGAACACAATGGTGTCCGCTAATAGACTCATCCTCCGATAAGAAAAGTACTTGAACGCGCATTAACCTCGGCATTGCGCGCTAAATTTCACGGAATACTCGGTCGATCCCCGTCGCCCGGGTAATTCATACTATTATCGCGAACGCATCATCATAAATTTGCATAGCCCATTACGACAGACACCGCGTCGTCACGCGAAACGAATCTCTGTTCAGCTTCGAGGCGAATCGCGGTCCCGTCGCTCTACCATACGGCAGAGGGACCACACCTGGAACCGCCACGAATCTGGAAAAATCAGAGCGATATGGATCATCGAGGACTGTTGTGGAATCCCGCTCGAAATGCCTCGAGTACGCTTTTATCCGCGTCTGCAGTCGCGTTGCAGCTGACTCTCTGCCCGGGAGATGCAACTACCTACGCGATGCGATGACCTTGCTGTAACCTTGGCCGAGAAAAAATGTCCCGCAATCAATTAAAACATTCCGAGGCGACAGCGAGCAATTTGGTTCGATTAATTGGACCGTGTTTGCGGCGGATCGTTAAATTAACGGTAGCAAAAGTCTGTGCTGCTGTGTATGGACTGAAACATACGGTCGCATTTATCGAAATCGAACTAGTAATCACAACGATGTTCAAGATAAATATCGTACACAGAGATGTCGTACACGAACCGCGTGGAAATTTGTCTTATTTTCCGTTCGAGGCATGTTCGTGACATTTGTCGTTTCTCTATCGTTGAAGTTTAATGTTAGAGAATGATGATGAAAAAACCTAGTAGATCTCGGGGATGTTAAGAATCCCAAATTACCACAATATCAAAGATCGTTTAAACGGCGAACAGATTCAAACATCATCGGGTCGTTGATCAATTCATTTTATAAAGAGTGATCGACCTTGAGAGAATACTTGGCAAGAACGATTTCTCTCGATGCATGGCATCCAACCGGTCGAAATTTATCGTTTCCGTACTTTGTTCATCGAATGATTCAAACGTACGATCACGAAATTAATTTCCTGCTCGGAGATCGATACGAGACTGCGTAGATTCCGTTTACCCGTGGATCGTTCGCTACAGGAATCGATGGAACTTTATCTTAGGGCGGATCTTGCGTCGGATCTCGTCTGATCTCCGATGAAAATCGCAAGTTGGTTGTACGGTCTCAACGTGAATACTTGTGACCGTAGTATGTCTGCGGTATAATTAGCCTAGCTAATTTATGCGTTTCGTAATAACGATGTTAAAAAACACTAACCTTTAAGCTTTAAGTTAACTTTTTTATTTGAGAAGTTTAAAGAACAAGCTGAAGATCGTACTTTCGAAGTTACAAAATGTCAAAGCCTCTTTGGAAAAAGTTCTCCCAAAAATTTTTTAATGAAAACTCTGTACCCTAGCGCGAGTAGGTATTATCAATGAAAGCCAGTGTAAATGCAACCAGGGCTGCGAAACACAATACTTAAACCCAGAAGGGCTACAAATGCTTACAAATAAAAAAAGTTAACCATTAGCATGTGAATTCCCGTGTAACCGTCTATACGCGTAGGCAATTAAGTATCCAGCCTTGAGTTTACGAACCACAGCAAATCAAAAAGCAGTCTGAATCGGAGACCCAGCAACGATCGATGAATTCTAGCCTACAAAATGAACTGGGTCGTCATCATCCATCGGAGAGGACCTAGATCTCGAAGAGCGCCCTTCAGCCATTGTGTCGGGCGCACCCTCGCCATTACCAACGAGCTGGCGGCGAGGCGGCCGGCACAATCGGTCACTCTCATCATTACGTCGCGTCTAATCATCCATCAGCCGTCAATGGCAGAAATTAGAGAGCACGGTGCCCACGACAAACCCCCGGACATCGAGCCAATCGCAATTCCAATGTGTATCGCGGCTCGTCGCATCGCGTCGTGTGCCTCGACGCTCATAATCGGTTCCGGGGTCGGCATTCATCGGTTGGGACAATGCGAGAAAGCCGATATCCAGCGCTCGTATTGTATCCAGCGGGGCCGGTTCACGTCTTCATACCGGTCCGGGGGCCCGCAATCAGCGTGGCAGCAAGGAGCGTTGTCAATCTCGTGGACGCAAACTATACTGGCAGAGAGAGGACTGGCAGTACGCGCCGCTGCGGAACGATTTGCCGGAGCAGCCGGCGGGTAAAACTTCGTTTAGCATCGCATCGGGGTGAAACAGAACCGGTCGCGTGCGTGTTCCTCTGCGTACGAACGGGCCAGAGGGTCAATCTCCTCCGCGTCCTCCTCTTCTTGCTCTTCTTCTTCTTATTGATCTTCCCTCTTTCCCTTCCGCGTGCCCATTTTCTTCTTGCTCTTCTTCTTCTTCGCCGGCCTCTTCTTGCTCCCGCGTGTCTCACCGACGTCGGACCTTTTCCTCTTCAACTTCATCTTCTTCGTCTTGCCCGTCTTCTTTCGCTTCTTCTTTTGGTCTTCGGCTCCTTCTTCTTCTTCATCATCGCTGGACTGCTCCCTTTTTTCCCCGCGGCCAACCGTTCTACCGCGTTCGCTCGCCCGGAGGTCGGACGTCATTGTCTCGTCTCTGGAAAGCGAAAGGGACCCGTATAAAAAACGAGAAACCGTGTTCAGCCCGGTAGATGCAACGCCTAATCAGTTGTTTCCGTCACCGGGGTTATTAAACGCCTGCTAATTAGGATTTCGATGTGTCAAGTTCGGAATCGAAGATCGGGACCCAAATATATTTCAATGTCGAGAAACTTTCGGGATCCCGATCCGAAACCCGTAATTTCGTGTACCCGCAGATCCCTGGAGCTACAAAGTTAAAGTTCATGGACAAATCTACATTTCCAACCAATAACGTGTAAACCGACGAAGACGTCTTTATGGAAATATTTAACATGTTAAGACACTCTTGGACACCTTAACCACGCATCAGCGGCGAATTGAAAAACAGAAATTTTCTCGCGAATAGTTTGTAAACTTGTACGGGATAGTGCGAAGGCTGCTATTAGATCGTAAGTATACTTTACGCGGCAACATCCTGATTGCTGATAAACCTTTGTAAACATCATGGAAAAATTGTTCTTTACGAATTCCATCGAGGAACATTAATTATACACCGACGTGGATCTCCTCGAAGAATTTTTGACACGTCTCGCAACGATGCTCGTCCCGTGGATACTCTTCAGGGCGAAGAAGTTCGAAGGCAGTTATCTTCTCGACAATGCAGCGAGTGTTACAACAGTGGCATCGAATATAATGAAGCGCAGGGGATTCGCAACACGTAAGCAGCGCCTCGTATAATTTACTTTATTCAGCTTGACGGACACATGTAGCGATTAACGGGGCCCCGTGCAGAAGGGTCTGCCTTCGAAATTGTAGACCGCGTTAAGTGTAAACGGTCCGGGTACACACAAGTGGCATCTAATTATCAAGTTGCACATTGTTCGCGTCTCGGTTGCTCGTTAACGACAATGGGCCCGATGCTCCGTGTTGCGTTATACCGGGGAGATAACAATCTGCAAATTGATCGGTAATCTCGGATCAGCGGTATTCCTACTTATCAGCTAAATAAGGCCTTGCTGTTGGTTAGCCGTGTGTAAAATATATTTTCAACAATCTACCTTGGACAAAATTAGTTGGTCAAACCATGTGTTCGTTTATCATTTATACAGTAATAGGACGCACACGGATCTGAAATAGAAGGTGTACCTTATACAAAATCACAAACGACACTCGAGCCACCACTCATAGAAAAATCAGTGTAATAAAATTGAAGTTGATAGAAAGATCAAAGAAGAATTTTGGAGCTTCTGTCCATTACTAGAGCCGACGTGTGCGGTATCGAAGCTGCCACGTTGTCACATGATCGACAACGGAAATTATACGTGGCGCGGCACGAAATCGGGGATTAAAACTACGTGTAATTTGCGTTTTAAAACGTCTCGAGCGAATTCATTGAAAACACGACCCTCGACAGAAGAGGAGCAGCGGGAAGGGGGTTAGAGAGGTGGAGGGGGGAAGGCACGTAATCGCGTTTTACTTTATCAAAGTTAACTGGCGGCCACGAAGTGAATATACATATATCTGAAGGCGAAATTGCCGCGGTTAGTACTAATTACCGACTTCCACTAGAAGTGATTAACGCAGGAATTATAAGACACCGATGCTTTCTGTGCGTCTGATAGTGTCGATTTCCAATTAGCCGCAATAACGTATAGCTTAGCCGGGGCTCTGTGGTAATTGCGTCTCGAATAAATTGCTGGTAACGTAGAAAGCGCTGTCGTTTAAATATTATATCCGTGACGGGGTACACACCGGTCCGATGCACCGAGTGCAACAGCGTCAGAGTGCGTTATTTATGTTAATTACGCGTTTGCGTTTTAGAAACGATGCGCGGATTAGAAACATCGAGTCGATTACGAGCGAGACGTACCGGTCTGCCGCTGAAGCGTGCAGAATTTTGAACGGAGATTGATGATTTTCGAAACGATCGCGGATTTAGCCGGCCTCCAGCAATTTATCAATTTCTCCGTCTGTCTGCCGAGGCAATATTGTCGTTACCGCTGTACGCACCTTCACTACTGTCTCCAAGTATCGCTAACTTCGCAACTTTCATCGGAGATAGTATCTGCATACCAATATTTCTATCGCGGGGACGTGCCTGTTAATTATTGTTTGCAAACAGAGCAATCGAAGCTGGACCGAAAGCTGTACGTTCATTGCATCTTTATAAAACGTAATTTAATTGAATCCGAAATTGAATGGTTGCAGGATTTTATACATTTATGAAAAGAATGAATGAAATTGGAAATAATAATTGTTTTGATCCTCCTCTCTTCAATAATTTTAATAAATTCGTGAGTGTTACGAGAGACTCGACGACAGTGTGAAAAGTGAAAGAACATATTCACGAATTAATACTTTGAGAGACGAGACCATCGAAGAGCATCTTTCCCGTTGGTCGATAAAAAGGCTGCCCGAATGTTTTGGTTCTACTTAAGTAGAAAGGGATAGCCAGTCCCTTCGGGACAGCCACGTTAACATTCGGAACGTGTTCGGTTCCCACCGGGGAGTTTTTCCGATTCACGATGAGTTGCAAAACCAAATGCTCAGTAGCCCGAAATCCCAGATTGTACCGGCTGTAGGCGACCGCGCTATTGTGCACTCATTGTCCCCCCTGAATAAAGAACATTTTTAGACACCACTTAGACGCCTCCCGATGGGGTGACAACGCAACTGCGACTCATCCTTATCCACTTCGCTCTTTTTTCGTTCTCACGTTCATTGTCTGGCCGTTGTGCTTTTACCGGGAACGGTGCTCGCATTCTAAGCGATCTTGAAAACGAAGAAAAATGCGTTCTGACACTGGCGATCGCTATTCATCAGGCAACAACTCATTTTCATTTGTCACATCCTTTCACTTTCAAAGTAATGCCGTTTAAAGTTTCGATCACTAATACTTTGACATGGGACATCGGTTAAACTCCATTATTTTTTAAAGTCTTTTGTATTTATGTTCATGACTTTTTTCAGATATATACGCAAATCCTATACTATATAACTTTCAATTAATGCATAAACTCAAATTTCTGAATTTGTGACATGCGGCAATTTTCCTGACAACCACAGAAACAACCACTTAAAGTCACAATCGTATTAAAAGCACTTAATGAAAGCAAGTCTACTCGATCGCGCTTAATTGCTGAACTTCCACGTGGGCGATGCAACCGTCAAGACCTTCTCCAAGGCCACTGGTTCTTGATCCTTGAACCCGCAGCTGCAGCCTTCCTGTACAATGTTACAAGAAGCAACCAGTCAGCTCGGACAAGCAGAAAACCAGATTGATATTTCATAAAATTCCTCGAAGCGTTCCGAGCATCTTATCCGGATCGTTCATCTTCGATGGAGGGTTAGCTACCGAATACAAACGACCCGCGGATGCAATCTAGGTTAACGATATTACGGCTGCTACGGGACATTGTGCAACGGGTCTTTGTTAATCCGACAAACCAGCGCGGCGTCCGGGCCGATCATTGTGTCCAGGTAGGTACAACAGAGAGCCAGGTGAGCTATCCGGGAGTAATGCCAGGAAATTGGCCTGAGGGATAGGGTAACAACATATGGGTATCATTAAGCGTAATAATCGTTACGAAAATGAATGCCGGCGCATTTATCCGACATCCATACCGCAATTACTAACGCGCCGGGGCAAAAGTATAGCGCGCATAATGCACGCGGGGCCCGTTGTTGCAGAAACGGTAGGGACTAAGATCTGTTACACGCTCGGCTCGGCTTGGATCCTGTTCGGTCTCTCGATCTTTCTAATTGCGAATTGAATGATCGGCCATCGTTGCGCTTTGACTATCCCCAATGAGCATTTGTCCCATCGTTATCTCTCGCTCGCTCCCTCACACCCCCGCCTCCGTTGATTGATCGTCACCCAAAGTAAGACCGTTCCAGCTGCAACCGCGGCCCCGATTGATCGATCGGCGTCGAGCACGCTCTTCGTCTTGTCGGCGAAAATAAATGTCATTCCTCTGCCACCGATGCATACTTACCTGCGTTATATTGCTACTTGCACGCCTAGCAAAAGTCAGCCCCCTCTCTACTCCCTGCACACCAGCTCTCTCGCTATCGTGAACAGATCTTGTCCGTCCGCTGGATACATATTCGCCGGTAACACCGCAACCGTGTTATCTGCGCCAGCTTAGGCTACCGGATCGGCGGCTAGCAATTTCTAAAATTGATACCGACCGCGAGGGAGGACTGTCAAGTTCGAATAATAGCCTTGGTTTGTCTCCGAAGTGGACACCTTCGGCGCTATTTATAAGCGGACAAAAGTTTCTGGGATGTAGGTATTGGTGTGAGCGAGATCTATGTTGTAAACTGTGGATTAAACATTTCTCAGATAACTGAGATGCTTGGAATGTATTTAGCTCCCATTTCTTGTAATGGATACAGAAAATTGTTACTCTGTATAATGATCCGCAGCTCGGTAATTACTTTAATGGTCGCATGATTAGTTCGATCAAATACCTCTTGTCAGGTTTGAGTAAAGTCTAGATTAAGCCTAGATTAGGTAACGGTAATTACCTTTACGATTAATGAAAATATTTTCTGCCTGCAATATATGATTAATTGCTGCGATATACGCATGATTAATTCGATCAACTATAGGCACTCTTTCCCAGGTCTCGGTCAGGTTTACTCTACGCCTTGCTCCGAGTATCTGCCATTATCGTTAATGAAAACGTTTTTACTTGCTTTTTAGAAAATTATTTTATGCTACGAATTCTCATCTCGTGAACATTTCAATTAAATTCGGTTGGGATTCAAATTAGTGGCTACATATTATTTTCGTCTTACCGATACTGCTCCGATAAAGTGTTACCACTAAAAGATCTCTCAAATCTTGGATTGGGCTGTCTACGCGTGATGGGATAATGGAGACTTCAGACATCGGAAGTTCGGATAATCGAGGTCCTACGGTATGATTAAAAGGAATTATAAACTGGATGATTTGTTTAAAGACGGTGTTAGGTCGTCGGGTATTTGATGGACGAGGCATTGGTTTTTCGTCGATCGCAGTTAAAGAGGTTCTCTCGACGTCGACGACGGTCGTCATTAATCAAGGCGGAGCATGACTCGCCGATTCTGCGAGGACGGAACGGAGCGGAACGGAACGGCAATTGCGAATTCGTAGGCGCCAGCGGGCTGTGAAACTTGGCGTTCGACGGTGGCGCCGGAAGCGCGGGCAACCGGGCGTGTCAGCGCTGACCAGCGCAACGCCGCTTCTTTTGCCACTGTTCCGTTGCGCTGCACCTGCACTGGCTGCACTCTGCATTGCACTCGGCACTGGCAGAGTGCTACCGCGATTGGTCTTCCACCCACGCGTACTCTCTCGCCGAGGAACCAGTCCCAAAGCAACCTGAAACCCGCACTTTTACCTGCCTCGCCTCGCTTACTCTATCTCTCTCTCCTTCTCCCCCCTCTCTCTTACTTCATTTCTCTTACCTTGTCTCTCTTTCTCTCGCTTCGTTTCTCTTAGCTCGTCTCTCTTCCTCTCCCAGCTCGCCAGCCAACCACCCGAAACCCCGTATTTGTCGATACGGTGACAACCTGTGTTTAACTGTCTTAATACGTCGATAAGAGCGCTACCACGGACCCCAGGTACCAATTATCCCACTGCTTAAATCAATTGTGGGTGTCTGCGACGGAAACGCCAAACGAACCGAGACCGCCGGATCCCGACACTACAAATATACTACTGTTCGAGATTTGGATACTTACGCCTTGCGAATGGGTGTTCCAGTCAGATCTTTTGATAGACGCGTAGCTGTTTCTTTTGTTTTATTCTGTACAGTCTTTATTCTCTTTTTTATTTCGCGCTATACGCGTGGAAAGTGGGTTAACAACATTTTAACGTGGTCATTGCTACACGAATTTGTTTTGTTCATTCAAGCGATAATAATGGTATCGAGAGAGAGAGATTGGAGCAGATTATTTATCAGACGATTCTCAATCGTTAAGCTTTAAATGTTCTTATAATCACGACATTTGTAATGTAAATTACTCATTAAGATTCTACAAGATGGCTGGCACAAAAATGTCGACGAAGAATGATGGAAAAAGGGGTGAAGTATAGCAATTAAGGCGGACTGTTATTAAAAAATAAATGCTAGCCCGTGATCGCGGAATGAATGTACAATTAAGGCTTTCAGGCTTGAAATCTCTCAAGCTTTTAACCTCAGGGATCATAATGACACTGTGAAACTCTGAAGATTGCAATGCACGCTCTAACACTTTAACGCCGATGATGTAGATAATGATCGTCCCTCCATTAACACTGCAGTCGTTGCATTTTTCCTTCAGAAAAACAATCTTAATAATAACTTGTCATGAACTTATTCTACCTTTGTGCGAGATCGTAAGTAATGGTTGTTTCATAACAATTTGTGCAATGTAATACAACAATAATAAATCAATACGCGTGCAAAGAAATAAATAATTATTAACGTCGGTTTTTCCAGCATGGAATTTATTACTACTCCATTTATTCTTATTCCTACGTTGGCTTGCTGTACTTGATGTTACTTCTTCATTAAGAACAATCACAACTTCGAATGCTATATTAAAACTGAGCAAATTTATTCTTACAGAACTGCTCATTTCATCGCGTCTGATTAATCCGATTTTCCGAACATTACCAGAGACCAATTTCCAGGGATGACGAATCCCTTTTGCAGATTTTCCGAGCGACCTGGAGCAACGTTCCCGTAGACAACGTCCTCTCAGCAGTGTAGCAGCAGCGTCTTGCTGGCTTTCGGGGTCGCGGCATCTAAGTGGAAGGCGGAAGGGCACAAGGTGGGTCGTCGATATCCGCGAAAGAGAGGGACAGAAGTTGTAAGAACAGACGGAGAAAGAGAAAAGGAACCTAGGCGACGTCCGCGGGGGGTTGCGGAGTGGGTGTGCGGGGGTCGGTGGGGTGGAACGGGGGTTGCAAGGGGGCCACGATCGAAGTACGTCGGACAGCAAGGAGGCGCCGGTACTGCGCGCCACACCCCAATGCAGCAACTCCATTGATTATTGTTGCCGGTGCACTTCCTTACCCCGCCTTCGGCGAACGACAAGTATGCCCTGATTCCGGGCTGGCTCCCCGGCAAGCTACCCACGGCACGGCTCGCGCCGCGCGAGGCAACATTCCTTCTTCGGAAATTTGTACGAGGCCCGACGAGCTACAAACGATGCTAATGTCATTTAATGCTAATGCACCGAGCAACCGTTCTTTTCGTCCACGATCGCGCGCGCCGCCCCGCCAGCCTCCTCGAGAATTTCGAAAGTCGTTGGAGGAGAAGGGGAGCCTTTGACGATCGGGCCCGGTCATGCGAGGTAAACATGAGAGGATATATTGTGTCCGGCGGTCTAGAATGGGATGTGTGCATGAAGGGTATGCGTGGAAACATTGTTGCAATTTTTCTTTAGTGTAGGAAATCCCATGTGAGATTTATTTCAACGTAATTACAATGCAGAATACAAAGATACATATATATATAATTTTTCAACATTGTTCTGAATTTTCCAATTCTTGTATAAAGTTTCGAGATGTCCTGGATTGATCTAGACAAGCTCGTATTTGTAATTTTTAACGAACGAGATCAAAGGGACTACAAGTGCAATAACAAGGGTGCACATCGCCTCGCGGGCAGCTAGGGTTGAATATCACCGGCGGTCGATCGCAACTGACGCGGACAATTTTCATCTCGCGCAAACATTGTCGGTCCAGCAACGATCATTGTTGCGAGCAAAAGTGCTGATTCCGTGGATCGATGTTCAGGTGCGTCGCGAGCAGACATGCAGGGTTGAATAGCGTCGGGGGTCGATCGAAAGCGTTGGGCTGGTCGGTTCGCCATTTTCCGGAAAAGCATGGCCTCCGTCTGCGTAAACAAGTCAGAATGCGGGTCATGTTGTGCAGCGTAGGGTTGCAGGCATGCGGGAAAATAACAGAACTGGTGTCAAGTCTGGTGTGCGTCGAAGGGACGAGAGATCGGGAGACAGAGAGAGAGAGGAGGGGGGAGAGTAAAAAAAATGAGGCGCGGCTGGCAAAGCGCGTCAAGCTGGCACACGACCGCCTCTATTTCCCGTCGGATTAATCTCGATAATTAGAAAGCGTATCACCCACTCGTTGCACGCGCCGTCGACTTCGAGCGTTTCACTTCATTCGCCTCATTCACCAAACTCGCGTTATCCGCTCACTCGAGTTACACACCTCACTCACGCTACTCGCTAAACCTTCTCCCCTTCTCCGTCTGCCAAGCCGCCACCACCATCGTTCCTTCAGTCATAAACTTCACGTGGCACCTGCTCTGTGCCACAACTCTCTCTTTCTCTCTCTCTCTCTTTTTCCACATCACGAGTTTTCTTTCTTTCGCGATCCTGCTCATTCTTGGCTTCCTTTTTGAACTCCTTCTGCGCCACCTCCTCTCGCTCTCACTTTGTAACCAACAGCGTTCCTGTACGCGACCGAGTAACGCTGATGTCAGGAAAATGCGCTACCACGGGATCGAAACGCAATTCTGCTACGCCGGTCTCCCGGGATTCCATCCCTTCACCTTGAGACGCCATTGCTGGCTATCAGGATTTCTGCTCTGTTCGCGGATATCGATCCGTGGAACCCGGGAGATAATTGTTCGCGAGGTCTCTGTGAGTATGTTGTATTTTTATTGATTTTTGTGGAATTTCGGGAATGTGTGTTACAACTTCGGCCACAACCTAGAATTTTCTGACCGAGTAATTACCAATCGAAACATTGTAACCACAGGTGGTCGTCACGCTTATTTAAATACACGTGTTTTTCTACTTCGAATAACAAACTTGTAATCATTTAATCATCCAATTTTCTCTGAACTCTCCAGCGAGGTATTAATTGATTCCGTTCGAATCACGGACGTGAAGAAGTATAACATACAGGTTAGCGCAAGGGAAACAGAACACGTAAATGTTTGAATTAGCATTGAGACAGGACGAAATTAAAAGTGCGAATTAAATGATATTATTTTAAAGGTCATTTTATGGTACCAGTATTTTTTCAATAACACCACGAATATTTACAATGTCATTCGATCACAATCATGCTCAGCCAGTCAACTGATCGACGCCCTTCGACTGACATTGAACAGCACAGGTAATTCCCCGAAGAGTATAAAATGATAGCTTCCAAGAAGGCAGTTTACCAGACATTTTGCGATAAACACACAAAGATTATTTATTCTACCGAAACGATCAGCTGTCAAAACCGTGTAATTTAAATTCGTGAATCTGTTATCCAAATTACGCGTCATTTTACCGAATAAATCAGATGAACAATTCAGAGACAATGTAATTATGCCACTGCAACCATTCATCCGAGTAAACGATTCCGTTTATCATATACCGTGCAACAAATGCGTACGAACCATTATTTAGGGAAACTGTCGTTTTCGTAATTTAAGATCGCAGAAGTTGCTCTTCCAAATTACACAGAGTACCTAAATAATCCTACCGTAAGACGAACAATCTAGAGACAACGTAATTATGCTACCACACGCTACCGTAGCCGATCATCCGAGCAAATGTTCCGGTTCATCAGATACCGTGTAATAAATGCGGTACCGATCATTATGGGCTAGAAGAGGGTTGAAGGTAGCTTCTGAGAAGACTTCACCAGAAAGAGGGTAATAAATGAACATGGATCATTACTGCCTAGAAAAGTATGGCTTTCAAGGTACCTTCCAAAAAGACTAACAAATGTTGGCAGAGGATCATGATTGTCTAGATGAAGGTGAATGGTAGCTTTCAAAAGACTGTCCAACCAAAATCATTATTGTCCAAAAGAGGATTGGCAGGTAGCTGCAAAGAGGGCAATCTACCAGAGACTGTGTAACAAATGCATACTGTCCAAAAGAGAATTGACAGGCAGTTTAAAAAGGATAATTTACCAGCTACTGTGTTACAAATCCATACATATCATCATTGTTCAAAACAGGAAGATATCTTTCAGAAAGATAATTTCCCCGGAGATCCTGTAACAAATGCATACGGGTCATCATTGTCCAAAAGAGAATTGACAGGTGGCTGCAAAGAAGACAATTTACGAGAAACTCTGTATCAAGTGTATATCATCATTGTTCGAAAGAGGATTGAAAGGTAGCTTCCTTTGAAAAAAAGACAATTTACCAAATGTACCAAATGCGCATAGCACCGACCTGTCAAAAATTTCGTTCCTCAAATTCGTCAGAATCTTTTCAAAATTATGCAGTACTCTGCGCCGACCTGACAGAGAGCCGAACAATTCCGAGACAACGCAATTATGCTACCACACGCCACCGTAGCCGTCCATCCGGGTAAACGTTCCCGTCTCTCTCCGGGACGACGGGATTCTTTCACGACGGACGAATCTGTCCAATTGCGGACAGAAAGTACGGTCCGGGGCCGGATGCAAAGCGTGCGGGCCCGAGTTACCGTGACGAGAACGGGCCCGATTGGCCCCGGAGAACGGTGATTGTTCTCCGGGGAAGGCGTCGATCCGCTTCGGTCCGCTTCGGTCCGTTCCGCGAGTTCCGGGAATGCGGGGACCGTCGTCGGACCCTATCGCCGCGGACCCAGCAGGTAGATGGGCGAGCAGGGTCGGCAATTACGGTCAAACCGTCGATATCATCAGGTGGTGGCGTGCGCGCCGACGTGCACGGACACGTGAACGATCCTCGAAATCATCGGTCGTTAGCCATTGCTTCGCAACAATGACAATTGCAACCATTTCGAATGATCCTTCAAATGGGGATAAAAGAATGTCCAAGTATAAAGGTCTGATGTTTTTTGCAACTCTTCGATATTGTTAGCCCTTTTGAGATTTGTGCGCTGTTTGGTGGGAGTGCCATTTTGTTCATATTTTTCGCCCTTTTCAAGCCCTTACGCTACTGTCGTGTGTGAAAACTAGATTGCGGATTTTGATTTATGACTGCACCCATTAGAAGAGATCAATTCTGAGTTTGCGTAAAGATGTAGTCGTAATGACAACAATTTTGTAAATTCGATTTCGTTTCCCATTTTAGTAGGTCCCTGTTGAATTCTAGGGTTTGAGGTGTGGGAGAGATGAGGAACGAAAGAAAAAAAGGAAGAACGAGAGAGAGAAAGAAAGAGATCGAAGGATCCAAAGAGTACGACGTGGAAGAGTAAAGAGGGGCAGTCCATGGGGCCCCCTGAAAATTACAAGCTATACGTTGTTCCAAACCGACCATCTGAGATAATACCTGCTCACCCTCCAGCCATAATGAATATGTAAGACAGATTGTAGGCTAAGAGGGAGCCTCCGCAGCTACCGCAGCGCGATACGGTTGTCCATGCGCAGATTATATTCCAGGCCGATTACGCACGGCCGGCCGATAATTTATTATTTGCCGCGAGTAAAAATCGCCGAGGAAAAGACCCGCGGCACTCGGACCGCTGCGTGGAACCTATCCTGGACCTGAGGTACCCGCCACTACTGTACCTGGACCCTCTAAGCCCCGATACATGCTCACATCCTGCAGAAATCCGAGCGAATTCCGCTTGCTAGCTGCGATTAGATAACACTAAATCGAGGGAGCCGATGATGAATGCGTCTATTAGCTACCAGGACATTGCAGGATCGTCCAGAATAACGTGGGAGCTGATAAGAGATGATCTTGAATGATCTATCTACTATCAAGGTCATGTACAAATTAATTCATGATTCTGTCTTCATAAATCTCTCGCTCGTTTACAAGCAAAATATTCGAGTTTTGCAAACAAAGAGGTATAAACGATTAACCCTCGTGCGGCCCTCAGAAATAGCTGCATAAAGAAGACTAGGATAACAATTTACCCATTTTTGTTTTACACGTTAAACCAACGCATTATATTTAATTTATGCCGTCACATTTTAAAGGAATACATCTCACGACGTAGACATAAATGGATGAATAATTTCAAAGTATGTGAAAATATTGAATGAGTGAATTTTTACTTTGAAGAACGTATGACGGTTAAAACATATTTCCAAAGAACTTAACGATGTACATATTAAGCAGATTCTTCAGCAGTGAGAAACATTTCAGAAAAGATGGTATAGAAGTGGATTAGATCATAGCAATCAGGCTGTCGATCTTCACCATTTACAGCGCCCGTCGATTTATGAACTAAACGCAAACGTTTGCATTAAGTCTCGTCGATTACCAGTCTTCTACCAGCAATTCCGTCCGGTAGCCGTAATGAAATAATAGTAAATCAACGGTGAAGGTGTCCAAGATCTTACAGGATCTGCCGGGACGAGCAGGACCCGGCAGGATCAGATCCCAAGCGATCTCGCGATCGAGATCGATGAATGAAGGCTCGCGCAGTGCCGCGCCGCGCCGGTTGTCCGGTAGCGGCGGAATGCTGCGCGAGATCACGAATTATCGTTATTACTATCGTACGTTAATTATTGTACGTTAGCCCGGCCGCGGGGAACCGGTATTTCATGATCATCAAGGATAAATAACACAACGTATAATGACCTGTCCGACGTCGGAAATGTATTTGTTTTTCTGCGCTTCGTATAAATTATGCGCCGTTGATGCTATCTCGCGTTGAAATTCAGCCCCGACCGATACGGCGCTGCTTAAGGAAATTACTTTTAATTACGTTGAACGGGGATACACATAGCCGGGACGGTTTTTCGCTCGTACGCTGTCCGTTACACGGAACGGATCATTCTTCTTCCCGTGGATCCAGGAAAACCGCTTCGGGAAGATCCTCTCCGGTACTGGTCTTTCAAGGGAGTGCTGGTTGCGATCACTATACCATCCCTCGACGAGGACTCTTGTAGCGTAATTTCCTGGTCGTTCTCTTAATCGAGGAGTTTAACCCCTGATTCGAAATAATGTCTTAGGTATATCGTGTATTTCAACCGAATCTTCAATTTTCTATCACTCAATTCAAATTATGATATATTTAAAAACAACGACTCAAAGATCACGTGTGAATCGAAGCTTGGAAATTAAATACAAAAACGCATCGTGCAGCATTTTAGAATGACGCATTTGAAAACTGCGACCCTAGAAGGAGTCCCCATAAATGGGCAACGTCGCAACCGCGGAGAAAAAAAGTTGCATGCTGAATAAGGTGGCAAATGCTGCAAATGAATAGTTTGCGCTACCATCTGGACTTGGCGCAGCACATTAGCCGAGGCCATGAGTTCGGTAACTTTTTTTCGATTGTATCACACTCTCAGTCTAACATTTTCAACTCCGGTTTGCTGCATTAGGTTTGTTAATCCGCCTGAACAGCTCGACTGGTTTCGATCGGAGTTGTCTTTGCTACTGTGTATCAATTGATGGTACACATTCTGAATGTAAAAATTTGCTACATGGTTGAATGTACAACTGTTCGAACTATTTGAAGCACTAACGGTACATAATAAATATTGGAACGAAAGGAATTCGAGAGTAATCTCCAGAAAAATGATTTTCATCTATTTGGGACCGTTCTTTTGTTGGCTGCCTAGTTGCCATGATCGAGACTAATGGGTGCCCGTGTTTGTTCCAGTGTTCGTTTTGTTAAAACGCGTTCGCGTCGGCCGAAACGCGGAGCGGAGAAAGTCGCGGAAAAAAGAAAAGTTCAATTGTCCGACTGGTTCTACTATCGTTCCCTCAACCGTCGGAATTCGTGCTCGAAAGAATGTTCGCCGGCGACGAGGAAAGAGAGAGCGACAGTCCGACCAGATCTACGGCCGATTGTAAGATCGGAGATTAATAAACCGAGAGAGGCTGGCTTCGCGAAGTTTTCCAGGTGATAGCGCCGCAACACCTTGCTGGTATTTAGATGTAGATCGGAAGACAAGTTAATGAAACAGATAAATAACAGTGTGAAGTTGAAACCGCGCCTTCTGGAAACCGTATAGAGATTGGCGGTGGTTGCTGCCAGCCAATTGATTTACGAGGAATATCCAGAAAGTCGGTTCCAGTTGACTGTACACATTTTGTCTTCATTCGATTCATTGCACCTTCAAGTATTAAAAGAGTTTAAGAATATTACTACGGTAGAAGTATACAGCGGATTTTATGAATTTTTACGAATAAAAACCAGTTGTACCAATTTTGCAGCACGTTTCGACGTATCCATCAACTCCATTGTCAACTCCAGCAACACCAGACTCCTCTCTGACCTGAAAGTCCCTGTCCCGATCAGATCGTCTACCGCTCGCGTGGACAAAAGAATCCCGAATCCAGCTCACGGGGTGACGGTTCCACTTCTTCGGCAGAGCACGATCTCCAACAACACAGAACCCTGCTGAAATCCAAAAGAAAGAGGAAACCCAAACAGATACAGAGAGGGAATACAGAGGGTCAAGGGGGCGGCAGGTGACAAAGTCGGGTGTTTAGCCGTCTTTCGAGGCTAAAATTGGGACCTAAGCGTCGGCTTGGTAGTATGGGGTGGCAGGGTGGCGACGAGGGAGACTATCGCCGGAGTACAAAGGGGAGGAAGAAAGAGAAGCCGATAAGAAGAATGAAGAGGCGACTCGCTCGGTGGAAGGAATGCCGTCGGACGAGCGCCGGAGGGCAGCCTGTTTTCGTCTCTGTCTATCCCAGACTTTGTATCCCTCCACCCTTTACGCTCGCGGTAACACAGAACGCTGTTTCCCTCCTTCTTCGAGGGTCGGGGAGCCGTCTCGGTCTCTCTCGCGGCTGATTCCTCTTCGTCCCCGTCCCGCTGGGCGCGTACGCGTCTGTGGTGGTGGCTGATACCTCCCGGGGCCTCACTTGTCACACACGCAGCGGCCCCCTCCCCTCTGACAGGGCCCGAAGTCCCCGCGCTCCCCAATCCTCGGCGCCCGAGGTCCCTGCGCTCCCTACTCCTCGGCGCCCTAAGTCCCCGCGCTCCCCACTTCTCGGCGCCTTCGGGCCCCGCTTTCCCCACTCCTTGGTATCCGCAACTCGGGCCGCCAGGTTGCATCGGCACGCCAGCGGCAATACCCGTGGGCCGTGGGCCGACACAGGTGATGCACGGGCCTCCTTACATCTTCGATCCACTCTCTCAGGCCTCTTCTTTCCCACCGGGCCCCGGCGTATCGCGCTCTCCCTCCCCTCCTCACCGTCTCTCTCACTCCCACTTTCTGTATCTCTCTTTCTCTCTTCGTTTTCTGCTCGCCGTGTTGCAGGAGAGATCGCGCGCTCGCCGTCCTTGTTCTGGCAATGCGAAACGCGACGCGACGCGCGTGAGACGCGCCGTGTGCGCGTCCGACGTCGAACATCCTCGACCCTGCCGCGCTGTAACGCCTGTTATTGTCCGTCTTGTTACAGGCATTCGAGGGACCGACCGACACGCACCGCGACCCGGTGCAACGCCGATGCAACGCGGTGCAACGCGTGACGGCTGCCCGTTCGGGGCCCGAGTGCACGTGTTCCACCGGCCGTTGCCTGACCCCGGGTCGCGTCAGAAGTCCCAGGACCGCGAGCCAATACCACCGTTCGACGACTAACTTGTTTCACTTTTACATATCGCTCGGACGGTCGACATCCTTTATGGGCCTCGTACTACAACGTGTTGCGAGACTCACGGTGCGCCGAGATACCGGCATGATTTGGCGGTCTTGTCGAAGTATAGTGCACTCTGATTATTTCAGACACGGTAGGAGTTGCGTTCTTTCGATTGATAACGCCTCGCCCCGTCCTTCGGGTTTTTAACCCATTCCGTGAAGTTTTCATTGGTCAACAAATTTTAATTGGACGAATTTTAATATCTTTCATATGGAGAGCTGACATCATGGCAGCTACTGAGATAAATTATTTCGGGTCCTTCCAAAAAAATTTCTACAACTTTTAATGTCACCTACATTTTAACGGCGAAAAAAATTGACATGTTTCTTTAAATTGCGTGCACGTAGTCGTCCCCTTCGTTCGATTCGACATGTTGGTGATTTTTTGTTGATTACAGATCGAATGTTGCAAAATGGCAAAGTGGAAGAGACCAGCGCAGGGCCGCGATTCGCGGAAGCGTGTCTCGACAGTTGTCTCGATCGATAACCGTGGATCGAAGCGTCGTTTTACGTTGTAACATTAATGCAGTAATTGCCGATCTTAATTTTCAGGAACGGGACGAAAATATCTGCGGAACATACCGGCTAATAAGGAGCCATTACGGGCTCGCGGCGGCTGGAGAACGCGGAAGCTTCGTTTTCCAGAGGAGACACGCAATCTGTGGCGAACTTTTCCATATAAGACGCGTTTTACCGGTCATCTCGTTAATTGATACCAAACGCGACGCGTTGGAACGCCTTGTAATTGAGCTTCACACCTCCCGATTGGCGCAAGAACGCCGTATCGAACTACGATCGAAAATCGAATCGGATAAACGCGATTGCGTAAAGGACGAGATTATAAAAAATTATATTTACGCACGATGCGCACCGCATTCCGTCGACATGGTATCGTTGCTATAAGTATCGAGTTAGAAGTATCGTTATTAGAACGTAGGATCTTTATGCGATTGGTGCGTGTGGGAACTCGCTAATGCACTGATACCTCTGCATTAAGCAAAATTGATGACATTTGCGGAGCATCTTCCAACCGATTCAAGTAATTTCTACTCTATTCTCGTTTTTCTGAAGTTGTAGGTGAATAGAGGAATTTACATAATCATACGCTGTCTGCCCTTTCGCGTGATTAGACTACGGCGGATCATGCAAATTCCCATTTTTATGTCGCTACTTCGAGCGAATGAATCTGAGCATTAAGTGTGGAGATTAATAAGATGATTTTGACACGGTGCTCAACGTGACACTGTAATTAAAAACAAGCACAAAATTTAAAAATTGTTGCAGCTACAACACAGCGCATGTACTGTAAATAAAAGGTTTATTATTTTAAACATTTGATACGTGCTGTAACCGTCAATTGTTCAGCAGAATAAGAGGTGAGACGCAATAACGAACATCGACATTCCCCGTTCTCGCGGCGCAAGAAGATCGTGATCGAAGGATCGCAGTTAAAGAACGACTCGAGGGTCCGCCAGCGAGGATCAAGGACCGTCAATCGGACAATAAACCATCGAACGCGATGATACCGAGCGATCATTACGCGTGGAACAACGACACGATCGAAATACTGCCGCGGATCGTGTCGGCGAGAACTATTCCATTAACTTTTTTTGCGGGCCGGTGCCGTTAACATCCGTCCGATTGATATATTGTGTTTCAACGACCAGCACGGACGACACAGAGAAGAGGGGTCCCGCAATCCGCGCGATTACAGGCTCGAATCGTCGAGCGGATTTTGCGAGCCTCGCGCGAATGCACTTATCGCAATCATTTTCCCTGGCGCGGAGAGCCGTTGCCGGTTATTTGCGTTTCAGGATTGCAACTTGTGTGCTCGCAAAATTACTGTAAACCCGGCAAACATCTGCCGGCACGTATGAACCGCCGATTTTCTGCGATGGATGCATTACCGCCGCCTAATGTATGCGTGTTTTCAACGGCAACAGCAGGTTCCCGACGAAAGCCTCCATTCGAAAGCGGAGAAAACTTCGGCGCAGATGCGCGATTACTGTATTTCCCCGAGGATCGGTTTTCAGACGAAAATTTTTACATTTTACATTTTATAGGTCGTTAGGCCCGTTCGTTTATGAAAATTTGCCGTGCGCGACGTGTTCGACGATTTACGCGCTGTGCACCGGGCTGCACGGTGAAGCGAGCTTCCGACAAAGATGCATCGCACTTTCTATTTGGATCAGAAAATTTCAATCTTCAAGGTCATAACTTTCATATTTCTTTAGAGTCTGACGAAAAATTATGATGTCAGCAGCAACCCCAACTAATTATTTTAGGATTACAGTATATAGATTCTCACTAAGAATCTTAAAAGTATACATGGTGTCTCAAAATTCTTTCAACATCCGGAAATGGGAGGTTCCTGAGATCATTTGTAGCAACAATTTCTTTTGCAGAAATAGCGTTCGTGGCTTTGTTAAGGAGTTATTAACGAAAAACTCGGACCGATCATAGCGCACCGTAGACGCGTGTTGGCACGGTTGCACCGTGAGTCTATTTCTGCAAAGAATATTGTTGCTACAAATGATCTCAGGAACCTCCCATTTCCGGAAGGTATTTTGAGATATCCTGTATAACAGGCTGAGATACATTGAAATACCGGTATTTTAATATGTTTAATTTGTAAATGCTTGTACCGTAACAAATTCGTTACTTTGCTTCACTTTTCAATTACATCAAAGTTGCAGATACGTTTTTCATTGCCATTAAGATTATAACTAGTTCACAATTTCTTCACTGCTATCTATTCCCATCCTCCGCAGTGAACTTTTCTTTAGAAACAAACTGGTATTCGAAATACGTGCGACACTTCCTCTAAGCATGAAAAAATCGAAAATGGTTCAGGGACAGCGATACGAAAAATCCGGAATGGTTCGTTTTGATCGGACCGGTAATTCCAGTGTTGAATTCTGATAGTCGAAATTGTCGTAATCAATGAAGGCGTTTCCAATCGGAGAGGCTCTCGCGAGCTACCATTGAGATAGTCAACCAGTCTTTCTCAGTTGTTCATAGCTTCTACAGGTCTACATTAGGTTGGACGGACGAATAGGATAGGTCTGGGTTTCGACGTTACCAATAAATATCGCGACGTATTCGCGTTTCTAATCCTCCGTTGCGCGAGCAGAATGATCCGTTGTGCAAAGAGAAGACTTTGCTCTCAGCGGTATTAGCATTCCTAAGGTTTCTATACTGCTTTACGATTATCGTAATCCACTTCTCTTCGGCTGCGTAATTTCGCATCGAGCTTGGCCGCGAGTCGTTGATATTTTAAAACCCTTAATGCTCGAAACCAGTTTCCCCGATCAGAAGAACGCGAACCGATATCCAGAAACACGTATCCTCTTTAATTCCCGGCTTGGGAGTAAAATTTTCCAATCGCAACGAGACAAGTGGCCGATCGATTGTCCGAGATATTTTCCCGTAGGAAAAAAAATTCAATCGGGGAAGACTCAGAATCAAACAAGTTAGTCATATGGACCCTTCAATTCCTGAAGGGTTTGTCGTTTCCGTTCCACGATGTTCAGTAGAAATTAATAAATTTTTGGAATAGATACTCTCATGTTTGAACTATACGCTCCTGAAAACTTTCCTCAGTTTGCTAGTTCAGCTATTATAATTTAATGGAAAAAATGTTGATGCTTTATTTAATACGTTTGTAAAACCAACATTTAGTACTCAGTATTCAGTTTGAACTGGTCAAATTGACTGTTTCTGTAAAATGAAATGTTTCTGAGCTCATCGTTAGGAGAGAGGAGCAGAGGCACAGTGTCCAGGATTCAGGAATGAGGATGTCGCAATTGTCGCCCAAAGGACCCGGTTCGCGACCCAGAAAAACCATCGGCGGAAGAAGGATCATCGTGAACGGTTCCCCGTAAAAAGACTTGTTGCTTCGGCGGAGGGTCTGCCTCGTCCCTCGAACGACGATTGTGTAAATCTCCTCATTTCGGATGCAGTACATTATTCTCGAGGGGTCCTTAAATAAGTAGCTTCTTTAACAGGGATTTCTTAGCTGACGAAATTTAATTGGTCTTCTTGCCGGTTGCGCCTCTCTCGTTCGACTCCCTCGTTTCGGCTCCCGATGAAGATCCTCATAATTTCGCAATCGTGCCGGGCTCGATCAGATTTGCAAACAACAGGTGAGACTGCCTTCCCGGGCTGCGACGGAACGTGAGAGGGCAGGTGAATGGAACTTTTATACGTTCAGGTATGTGGTGACTCACTTCGATGACGATCTTGATTTTTTCGGATCACGGGGCTGACGGACATTAGCTGCTGATGATCGTTTTGCGGATGCTGCGTCGAATTCTTGCGGACCTTGTTTACATATTTGCGGAGCACGACCCTGCTACGCGAATAAAAATTTGGTTTACTTTTTCCAGTCTTCATTAAATTTTTCTTTCATGAAAATCGAATAAATGCAAACATCGTAGACCCAAAAACAGATAAAAATCTGATCTTTTACTCCAATAAGGCTTGTCTATAAAAGATTGGAAATAAAGAAGAAGAAATTAAAGAGAAAAGGTGAAAGTTAATGATGTTATCGGATTAAAAAATTGAAACGAGTACAATTATTTCGAAGACGATTAATGAGACAAATGATCTCTGCTCGGAACCTGGTAGGAATTTTCGAAAAATGTCCGCAATGGGACAGAGGACGTTCAATCTTCTGTTACGATTTCTTGCTCGTCGCGAGTCGTTCTACAATTTTAATTAGCGTCTGTGGAGCTCAGAGGACTTCCGGAATGTAACAGCGGAACGTGAGGTAGCTCTGCTTAGATTCCGCGACGTTATTCATTGAGACGTCTTGATTCGACGCGACGTCTGACGTCGCGTTAGGTAGAAAGTCTCTATTGAGAAGCAGTGACGATCCACAAGTACGGGTCGCTTGAGCATGGTACTAAACAAATAAAAAGCTTCTTCTCGTTTGCAGTTACAATTTAGCGATGTAGAACAAAAGTTCCGGCTTTGAGACATTTTCGTGCCACCACACATAAACCAAGTAATTCAAGAGTTTGTGTCACGGAAAAGCAGACAGTAACAGAGAGACATTGGAAGGGACAGCAATAGACAACGTTCTTTACGCACTCCACGTGGATATAAACGAGTGAAATACAGCTGCACGAAGACCTTGATACAGTTCGTTCTATGAACCCTTTTCGATTAATAAAACCATCGACCGGAGATACAGATTTCTTCGAGCTCGTTCTCGGTTGCGTAAGCGAGTCCACAAGAATCTGGATTTGCATAAGTATCCGCAGTCGTTAATGTCCGATCGGGCTGATGGTAATCTATTCCGACAAGATCCGGACATAGCAGATACTAAATAATAGTAGT
The DNA here is from genome assembly GCA_963971365.1 of Lasioglossum villosulum. Taxonomy (NCBI): domain Eukaryota; kingdom Metazoa; phylum Arthropoda; class Insecta; order Hymenoptera; family Halictidae; genus Lasioglossum; species Lasioglossum villosulum. The sequence goes on along the minus strand of OZ020497.1, from coordinate 4,677,515 downwards.
ACTCTTATTGTCGCCTATCATGAACGCTGCAGCGACACCTATAGAGATGAGTCCGATGTGAACTGTAGAATACGAAATTTTTGAATTTATTGCACTCGATGAGTCGAACCAATCGGTCTAAAATTTTAGGACTGTTTTGCCACACTATTAGTGTAACTGAAAACCTTTTTATTACATTGCCAATGTACCTAAGTTGTAACTAAAAATATTTTCGTATCCAGTGACAGTGAGACTATAATCAACTTCTGGGAGTTGATTTTTAAAATATTTTACTGTTAATATGTGCAAAGAACAAATGAATCTTAATAGAATCGCATGAAGAATAGTTGTCCCCGAGTGTTTAGTAGAGGAATCCTGGACGATGAAAAAGAGGAGGAATTGCGGGAAGCCCATCAATAAGAAAGTTATCGCGAGTGGTATCGAGGGGAAGCGAGCGAAAAGCTGGATCGCCGCGAGGGATCGGTTCCCATCGCGACAACGTCGTAGGCTAGACCTATGATTGATATAAATTAGCGTTTACGATGCCACACAGGAGGACGGCCGGCCGTTTCGATCCTGGAACGTTGCCGCCGGTGAATTCTGGGGATCGTTTCCGTTGCGGCAGCTGGCTCAGTCGGCGTTGCGTTTCGGGATCTCAATTAACGATAATTGGCAGCTACCGTACCGGCGAATCGGCTGCATAAAATCGGCCGAGGCAGATCCTGGAGAAGGTGCATCCTTGGGGCGTTCAATTGTAGTCCGCTCCGGTCCCCCTGATAAACATTGTTCATACACGACAAACCAATCCTTTATCCATAAACTAAAACACAGCTGATTGTACTACTATAGGGCTAATGATATATTACAATAAATTATAAGTCAGTATTTCCAAATCCCAGAGAAATCTACTGCAAACAAAAAACAACCAGCTCCAACTTAAAAAGCAAGAAGAACTCAAGCCACGAAGACGTCGATGTCCATGGTCCAAGCAGTCTAATGGGTTAATACAGTTGTAAGACGAAGATCGTCAGGGCCTCGCAGCATCTTTTACCATTCCGAGCAGCGTCCATTGAATCGATGCTCGCCGATTCCTAATCGGCGATGCTGTCCGGGGCTCCGACGTACAGAACTTTTGCACTTATCCGACAGTAGCCGGGACCGGCGGTGGCCAATGGGAGTCGATGAGACGAACGGTGCACCGAAGGGAATAACGAAGTAACGCATGCGGCATAGGAGGCCGCGCGCTCTGCGCCGGGCTGCACCGCGGCTGCACCAGCGCGTGTACGATGCAGCAATCTAGCCGCGTTGATTAGAGTCGTATGTAGAATCGAGAACCGGATTCCAAGAACCTGTTTCCATGTTCACGTAAGATCCCCGGAGTAATCGACTGACGGATCGGCGACCGTTCGAGTCAGCGACCCCGACCGACCGCCGCTCGCTCGATTCCTCCTCGATCCAGCGCCGCCATCGTCGGACAACGTCGTCGTCCTGACGATCCTGCGTTAGCCTCTTCCTCCTGTGAATCTCGCATGCCTACGGGACACAAGTTCATGCGTGTTTTTCTCTGGATCCTTGCTTCCGGCCTGCAATTCAATATTGTCGATGATTAGAGTAGTAGACGGTCTAAGTCTCTTCAGGATTTTTGGGGATTCATTCTGACGATCGTTCGATGATCTATGGCGGAGATGGATCGGTACAATTTTAAACAGTCAAATGACTAAGAGAATACCAACTACTTAAAGAAGTAAAGAAGTTTTTATTATTTTCGTTTTACATAAAGAACGACAGTATGGAGCATCGCCTCTGCCAAAGCCTGAGACAAGGTCTGCGTTCGAACAGACTCGAGACCATACTTTTCCTTTTTCCTTCGATTCTTGACAAGTTATCGTGACCCTTCCCAGCGGCGGCGTATCGCCACGCTCATAGGAGCGGAAGGTTTCGCAGAGGCGCGAGATGTTAGAACTTTGTTCTTCCCGAGAGGCGTTTTATGGTGAAACGGTGGCCGAGTCGCGTGCATAATAATAACATGGTTTTATGACACACGCGTCCGTAAAAGTAACTGGCGAGGAAGAAGGCGAGTGCACAAAGTTGCCGGTGCAAACGGTACAAACGAGATTCAACGTTTAAGAAAACCCGCCGCGCTATTAATGCGTGATGTAATGGTGAATAGGGGATGCCTCGGCGGTCTGAATTTATTGGATGCTTGCCGCGAACACTGATTTTATGTTTGTTTGTTGTACGCCGTGTTATTGAAGCTCTGCGCGTGTGCATAAATTTACCCCTTTGAATTTATTTAACGAGCCGCGGCGATATTTTAAGGTTGTCCGTGCGCAGAAAAGAATCTTCAGTTACCGGACTCTTCGACTTTGAGCATTCATACGAATTCTTACAAATTATTTGCACCAATACAGTACAAAACATTTTTAGCAAATTCATTTTACTGGACATTGGGTAAGATGAAAATTTTTAATAAAAAAAATGGGAATTTCCTCCGGAGCTGCGACTGGACCGGGCAATTACGGAGCCCGGCGGGTACCCGCAAGTATGCGTCGGTAAGCGTGGCTGCGGGCCGCTCTCTAAAAGAGAGACACTCTCCCGGCATGCACAGGCTCTCTATTAATAGTCCTTCGTTGCCCGTATAAATGCTCGCGCCGCGGAAACGCGAATTAACGGCCATTTCTGTCGCGATCCCTGCCCCTGCCACACGATTTATCCGAGGATCCTGATAGATGCCCCGGCAAAATCGAATCCTTGTATTAAACTCCTACTCCCCATGTCCTCTCCCTCTCTTCCCCTGTTTCACCCTCGGCGCTATTTGCCATTCAGAGTCTCGTTTTCTGGTAATAAACGCTTCGCGGCTCGAACGCAGTGACGTAACCCTCGGCGTTAAAGGGAAATTGAAAGCGTAAAGCGCGTAATTGAGTGCGTGTTTCGCGCGCAGCGTTATTCTTATTTCCCTGATCGAGGATGGCTCCGAAAGAATTCACCTAACACGCCGGGTACCTGCGTGGTGATTAGTGGAGGATGTTCCCGGCGGAATGTTAAATTGTGAGCGAAACGGTAATCCATGCTGATCGCCCGGTGTGTAAAGGTTGTTGTACCCTTCACCCTTGATTACTGTCGCGCTGCAGCCTAACTTTCCTTTTGCGTGCGTTGCTTCGGCTTATTCAGGTTTGTTTTAACTGTCCGTAGCTGGAAATGTTAGATGTTAGATGTACGAATTAATTCATCGCCCTCGTCGCCAGCAACATCATTCTAGATCCAAATCTTGCATCCACTGATTCCAGAATTCAGTAATCATTTACTAGTAGACTGCGGATATTACGCAATTATTATAAGATTCAAAATGATGACAACATCCTAGCGAAACCAACTGCAAACGAAAAAATTACAAAAATCCAACGGGTTGAAGTTACTGTTGAAACTCGAACATTTCGAAAGCAACAGCTTAATGGAACTCCTCGCTAATCCCATCGTGAACAAGTGAGATAACCAGATTTACGAAATTAGCGGGTCTGCCATAGGATCTTGAAGAAGATCCTTCAGAAAAAAGAGAAAGTTGTAGGTAAAAATGATTGCGACCAGGAGCGAATCTTCGGTGCAGATAATCCGCAACTAGGCGCAAGATCGGTAGGTCATGATCGCAGCACGGTGACTATGGCCGTACCGGAGGCTGTTGCGAGGACGTCTCGCTGGGCCTCGCCGCGGGACGATCTGCAGCGATTATCTCTCGGCTAGATCGGCTCCTGGATCGACGTTGGCTCCCGTAACATTGCTACGGTGCGCTATATTCTCTGAAGCACGTCGCGCGATACCGTGACTCGGTCGATCTGGTCCCAGGAGAAAAATCTGTTCCGGCTTCTAAGCTCGGGATCCTATTAATAGAGCCACTTCGGAGGCGTTCGTATACTCGCGGCGGCAGCCTAACAGCAGGCTAACAGCAGCCTAACAGCTCTGCGTTAGCGTCCGTGCCAGATTCGCCAAGCGACGACGACGACTGCATCTATTAACGCGTCGGAGACTATGTCCGGGACTGGCTGCTGCGTTATCAGACCCCGTAAGCGGCTTATCACGCCGGGGGTGTTAATTAATTTTTTCTTGGTTGCCGGCCGGCCACCGCGTAAACACGTCGGGTCGATCTGGCCCCCGGTTTCCTGCTCTGGTAGGCAGGCTCTCCTGCGAGAGAACACAACCAGATAACGATGTGCCGCGAGACGGTAAATCGAGGCGGGCCCAGTTCTAGCAGCTGAAAGAACGGAATTCTCTGCCGATTTGTCTGCTCGACCGTGATAACGCCCGTTAGATTGCCTGGTTGCAAGGTCCACGGGCTTTGGACTTTCTGGGGACACGAGGATAACGGTACAACGGGAATCAGAAGAGAATGAAATGGAGCGTTGTATGCTGGTATCTTTACTACGGATTATCGCCGCGGTTAATTAGATGCGTTGGCAGCCGATTCGATCGGATCTGGAACGATCTGGATCCTTGCGAGATGATTGTGGTGCGGGTTAGACTCGTGGGACTTGTTTCTGATGGTAATGGAAATTTTATAAATTGAGAGACGATCGAAGAATTATCTTCTTATATTATACAGCGTGTTTTGTTTAAGTGTGATGCTCCCAAAATTGTGAAACAGCAAAACATAAATTTTCATTCATTATCGGAATCATCTCTGCCCGAGGTTACCCCAAGATCGTACAACGCCAGTCAAAAAATTTTCGTTAAAATAAAATTTCGTTGAGACTTCTTGATCCAAATCTTCTATACAACAAACAGCTGCTTCGTACCTCAAAACCCGAAGTACGCGATTACGTGACAAACAGAGGAAGATATCCGATGAGTGTCTTAATTAAAGCGGCAATGACAAAGCAGATGCCGAGCAGGACGTAAATGGACGTATGTACTGTCCGCAACCGTTCCAGCTGTAAGAAGAAGAGGAAGAAGAAGAAGAAGAAAAGGGGAGCAAGGGTGTTTGCAGGCATAGTGGAATTTCGGAATTGGGCTACCTTAATTGGAGTGAAGGTAGCGGAGCTCGCGACTCGGCGCTAAAGACTAAAGCATAGCTTTTGTCAGCGTGCTTCCGTATTCACGTGATCGGGGCGTGAATTCCGCGTATTTAAGTGTCCGCCGCGGCGCGCTGCCTTTCTCTTACCCCGCGGATAATGATCCCTTTGTCCTGCGAACGAACGCGACTTTAAGTGAAAACGTCCATTCAGCGAACGACAACGACGCTTTGCACCCTGAATATATTGCACCGATTGCGAGGGGAAGATAAGTACCGGAGACTGAGGTCCGTCGGCTTGCTTCCGACGAGGAAGAGAACGACGACAACTCGAGAAAGAACCACGAAGACCTGCCCCCCTCTTTCTCTCCTTTCCAACAGAAAAGGAACTTGACGCTCGACCCACCGAAGGGAGATGAAGGCCAATGAGGGAACGAACGACGTTTATTCATCAGGATGAAGCGCCATAATGCGATCTCGCGCTGACGGAACCGTCCAAGATGCGACACGAAAGCTGATTATTGCCGGTATTGTGGAGTTGTCGCAGTACGACGAACCTACACGCGTGAAACCACCAATTAAACGCGGACACTGCGCGATTCAAGCTAGCTTTTCTTGTTATTCCTGGTTTGCTTCTCTTTCATGCAAGGGCGCCTGGGTGCCGACATGATGAGGACGAGTTCCTTGGCATGCTGCTTTGGCCACTTTTCTTGAGACCTGAGGAAGAAATGTTTTTCGGTTTTTATTATTATTATTATTATTATTTATTATAAACGGACTGACGTCCTTTTACAAAACTGTTTACAATAATAAAGAAGAGGAAAAACAAAAGAAATATGAGATATATAAGTTTTGTAGGTCTTGGGACCTGTTACATCGGTTTTTAGGTTCGCTCATTTTATCGAATTATGTTTAGTTAACATGGGCTAAAGTTTGACGTCCGTCTTTTGAGGGTTAATGTAACTAATCATTATGATCGAGTGTTTTTATATGTCAACATTATTGCACTTTCTTATCAACTCTCCAAACGGTAAGTATACAATAAAGACTAATTATTCTGATACCATTTCCATAATTTCATATAATGGGAAACGCTTTATGTTTCTTTAGTTGTACAATCTTTAAACAGAAGCGTAATGTATGTTTCATATGTTGGCGCATAGTTTACGTTATCTATTCTTCTCGCGGATAATTATTTTTGTATTCTAATAACGAGCTTTGTAAAATTATAAGACTCTAATAAGTAGATAAAAAAATGAATTTATAGCGGACTCGACTTTCTAGAGCTCGTTATATTAAAAAGTTTAATACAATATGCCATTTTATTTGGACCGTGACAGTACTCTTAATGAGGGAGTCATATCCTTTTTAACTCTGACTTATAGAACCATTCGCATAATCATTTGCAGTCTGATACACATAGTGACATGAGTGAGGAGAATTTTGCGTGGTACTCAACGTGTTCAGCTCCATTTATCCGTATATGATTTCCCAACTATTATTCGCAGCGTTTTGTTATCCCAGCGCCTTTTATATTCCATTCGTCATATTTAATCGGAGCCACTGCGTTTTGCACATTTGAAAATTGAAAACATTCATTTTGAAATTTGAAAATCGACGAAATTAAAATTATTTCCAGTGAACGCTACACTGCGTTATACAATCTCGGTATCCCACCTAGGAGATCCCACCTTTAAGTAGAAAATTGCAGGATCCCAACAATTTGGACAACCACGCAGGAAGTGCAGTCAAGGTAACCCTACTCCTTTCGCGTAGGACTTAGCTTACAGGTGTTCAAGAACCGTATAATAAAGTGATTACTGATACGCCGCGGCTATTGTACGGTCAATTTACTCGGCAACAGTCGCTAATGCGGTGTTGAAGACCGCTGAAAAGAGTAACGGTACATCCGGCGACGTTAAAGAATGCCTGTGCATGTAAACGAAACGCCAAAGGCGAATTCGCTGCTCTCTCTTCTTTCTCTCTTCGCAGAGATACTCGAGAGTCGTCCGCGGCCGCGCGAGTCGAATTAATCAGTCGCATGGTGCAATTAACGTAATCATGCGCGGTGACGCGTCGCATCGAGTCTCGTCTCGTCGCGGCGCGAGCACCGCACGCTATTATTAGCGTTTAGGCTTGCATCGCGTGATCGGCTGCGATAAATCAACCAGCGCGCCGTTGTCAATGAACGCTGCGCGCCGAATATGCATTCGCAATTGCCCACCCGCCGACGGTACAGCTCTCGATCAACTGTCTGCCTCGATCCTTGTCACCGGAGCCTGCGAACCATTATAATATTGGGTTCAGTTCTTCAGGCTGTTGTCCGGAACATTTGTTCATCTTCAATCGCCGCGGAACACGAGAATTTTCACTTATTTGCTACCTCATTAAATATTATTTTCCCTGTATCCTCATGCTAAAATAGTTAGTTTGTTTAAATTGCTTTTCTATTAATATCAAGTGATTTACTGTCGGTAGTATGACTGTTTCTTTTTTTTACCGATCTGTAAGGGGTTGCTTTCAATTTATTTTCACTTACTTCCTGTGGAAATATTTCGAGTTTCGAAGACTCACATGATGGATGAAAGAACACACTTCAAGATAGATTTATTCCAATTTTTGACACAAATTGTGTACATATAAAATACACGCTATGAAGATTTCACAATTTTAGCACCACGAAAAGAATCGACGCACAATTTACTGTCAGTGGTCATGCATTAACATTGAACCGCGCGCTGCCTGATTACTGTGCACGTGGAAATAAATGGTAATCAACGGGTATTAATTTCCCCCTACCAGATTTCGTGGATACGCGAGCGACGTTCACTATTCCAGAATAACAGTCAGTCTGAACTATGAACTCTCCCGCGCCGACTATTCTTCGCATAATCATGTACCCCAAGCAAGAGAGAACGAGAGGGAGAGATAGAATAACGCCGCGCCGATGCTCGGTTCTGATCGACGGCGATCATCAACAGAGAATTTAATTGGCCAGGTACGAAGACAAGACTGAATGAAGTCTGACCATTCACTTGACTTCTTCGAATGAACTTCCGGTTGGAAAGGTACTGAACGTTTGGTTTGAATGATAGGCTGCTTGATTGGCTTAGGCAGATAGTGGCCATTGTACGGTAGTCTGTGCGAGGCCCTTAATGGTAGACAATTTTTTTTGTGGATGTACTAATTGGATCTAGAACCTTGTTCATTATGCGGTATCTCTGTGTTCGTAAATCGTTTCGAAAATTACATTCCAATTGCTGTAACCCTTGTTAAATTCTTCGGTATAGTGTGTGTCTGTAATCTGCTTGTTACACATTTCTGATCGAAAAGCCATTATGAAGAAGCCTCAAGAAAAATGCAAGTATCCTTGTCTTTATAAATTACCCTGCCTTGTACAGCGAATTCCAGTTCTATTGGTGCAAGGTTTTTCATGGTACAAAACCCAACGTCTTCATAGGTACACATCAGCGGACCATGCAGAAAATTAGGTTTCTATTACGACGAAAGAAAATAGCCAGCGCAGCGGTTTCGAGTGGAATTCGAACACGGAAGCGGCGAACAATCCTCGGCCGGCGTGTATCGTCGAAGGAAAGAAAGAAGCATCTCGTTGCCACGACAAGGGGATTGCATGCGAGAGGTGCATGCATCTCCCCGAGATTCGCTCGTGGTTTATCGAGGTTCCACGTAGAGCATTGTGGTCGCTGCATAATATTAACATTAGCGGTGATTAGTGGGCTGCCGACCTCCCGATGCCGGCCAATACCTCTAAACGCTACTCTCTTCTACACGCGACCTTCCCTCCATTAACGAGCTTCCCGAGCCGAGGTCGAATCCGATTTTAGTTCCCTCCCTCCTCTGCGTCGCGTCCATGAGAATAGCAATCTTCATCTTATCTTACACCCTACTATTATAATTAAACTAAGGATTTTATGCAAGCTACAGATTTTCTTCGCCGATTATAAGAAACAGAAGCCTAATAGATACAGTTGAAAATAATCTACATAACTACATCCTAATGTATATATCTATATTCCAGAATTCTTGAAACATCTTCATTGTTTAAAATTTCACCCTTTCATTTTTTCTGTAAATGCATAATATCCCCAGTCTACTTATTGAAATTATTAAAGAAAAAGGGATGCTGGAAATTGTAATAACTTCGTTTAAAAAATGGCCATCCCCGAGTCTGTAGTCTTCTTCCGGGTTCCGTAGAATAATTTTCCGAGCTCGAATACATAGATGATCAGCAGCCGTCGACTTTCTCCCGATATCGCGAACGCAGTTGTACCGTTGCCAACAAATTCGGCTTTTTACAATGACCGAGAGCTGACCCTGGGCTAGAGGTCTCACACGGAAGTTTCCCTGGTTTCCTGCGCGTCGACGTTCGAACACAGAATTTACTTACGACATGGAATACACAGCGTAAGCAAGAGGATAGGGTCGCCGCCTCGGCGAACGCTTCTTCCTATTTTATTTCGAATGGCATGTGGCCGAGTAGACACGAGGCAATGGTAATAGAAGACAAGGGTAGCCGCCGCGCCGGAGAGAATATCCTTGTGTTCCTCGAGGATCGTGTCGATCGTGTCTCAATTGAGCAACGACTGGTCTCGACTCGTGTACTCTCCATTCGAGGCCTTTATCATACTGATATCTATGTTTCCCGAAGTTTATTTGCCGAGGGACGCGCGCTCTTCTGCGAAGGGATGCTCGGATCAGGCGAGGAATGGTTGCGGCGTAATATAAACTAATCGCTTACCTTTCTTTCCGACTCGAAGAGTACGCTATGCAAGTTTTCAAGTTGGTACACTAAATATCCTTTTTGTACAAGGAATCACTAACTCTGGAACTCTAGAATTTTAGAAGTAAGCGATTATACTATATTTTATACTTGTTTTTATATTTCCTAAAAGATCTATTTGTAGCAGTCACACTTAAATGATACTAGACTGCGGATCTTCAAGCAAAATGAAAATATCAGTTTCAGCTATCAATCACGATTATTTCAAAAATTATAAAAATTGGTTTCAAAGAAATTTTTGGGTACTCTGAAAATTAGGTGGAAATTTTTGCAACGATCGAATAAAATGGCAGGGGAGCAATTAATATTTGCGACTGTTCACCTGCCGGGGATAGCTAGCGGAGGTCGCCGATCGAAGGATGAAAAATCGACGTCTCATGCCGATCGCAAAAGGAACGCGAATAATTCGCGGTAAATTTCCAGGGGCCGGTTCGCGACAACCCCCGCTGAGGGTCGTAGTGTTAAGGTGGTGGCGTGACTCCCCCCGTAGATTCTGCGGATTCTACATGCGCCGGTTCTACGTTTCCGTTTGCACAGCGAGGAGAGACAAAAGTGTGTTGCGGTTCCCTGGGTCCGGGGTTCCGTGACGACGCGGCACGGCCGCGAGAGACCGCAGGACCACCCGATGCGCCGGGCATCTGAATTAATTATTTGTTTTAATATAAAATCCGCGGGGTGTGATTTAGGTGGCCGCCACGGGCCCAAGTAGTCGGGCCGAGGGCATAAACAAGTCGAGAGCTCGGGAATTTGCACGCGAAAACCGGCGGACGCCGCACCGTTCGACGTGCACTCGCCGAGCAAGCCTGTTCGCCGCATGGGTTAAACGGGGACTCTAGTGTGACTGGTCCGAAAAATCGATCCTTCCTTTGCGTGTCGAAAGCGGTGTTTCAAAAATATGTTCTTTAAGTTTTATAATCGTAATTCGAATATGACCGAAATTATGGATCGATTAGTGTCACTTATTTAAAAGGTTCATGATCGATTAAAAGAAATACACAAATAGCATGCATAAATAAGACCGTGTTTGTATCGAAACTAATGCAGAATATACACCTTTACCATGTTTATTAGAATACAATGAATATATGTATAGAGTGTAGAAGAATATGGAAAATATACGACTACGCGTGCAGAAGAAAAGCTCACGGAAAAAATCAATTTTCCCTTTCCTCCTTTGACTGCCATTCTGGAAACCCGGCGACCGTGTAATTGTAGTAATGCCCGTAGACTGCTCTAATTAAATAAATACATTCTGCAGGGACCCCTCGTTGCTTTCATACGTTCAATGATAAACAAGCGCGAGCGCCGCGTCGTGCACACTAAGTTTCTACTTAATTAAACCGGCGAAAAAAAGGAGTAATTTTACGCTTGTCTGAAAACAGGTCCGCCGGTCGGTGCCAACGAACAAAGCAGCACAGAGCACGGCGTCGCGTCGCCTGGAAACTGAAATAACCTTTTATAACGTCCGCCACAGTCTCTCTCGCTCTCTCAACCCCCTTTTTAAAATTCACGAAATGACCGCCCGGTAACCCGCAATACCGGCGCAGATAAGAATCGCCAGTAATTAAATTTATATTAATTGGGACACTTCCCCGAGAGCGAACGGGATCCGATGCCAGTGTTTTTCTCTCGTGGTCTCCACGGAGAGATCCGGTCGCGAACAGTCCAACGGCAGACCCGAAATGCTAATTAAAACCTTGAGAATTAAGTTATCCGTGAAATCGTTCGTTACATTGAAAATTATCGTTCGGGATGTACGACGGCACGACCGTCTTTCGAGTCGGTGTTTTATTGTTCACGTTTTCGCTGTTGCGTGATCCGCGAGAGATCGAGATCGCCATATTTCCTGGAATTACTGCTATCTGCGCGGCGCATCTCCCTTCTTTCTGATTGTATCCGGAAAAATGGCAGAGAAGTGTACATACTGTGCCGTCGGGACTGTTAATCAGGGTACTTAGAAAATACTTGACGATTTTGTAAATTGCTCCGCGGCTCACGCTTGCATTATTTTACTTGGCTGGCTCATGCATTATTTCTTTGTGCAGATTGAATTGGATAGACTCGCTGTTCTGGGATCCTCCTTTTAATATGCTGTATATATATTCTATATTATACTTTCTTTATTTTTAGACCACGTTGTCTTCGTGTGCGTTGTTCTTCCGTAGTTCCACCTACTTTTCAGAGTCCAAGACTATGATCGTGGATTTCGTGCAACCAGGCAATGAAGGGTGGTCGATCTTCAACATCGCCCCGGTTTTGACTCTTCTTTTCACCTCGGGCATCGTTATCGACACACGACGGACTCATGTCGGATGATAAACCGTGCCGCCGCATGCTCGCGGAATAAACCACCATGATATAAGAGAGCGACCGTCACCGCACGAGTTATGGGAACTCGTTGGACGTCCAGCAACAGCAACAGGCACCGAAAGGAACCACAAGCGTGACGAGGGGTAAGCAGAAAGCAATTAAAGGTACGCCGCCGAACGTCCGGCCGGAATCCGCCCCTTCACCGGCAGGTATTCCAGTGATATACAAGCCGACTGTCACGCTCATTCCATTATTTCCAATCCCTTCTCACCTGCTCCTGTTGTCGCATGGAAACGTCCTGTTTGTCCACCGTTAACCATCAACTTGAAGAAATGGTGCATTTCACTAGAAATTTCTCTTCCTCGTGCGAACGACTCGGAAACCAATGATTCTACGTCCAATTTTTATGAACCTCCATCGTCTATCTTTCAAAATTGAATTCTCTCGTGATAAAGATGCTATTTTTGATTGGACGAGATTATTAAACGAAGTAATACATTTTTATACAACTTCTGTTTTTCATAGTTGACTCGGAACCTTTTTATTCTGCGTAGAGATCTGCGCTCATAATGCAGCCGCTGAAAGAACGAGCCCGATCGACAGTCGTTCGCAAAAACTAATTAAAACCGTGCGCGTTTCAACGATCAAATCCATTTCATAAGCAGAGCTATTACGTCGAGTGATACCTCCACCAAGCGTCCACCAGGATGTTTATAAAAGTGAACGTAAGTCGCGCGAGCTGGTCTGTAACCGAGGGACCGCAAATCTTTGTGAGATAATCGGATTAACTTACTGTATGACGTTGTGAAACATTTTTAAAGCTGGCGTGCGCAACAGTTAGGTCGTTAAGCAAAAGTTACTTTACTTGGTCGAGTCTGGGAAATCGTGTGCCAGGAGAAATGTTGGTTGAAATCGTTCCGAAATTTTAACGTCACTCGATCCGCTGATGAATTTTGAATGTAATTATAAGAACCAACTAATTTATAGGTATATAATGGAGATTAAAATCGATTTACCATCACACTTCAGACATTGTCCTCCATCAGACAGTGATCATTTGAAAGAACCAGAGGTCCCTGAACGTTTTACACAAAACTTCTCGTTGAACGAGGAACAAGTCGAAAGACCCCTTTACTAAGTAAAGTCTCGACTGGCAACAGAGAGGAAGTTCTCTACCGAAGAAGTCGATAACGAGCTAAATGAGAGTCCCCGGGAACTTCGGCCATTTGTAATGGCGAATTATTCGTTCGAGGGCGTTACGGTACTGCAAGTCATAGTTTCTAAAGAGTACGAATATCTTTCATTATAGCCGGAGCAATACGCGACTCCCGAAGAAAAGGGGCGGGCGCGTTTGACAGGGGGTTGAAGGGGGTTGAGAAGAGACTGTGCAGGGGTCTCGAGAAGTTTATGAATTTCGCGGGAGGTTGCCGGCACCATTACCATCACCACCGCCATTCTGACGGGTGGTCTTTATAACTGGCGGGACGGGTTAGGTCTTATTGAAAACGAGCGGCGAAAATCTCGCGCCGCGAGTAATTTCCGCGCTCAGCTCGCAATGAAACGATCTACGTGAGATGAAAGTAATCAGGATCTGAGGGATAGCTGCCGTTCTCGGTGGCCGATCGCGTTTTTCTCGGCGAGAGACGCCGATCAAATGACTTCATTTACGATTCCGCGGTTGCGTCGCATTCCTGCTCACAATCGATGGAAATCTATGTCTCAATCGTTTATTCGACGGCGTTCCGGAACGACTATGAGCCAGTCTGGTATTCAGCAGAGCTAGCTTATCGTTCGGCTGCGAGTTTCTAATTTTTCTTTGTGTGAAAGTTGTTCTGCTAGGCCGATGCGATCCGGCAGGAAAAATAGTATGCTTGGAAGGTAACGCCGCTTCGATGGGAAATTGAACGATCGTGAAACTGTATGAGCCAGTTCTGCGTTGGATGTTATGAAAGCTGATTTTACTCCGATTGCCTTCGAACAAACATATCGGAGAAAGAAAAGTGAGGCAGCATTTTATTGCGAATCGGCTACTGAACTCTTCGGTGAAACTGTTCAGTAAATTAATTTGTTATTTAGATTTTAGACTTCATTTTTCATGAACAAATTGCAGATCTTTACGAAGATGCACATGTATTTCTACGTAACTCTGTTTCAGTGAATGTTTCATTCGTCTTTGATGATTCATGATGTCGCACCAACCGGAATTAATTAATCTATTAGCAGGCTTTTCAATCGATGTTCGACGTTACAAAGATGTTTTGAAATATTATTTTCGATAACTATCGTGAAAGAAATTCTTAGTTTCTGTTCGCCAGGTGCATTAGTGGAAAAATAGTCCAAAAAGGGAGAAAGTGGTGACACCGAGTGCTGTCTTTAGTGTAACGCGTGATTAGACTCGCATTCATCCTGCGTTTGAAAAGAATGAAAGAGAAAATGCGATAGAAAATGCCTACCGTAAGATTTATGTTAATACTTTCACTCTAGCATCGAGTTGGCGTTCAATAGTAGAGTATGGCTATCAAAAAACTAAAAACGGTTTTGCATCTTTCTATTTTATTTCTCATTTCACGTCTTCATTTTTCTCGTGGAACTATAAAATGCAGCGAGAACCTACATATACTAAAAACGCAAAAATCCTTTTGATTTCATACGTGATGTATCGATCGTCAGACGACGATCGTCGCCAGGAACTTTGACATAGATTAATAACCGGGGGTGGCTTTTGTTCAGCACCCCTACGGTTCTTTTCCGCGGTCCGCCCCGTTTAAACGTCACCTCTTGCAAATCATGGCCCGTCCATATCTTCCGTTTTACCCACCAGTTGCAGTGAATGCCTGAACAGTGCGAAGATAATCGGGTGTTGGCTGCGGAACGAGCTGGATGAAGGTGAATTGCAGAAACATCCCTCTCTGCCGGTAGTCTCGTTAGCGCCGAGGGGTGGAGCACGGAACCAGCCGTCGAATTATGCAGATCAGTCGGTACGCTTAGGGTGACACGGAAGCACGCCGATACAAACGATGTTTGTTGCCCCATTCTCGCGGAGATTTAGCGAACCAAGGCTTGCGATACACGCGTGGGACCCATAACGGAATTATTTCGAATCAAGCCGCTTCTAGACGCTGTTAGACACTACTAGACCCTATTACATACTGCAAGAAACGGACAGAATTTTCAGGATTTATTTGAATCCACTGCACTGAGGACCTGTACGCAAAATAAACATTGTCTACGCCAATTACAAGGGACGGGTACTAGACATTTCTTTCTTCCTTTAACTTTTTGAACTCAAAGCAATTTTAATTCCGAAATTGAACCTGAAATTGAACCTGTTTCCAATTTATAGAATACAGAAGAAATTAAAAACTGTTTCAAACAATGATGCGGTATTTTAAATAAAGCTTCAATGTCCTATTTTTCGGATAGCACCTCCTCATTTTTGCCATAAATAATTACTGTATATCTCGTACACTAAGAACTCGAAGATTCCGCGATAGAGAACGGTTCCCCTGGGTCGTCCGCCGATGGATCGTGACGATCTTTTTATTCAGGGATTTTTTTGCGGGATCCCGCAAAAGAGAAGCAGGAAACCAGGGAGAGAGAGTTCGGTTCCTGGGTCCGCATGCCGTCACCCGTTGAGCGATAAACGGCGACTTTAGCTCGGACAATGACGTTCAATGTAGCGTGACGGGATGATACGTTGCGGGTGCCCGACCGCCCGCTGGCAGACTCCTATGGTTGCCGGCTATGGGGGCCGCACATCATTACCCACCGTTGTTGACACTACCTTATAAACGTCGTCATTCGGGCTCGGGGATGTGTGACGGACAGTCAACACCGTAATGCCAAGTCACGGTTGGGAGCCACCATTCGATAGGGGTAGCCGCGATTCCTTTCTATTGGCTGCCTCGGCTGGCTACCGCGTCGCCTTTCAGACGATCATCATGATCGGCCGCCCGCGCGCAAACTCGTGTAATTCGCCGACAACCCAAGAGGAATCTAGGTTCCGCGAATTACCCAACGGATCGCTACATCGTAACTTCTACACCTGTGCCAAGTGCTTATGTGTCTTATACTTCGAATGGCTCCAATTGATTGTAGTTTAACTGCGCTTCGTTGCGGCTGCAATAAGGGTACTGGAACGATTTTCATTGGAAGATTTATGATATTCATTACGTTTTCAATCTTTTCGCATTTCACAGATCATAAACAAAAGCATGCGGCATTTTTGCACTTGTACTAGGTGCAATCGTTACGTATTGTCTTCATACAGGCTTGATTGGTTGCGGTCTAACTGTGCATGCCGTCGCATTTGTAATAAGGATATTGGTTGAACACGATTTATATGCAGTAAAAGGAAATGGTTATATCAATCATCGAAATAATCTTTCGTTCTGAGTACATCATTTATTGAATACAATTAATCTCGTGGTTGGCAAATCTTGAAAACAATGTTTTAAATCACGAGTGTCTCCATTTTCCTAAACACTTTCCCAAAATTCCCAGTAACTCTGATCCACAAAGCATACCGGACCAATCAGCCTTTCGAGGCTCGTTCCAGCCGCCGCAAAATGTCACGAATTAGAAACGCGGAAAGAATGGTCGATCGACGCTGGCCCGCCGCGGTAATCGAGAATAACTTAATCAAAGTCCATCCGAACCATACGAGCACACACCGTGTGCAACTGTAGAACCGGTCGCCGCATCGATTTCAATCCAATTTGCCCCGATCATTCGAAGAATTATCGGCTCGTTGCTCGAATCTCCCCTACTGCAAAAAAGAACGAAAGAGAGAGAAAAACAAGGCTGGTTGAAATATCCCCGACCCGCCAAAGAGAGGGCTGCTTCGCAGTACACATACATCCGATAGAAACGGAATATAAGCCTCGATAAATCGGGCGCGCAGTTAAAAATTGATACAGTAGTTTCGGAAGTGCACGGGGCCGCCGGTTAAGTTACGTATGTAGTCAACGGTAAACGGAAGCCCATATCAATAAGTATCGCTTGTACACCGGGATTCGTGTGTACGGAGAAAGTTACGGTCGAAGATAGTGACATGGGGGGTGAGGGTAGAGAGAAGAGAGATAGGTTAGGAAAGGAGAAAGGGGATGGTAGGCCAAGCGCGAAGAGGACGAAAAGAGAAAGAGGGAGATGAGGAAGAACGAGTGCTGCGGTTGTGGGAAAGGAGCAGGAGGAATAGGGGGTAGAGCCGGGTGGCTTATGCGAGCAGGCAGGCAGGCTACCGTTGCTGGTGGTGGTGGTTTCGCGGCCGGGGGTGAAATAATGGGGGCGGACGAGCCCGAGTCGAAACATTGATGTTGCCCGGCGCGCTTACAAACACACCGACACCAATCGAGCATGGCCTTTCCTATAGAAAACCAATCCAGGGGGCTCCGTTAGCTAGGCGGCCGGTCGGTTTCAAAGGGTAGGGGGTCGGAAGGAAGACGGGGGTGGCAGAGAGAGGCCGATGGAAGGAGGAACAGCGGCTGGGAGAGGGTTGGAGGACTATGCGGGGGGAGGAAACGGAGGATATATATATATGTATATAAATACATGTATACGTACACGTATATACATGTATGTACATACATACGACATATATATGTGTATGTCGTACAGCACTCTATGCCGTCGATGTGGCTCGTGTTTAACGCCCTTATAAATGTGTAATGCGTATGCTTGAGAGGGTGGGGGCGTACCCGCAACTCGCCGGCTTTCTCTCTCTCTCTCTGCGTATCGATAAACGATCAATCAACCGGTACACCTATGGACCAGACCAGCGAGAAGGGTAAAAGAGAAGCGGACGTTGGTGGCGGGGTGAAGGTGGATGATTAGACGAAGAGGTGGAAGAAGAGGAGGAACGTCGGGGAGAGGAGGATTCGCGAAAGGGATGAGAGTACGATGGTGGGCGAAGATGGGTATGTGAGAGGATGGAAGGGGTGGGAACGGACGTCGAAGAACAGAGAGAGTACTCTGACTGTGTAGAGTGGTGGGAAAGAGAGAGAGAGAGTGAGACGGAGAGAGAGCGAGAAATGGTTCACGGCAAGAGAGCGCGGAGCAGGCTGGGGGAGGGTGGTGGCCCGCAGAGTATCGACCCACCGTGGAGGAGAACGTAGCTAGGGTCGCCGTCGCCGGGTTTTGTTGCTATAGGTGTGCCTTCCGCGTTTCCGTCTATGAAGAACCTGGAGACCTTCGGGCAGACGGCGCCGCGCGGCGGGCCGAGACACGGGTACGATGTCCGATTATGGTTTTGAGATGGTATGATGGGCTTCTACGGACTCGGACGAGAGTTGGCTGATGGTATTGTCTTGTTGAAGTTTGTGGATTAACGATCTTCTGTAGACGAGAGTTAGGGGTGAGTCCAGGTATAAGCTTGGGATCATAGGTTGAGGATTTTTTAATAATGTTCTACGCTAAAAAAACGATAAAAAACAATCTAATTTCTGAAGATTTCTGAATGTTCGATGGAAACACAGTTCAATGTAATGATGCTGTGGATTTTTATACGAAATAAAGATCGTCCTAATGAACCCGTATACAATTCCCGTGCATTCTTCTTAGAACTACACTTTAGTCAAACTTAACATTTTCCCGGGACGAAAGCTGGACCATCCTTTCCATCCCCTGGCGCATCCCAGCCAGGCCAGCAGCCAGTCTCATCTTCCCTATTTTCCCTTCTTCGCGGAGATGTCTCGCGGCCGGTAGACTGGGAGACAGGGAGACAGGGTGACAGAGAGACAGGGAGACACACGCCGCAAGAGAAGGCAAGCTGAACGAAGAACGAGAGATAGATAGATAGACAGACAGAGAGGCGACCGATCCCAGTTACCAGCGACACGCCAGCATTCCGCAGGACGCGTCGCGATCCGCATCATTTACGCTCCGTTAAACGCGTTAACGACCCGGAGCCGGTCGCGTTGGATGCTCTTCGTCAACGAGTAGAGAACGAAGATAGAAGACAGAGGGAGAGAGACAGAGAAAGAAAGCTCATCTTTCGATTCTTCGTTGTCCTGAACGCAAGAGAGAAGGAAAGATCTACTCTATGAAGGTTCCGTCAGGGCCCACCCTCGGAGTGCGCGTCTTTTCATGCACCCTCGGTTACCTCACGGGGTTACCTCTCCCGCAACCCGTCCCCATTTCGGTCGGGCACGCCGTTCAAGTGGGCATGGAGGGAACAATGGTTATCCAGGCGAGCGTGCTACGTGCCGCCAGCGGATCTCTGGCCATTGTGGGGTCAGGTGGGTCGCCAGTCGGCAGAGAGCCCGTTGGCTGGCTCCGCGGGGTGTGGCCACATAACCATAGCCGCAACGATCTCTCGTCTTCCTCCCCGTTGCTCCCCTCCTTTCTCTCTGTCCTCCCTCTTGTCTCGTTTCGGTGCTCCCTCTCTATCCGATAACCATGCTCGCTTTATCTGTCCTGCTCCGATAACCACGCTCTTCATCTTCATTTCTCTACCTTCCTCTGCCATTCTACATCTTCCTTTCTTCCCCTCCGTTTTTCTACGAATCTCTGTCTACTTCTCTGATATCATCCTCTGTCCTCCTCTGTCTTCCTCCGTCCTGCTCTGTCTTTCTCTGACTCTCTGTCTGCTTCATTGTCAAGCCACACCCGCCAATAACAATAGCTGACGCTCTCTTCATCTTCATCTCTCTACCTTCCTCTGTCACCCTACATCTACCTCTGTCTTTCTCTGTGATCCTCTTTCTCCCTCCGTCTTTCTCTGTTCCTCTGTCTGCTTCTTTGTCAAGCCACACCCGCTGATAACAATAGCTCACGCTCTCTTTCTCGCTCGGTTACGCCGAACGCCCCCGCACGCGGATTTCGCCGTCACCTCGAGGTAGGGATACGCGATGCGCGTTCGCCGCGTGGAGCTACCAAGCAGGCGCATCGCCGACCTATTACAATGGCCATCCCTCCTAAGCGGTTCATTGTTATCGGCCCCGGGGCTCTCTCTGCCCATGCGTCGATGCGCACAAACCATTGTCTTGCCACGATGGGCGGCACTTGCCTCATCGCGACGCCATCGGCTACTAACGGAGAGACCTGTGCACAACTCTCCAGAATCCTCGTTTATGGTAATGTCAATCATTAAACTCTGTTTTCTGGATAAGACACTCCGAACGATCAGATAATTGCGAAACCGCATGTCTGGAGATCGGAATTTGCGATTAGGGTCTTTTTTGCGGTTCCTAACTGCGGCGCGGCTTGAATTTAGGGTATGAGCCTATTGAGTTAGGCTACGCCCGACTTTATGGGATTTTAATGTTTGAGATTTTGATACTGCGGAATGCGTTAAATGTGAGGTTTGTCAGTTAGGTGTCTTTCGAGTTTCTGTAAACAGAATTGTTTATTAATATTGCGTGTACAATTGATAATGTTCAATTGAAGTGTTCTGCATTGCGATCAATAATTCTATTATTCTAACAGTTATGTTTTCCTAATTAATTCGATTAACTAAAGTTCTATATAGATTGGCCTGCAATACACACACACATTTAAAGATATGAATACGAATTCCCTATTAAATTCTAAGAGAGCTGTGCAAGAGCTCGCTGAAATTGTCTTATTTTAGAAGTTTATTTAGCCTGACATTGAACGTCTGAATCTCCTTGGTCCATGAAGGTTCTCAGAAAAAGACGCAGACATAATGATTGCTAAACCGGACCATTTGCACAGTAGAGTCTGAGTACATCGGCTTAACAACATTCAGAACCAGGCAGTAGTCGGAGGATTCTCCAGGGTCGCGGCAAGTTCGTCCAAAAATCCTGCGCTAGCCCTTGAATCCTTTTTAACGCGTTGCGCTCTCCTCTAAAGGAGGATCTAAAACGCACAGAGCCGCACATTAACGCGAGGCCATTGCACTAAATAGATGGGCACCATGAACGGGGACCAGCCGCCATTCGAGCATTCACTCAGCATTTATAATTTCAAGAAATAAAAATCGTTTGGAGAGGACGATTCAGCCAGTTTATCCCGGGAATGGTGAATGCGGATTGATAAGTGAGTCCCTAAAATTAGACGGGACAATGGAAAATATCGAAGACTATCAAGACTTCGTGTTGTACATTTATTCACAGGCCTTCCTTTAAGACTTTATTTACAGAAAACTGAAAGATATTTCTTGTCAATTGTACAGAATTTTGAAAATCTTTCTTGTATTATTCAGCAATTTTTTACTTAAAGGGCTGTAATAACCGGTGTCGATGATCTGCGTGGAATTGGGGCCCATTTTCCAGTGATCCAGGCGGATCGAGAACGAAATCCCGCGCGGTATGAAACAGAACTCGGCTCCGGCGGTGAAAACCGTATTCATTAATAACGGGGTGCGTATCATTGGATCGCTGCACGTAGATATCCAAGTAGAACCGGTCGGAATGGCTCCGGACATGCGAATCTCTGCAGATAAGCAGGCCCCGATCGAGTAAATCAGATCCGTCCCCATCGTCGCGGCTTGTTCTGAAAGTAATGTAGAGGGACAGCGGGGACAATCAACCTTGAGCCTTACGAGCATTAAAGGTAACGATCGCCGGATTCTAGCCAGCATTAACGAACTCTGACGTCAAAACGCAGCTCGCCCCGAGCGTAAATATGGGACCGCGCTTTCGCCCGGACGCGATCTACAGCTGTGCTCTTTCAGACACCTTATCTGTGCTGCACCATGAGCACCATGAGATTACACTATGCGATGATCCACCTCGGATGCGATTTGCGCTTTTACGACGAATTAATGTGACGATCTTTGCTCGATACGCTGATAATACTCGTTTCCCGATTTTTTTAATCAACTTATCGTGAGAGCCGAGTTTATTACTCGAGATTCCAGGTACTTTGCCCGATTGTCCCGTATCCAATAGGAATCGCGGTAGAGTGATCGTGTTAATTTTTAGTTGACAGTGATTAACATATGTTGATTGGGCACAAGTATTTTGTACTGGATAATTAAAAAAAATTGTTAGCATACTTAATGATGGAAATTCTTAAGGGAACATTTAAAAACGTGTTACATTCAGGAATTTCTTGATGTGCAATTTGTATCTACAGGTTGATAATTGCAGGTTCAAGTTCCATCCAGTTTCCTATAAACACGAAAGAAAATCCGCTTTGTAAAGGGTTGATTTAATTCGAGAAAGTGGACGGCAATCATTACTGGAAGATCACACGAAGAGAAGCTGCAATTTTGCCGTTGTATGCCGATATTGTCTATGGATTCTGGGAGAGTTTGTTTTATGGGATACCGTAGCAGAAGGTCGTGAGTGCGTCGATGATTCCTTCATCCCGGAGCACGCACCATGAGAGATGACTAAATCACGCGTTGCCCTTTTTTCCCCCCCGATGTTCACATTGGTTTCGCGATCGACGTAACGGGTCGTCTTACCCTGCGAAATTGCAGTCCTGTCTGTCCAGTGCAGCGCGATCCCCTCGATCACTGCCGGAGGATCCTGGTCTACTGTTACAACGCGCAAAAATAATCGCAATTGCGCCAATAAATCTTCCGTGCTAATGCCAGCCCAGGAGAAACAGTTATCAGATCCTGGAGATGTAATGGAGCTTTAACAATTTTCCCGGCTATTATCTCCGGCGCTCATTAACGATTCGTTGAACTTGATGGTTCTAACGGAGTTTCGCTATAGGCTGGTATTACTATAACAATATATTAGGGGTCTACGCATTTTACACGGTCGTAACGATCGTAATGCGTGCAACGAATGAAGAAATTTCTGTCAATTAGTTTCCGATGGGTTTCGCAGAACCTAACGCTACCGAACGGATCGAAATGATCCTCCATCGATTTTCCGACGATCGAAGAGTCATCAACTTCATTCATGAATACTTTATATTGCTTTATACATATTTATCATAGCAATAATGTAGGTCTTATACGCCGAAAATGAAATACAGAATATTATTATATAATTTTCAATCTATTAAACATATTAGTAGATGAAATATATATCTGCCTTACTTCTGGTTGTTCAAAGAATACAATCTACCTAAACCTTGTTACAGATTAAATTAAATGTCGATAGCACAAGCTATTGCTTAACAACGCATACATAAAGACAACTGCCGTTAAGTAAAATATCAATATCAATTAACAATCAAGCACCACCATCGGCCCATTACACGTATACGCTAACGATTCCCTGAACTGTGGGAAGCCTAAGTGAATTACAGCTACGAACACCCTAAGATTAACATTCTTCGACTCCTCCTATTCTTGCAACACGTTGCTAAACAATCTACTGAGCGTTCAGAATCATCGTCTTCTCGTGCCTCTCGATAGCAATCTTCTTGATCCTCTCCCACAGCATGGGATAAGGATGAATGGTCCTAGCAAAGTCGGCCCTGTTCAGCCGATAAAGTTCGCACACCTCAACAGCGACGACACTGGCAACCCTAAGTTCATTGGGCATAACAAGAGCAACTTCCCCAAAGTGTGCGCCATCCTCTAAGTGACAGACCTCCTTTCCAGAATTAGTATAAATAGCAACAGTCCCGGTAGCAATGAAATACATGCAATCTCCAGGCTGATTGGCCCTGACAATCACATCGTTGGTAAGAAAAATCTCTGACTTTAACAGTCCAACAATCCTCCCAAGCAACGAAAGAGGAAGATTGTTAAAGAAGGTGACATTCTCAACGAGCTTGCGACAAGAGTGCATGTTGATCTCGTGTCTCATTTGTGAAGATAGCGTATGCATGATTTCAGACTCCCTGAAGAACCTGCGTTGGAAGTGGAACTCATAGTACTGAATGATTCTGGTTTGAGTATGATATGGCAGGTGCATGTGTCTCATGTACTGTCTCAGTTGTGCCATAGTAGCTTGATATTTAAGACGGGAGCTGTTGGTGCCTTTGAAGAACTGCATCACGCGGCCTACCAAAACCCAAGGCGATATGATGCCAACAACTTGTAAAGTAATGATCAGATACAAGTCCGTAATGTCAGAGATGTTCGATTGAAGTAGCCCGGACTTTGTGAAAGTGGTAACAGCGCGCAACATAGCCTTTAAGTATTGTTCATGCTTGGGCAGGTACCACAGGTTCTGCTCCATCAGCCAAGAAGAGCTGCTGGGTGGTTTAGGTTCTCTCATAGACATCACTGCCACGGGGAGTAAGAAGAAGCAGCAGGCTTGCCAGTGCAAGCAGATCAAAAGCCAGTAGATCACGATGCAGAACTCGTAAAGGGCTAATGGGATGTCCAGTGCGTGGACCATTCTGTCTATGTGGGAACTTAAAGAGGCTACACGGAACACGCAGATCAAGGATGCCACTTTACGAGTTACTTGCAACTCGTCCCAGAACGATATGAAGAACACGTCCGTGGGAAAGGAGCCGAGAAGATCGGGGATGAAAGTGCTCGCTGTGATGTATCTTTTCGCGATCTTGCGTTTCTCTAGGACCACTTCGTGTTCTTCTTCATCCATATATCTGAAACGGTGGAGATACGGTAATATCAGAGTACTATTTGGTTAACTTTTGGCTTAATCCTCTTTGCTGAATTCGTAAATTCGAATGTTGAGTTTGACTCGAATTGATTCGTTGATGATTCAAGATAATTTTTTATTAGTAGGGTATCCAATCCCGCAGGATCCCGCAGCACCTTTTGATCCCGCATTTCTGAAACAGGTGTTGCGAAATTCCCCACGTTTCGCAGGTCTACGCGTATAATCAAAATTGCGCGAATGACGACGCGCAAGATGAACTATGTCAACGTGGCATTGATACTAACCATTAACCAACAAGCGGAGGGGCTGAACGAGCTTTTCCCAGGATATCTTTATACAACAATTAGTAGCCTTCGCCTTTTACGATCATATGTTCAAAATTGCACAAACGAAAATTTTGTTTTATATGTGATTTGAACATTCTCCTAACTTAAATTGAATTAAAATTTTATTTACGCTTGTGTGTACATATATAGTTCCTTAAATATAAATTTTCTCCTGTTTTAAGAAATTACGATCTACGAAAAAGTTCTAAGCTCTGAAACCGTAAAATATATCATAGAGGAAGGGGTTAAATATATATTAGATGGAAGAACTAAATCCTTAGCCCCGCGAGACCCCGCGGGATTTAAATAAATCCCGCATCTATCCTGCGGGATTGAAAATGGTCCGGGATTGCTAAGGATAGCCAGGTATAGCCTACTACAGATTTCTATGAATCCTTACCCAGTTTTGAACTTGACTACCATGTCCATGATGCATAACAGTAGGAAGCAGTTCTTCAAGTAGCTCCAGGATATTGGTATCAAGACTATTTCGAACGAGGCTTGGTACGGGATCAGTATCATCATGATCGTCATTGTAGCGATCATCAGGAAGTCCCAATAGTAGCTGGAATAATGCGACGTGTTAGACGATTGTGAAACAGTATGAAACCTTAGAGGGACATTGAAGTCTATCAAAAAACTGATACAAAAATGTCCATCTCTATTTTGAAATTTTATCAGACTGTGATCTAATAATCAACGTGCTGAGAACATGGTTAAATTGGAACAATATCTACCTGAAGAGACTGAAAGGGTGGATGATGTGCATATAACTTTTTAGTTGCCGGCGTTTTTCGGAGACTATGAAGGCTGTGCTTCCCAAATATTTTCGAGCAGCTGGATTCTTATGGGAAGCCATGATTACCATACGAAAATAATCGTAGACTTTTCGCAAAGGTCCTCGGCCAGGAAGGAAAAATACGTCCTCTTCCTTTGGAATTTCGCAGGAGTGCTCCACGTGCAGCATGATTGAACGATTAATCTATAAGTTAATAATTTGGCAACATGAGATTCCTTTGTAGGGTTACGCTGTCGAAAGATGATTATTATAGAACCACAAGTTAAAAGCTGCATGCTTCAGTTGATTACATCCGCGTCATAATAGAACGTAACGATTTGTAATTATATCATACCGTTTACGTAATAGAAACTGAACGTTTCTAATTAGTATTAACGTGCAATAGCCAACTATATTGCAATAAATTCGTTTTTATTGCTGAATTAATGTTTCAGTGATTATCGAGTATTAACCTTTAGGGAAGTGCAGAGAGAGAGTTGAGAATTTTCTGAATTGCTTATAAGAGGACTATCGAATAATGTATTCTCTTGAACGAATTGATAACTGTTTTATTAAAGTATTAATAATTGTAACAATGTCATTTCTAATGCGAAATAATTAATTTTTCCAAAGAATATTTAAAATTTGAACTGCAAGCGCCATCAGTAGCAAATGAGTCGAACCAGAAAGCAGATTTTACCGACGAGCGAATGTTGGAACTTCGCCACCGACGAGATACTGTCAAAGACTCCCAGCTTCATGGGAGATCGTGTTACTCGAATAATTGGGTGTTTCGAGGTTTTAGAAAATTTTTCGGACGTCTGACTTGTCGTTGACTTATACTACTAAATTTTCGAAATGTTCTGCTGTCTGGCTTGTCGTTAACTTGTACTACTGAAACTCAAAAATTCCCGAAAATTTCCGAAAATTGAGTTTCAGTAGTACAAGTCAACGACAAGACAGACATCAGAAAATTTTCGAAAATTCAGTAGTTCAAGTCAACGACAAGTCAGACGGTCGAAAATTTTCGAAAACCTAAAAACTTGAATTTTGTATTAAAGGAACATGATATCGAAGGAGATATCCGGAGTATTAGTAGTACAAGTCAACGGCAAGCCAGACGCTCGAAAAATTTCGAAAATTCAATAGTACAACTCAAAGGCAAGTCAGACAGTCGAAAATTTCGAAAATTGGAGTTTGTATTGGAACATGATATTGAAGGAGATATCTGGAATTTTAGTAATACAACTCAGCGTCGAGCCAGATATTCGGGAAGAATAGGTGATGCAATAAATGTAAGCGGTTCTTTATGACATTGTTTTATTTGTTAATTGTATTTTCATACATAAAATGTTGATATTGTACATGTACATAACTTATATTCTAACGCATATACATACATAAACATAAAAGAAATTATCTGCACTTTTATACTAGTGGTGAAACTTTTAGCGATGTGGCATTTCAGATCACTGTAATTTCCACGTTATCCCCGCGCCCAGCGCGGCCACTTACCGGTATCGCTCAATAACACGAGCGCTGGCAGTCTTTAACAGTATCTTGTCGGTGACTCCGCCTATGGTCTCTGATACTTCGTTGGTTCTACCCTAGATGACGTTACCGATTTCTTCTTAATTAAATCGCTGCACAAGTTAATTAAATATTAAAAACAATAGTATTAAGAAGTGAAACTTTGGCAAACAAATGTATGGTTGCACATATTTTCTTCACGTTACTTTATTCTTACTTACAATGAACTAGACAACGAATGAATAAAAGTACGACACGAAACTTTGTATTCTTTATATACTTTCTTTTGTCTATTTGTCTCCGCAAAATTCAGGTCTCGGGGAGCACATGAACTGGAATACATTTTTTACCGGTGCAAAACACCACGCAACCGGCAAAAGCGAGGATGATCCGGAAACGGAAGAGGAGGATGTCACCGACAGCAATGTCACCGTTTCCACGGAGAAAATGTCACATTTCCTTGGAAAGCGGTTCCAGGAGGTCCCTGACGGTCACTTCTCCCAAAAATGCATTCGAACCATTTTTCTAACGAGCAATGCAACAACATTCGTGAGTAAAAAGAATAAAATCATCATTGAACCAACACCGGTCACAATGATCGGTTCCAGATTTTTTATTTTACAATTAGAAAAATAATAAAACTCATTTCATAAGAAACAAATGTATTATTATTGTATTGACCGTTGCTTCTAACTTTTCTTACAATAAATGAAGCTTGCAGGCATAGTTGGTGTGGTGACGTCAGTGTGGACCCTCACTGACGACAGAATAATGTCCAGATTGATTGGACACCGGATTTTCCTCATCACTTTATTGTTTGTTGGTCTCATTGGATCTCTCGCTTCTTTACTCGGGATAATTGGCTTAGCTCGAAAACTAAAGAAGTACTTGAAGATCGTTGGTTCAACTCTACTATCGTTACTAAGAAACATTGTAATAACACGCTGCCTACCGAAAATTATTAAAAATTTTTTAAATATGATCCGTAGTCGAAGATAATTTGAATCGTAATTCATTAAATCAACAATCTCTTTTTAAAAGAAGAAAGCTTCTATTTTTTTGTCAAAATATAGTACTTCAGAAATCTGTTAATAATTTTTTGGTAGGTGAAGTGTTAACGAATCACTATATATAGAGTATTATTATTTACTTCCAGTACATATTTCTTTGCCTACTGTTCCTTTGCGTTATCTTCGTAACTGCTATATCGAGCTTCTGGATCATCGATAAAATTCTAAAAAATGTTCACACAGACATGGTCACCGCCATGAAAAACTATGATTCCTCATCGTCGAGTAGAAGATCATGGGATAGTACCCACAGATATGTAAGAGACTAACCATATTATAATGTCCCTCTTTCACCTTACATTTCATATCTCTTCGAATACTGAATATTAAGAAAGAACTGTATTTTAGCTGAAGTGTTGTGGGATTCAGTCCTCGCGTGATTGGATCAAGTATGAGATTAGTATCCCGAAGAGTTGCTGTGCCACAGTCATTGAAGAAGTAATTCCTTTGGCGATTTCTAAATTTTATCGAATGAAAGCTGATGTCTCTAGCTTTATTAATCGATTTCTTCTAAAATTTGATTTATTATTAATGTTTTTAGTGTATACAAATCACGGAAGTTGTAGCTTTCAAATCCGGATGTCTTCAAAACGCTGCGCTTCTGTTGAAATCGCACGTTCATGCCATCAGCATAACAGCCCTGCTGATTTTTCTGATCCTAGTAAGATAAAAGATAAACGAGAAAAGTTGGCTTTACAAATTTACTTCACCCTGCTTTGGAGATGTGTTAAACCACTGCATAAAATCTCTTAATCGTGGTATATATAGTAAAAATAATTTTTATCAGGCTTATTAAATAAAAGTCGCATTGCTCCATAATCTTTTGCAGGAACATAAAACCTAAGAAGGTGGAGGAAATTCGAGGCTTCACAATTTTACTATCTTTTTCTCTTTCAAACAAGCAATCAAAATGTGTTCGTTTTCTTTCAGTTAATTAATTTTTCCCTCGCCCTCGGCATCCTGTTCAGAATGAAGAAACGTCGATCCAGCCGCCGAGAATCATCCTAACTCCAACTAGCCAAGAACGATGTCGAACACCCCTAAAGACACTGAGGGCGAATGTTCGATGCACGAGGATCGAAAAGACAAAATGACAAACTGCCCGATGGAACGTTTTCCCGTTTTTATTATCATATATAGATCATATATTTTCTGAAAACACTTAATATATTGTACTTATGATAGTAATGTTGTAAGTTATTGGACATGCTGGTTGGGTGGCGGCACGGTGTGTGCCTGTCATGGCGGCGATTCGTCGATTAGAGTTCCACGTATTTTTTTCATAATTTTCCTGTTATCTTTGCTGCTTCCTTTTTTGAAAACACTTTCGAGGGCTTCTACGACGACCGTGGATCTTTGCATCGTCGGCGAACGGCGGGAGAAAAAAATACATTTATAAAAAATTGTCTCTGGCCATCGTGCTCTGTCAGTCCTCGAAAGGGTTCCCGAAACGATACTTTTAATTTACTGGATTTTGTTTTATGCTTTCGTGAAATCAATGAATGGGGGGAGGAGGGAGAGGGGCATAGTCCCGACAACATGACGTACTCCCAATTCGTTCGTTGCGAGACGACAAAAATGTATTGACATCGTTAATAATAACTCGTTGAACGCGATACAGATCTGTCTTTATCTCTCCTAATCTGCCAGATACTGTAAGTACCTGTGCTTGCACCTGTTTGTCCACGAATTTATCGGCTAATTCACCGTTCCCTTGTATACATATACATGTGTACATATAAATACATATAGTTTCACCTGTCCACTTGTGCACTCGCGTTCGCGTGCGTACTACATCGGTCGATTTGCAAAATCTCTGATGCCTTCGTCGCTCTCAATAATAAAATATCTAATAGCTGGACAGCAGATCTTGACGATCTGTGTCGCCTTGGACACATTCGACAAATGAGATTATGAAAGTTTGATTAACTCTTTAAATAATTGTATCAATTACATAACAGTTAGCATGAATTTGACGATAGCAAGAAAAAATAAATAAATGCCGCACATAAATAATATATTTGTGCGTACAATAATACGACTCCACCTCAACGAAAGGGTTAATTATGTTCATCGATTAGAAGATCTGATTAAAAAATGTCGTATCCAATTGAAAGCGACGTGAACATTGCGAAAACGAATCGGACTATAGTTTCCCAACCTCCACCGCAATAAAACCATATGTCTATGATTAAAACCTTTTGATAATCTCTGTCATCTACACGCGCGGACAAGCATGCAATTTTCGAATCCGCGAATAGTTAGATCGATAACAAAGCAACCGAAATAGCCTGAAACTAAACTTTAGTACTCTCAGGGTTGGGAAACTATGAATTAGTTTAAATAATCGACCGGATTCGCACAGGACGCGCGGCATAGTGTGCGTGTGTGTGTGTGTTTGTGCGTGAGCACAGGGAGACATAGTTATTATAGGACAGGGCTGGGCGCAGTCTCAGGCAGGTTTCCATCCAATTACAGATATATTATATCATAGCAAACATCGTGACTATTTACAATAAATACAGTCGATTAGATTATATAAATAAAATATATCGTATCGTTAGTTTAGGTTTACAGCAACACGTGACAGTAAACAATTAGATCAGCGGCAAAGTAGCGTTTAATCTACTTAGGGGTAGTGGTCATAGTAGCTGCAGCATGACACGACTCTTCTGCCATTCACTCACTCTCTTCTCTCTCTATCTCTCTCGCGCGTTCTCTCATTCTTTCCCTCTCGCACTCTTAATTTTTGTTATTTTTCTCATTAATATATCACTCTCTCCCTCTTTCACTCTCACTTTCTCTCTCTCCCTCTCTTTCCCTCTCTTTCCAAACTTCAGTTCTGTTCTGAATCTCTACTCGTCGAGATTCGCTTCGCGAGAATCGAGTACCTCACAATACATCGCCATCATCATCATTAACATCATCATTATCATCATCACGTGGTCCGACGGATTCAGCTAGCTTCCGGCCATACATAATTTCTCTCTTTTCGCATTAATAATACGATCCGCGTTGTGTAACCGCAGGTAATAATTAATTAATAATCGTAATAATCATAATAATAATAATAATAATAATAATAATCGTGGTTACTCCTTCGATTTCTACCCCGTTAATTCCAGAAGTATTTATATTTATATATATATATTTATATGTATATATATATATTTATATTTATATTCATATTTATATTTAATCGCGTCCCCCCTCCCCCCGCGCGCGGTCGAAAACTTCGGGGAACGTGTAAAAAGGTTTTCAATATTTCTCTCTTTGTGTTCTGCGAAACGAGACGAAACTTCACGGAAGTTAGAGAGCGAATCGTCGATTTACTTCATTTTTCCTACTATTATGGTTTTCTTCCCATTTAATTGAACCCCCCACGGTTTGAATTCACGTTTCTCTAGGTTAGCACGTAGAACTCGAAGAACAAGCTTCTCGCGACCCTGCACACCTTTTATTTACCGAGTATATAATTATCCATCGTGAACCGCGTAGGCTCTCTCTCGCACGCACACACACGCGCACACGCATTCGCGCAAACACACTCTCTCTCTCTTTCATTTTTTTCTCTCTCTCCCACATTTAATAATTTGACACTCGATGCTTCCTATCGCGTTTTAAAAAATAGTCGATTCTTTGAACGCCGTTACCGATCCGCGTTGGTAAATTACATAGATATACGGTTACAGATACGAAGAAACGGGTGAGGGGGTGTGGTTTCAAGAGGGGGGGTGAGGGCTTCAGAAAGGGAGGCTGGGCAGTGTGAGTGTTAAGACGTCCACGTATCGAAGCTGTAGCTCTGATGGCGTCATCCTTCTCGCTGGTTTATCGCGATCATGGCAGCGTTGGTTTTCTTTTTTCTTTCCCAAGGGGAGAGAACGAACCCACCCCCGATTATTAACACGATATTGAATAGTTCGACGATTCTCGCGGTTATAGTGATCTCGCGGCACCCCCGTATAGTCCGCGAGAGGTTCAGTTTTTTTCGACAGGAAAATACGCGCGAAACGAGCTGAGTCTCCGATTTCTTCAGGGCGCTTGGAGAGTTCGCTTGGACCGCAGAATTTTGGAGAGTTTTGCTGTTACATAGCTCTAAACACTCGAATCCGAGTAAAAAATACATTACACGAAGCTTTTCCTATATATCTCTCTCTCTCTTTCTCTCTCACTCTGTTCTCATATTCTTCTTTCTTTCCTACTCTCGCTTTCTCTTCCTCTTTTTCTGTATATATAGTTTTCTCTTTTTTTCCTCTTTTTGTTCCTTCCGTAACGTTTATACACTCAGCGTATAGTGTTATCATATTTTTTTTCGGTTTTGTTGTTTTTATCGATTTCTAGCCGCGATATATCTTGTCGTCGCGGTGCCAGCTATCTAATCCCGTTAAAATGGCGCCGTCTAAAGCCGTCGCAAAGTATCGAATGTGGCAATCGAGGGAAATATTATCCAAAGGAAGGAAACGAGGGGAAGGTGTGGGTGGGAGACGGGTGTAGGGGGACTAGTCACACCTGTCATCAACCCTAACTCCGTTGAAGATCGAGCAGCTTTTGATTGAAGCTACCTTGAGTCTTTTTAGAGTCTTCGTAGACTGTGGTCGTCTGAGGAACGGAGCTTGATCAAGTGAGAATTTGCGGACCTTGATATGATCTTGAACTTAGAGTGATGGGAGTATCGTGAACCCTGAACTAGGAGAGTAGCTTCTAATATTTTATACGAAGGAGGGCTTGAACCTGATATAATTAGGAAACGAAACTTTGCAGTGAATGCGTATGGAAATCCAGCGGGAAGATTTAGAGAGACAGAAATAAGATCCCTCACTATCTTGTTCAAGGATTACAATAAAACGAAAATAAAATAATCTGATACTAAATTTTATTAAAAAATTCGGTGTTTCAAATTTTGAAAAATTAGCTAAAGCATAAACGTATAAACAATGCCAGTCTAGTATAACAAGTGCGCCGAAACAACTAACAACGCGACAATTCGTGAATGTTTGAACTGAGTACAAAACGAGGGTTAACATAGTCTGACATATCCCAATCCAGTCAAGAGTCAAGAAAGACGCCCATTCTCAAAATAGTCTACAAACCCAATAAATTCTCAAGATAACCCGCGAGTTCGACAACAAACGGAAGCCGAAACATCTTCCTAAAATTCCTCAGGGACCTTTCCCCGTCATCTTCATCTCCCTATACATTCGATCATCGCAGCAAGGGTTGATCGCAAGCGTTAAAAGGGCTCGGCGGGTGCTAAATAATAGCTTACGCGCGTAGAGACGTTAATTATGGCGTTCAGTGCGCCGCGGAAACGGCCGGCACTGATCAGCGTTAATTTAGATACACACACTTAGTTACTTCGGTGAAGGAAACGATAGTTAACGCTCGTTATTCATATCCAGCAAGCACGAATATTTGCGATATTGTGTTTATACGTATTATTTACCGACAATTAGTCCGTCCGCGTTCGCGTGGCTCGCGGAGACGGACATTGGCGCGCGCGCCCGACGCTTCCTTCCGGTTTTTTTCTGAACGCTTCTCTTCCGGGTTATTTTCTTTCTTTTTTATTTCGAACGCTTCTTCCGGCTGGAAGCGGCCATTTTGTAAGTCCCCGCGGTGCAACCGCCGCTCCTATTTTTTCGTGCGAGCGACGCACGGGTCCTCCGTGAGGAGAGGAAGTGGTGGACGCTGGCGCTGAACGGGGAATCAGGGGTTAGGATTTAGGACACATCCATCAGTTAAAAATACCTTAGTCATTCTATTTAGTGATGTCCTCTAACTAGTCACGCTCGTTACTGTCGCACCGAAAGCACCACTTTATTATACACCCTAACATCGTCCTCGACCTCCGCCTAAATTCGGGATAACGTCAATTCGAAGCGCGTCCGAACGATCCTCTTCTCCATCCATCTCCGTGATCCTTGGGCCATTCATTGTTGAGATTCGTCCGTGTCCCCTTGCACTCGCGATCCACCGTACCTACTGTCCTCGTCCATTCTTCTAGACCCCACTTCTTCTCTTCAGACCTTTCTAGATCTAGATCGATCTACGGTTCGTGCATCGCGCGGCCACACGAGACGGACAGACAGGGTACACACGGTTCTCACACGGCAACATCGACGATCGTGACACTCGACCTTATCCTACTGGAAAAATGTTTCTACGTCAATGTAAAGCTATATATTGACTAGTTTCTCTCACTCGGTTCGCCCTCAACGACGAATGGCCTGGCTTCCGGTCTCTGACCCGTCCGACTCCGCGCCGAATCGACCTCTCGATGGTGTACGTCACCGTTTTTCACGATCACGTTCCGCGCACCACGTCTCCTTAAACTCTCTCTTTCTCTTTCCTCTCCGTTTCTCTCTAAATTTGATCTGATCGAAGGAACATAGTCCCCGAAGACGGGTCCCCGGAACGTCTCGCGGCCCTCTCCCGTTCGCACACATCACCTTCGGTGACCCGCGAGTCACGCGACTCTTCGCCCTTACACAACTACACCCTATCACGGTACATAATAATCGTATTAACGTTAATGTTTTTGGCATCTTCGAAATACACAAATAGACTTTGGTATAAAACTTTTTTTTTCTCTTTGTTTGATAGTGTTCAAGTGCGCGCGGTTACCGACACGCGCACACGACTCTTCGACATCTTCATCTTCTTCTATCGTCCACCACCCGCTTCTTCTTCGGCGAGCGCGCGCGCGCCCCGAACAAAAATTCCTGTTTCGCTTCCGCTTTGTTTTTTTTGGACAGTTCTCCCAGGCTCCAGGAGAGGAGGACTTGTGTGTGTGGTGATTAGCGTTTAGGCGACCGGGCCTGGCCGCCGATCTAGCAGAGCTTGTCCAACCACCAGAGCTTGCAGGTCGGCGCGCCTCTCCTTCTGCGACGTTTCTTGCTGGACGGGTCGACCGCTTTCTTCACGAATCTGATGTTGTAGGGGTCCTCGGCCAGCTCGGGGTACAGCTGCGCGTCGTGGATGTACTCGCCCTCGTAGCTGGACGCGGAGCCGGACTTCAGGATCTCATCCTGCTCGGCGACCATCCACTCGATGGTGGATGGGGTGTTGGCCTTGAGAGCTTCGCGCTCCCGGTGCCAGGCCTTGCGGATCGCGGTGGCCTTCGCGTGGTGCAGCAGTCTTTGTTTCTCTTTCTCGGCGGTGGTGCCGTAACGCAGGTTCACCACGTAGCTGTCCCCGTGGATCTTCACGTCGATCAGCGAGCTGCTACCGCTGGCGTTCTCGCTTTCGTGGAACGTGGTGTTCACCTGGCCACCCAACCGCTTCAGCTGGCCTCTGTCTTCGATCGCCCGCCAGGTTTCTTCCTTGACAAAGTAGAACGCATCCTGCTGAGCACTGTGAACCACGAACGTGAACGGCAGGAAGTACGACCGGTTGAACACCGACGTGAACACGTCTCTGTAAATGGTGTTCGCTGTTGGATCACTGGACACCACAGCCTGACCGTCCACTGTCCTCGACACCAGGATCCCTTTGCCAAATGGAGGATCAGAAGCAGCTCCCAAACGACTCGGGATCAAGTCGCTGGTGTCCTTCTTCAAGGCCGAACGTGGCGGAGCCGAGAGACTCACTGCATCTCCGGAATGCCTCTGCGCGATGTGAGCCAGGAATCCTGATTGAACCCCCATGTTCCTCGTTCGCTTTTTCTTCCCGAAGATTGATGTTCCTGGACCCAATGCTGGAGGAACCAGGCTGTCCGGCAGCTCTTCGGGGAACAGTTGAGGCGCCAGGCTCTTCAGGTCGTAGCCCAGGTGCTTCAGCCATGATATGTGGTCTGCAAGATGTATTTAGCAGTTTGTATCTGTGTCTCGTCGACTGATATTGGGGATGCTAAATCAAGGAGGAGATCTATTGGATCGTATGGATGTGCTATTTGGTTTCAGAAGCTAGCCGCCCTCCTAGCGCATCAATATTGACTCAGAGCTATGCAAGCCATTAATCTTGCACAAAGCAATTGATCGCCGAAGATATGCTCGCCTTACCTGTGGGTTGGTTTGGTCTGTCTGTGTGCCTGACGTCAATAGGATCGTTCCCGTTGAACCTATACAAGTGAAGGTGAGTCGGCGTGTCCACCCTGTCCAGCACGTTCTCCCAGAGTGGAGACATCCACTGGCCGATCAATGGATCGTAGACTTTGCCGTTTGGCATGTGCACCAGAGACGTCACCTGGAAACCAAATACTGTTAGGAACTTTGCAACTCTCAAATCTGACTACCGTCTGCTTTGAAACCTGTCTTTTTGTTGTATAACCTAGTATATTCGTTTTTAATAGTATTGTGAACCAAATATTGATCATTGATAAGTCACTGTATACGAAAGTAGCAATTTTCTGAAAGCTGAGACTGACGAAAGAAGCTGATGTCCAAACTGAGATCTGGATGTAACCCAGACCAAGACGACTAGGAAACCACCAATCGTGTGTATCAATCGCTGTCTCACCTTGTCCAATAATCCTCCACAGAAATCGACAGGTAGATACAAATAGGGGTTGGAGTCGTAAACGATATGTCCGTAGGGTGACCTCATGATCTCCCTGATGCCCTCTCCATACTGGCTGAAGATCATGATGGGTGTGCCACACTGATCAGTGGCGATGTAATACTTGTGCCTGTAGACTTGTGCGTATATTAGATGTCCCCTGTCATCGTACACCAAGGACATCAGTTTTCCATCTCGTGGACTATAAATCTGGCTGACTTCGTGAGGACGTTTCTGATTGTTATAGAAAAATTGAGTAACATTGCCGTAATTGTCTTTCCTGGTAGCTAGACGATCCATATGATCGTAGTAATATCTAACATCGAAGCGTCCGCGTTTCGTAGCGCGAACTAGAAGACCTTTAGCATTGTAATTGAACCTTTCCTCTCTGGCATTTTGCACCACCAATCCTCTATTGTCATACTTGTAGAGACCTTCTCCGAATTTAACTATTCTATCCATGCTATTATATTCCATGGGTATCGTGTTTCCTCTGTACGTCAAGGACAACATGTTACCATTAGCATCATACTTGAATCCCCATGGTTCTTGAGCTTCTACTCCGGTTAATTGACCATCACAGTCCCAAGTATAGTTCTTCACATTGGTGTAAGTATTCACAGCAACGTTGCGAGTGTATGTTCTGGTCTGATTGATGCGACCCCGAGAATCATGAGTGAAC
This sequence comes from Lasioglossum villosulum, assembly GCA_963971365.1. Lineage (NCBI taxonomy): Eukaryota > Metazoa > Arthropoda > Insecta > Hymenoptera > Halictidae > Lasioglossum > Lasioglossum villosulum. Next base: position 4,640,098 of record OZ020497.1, on the reverse strand, counting down.
TCCATCCTGAAGACTTCTAGCTGATGGATAGTCAAGGTCACTTGCGTTTCCAGATACCTCTCATCAGTGATTCGAGAGAATAATGCGGTTCCATCGAATACTGTGGTTTCGTTGGTCTGCAACTTGGCAACCTTAAACTGACCTATCTGTTCCAACATGCCAGTCCTAGGACTGTAGGCCATGGTATGAGTTGGGAGCGTCTGACCTCCTATTCTGCCCTGGACATTAATCAACCTGAAGTTAGAGTCATATTCAAAAGTAAACTTGGCGTTGCTGAGACCAGTCTTCGCTCCGAAATCAATACGTTCTTCAACTAACAAGCCAGCGCTATATTGATAGTCCCATTTGTACTCTACGTCCCTCTCAGAGTGGATTACTTCCGAGGGAAGACCACTCTCTGTGTATCTCATCTCGCTCTTTCCATCCCCATGCACCACTTCAGCAAGCTGACCTGAAGTATGATACCTGTAAACGATTCTAGCACCGTCCCCAGGGAACACAGTTTGCAATAGATTGCCGTCATGACTATAATGTTGAAGATAGGCTCTGGTGCTGCCTGGGGGACTGTACGTCACTCGGAGGAAGCCGAGAGAAGCTTGGCAAGAGAACGAATGTTTTGTTCCTGATGGGAGAATGATGTGACGAAGACCACCATCATCATCGTACTCCAAAGAGAAATGTCTGTCGCTGGCTAGGGTGATGTTAGAGAGGATGTTCAGGCTGTTGTAAACATAATGTTTAGTGCCGTCCTGGCTGTTCGTCACCTCAGCTAGCTGGCCATGTCGATCATAACCGTAGGATTCATCAGAAGCTCCCCATTTCCAGCTTTCTATACGATTGAACCTGTCGTAAGTTATCGTCAGGTTGTAGCCTTGTTCGTGAGGCTGCCAGGTTAATGGTAGTCCAGCTGGGTCAAAGGTAACTGTTAGTAGAGGGTTTCTAGTCTTGTCATAGAACGTCTCGCGACTGAAAGCTTGCTCGAATTCAACGCCTATCACTCTAGTGTCGTTCACCCAGATCTCTCTGTTCAGAGTTTGTTGGAAGTGGCTGACGTCGCCGACTAAATTGTATGTCGTCGTCATGGTGTTTGTTAACTCTCCTAGAGACATCAACTGGTAGCTCCACATTGGAAGCATCTCGGCTTCTACTGGAAGTGCGGCTTCCAATAGGGGGTGCTTCGTTGTTGGGGCGCTGAGGACTCTGCCACCACCTGGGAGCAGAACCTCCAGGCTGCTGTTGGTGAACGCGATGGCCTTCTTGACCTTGGCACCTGGGATACCAGAATTGTTTATTAATGTCAAGTTTTGAAATAGAACGAAAAGTAGAAAATTAATAATGTTAATCTTACCATCAGTGATGGTCAACTCCTTGGACCTCTCATTCTTCATCATAAATTCCACAGCTCTTTGTTTGTCGCCCTTCGACAGCGCCCGCAAAGGAGCAGACACCTTCACAGCCAGACCTTCATCGCCGGACAAGTCCGAAGACAGCTTTAGTTTTTCTCCAGTAGGCAGAATCACATCGGTAACACGTCCCAAACCATCATAATTGTAAATATACGTATCTCCACCCTGTAACAAGTGAAACAACAATGTAGTACAACATATTCAAAACCCACAACACGCTTCAATATACTGAACACTTACGCCTGATCGACTGGTCAGCAAACCAGTAGATCCATCATATCCCAGAACGATCTCCGACCTTTCCCTCTCGGTGAGCTTCTCCAGGAACCCAACACCCGAGATCTTCAGCCCAGACTTATGATCTTGAGTATTCTCGATGGAATAAACAACACTGTTATAATCCCTGAGGAACTGGATCTTATTACGCGCGCTGTCATTCACAGTAGATAGTTTCCCCAAGCTGGTATTCTTGCTGTACAAAAATGAGTATCGCGTCTTTCCAGATGTTAAATCTTTAGTGGAGATATGTTGACCGTATCGATTGAACACGTAGATTTCGTTCGTTGGTGGGAATGGTATATGGAACTCTCCGCTCTCATCGTGATTAGGTAAATAAGGCTGAAGAGCTAGGATGTGCAAGCTGCCTTGGTCTGCCACGTGAAGAACACCATCGGGAGAGATAGCGATAGCAGATATGGCAGTGAACTTGGCATTAGATGATAATAGAGTCTCTGTGCTGCTAGTGTCATCAGTGCAAGAGCAACTCTCCAGATCCTTGGTGCTAGGAGTAGTATTATTGCACTCGCATTGTCCTCTCAGCCGCTCCTGTTGCTGACCAGCGAAATGGGACATCTTCCCAGAGCTGTCCACCACTCTGATAGTGTTCACTCTGTGAGAATCGCTCTCTGCTATGTACAGTTCACCGGTTGGACTGAAACCAACTGCTAGAACCGAGCCCAGGACTTCATCCGGCTTCTTCGGGTTCGCGATGCTCGTTACATTCACCTTGGACGCATCCCCGTCGTTCCCGTTGCTGTTGCTGGCGCAGTGCAGAGGCGTGCCCGCTACCACACGGACTTTTAAGTCGCTGGTAAGCTTCAGGACTAACCTGTCGTCGATAAAGTGCAGGGAACCGTCCAGAGGGCTTAGGGTCAATCCTGTCGGCCATTGAAGCTGAGCCTGGTGGGCGGGTATTGCACCCACGCACGGCGCTGGGGACCAGTGGTTATGGTGGCCGTGGTGACCCACCAGGGTGTGGATGATACCTTTGGGATCCACCGCTCGTATATTCCTCCCGTCCGCGATATACATCGTCTTATCTGCTGCTATCGCGATTCCTGAAATAGGGTACGTTTATTGAGTGGCGATTTGAGGGATGATACGGGGTGTAGGCGTTAGTGACGGCATGAGTGCCACTAGATCACTTGGGATATGTTCTTTGACGGTTTTATTCTGTGAAGATGCTTTTTGAGATTCTCTGCAATTACCTTTCGGATGAGCCAACTTCGCACGAATAGCCGCACCCTCGTCTCCGCAATGACTCTCATCACCAGGGATACATCTTTCACCGCTGCCAACGACTGGCTCGATGTTAATGCTAGGATTTTGGACAACTTCCAATGTCAACGCCTTCAATATTTGATGTTTCTCAGGATCGCTGATGTACAGGTGTCCATCAGCTGGAGAGACGCAGAGGTAGTACTGATAGGCCACCTGTGTCGCACTGTAAAATAAAATTTTGCAAATCCATTAATACATTCTCCCACTTTTACAAACCTACAACCGCGACTCACCTCAATATCAGCACAGTGTAGACATTTCCCTCGGGCGTGATCCTCCTGACAAGATTAAAGTCCCCAACGTAGATGCTTCCATCAGGTCCGCTGGTAAGAGCCACAGGCGTCAGCAGCCTTGCGTCCTTAGCCAGACCATTGCAGTCTTGGCAAACTAGCTTCCTCTGGAGCCCAGTGCCCATGACGACCTTCACAGTCCTAGGGTACTGCTTGAAGTGCAGCGTAGTCCCATCACCTTTCTGCAGGATGCCTTCATGGAAATTGTAATGATGATGTATGTCGAGTCCCCATCCACCTATGTCCGAGATGTCAACGTCGAATCCTTGCATGCTGGCGGTTTGCGTCTCCCAGATGACAGAGAGGCAAGTAGAGTGCTGGTAGCCGATGGAGATCCTGGCCTGTGCAACTCCGTAGACCTTCTGCTTGTAAACGTTCCTCTTGTTCCAAGCGAAGGTGTGCGTCAGATTCGGATCTGCTTCGTACGTCTTTGTGTGCAAGGATCCCTCGATCTCTACGTGCACGTGCACGTGCGTCAGCGACTTCGGGATGAACGGGCCGGTCAACTGCATCCTCACAGTGGACAGGTAACCGGCCGCCTGGTTGCTCTGATACATCAAATGCAGGTTCGAGCCAGGGATCGCGATGCTCTCCTGCACGATCTGCAAGAACCGACCCCGGTCACTCGAAAATCTTGTTTACGGCTACCGCCGGACGCAATTTGAATTTTAAATCAGCTCGGGAACAGCTTCCGCAGCTGCACAGATGGCGACTGAGAGCGAGGAAAGCTGCTACAAAGTGTCCGCTGTTATGCACCGGATGATCTTGCATGCGCTTTGGCAACCGGGACAAATAACAGATTGCAGTTTCATGGGCTGGGTCTAGTAGGGCTGAGATAGTGAAATACGGATGCTCATGCGAGACGAATTTGCAGGACTTTTGGGGCTGTGGGTGGATTTTGTGGCCCTCTTCTTTTGGGGATCTTTGGGAAATGGTTGCGAGACTTCATTGTAGGTTGTTGGTACTGTTTAAGAAATATTAAGTGCTTTGGAAATTTTAATTCTTATTCGGCTCGTCATCTGAATCAGTTTATATGGGCACCTCATTTTAAACATCGTTTTACAACAATAGAAGTAGCGTTTTGAAATAGCTCGTGCATTAAGATCTTAAGATTAATAGAGTCTACGAGAAACGATATGGATCAGTGCAGTTTACCTGACTTTCCGCGAACACCAAACTCTTGCCAGGCAGTCCTCCCACCTTCTCGGGCATCCATGTGCTGACAATGATTGGCCTGAGGAGCTCATGGTCGTGCTCCAGGCACGGTCCGTGCTCGCTAAATAGTCCCATGGAGATCCCTGGGAAGCCTATTATATTGTACGCCATAAATGGTAAGGAACTTAAAAACATAAAACACTTAAGGACGGAACAAAGACGGCACACACGTTCAGCAATGTCAGGGATGGGTCCTGTATCGGATGATCCACTGATTATGAGCGTACATTAGCAAACTCAATGAACAAACTCAACGGAACCGAGGAACGTAATGAATAAAACCATAAGGAACAAAAAAAAATATATATGTAAATACATTTAACATATAGAGTTATGTTTAATGCATGTATCTCCGCTATATCGAAAGCTTCTGAACCATTTATTCGTCTCGTTAACAGGGTGGCGATAACGGGGAGCCGCGATATAACGTGAACGAAATACGAAAAGAGAAAAGGAAACGGAAACATAATACGGGGGTTAATACTTACCGACAGCTGGGCTCGGGGGTTGGTTCGATTTATGAGACTGGCCGTCCATGTTAAGGGTCATCACCACAGGAGGCAGAACCACTATTTGATTCCACGGCACGAACACGGTCCTCGTAAGGGGTTTGAAGGGGCTGCGCTGGAACTGAAGCGTCACTGCACCGCCGCCGTTGACCAGCACGTCAAACCTGATCGAAGTAGGTAAATGCATTTCAAATACAGTATTCCCTCCTTAAATTTACAAGGATTGCCATCCGGAAGTTGAATTCTTGCGTTACAGGGTAGCGCTTCTCTTCCAGGAATTGGCTTGAGCACAGGGTACAAGTATTGATATATGATTCAAAAATGACGTAGATCAATCTAGTATTGTAGGCTTCGTACAATGTAATCTTATTTATGTTTTTAATTTTGTTGTTTATATGAAGTCTATAAAATTGGTTCGATTTTTGTCGTGTTTGAACTCGTTTTAATCAGAAGAGTCTTAATCGTACACTGGTGCTACGAAAAAGTAAGAGAGAAATCTTTTTCGACGCATTCACATTTTCATCTCTTTATCACCATCGTGATTGTGTAACACTTTTTGTGTTTATTCTAGTTCATGTTTGAAGGCGCTGTGACAGAAGAGCATCCGCCGCCGTCGACCAGCACGTCAAACCTGATCGAAGTAGGTAAATGCATTTCAAACTATACACCGCTTCCGGTATTACGTCGCGGGGCCAACCAGCGATCGATAAAGGATACCAGCCGGTCCGGCTCGACCGTGACCAATTCGAACCGGCCAGTTTTCGATAACCGAAATATGCTTATCGAGTTCGATTGTTTCGGGCACCCCTGATGGAAAACGTGTCACGCCCGGAGCTGCGATTTTATTGAACGGTTACGCTTATTTCTCGTTTTTAATACACAATGGTCCGCATTAATGCTCGGACACTTTCATAATAGATTAATCTTTCGGCAGCATTCGTGACGAACAATTCACTCAAATTAATTTTTCAAATCTACCTTCACTTCTAGTTTATCTAAAGCAAAAAAACATTTTTTTTAGGATATTAAAATTACTTTAACAATTCCAGACAGAATTACACATCGCCTATACACTGTCACCTCCAATCAAAATCGTACATATTCGAACAAAGCCAATTTCGAAGTTCAAAAACCAGAGAAGGGTAGACCTTACCACAAAATAAATTGAACCTACACACATCGACGTTGCAATACAAGTTTCCCATCCCAAAGGCCAGTCTAAAACCATCGAGACCGAAAGTGGAATCACAGAACTTGGTCCCCAAGCCAATTCCAAAAAGGGTGTCCCAAGTCTCGCCATACTCGCAACCAAGCGTTTCGGAACCTGACGCATATACTATACTTATCGGCGATAATAACCGGTAATCTATCAGCGCCTGGCCCTGGTATTCATTAAAGGTGAATGGAAACGATTCGGAGCCCGGGTCCGGGCTCCAGATTACGTCGTTCTGACAGGTTCGCCAGGGATTTCGTCGCGATGCAATCTCGCATTCGCAGTTTCACTGTATTATGGTAAAATTTCGACAGCTATCGGGAGAGTGAATGGTACTGGAAAAGGGAGGGGGATAGGTATGGTCGGCTTCGAGTGAGAGAGGGAGAAACGGAGGTCGGACTAATCACGCAGGTTTGCACGGAGTAATTAGGAAGCTTTCGACATCATTAGCTGGGGCTTTGATGTGGTTTGCCGGGCCAACTCCTCCAGCTCCGTGTTTCAGGATTATCCTCGCCAGGATTACTATATACCTGTTCGATATATAGGTGTTCTACGGCGTCTCCATCCCCCCTTTACAACCACCCCCTACCACCCCACTCCTCCCTTCATTACAATGCAGCCTTGATCCTATTACGAAGAACGTCCAAGCTGGCGTGCACGCTTCCCGTCCATCATCGTGCGCAAATACTAATGTCACGCATATGGTTCCACCAACGGGAAATTCGCGAGCATCATCCGCGACCGGAAAGGATCACAAGTGCCCTTGCTTTTCCTCGGAAGCGACGTCCCAATGGAGAATGCAATCGCTCCTGTACGCGTTGAAATATGCGATGCATCGATACATCCTGTAACTCTAAAGTTAACCTATTCCTTGGAAAGCTTAAAAGCGGTCCTACCGATTGGATTCAAATTAATTTGACTATCTTTAAGTATAAATTAACTTTTATTCAGTAAATAGAATTATTAGAATAATAAACAGAAAACTTGTTCAAAAATCAAAGAACAATGACTAGCAGCCAATAAAGTCTTCTTTCCGGCCTTCCCAGACTCTGAATTTTCATTTTTTGTAATTAACACGCTTACTATCGATTGCAGTATACCGAGAAAGGAGAATGGACATTTTGGCACGGTTTTCCACGTTGGTGTCGCATGACGACCCGAGAAGAATCGGTAATGTGGCGATGAACTGGAACCGATGCTATTTTCACCAAACCTAAGTGTTGATATGCATCGCACCGTGTGCCTACCATGTGCAAGGGCTTTAATAGGCTCGAGAGCTTGTTGTTCGCCGATTTCGGCAGATAAAATATGGAAACTCTATTCAATGGGGCGAAATTTTAATCATTGATTCGCCTCGCCTTGCCACTCGATGCACCCGTTGTTCCGAAGTTGAGATACATTGCGTTTTACTGTGGTTATTTGTTCTGGCTGCGTTGTGAGATGGGAGGATGAGGACCGTTGGAGATAACGATTCATCTGGTCATCGTTGATGGTGCTTTCGCGAGCTTGATTGCGAGTATAGAGCGATGTGTACCATAAATTGTGAAGTTTTCAAGCACCTTGTAAAATGTGGCTGTTTAAACAATACAGATTGTTTTTATACAATTCAAAGGACCATGTGAAATAATCAGGAAAACGTGAATAACTCATGTGTCAAATAAGAGACGTACATAAAATTATATTTTTGCAAAGCTTGACATTTTCATTATTTTTCAGAATTGTTTGCTTTCAATCAAAATTCCATGAGGTACAGAATACTGTTCATTTTGATCCGTGTTGAAGTTTTACTAAAACATTCTGCGAGGAATCGATTTCTGACCAAATGAGATGCCAATTTGCATTTGCAAGTGATCCTTCGTATAAATTATAGGGCAATTTTGAAATTGGGGTTTCAACGGTCTAAAACAACTGCGTGAATTTATTATAATAATACAAACATCAACTCGAACTTTCAATACTCGAATTCGAATCTTGCGAGTAAATAATTTATCAAATTAATTTGGCAAATATTCGGCTCAACGAATTCTGCCGAAATTAACAGTATTTGTTTGATATACAAATATTAGCTTGGATTTTGCTGGGAATTTGTATAATTTTATCGAAAACTGAGTAGTTCCACCATTCTGGTATACGAACGTAAATGTATGGTGCATTAGAAAACAATATTGTTCGAGATTGACTATTCCTTTGATGGAAACACCGCGTCTTTGACGGCGTTCTTGAATTAATAGCGTGTACGAGTATTGAATGCGTGTCTTGCTGTCTACGCCATTCCTAACAGGCATCTTGTCACTTATCTCTTGATTAGAGCACAATATAAGCTACATCACCTCAGGTTCGCGATGAATTGAGACTACGGAAATGGTACCTTTGAGAACGAACCAGTCTCAATGAAGAGGCTCATCTAGTTGAGCGCTTAAATGAACGAAAGCCGCGTCATCGAGCTACAAGCATCATTTTTTTAGAGGTTGACACTATGCTCGCCTTAGCACCGATAATTTCAGAACACTGTGTTCACGTAGCAAGAGGCGACAAACATTCTAATTCGATCAATTTAGTCCAGCAATTAGAGAATACTTGGCATGTTTGGAATACCAGGTCGCTCGAGATGAATAGAAAATTACGTCAGTGAGTTGGATCAAGTGAAACCGCGTATAATGTCATAGTGACGCTGATAAATTATTATATAAAGTTCGACATATTTTAACAAATAGTACGTCGATTGAATACCAACCGAGGAACTTTTATAAATTGACGTTTCCTCATTCTGCAGATTAAATAAGAAATGTCAAAATTACGGACCGTCTACAAATATCACTGGTTAAGAAGCCATTCGCCCGTACTATTTGGGATGTCGCAAATTAGATAATGTTAATAGTTTAATAAACACTGCGGTATTCTGAATTGCCGGCTCAATCCTAAATATGCTTCACTTTCTCCGATGTTCTGCACCTGGTAACGTTTTCGTGTTGTAAAACACGTTGAACCGGATGGATTAAAATAGACTGCTTCCAGCTTTGATTTTACAGTGATTCGGTTTGCATTTTTGGTAGAAATCTTGAAATACAGGATCGAGTCTAAATATCTAGTTCTTAATGAAATTCATGATTTCTACATAAATTTGTATCAACTTAGATTAATTGAATCATTTTAGAAATATTCTAGTTTTTAACACATTGACTGCCGAGCCGTCCTCATTCTTCGTTTACTTTTAAAAATAAATTTTTCTCAACAATTTGAACTTTGCAGTCTAGGTCGCGCCAATTAAATTACGTTAAACCGTTTAGGGATGGTGCTTCGGCGGTGAACGTGTTAAATTATTTATATAAAAATAAAGTAAAAATTACACTTACCATCCATCAGCTCTGGTCAACGTGAATCCGAAGCGGGCGTCCCTGTCCACGGACACCCGGATGCCTACTATTCCAATTCCTTGTTCGGTAACAACTTGTCCTCGCATCACCGCCACTCGACTGTTACAAATCAAAAATATATCCATGCCTCCGGAAGTCGGATCGTATCGTTGATCCATTGCGCCGCGGAAAGCTGATTCGAACAACAATTTTTCATAAACATTCACGGACTAGCTGAAACCGCCCAATTAACGCTGCCACTAACGCATCGACCGCCGCGGTTCTCGTGAAAAGAAAGATAAAGACAGCCTGGTAGTTAAGGGTTGAAAGCTAAGTCACATGAAGCAGGTGCAACATTCTTTGCAACAGATTTCTATGACTAACGATAAGACCTGCCCCAGGTGCGTTAAATTTAATTTCTATGTATCCTTCTTACTTTTGATGCAACTATCAACAATTTTTACATCTTTTTCATAATCCACCCAAAAGAAGTACCTTTACAAAGCTCTTCATAAAACCGCTTCAACGAACCACGGTACGTTGCTTCTTAAGATTAATACTTGAAAAACAACCCCCAAATTAATCAAAATCAAAATTATCACCCGAATGGGAACCCTAGTTGGGGACCAGTGTCAGAACGGTTCGTTGTAAATATTGTTACGGCGGTCAACGCGTCGAGCTGCATCTTGGTGGAGGTTTCCGGGTACAGATCGAATCAATTTAACGAGCGGTCTTTTCTCTCTCTCTCTCTCTCTATCTCTGTACCTCTCTGGTCCCAGCTCTCTATCTCTCGCGGCGCGGTTGTATCCTAAGGGCAGACGGCGAGAGCGCGAACAATCGATTCTGTCTGTCAAATCAGCTTCCGCGGTCAACGGTTCAATGCGATCCAATATTCTCACTTCGCTGCCAATACGATCCGCAACTCCATTCGAAGCCGGCGTTCCCCGTCGGCTCGCGAGAGCTAATGCCTCCGCTCGAATCGGGAAGCGATACAAATTGATTTTACAAACGGAACAATGGGAAACACACGCGAGTCTCCGCCATTCAGCGTTATCTCGCCGGTTTTCTGTTCTACTTTACTTCGACGGGGTGAACAACATCCCCTGATCACCTTGAATATCTCATTTCTTATCGCAACACTTGTTTTTGATGATAGGAACAAATTTAGAAGCGCGTCACTTGATTTTAAAGCAATTCAACCTTCACAACAATTACTATTTCAAAACACTAATGACCTTGCTATCTCATAGAACATTTGCTGCTGATTATAATATTTACCTTCTCGCATAAAACACTTTTTTTGTTGAAATATTTTTTCGCATCATCAAAACCAGATATTCAAGGATCAAGCGATGTTATCCACCCAGTATATTTACGTGGGGGAGGCAGGGATGCTCGCGTATCGGCAACGAAGCGGGAACATGTGCGTGCGTTTTTCTTTTGCTTTTCTTTTTTTTTCTGTTTGCTTTTTTTCTAGTCATTCACTTTTGTCTCGTTCTTTTTCTTTTCTTTTTTTTTATTCTGCTCTTTATTCTTTTCTTTCATCTTTCTCTGTTTTTTTTTGTCTTTGCATTTTCTTGTTTTATTTATTCTTTTTTTAGTTGTCTTTGTGCTTTTATATATGCTTGTGCTTCGGGTCTCATGTCTGCGGGGTAGTAGAATTATTCACAAAACGTACTTCGTGTTCGAGCACTGTGTTTTTCTCAAAAAAGTTCGGGCGGGCATTTTGGGCGGGGGTAATCAAAAAACAGTAGAAATAGATCATTCGGCAAACAAACAAAGAAAAAAAAAGAAGTAGAACGATCGTCTCGTTAGGCAGGTAAATAAAATAGGGGGCGGGCGGGCGAAAGGGGGCTGCGGGCAAGGTTGAAATTCTTTTTTCTTTCATGTTTGTTCATTGGTTACTTTCGGTGAGAAGTAGAACGCATGCATATATATCATGTAGTAAGATACGTAATAGGCGTAATGAAAAATATATGTGGTTAAGTAATAATAAATCTGAGGGCTGGATTATCTGCGATATATAAAGTTGGAGTATGTTTAAGCTGAATATTATTTAAGCGATCTGTGTTTTGTGCTGAATATAATGAGATCGATATAGGTAGGTAGATAATAATAATAAGAATAATAAGAATAATATATAAAATATGCGGTGTGTCGCGCGCATGCGTACGCAGCTTGTTACGGTGCCCTTGACCACTGTGCTAAATGCAAGCAAGAATAAATTTACAAGGTTATTTTTAATTACAATCTATTAAAGTTGATATCTATTGATTAAAATATAAAACATGTATCGAGAAAGGGAATATTCACTTGCAGGGTCGATTTGATAGTTTAAACAGCCCGCTGCGGGAGGTGAATGACCTCACTGACCTGACCTGTGGCATACTTCAGAGCAGTGCGGAGGGTGGTGGCGCGAAATTTAAAATCTTTACACAGCGGACGCACATTTATCAAAGAAAATCGATGAATTAGATTAATCAAATTGTTGTAAATTAATATACTCTATCTAAATGTTGGTGGTAGACGATTTTCTTCCATCTTGTGGGAAGTACAATTATCTTTTGGCGTAGAATGTTTATAAATTTTTATTGAAATCAACTCGAAATGTTTAAAGCTTTTCCAACAATTTGAAAAAATACAATTTGGAATATGATACTGCGATATGTTAATTATGTTGCTTTCCTAGGCCCACCCCCCTCATGTACTACTCTACTTATTACACTATAATTTGCTATTAAAAAATAGCAACATTCTTTCTACATTTTTACCTCATGTTGCTTTCTAAAATTCCTCTTTCTGTTCCCATGACCTTATAGTTTGACAATAAAGCGTTACTACCATTCTTGTTACTTTATCACATAATTGGCCCATAAATTTCGTCAGATTCCGCTAACAACCCCCATAACGAAGATAATAAAAATTCAGGACGATCTAACAGGCTGCATAGATGCGTTCGTTATGTAAATATATATATATATTAATCGGTCCCTAAGGGATGCGTATGGGGTGTCATGATTCGTTCTTGGAGGATCGCACGCTTCCCCCATGAAAACGTAACACATTCGATATAATACGGTGCTCTGTAAGTCCCTGTGTAAAGGGACTTGGTGCTCGTGCCACCGATCTCACGATTTGGCGACTTGGGGATCAAACAACATGGCGGGGTGCTGATCCTCCAAGTACGAGCACAGCAAGGTGGCAGGCACAGTCGTCACTACTGGTATAAGTCCAAAACCATAAGTATCTGAATGGTTTTCAAAAAACGAAAGAAGGTAACGCAAGAAGTGAACCAATCGAAAGAATGAAGAACGGAAAAATAGTTGAACGGATGCGTTTATCGATCGAACGGTTCCGGACACAGGCGAGATCATTTATGTTGGCGCGATGGACACCGAGAAACCTTGAACGGTGTGTATACCCTTAAACTCCGTTTCAGACGAGCGGCTTAACATTAATCTCGGAGATGATATATAAACGCTCAATGATCGCTAATTCGCCTCGGGGGTAATCAAAAAATGTGCAAAAAAAAGAACAGGTTTCGTTTGTGTGGAGTCTGACTTTTGAAAGCATTCTCATCCCCGGCAGATCCACAGTACGCGGACCGACTGAAAGACCGTTTTTTACATATTTCCGAATGAGCGCATGCATAAAAAACTTTTATGCACACGGTTTGTCCATGCTGCTTCTTCTATTCGCGTCCGGATACATTTCAGGATACACGTTCCATATTCCGGCGAAACGCTGAAACTCGCTCGTCTGAATCGGGCTTTGAGAAAGTACTGCAATTACGGATTCCGGGCGCGGAACGGCCAGCAAAGAAGAAAGTTCGAGCAACGTTTTTCCGAAGAATCTAATTGGCTTCTTTCAATTATCCGCGATATAACCACGAAGATCAAAAACACACGTTCCTGCAAACAGTCTCCTCGCTGCTTGCTTTCCGTTCCCAGCAAATAATCGCAGTATTTTCTCATCGAGAAACACCAGTGCAACCGTTCGCGAAAATTTCGAGCTCCGTTTTCGGTACGAACGAAGCTTTCCTCGTTGTCGTTTTAATTAACCATGTGATCGCGCGAGCAGAAAGCACATTTTTTTTCAAGCGACGGAGAATCGGCGTGAAGCTTTGTCCTGCTCGAAAACTCGGGCTCGAGAGTTTCTTGTCGAACGATGGAAATTGAAGAAACTAAAAAGAGAACGGACACGGTGTCCCGGCAAAGAGAGAGAAACCGCGCGCGAACACCGTCTCTCACGTTTTTCTCTTCGACCTCGTCTTTTCCGTCTCTCTCTCTCTCCCCCTTCTCTACGCCACCCGTGTTATCTTCTTTGCTTTCAATTTCTCTGTTCCGTTCCGTTTCCTTCTCCTCTTATTTACCGTTCGACTACTACTCCCGTTTGAATTATGCGCGGAGATTACTCTGATCCGGGATATCTATAGTATAGTTCGGGCGGGAACGCAGCGCGAGCATGATGGCTTCCGGTTTTTGTCGCAAGAGACGCGCGAGCGCGCCTGATCGAACGCGTTCGTTTGTATCTTTTTGTTTTTTTTTCGATTTGGTTGTTTCTTATACGCGCGAAGAGGATTCTCTTTTACTCTCATTCTCCGTCTCGTTTCTTTTCTCTTAATTTCTCTTTTCATTCTTGTTTCGACTTGTTTTTTTTTGTTTCTGATCTTTTGCGTTTGTTATTTTTTTTTCGTTAAGATAATTATTATTCTCGGTGGGTTAGAGATGTTAGCACGGATCGGTTCAAGACAGACACAGGGCTTTGGTGTACGGGGTTGTTGGCACATTGTAAGACAGGTGATAAACAGACGTAGACAAGGGACAAGGAGGGAATGGTCGATCGGGTCCTTTTTTTCGTTTTTTTTTTTTGGTTTTCGTTTTCTTTTTTTTCTCGTTTCTATCCCCCGATTGAAATCGCAACACTCGCCGATCCGTCGTCGTCGCCGTCGTCGGTTTTCCGAACACAAAAAGCAATCGACGTGTGGCTCGATCTCGTTCCGTTTACACAGTTTTTTTTATTTTTGGTTTTCTATGGTTTTGTCGTTTCCACGTGGCCGTGTGTCTCTTTTTGGTTTTTTTTAGGAGTACACTCTCTTTTTTGGTAACTTTCTCGTAGACAGTGTTCGTTCTATCGTCGATCGACGATCGTGTGCGTGCGTGTGTGTATGTGTATGTGTGTGTGAGCGCGTGTACGAGTAATGAGATCGATCTCTCGTAAACGACGGAAAGGAACAATCGAAGAAAAAGAAAAGTATATGTATGTATATATAACATATCATATAGTGGCATGGAACACGCAATAATATAGTCTTGGACGCAAGGCGCGCGCAATTAATAAGTCAGCGTTTTCTGTGTGAATGCTAGGGTTAATGTGGTAGGGGTGTCAAAAACGTATTCGCTAGAGACAAACTCGAGACAAAGGGTTCTGGTAAACGTACATAAAAGTGCAAGCCTGGCAACACAAAACAACACAAGACCAGGTAATGTATATATATAGAGAGATAGATGTATATATATAAAAATATATATATATAGAGTTCGAATTGTATAAAGTACACGATTCTCAAACATACTATTGCCGTTTAACGGGACACAGTTTTGTGGTTGGTAGCTAAACGTGGCGCTAACAGGGACACGAAGACAGTACATAACACAAACAGAAACAGAATGGTGGGAGACGGCGGGGATGACAACATACCGACGACATATCACAGATAACACAGAGACAATTCGTACGACTGTAGTTTCTTTGAATGTTGGTGCTAACGGACCCTTTCGCTCGTCGACAAACTCCAGCTTCGAACCTTGTCAAACCGATCCAAACTCGACGCTACGATCCTATTATAACGCGAAACTATCTCAACTTTTCAAGAAGAATTTATTTACAGAAACAGCGAACTCGTCATGGAAATATTGTTTCAGAGTGTTTGAACACGCAGAGGTTATGAACAGAGTGGTTTGTCGAGCGAATATAAAAATGTAGAGATTCGGTAGATCTTTTGTGACAATCGGCACGGAAACTGTAAAGGATCGTTTGACGTCGTTAGTTTCGGTTTGCTGGAACTGGTCGAAGCCAGAGGGTCCGTGAACCACAGAAACAGATACACAGATAGACAGGTACGTACAGGAAGAAAGAAAGAGAGAGAGAGTGTGTGTAACAGAGTCAAACAAAGACAAAGGGGTAGAAGAGAGAGAGAGAAAGATAGAGTGAGAGCATTTAAAAAGAGAAATCATATCGGAGGAGGCGACCAGTCGAACAAGCGAGGTATGATCAAACACTGGCGAACAAAACCGAGGAACGACAAACTGAATCGAGAATACAGGCAGGTATACATGAGGCGAAGGTTTTAGGGTGGTTGGTTGGTGGGGGCAGTGATCGAAAAATAGTAAACGAGAGAAATAAATGGAACATACAGTTCGAGAAAACGCAGGCTAAAGGTGGTAACATACGTATACATATATAGATAGATAGAATAGATAGAATAGATAGATACAAATACGGGACATACGAAAAAACATGTAAGATGAATGTTTTACGAGCGAAACGAGCAATAGATGGTACTTTTTTTCATTGCTTTTCTCTTTCAATGTCTTTTGCATTTGTCATTCATGTTTTTGCTTATTCTTTTTGCATATCTTTTTTTTATGTTAGGTTTTTTGGCAAAGAAAGGTTGTTTGGATAATGAACGATTAGCGAGAGCTTGAGCTGCAACTTACCACGGTGTAAAGGAATTCCAGAACGTACTACGTGTGGGAAAAACCAACGAGAAGAAAGGGCGTTACCACGGTCACAGAACCCGCGTGTAGCGGGCAAAAACGGACGCGCGTACGCAGCATTGCGCGAGCAGTCGTTTCCGGTTTTTGTTTTGCTAGCGATCGAGATATTCCTACGATTGAATTTCCGACATTTCATTTGTCCTTTGGTTCGATTTTATTTTTCATCGAGATTTTTCTGTTCGGATCGAGACGCGCTCCTCCCTCCCGAGACCTCGCGTAACCCTAGACCTTCTAGACCTCTGGATCCTGTTTTCGGGAGACCTCTGGCACCTCCTGGACGTCCAGGACGTCCACGGATGTTCCCGTTCTTTTCGGTTGGGAGGGGGCCCTAAAGCTCTCGATCCTATCCGCGAAAAAATATGTCCCTACCATCGCGAAATCGAGTGCTCCTTCGCAATGTTCCGCACGCCGTTACAGAAACAATAGACGTAGACACACACTAAATCAAGCGTACCCATCACACACGCGGTATTCGACAGTCACGCCAACATGAACGCAGTCACCCGCAGACTCATCCAACATAGAGTGGTATACACGTGACAGACACAAGTTGGAAACTACGTCACACACATCATGTATACGGTATTATATATATATATACATTTTTGTGGATCGATGTATATATGTATATAATATATGTGTAGAGATAGAGTGATAGCGAGAAAGAGTGGGAGAGTCATTGAGGTGTCGCACGGCCATGATTGACCCCGATTTTCCGGGGACCGGAAGTCGAGACGCGGATTTTTAATGACTTTTTTTTTAATGAGCGGATCGAGGCACAACCCGTCTGGACCCCGGCTGAATTGATCAATGAAATAATGAGGTACGGAGACCGGGTTTCTGTGCCGGAATTGATAGCGGGTTATTGATTTTGGTGAAGCAGTAGTGGCTCATGGTGGGTTTTTCCAAAATAAATATCTAGAATTTTTGATATTTTTGATTCTTCTATGATGAAGGTCTTCTCAATATATTTCATGTTCCGTACTTTAAAAATAGTGAAATAGGCAAAAGTATCATATAAATATCAAATAATGCAATCAGGTAAAGATTTTGCATATTTCATGGACATTGGTGCACTCGTTGATTGAAATTCCACATGTCCTGCATTCATAGCGATACCTTTTACATTCAATTACCCGAGGACATAAATAAATTCGAAAACTCGCGGAAGTCACAGCAATTCAAATTAACGTTTAAATACAATTTTAAAATAATTCAGATTCCAGTATATTTCAACTTAAAAGAGAAAAATATAAAAATTCATGTAATAATAAACCGTTTACAGTTCTTCTAAACTTTTGACATTCAATCCATCAGAAAATAAAAATATGTTTTTTTTTGCTCACTCTATTTTCGTATACAACAAACACAATGTTAACCAACGACTGAACAAATATCCATAAAATGTCCATAAACTATGTCTCCTAGTTGGAAGGTGATTAAATACACAAAATACTACTGTAACTAAAAACAATCACTCTAGTAACATTGCCTAAAAGTATGTCCAAACATCCACAAACTCAACTTAACCCGACTACATCCTTAAAAACACCCTGTTATGCCTCGCTAACAAACTTTAACCTCAATCACCATTATTAATCAAGCAAGTGACTCTAAACAACCCCTTCAAACAAACTGCAACCCAAACGCAAACATTCCGGAAACTAGCCAGGTAACAATGCCCCATCAGAAACCCATGAAAACGTTCCAACCACCGCCGATTAAGGAAACAAAGGGTCGTGTCCTCGGTAGATCAAGTATCGGGGGTGCAAGTAATTAAAAAGTCGCGTCTCATCGTCCGGCGTCCCTTTCACGTCGAGCGTTTGTCGTTTCGTTTGGAATTCACCGTCTCGTCTCGGACGGAGCTCTCTCCTCCATCGAGAAGTCGACGATGCTCCCGAAACGACAGCGTTCGATCTCTCTTATCGGCAGTTGGCCCAGCTCGAGGGTAGCCTCCGACTGACAATGAGGAGAGATTCCATCGAGCTGGCTGCCATCACGAGGAGTTGGGAGGGGGGACGATCTTCGGAATATTGATTACGGTGTCCGAGCGATCCCAGCCTGAATTTCTGATTCACGGACCACGGATACTTGTATTCCGTCTGTCCGGTTCGGGATTCCACTCTGGGAAATCGGGAGTGAGCGGGGGTGTAGACAGGGGTTTCTTGGCTGGTCCCGAGATAAGAATTCTCCTCGCGAACGGTTCGATCGGTGACGGCTTCATCGCTGACAGCGAATACTTTTTTTCTCTCGTACCTACCAAAGACTCTTCGTTTTACGCCATTTATGCTGAATTAATTTCTACGAGAGTGAGGAGCTACCCCAGCTCTTGTTGAAACGAGTCGCTTTGGTCTCTCAAGGCTTCCTCGCGAACGACGAACCTCTTTCATCGAGGAATTAATATTTTAAGGTGAATGCAAATTGTTAAGGTTTCTCGATCGTGATCAGATTGCGGTGGATCTTGAGAGATGGGAAATTGCTTTTGCTATTGGGTGTGCAAATTGTGGTGCTCCTTTTATGCTGCGTGGGCTCTAAGTTTTCTAAAGTGGACTCTAGGATTTGAAAATTCGTTTTACATTTCTGCTCTGGAAGGTTGACTGTAAAGTGAATGACGGTGATTCTAAATTAATTGTACTGCTTGCTGCGCCCTTGTCCTGTTTCTTCGCAGTACCAAAATTTTTGAAGCTTATCGATGTAGTAATACTAACTTTAGTAATATTAATGTCGACATTTCTTGCGTTGTAGAAATTATGATTAAACTCTGGGTCTGTATGGGAAATAAAAACTGTCTGCATGGAATTGCAAGAAGCAGAAATCGAGTTGAAACTCTAGGTGAAAGTTAAAAATAGCGTATCGATATGAATTTCATCTATCCATTTTTATCACGATTCTATCAAATATGAAGTGTATTTTACGACAATGCTTCATTGAAAAACCAATTTAATAAAAAATCTTTGAATCCAAACTTCAATAAAACACAAGCCCACTCGGGAACTTTATTAAATTTTGCATCAATTTAAAAATTTTATCGCTCGGATCTCTCTTCCTCTAATTTTATCGAATTTGTTGCGTTGATACATATGCTGTAAGCGCAATTTTATCTCGAAAATAAACATTTGTTATGAATCGGTTTCGTATCATTTTCAAGCTTTCCATTTCCTCTTCAAAATGCATCTGGAATTGTTTAATTTAGTTAACGCTTGTTTTAAATTAAAAACCCTGCTGTATGAAATTGAAGGACAGAAATACTGTTTTGTTTCATATATTCGAAAGAACCCTTGAAAACGAGTGCAAAGTTTTAATCCTTTCAACCTACCACAAAGACACATTTTTAACTATGTCCCTTGAACATCCCAAAAATGTGTTCAACCAAACAAAAAAATTCACAATGCATTTTATGCATCTGTAAGAAGAAAAGTAGAACTTGAAATGATATAAATTCATTCGGAAGAAAAGTTTGTTTCCAAACCAAAATTGGGTTCAAAGTGCAGGAAGCAGGACTTACGTCCCAACCCATTGGAGACATTAGGCTAACCAAAGCATGATACGCGAGGGTGTGAGCTATGCACGACCTTGAGCGGCCAATTGGCTCGGATGCAACACGGTAGGGGTGCTCTCTGTAGCGATAAAGCGTCGGTGTTTCATGGAAACGAGGGTTTATTGTGCCGGAGCCGATCGAAGGAGAGGAAGAGCGTTTCGAAGGCGTCGGCGAGGGTGCTCGGAAACGGTGATCAATACCGTCGTGTGAGACGCCGCGAAACAATGGATATACACACACAACAGGGACAAACAAACTTTTATCCCGCTCTCCACAACGTCTCTTTCTCGTCGCCGAAATGGGACCAGTCGTAAACACATATATACCTGTATATATTGTATACACGCGGGGATCGCGCGCATCAGAACCGGCAGTAGCACGAGAAGTTTCAAACTTGTGTCTACCATTTCTAGAAATAACTTTACTCGGACGATCGAGTCGCGGCCTCGTCGTCGTCGACTCCTTAAAATCATCGAGAAATTGTTTAAACAACACCGAAATATACGACAAACTCGAAAAATACTTGGAGCCCGACGTCGACCGCAAGTCGATCGCCCTCGTGCGCTTTATCTATGAATCTCCCTTTTTTTTCGTTAGGTAAAACTGCTTAAACAAAGTGGCCGAAACAACACTGTGGTGAATATCACAAAGAATTTTGAAGAAACGAAAAACGATATTACATAAAACGACACTCTTTTTTCTCTTTTGTGTTTCTTTCTTTTCTCGTTTTTTTTTCAAATTCTCTGCTTGACAACATATGGAAGGTTATATGTATTTCTTTGGTTTTTCTTTTCGTTTCTTTTTTGATTTTCTTTCCATTTTTTTTTTTATTTTGGAGTATTGCGCGTTCAGTTCGCGGCAAAGAACAATAGTCAGCCTGGAAGAACGTGTAAAACTTTTCTATACGCGGGCCGAGAACTTAATTAAACCGATCGATCGAGATACGATAAAAAAGCGAGTCTCTCGAGCGTTTTCTCCGTGTGCAGACTTTTCGTTTCTTTTCTCTTCTCCTCTCAGGCTCTTTGCTCGGTTTTGTCTTTTTCTCCGTTTCATTTTCGTTTTCTTTTGGTATTGGATATTGTTTTCTTTTTTGTTTTTCTTTTGTTTTGGTTTTCTTTTTCGGTCGTTCAGTCTGTACGTAGAACGGAGCCTCTTTCGGTCTTCGGCTGTAGGGTGAATGGTGATCTGGTTGGTGGCAAGGGTACACACAGAGGATAAACACTAGACAAAATACACGAATCCCCCGAAATGCGCTCGCAGCCGCTGCCGCACGCGTCCCGAGCAAATCTTCATCAGTGTTGAACAAAGGCCGCTGACCGCGCCACGACTTCGACTATACTGATCGCTAATCTTTTACCGAAACTTTCCTCAAACTCTTTACAATTCACATAACACAAGTTACGTTAATTCTACGCGGCTATCTCACTAATTGAGTTGAATAATGGCGAACGAAATACATGATTTTCTCAAAATCCCTGTTCATCGAGTTGATTGTACTAACATTTAAAAAATGCTGTAATAAACGCAGTGCACTAGGAAATGCAAATGTACTTTTACACAAATACAAATTTTTACCACGATCAATAATTTCCGAGATATTTAATCGAACCCGTTTCTCATATCCTACTCTCATCCCCTATCTTCATTCTCCTCGGGTAAACCCCAGCAAATTGAATAAAACACGTATCAAATATATTCTCGAGCACTATGTCATACTAAAATCCTTAAAAATAACATTTAGTATATATTCGCACACAATTGCAACAGTAATTCAAGAACCAATATCGTGATTTCCGACTAACACTAATCGCCTGAAACCTCGGTAAATTTGAATAACACGAGAAACCGAAAGGAGTTACCGCTAAACGCTGTAACCGTAATTAACAATCTCGTTAGGTGTCGATTGCGAATGCAAAGTGTTCCGAGGTGACTTTTCGATTCGACGATCTACGAAACTGCGAAACTAGTCGCCCGGTTGGAAGTTTCGCCGGTAAATGAACAACTCGTTGCTGCTACCGGTATATAAGACGTGTATCGATCAGACACCGATAATTGCGAGTAATTAATATTGGACGTTGTGCCAGCGTTACGAGATGCTCCTTTGATCGACAATGCTTCCGAGATGATCACTGACGCGTTTGGCATTCGGGGGAGGGAGGGGGTGAAACACGAGGAATAGGATGGTTAGGGGGTTGGCCGGGGTTGTCACCCACCGGGGGCTCTCTTGATAATTCAGCTGTCACGGATATACCGGATTGTTTGGCATAGCGGTGCAATCTGATTAAATCCGTTTTCTGTTTTCATTTTCTCTTTCTTTCCTTCTTTTCTCATTCTTTCTCGCGATTCGAGAAGTCAGTCGCTCACGATGGGGTAAACATGGTCACGATATATATCTCCTTCGAAAACCCCCTCCCCCCAAAAAAATAAAAATAAAAAGAAACTTCTCTAACAATTTCTAGGAATATCTTTGATAGTCAGCACCGAGAGCTTTGTACTTTGATATTGACTGAATGGAACGATCGAAGGAGGTACCCGATTTTCCCGAGGGATCGATGCACAACAATCGATGATTCAGAGCATCGATAGGTGAGATAGTGAGGCTGTCTCCCGCGTGTTGCCCCATCGTGATGCTTCGGTAAAATTGAAGACGCGTGAACAAACTGGTTAGGCGAAACCATCGTGGCCGTGTGCGCATCGTTCGTGCGATCAAACTCGTTTGGCGCACCAGAACTGATACAACGGTCTCTTCTCCCGTTTCTCTGTGTGTTGTGTACACACAAATACTGCACATTTTGCGAGCGTTCTATGACGCGGCCGTGCCGTAACACGACGACTAAACGGAAATAAAAACGCTCCGGCCCCGGAATGAAAATCAATGATCCGCGGCAGTTCTCGTGGATGATGTAGAATTAATCAAAAACGTGGAAAAGTAACCGCGCCGAGCCGAGAAACGGACTCTCGTGGTCGCGTGAGGCCAAACTGTGACACTCCGTTTTCCCTTTTCGTTCAAAACGGTACGCATTTTGTATGTCGACACGACCGAGCCGGTCCTCCGCCACAAAAGTTCCCAAACATTGTAAACATCATTTATTAACCTGTTTCGCGAACTCTGGAAGGTGTGAGAAATTTTTGAAAAGAGTTCTAACAAATGTCACAGCTGATCGCATTGCTGAGGAAACATCGAAGAACCAATTGGAGGATCTGAATCAAACAGTGTGAAGAGCTAATGTTCAAATTATTGACACATTCGCTACCACGCGTGACGATCGTGAATAAAATCAATTTCATGTTATTGCTTAAAATTATAACAGATTCAGCGACGCTGTAACTTAGGGTATGCGTGAGGGTTGATGGCAATTATGGCTGGTAGCGAACGCGTCGAAGATACCAAAATGAAGCAGTGTGCTCCCAAAAGGCTCGTCCAAGTCTCCCAAAGGACGACTGGTCAATATATCAATTTGACTATGTGTTAGTGTTTTCTTCCTGATTTTTGTGGCGCGAGGTCAGACTGAGTCGTCTACACATTATTCTCTTACTGGTCGTAAAAATAAGGTAACTAAGCGTTCTATATATATTATAGTCATGGTAAACCGAATGAGAAGAAGTGATCGATCTTACCTTTCGGTGAACTCGTTCATGTGAGCGTAGCTTTGTACGCTGTTCTCCTCCACGAGGAATTTCACGCGCTGGTAAAACGACGCCATCACGCTGGGCGGCTGTTTGCGTAGAAGCACGTCCACGGGATTATTACTAGTAAGGCACATGATATGCTCTGCGCAAGCTGCGTGCGAGCAACACTCGCTGTCAGAACAGTCCATCATGCCATCTGAGGAACATTACTTCTTAGAACACACCTACTCTCGCTCGTTTACGGTCGAGGCATTGTTCGCGGTTCGCTCTTGGTGTCCCGGCTCTCGTGATAACAGTTCAAAGATGATCGAGAATTTCTTTGTTTCGCGGACGTTTGGAGGACAGCAGGATTTTTCAAAAAGACATCCTGTTCTTTCAAGGACAGAGTGAAGTCTAGCGTTTCAACAACAAATTGCGAAATCTTCCGAATCGTAAAGAATCGCGTTGAAGAGGTTACTCCGATTACGTATTTTCATGGAAAACTAAAATCTTATTGAGTTGGAAATAATACAACAGTATTTTCAAATTTATTAAATAGGTTTCACAGTTTCGTCTTTGATCTATTTAATTCTTGTTGAGATAAAATCTGCAGTCTAGAAATAAATATGGGAGAACAGAAATGCACTATACTATTTTATTGAATTTTTAGGTAAGTGAAAATGTGACTAAAGTTTAATTTATTATTCGTCCTGTATTACCTTTCATGAAGCTGTAGAATTTAAAGAGTTAATCAATTGATTGATTTGCAGTAGAGAACGCTAAACTTTCCAAAGTGGCGCAGAGGAATAATTGTCTAGGGTATTGAATAATCGTCCAGGGCGATGAATAATTGTAACAGGTGGGAGATAGTAAACAGTATTATCGATGCTCACCCTGATCATTGTCAATGTTATCATTGCACTCCATCTCAAGACGTATGCTGCAGTCTCTACCCGCCCAGCCGGTCGAGCACTCGCAACTATACTCGCCGTCCTGCAAAGTGCAGTGCCCGTGGCGGCTGCACCCGTTCTCGCATCCGGCTATCAAGAAACCAGAGCAAATACTTTAATCCACGCCTGTCGTCGGACGATTAATGCTAATTGAAAACCGATGTTCCTTTCGTTCTAGTTACTCGAACGAAGCGAGGTTCATCCCGCGCTTTACCCTCGAAAAACTGTTATCCTACTGCGAGACAAATCTACAGGTTTCCGGGGAACATCCTACACACGAGACTACATTTAAAACTCATTAAACATTACCGATAACTGTTGCATATTTCAGAGCGGACTCTATCGCACACAGTCCTCGCCGTTCACTGTTTAATTCTGCCAAAAATCCACTCGGTAAATCTTTTTATTATCAAATAAATTCTCTTTTCCTTTTTCTACTGTGCGAACGTATGAATTAAGTACGTAAAGTAGTGACAATTTGTTCAATGTAGATACACGAGTAAAACAATTATACAATTAAAGACACTTATGAATGATCTAATAAATGTATGTACATGTGTACTTGTAGAATGGCCTCTTTTCTAGAAATTATTTTCATAAATCATATCTAACTGTAAAAAGTAGATTAATTGTACGTTCATGACTTTTTGAATGACTCTTATCAGAATAAATAATGTCTAAGAACACGGTATCACTTACGAAGGGTGCAGTGCCTTCCGTTCCATCCCTGGCTGCACACGCAGGTGCCATTCTTGCACTGTCCATGTTCCGCACACCTCGGATCGCAAGGTTTCTGATCGCATTTGGTACCGGTCCAGTCGTCGTTGCACCTGAAAGTCCGATTAATTAGATTCCCCCACTTTGATCCCCTAACTCCTTCTCCAACTCTCAGGTCGTAAAACTTGAATTGGCTCGACAACGTGACAAAGATGCCGAAAAAGGGACAAGTTCCTCGGTGTCGGGAAGCTTTATTGTCGAATGTAAAATTGATTCCCTCCCCCCGTTCCTCCTCTTCGATCTTTTTAAAGGGGATGGCTAAAAGGGGGTGAGGTTCGAGAGTTCGAGAGTTCGAGTTCAGTTTCGAAGTCGCCCACTCGCGGGGAAAAGTTTTTGCGCTTTAGGAGGCTCTTTCACGGCGGGTCTCGCGGCCGATGGAACAAGAGGGAAGACGAGAGGCGTCAGCTTTAGAATATGAGAAAGGAGATCCTCTTTCGCGTCCTTGATTCTGACAAAGGGACGGTAGGACGGGACTGGTCCTCCGGAGTCGTGATAAGTCGGCTCCTCGCCCCGAAGACAGAGCCCTTTTTCTTGCAATTTTTCACCTTCTTAGTCGCGGAACTTTCGTGACGACGATCGCGCCAGCAATTTACCCATTTTTAGCCCATTCTTTCGGTACTCGAACACCGTGCCACTCTACACCAACGATTTCGCAGAGTCACGATTTTGGCCGATCGGTGCTGACTTGTTGCGATAAGCGGGCTGTGCTGAATACATTTTTAGGGGTTGATGAAGATGTCCTTCGAGGACACAGCACTGCTTCCGAACAATTACAGTGATGAGGCACAATCGAGAAGTATGGAGATTCAAAATCTTCATTGTTGTTCATGTTCTAATTAGACTGTGGATTTCACGCATTTATTAAGAATTTTTTTTTAAATGCTTGTTTTCAATTCTATAAAATTATTCAGACAAGAAATAAATGTACATTTTGGATAAAAATCCACAGTCTAATGATAAGAAACGATATTCGAGGGTCTAAGGGAATTGCTGGCTACATGAGGAAACAGTAGTGGAGGGTTTGCTGTGGATAGTGTACTAACTTGCAGACACCCTGTTCGCAGGTTCCATGAGGTCCGCAGTCGAGTCCGCAACTAGGTTGCGAACAGTCCACGCCGGTCCAATGTCCCTCGCAGACACAGGTCGCCGATTCCAGGTCATACGTGCCGTGGTCGGAGCATCGAGGCAGACATTGGTACACCTGCTGGTCGACCTGATTGCACTTGTCGCCCTGCCAGCCCGCTTTGCAGTAACATTTACCGGAAACGCAGGCGCCGTGTCCGCTGCAGTTTGGATCGGGACAATCGACTGCAACAGGAAACGATAATCTCCGTATCGAACGAACAACGATCCCAAATACTGACCACAATATTCTTAAAGTTAACAATCTGACAGACCTATTTTTACAAAAATTTAATTTTTCAATTACAGTCATACCAGTTAAATTATTTCAAGGGGTTCATCAAACAAAGAAACCATTTTGTTGTTCAAGAAAATAAAGTGAGTGTACGAAGTGTTCGTACAGCTTTTAAAATAGAATAACTTTTTTATAATTGTACCAAACGACCTGATTTTTTTATAATTATTTAGACGCATTGGTTTATGAACTGATATGCAAAAAAGATTTTCCAAAAAAATATTATTTACAAGGTTACATGCAAAAATTTGTAAAAATGCCTTTATTTTTGCATGTAACCTTGCAAATAATATTTTTTTGGAAAATCTTTTTTGCATATCATTTCATAAACCAATGCGTCTAATTAATTATAAAAAAACAGATTCTACACCCACTGTAGATGTTTCGTTCCACAGTGTCGACGTTGGTGGATTCAGCGTTGGAAATATGAAAACTGTTGCGAATCCAGTAGACTCCAGTGACCGGGGACGGTGCAAAGGCTGTTGCTCGAGGATTTCTAGAGCCGATCGCATGGGAATCTCGCAGCAGACACGGTGTACAGTGCGCGAGGCACAGTAATTTATTACAAAAATTCCGATCGCGGATCGATAGGGCCCCCGCGTTCCCGTGGTTCTAATAAAAACCCAGCGAACCGGGCGATCCCCGTTCGACGAACGTGCCGCATACGTAACGGGCGAAGAATCCACGAGGAATTTCCCTCATCTCGGGCCAACGAACGTCGCAGCCCGTGTATACATATAACCGGTCCCGCGATGGCACCACGCGACGAGACGAGCCGAGCTGCTCCGCACCGCGCCGCGTCGCCAGGACGCTTTGGAATTAAGTTTCATAATTTCCCCGGGGCAGCTGGGATCCGCGGGAATAATGCAATTGTTCCGATGCCATAATTTAAAAAGTTGGCCCATTCGTCGGCGCCCAGGGCGCAATCACCGGCACCCGCCTCGCCCCCGCGAATGGCTTCGCTCGACCTCCTTCCGAGCCGCCTTGAAAACAACCCTAAGGATGCTGCTACTCGAGTCCCCGCTTCGGACATAAAGTCTCGCGATCCCGAGAATTTCTTCCCGACCCGATAAATGCGCTAACACTGTTGTCAGAGTTCGACTGTAGCGATCTGTGCCTAAAGTCACTCTAAAGTGACTTGGGAGTGCTGAGAGTGACTTGACAGTACTGAGGGTACGCTTTCTTTTTTAAAAATTTTTTTTGGGGGCGGAATGTCTCTTACGCACACCCTCTCTCTCCTTCGATGATGGTTTGAGAGGATAGTGTGGAACTAGGCCCCCCTGAGATGATGTTTGAAGGAAAACAGGATTACCATCCCTGCCCCTAGCCACTAATCCCCATCGCCCAGGGCCTAGGAACAAGGGCCTTTTTTCTCCGTACGTCCACCAGTGCCGTAGCATCCCCGTTGTCCCGCTTTTCGCATTTATCAGGGGTGTTCTGCCTGGTCTGGCGCCACGAGCCTGTTCTTATACTGAGAGTAGCTTGGGAATGGCTTGCGTGTGCTGAGAATGACCTGAGAGTGCCGCGAGTGACTTAGAGTCACTATGGAAAAGTTTTTGAGCGTACAATAGTAAAAATTGTATAGAACTTCGGATTTCTATAGCAGCCACGGGTAAACATGGTCCGCAGAGAGGCCATGCTCGACAATTTGCAGTTAATAATACAGCGCTGCTGTATACTATAGCATGATCCTAATTCGCCGGCCAAGGGCTATAATTTTGTGTTACATAGAACTGTTCTAGAGGAAGATACAGTATAGGCTAATGATCTTCGCCGGTCGTGTGAAGGACGATATATGAGCCGCGTTGCATGAATCATTGGAGCGCTGCCTGGGCAATGGGCACCAGATAATTTGTGGACCCATCAAGGGCACCTCTCGACGTCGAGCATTTCGAAGCTGTCGATCAAAGTGATTCACTTCGTATTGTACTAATGTTTGACTGGTCAAGCTGGGTTATGCACTTGGAAAATGTTTCTGGTTGATTTGCGGTACCTGTTACGCACGTGATTCTCCCAAGATCAGAATCTAAAATACAACTCATTAAATATCAAATATTGCAATGAACGATTCAATTTCGTCAATTCGAATTCATTTAATATTGGGGATTTTTGCTCGAGCAACTGATTGATTGGTCCAATCGTGAAACAAATTCGCCGTCATCCGCAGAAGCAGTGGCTACGTCGCTAATGCGAAACGAATACCGGTACTCAGAAAAATGAAAGGGAAGAACGCGCAACGGCGGAGCCGTGAAGATGTCAGGGACAAAGCGTCTCGCGTTTTCCGCGAATAATTTCGCCATTCATTCCGAACGTCATTTCTCTGCGGCCCGTGGACCAGACACAGTGAAACTTTTATCCGAGACTTATGTCCTTGTGTACGAACGATTGTTCGCCAAGTTTGTGTCGTCTTCGGCAATTCGTCTTGATCAGCGTAGATATCCGGCAAAAAGAGTCAGTGCTTTTTGATTCGAACGAAATCTCGCGGGACCATTAATTGGCGCATTAAGTAAGGTCTAGCAAATTAAAAACACTGTTAAAAATGAATTATTGTCATACACTAGTAGTAGTTGCATTTTGTTAGTTAAGTTTATATTTATATTTAGTTAATTCCAATGTTGAACCCGATAATCAACGAAATTTACTTTAGACGAAAGAGAAATATCGTTCACAGCGGCTTCCGTAGTGAAACGCAAAAAAGCTTCAAAGACGGTTAATATCTTTAGCTCATGAATGGTTCAATTATGGGAACAGGAGGGCCGTGTTCAACAGAGAGCGTGTATTACTAGTATCTTGAATCTCCCTGGATAGAGGTCCAGGACGTACGGATGAATTACGGCTGATATTAATGGCGCTGTGACAAATATGAAGAAACAACATCCGACGCAGAAATAGACCGTCGGAGGTAAACGTTCCAACGCGTTTCCGTTGGATCACTTTAATGGTCCTGTTAATGGAGTTCTGCTGAATCACTTGTCACCATTTGCGCGACTTTCGAACGTCATTTGTTTAAACGAATATCGAAAAACGATAAGAACAATGGCCCAAAACTCTACTTTATCTCATATCCGATCACATTGTTCCGGTCCATTGTTGCGCAATTAATAAGGCTGAAATATAGTTTTTAGTGTGTATGCACCTTCCAACTAGATTCCAAATAATTTGAATCAATATACTATTTGAAAGAATTTTTTTTCTACGTTGCTCCAGTAATTAGAAAATTGACATAACGTCGAAAATGAAGCCTTGATAAAAATCATACAAAGTTTTCTAACAATTCATTTCTCACAAAATAAAAATTTTTAATGGTATTCCTGAATTGTGTTTGAGCCTCCATCTCATTAAAACAAGGACACTTAAAACGAATCTTAATTTGCCACTCACGCACACGCCAACGCAATAAACATAATCGGCCAGGCAGACCGTCCACGGTAATTACGCGAGTTTGAATGTCTACAGTGGTTAAGGGTTAATTGCAGCGAAACAACAAGCTGTCGTGATCTGAATCTACTTTGCAAGGGATGATTATCTAGGTGTTGGTGAGGTAAGTGTGGACTATCGAGTTCTCGCCGATTTAATCAGAGTGGTTGACTTACGTTCGTCGCAGAAGTCGCCCTTCCAGCCAGGATTACACACGCACGATCCCCTAACGCACTGTCCGTGCTGATTGCAATCAGGAACTTGGCAGTCGCCTAATGGTATGTCGCATTCGGCACCTTTCCAGCCGTCCTCGCAGTGACACATACCGCCGCCGTATTGCCCGTGGGAGGAGCACAGCACAGGGCACACACTCTTGCTGCAATCGGCTCCCTGAAATTTTCATCGGCACCTCCGTAATCTCCGCTCGTTTCCGCCACCGTAAAGGTGATCGACAGCCATCTTTAACCATAACGTTCCTAACGGGCACCTTGCATTTCGCTTTTAACACCGCGGTGTTGCAGAAAGCTACGCCGGAAGTCACTTAAGCCACCGAGTCGCGAAAGAATTTTCCAATTCGTGCGCTCGACAGTCTTTCTAATATTATGCTCGGACGAAATCACGTCTTTACTTCAAACTAATACATATAATACAATGTCGTTACTTTAAAGTGTAAGTCATCGGAGCTGCCCCCCTTAAACGTAAGGATTACCGTTAGAACTACTGTTTTCTTTAGAATCTGTCTCGCCATAACCAAAAAAAAGAAATATTTTAAATAGGTGAATGACCCGAAAAAGTGTGCGCAGACACCGCGCGTACCTATTTAAAATTTGAAAAAGCCGTCCCCCGTGTTCGCTATCAGATGCCCGACTCCGCATCTACAACACAGAGCAGTGTCCCTAAGGGTGTCGACCGTTTACCGGCCATTATACTCAGCGCGATGCTTATCTGCAGACACCCCAACACGGTTGCGCCCTCACTCCCGGCTGTTGGGCTCGTGGAGCCTTCAGCCGAGTGTTAACACCGATAAGCCTAACCGTTTAAAACAGGCCTGTCGGACAACATGGGCTAGCTGGCTAACTCGACAAGATCAAAGTCGCCTTGTTCGACTGAAAGCTACGTAGGACAGGGAGCTGTCTTAACACGGAAACCCCAACGCACCTGATACCCGTCGATGCAGTCGCACTTGCCGAGATAACACGATCCGCGTCCGGAGCAGTCGTTGGGGCAGGTGGTGGAGACTCCCTCGGCTTCGGTGACGATCAGGGTGACCTTGTATGGCTGCAGCTCGTCGTTGTACACTGAAAGGAACCAGCGTCCTGTGTCGAGATATTGTAAAAGACTGACGTTCACCATCATAGGCTCGACGATGGTTCTTTTGATGAGCACATGCTGATAGGTGGAACTGGATCCTCGATTATGATTGTTGTGCAGATCCTGGCCCACCGTGTTCATGAAGCTAACCGCCTCGGAAGTTGTGTCTCTTTTCAGCCTATGGTCGATCCGGCCGCCCTTCACGAACTCCACGAAATCATACTGCGTGATGCTCGGCGCGACGTTGCGACGTCCGTAGACAGCCAGGTTCACGCCCCAGGGCAAAGTCAGGTTCAGCCGGATGAACGCCGGCTGCTTGTTGCGGAACTCCGTGTTCCAGAAGTGGTAAGGCGGTATGATGGCAGAGTGGGCCACGTTGTACGCCTGCAGCTCGAGCACCGCCGGCCATTGTTGCGCCGACTGCTGGATCTGAGGATAGTGAGGATCGCTCTGCTGGTCTCCGGCGCTGTCCGACGCGCTCGAGTGTTCCGCCGTGCTCGTGGGCAGCGACTCTGCGGAACAGAGGAACGTGGAAATGCGTTTATCAGCGGACGAAGGACCGCCCCTGAGTTATTAGGGGACGCGCACGCGAAACTACTTGTCACCGGAATTATACTACCCGAGGTTGTCGCTGAGAGGATTTTCGGAGGAACTGTCCGCAGTTTGCACAAAGGTGCTCCGTTGGCCTTAGGAGGAGAGTAAGGTAGAAATAAGAAAGGTAAGGTAGAAACTTTGTGTATTTCGGTCTTTTAAAAATCGCATACCTTCTGTATTTACTGAAATAATTCTTACTAATCTAGGGCATACGTGTATCTATTTATTAAATGTGCTACCGAATGTTCCAGTATGCGTGTTGAATCCGTGAAAAGGATGATTCTACTTGAAAAAGTGAGTCAACAGTGTAGAGTAAAATTTGTTCTACGAAGGGGTGAAAATAAGCCATGAGTAAATGTGTCAAGAGTTACCTATTCAATAAAACACGTGCTTTACAAACATTTAACCTCGTTCTTCTTGAAACTTGAGCATCGGACAAAAACCTATGTTCTGCCTTTTGGCTCACTTTTTGCATATAACATTGAAAGAAGCATTGACAAACAGGAGCAACAGTATACTCTCCAGAAGTGAACCCAAAAACAAAAGTCATACGTAATATGTAAAAGTACATGTATGGAAATATGTTTGGAAATGGGAGAGTAATTGGATGATGTGGGATGATTGTAGTTTATTCCTGGCGGTCCGTAAATACGTGGAACAAGTGAGACTGAAGTCAGAAGTATCTAATTTCGGATCGATAATATTCTCGTAGCAGCTATTGTGTCGGCGTAGACGCGACATCAGAGCAGAGGAAGCCATTCGAACGTGGCAGACGCCACCGAAAAGCAATTACCGTGAGACGCTGTACGCGGGAGTATTTACATCATGCAGAGTGGATGCAAATTGATACTGCTCGATATTTACCTTCGGTGGGTATTTGCGTTGATATCGGGTCGTGAACGTGCGCGTTCTCGTGAGTGACAGCCTTGACATCTTGGACCACCACGCATTTCGTGCTGTCTATCGGACGCATGGAGCTCACTGCTGAAAAGAAAACAGAATTCCCGCTTTAGAACCACCGATGTCACTCCACTAACCAACTATAATATGTTTACCAGAACCACCAATTCGATTCCATTATTACAGGTACCCACAGGCAACGTCTCTTTTCGATACCGGATTGCATTCAATTTAACATTTAGCAAGTTTTGTTCAACTTCCTTGAACAAATACAGAATTCCAAATTCAATTCCAAAATTTAATACAATATTATTTGATCGTATTATATTTTCAAGTAAGTCTCGTCAAAATATAGTTTGAACAATTCAAGAAACCCTACTGGTTCAAGTAAGTAACCATTGATAAAATATACCCATAGTCAGAAAATACTTGTGCATTTTCAAAAGGGAATAAAGATATAACTGGAAATGATTTAATTTGAAGGCGGAAGTGTTGTTGTAAGTTTTTAAAAGGGCTGAAACAAAAGATTAATTTGTAGCTCGCAATCATCAACATTCATTTCCCGGGGAGCCATCTAATCTAGAAGTGAATTATATTCGCATGTCCCGGCGTACATTTCAAGATTTTCAGCTCGCGATCCTCGGCTGTTGCCTGCACACGGAAACCGCGCCCTCCGCCATCCACCCACGCGAACGAAACAATTACCCGGCCTGCGACACGGTCGTATATTAACCGTGGAAACAGAAAGGTACATCATTCGAATTTCTTTCTGAAAAATCTTGGTCGGCCGAGCGTCGCAGAGGAGCAAGCCTAGTGTCTCGACGTAATTCGAAAGCGATTGTTCGAATTTATGAACCCATTAGTGCGCTACGGGACGTTCGACTAAAGCCCCGTTCCTGATTTCTGCTGCAATAAAAGAGTCTCGTAACGGTGCTATTTTGTCTCGAGTGCTCGGCCACGTACATTAAGAATATAACGAGTTGATCGCGGCCGGCTTTGTGACACGGTCAACGCATCTGTAAAGGAAAATCGTAACTCCGGCTCACAATAGTTCCTGCAGTCGCTACGATGCAGTATTTGCTTGCAAGAGGGTGCAAAACTCTGCGTGTTGGCTGGATATTGAAGAAAGCGGTGAGCTACAGAATTCGAGATTATCACACGGCACTGTTTGCGAGACTCGGAATTCTACGAGTTGTATTCGTACAAAAATAGATTCTTCTAGATTCAAAGAAAGTTATAATTTTCAAAAACCGAATTTTCTGCGTTCGAATACCGTTTGCTGCCACTGCGTACAAAATCGCGATCAATATTATGGCACGAGCAATTCCGCGTGGGTTGACCCGTGGATAAGGCACAACCATAACAACACTTAACGGTCATCAGTCGGAGAAGCTTAAGTGGTCGCGTGACATGTGTGTTATTGCAACAAGGGGTCATCGACATTTCGCGTTCATTTTTTCCTCTCTTTCTTGACATATTACGGATTGAACAGCGGCGGCCGTTGTTCAGTATGATTCCGGAGGCGAAGAGGGTGAAAACGGTGGACGATGGTGAAACGTCAATGGATGTTTCGACTCCCGTGCCACCACCATACGGGTCTGACATTTTGCTATAAACCGATGTTACGCTCTTGCGTTCCCGTCGACATATTCGCGCGGGGCCGGCAGGCGTGTTACGCGTTTATACGCTCGTGACTTGAAATTTCGAGCATAAAACGTTTCTTATACGCGTCATGATTTTTATTACGAGATTTCGCGCTTGCGAGCAGCAGCGCGGGCGAAAGCGGAATTTCCTATCGCGCGAACTTCTGTTTATAAATCACTGTCGAGTGACGCGTGATCTTCGCCGTAAACCAACAGGCGGTGTAATTTTTGTTGTAAAACCGCGGGCCCGAATATACGAGGAGACCGCCGCGAGTTTCATTACACAGGAAACGCATGAGTTGCAAAACGAGCCATCACAAACCCGCCCGACCCTCGCGAGCTCGAGCAATGCAATTTTCCGCGCGAAGTTTTAGAAACCGATGTTATTTACATAGAGCTAGGAGGTAATGGGGTAGTTAACGGAAGTTGGTTACCAACACCCATGAATATTTATCAGGCCGGAGTCCACCCCTGTGTGGACATGTGTCCAGGATACCAATTACCGCCAAGGTGTTCCTTAAAAATAAATCTGGCGCCGTTTCATCCAGGAAATACAGCGATAGTTTCAGCTTATCGAGAAGCTATTGTTCATTCTACGGGCTTCCTACCTCGTCCTTTTATCACGTAGCTTTTTCACAGGCCGCAGATTACGCGTGTTTGCATGGGAAAGTGCTTAGCGTGGTGCTTTGTGCTGCGTAAGTGTGTCAGAATCGTTTTAGTCAGACATACCGGACCACATGCCGATATGTAGGTCAGGAAGCTCTTACGGTGATCTTGCGGTCTCCATTTTGTTGGTTAAAGGGAGGTCGTTGTTTGCACTGCGGTGGATACATTATTTTCTTATTTTTCCTTCGAATACGATGCATATCTCGTACAAGATGGTAGGAAACTTTTTAGTACTAAACCGGCGAAATGACCGGTTTCAAATTTTTTTCGTTCGTAATTGTTGAAATTATGACAACGATTGCATGAGAAATTTTTTTGTATCGCTAAAACAGGTGTATAATATTAAAATGCGTACATCGGGCTTTCTAGAAACATTTTTAGAGATAAACTCGAGCTAGAATTCGTACAGTATGACGTTAAGCTTCCCTTCAAGCACTCTCCTACTAATCCTACTAAAATGAAATACGATGTAGTGCAAGTGAAATTAAGTGGACTTTAAGCTATAATTTTGGTGATTAGATGTAGTACACGGGAAATTAGAGGGAGTTGAAGTCTTCACTTCCACGAGTTTAAATGTACTTCTGAAACAAGAACTTCCGAATTTTGCAAGTTGTGCTTTCTAATTTTTCCCTATGAAACTATTCACCCCATCCAATGTATCAAATTTATTTTAAAACGAGTATTTAATCGCAAACGTAATTTCCATTTGTCATCGCAACACGGTTATACCTTCGTTTCTACGTTACAGGCAGTACATTCAATTTAATCGATCTTTTAGTATAATCTAGAACACGTAATGTACGGTTACAATTTTTTCCACGAACCTAATTTTGTAACAGCAACGGCCATAAAGAAATTCCGCGCGGCGCAGTTACTGTTCCAGTAAAACGCAGCGCGCACCGACGAAAGAAAATCGGGCAGGGATTTCCAGCGGGTATCGAAGCAAAATAAAAAAAAACTAATCTTCGAGATGAAATATTACTCGCGTGTTTATCAGGTGCGGACCGAACAATATTCGTTTTGGATCGAGGGGGCATCGACGGTCGGCCGTGGAATGAGTGGCTGGTAACGAGTAAACATTGAATGTTACATGAGCTGTAAAATTCGTAAATCCATTTCCGAGTACAATATTTGCTGAACTATGAACCCATCGGCGCCCGGGCCCCGAAAAGAAAATACAGGGATTTCGTATAGCAAATTTCCATTTCCGTAGGTGATATCGGGCTCCCCGATTGGACGGTTCGACTGCGTCGCGCGGATAACAAACACAACAAACGCAATAAAGCGGACGCAATAAATCAAACTGGCTGCCGCGAGTGGGCGAGGAGGGTGGCAAAGTGGTGGGGGTAGAAAACGTGTAGCCACGTGTGCGCGCGTGTACGTGTACGCGGAGGCGAAAAGGACTACACTCGGGGGAGCGGAGGCGGGATAAAAAAAATAATAGAGGAATGAACATGAAATATTGATGACCAGCGGATGATTCCTCTATTTGTCAGATCGTTCTGGCAGCAGTAATACGCGAATTCAATTAGCTGGCGCGAAAGCACCGGACCGCGTTGATAAGCCAAGAGGTCGTTAGGCACGTTGTGTATCGCCGGAGAGAGAAAGAGAGAGAGAGAGCTCTCGGTTTTAAAAAGTCTCGTTAACCCCCGCGTAATTAATTCGCTGCGGACGCAGCCACCGGGACAGATAATTAATTTAGCTGCGATAACCAGGCGCCCCGACCACCAGAAGAATTCCTCGGATGGGATTCATCGGCGTGTTTTCGTTTCGACCACACCGCTGCCACTCATTGCCCGGAAGACATTAATAGAAATGGATCGGAGCAGGAAACGCGGTACGTTCGACGCGAGCAGCGCTCGTTTTCCGCGGTGGAAACGGGGCTCTTTCGGTTTACAACGGATCGTAGAAGGTACTCTGACGTAACGCAAGGTGAACGTCCTGAATGGAAGAAGTCCGCGCGGGGGGATCGACCTGTTGACGGCTAAATGCTTCGTCGAAAATTTTTGAAAGTATGTTTGGTGATGAAACATTCGAATAATTTGCTTTTTATCGATTCGCAATTATGCACTTTAGGTTCAAGTTCGCCGTATTTTCAAGAAAAAATCCGATTTCATCAATTTCTTCATTATCCACACGCCCATAAACGCATAAGAAACAACTCAAGTAATAGACATCAATTAACCATCATACCCTCCACAAAAATAGCTGCATAAAAAAGACTAGTAAATTTTAACCCTGAGGAACGTATGAGGGTTAAAAAATCACCTTCACTCCGAACCACGTACGCAAATGAAGGATAAATAAAACTTCTATCAAAACTAGTCGCTTATATTCCTAGATTACAGACTTTTTCTGTACCATATCGCGGCTTAATCTTGCCGTTCCCAAAGACAACGGAAGATATTTCCATCGTCCCGTGTGCCCGATACGATGTGCGTTCATCGGAGAGCTGAGATAGTATGGCAGAGAGCTGTGGTACCAATATTTGCCCCAGCCGAGCGTAGGCTCATCCATACACGTCACCGGGTGCTGCATTTTTCCAAAGGAAGCGACAGCAACAATGGAGAGCGCGTGCAATTACGGTCATCGTGTCCCTTTGATTCCGCGTGTCAACCGTGACGGACAAATTACGCGTCGCGTCGCGCGGAAAAGTCTCTCGACGCATGCGGGGTCCTCACTGTCGTTGGGGAATCGACTCGGTCAGCAGACGCGCTACGAAATAACTGGAAAAGAAGGAGCATCCCACCCTCACACACATGCACGCACACACACCCTCAGGAACTGGACGATGCACGTTACGTAACTATCGAAATTGAGTTGCAGTGAACTGTGCAATGACCTTATTACTCGAGCATCAAACGTAACGCTGCGTTTCTGTCCTCGATTCGCGACGCGAACATACGCGTCTCTGTCTCTCTCTCCCCTCTCGCTTCTCATATGTTTGTATGAGGTCTACGTTCGGGAGCAATTTAGGTGTGCCGAGTCAAATATCAGGTCGCCGGAAAGTAAATTGCCGGTCAGCGATTTTATATTTGACGTGTTGTGGCTCCGAGTACGCCAGCGATAGATGTAACCCAGAGACTTTCCTTCAAATTTTGTGTTTGTCTCCTGTAAATTGTATTTCTGTTCGCGCTGGGTAGGATAGTGTCAGGAAAATGTTTGAGATAATTAGAATGTAAATTGTCAGTGAGCGATTTTATATTAAGCACGGATCCTCTACTCTGTATCAAATACAATTATGAAATAACGGCACTGGATACCGGAAAGAGGGTGATACGACTGTTGCCATAGTAATATGGTAAAATCAGCCATTTTTAGATCTGCCATTTATTCCCAGCTAACCCAATATTTGCCGCAGGTTATGTTCAGCTTGTGTCTACTTTGGGTTTAGGCTAATGACATAGTAATCTTCTAAAGTGAAACCTGATTCTGACATGCGATATGTTTAGCTTCGGTCTACTTTGGGGTCTACCATAACAATCTACTTATTAGAAATCGATTACTATACTACTCCATGACAACGCCATGCGAAAAGGAGCTTAAACAAGGGTGTCCGAAATAACAAAGGGTCTACGATGTTTTACAGTAAGGAGCAGCGTCCAACGAAGTAAAAGCTCGGCAATACGATCGACCATGAAAACCGTGCAGCAATAATAAAGTCAGTGGAAAATTGAAGCGATCGAGGGCCCATGTTTCACCACCTTGATTCCCCGGTTTGATTCGAGGTACGATGGGAAAAGGTGAAGTCGGCTGGGAACGACAGGCAGAGAGCTCGTTTCACCGGGAGCAAAGGAACAACTTT
This sequence comes from Lasioglossum villosulum, assembly GCA_963971365.1. Lineage (NCBI taxonomy): Eukaryota > Metazoa > Arthropoda > Insecta > Hymenoptera > Halictidae > Lasioglossum > Lasioglossum villosulum. The sequence goes on along the minus strand of OZ020497.1, from coordinate 4,601,146 downwards.
TTCAATTATATTCCCTCGGATCGATAGAACGATTCATTCCCGAGAATGATTCCCGGATTATCGGCGGATTATCCGCCCTCCCGAACGCTCGGGTTATGCTACCGTTTTCTTTCCTCGTGTTATAATGAAATGTTTACAGTAATTTCTGAATCGTAGTCCCAACACCCGTGTTTTGAACGGACTACGATGAAGTAGGGTGGCTATTTTTTAATTTATGACTGCGTCTACCCTACCGCGCCGAGGCTTCAAACGACAAGCCGAACGTAGAGAAGGACAGAATGAAATAGTCCCCGTCGCCGGCACAGTTTAAAGGCCCGTGCGTCATCACAATAAAACACTAAGACCTTAACTTCTTTATTTTCGATGATATCATTATGGAACTTTCACCAACATATTCGTGGCATTTTTCTGATTAAAATCATACCAAACACGATATAATTTGGCCAATATTTAGTGGTTTAATCGACGATGAAAGTTTCGAACGCAACGAAGAAGAGCGTATTGGAAAGAAAGAGACGCGAAGAGTCGTCGTCGCCGGCATAGATCAAACACGCTGTCCTTCTTGTAAGTAAAACTTTCATCGTCGATTAAACCACTAAATATTGGCCAAATTATATCGTGTTTGGTATGATTTTAATCAGAAAAATGCCAGGAATAAGCCAGTAAAATCTCATTAAAAAATAATGAAAATTAAGTAGATTGAAAATTCGATTCACTCGAGTCAATGTAGTGGTGTTCACACCGATATACCCAAGCCGACATCAAACATCGCCGTCCTGCTGCCCGGCGCAGCGTTGACAGGTGGTGGAATGGGTAGGCACTGGACTACGATTGAAGAGGCGACCGAGGACTACGATTCAGAAATTACTGTACTATCGATCGGTGCCCATCGTTTCGTTCTTATCCGTCGAAATATCGCCGCGGATACATGGCTCCCTGTTTCCTCGTCCGGCGAGCCGAGGGGCATTGTTCGCTATTGAACATCTGGAGAAACGAATGTTTTATTGTGCAGGATGTAGCCTGGATAAGCTGTTATTGGGTTACTCTATCAAAATTATTGGATACATCGAACAAAATATTTCCTTACGTTATGGGCCAGAGATACGATTTCGTTCCCAGATACGAGCCACCGGGAAACTTGTGCTGGTATAATATACTAAATGGATTTTCTCTTGTACCCGTAAAAATTCCTTATTGGATCATCGAACTGGCGGACTTTACCGGTCGTAGTCATTTAGAAATCTGACTGATACTTTCGCAATTTTCTGATACGTATCCTTGGTAACCTCTTGTACCTTCTTCCATCGAAATTTTATGAAATTCGTATTTAAATTACATTTACATTTGCATGTATACTCGTAGAAATTCTTTCTTATTCAATTTACATTTAATTCTCTCAACATTTACAGATTTTACAGAAGTAGAAAAGAAAAAGATTGAATATTATCCTAAAAAGTGAAATACGAATCGAAAAACATGTTCCTCGTCCACACCAGTTCGTCGTTCAAGATAACAAATATTTTCGTCGTCCGATCGACAAATTCGCCCATTTTCACCGCAACAAAAAAAAGGGAACGATCGGAACAACACGCCGCAGGTCCATACATCGTCTGGACCGAAAATAATAACAGAAGTCCGAGCAAACTGCGGCACTTTAGAAAAACGGGGGAGGGGGATGCTTCGATAAATATAGAGCCTCGAAAATGTTCGAACCTGACCCACATAACTCGGCCACCCCCGCATCCCCTGGTTTCCCCGTGGTTCGCTCAAAGTTTTCCTCGTGGGGATGAGGTGTGTGTCGAGGGTAGAGAGGAAGTCCACGTAACACCGCAACGATAAGTTGCACCCCCCGGAAGAGAAATCGAAACACACGCATATCGGACACCGTTGGAAAAATGGCGGAGATCGCCGGCAATACGTTGCAGACCGGAAACCGTGTTCCCGGAGGAGTCGTGGGAAGATGGGCGCGTGGCGCGAAAATGTATTCGCGATTATTAATAGCGATCATTCGGCCGGTGCTCCGGGCCCATCAACAAATAGCCGGGGAAACGTAACGAGGGCGATATTTAAACCGGAAACGTTTCGCCATTTCGGTGACAAAATCGCGGAACTTCGACCATACAATCCAAATTCTATCAAACCCATGGACATTTTTTGAACCAATAAGAATTAGTATTGTTTTCTATCAATGGAATGTATTTCTCTATGTATTAACAACTTGTGAATAAATTTCGCTATATTGACAAAATTAACAGCCCACATACTTTTAAGAGAAATATGCACGGAGAATTATGTATTCTGTGTACCGGAGGATTAAAAATGTAATTGTGCAATCGAAGCCTTATTTTTCCAGTGATTGTAGTGACACTGGATCGTTCCAAGCGTGCGTCTCGCGAATCGATCGTCTGCGGAGGTGGAGCAGGAGGCTTTTGTTACTCTCGCTCTCGGAAATTACATCGAGGGTGGTCCGGGGGTGTTCCCGGAGGCGAGCCTGGAATCCGGAAAAGATTTCGGAGTCGGTGGACGCGTGGATGGTTGGGCGAGGAGACGGTTTCAGAGCGCAACACCCGCGCGCGTCCGCATAAATCAAATTACCGAAAAGCAACGGCGGCTCGCGTGCATGCGAAATCCGCTTGAAAATCGGTGCAGAGGTAGCCCGGGCGACGTCGACCGTCCTGGACGAGTCTGAATCGTCGACGAAGAGAGAGAGAGAGAGAAAGAGGGTGGAGGATTGTGGGGGTGGATGGCGCGTGAGCGTGGAAGAGGGTAGTTTGGATGCAGTAGCAAACAGGCAGATTGGATTCCCGACTCGATTTACCGGAATGTAGAAATAACAGCTGGCGAGGTCTCCCCGAGGCCGATCCGGCTTTACAATCTCCTCTCCTCTTTTCTTCCTTCCGCTTTTCAGACACTCGCCGCCAGGGACGGGGGACGCAGGAGACGGGCGCCGAGCAAGAAGAATGCAGACACGCTGGATCCGAGGGACAACTCGGATGCTGGAGAATGTTATATACGGGGTGGATCTACGAGAGTGACCGGAACCGAACCTCTATAACTCTCTCTCTCTCTCTCTCTCTTTCGAATTTATTAACCATCGCGCGATAAATGCCTGATCATTTTGACTCGACCATGCTGCAATAACGAGCCTACAAGGAACGATCGCGAACTCGAAAATTCAAAAAATTGTCAAACTGGAGGTGAATCACTTTTTCGATTATTTTCTTAATATACAATTGATAAATTGTTTACCAGAAAGTCATTAAAAGTTTTATCGCGAAACTTTTTATAATTTTTAGGAGAATATTACATTGATATAATAATTTCTGTCAGTCTTATAGAAATTTTTCTGATGTGCTAGCATTAATGTGAAAAAACATCTAAGCAGCTGGACAAAATGTGGAAAGGAATTGCTACTAAACGTTGGGCTGGAAACATCAAACTCAAAGGCAGTTCACACATCTAAAAAAAAGCGACTAAATTCGTTTAAAAAAGTGCTCTGATGTAAAAACAGTATTGCCAGCTCCAGTGGAGCAATTTCAATTAAACGCGAGCGAAGTGCGCGCGCGGTTACGATCATCGGCGAGTTGAAAATTCGCGAGCACACGAGCCCATTGTGTCCTACAAAGAAACCCTCTGTCACTATTTTCAAAGCACCGCTCATTTACTGGAAGAGGAAAAAAGGTACGGCTGATCAAAAAAGCGATAAAAGGGAGCAATTTCTTCCTTTTTCTATGAACAAAAAAAATATGCTGGAAAGTTCGCGCGCGTGCAGAGCAATCGTTTCACGTGACACAAACCGCCACCCACCGGTACCAACCCCTGCAAAATTTAACAATTTTCTTTTAAACGTCGACTATTCACGCAGGGTAAGTTCGACAGTAATGGCCCATTTTTTGAACAACGTCAACATATTGCATATTTAATAGATCTATGCGAGACAACATTTCTTGTAAAATTAAGTACACGTGAAATTAATCTTGCAATCTAAACTCAGGAACATTAAAATTGCAGTTATTTGTTTAGTTATTTGCAGTTATTTACATGCAGTTATTTATTCAACTAATGTCACTTAATAGAGTAAGTACTTACTAAGATACAATTTAACAAACAAATTCGGACTTGTTTACAACGAATTTGTATGCAAGAATCATCTCTCGTGGGAATCTCTTGCTCGTAATAACTATGAATTTCGCAGTCTATCGTTTTGGTGCCGTGGCTGGGTAGTTTATGAGAACCCACCCCGTATTCGTAGGACAATGCGAGCCCACCCCCGCTCGTCGGCCACCCTTTCTTCCCCTTCAAATCCCCTTCATTCTCTGCCGCCTTCGAAAGATAAACCGTAATGCTACTCCGTCGGAGACCTTGACCGGCCGCGTTTGGATTCGGGGATTTGTCGACTCGGGCTGAATGCAAAAACACAATTTCAAGCCCGTCTACGGTATTCACCCCCGCGTACAGTTTCTCTCTTCTGCCGGGTGGGATCCTCTGTTTCTCGCTGATAACGAGGGGGCGTTAATTTCTCTGATCGGTCCTCGGCTCGGTTTTGCCACACCTTCTTCGCCGGGGATGCAATTTTCGTGTTACGGGGCGGGCTAAGCCACTCCGCAGCTTCTACTCCACTTCTACTCCATTTCTACAGCTTCAACCCTTCGCCGTCTACACCCCCGGTGACACGGTAGAACGGTCCGTTGGGGGCGCAACAAATTGCCGGCGCCCAAAAATGGGCTCTGACGCTCTCTTTTCGTGCCTCGAGAATTAGAACATCGAAAATACACGTTCCGGAAAATAAATTTCTACCGTTTTGTGATTAAAATAAATTTCTGTCAATCCATTCCTTTATGCACATATTCGTTATGGTTTTAAAAAATTGCTTTAGGTGGTTTAAAAGAGTGAAAGAATAAAATTAAGAGTAAATGTTAAGTTAAAATGAATTAGAGAATTTGCAGGATTTATAGGAGCTGAAGCAGCATAAATTCAAGGGTGTTAATTTCTCTGATCAGTCTCAGACTCGTTTTTGCCACACCTCCTTCGCCGGAGATGCAATTATCGTGTTATGGGGCGGACCAAGCCACTTCGTAGCTTCTACTCCATTTCTACTGTTTCAACCCTTAATCTACACCACCGGTGACACAATAGAATGGTCCAGTGGGGTTGGAAAAAATTGCTGGCGTTCAATGCCGGGTTTTAACGAATTCGTTTCACGTTTAGAACTGGACAATCGGAAATAAATATTACTTACATCGCATTTGTATTTGTGAAAATCGAAAGGGTAGGAAATATATTATTACTAGAGTGCTCCTAATTGTTCTAACTGGCTAGAGCTTAAAAATTCTCAATTGTTTAACGATCTATAAAAAAATGATGTATTCCCGCTTGAAAAATTGAGAAATGACTGATAATGTACTTGAACACCTTTCTCACACTGTAATTAATATTTCGATTTTGGAATACGAGGAACGCCGGTGAATTCATTTTTCCAGGACTCGAGCGATGCGAAAGGGACGCAGCAGCATTTCCTCGGCAGGATTTTCACCCAAGGGTTTTAGAGGTCGACTGCGGGCGTGCATGCGTTTGTAGTCTAGGAAAATGTAGCCGTGAAAGAGTTCCTCCGACTTCCATTACCCCTTACGTCCGTTCTTTATAAGCGAATACCGTTCCGAGGCCCGAAAAAAAGGCTGGGCTTTAATGAAAACGGAGCGCGCGGTCTCATCCCGTAACTTTTCCCCATCAACATCAAATTTTCATCAAAACCGTCGAGCCACGAAATACTGTAGACGGTTTCGGTGGTTGGGTTTCGCAGTTTCTTCCCGTTTTTTCAGTTTCGCAGGGGCGCGACGCGTTGCGGAAATTTCAGTGAAAATCATCGGCCCGCGAAATATCCGAGGAGGATGCGATTCTGAGCTCTCGAACACGCGAGGGCAAACACAACCAGGAAGGGGATACAGAGTTGCACACGGTTGACACAGATGCTCCCGCGGGCCGTGCACCGCCAAATTAAATACCGTTTAACGACGGAAGTCCGGATCTTTGATAGGAAGTGCGGCCACGACGCAACGTTACTGGCGCAATGGTTCATTTAGCCACGGTTGCCTCCATCCGGCTTAGGGGAGAGGTGAAAATATTGCCGGTCGATTCTGACGAAGCTGAGACAGATAAGTGAGAAATTACGATCCGCTTCATTCTATTTTCTGTATATCTTCCTACAAAACTGGGAATTTCGGTAAACACCTGATATCCAGTTAAAATGATACTAATATTTTCTAAAGTAACAGCAGCGCATTCAAATTTCACGTAAATTTTCACTTTATATTCCGGAAGTGATATTTTAGAGATTCCTACTTTTCCCGCATTTTCCTTTACCAAATATTATTAAAAATTCTTTGCAATGTTATTTCTAGAGCGAAAACTGTAGAGTCCGACCGAGTAAAAATATTCGGCCACGCTGTATATTTAACTAAAAATTGTTGAGTTCGGAAAGTAGGTCAGACAGAATAGGTTATTTAAGTTAATTAACTCCTGACAATTTATTTAGTCGTTTCGTTCACGCTAGCTCTTTCAGTAGCCTAATTTGAACCATTGTCAATGTTCAACCACCATGTATTTTGAGAAAGAAAAATAGAGTAGACGACACTACGAGTATAAAGGGTTCCACGAACCCCAAAGGCGATCCAAGAGTAGATCCAAGAGCGAAGTCGACCATGGGTTCCGCTCTGTTAACAGATTTACACGTTCAGTTGATTGTAATGCTTCCGCTAAATTCCTCTTGTGAGACAGGTTTTCAAGCAACCCTGAATAAATATTTCCCGAGCGATCCAAGCGTCTGGCACGGGTCTTTTCGGCCAATAATGATCGAGCCAGGGACGGGACTCGTCGTTCACGGGCAAGGGTGAGAGAACCCCGTAGAAAGGGTGAGAGAGAAATTCACGCGAATCGATACCTCGAGCCTCGTCCGCTAATAAGATGTCTGGCAGAATAGCTGCGAGGTTGAAACACACGATTCGGCGGAGAGGTTTTAACTGCCATAAATTTCGGATCTTCGGAGCTTATAAAGTCGATTCGAGGAAAATCCCTTCGTTCTACGATAGGCATTAACTCCGAGTAGGGGTAGCGGGAGTGTCTGCCGGGTCGGGACTACAGGTGAAATTACGTTTTTTGAGTTCGCGTTATCCTCTCGAGTGGGAGAAATGAAAAATTTCGTTTTCATTTAAATTTTCGTAAAATAATCGTAGCGAAGAGTTGGGTTAATTTTGCGAACGGGAAAACGACTATTATTGTTTTTCGCGTCGAAAAACGCAGAAATAGCCGTGTTATTAAACATGCAACGGACCATCGATATTTTCGTCGGATATTTGTGTAACAAGGGGGAACGTCGGGGCAATCTGGTGTCGATAAAAATTCCATTTGATCGGGGGAAACAGAACGGAACACACATAGCCGGGGCCCGATCGGATGCGCCATCGAAAATGTCTGCGCACTGTATAATGTACTAATGGCGTTAAGTGCACGCGATACGGGACAAATGATAAGCGAAATTTAATTTCAAATCCATTACAGTTCATTCATAAAATACCCCGATGCCGCCCGAGGGAAATACAAATTTCAAAAACCGACCGACCGCGCCGGAACTTATCGGAACGACGACAATAAATTTATTGAATGGGATAATGTGATTCATAGCGGATGGTCTACTTGAAAGTTATTTTTACCCGCGCCGATTAACTGCACGCGTTCCGTGTTCTTTTCGCTCTTAACTAGGCGTTTAATCAAAATTGGATGTATTGAATGCGTGGGACCGGTGCGAGGACTTCATGTATATTAATGAACTCGTAATTGAAGTAATGAGATCTTTATAACATAGCTAGGCTGTGTTTTTAGATACGTAGAGATCGTACAAAAATGTCAATGCTTTCTTTTAAACACTGCAATTTGTTTTAGCCAATTTAACATTTTTTGGAGGTACATACAGGAGCTTTAGGAAAGTCAATCCTTTTTTAGACCCATAGGAGTTCTTCGACTGTATCAATGATGTTTTTTTGGACACATAAGAGTTTTCCAAAAGTATCAATGATTTTTAAGGACGCATAGAGGCTTTTCACGAGTATCAATGCTTTTTTAAGTTCATAATATCTAGGCTAAGTTCTCAATTATTGTATGACAATCTCCGAAATTTTACATAGGGCTCAGTGCTTCCTCGGACTTTTTAGAGTCTAGATTCTCAGTTGACAATGAAGTCACTGTTGTAACTTGAGAAGGTTTGCCCCAATTCCGCGAATAACAATAACACGAAGGTGGATAGAATCAATGGGTCGATCGCCCGGAAGGCAAAGCACAGTCCATTCATCTATTATGTATGAGTAGTTTCGTCGATTCCCGGTTCTCGGTGAATGGCTCTTATTTATCCTCGCGTTGCGCGCTGTAATTTATCGGTCCTCGACCCCCGGAAAATCCTTCTACCCGTTAATCTGCAATTTACGGTACAATAACTCATTATTAACTTGCAGATTCAGTTAGGCGGCAGCGATCCTCGTCGTCGAAATTCGGCCCGGAACTTTGATTTGCCTAACTCGGCGATACACACACAGTCTATCCACAAATAGAAACCCCGCGCGCATAGATCGCATTAATTTGTTTGCTGGGACCTGTGATAGTAAATCGGAGCAGATGGGGCTCGCTATAGACTCTGCTACATAATCATCCAACCGTTCTACTCAATAATAGCAAGAAACACCTTTACAGCAACAATATATTCTAACTAATTTCAATATCATTTCCTGGAAACCAGTGTCTGTATATCCGATCGTGTAATATGAAATTTGTATATTACATTGAGTGTTAAATACTTGGTAAATTATTTGTAATTTGATGCAATCGATTCACTATGGACGCTGCTAGATAATTATCTGCCCATTCTATTTAATAATGTCACGAAGTAAATTGATAAAAGCGATAATGTAACCTAACAAATTTCAGTATAATTTTCAGTATATACTCGTTCATTAATATTCAACTATAATCAAGTTACTTTTCAATCATAATATACGTTTCTCTTAATTATCAATCAAAAACAAAAATGTCTAAATCGATGCGATTTTGTAATTTTCATGAACGAGTTTACAAAGTTTACTCTAGAGACTCCCTCGCAGAAATTAGTGTAATCCCAGACACCCTGGTTCAATATTCAATATAGCGATGTACTTACTAGCGAAGTAAGCCAACATCGCTGTCAGCGCAACAGCTAGGAGGATCAGCGCGATCGAGAAACATTTCCAGGAGCATCTGTGCTGGCAGCGTTTGTCGATGTTGAAACGTGACGGTGAATACGGTGAATAATGTGGCACCGTTGCAGCACGAAGTGGAAATCCTGGCATTGCCATGGCTTGACCTTGAGCGCCAACAGTGCCTGTGCCACCATTACCAGCGGCCACCCCTAGACCACCACCTAGGGAGCCGACTGTCACCTGCTGTTGGGGTGGCGGAAGTCTGTAACAGAAAATCAAATAATCATTACTCCCCGAACAAACTGTACCCTTCTGTCGATACTTTAGAACCGAGCCACCTCGGTCTCCACTGTCATGCAAGATAATGATCACATTTCCATTCCGGTAACATTCAATTTTAATCATCCACTTCCCCTACTGAAGAAAACAATGTAATACAAGCGAATTGTGGGTTTTGTGCATTCAATGAATTTATGATCATCTTTTTATGAAAATCAATTTTTATGTGACTCTAATTTCTTGTACCTGGACCGAACAAATCTATAAAAGTTTTTACTTGCACAGACGATTTTATCCAATCACAATCTTCCTGAGAAAGGTAAAATCAACTTCCCATAAGATAAAAATGCAGTATTTCCCGGTCGATATAAACGTTCCCATGCGTTTCCCGATTCCACACACGTCACAAATGCACAAAACTATAACAAAAGGAGTCCTTAGTCTGCATCCGGACGCTTGACGCATCACTCAAGGTATTAAAGTCGGCTTTAGACCCCAGTCCCAGGAAAGTATCAATAACCCCTAACAAGCAGAGCTAAAGCAATTCGCGGATAAAGGAGCCTGCCCATTTAATCCGAAAATTCTCCGAAAAATTTCTATACAGCTCAATCGAGGCCAAAAGTCGTGGGCAATCCTAATTTCAGAGTTACACACTTTCCACGTCCATTCTTGTTAGCCGAACCCCCGAATGACACCTCCATTGAACCGTCGACGCATTCACGAACCCCCCTGAACAAAAGCGTACCTTGTATCCGGCGTCGAATCGAAAAAAGGAAGAGAGAGGAAGAACGTTGGAGAAAACGCGGAAAAAGAGGCGTAAGCACGTTCAGCGGCCGGTGACAACGAGACAGCGCGTAAAAATCGCTCCCATTAACCCCCGTGGTGGTTGGTCGGGGTTGTGTGTATATCGAACGAGTCGACGCGCTTTCGGATAGAGAGAGAGAGAGAGAGACCTGGTTCACTCGCCAGGGGGTGACAGGTTAAAGCCTCGCCCCGTCGGACCTACGTCAAGGATTTTATTTTCATCACGAGCGATATTTATCTTCGTCCCCCTGTATCGAGAGGGGGATGAATGGGGGGTTGCGTGGTCGAACTGGGATTTGCAGCTATGGGTCGCAGACACCACGATTCGAACACAATGTTAAAATATTTAATAAAAAACAAAATAAAACTGGCCTGCACGCATTTCAAGAAACAGGAAACAAGTATAAATTATTTTCTTCGTTCAACAATTTTAATAAGTGGGAGACACTACGTTGTCTTAATCACTCTACTATTCTCAATTACACTAACTTACTTTTCTCATAAATAAAATCCACAGTCACTCTTGTATTACTAAATATCTTGTATGTTTTTTCTGGAAACGAACACATAGATACGAATCAGCGCTCGCAAATATGACGCTCCACCCTGGGTCTCTACTTCTCGCATTCAAACTGATATTCCAGTTTCCACATTACTTTTACCGTTCGAAAAAATTCAGCAGAACTGTTACACGAAGTCGCTACAGCGTACAATTTATGGTTGTCTTCCTGGCAGTCAGAAATCCCAGGAAGCTCGCAATAAAATCATTCTCGAGGATCCTCCGTCTTATCTTTAGCATACAGAATAGATAATCTCTGACAGAGAGAAAAATAATGACACCCAGTAGAGAGAGTTCACCCTTCGCAAGCATCGGCAGCACACAGTTTCACCCTTCGAATCGTGCGCAGTATACTTTTTAAGTCTCGGTTTTCAGCATCCACCGCTGACATCGAGATGTAAAAATCTTTCTGCCTCCGTACGAACAAACGAACGAACGGCGAGGCATTTATACCCGCGAACGTTAGTATTTGCGCGTGCAGTTTTTACTATTGCAGTGAAATTGCAGGTGGATCGGGGAAGCATTACGAGAGACGTTCCGCTGGAAGTTTATTTTTTCCGGCAAATTGTTCGCGATAGACGGGCAAAGGGGATCTTCGGGCGGGGAGGTTGCGAGACGATTCAAACATCGAATAAGATGTCACTGGCCATCGTCCAACTTTTAAGGCCCCCATTATTTCGCCATTAAAGTTCTTTCCGTTGGCCGGTTTTTTGCCGAGTGAAAAGGTAGAGCGCGGGAGGGAAGGTGAGGGTTTACGCCGATACTTTTAGTAAATTAATTTTCTGCCACCGTCTGTTCTCAACTTAATGATCCCCAAAGAAAAAGCAATATTTATTGCGCGAGGGTATTCCTCTCCGCATTTCTCCTCCCCCCTCTCTCGGCTAAGCAACGACGCCCGGGACTTCTGCCAGCGATATTTTCTTTTTTCTTTTCTACGTCTCTCCTTTGCTCTCTCCCTGCTCTCTCTGTCTCTCTCAGTCCCTTCCTCGTTTCATTTTTTCCTCGTACTCCTCCTCCTCTTCATCGTCTTCTTCTTCTTCTCCTTCTTCTTCGTCTCTCTGCGTCGTATCTGATTGCTTCCTGCTCGAGGAAATATGAGCGGACGTTTATAGGATCGCGAAGCGGCGAGAGCCGAGCGCGCGATTATTTATGGTATTTGTCGAGGGTTGTTAAATAACTTATACGTTACGCGGGAGAGCAAGGTGAGAGACGTCTTAATGATCCAAGCCCGGACAAACACGGAGAACCTTTCCGGCCCGCGACGCGCACGAAAATTATTAAAAAGAAATATGAAACGACCGGAGGTGACAGCACCACCGAGACTTCGCAATCCCGTCGAATTCCTCCGAGAGCGATTCATAAATACACGGCTGCCTCGGCGCGGGAGGATCAAAGAATACTACGGCTCCTCGGATAGTTTGGTAAATTGCCTGTCAACGCACCGTGGCGAAAATCGCCGAAATCCTGGAGGAAAGTCGTATCTCCGATTCGAAGACAAATTATTAAAACAGGTCTGCGACGACGAAAGCGTTTTTCGACGTTGTGTGTTTAGTCTGTTGACTTGACTAAAGTTATTAGAAATGTTGTAAGCAATACTTAAATAGTTCACTCTCCATAAATGCATCTCTGCACGAGTGGTATAATACCACTAAGTAAAGAGCCCTTTTTACCAAGTATCAGCCCTTTATCTGGTTTGTGAGGTTAGTTACGGGGAGCAATGGAATTTTAACAATCTGACACATTCAACATGTCAATCCATATATTCCAGAATTTTTTCCGATTTTTCAGTTGCAAGCTCTGGTTGTAAAAAATGAATAACCAGAAAAAATTCATAAAACTACTTTCATACTGAAGCTTACTCATGGAAATTGACTCAACAAAAAGGTATTGTTACCGACGCCATTTCCAATTTTTATTCTATTCTTAGCTAGAGTGCGTGGTTGTAAAAAATATAATAAAAATCAATATTTTCGACGTTTTTTTCTACGAGAATAAATATTCACTGAATTGAAAAAATGGAACTCGTTTGAAAAACCAATGGCAAACGCATTCATTAGAACGGTCCACGCCTCTACGCCCAAACAATTTGACAAAAATCGCTGGTAGGTATTTCTGGCAACGTATTCGCCAAATTGAAAAAATGAAAACACGTTATTTGAGGAAGACAAAGTAAAGCACGAGGAGAGGCATCAGCGTCGAAAATGGGTCATTTGGGCGATTTAATGGCATCGTCGACTGAAAATAATGGCGGGTTGCGCGACGTCGCTCGGAAAGAGGGTGCATGCACCGTAACCGGAGGATCTATCGGCCGCGCCAGCGGGATAACCTAATCCATCGTATCGATTAGGAAATATAACCCAATTTCGGCTAACTGATTTACTCGCGCAAACGGATTAACCCGGCTTGAAGGGGGGCCGCGGCGTTAACACGCCGAATTGCTGCTTACTCCGTTCTTCCGGTGCTCTTCTCCGCGTTTTCCACCCTCCCCCGTTCCATCCCCCTTTTGCGTCCTTTTCCACCCCCTTCTTCTCGTAGGTTCGGTGCCTTCGTCGTTCATCTTGTTTTCAGCTACTCCCCTCGGTTCATTTGTCCGTTACGCGCAATCAGGAATCCGGTTGTCCGGAGTGAAACACGCCGGGAGAGCCGTGTCTGAAGGTTCTTAACCTAAGCTGTATTTATTTGTCTCCGTCGGAAAATTCGTCGGGAACCACCCCCGTCTCTGTTCGCCAACTCGCAATCTCATTAAAGCTTTATTCGCACCGACGACGAGGACGACGACGCTGCTGCTTGATTAGTGCTGCGCGTTACGGAACTGCGTGTTTCCGATGACAATTAAACGACAGAGCCGACCGCGATGACGACTGTCTCGCAATTCTGGTCCTGTGACGCTGCCGAGTTCAATTCGATGATCAAAAATTGTAATCGAGAATTCTTTGCTGTGACAGGCTTGCTGAAGCGATTTTAGCAGATTGTTAAAATTACAATTTTTAGTCACATTGTATCTGTAATGTTCAATTCAACGTTTTATAACAACAAAAATGGTTGAAAATCTAATCGATCGTATTCTCATAATTTGCATAAAATAGCGTGAAATAGTGGTTCACAGCGCCGATGTACTATTAAACTCGAAGCCGATTTTTGGCTCCAAATTGCGTCGATAGATTCGGGAGCATTCCGGTAGAATACAAACCAGATTCCAGGACGAAACGTTCCGCGGAAAAAAATTTTATACGAGCCGTGACGGGCACGTTCGCCCGGGCTAAATTCCATTAACATTATTTCTCCAGTGTAAAAGCTAATAATGCCGACAGCGCGTCCCCCCTTCGCCCATCCCCACCGCCATTCTCCGTTTAAAACGGCGAAGCAACTTCGAAATAAAAAGAAAAACAAGCAACGGGACGAGACGCGAGGCGACGCAGCGCGTGACGCAAAGGACGAGATTCGCCGGGAACGCCATTATAAAATCCGCCCCGTTCCGCCCGCGACAATAACAGAATTCGCAGAGCAAAGTGCACAAGTGTCGCGCACGGAAGTCCCGAATGAAACAGTACGTTCAAACAATTCCCGGAGTCAAGAAATCCCTCGGGGCGTCGATAAAATTTCTGCTTTCGCTACAACATTCCTCCTTCCAACACGGTTCCCGAAGCGACCTGTACACCCCGTTCTCGCTCCCTCCCTCTCTCTCTCGTGCTCGGTTCTCTCCTTCAGTTTCTGCGCACGGCATTCAAATTCAAGGCACGTTCGACGTTTCAGGTGGCTCGCATCCGCGTTTCCATCGTCCCTGGGAACGTTGCGACGGCTGTAAACGTCATCCTGACGGCGACACCTACGCCGATTAATCGATTTGACCAGCTGCCCGATGTTGTCAATGTGCGATTAAAAATGTGTGCTTGCGATCCTTCTACGTTTTCTATTGTTTTGTCTGGTTCTAACAATGTCTCCCCTACACCAAATAAAATGTTGCATTTCGCGTTGGTATATTTTCGTTCACGGTTATAAGTGCTCCTTTAACCACAGGACAACCTCCATTCTAATTTAGAACGTTTTCGATGGAATCACACATCAATCAAGCGAATGAAAAAACATTCCCATTCAATATTGCAAACGCCCATTTGCCACCCCTCTTCCAATTTATATCACTATCAATCGATCACCTCGCTCAAGAGTTATTTAGTAATACTCTCTTCAAATAATACATTATTAATGTTAATCAGGTGGAAGAAAACAATCAAACACCGATATTGCAGCACCACGGAATATGATACCTCACTCGAAATTTCAATAGAATTTATAACTGAAATTCAAATATACTATAGAAATACATGTCAGCGTCGAAGTTATCCTATTGCAAACGCACGGATACACTGGCACGGTAAACAGAAAGTCTGTCGTACAATTCCCCAAACAGTATAATCAAGAACAAATTTTTCTGTTGTAACAGTACCGCCAATACTGCAAATCATGTTCTATGATTACATATCATTACGTGAGATGAAATGTTAATGACCCATTCGCGATGACTCGTATGTAACAAATCCTATTAACACTTTACTTTTTTTACTTAAATTTTCTTTTCCATTGCAATCTTAACTGAAACTATTCGGTGGCGTTATTGAGGGTGACTTGTTAGTTCACAATGAAAATTCTGTTGCTATTGAATTTTCCATTAAAAAGTGTCTAGCCGTTTACATGTACATAATCTGTTAAAAACTCGTATGAATGGCAATAAACGTTCCAGGTGTTCCAGAGTCTCGGCAAGCGAATGCAGATCGCGCGCGGTGCTCGCGCGTGCAACACCTACACCGATTAAGCGTGAATTGACCGGCTGTCTGATATATTGGAAGTTAAAAAGGTAATTGCGGGTGGCGTTGCTGTTACATATTGAGTCGAGTGTTGTCTGAGTGGAAGATTGGACGGGGCAGAGTTGCCGGCCGGTTGGGTATGTAGGGCCGGAGAGCGTGTGATCCAATTATGATGTAACGAACGCGTCGTTACTCGAAACGCTCGATAACAAGCGTATATACCAAGCCTCCGTGGACCATGGGTCGGACATCAAACGTTCTTTTCTGTCGGGTAGCTACACCGGCCCACTTCGTTAAGAGACTCGTCTGTTTTTCGTCCGGGCTCTTCTTCTTCTTCTTCATCCTCATCCGCTCTTCCTCTCTTCGTTCACCGGCGATACGGTCCGCTTCCCTGCTCTCGGCAGAAAGACAGAGAGAGGATCACGAAACAGGGCGAGCGGAAGAGGAAACCGGTCGTAGAGAAGAACGGACGCGATTCGATCCGCTTTCCGCGTTATGGACGCGAACCAGGGAACGTGGACAAGACACGAGAACCCCTGAAATTTAGTATCAGAACCGGAGCCAAAGGATTCCGATCCACGAGATCGCTTTATGTTCCCCGAATTACGGCCGGCTGAAGCCGATACTCTTTTCCTTCGAATGCTTTCCTTTCCTTCGTGTCACGTACCCGATAAACGTGTGCACCATGGCGACCGGGGATATGTTCCTGCCGACACGTCATCTCCCAAGGTCGCCATGCTCGTTCGACGGGTCACTTCCGAGGAACTTTCACCTTTACGGACGCCAGATGGATTCGGACCTGACGGCTGCGATGCTAAGTGCATGAGAAATGTGCTGCGGGAGCTAGAGATTTTTATCGTTTGGCTGCTAGACGAGTGATTCATAGAGGATCTCTATGCAAATTAGAATTTATTTTATCTTTTAATCATTTTAATGAGTTGCGCGTAGTACACCGGTATTTTGATCTTCTTTAAATTCTTCTGTTTTCCAAATTCTTGAAGCTCTGCTATTTCTCGAATTCATAAATTCTCGTATCCATCAAATTCTTGAAATATTCCTCTGTTTCATATTTCACGTATAAATTTTTGTCATAAATGATTACTCAACCTGCAAGTCTATAGGTGAAATAAAATTCTGCATCAATTTCAACATCTCTTTGATATAGAAGCATATTGAAATGTACACTTTACGAAAGACAATTAATTCGATTAATTCGTGACTTTTTCAATCTGACAGCGCAGCACAAAAGAACAAACTTTAACAACATCTAATACGAGACAACCATTTCGATTGCAGTTCCCATAAATTCCCGAACAAATTAAACTTCAATCGTCATCATAAAGACTAGCCGCGCGCGCAGACATTCCGGCAGCTCCAAAATATACAGCAGAATAAAATCCTTTATTATCTTGGGTATGTGGAATGTACCTTTGTCTGCATTGTTTAAACAACAAAAATTTCCAAACTCACGAACACGTCTGTACTCTGCGTATTTCAAAATTTGTCCGACCAATTCGGAATGATGAAAACACACGCACGCGACAGGGGTTTATATATTCTTTAATTTCCCAGACCGCTTTCAGAATCTTCGTTGGAAATTTTCACAGGGGTGTGTGTACCAGAGGGTGGATGGTTTGAAAAAAAAACGGAACGGGGGGTATAGTACGGACACGGTTTATCTGATATCAGAGACAGAGCAGGACGGGTATAGAAGAGAGAGGGCGTTGCAGGTAGAAAGGCGAGATACGTACAAAGAATTCTAATAAAAATCTGACACCGGCGTGCAAAGCGTTCTCGAAAGAAAGATAAAGCGGCACAAAGATCCGTAACCCGACGCGCCCCCGCGCCAGGGGTCGCCCGGTTGAAATTGAATCGTAGTTCCGAGGAGAGGAAAAAAAAGAAAGAAATTATGACCGTCGCGCCGGGAATAACGAAAGTCGAGGGGCGGGGGAAAGGTGAGAAGACGATCGCAAGCGAACGTCCCGTGCCGTTTTAATGAAATTTATCGAGAGTCTAATGCTGGGTAAAGCGGCCACGATCGATCCCGGAAACGATTCTCGGAGAATACTGATCTGCCGCGAAAATATTGAAATGATCACCGATACTCCTATCAGCATTAGGTAAGTCAACTCTGAGTGTGCTTTAAGGATATTCTCATATTAAACGATACGAAGAAGTAAGTTTATAAAAGTTTCATTTCATCGACACAGGTTAACCGGAAAGGTGTCACGGAGCAGCAATCGCAGTTCGAATCGCGAGGCCGTACCTCCAGGCGCGGCGACAGGCCTATTAGCGTCGAAACGGGCGAAGAATCGCAATTAACCGCAGCGCTGGTCGAACGTATCAGAGGAGCGTAATTATCGCGTCGGAAGCAAAGAGCGGCCGGTTCGTGTCTTGACCGTAAAAGAGCGAGGTAGCTGGCGTGATCCGGCGCCGAGCAGCGCCTTTAACGCTCCGTCTCGCTAATTATTAATTTCGCTCTTTTAATATTAATTAGAAGCGACCCTGGCTGCCCCCCGAGCCTCGCTTCAACGCCGTGATTACGTCGAGATTATAATTTTAATCGGCCGATTACCGTGCCGCCGGCGTAACCCGCGGAACACGTTCTACAAGGCTTTCTACCCCCGCACAACCCCCCTTCACCTCCTTCAACCACCCCCTTCTGAAAGAAGGGAGCCGCCCTTAAGGGCGAGCCCGCTAATAATAGACGCGATGCCAGTTAACATTCTAGATGACGGCTCAGAAGGAAACAGCGACTCTATCGCGAATTTAAAGGGGTATTCTGATTTGGATAAAAATTTGTTTGATTTGTTAAAAGTATAACAGTTGTAGAATAGTTTCCCTGAATTCGTCAGAAACAAGGTTATATTTTCCCGTTGAATTCATCCGAAGAATGTGTATTATCAACGACAGCCAGGATACACTGGCTCTGCTCGGTGACCCGTGCACTTCACAAGCCGTTAGGCTCCCCCACACACTGTGTCCCCGTACCCCTATATTCCTCTTTGAATATTAATCTCGACAGGTAACGAGGGAACGCGCCGCAAGGATATGTGGAACGTGGGTACCATCGTGGGTGTCATAGCACCGGCCATGATTAGCCTGCAAACGCGATCATGATGACACCTGGCCTTACTGACGGGCAAACAGTGTCATTAGGTGGACGCCCCCTAGTTTCAGTATCGAATTTCTGATGTTGCTCCACTGCTGGGCACAATTGGGTAATTATTTTATGTGGAGTTAGTGGTACTAAAATGATTATTTCTGATGGCCCGTATGTATTTGAAAATTGATTGTTCTATCTTACCTGAATACCTCATCTATTGGAAATTACACTGTAATTCTTAAAAGTCGTCGGTTTATGGATTTTGGTTAAAAAATTTCTTTTTGCATAGATCCGCAGTCTAGACACCACACTAGTCACGTGCTAGCATCTTAGTTGTGGACAGGATATCAAAACAAGCCGGGACCAGAGAAAAGTAAGTCAGTAGCAGTTTGTAAACGTCACTCTAGCAAACGACAACAGTGAACATCCACCGGTTATCACGGAGTCGTCGGCGCCGATTTCTGCGTAACGCGTGTCGCAGCTGGTATCCGTTTAACGGTGTGGTACGGCTAGCAATAAACCACGGAAACTGGTACACAGAGCATAGAAGAAGAGGCGACAGGATTTACGCGGGGTTGTATTACCGAGCCGCGCCGGCAGCTGGCTGGTGTCACATTTTATAACGTTCCCGGTGACATTAGCTCCCGGGGTCCGATTCTCGCGTGTTCAACTATACTCGAGACTCGAGACTGCGGCGAGCCCATTTAAAGATTCATCCGACGCACCCTCTGCTGAACAGCAGACCACTGACCGTGAACAGTCCTGTCGAGTTATGTCGATTCCTCGAAAGGGAATCGCCAGACGACACTTTTCGGAAGCCTCGTACACGGTTTCGAAGCTATTACTGGATCTGCGCGAACAGACGATCGAGACTTCAAACTCCGGAGACTTGTTTAGAGTCTGTTGAAACGATAACAGATGGTTATTGCCGCTCGGTCTTTATACTCGATCGATTACAGGAAGCAGTTCACCGACGCGATGACTGCGAGTCGCGTTTCAGTGATGGGAATTTTCTTAAATTGTTGAACATTGCTGCCGAGAAGTATTTCTAAGTGAAAAATTAGACAACGCTGTACAACGCATCGTTTATACAAATTCGGGGTCCACGCGCACGGACTCCACGATACCCTCAACCAAAATTCTTCGATAATATGTTAAAACTACCAAATCTACCAACAATGATTAAAAATCGTGTAAAATGAACGCGAAGAAATGCGAGGTTTTAAATTCACCGTATCGAATAACAAATTCCACCCACGGTTCTGCTCGAGTGAAGGCACGAAGAACAAAAAGACCACGGGTGGTCCGGCTCATTTTCATGCAGAAAATAGCCAGAAAATTCCTTGATCAAAGTAACACCGTGTCCCTTTACAACATGTTACGGTGAAAAGGAACGCGTGTGTCTCGTCTGGAGGGGGCTCGGCGCGTGAGCACAATATGAAATATCAATAGGAAGGGAGATTACGCGTACGCCGTCCATGCATTAAATCCGGCGTGACGAGGAAAGATTGGATTTTCATTCGAAACACGGCCCGTAAAAGGGAGAGCGATTCCTCTCACGTGCCGCGCGATTTTATCTCGCCCCGTGGCTAGATCCGCCACGAGATCCTCCCGTGGATCGTTCGATCCCACGGAAGGGGGGTGCGATGGCCGGCTAATGTAGCTCTACGTTGAGATTTCGTCAAGTTCTACAAACAGAGAGGAAGAGAGGTTCCCCGTGTACAACAAACGGACTCGTTATCAGCTATCATGGAATTGCGAACCTTGCCGCGATACATTACCCTCGGATCTGTCTGGATGAAGGTCGACCCTCGAATTTGCATGAATTTGCATCGGGGGTGGCTCACCCGCGCGAAAAAGATCCGGGGCGAGTACCGAACGCGATTATAATTTGTAAATGAATGTCCCTCGTAATCGTTGATGGGCCTCAGGCTTCATCCCCGACTGCTGGCGATTTTGTTTTTCGGAGTTTTTCAAAAACGTTTGCAATCGGTGAACTACACACCCCTATAACTTTTGAACCGGTGAAATCTGACCACTGAACTTGCACTTTTGGCATTTCCTCGCTAAATTCTGTAAAATCGTATTTAGAGCGGTTGAAAATTTTTGGCTCTCGAAGTGAAGTTTAACCAAGAAGAATTCCCAGCGAAAATGTAATTTAAGAAATACTCTGTGGCGATGAAGGTTTCGATCAGCTTCGCAGTAATTGAAGAAAAAGAGTAGAACGTAGTCGCTGATATTTTTATTGACGGTATACAGCGTTGTGGTCGAAAAAGGGATTAGCGCGTAAAAATTAACGTCCGTGCTCGGTCGTAGTCTACTCTTTTTATTTTGCTCGCGTCGGAATAGAATTGGGATTTCAGATGGGGCGTCGCGCACGCTGACAATCACGGTTCCTCGTTTTGAGGCGTCGAAACGAGCGAGCGATCGAGCCGAGCTCTTCGTTTTGTCGCGGCGCGGTGCTGTGCAATCTACCGACAAGCCTGCCAAATCGACTCGTCGATTCGTCCGCGAAATCTCATCGCTTCTGCCGGCTGCACCGTGTGATCAGGAACGCGGTTTACCGGGAATTAATAAAACGAATTGTAATGCATCGTGATTTCCCTGCGAAATTCCTCCGACTCGACAACATTCTGGCACCGAGCGTCAAGATGGCGTCTGTGAAACGTTCTTCATGGACAACACAATGAACTTTACTTTCTTTTGGAAATACGAAACTCGTGAAAATATGAATAGCTATTTCGATCCGCCGAGAAGTGGATCTCGAAACGCACTCCATAATCGAAATATTTTTCACCCCTCCCGTAAGGTCTTTCAGAAGCATGGCTCGCAATCTATTGTCACCAAGATGCCCATTCATGTGCACAATGTTGCCCGGATGTATTGCAACACCCATTGAATTTCGAAGAATGTGATCTCTCACACGGGCCACTTATTACCTTACAGCAGTTTTATTAGAACGTTGTAACAGGAGGAACAGCTATACGAGTGTAGTATGTGTGCTTAGCATTATTTCCTCCTTGAAAGCCGTGACAATTTACTTACATACTCTAGGGAGTCCCTCTGTTCATTTGTTTTAATAATATAGAAGGAGCACCCTTTCCATTTATTAGTTTGATACAAGAATAAGAGCTGGACTCTCTCTCCCTTTCGCTTTAAATTTTTTAAATAATTTTTCTAACAATTCGTATCCTTTGTCTAGTACTCTTATTCAAACAACATTTTTACATATATTCGATCACTTGATAACCCGCGGTAAAGTTGGAGATGTTAATTTTGTCGAGTTCGGCGCATTTCTGCGAGTACGGGTCGATTTAAAATCGTCGTGGCTCGGAATTGTGACAAAGACTTGTCGACGTGTTTCTGTCGTTAACCCGGTACTCACGTGTGACGCGTTAAAGGCTGCCCCTTCCGTGTACAGCACTCGAATGCGAAATCAAAGCGCTGGCAGCCGCGACTTACACCTTCAGCCCCTGGTCCTCCACGTTTGGCCCATCGTAATATCCGTTTCGATTCGTTACTAGGCCATTGTCGACTTCAAAATCGGGCGACGTTTCAAAGTGTGCTCGGGCGAACGTCGGACAAAAACCGTCCGCCCCTCCGTTGGGAATAATCCCGGGGAAAACGGTTTCAAACGGTTTCCCCGACGACGACGACGACGACCTGGAGAACGTGTTAACGAGGAACGGTTAGTCGACCGTTCCACCTGCGGTTTCCTTTAAGCTTTTTACCTGTATCAGGTGAACGGCCAACCTACCCCCTTTTCCGTCGATAAATGTTTCATAGCGTTTTCGTGGATTACACGTGCTCTTACTCGTTCAGAGAACTTCAAACATTACAGTGCCACGGGCTTCGCGGTGCAGTTTTTGTTCTACTGGGTGTACGAATTAATTCGGGGACCTCGCGAATAATCGATCGTAAGTTTAGTTTGTATTTCAATCTTTTATGCAGCACTTTTATGCCTGTGGATTTTTATGCAAAATAAAAATTTAAAGTTAAATAAAGTTATATTTTCTCTTTTGATTAGTGTAGAAATATGTCTTTTCAATTTCGTATTTGAGGTTTAAATTCTTGCCACATATGCATAGAGTCTGTAGTCCACTTATCGTATTTCCCAGAGGAGCTCATCAGTCACCCATAAAATGAGGTGAACATCGCACACCAAAGAAATTACTTTCTTGCAAAACGGGCCACGAATTAATTTGTACAGCGAACGATTTTTTAACTTGATTGACGTTTTCGTCGTGAAAATATTTTTGATGTCTGGGAAGCATCAATGGAGTGACTCTCGTAAGTGCAGGGATGGAAACTTGATCAACGAGTCTGACATTTTTCATCACCAACCCTCCCGCCACGGGGACCATGGAACGCAAAGCCGCTGCTGCGAAATTACTCGGGCGTGATGGTTTCCATGTATGACAACGGAGCGCCGTTCTTTCTAAGACACACGCGTCTCCCTTAAAAATGCATACCTCTGTTGCCGCACTGAACATCCGCGCGAAAGGGTTTGTTCTTTGCAGACTGACTGAAAAGCGCCACCGTTCCGTGGGCACACGCGGCGGCTAAAACCCCTTTGAATCGCGCTGAACACCTGATGGAAGTCGCACACTCTTTCCCATATTATTCTGAAGCTGGCATCTTGATATCTTTTTAGAATTCTTATAAAAAAATTCCCACTTTTATATTTCAACATTTTTACATTATTTTCATTATTCATCATGCAGTAAGTACTCGAAACATTTGAATTGTAAGTACAGTTTGAAAGATTCGAATTTAGCTACTTCTTTCAAAAAATCATTACACTCCTCCACCCTCCAAAGCACAACTAAACCAAATCCAACTAAGCACCTTCATCGACCCTCAGCAAAGGACCACTCCCCTCCAACCCTATTTCAAACCCTAATATCACCCGATTCGATCAACAATCCCGATACACCTTGTCAACTCCGCTCACGTCCGCGACTCCTGTTGGAATTGGTGGGGACAAACGAGACCTCAGTAGGGCGCACCAACGAAAAAGAACGAAAGAACAAGAGCCTCGCCCAATGGAAGACGCAACATCACAGCCTGCAAGGACGTGGGGAAGGCGGACATCCCAACCCTATAAAGACCAAGGTTGCGAGTAAGGTCTCGGTTACAATTCTTGGAAGAGAGACCAAGCAGACAAGACCAAGGACTAAGAGGAGACCGACAAGGGCAAAGTCTGACGTGTCGGTGTCTCCGTACGCGTCTTGGAAGTTGTGCGCGTCGAAGGATCGACGGGGGGATGTATCATCGTTGGGAAAGTTTGCCAGTATTCGATCATCCCCCTCGGCTCGTGGACGAGCGCCGCCTGTCGCATTCTAACAATGCGAGTCTCTGGAAAGAAGCTCGCGACGCGAACACGGGGCCTGCGGGGAGAGGGAGGTTGGAGAAAAGGGGGTTGGCTTGAAGGGGTGGGGAATATTACACCACGTGTGGCAGTAATAAGACTGCGCGCGTGACGATAATGCAAAAATACCCGTTCCGCGCCTTCCTCGCCGTTTTTGTTCCCCCGTCTCCTTCGCTTTCCTTCGTTTCCTCGTTATCTCGACACCCCCTATTCCACCTCCTACCCCTTTTCTCACCCCCGTCGACGTCGGATTCGCCTCGTCGCGTCTCATTTTTGCCCAGCGATTACGAGCTTAGCCCGTCTCGCCGTCCACCGCATCGGGGAAAACTTAAATTTAGTTCCGCGATGATTACCGTGCACCACCCCGCAGTCAGGGGTGGGAAAGAGGGGGGCCTTGTTGCCGGGAATTTCGGTACGGGACAGTTCCGCGGTCTGATTAAGCTTGATACCGACTGCTTTGTAGCAGCTCGAGTGCCTCTGCGAGAGGGTGTTGCGGAATTATAGGGGGCCTGTGTTCCGTAACTTGCAATTAAGGGGAGTTTTTGGGGGCGGAACGCGCCCAGACTTTGAACTGTTTGCTTTTGAAACTGCCTGACGCTCGTTGTGTTCGCGGAAGAGCCGCTTAAAGACGCCGAGATTTCGAAGCTGCACGAAGAGTGGTTTCGACTGTTCGATTATACAATCGAACAGATAAATTAATGAAAAATTGGAGGCGACAAGTAATTTTACTAAACCTATCCAAAAATTGAAGAGGCCGAATGATCGATGTTCCAATGAAGTGTTTCTATTATTCGTATATTTATTCGATTAATTAAACCGCCTCTGAAGTATCTACGACCCTTGGCAAAACTTATTTTTTTCGTATCGCTCTGTGTGAAAAAAGTTTATTTAATCAGTAGGCATCTTGATCGCTTGAGATGCGAGGTAGGAACAATAATAATTGAAGATCGTGCCTTTGTTATCGTACTCGGAAGAGTTCGAAAGAGCGTTCGGCGCCGTCGCTGGAGTCGGTCGATGACGACCGAAAGCCGAAAGAGAGAAGACCGGCTGGAAACGTCAAAGCTCCGGGGCTCGTTTTGTTTCTCGCTTTCCGGTGAACCGTACGTACTTGACCGGCGGCTTCCCGGATTTCCAGGCTAATGGGACACTTGGAGGTTTTGGAAAAGGTTCTCGTTCGAGGAAATCGTGAATAAGGCGCAGCCTTCTTCGGCTGCCTTTCACCGGAAACGTGATTACCGACAAAATATGGCGCGCGCGCGTCCGCGAGAGCTGGCTCCAGGGCATGAAATTCAAGCTCGGGGAACCCGTTGAAGTGAAATTTATCGCGGAATAAACGAGAATGGGAACAGCGGGAAACGTAAATAATATTAACCGATCCTTATTCCCGGAAATTATAAAGCCTGGGGAGAAACGAAAAATTGTATGCATTGGCAAATTAAAATCTATCGTATCCTCTCTTTTCTTTCTCGTGCTATAATGCAGAGAAGAATTGTTACTATTTGCGTGTGCATTGCAAATTAGATAAAAAAATGTTGTATTATTTTCATTTTATTAAAATAACTGAGAGAAGGAATTAGATAATTTGCATAGATATTCTGTAGACTGATACACATTGAGAAGGAAATTACACAGATTTTTTGTAAAAATGCGAAGCCGACTGTTGTAATCGAGAACAATGGTTGTACAACACTGTGAAGATTAAAATGCGAAGTGGCCATCCAGAAGAAGATGTACGCAGAGAAGAAAGCTGGAATCCCTACATCCCTGTTAGAGGGAGCGAAGGCCGTTCATCTTTACGCAACCAAATTGCTCGCAAACTTGCGGCCTGTTGGACAATTGAATGTCCACGGGGGTAATCCGTTGCGCACCCTCGGCAGGGTTGGTTCTGGCTCCATGAAACTCAATTTTCGCGTGGCCGGTCACCGGGTGACGTAATGAAGAAAAATCTTAGGAAGTTGTCGCGGGAGGATCTCGACGTGGATCTAACGACGCGAGGGGTGGCTTTAGAGAAGGGGGAGACCAAGACGAGAGAAAGAAAGTGAGAGAGAGAAGAAGGGGGAAGGAAAATGGTCGATGGGTTGGGATCGGAGCCGTCATTATTTTGAGTGCGTCGTCCGGAGCGGCGCCGAGCCGACGAGCCGGGAAACGTTCGAAAAGGGCGGCCGGTGTTTTCTCTAACGACGATGATAATGCCGTGTTTGCACGGCCCGGGCTCGGCACTGTCTCTGCTCGTCCCATTTCCGTGGAATAACAAATGCGGCCGGATCGTTACAAGGCACGCGACATTAACGCGTGCGATTCGCCCCGGCAGCTGGCTTCAATGACCCGTGAAGCGGCGCTCGACGAGGACCACGGACAAGGGCCGGTTCACACGATGCGCCACAGCGCAAAAGACAGTGTGTGCGGTGTGTGCAGGCACCGTTTCCACCGACGTCGACGTCTAATTGTTTGCAAGCCACTTCGTCTTGCGTCTTCGTCGACGACGCCGCGCCGCCACCGTTGCGCGTCGCTCGCTTTTTTTCGGCCTCGTGTTACACGCCCCTCTTCGGCGTCACGACTTTTTCCTTTTTATCTTTTCGTCAGCCACCGCGCGTACTGTGTGTACACTTGTTAGCGGCGCCACTCTCTCTTCCCCTTTCTCGAAAGAGACAGAGTGTGTCACGTGAAATTGCAGAGATGCAGGGTTGCATATTTGCATCATGCCGCGAGCGAAAATGAGACGAGGAGATTCAGCAGGTACTTTGGCTCTTCAGATTCAATCGGTGATTCGTAAAGGTGAATTTTTAATGGCGGCTACTGGGGGTGGTTTGCGGGTCGAGGTCGGGAGATCAGTATCTTAAGTAGAAGTAAAAACGATTTGCGTATGCTCTCATTGGCTTAGCAACTAGAAGTAAATACGTCTTTCGTCATCGTCGACAGTACAGCAAAGGACGAAGAATCGATTGTCTCAATTGTTTAAAAATAGTGTCGTCGTCGTACAAACAAAAAGCGGATGGGCGAACGATGCAGTATCGAAAACAACGATGGAAAGAGGAGAGTCCTGGCGGAAGGGAGGTAGAATGCTGGCCGAGTCTCAAGTGTACGAGAGGTCGACGAGTTTTTATTTAAGTAATTTTCGACCCAATTCGCGGCGCGGCCAGCGCCGATCTATCTGTCTGCCACGAAAAATACAACGCGGCCGTCGGAGAGAGTGAAAAACTAGGGTGAATTAGGGTAGAAAATGAGTGGCGTCCGGCTACGTGGAAACATTCGTATCGCCGTAATTACGGCGAACGTTGTTACGAGATAAATAATATTTGCTCTCCATACGAGTGCCGGCAGGAGTGAGTACGGTAGCTCTTCAAGTAGGCACTTAGCCATGCCGACAGTCCATTGTCTGACACGAAGCATCTCTTGTCAATCAACCGCCTATTCGGTCCTATAGTAACGTTAATTTATCTTTCATCAGCTTTCACGAACATTCGAGGGCCCTGTAATTCTACCCCCTTCGTCCCTTTCTCACTACTATAAACCTTGTCTACTCTTTTCCAGTGTAAACTGGGCCATCCTGAATTAATAAAAAATATTCTACAATATTCTTCCGCCTCGGACGTACCAAACGAATTAACCAACATTATATTCCATACATAAATTTTTTTAAAAGCCTCGCAATTAAATCTCTTTATAAAATTATTTTGCGTTTTTGCTCCTTTTTATTCCTCGCCCGGAACATTGTGAATTAATTAAAAATGTTTTAGTACCTACGTTCATCTTAAAAGCAACGCGGAAATTAACCAAATTATATTCTGCGTACACAGTTTTTGAAGAAATTATGCATCGGTTGATCCCAATTCAATCTGCTTTGTGTTTAACATCTCAGTTGATACAATTAAATGGAGTTTTTGTTCTTCGTTGTTTCGGAAAGTATTTGTCCTTCGCAGTGTTAACAAATAGAATGAAACGCGTTGTTTGCGTTTGATTATTTTGCAGATACAACTGAAATTTGTCTTCGACAGTGTAAATTCGCGCAAACTTTGCCACCCGACCGATAACACACTCTTTCCATAATTATGAGCGCGAGGGTCGGGTGATTAATCGTAAAAACGTGCAAATAAAACGAAAGTGGGGCAAGAAGGCAGTAACAATACCAACGAAGAAAGCAGCTGCGGCCGCTGTCGAGCATTTAAAGTGTCCGTAGATAAAAAGCCGAGTAACACGGCCAGCCTGGGCACGAATCGATTAATTTCACTCGCCGGCTGACTGCGTGGCATTCATTAATTACGTTGTTCGCGGGGATTCCTTCGCGAGTCTAATAAATTCGAATTCGGGACGAGGCGAGTTGTCGCCCGACGTCGTGGGATAGAAGACGCCTCGACGTCTTTTAATAATTATGTTCGGTGATTACGCGTAATAGAGATTACTCGGTCCGGCGTTTTATCGGGGCTCCGAGACGCGCCCTTTTGTAATTCAGCCTCCGGCTGTTTAATAATTCTTCCGAAACGTTTACGATCGCGACGTTTGCCTTGAATATCAATTTTATTGGAAGCATCAAGAAAATTTTTAACGTCCATAATCCTGGATTTTCTGCATTTTTCTTTCCGAGTTTCTGAAAAATGTTCACTCGCGTCTGAACGATGGAAAAACAATACTGTATTTTGGATTTGTTAAAATCGTTGACAGATGGACTACACCTCGAACGATCGACTTAAAAAATTTGTATTCTACAAAATAATGTATTTTGCAAATTTTTTCAAATATGCTTTTGTCGAGGGAAAAGTTTTGCGGAATCATGCTCCAGCGTAAAGCAAGTGTCGTTCGGTAGGATCGGCGACCGGAACACAGTGTCCCCACAATTACGATAATTTGCGGCGATTGCTAAATCGTCAATCACGCGGAGTACAAACATTCCGGGAACGCGGATCGATCCAATGAACGTTTCCCTCCTGAAACTCAAAGGTTTACTACGTCCTCGTCCGTGGTACACGCGCGCGATCGGCCAAGTACACAATATTCGCGACCAGAGCTTTCAAGTTAATTTAACACCAGCTCGTCGAAACCATCGTGGAAACGAGACGGAGGAGAACGAGAGAGAAAGAGAGAGGACCAATCGTTTAGACGTGTACAACCGGATCGATAAGGAACTTCGAATTCAGCCTGCATCCCCACCCCCACTCCTCTCTCTCTCGCTCTCGTCACGTATTGGAAAATCGAGCACTGCGAGTCTATTTATTTATTCGCCTATTTAGAAATGGACGCGATTAATTCCGCAGTATATTGATTTACACCGTGGTAACTAAGTCAATGTAATTGTAATTAATATTCATTCGATGCCTCCATCCATTTGGAACAGACTGCCGTAGCAAATTTGAGGTTCAATAGCTTGGTTGTTTTCTCGTGTTCAGTTGCAGACGATACGGACGTAGCAATTTTTGATTGGTAATTTTTAAATTGCATTGTTGTACGAGCCACCCCTTTAATTTTATGGATTTCTCAAAAATATTTTATTTCCTCAGCAAGGGTGATCCCAACAATTTTTATAGTGAAATAGTCAGTGTTCGTGAACGTTTCGCGAAACTTCGACCAAAATTTAGCAACCAAATTTATACGAGTTTCTTTTAAAGATTATCGCGGTGACTGTTAGTAATGACACGATGCGAAACGATAAGAAAGTGGGTCTGATTTCCCCGGGCACTTAACCACGTTGGCTGCAAGATGGAGGTTAACACGATGGAGTGCACACAATTACAGTTATTACTTCGGTTAACTGAATTTCGTCTTGCCTAGTCTACTCTAATAATGGATTGGCGTGCCCGTGACGCAACAAGAACTGTTTTGATTCGAACCTGGAAGAACTTTAATCTTCATGTGTCACGGAGACGCTTGGTCAATGTTGGATTTGTGTGGCAGTGTCTCTTGTTCGTTTACTTGTTCCGTCCCCTTTTTGTGTCCGTAGATTTGTTCTGTCTTCGCCTTTATTCCATCTTCTGTAGATTTTCTTGTTCCTTTATTTCATTTTCCTTTACTGTACTCATTTCCTTTATTGATCTTACTATTCGATTATTACATAGCAAACCACTGTCCAGTACAATTTTTCATGAAGTCGCTTCATGATTGAAATTTGGATCACGCTTATTGTAACATCATACTAGTTTTATTGTATGACACAGACTGAAGCAGCAATTTTAATTTTTGTTCATACTTTACATTTTTATAAACTAAATTAGACTATTTAACTGCTTAATATCGAAACGCTTAACACTCGGAAGACATCGCAGAGGGTTCAAATATGCCGGGCTGATCCCCAAAAATCATCCCCTAAATCCGGCAGCGGCGGATACCGATATCCCCGAATCCATAAATTTATCGCGTTTACATATGTCCCAATTTTGTCGACCTCCATCCCCTGGCTGTCTCCAATAATACCACGGTTGATCGAGGATCGTTCCCGAGCGAAAATTCCACGGCCCACCCCCTCAACCATACTCGGTGTCCCATCCGACTAGAAAACCTCAAATATCCCTCTTATCATCAATAATACAAGAGAATATCTCCGCGAAACTTGGCTAGATTTAAAAGGAGAAATATCGTTGCAATTGTTCACAAACAGTCGAGACTTCGAGGTCATTAATATCTTTTTATGTAGGACAGTATGTTTTCGTTATTGTCACATGGTAGTCAAGGTTATGGCAAACTCGATGTCCTCTATATATTTTGACCCGACCTCTATATATTCACCGCGATGTATTTTGACCTCGGTCAATCATGTGTCACAGAATCTTGAAACGTTCCTTAGAAATAGTTTATAAAAAAATGTTCGAAACAAAAGATTAAGTTCACAATGGATACTCTTCAGCTTAATTATTCTAAGTGTTTTATGGTACTCAGACCAGATGGGAATGTTTCGTTATCATTATAGAGAATGAGGAACTCACCGTAGGCGTGACGGGTTCGGAAAAGGGGTTCAGCCGCAGTATTGTCAACAGATCACGACAGACTTAACAAGTTGAATAACGACTGGCGTTTTAGCCACTAAATTATCATCGAGCCCCTCTCTCCCTCCCCAACGATCACCGGTCGGAATGAATGGCTCGTGACACAGAAGAAAGCTACTCTCGACTATAAATAGATAAACACGCTGCTGGGTACCAGTTCAGAACAGGATGGGGTTGGAATTCGTGGTCGGAAGTTACAGTAAAAGCTCGCTGGATCAAGTGATTTTCGAGTTGGCCGCGAGCTATGGGGGAGTCGTGATCGTGACACTTATGGTGCCTGGTAAAATTAGTTTACGCCAGGCATGATCGAGCGAAACACATGGCTGCAAAGGTGAACCGTTTAAATTGCTATTTCAGCGAGCTTCGAGAACTGAAGAATTCCCTTTTCAAAAAGATGCACGAGCACCCGTCAAATAAGCGACAGATTAAAATACATTTCTGATGAAATAAAATGGCAGGGTAATATTTTACCTTAAAATTAAATTTCGCCTGTCTCTGTGAATAGCAAAACACCTTCGTTAGAAATTTCGTCATCGTGTAACCAGTTTAGCTAATTTGAATCGTACGCATTTAGAATTACACTTTCGTATACAGTCGTACAATGTAAAATGTTTTCCTTTCCTTCGAAATAAACGTTATGTACTTATTTTCACGAATTTTGATTTTCGTTGAACGATGGGAAACAATCATTTTCAACTGTAGGCTGAACCAGTGTGCGATTTTAATAGACGAGCAATTTACCAATAAGTCAATAAAGCAACTAATGAAAGAAACAGCGGATTATGGCCGAAACACATTTTTGTTAAAATTGAGATTTATTTATTCCCATGAACGTTTCAGACCTTTAAAAAAACAGTACAGAATGTAGTAATTTTCGATTCTAGTAAACATATGTATACAGTTGTAAACGGAAACTGCGTACCTTTGAAATGAATATTTTCGTAAAACCAATGCCAATAACAGTAGTAGCGAATTGCGATTCTGATATGTTCTTGGTGAACTGTAGATTGATTTTCTACATGGACAATTAATTCCATCGATTTCGTCGTACATTGGAAGAACAAGAAAAAATTTACAAAAATGTAGAATGCGGTGCGTGTCGAATTTACTAAGGAATGATTATCTGGTTTTTCAGCAAATTTGGGATTTCCGCGTATCTATGGTTTCGTAGGATGTATATTTCATTTCCATTTTACTCGGGCGCTAAATGCGGGATGCAGCGATCCCAACCCTTGTTAAATCACCTTTTTTCAAAGCCTCGTATTGACAAGCACAAAAGAAATCCTTTAAACTCCGGCGGACCGCGCGGATCCTTCCTATTTATTGCCCTCAAACTGCGCGCGAGCGGCCCGAGCAAGATTTATGACACCTGGAAAACCCGCTCGATCCGTTGCAAATCTATCCGCGGGCAATATTTTACCCGAACATGTACTTTACAGTTTTTTCCCAGAGAACTTATCCTGGATATCTCGAAATAAGCTTCCGAACGGATCGGTGCCATTTTTTCTCCGGCGCGGCGCACCGTCAGCGACAAACTCGGAAACAATAAACACTGTCTCCGTTACGAAGGCGGACATTTCTCTCCGTCGATAATAAAAATGCATATCGAACGGAGGGAATTCTTTCGAACTGCTCTGGAAACATTTTATTCTGTCAGGGAGACTACAGCTCGAATATAGTAGCCGATTCGACGCTATGAAATTATTGTAATACTTTAAAGGATTCTCGTGTAACTGGCTCGGAATCAAAACAATAATTATTTTATTATCTATTAGTAAAACTTGAGAATTTCACAATAAAGGGATGGCTAAGCTTGTACAACGCTAAGGTTAATCAAGGCTACATTGTCAAAGAAAACTACATACCCATTAACACTCGGACTGCCAACCCAGCAACCTCTGAAATTCCATAAAACCAAAATAACTTATTTAATGAAACAAAAATTGCGAAGTTGAGAAGTATGATACTAAGTACTCTTTCAACCTTCTTACATTTTGTAGATCACAATCAAATTTCGTATAGAAAACATATTAACAAAAAATTCATATCCAAATCTCTGCAACGATACACAAATTATCCCATTCCTGGGAGTCGCTGCACTCAAAATGTCAAAAAGTTCAAAAAGTTCACACAGGCTCGTTTATGACCAGGGCTCTATTTTACTGTTCTCGAAAACTAAATTCGACAAAAAGTAGGGTTCCCCCCTTTCTCTCTGGAAAGATTCAAAATCGAAATTTTCGCCTAGACATAAACGGCCGAGCGCGCCCGCAGAGGATTAGACTCGTTACATTTATTTTCACTAAAACTTCTCTAAGAATGCGTAAAATCTATTGATTATTACAAAACTCTTTTGTCCAATGTGGCTACACTTTGATACGCCGGAAGCCGAACTGAGGCAGTAGCTGAACGTCAATTCCCTCGTTAGGGGGCGAACCATTGAATCTTTCAATCGTCGTCGTGTCCCGAAATTGATAACAAGAACCCGTTGAAAGCGTGGTGTGCCCGGAAACCGTTTTCCCGAGCGGAAACGCGTCGTCTCGACGCTAATTCCGGCTGGGGCGTCGCGTAAATCAATTCGAACCGTGAGCCCTCTCATTAGCAGCGGCAAGGATATCTCTTCCGCGGGGAGAACCGGAGAAATGTGGAAAGAGGTTCGTTTCGTCCTGCTCGAGATACGAGAGACGAGAGACACGCATACCGTTCGCAACTGGACGCCGATGTGGGGGCGGAGGGCATTGGCGCTTCTCCTGGCGGAAGCACTATTTCAACGTAATTGTCGTTTCATCGTTCCCTCTCGTCCGAGCGGCTCGCATGCCACAACGACGACGACGGAGATTCCGTCTTGGCATCGGCCACCGTACAAATACACGCACACGATATTATCGGCCGGTTACGTCTTTCTCTCTTTTCTACTGCTAGACACCTAGCCAGACGAAATTAACCACGGCTGCGACGCGATGCTGCACACCCGAGCAGGAGACCCTACGCAAAACGACGAGTGATCGGGTATTTACCAGCTTCCGGTCCGCCAACACTGTGTTTCGAGCTAGAGTCGACAGATCAGGGGAATTGAATCGAATCGAGGAGAAAAAGTTACCCTTTCTCTGCCAGTATTGGATCAATCGCATGGCATCGTCACACGTGTACGACGGAGACGAAATACGTCACGTGACGGGTCGAAGGGAAGGTAGAGTGGGGAGACAAGCCTTAATCTGGCGACTGTAGACTTGGTTTCTGTTTAAAAAAAAGATTGTGGAAAAACATTCAAGTACACTGCCACATCAGTTTCGACGTACTAATGTTATTGAAAGTCGAGATACATTCTCATTCAGCTTCATCTCAAATAATCTTTAAAGAATACACATTATCGCAAAGCTTACTCCCACACAAAGCGACAAAACGTTTTCTTATCGATCAATCTAAGAACAGCAAATTCCCATAAATCTGGAAACTCGCTAAATCCAACCGGTCGGTCGGAAGGTCCGATAACAACGTCCGCGAGAAAAAATGAGCGTGACTGGTAGTTATAAAGCCTTCTTTCGCGCCGTTCGCGTTCAACGCAAAACGCCGATAATTTTTCTAGCGTGTTCCCGAGCAATCACAGTGCATTATAATTTTTTGTACATAAAAGATCGAGAGCCTGTGTGTAACCACTAATATTTCCTCAGCGCAATCTGCGCTGCCCCCTCTAATCTGACTGGCGATTAACTACAAAATTAGCATTCGATAAAATATCGTTTTCCCGGCGGGTGCATCTTCCCCGAGGGAGTGTGGCAGAAAAAGATTTAATCAAAAGAGAGAAGCTGCTCCGCACATGGATCGGTAAAGGTTCGGGGTCGGATCGCGGACGGAACCTCGCGAATTCTCCAATCTTCTAATCGGAGGAGAGAACCACCTCCTCCATTTTCCACGGTTAAAAGCCGCTCATACACCCTCAGGCTACTCCTTCTTAATTGGAAGGAGCCCAGGTGCGAGATAAACCGCGTCCATCTTCGACTTCTATTTCTCGAGCCGCACTTACCGCCTCCGACTCTCATCCTTCGATTTCACACCTACGTTTCATCCCCCGTTTCCGGGGCGGAACACCCTTATTCATCGGGAGAAGGAACCACCGAACCTCTGGCTCGCCGACCATCCCTTCCTGTTTTTCTCTCGGCTTTCTTAACCCTCGATCCATGTTTGTGATTGCGGAACTCGGTGAGAGGTATTTACACATTCTACCTTAATGTGATTGCTGACTTCGAAGCAGATTTATATTTATTATTGCAAATTCGTTTATAACATTACTCCGATGGCCCGACGGGACTTACAGAAGAACATTATTAATTATTACGCTTCCTCTAGATGTAGTATAGTTACAAATCTGGAATACACATTTTTGAAACATTATTTGTTCATTTAAAACTGATTGAACTCTAAAAGCGTAACAAACCCGCAAGACTAAATTCTTCAGACAACGAGTGAATTTCCTTGTACTATTTCGGGGGTGTTTACTGAAAAGTCGATTCTCTAAAATTACCCAAGAAAAGAGGATCGATTCCTCAAGCCGTGACAGGGTTGTTCCCTCTTAACCTCGTCGAACCGGTCTCGAAATAAACACGCTGACCTGCAGAGGGTGGCAACAACCCTCGCGAACTCGTGAAGGAGATACACAGGGCAAAGAGAGCGACAAGGGGTTGTGAGACGAGCAAGGCCGCCCGGAGATGGAAGTCATGTGGCGAAGGTGTGTACATAGGTGTGTACATAAGGGCCGAAGAGTTATGGCGTACACATGGCAACGTCGCGGCGCCGTGTGACAGATTGGGCGCGAGGGACTAACAAACTCTACCGGATGTATCCGTCCGCGAACGCCAATTCGTCGATATCGGTCCTCGATCGATTCGCATTGTTACCGACACCGACCACGCTAAAGTGCCTTCCGCTGACGTTTCCACGTCACGCCGACCTCGTGCCAATAGGCCTGAGAATTAGGTCTTGCTGGATCCAGATATGGAAAAAGGTTTAGTAGCAAAGATTCCGTTTCGAAGATTCTGTTGGACGAAGCAAGGTAACCAGGATTGGTTGTAACAATAAGACTTGATACTTCTTTGCAAGAAGGTAGCCTGAAAATATACACCTGCTTTCTCGTTTCTTTGACTTCCACACCTTTCGACGACGTTTCCCGCAAAAACAGTCTACAGCGAAGGGTCACACCACCACAAAGACTCTCGATCTCAAACAGCATTAGTCGCATTGTGGGGCAACGTCGGTCATCACGCACAACGAGATACGTCATCCCCTGGAGAGGCTATTACAGTCTGCGACAAACAGCACAAAGACCAAGGCGCAAACACACGCAACACAGCGTTCCGCGCACCGGAGCGCCGAGATAAAGGGATTCGGAACAGTGGCTTCGACCCATTAGCCTCCGGGGCGAAGACGCATACCACGGACAATTTCCAGAGATCAATCGGTGGATCAATAGCGCGACCGGGGGTGGTTTCCTGTTCGTTTTGTCGCGATGAGGGGAGGGGCGAAACGAAGCGTGAAGAACGAGAGCAGTAGCGGGGGCCGGAAAAAAGCTCGGGAACGTCGAGGAAGGTAATTAAGTCCGGGAAGATGTCTCGTTAAGATCGCTGATGAAGACGTTTGTCCGTGCCGGTTCGACGGGGAACTTTCGAACGGGAAAAGGCGAGCGGCGTCGTTTTGTGTTCGTCCAAACCCCCCTCGCGCAACCCTCTCGCGACGGCTGGCGATAATTTACCGACGCGCTCTCGCAAACAGCCAGAGCCCGGAGAGTTCGGAACTTCGAGTGGAAATATAATGTTTCGAGAGGAGCGGTCCCCGCGAGTCGTCAGGCTGAGCGGAATAATTCCGCGAGAATTACGTGACCATTCTGCATCGTCGCAAACCCCTCTACCGCACCGTGCAAAAGCCCTCCGTTTCACCCCCGCGCGTTCTCCAACCCCTTCCGACTCTCGGGATAGCGCGCAACGGCGGCTCCGTCCAGCGAAACGGAACGGGGTTATTTTCGCGCGGAACGGTAACTTTCCGCTTTTGAGGGTAACTCCGGACTTTGTTCCCGATGTTACTGTTGCGTTCGAAATGGGACGGAAAATAAGTATCGGATTTGCTGCAGAAAAATGCCCCGAGGCGTGACAGGTCGAGGGTTTATATTATTTATCGCTCGTGTCCGGAGATTCTACTCGGCCCGTAATAGAAATCATGACAATTCCAAATAGCAAATGACGTTCCGATAGTCAGAAATATTTTACATCCAACCCAAAAATCGCCGCAGATCCACCTTCCGCACCACCCTGACAGATAACGCCATCGCTCGCCTAATCTCCCAATCGTTCCTCCCACTGCCCGAGCAGAACCGTCTCGCTTATTCCGCGACATCTGGAAAAAATATTACAAGGGTGGTCCATCGGGGCGTCGACTGTATCAGCGAAGATAACAAGGCGGCGGTCCGATCATTCGTAAAGCTGTCAGTGCGGCAATATATCAGTATCCTTTTTAGTCGTTACGGTGACACACCCTCCCGAGGCCAAGTATAGTATACACCGCACGAATAGACAGAGAGAATATGATACTAAACGAGAAACACACACGCGTGCCGGCACACGCTAGCATCCAAGAGTGAGAGAGAGAAAGAGAAAGAGAGAGAGAGACAGTCAGACAGAAACAGAAGATAGAAGAGGCGAGCGTGTACACACGGTTGCGAGCACAAAGCAGCAATACGGAGGCTTTTCGGGGCAACTGCACGGTCGTTAGTTAGTGAGCATTCATCATCGTATTGTTATCGTTAGCCACGGTCTTCACGGTTATTCGAGCCGCCCCATCGAAATCACAATGCGACCAGATGCAGCCTAGAACACGGCGCCGATAGGTTTCCTTCATTGTCCTCTGCCTCGATTCCCTTTCTACTAGCATTTTTTTGTCCCTCTGTCTGCTTGTCTGTCTGTACATCCGTTCGTCCGTTTGTCTCTCGGTCCATGTGCCTCGCGAAAGGGTACACTGTTGTCAGTTGATTTGCCTCGGCCTCGGCAAGAATTTTTCGGGGATTTCATTGACTGGCGAGGGTATGATCAACGACCATCTAACCCCTACAGATCTGGGTTACAACGCTGGAACCTGGTTCGAGGAACCGGGGCAACCGCGTAAGAGGATTGCCCGGCGGGTAAAAGAACGACAAGAACTTCATCTGTATGCCCCGAGGAAGCTTCTGGAGCGGATGTAAATTTATTTGGTTGCTCCAGGATCAATCCTGTCGCCCCGGTGATTTAGACCGGCCCGGTAAAAACCGGCGAACAATGCCGGAATCCCCTGTCCAGGCTAATAATTCCTGCGGCCACGTTTTAACTTCGGCCCAAGAAGAATCCGAAATGAGCGAGAGTCGCCGAGTTACGTATGCAACCTGTTCCAGGCTGATTCAACTTGCCGAAAAGTTAGCTTGCTTGTCCTCGAGTGAAAGGGGGTCGAGGCTCTCCTCTCTGTTTCTCTCTCGATCTCCTGCTTCGTACTCTTTCTCTCTTCCTCTAGCAGAGACTGAGGGTGCAGCTTTCAAAAGAAACTTCTTTATTTCCGGAGAAAATAAATATTTGACCCGGCCAGACACCGGTTTGACGCGGGGACTCCAATGGCTCCTTTCATTCTTAACGAGCAAGACCCGAAGGGAGAAGCTGCAGACGCGAACGTTGCCTTCCCGATGATTAATTCGCTTCGCTGCGACCGATGATGGCCCGGCTCAGGCATTTCGGGATGTTGACTTTAGGGGTAAATTTTAAAAAAGGACCCGGCCTCATGAATTTTTGTATGGGGAGACCATGGCTGCGGAGTCATTTGGATGCCGCTCAGGGAGCGAAGGGGATTCGGGGATTATGTCAAAATACACTGTCCGATTAAAGTTAAAGAGGCGAGCAAAGAGTCTTGAATTTAATTTGATAATATGTAAAGGAGGTGGAGTGATAAGTTGTGCAATCAATTATTGTACTTTTATAAAAAGAGATTGCACTGGATTTACTTTACAGAATCAGGTGTCTACTTTCACAACTATGAGTTCATTTTGTTTATTCTTTCAATTTTCATCTAAATTCGTCTTAACATAGATTCTCGTATATGTTGTTTTGTCGATCAACGAACAACAAACTTCGTTTAATGGAAATGTAATAGAATCTGTCTAAATTTCGACGCAAACAGTACAAACATTTTATCCAAAGTTCGGGCTTCTACAGTCGTACCCAATTTGCTAAATAATGGTTCAAGTGCAAAGCAATTTAAGTTGGTAATCTTATAATCCAGATTCTGGGGACACTCACGAAACTCAGCTCCACAAAACAGTCGTTTCAATTTTTCTTCATAACTGTCCGCCCAAAGTTAGAGCCCCTCACTATCTTTGCATCCAGAAGGCAACCCTTCCGAAACAGACCATTAACATCATTTCCACGCTGCTATAACTTAGCCCTTCCCCCAAAAATGTTTGGACATCTTACGTCCCTAAACGACGAAGCTTAGTCTGCTTCGTGCAATTATATCGAGATAAAAGTCGTCCTCCACGTGTTCCTGGTGCAATTTTGCAGATGGGACTTGGTGATCAATTTGCCTAAAAATAAATAAATAAAGGGAAAATTCATAATGTTTCCATTTTCACGCATACCAGTAACGAACCTACAAATCGTTACACAAAATCAAACAATCTACTTCAGCATTTGGAGTGAAACAGGATCAAAGCAAAAGTTCATTAACTGTCTCAACAATTTTTATATCATGTTCTATGGACCAAGTTCTGCTATTAACACACAAAAACAACCAGCCACAGATCCCATTAATTAACGTACCCCGAGCCGGAACTTTTTTTCCAATTTCGTCCAGGTTCTGGAGCAAATTGGCCACAGTGGCGTCGTCCTCCAGAACGGGGTTAATATCGCGGCTCGATTTATCACCTAACAGTGTCCCCGGCCCCGAGAGAATGCCAAATTCGAAAGAGTCGAGAAAGAAAGAGGTAGAGAGAGAACGAGATAGCTCGAAGCTCTTGATACCTAGGAAAACCTGAAATATCCCTTGATGCACCATCATTCGTATTGTATACATTTCATTATTCCTCGGGACGGTGCCGCTTTGAAGTCCTGAAACAGTTCGGTTGGTTTATCTATCCCTTTTCCGATCTCTTTCTCTGCGAATTTCTCTTTCTCTCCCCCTGGTTCTCTCTTTGGCCGACGGTATTCCATCCCGTTACACGCAGAACGGTATCAGCGGGAACTAGGGCAGACCGGGATACGGGAACACTGGGAAATCCGAATTTAAAAGCGCCCCAGAAAGAGCAGACTCCGGTTCCTCGGGCTTCGCCGGTTTATCCTCGGCTCCTCGTTCCCGCGAAAAAATCAGAAGGAAATGCACCGCGTACCAGGAGAACGAGATTTCGGCGCGAGAAATATCGCCAAGAATAGGTACCGTGACAACCTCTTTGGCTTTAAATGCGTTACAATCCGACCTCCACGATAGCCTGATTCGGAAATGTTCGGGCCGACCCGAAATCTTGCCTGTCTCCCTATCCCCGAGACTTTCCGCGAAAATGTCACCCAAACCGGGCCAGCGCTGCATTCAAATGCCGGATTCACGATTAGGGGATTTTTATACAAAACCCAAATTTCCTGGAAATTTTCTTCTTCCCTATTTTTAGAGTTTTAACGCTTTAAAGATTATTGCCAATATACATTTTCATTATCTAGGAGAAAAATTGCTTGACCCTGAATCACCGTAGAAAGTTTATAATTTTCATAGATTGACTCGAGTCCAGAAAACCGTCTCGAGAGTCGAGTAGCATCGACAACATCCGATAAGGATTATTGCCAATGTAACCGTCGAGACGGTGACTTCGATGTCAGACGGATTCGCAGATACTTAAAGCGAATCTTATTTCTACAAATCGCAGTAATATTTCCATCGAAGTTCGCGGGATTCTCGTTTCTTTCTAGTGCTCTGCGAAAAAGTTTTCGCGTCTGTCTCCATTCGGAACTGGGGTCGCGACGCGGAATTGCTTGCCGGATAGGTTGACAGGATCGATAATTAAGTCTCCTAAGTAGAAACGAAATTTTCGAGGCACCGTCAGACGCGTAAGCCGGAATAGAGAAGAGCCGGTTGAACGGATAATGTTTATCCACATCGAGAGGGTGGAAAGCTTAAGAAGGGGATGGAAGAAAACGGCCTGAAAGAGAGAGAAAAAAGAGAAAGGAGAAAGAGAGAGGATTTTTATTTCAATCCCTCGCCGCGGCTTCCGACAATCTCTTTTCCGGGCTGGATACCAT
Source organism: Lasioglossum villosulum (assembly GCA_963971365.1). Classification (NCBI taxonomy): domain Eukaryota; kingdom Metazoa; phylum Arthropoda; class Insecta; order Hymenoptera; family Halictidae; genus Lasioglossum; species Lasioglossum villosulum. The sequence continues at coordinate 4,559,750 of OZ020497.1, read as the reverse complement.
TTTTCCAACTTGTTTTGGACTGTTCCAGGTACGGTCGACGGTCGATGGCCGACCTCGTTGAAACGTCGAATGGATTGACCCAGTTCGCGGTGGGGGCCAAGTAATGCTCGCAGATAATGCGAGAGAGTTTTCTCATTTCTGCGACGCCGTTCTCCAACCCTCCTGCACCATATCCCCTTCCCGCCCCTCTGTGCACTCTTCGGAAGCCAGATAAGGAAAGCTGCCCCCTTCTTAATTTCTGATGTCTTCGCCGGGGCTAGATCCGGCCAAACTTTTTATTGCCACTTATCGCCGTAACCGCGTTTCCGCGAGGCAATAAGCGTCTGCTGATCTGTTTGCTCGCTGATTGTTTGTTATACGTGGCTTTAAGTGGCTCCGTTATATCGGCGGTCGCCACCAGAACATCTCTCTGGCCCATTTAACTCGGTCCTGTACCGTTCTCGTTTCGCCCGATGTGTATACTGGGTGTCCCCGTTTCTCCCCCGATTAACTTCACTCTACAAAGTTAGAAATCATTCTTATTTATTCAACCCAGGAATCGGACTCGGCATTCTATCAATTCACCCGTTTTCACTCCTCTCTTTCCATTACTTCTATTCCTCATTACTTTATATGTCTACTCTATGTATTAGGAATTACAAAACGTAATGATAACAGGAACTGTAGTGCAAGGGGTTAATAAAATAATTTATAATATTTCGTGTACATTGTGTACAACGCTTTGCTAATCGAACATTCGATCGCGAAGTTTTAAACTACGCCACCCTGTATGTATATTCAACTGCAAGTTCGTTCCGGAAAAATTCAGTTCGCCACGCTGAAAAATGGACACGATTACCGCCTGCGCGACGATTCTTTAATATTTGCGGAACTTTCGCGTTTAACGCTTTCGGCCGCGTCGTTTAGATAGAGACAGAGAAAGATTGACGAATGGAACGGCAAATGTGATATTGAATGCAATTTGCCTGGGTGAAAAATAAAATACTGCTCGCTTTCGAATGGAACGATGCTCTGACGCTGATAGAATATTTAGGTGATACGATTCTTTGTTTGTAGATCGAGAAACTCGATTGGTTGGAAAGAATAATTAATACACCGTCGATATTCGATTCGTACCGCCCATTTCCGAAATAAATTATTCTTGCGAAACTTTCATAAAAGAGTTTAAGAAGTCTCCCGAGGATAATAAACTTATACGATTTGATTGCTAAAAAATTTCGGAGAGCTCACGTTTCATTTACGGCGAAGTCGGCGTTCGTAGATCCGAGGATTGGAATAGAGATCGCTTAAACGTCGTGATTTAAGTGTCGCAAGTCATCTGATTTCAACTTACCGAAACTCGACTATCGAGACCACAATTCGCGGGATTGGAAGGGCACGAGTCGCAGAATCGTAATTATCCTTGGCAGTAATATTAGGCACGCTCGCAACTCGCGCCACCGTAGTTCGGGACGTCTCAACTGCTCGATCGCAACTCACAGGATTGCAACTATTCTGGCTTGCAACTCGAAGAATTATGGGCATTGGGGCTGCTGGGTATTCGGTGGAAATTTTTGGGATCGTGGGCTGCTTCCAGAGTCATTAGGATGAAAGTTATCCTATCGTTAAACTCCAGATTTCATCCATTCAGAAACGAGCAGGTGCATTTTCGAGATGTGGATTAAAAGAATTTAAGAACATCGATATATTATTTTCAGCTTTATCGACGTTGTTAGAGGTAGAACGATATTTTTACGTGCAATTTCAGCCATGTATTACACAAATGAAAAGGTGCAATTTCGAAAATCAATACATCATATTCAGCTGATGGATGTTGTTACAGGTAAAATTATATTTTTACGTTATTCTTGTCGAAGCAATTTTATCCATTTATTATAGAAATTAAAATGTGTAATTTTGAAGGGTCGAAACGTTAAAAAAATTTATGAAAATCAATAAACTATTTTCAGCTGGTTGATGCTGTTATAGGTACAATGATATTTTTATTGCATTTCTATTTGTTGCAATTTTATCCATTTATAACAAAAATGAACTGATGCATTTGCAAAGGGTGAGAGGATTAAAAGAATTGAACGCACCCCATAATAAATTTGGAAACATTTTCCAACCGATCGAGGTTTCTCCATCGACAAAAACAAATTCTATGGTGTTTCGCCGACACCATCTTGTCGGAATCGATTGGCGGGGCCAGTGGTTCGAGAGCAATCGTCGAAAGTCCGTGAATTTAGAAGGATTTCGCCGGTGGAAACCGTAGAATAAATCTTTGCGTCTTCTGGCTCGGAATACCGCTTATCCGGGAATCGAGTTATCGCGATTTCATCGCGCGAGAAAATCGCGACCCACCCCCTAGGACCCCGTAGACCCTAGAATGAACCATTTCGGGGTGAGCCTCGGGCGATGGCGGACGACTCGGCTGCGATTGAACAAGTTGGATAGTCGTCCCCGTCTTATTTCGTTTAGATGGAAACGGCTCTGATGCTGGGATCATTCTCCGAGTGCCTCGCTGTGCATCAGAATACTCGATAAACAGTCGAATTAAGACGGCGCGCCAGTTTCGAGGACATGTTTCTTTCTCTTAATCTCGCTGCACGTCGAGACGAGGGATTAATGGGCGAATGGTCTTGAATCTCTGCCAAAAATCGAGTTCGACGTTCATTGTGACCATTTGTGGAGATCGATTCCACGCTACGAATGCTGCTTGTATGTCTTCTTTGAACATTGTCCATGCGACTTCGGTGAGATTCGGTTATACGGTCGTTTGGGCGCTTTGGTGCATTTCAGTGAACGCTATTATTTTAAAATTAAGAAAATAATCAATGGACCCTTGAAAATTCGGCAATTCGCCGATCAAATTTCAAGAGTCTAAAATGCTTAAAAGTGTCTAAATAGTCTAGTTCGACAACTTTGGAAACGACTTACGTAAAATTTCTAGACGTAAGACATAGCCAGAACGTAATAAAATTCTACCAATCGAATGCCTAACATCCAGTACCTGACTCGCTTCAAAAAATGTGTACTCAACCTCCACTGTGTCCAAAGGAAACGTCAGAACTGAAGAACAGCAGTGTCCTCTATCTACCGAGGCTTATCAGTGGCAGGGTTTCGAAAAATCGGGTCCAGAGAGAGGAATTCGAAGAGATAACGTGGCTGGTCGATGAAATGGACTCTGGAAGGGCCGAGTGGTTGACTGGAGGTCCCAGAGTAGCGAGTATGGCGTTGCCGGCGGGAGCCCTTTAGGAAAAACTGATATAAAGTAATGGATTTCCAAGGTGTTCGGTAATCACACTCGTATGGTATGGGGTTGTAGGGGGTTGGTTTCGCAACGGTGGGCGTGAACCGGTCTCTAAGACGAAAAAGAAGAAGAAGAAGTAGAAGAAGAAGTGGGAGGCAGACAGGGGGAGGGAAAAGTGGCGGATAGGAGCTGGAGGGACAGTCTGAGAAGTGGCATTACATCTGTCGATATCTCCATCACTTTGCGATAAAATAAAACTACGACGGACCCTCTTCTCTTCGTTTCTTCCCTTCTCTCACCTTGACACTCTCCCTCTCCTTCTCTCTAGTTCGACCACTTTTCTTCCTGTTTCTATATACTACCTCCGATCTATCTCCGTCTCTCTTCGCCACCCTCTCTTTCCGTTCATCACCGAGCTCGCGGTCTGTCTTCATCTCCCGGAGTCGACGAAGTAATTACAACTTCGTCGATTAGATCCCATAGAAACTGCCTCGGCGGAGGTGTGTGCATCGATGTGACAGTGCACGCAGTGAAGTTACCCCTGGCGGCTTGGGCTTCGGCATCGGCAGTCAGACGCCAAAATCCAGCAGACGGATTGGCAGCGGTCGTCTTTGCCAGCGAACTTTCCCCGGGGCCAGAAATTGGAAATCTGACCGCGGAAGAAGAAGCGCGAGGATACGATCGCGTGTAATCACGCTGTTTCGATATCGGAGGGTGAAAGATATGGGATGGGAAATCGAGCGATCGACGATGGGATTCGCTGTCGAGACTGCGAGAGACTGCTACGTGCGTTCGTTCGCTGCGATTGCCGAGAGGCGATGGGAAATTCGCTGATTGTGTTCCGAGATAATTACCGAAATGATCCTAGCCGATGGGTCGGCATTTGTTCCACGATCGCGTTTCTAAACTAACAAGTAGATCTCCACGCAACACAAAAATTGGCTGTTCTAATCGCAAGACATCTTTTCAAGTTGAAAGTAATATACTAATGTTAATTTTAAGGTTGATTCATCCTTTTTCTGATAAATTCATAAAATCTGCAATAATAGGTTACTATGGTTTTTATTGTACGAACTTTTCCTGCAAACCTTAAGCGTACTTCGGACATTTCTCCGCGACAGAGGCACCAGAAATTCTCCCCTGCCCGGTATAAAGTCCCGACTCGTTCCGTCGACCCGTTCCCTCGCCTACTAGGATTTAAGATTCTATATTAACCGCAACGGAAAATTCCGTCTTTATTTGCATCCTATCAAAGAGCTTTTGAATCGCTTTAAATCCGCCGCTGGTCCACTACGAGGACTTTTCGCGTAGAATACGTCCAATCCGTGTTATACCTCAAAATTTTATTGTGATTCGAACAATATGTCCCCCCCCCCGAAGCTTCGAAAGTAGAAGCCATCCCAAAATTCGAGATCATATTATAAATGGTTGAAGATTCGCAGTCTAATTAGTAAAATATGGCACTTCGCAGAAAGGAACACACTTCCTTCTCCACTGTCCAAGCTATAATAATATTGGTTTTGTATTGATTAGAAAAACTTACAATTTACAGTTCTTACTTCGATCGAAAGAAAAAATTCAACTATGTATTTGAGAACAATCAATTGGAAGTTTGAACAGTGTCTGGTTCTCAAAATACGGGTATTGAGTTACTGTGTCATTCAAATGCAATAAAAGAGACCCGCATTCATCGTCACTCACAATTGTCTCTCTATGTAGGGAACATATCACTGAGAACTGTTACCTATTTACAAACCTAAAGCTGTACACCATGTGTACACTCGGTTTAAAAAATTCACAGACTACATATAATATAATCTCGAATAGGTGATACAGAGACTCTGAAGGAAGGTGAACGTGTCCTACAGAAACCATCAAAACAAAACAACCACAGTAAAACAGCAGATGTCCGTAAAGAGGTAACAAATAAGATGAGTGCGTGTCCTACGCAAACCATAAAAGCAAAACAAACCCAAAAGAATGAAATATCATCGTCCAGGATCACTATAAAAAGAGCTAAACACCAGGAGCTAAGAAGAACAAGATGGCAGTACCAAAGAAACCATAAAAAATGCACTAGAAACAATGTGCTTTTCTGCAGTGAGCAAGAAGATTCGTGACTTCTCGGTCACCCAGTACGCGGTAGCAAAGCCCGCCTCATTGTTCGGCCCCTAACGACACCGGCAGCTATGAAGCGCGGACGTTCCCGAGATTTTCGTTTAAATTATGAATCGGTTCGCCCCGCTTCAGACACTCCTCGTCGGTCTGGTCTCTCTGGGAAGAGAGCAAGAGAGAGAGAGAGAGCAGAAAGAGAGAAAAAGAGAGAGAGGGTACACCGCCATCGGCAGAGCCCGGTGGTTTGAAGAATTCTCCGCGGGATAAGAAAAGAGGAAGGCAAAGAGGAACACGCACGCCGAGGAGGGCGTGCAGAAGAAGAGAGAAGAAAAATGGAGCGGAGCTTATGCGAAGCCAATTAATTATCGAGCTGCGCTTCTCTCTATCCTGCTCCCTTTAGTCTTCTCTCTCCCTCTCTCTCTCTCTCCTCTCTGTTCTCTCCCCGCGAGATATTATTCTCGCGAGCTGCGCTGCCTCTCGGTAAAATCGACCGTCGAGTGGGGGATTTCCGTTCTTCTTCTTCGTCTTCTTCCTCCTCGCCTCGTTCTTCCTACCCCTAGACCTTATTTATACGAGGCAGAGCGGCTCTGCCCCCGTGTCGAGTTTTGTATGCCGGAAGAATCCGGCTACGCCCTCCTAATGATGGTATTATGCTCGTTCCCGGAGCTCACGTGATGGTGCCCCCGTTTTACCACCCCCAATTCGGATCCATTCTCTCGGCCAACACCCCCGAACCCATTTTTGGTACCTTTGTAACCTGGGTAGTATTTAGGAAAATGAATATTTCAAACAGTGTTTAATATCTCAGACTCTGGCTTGAATAAAAGAGTATAGGTCTAGCTCTTCGCATATTACTTTTCGAGCAGTTCAGCACGTTTAGACACATTCCAATCGTTATTTTTGAAGGGCAGGTTATTCTTCGTGGGTTAAATACTGCTCACGTGTTCGTGCACGTATTTTGTAACCCTTTTGCACATACCTTTTGCCTCTCCACCCTCAACTGAACTACCAACACCCATTCTCTCAACCATCCCCCTGCGTTACCTTCCGTTACTCGACAGAATTCTCTACCTGTTAGAAAATTACACGGCCGACGCCGTTTCGTCTGCCCGCACGCGATTAATTTATTTCCAGCCTTCGAGCTAGCGGACGTCACGCTCTTTTCCGTCCTCGTTCTCTTTTACTCTTCTCTACCGTTCCTTTTCCATCCACTTTCTTCCTACCCCTACCATACTAGGTTCCGGGAACCGTCCCTCGAGAAATCTGTACGAAAAGTCGCTTCTATCCCGATGAAACTGTTTTTTCTCCCCGCCAAGCTATGACGTAATGTTTGATGAAACCGAGACCGGGGATGGAACGCCCGGCGATTGCGCGACGGCCGAGTGACCTCTTGGGGCTGGACCCTGATGCACCCTGAGCTCGCTGGATGACAAAAATACTCGAATACGTTCGACTTGAATATTGTCTGTTCTTGCTCTCTTTACTTTCCTCGCATACGGAAGGAAAACTTCAGAATGGGGTCTGGGTTAGGTCTCTATGTAAAGCTGCTCGTCACACGATTAAAGGGTAGTTCGGTATGAATAAACATTAATATATAAAGTCAGTGAATAAAGTGTGCACACTCAATTCCTTTCATCCTTTCCCTTAATCCAGTACTACAAAGATCTCCTACCATTAAAGACACACAATTAATGTATGCATCCAATACCCAGGCACTAAATTTAAAAGTCCATAAGATATTTCTAGCAGACAACGGGTTAAGTGAAACATAATCCTCCCAACATTTTACAGAGCCGAAAGAAACGATGACCGAACACGCATTAAAAAAACGAACTCTAAGAGCCAAAGATCCACCATCTTGAGGATTTGATAAACCCAGTCGAACCAGAGCTAATTGACTTTCCCAGGCTATCGGGAGATTACTTTTCCCTGGCTAGAGTGGCGACAGACAGCCGTGAGTCCGGGGGCATAAGGCATTTCAAGTGGTCCAGGAAGATACGGAGCCAGGCTTCGAAAGTGGATCTTTACGATGATGCAAGGTTAAGTGGTCCGCCACTTGCGGGGTCTGGACACATTCCTCCTTCCTTTTGGTGATTGAGATTCAAAGCTGGATCGGATTGCTGCGACAACGTCAGGATCCTTCTGGACTCGATGTTCAGGAACGCTGAGGCACCGAGTTTATCCCTGCTTACTGAAAATTAGCCCCCGTCGAAGAACTGTTCCGCTCCGCTTTATGGATTAGCGTGCGCTAAAGAGAGATTATCAGTCAAGCAATTTCATCTCTGGAACCGATCCAAGTCGTCCGGACGTCTCTTTAGTATCATAACTGGCGGTACAGTCTCCGAAACCATTACGCGAACTGTTATAACGTCCCATCGGTTTGATGGTCTTAATATGAGACTTTAGGAATTCTTTATGAGAAAGATATTGGGTATTGGAAATCCAAACTTGATACGATTGTTAAGTGACATTTGATGGACGTATACAAATTTTTTAAAGAATTAATGATCATCGGTTTCAAAGTTATATCGATAATAGTAAGAGTTAATTATGGAAGAACGAGGTTGTCACTGACGTTGCAGTTGGAATTGAGTGTAATATTTTGGGGATGCGTTTCTAAGGTGTTAAATTTAATGTGTAGATGAGCAATCGATTGTCTGTGTAACCCGAAACGATTTTATTCGACACCCAGTGTAATCGGGGTGAGTTTCTGTAATCTCGAAGTGGCGCAAAACGATACAATTTCCTGAGAGCCCTCGAATCAGAAGGGCTCGAGTCTTCGGATACTGGAAAATGGAGCCGCTTTCGCTATCTTGGCCGCAGGCTCCTCTCCGTCTCGAGGATTCAATTATTCAATATTATGCATAATACTCTAATATTCGACGAGCCCTGGGCTGATTACAATAATTATTTAGAACGGATAAGGGGGTTCCTCGAGCGCGATACCACCGGGCCAATCTTGTCGTTAAGGAAGGAACGATTCGTTGTTCGGAGGAAAAACGCGATTATGGTAACGAGGACTACGGCGGAACTTGTCGGGAACTGCTCCCGCGATGCTGCGTACGATGGGATTTCTGTATGGCACTTAAAACTGCGCCCGTTGTTCGCGATCCTTGTCGTTATGGCGACCAGATACTTCGCCGTCGTTTCACGGAATGGGAATTTCGCTTTAACAAGCTGTAACCGCGCGTCGCCGGTTGATTTCTGCTTCCGAAAGAGACGGATGCTCGCGAATCCACGCCGATTACGGTTCTAGGCCGTTCAGATAACTGTCGCGAATTTGTTAGATCTCCGCGAAAAACATTCAGATTTTACGATTATATTTTTTCAATATACTTCAAATTCTAGGAGTTGTTCTATTCAGTTAATTAGTACTTTATTTATAAGATACAACGGAAGTATGTTATTGGAACATGTAGCAATCAAGAACAGTCGAACGAAATTTGTATGTAATTTGGAGAACAAAGAATCTCCCCTGTTGAATGAAATCATGAGTTTGCATAGTTCACATATTTCGTGTGAAAAACAGGAAGCTGGGGATCTACGTAGAATGAAATTACGTTGGTACACAACAGAGTTATAGTTCTTCAAACAGAGATATGATTCCAGACCGAGAGGTCCCTTTAAGGGGTACACCTAGCGGTATCGAGGATCAATTTCTGACAAACATCACGCACATCTGTTCCACATGTATGGAGGCATTACCGTGCTTAGGGAAGGCGGATTTTTACCGGGGATTTGGTAGTGAAATGGTTCACAGAGCGCCTCTTTGTTCCTGGTATTTGTGAAGCCTGTGAAGCCACGTGACATTCGGTGACAAGGTAGCAATATGTATCTGCGGGACTGGCGAACCGTTAATATCATCAAACGAACGTGACGATACACCCGCGGACGTCGAAATGCGCGGCAGCGTAACGTAAATATGACGGCGGGGGTTTCAATGGGGGGCTATCGATTGCCGAGCATACGCTTTATAATACTCGCGGGGCCACCGCGCCGTTAACGTTCATCGGCCCGACCCGTTCCCCTGATTAGCGAGATGAATTGACTAGCGCACGGAGCACACGCATTTTGGAAACCATTCCGCGTGATCATTTGCTGGGCCGTTTTCGGAGGCCGAAGAATTCCGGGGCGCAAGCGGTGGCGGCGTCCAATGGCAAACCGCAGAACCGATGAATGTTTGCCGTGGCGCTGCGTTACGGGGCCACGTGCAATGGTTGCTATGATATACGGGAACCTGTCCTGCACGACCGCCAACATTTTAGGAGTGATTTAAATTTCGACGTTCATAATGGTCATAAAAAATACCTTTTGCATGTTGCTGGCTTTCGGAGAAATAGAGTGTTATGGGATCTGAGGATGGGATTCGTTCGTGGGTGGTCTTCTTGATACCGTCAGGCTTGGATTCTTAGATCTTGCTTTGATTGGGATCTTGGTAGATTGAAGACGACTGTTAGGACTTTAATGAGCCGAGGTTTTTTAATGGGGTAATCCTTTGCCAGTTTATTCTCGGCTTGTTACTCGTGCATTGTTCAGTATGTACTTTTGTATTGAAAGATTAACCGGCTTTATAATGTTTTTCATAAGAAACATATTTATCAGTATTGTATGATCAAGGAACAGTTATTAAAATATTTTAACACTGGTCCTACTAGCAGTATTACCTGTCATGTTACTGAATGCATAGCTTATGATTATGCTATACTACCGTTCAGGCCAATTGGAATTTATCTCCTTATCTCTCGGGATTAATTTCTCGGTGTAGGATAACAAGTTAGCAGGAGACTCGTGATGAAGACTTTAATGTGAAATAATTGTTTCCTGAGAATCTTGCCTGAAATGTGTTCAATGTTGTAGTCTGGAGTATGAAATATTTAAAATTTTGTTGGATTGATTTGAGTCACAAAAATCTAAAAAATACGTTACATGGATTTACACGATCAAGTGGATAGACGACGTCAGTAAAAGTGGAGTTGCAGACGGAGAGTTAATCGATTGTGAACTATTCTTCAGGTCTCGATATAGGTGCACAGTTTGGAGAAGAAAAATACATATAGCGAGTCATTATTAGTTCTAATTGGTTTCCTTAATATTTTACAAGCAATATGAGACGACACTCAGAAGAACGTCGTCACAATGCGATGAAGCTTCTATTTTCCCAAAAATATGATCGGTCGTGTAGTACATTTTTCATTTTTGAACAACTTGAATAAGCTGAAAATAACACTGATACGTTTGAATTGACATTTCCACTGTTTTAAATTACTCGTTTCCGCCTGTAATGCATAAAATCCTCGGTCAAACAATCCGAAACTAGCGCCCAGTATCGAGCAAGCACGCTCACATCAAAATCGAAGCGATCCAACAGTTCTCCCGGATAATGTTCCAAGAAAGAAAGCAGCGATAGAGATCGACTTGGGTGGCCAATGGCTATAGCAACGCGGAGCATCGCTCGAAACTCGAGACACGAGTTAACTGGTGATCTCGTTGTAGAATGGGGAGTAGTATCTCTGCTAAGAGGATTATAGTGAACCGTAGAACACTGATGGTAGGGCACGTAGCTGCACCTACGGTCAAACTGGCAATAGAATTTAATTTACAACGTTCTCTCCGCCGTTCCCGGCGACCGTATTGATAAAACAGAATGAATTCGCAATTGCAGCTAAATACGAGGGTCAGTCAAATATTAACCAGTTCAATTCGCGTTGTACAACTGTGTAGCACAGTTACCTCTTATCTGCACGAGTCTTACACTCGATCTGCACCACGTATCAGTCTGCTTAACCATTTTCTCAATTGCTGCTACGATGAGGGAACAAACGGAAGCATTGTTATACCAAGTGCATAACGTATTGTTGCAACGAGTCTGTTGATATCGAAGCCACAATAACCAGTGAAATTTTCTGCTGACATACGATGCCCGATGCGGCTAATATTAGCTTTCGTAGATATAAACGTCATTCGTAAATGTCATTCGTGAAAGTCATTCGTAAAAGTCATTCATAAATGCCATTCATAAGCGGTAGTAGGTTAGGAATGGAACGTTGTAAAAGACACACGTGTTTGCTTCCTATAAATCACAGAGATTTAGTAAACTACATTGTGCAAGTTTATTAGGATTTCAATAAAATTGTCTTTTTCGAAAGTTGCGGTCAAATAGAAAATTAGAGGACATCTATAATTGTTGCATTCTCCGCCAGCGTCTATCAGGACAATATGCCTAATCTCCGGTCAGTGGATGCTAAGGAGATAGCGCCTAACAACCGTTGAGATATCGGAGCTTACGAGGCAGGAAGCAATTCCGGATGCTCCAAGGTCTTCGATTGTCCCGCGCCGAATTCGCCCGTCTATAATGGCAACCATAAAGCCCGGAGAGTCATCGGTTCCCACGGCGCGGGCCATATCTCCTTTAAAAAGTGCCGGTGCACGAGGCAAGACATTCCCGGGTCGGATAATGTCGTCGAAATGGCTCGCTGGCTGCTCCCGAATTGGGACATTCGTTCGCCAGATCGAAACCGCTTCGATTCTCGGGTAAAGCACACTCGTCCGGTTAGGCGAAATCGCGTTTAACGATGGACAAGTACAATTCGACGGAGTCCCTGCCCCGTGAAATTAACTCTCCCTGCGGCTACCAAAAACACCGGCAGACAAATGAGAGTTGCGTAGCCGAACGATGACTTTTTGCCAAGCCGAAAACGTATTGCGAGAAGGGACACGAACGTATTCAAATTTCTAGGGGGAGAATCGACACAGAAAATTTTCACAGCAATTACTTCTGGATCTGTGAAATGAATTTTTAAAGACAAACAGTCGAACTGCGAATTACGCGATGATGTTTCGCGTTCATAAAAAAAACAGAAGAATATTCTAGTGGCTCGAACAGAATTAATCGGGAAGAGCTGATTTGCAACATCCATTGCGAAGAACCTTCGTACCAGCGAGTCCTGTGAAATGGAATAACGTGCGAGCAGGGAATGATTATTCATAGATCCGTTATAGGAGCCCGTAAAATATGGGGCATCGCTTCGATTGAATTCAGGACGCGTATTACAGCGAGACGTTCAATCATCCGCGGAACTATTGACACTGCGAAAAATGCATTTAATTATGCCGGGTCACGTTCAGCGACCGTCTGTGCTAGGCTATAGCTGCAGTAGCAGCAGCTGTCAACGACTGTGGAGAAAGGGAGAGAGATTCATTGGAAAAATCAACGGGACTCATAGTTTATTAAAAGCGATTTACCACGTTCTGTCTAGCACGTTCCGTCGCCGTTGGATCTAGAAATATATCGCGCGGCGCTCGATCGTCCGGGGGTCAGACGCTTGTATAGCTTGTATAGCCTGCACATAAGTATGATCGATTATTCTTTCAACCCCTTGTTTTTCCGCGAAGTGGGTTCGTTAGCCGTGTCATGTAAGCGACCCTGCGTTCCGCTCTGATTTATTCAGAGATGCGGCCACCTTCTTTCCAACAGGCGTTTTCCATCGTTAACCTCGTTGCCACTGTGTTACCACGTTCACTATCCTCTCTCTCTCCCTCCCTTGCTCTCTCGGCGTTATACCACCGAGGATTCCTGTTTCTCCAGAGTTTAATATCTTCCCATTAGCCCGTATAAATAGAAGGAACTTCTTGATAGCGTCTATTCCAGACTCTATCTACCGGCAATCCCGGAATGAAGTTCCTAATAAGTGCTCACACGCACGCGCACAACGTTTTACATGTTGCTCCGTTCAATCTGGAGATGCGCGAAATATTATTCAACCTTCACCAGGCTATAGATAGAGGTGTATTTGATGGGAGAAATTCTGGATTGCTTTAGGGCACCCCTTGCCCAAGTTTAGACTCGAAGATTGTTCCTTGTTTGACATTGTTGCGAGATAGATAGCGCGCGAGCGAGATTTTTGGAGGAGGACGTAGCTCGGTTAATTGGTCTTAAGCTCTATCGTTCTTTTCATTGTATCTGTTTGGTGCAACACGATTAGGTTCGAAGGGACAAATTACACAATTTGATTGTGATAATAAAATGTTGTACATCGATGTTTTCTTGAATGAGATGGTATACCTGTATTTTTGTTATCATCAAAGTCAAGGTCAAGACGAATTAGACCTATGACCTTGTATACAATATGTATATCATCATCTTCACATTTCCATGCATCCATGGTGCTCAGGGTCACACGAAGGCTAGTAGTAGTAGTAGTAGTAGTAATTACATTGCCGGGGAGGAGTAGCGGATCGTCCGCCCCTCACTTCCTTAAGGCACACCGGTATACACCAGTATCATAATCGGCGCTGCCGGCAGCTCGACCCACTAGGGGTTGCAGTTTTCCCATCGTTCCGCCGTTCCTCCGTTTTATTCGGCCCGGGCCATTTTCGGAGTCTGCGACTTACTATGATGGGTCCGGTCGTCATCGATGAGAAGGGCCATGCTACCTAGTTTTCGGATTTTTGAGCGGTTTTAAGGCTCGGAGTGAACGTCGGACCCTCTCACCTTCGGACCTGCAGGGTGCCTCGCCTGCCCGTGTTTTGGCTCCCCCCACCTTCGCCATATTCCTTGGTTGAATGTGTCAAGTTCGAATCCCGTCCCTACTCTGTCGCTGCTATCCAGCGACTTACCCACTCCCTCCCCAAGGTTAGGATAGGCTAAGCTGTGACTCTACGGGCTTTGCAAAGAACAATGGACGCGATCGCGAGAGTTTCGTGGGGGTGATTCTAGTATATGTCTGTACATATATTGCAAACTTGGGATCCGATCCGACTTCGGCGAAATTCCCGCTCGCGCGGGAACATCACCTCCATTCGGTCATCACTTGCCGTCCTACTAAACGCGATGGGGTGACGGAGGTCGGTCGCTCCAACTTCGCCGAAATCTTTCTCCTTCGGAGCATAGATATCAGTTCCATCGTGCTCCCGCCTCATTGGGTGGGCTTGACACATTCTCGGAATAATGACTGATTGTTTGGATGTGACCATCATCCCCGGGTCCGGTCGATGTTCAGCAAATAGCTCCGTCCATCTGACCTTTCCCTTAGAGGTTTGTTGTTCCGTTTTTTTTTTTTTTTTTTTTTTTTTTTTTTTTTTTTTACGTCGCATCGCAACGGGACCTACAGTTTTTATAAAGGTGGGTTCCGAACCACCTGGGGGCACCACAGTTTATAGAGCACATGGAGTATTTCCAGAGGTGCCGCGTCGGGGATCGAACCCGCGACCACGGGGTCCGTAGGCGCGCGCTCTACCCACTGAGCCACTGCGCCCCTCACACGAAGGCTACTGTAGATCTTTTTTTTTATGGCAAGAAATGATAGCAGTATAGTTAGATACAGACTGCTTTTTTAAAAAAATTGTATTTCTGTAATTTTAAATGACGTACACGATGCTTGTGTCAAGAACTGAATCCATAATGGCTGCCATAGTCGATTAATCATATTGTGCAACGTTATTGACGTTTCCCACGAGACAATTCGATAAACAGTTCCTAGATAATCGACAACAATCTACAATCACATTCTGCACATCGAATATCGAATTGTGCGATAATTCAGCTTGCTAAATGTTGAGTAATGGATGCAGTTACTGCAGCTATCGTTCCGTTCTTTTTTCTGAAATAAAATGGCAGCGGAAAAAGTAGGACGAATGAGAGGAAAAAAGAAAAAACTGAAATAATATGTAATGACTAGACTGTGAAATGCAAATTCGCACATTTTCAGAATAATTAATGATAATACATAGGATGCGAACGTTTTTAAGAAATGTTCGTACTAGATGAAAAAGGATATTATTGCCCCAATTTCGCTAAATTTATTTCGATGAAGTACATCAAAATCCACTGTGCGGTAATTAGCAATTATCTTAATTCTTGGTAGCTGTTACGGTAAAATAACTTTTACTTCGTACGAATTGCGTGAGATCGGTATGCTGCGTTAAAAAGACTCTACAGACTATGAAATAATTTTCTGCTTCGTGTCGATCCTTGAAAATTCGTTCCGAAGAGCTGCAAATTGCATAAACACCCGCAGCCAAACAAATTAGATCCAAGCCACTGTTTACGAAGTTTACTCGCAGTAAGTCAAAAGTTGTAATGAGTTAATTCAGAAACGTCGTTCCAGCTAACTAGCATTGCTGCAGAAATCTTGCCACCATTTTGATATGCGTGTTGCTCCACACAACAACGAACCGTTCGCAAAATCGAATGCGTATAAATCCACAAAACGAGTCTTAAAATGAATTTCTGTACAAATTCTGAATAAAAAAGTCAAATTCATTTTGCACATCGTTCTTCGTAAATTCATCCTCGATAACAGAAAGCTGTACAAACATCAATCTAAATCGGTACGAAAGATTTTGAACCAAGAAATCGTTGTTCACCGTCCATCGGCCATCATAAATACATCCTGGAAAACAGGCAGCTGCGCAAGCAGCCACAAGCTAATTATAAATGTACATATAAATCACGGTGGCGCACAATTTTATTTAAGAGCTGTTCAACCGGACCGACTATTCATAAAGCATTAAACAACAACGAATCTATCTTCGAAGCAACAAGGGGTGGGGGGACGGAGTGGAGGGGTGGAAAGGTATCTGCATAAATTCAGCGGCGATAATTGCTCCGATGGAACTCCAAACAACGGTAAACGAACCGATTTTCCTCGATATCCTTCGAGCAGAGGGGGATCATTAAACAGCGCTCGTCGACTATCTAAGTATTAACGCAAATACGTGGAAATATGGCTTTCGCCTGTGCACCGGGCGCGGGCGCATGCGGCGCATCAATGCACAATGCGACGCGTGAACCGAGCTTAACCGGAATCCATGTCATATTTGTTTAATCTGGGACCGCAGCATGAACACGGGATTCCCGCAAAGGCTGGATCAACGTATCGACCTGGGATCCTTCAATTTACGAGCGGTGGACGTCATTAACGTCCCGGCCGCCCCCTTTTCATCCAGAATTCTAGTCACCGACGTTTATCCACCGCATTATCTATTTATACCGTCGCACGACAGTCTACGCGCCTTCCTCTGTTCTCCTCCTTCCTTTCTCTCTCTTCCCTCGTTTCTCTCGTTCACTTGTTCGTCTTCGTCCCTCCCACGCACAAGCCCTTACGTTACCCAACGCGTTCCCCCCGAGAGACCAGCCCACGACCCGAGGGCGTCCCGCGAAATTTTAGAGTCGTGTCTCCTGTCATTGGGACACGTCGCGCCGACGAAAGGCCTGCATTAATCATGCCGGACGAATATCCGCGAACCGAAACACGCGGATTTTACCCTCGCGCGCAATCCCTCCTGCCATTTTGACATGTTTTCTTTCACGAGTTGACGTTTCTTACGGTGGAAAAATTCAAAAATTCTTTTCATATTATTATTTCATCAATCAATGTAGAAATGTTCGCAACAGTAAGGATACGCTTTTGAATATTCAGTAGACGCTTAATTAATAAGCGTAGCTAGCACCCTTTTCTTATTTTGATTTAATTGTCGGTTGTTTGAATCATTTTAATTGGCCTTTTGAACGTTCGTAACAATTGACTTGTAAATTAACCTACGTTTTCGCGTATAAATATGCAAATTGTTGACATTTTCTACCATTGGGCCGTTCGTACACTGTTAATATATTTTGTTACATTAACTCACAGTTACATCGTATAATATTATATTATGTAATATGTGTTATATAATATATTAATTCACTGTTAATTATTTATTAAATTTCAGACTCTATGAAAAAATCAATAAGATTGTTTTTTATAATAATAAAAGAATCTGGTGGTTGTTTGTGGATGATCAACACATTCAAGAATTGCTATGAAAAATTCATCTACAAACTGGCTCACATGGATTACATTCCGAACATTTCTTTGGATTTGCGTCATTTGGTCCCCCAGTAATAAATTGATAAAAATGTCCTATATCTCGCATGATTTGATGTTAGGAGTCTGCTCCAAACTGCTCCGCGGAGCAACTCGTAGTCGTTTGTCACTCCGCGAGTTAGTAGAGACCTCCTACGAGCCGCCTTTGAGCAGATTCTTGATGGAACTGCGTGGCCACGCGAATCTTCTCGGCCTGGCCCCAGGCTGGCCCGCTTTTCGCGTGCCTGCCTTTGATACAAAGTCATCGGGTAATTTTTCGGGAACGCTGGAATGATAACAGTCCAGAACTTCTTTGATGCAGCGCGCGCCTGTGTCTAGCTTCTTTATTTAGACTAGCGCACTCTTCGGAATAGTGAGATATAACAGGCATTTGCTGCCATTCGCGGCCGCAAAATACGGTTACGATACTGTCAAAGTCCACAAAGTATACTGTCTTCTTTGTGAAAATCTTCATGAAAGTTCGTTATTCGCTTCAACAATTTGTGTCGACCATTCACACTGTTTTTATTTCGAAAAATGTGAACTAGTTCCAGGAGTTCAAGCGAAAGAAAAATTATTGATACAAGTTCAATATAAATGTGGAATGACGCGTCTCGTTAATTGCAATAATTTCCTGGTGGAATAGTGTTATAGATCTGAGAGAAAGAATCGATCAGATAGGTGTTGTCTTCGTCAAGGGGAATTCTGGTAAAACGCGGAGAAATCTCCATCAGAGGAAAAGTTGGTCGATTCGGCAAACAATTGAACTTTTTCCCCGGCAATTTTCTCTGTTTTCGATTAGACGGGAACTATATCGGTCCGTCCTAGTTTCTAGAATTACCGTGTATAAACTGTGGTGGAACCGTTTGATCCCTAAAAGTCCGTGGGATGGCGAAGGTTAAAGGAAATGATAGAATCAAAAGGAAACGCGCGTTTAATGGACTCGTCGGTGGGATTATCTAATGGATCTGTGTGTGGGGACATTTGATGTTAGGATAGCGATCTGTTTGAACGAGTCGTTGATCATGGAGCTTTTAAACTGTCATAGCGTAAAATCAGCCAATGCCTGGCGATGCTACATCAAACTCTTGTGAACGTCGAATTTCCGGGTCAGGTGTTCCTAATCTATTTACATGTTCCAATAAAATCAATACTACTGTTTATTCAACCATATACCGTATTTGATTTGACTCCATAAACCGTTACATCTTTGTTTTAATATCAAGTAAAACAAGAGGTTTGGTAATTTTGAACTCGGCTTAATGTAACAAATAATATAATATTATAATTACTGCAAGTATTCTTGTAACAATATTTATACGAGCAGAGAAAATGTATTTATTAAACATTTACAATGTTGTTTTGTATATTACAAATTATTAATGATAAAGATACCGCTAGCAGGCTTGTAGAAGTAAATCAGGGGGTTAATAATTTCTGCAATAAAGCTACAGATATGCTTTTTATCTGACTTAAATTATTAATTAAGAGTCAGAAACAGATTGTATCGCAAATTCACCATTTTTATGAGGGTTTCTTGGGTACACCCTTCGCGAATATATGTATTTCCACCCTTTTTGGTCATATTGCACCCTTCGCATATAAAGATCATTTTCTGAAGATATAGACATTTCGCGGAAATAAATATTCCGCAGACCCTTATTTGGGTCTGGCCCCTAAAATGCAAATGTCATTTCCTCTAAATCTATAAGTCCCTCATAAACAAGGAAGTAAGGTTCGAATCGTGAACGTGTGCGCGAATATCAATTGCTGATCTGGGAATACAGTATAAAATTCTGCATGATATATTTCGGATCTCATAAATAAATTCGTTTTTATTTCTCGTGCTATTATGCATTTACAAAATTCCCAATCTACAGATAATCGCAGTCAATCAAAACGGATTACGGTCGCAGAGATCGTACACCGCAAATAAATCTATTATAACGAATCCCGCGAAGCCGCAAACCAGACACGTAGGCAACAATAAAATCCCCAAACGAGAGTTTCAATAAAGCGTCCGTTGCCGCATTTCTCGCGACGTCGTCCCTTCTGGAGCGCTCGAAAAGTTCTCCTCTTTTCAGCGAAGAATTCGATCAAACTAAAGTTGCGAGCAAGTTGCAGAAACGTCGGTATTGAGACGAAAATTTCGAATTCCCTAGATATTTTCGGAGCGTCGCGGTCGGGTCAAACCAACCTGTTTAAACCGGCCCTTCAAAACTGAGACAAACCTGGACAAAATAAATTCCCTCACTATTTTGCTGTGCCATTTTGAAATTGAAATTCGTCCATGAAAAAAATTGTCCATCGTTACGAACGAATTATACATTTTAAAGTATCTTCGTGAACGGTAATGCAACGACCAGAGCCGAGGATAATTTTGTAGCCAATGACTTGCAGGAACGCCCCCAACGCTCGACCGCAAATCTCGTTCCGAAATTCCAAGCGTTAAATAACCCAATCAGCGTGGTTCATCTGTAACGCGAGGGGAAAAAATTAATTATCCTGGAAACGCGTCGTGGATCGTGGGGCCGGCCGACAAATCACGACGCCTCGCGACGCGACGCATCGTTCCTTAGCTCCCTAACAAAAGTCATGACGCATGCAAATAAGTTCTGCATAATATTTTGCCTGCCACGTGCAAGGCGCGAAGGCGGCAGCGCACGGGCACAAAGTAATAACCGGGCGTCACGTCGCCGGATCAATATCGGCCCGTGGAATAGAAAACAGAGAGACGGGACGACGACGGAGAGAGCGAAATGTGACGTCGACGTAGGCAGTCGACGGACAAGGAAGCGCGAGCAAGCGACGCGACTGGCTCGTCGAGTTTTCGGCTTGCGATCCACCAAAGCGGACCCCTTGACCGACGTCGAACTTTGTCGACCTGGCGATGAAGTTTGCACCGACCAATTTCTCATAGCACCGTGCATACAAAATGGCCAATCTAGGTGGATAAAAATGGAAATAGCCAAAATCGCTATAATTTATAATTACGCTTTTTACGACTGCAGTCAACCTCCAAAACATCAAGAAAATCAAACCTGAAAAAGCAAAGTAATTTAACGATTGCAATCAAAATTGCAGAGCTGTTGCTGATCACTAGATCGCGAACTTGTCAGCAAAATGTAAAAATTGTCTATAGGGGGCAGCATTCCTCAATACAAAAATATTCCCCAAAAAAAATGATTCTGTATACGATACAAATAAATACATAATAAATTTTAAGAAACTCTAGAGTAATGCACTCTGGAGCACCCAGTAAAGTAGGTAATCGAACTGGAAGTCTAATTTCTGTTCCCGTATGCATTCCTAATTCCGTCTCCAGTGAATCTAATTTCACCCCGGCCTACACCGGTGCTCCCCTAATTTCGTCCCAGGGCGACCACCCCGCTAATTTTTTCCCCGGAGACGTGCACGACAATCTTGCATAAGAATTGCACACGGAATAGGCCGCCGCGTTGCAACGGGGGTTGGTACGTGCGTTACATGCATGCAATGGTAAAACTGTATCGGCTTACTTAATGTGACGCATATTTGCAACTCACGCCGCTGAATATGTTAACCCCCCGAAGAACCGTTGCCGACTGCATAAGGACACGCCACGTTTTTCGTGAAAAACCCATGTGCGCGCTCGCTCGCTCGCTCGCTTGCGAAAAACGAGACACGGTGTAGAGGTCGTACGCGGAAAAAAAACGCGTAGTCGAGCTTGATGTCTGACGCGAATTACGAGGCTCTCGTGTCGCGATAAACAACAAAGTTATGTCGATCGGTGGAAATTTAAATCACGGCTCCGTTCAGGCTCGATGAAATCGTGCGGTCGAGCTGCATCGCGATTCAAATGCAATTTATGCGTTCCAGATAGCTGACAAGATTTTTTAATCACTGGACTGCGAATATTTGCGCTTGAATTTATTTTAGATGATAATTGATAGCAGGGAGCTGTAAATACTATTACAAACATTTATTTTATTACTTATTACACCATCTTGTTTTTATTAGGAATTAATTAGTAACAAGACTATATTTTTATACAATTTCTGTAAGAAATAATTTTCAGAGTAATATTTGAAAACCCTTGAAATCGAAGAATACGTTTCCTAGAATTTTTTGAAAATTCAAGGCTGCCGGACAGGGAACCTTTTTTTAATTGCAGAATTTTTTATCATGAATCCAATTATATAAAAGATAACATATCGAAAATTTAGTATCTTTCTTTTGTATTATCTTAGTCGGTCGTGGACCACGTTTTCTAATTTGCAAGTGGGCTGGTTAAAAGTAATTATGAAAGTGTGCTAAGAAAATTTATGTGGCCTAAATACATAACAGTAATCACAAGATGGCGAATCTGTATGTGAATGAATTATTTTAGACGAAAATTGGCAAAAGTGAGAAGTAGTCTGAATGTTTTATCCTGCATTAAGAAATTTGTTCTATTAGCATACCATAGAAATTAATTACCGAGTGGACTAGTTAGAATTAATTAGGGAAGTGGAATGTGAAAATTTATGTGTTCTACATAGCTGACAACATTTTTTTTATCACCAGATTGCGAATCTCTATGCTAATTTATAATCTTGGGTAATAATTGATGGAAAAGGAAAGTGTGCACGATTTTACCAGGTTTTTTATTCTCTGCATTAGGGGATTCATTATATTAGCATATTATAGTAATTCATTAGTAAGTGGCCCAGTTAAAATTAATTACGGAAGTGGAATATGACGATTTATGTACTTTCATGTACCCTATGTAGATAGGCGAATCAAAATTTTTATCAAAATTTTAATGAAACGGGTATAATTCTACGATTAAAGAAGTACCAATGCATGTTTCAAATTCAAAAGTGTAGCATGTATCTATGCTTCGTGTTCAAATTTGAATAATTCATAAAAATGTAAATTAATTTTTTATATAAATCCTGCATACTAAAAGAAATTATTTACAACTTGACTTAATATTCCACGCAGCAATTTTGAAAAAATGTCCACGCTTCCAACGTATTAAAATACATGTTAAAAGAGCACGCATCGCATCGTCCGGGGATTAACAACCCTCTGTACCAAATTCATAAACAAACCGTCGAATCTGCATAAACGTCGCCCGCCGACGGAGTTCAAAATAACACGGGAAAACCGGTAGCAGCAAAACCAAGCCTGTTACACAAATTTTCACGTGCCGGTGATCGTTCGGTGCTCGGTCGCTTCGTCCTCGCGCATTGACAGGGTCGCGGGTCTCGAAATTCAATTACCCCTCGCAATATCTGCTCAACTAGGCGCATTGCCGGCTGCGAATTGTGTTCGAGCATAAATGTAAAATATTTCCAGAATCACGTTCCTAAAAATATAGAAATCCATCCGGAATCAAAGACCCGCGAGCGAGGGCACAAAACCAAACCGATCGATCGGTGTGCGAGACCGTTCGGATCGATTCGCAAAGCAAAATAGTAAAACAAAAAGAAACGAAGAGCACACGGGAACGAGGCAGCATCCTTATTAATATTCCGCGTCTCGGTAGCTTATACCGTATTTCCATAACCAATTAATTTGCGTCAGTTTCACTGTTCCCCGTTCATCGATCCCACCCACACAGCGTCGATCGCGAGCCACGCTGTATTGTCTTCGCGCTGGAAAATATCGAAGTATTTTCTCTCCGTCTCTCTTTCGAGATTATTTATTTCTTTTTCTGCGTCTCTCCTCTTTTTTCAAATCCCGCAGAAACGATACTTGGCCGCGTCTTCGCAGGGACACGGGACGCGGAGCGTCGATTCAATTTCACCGTTCCAGACCGTGGACAGGGGGGTTGGAAGAGAGGGTGACAGACCGGGTGAAGATCGAGGGACAAGGGGTGCGAGAGGGGGTAGGAGAGAGGGTGGCGAAGGTGAGACGGACCAGAGGAACAGAGGAAGAGAGCTCCCCAGTGGAAGGGAACGAAATGTAAGAGGTTAATTGGAACAGATAACTGCGTCTGCGTGTGTCGATGTGCCACACTCTCCAACCCTCGCCCTCTCTAGTCTCTTCTCTACTGTCCTTTTCTATCTTTCGAATCGGAAGAGCACCCGGTTGGTCACATTTTATCCCGTTTCTTTTTCATCTCTTACGCCCTCTCCACCCTAACCGAACCGCTCTCTCGACTCTACGGCTTTCTTGTCGCGCATACTGCGCGCGTAAGCGTTTTCTCCTCATTGCTGCGGTCCGTTTTCTCATTCTCTCTCTCTCTTTGCCCCTACATCATTAACGGCTAGCGGCCCCAGACTGCCAAGCATTTATTTACGTTAGGACATGTGTACGATGACAAGGTGTGTGCGGAATGATTCGAGGCTGCGATGGTCGACTCCAAAAATTACGTTTTCGAGTAAACGAAATTGTTTTTGTTAAGTTTTGACATGTTCCTGGTGGTATTGTGATGGCTGACTTTGAAGATCGTCCTGTAATTAGTGACTCAGGTGGCTGTGCTCTAAGTAGGCTTCATTGTGTTAGTCATACGTCAGAAAGTGTCAAAACAGATGAACATCAAGCGGTCACCCTTAGTCATCAACTCATGTATCAGTTTAATATCATGAATTTATACAGGGTGTTTCATAATGTGCAAGACTCGCTTCAGAAGCGAATAGAGAACATATTTGACCTTGGTTTTACTATGAAAATATTTCTTCCTAGAGTATTTCCATTGTACACGATTTATGTAATTTGTTCATGTGAAATTGAAAATACTTCAGTGCCTAGTAATACGAACAAATCTAGTAATAATGTAAACAATACTTCGAACGATGTGAACTGGTTAACATGGATATCAAACAAGTAGGTTTGTAGCAGTAGATCGATACAGAAAAATTTGAATAAATCCATCAGCGATTATCAAGATTTCATCAAGTTCGTCCACTGCCCGAGGGTCAAGAAACTTGCAGGTCTCCATCCACTCAAGGATTAAAACAGAAAGTCTGCAACCTCTTGTTAGAGGACTCCTTCTTCAAGCGAAAGCAGACAAACAGAAAGCAAGGAGAGAAACAAGTGAGAAGAGAGAAAGAGAAAGCGAGCAATAAAGAAAGAATGCAAGCAAAAAGGTAGACTAGAAAGAGAGACAATCCGAGAGGAACGGGTAAGACGCCGAGCCAAAGATACAGTCGCGGATGTCAGTGGAGTTCCAGCGAGTTTTCGCGTCGTCGCTATTTACACGGGCCGCTCGGCGCAGCTACGAGGCGATGAATTACTTATAACCTTCTGGATCTGCTGCCATCCATCGCGG
The DNA here is from genome assembly GCA_963971365.1 of Lasioglossum villosulum. Classification (NCBI taxonomy): domain Eukaryota; kingdom Metazoa; phylum Arthropoda; class Insecta; order Hymenoptera; family Halictidae; genus Lasioglossum; species Lasioglossum villosulum. The sequence goes on along the minus strand of OZ020497.1, from coordinate 4,535,317 downwards.
AATCTTTGTACGCGTGTCTCAACCCACCCCCACGCTTCTTTCCTTTCTCTCTCTTGTCCTCTCTCTTCGTCGTTCCACTTCGTTTCTCGGCTTTTTGTTTCGCCCGGCGGTCCCATATCCGTTTTACTGTCTTCAGGTATTTATAAACTTGCCGATACGCGGGCTCGCTCGTCCCGCGCGTTAGTCCGTCATGGCTGGATATTCGCAAGCTAGGGATTCGCGAAATTCAGAAGCCCCCACGCAGTGGATCCCGTTTATTTATTCAGGCGTTTGCACTTGGTGGCGACGCTCGGGCACGAATCATAGCCGACCCGCCGCGTATTAATGCCGATGCAACATTTACGAGAGAGCCGATGCTCCACTCCGCGTGTTTCCGGCCCCTCTGTTTTCGATAACGGCTGTACCTCGTTCATTATGCATCGACGCCGGGACCCCAAGCACGGATATCTTTTAGGAATCACCGGGGAGACTAACCCCTCTTTCCAAGACTACAAACTCTAAAAAAAATATCACTGTCAAGTGAACTGTCGGTAAAAATAAGGTGAGAGGTGAAAATATACAGATTCTCCCTCGAGCTTCACCAACAAGTTAGCTTCTTATCATTCCTTTCTATCAGCCCCCATCCAAACTCCATAGCACCGTTCATCAATCCGGGACACTAATCACGAAAAAATCACCGATAAATCCTGGGCTGTCCTCCACCCTAATTCAAAACCACCCTCCAAAAGAGAACAATCCTGCCGTCCTCGACCCATCCTCGCTGATCGTCTGCTGCAGCAAGTTCCAGATCAATCGTACAAAGGCCTTGTCCAGGTTGCTCCGGCGACAAAGAGGTCTCGCGGTAATCAGAGATCAGATGTCAAATCAGACGTAGTCGTTCATCGAACGACCGGTTCGCTGATTATCGAGATGCAATTTCGCGACGCGGTGGTAGAACCGAGGAGAGGGCAGACTTCGACGTAGAAACGAGAAGAATGTAAAAGCGAGAGGAGGCTGAAAAGAGAAAGAGGCGAACACCCGATCCGAACCGTTGGAAGAGGCGAGGAGAGTTCGATCAGCGAGAGAGGGCAGCTCCTGGGAGACAAGACGGTATTAAGTAACCCGAAGCTTCTCTTATCGAGCATCTCTCCCTGGGGTTCGTCGACGCAACCCGTCGCCGACGACGTCGTCTCGTCTCGTCGCGTCCCGGGTCAAGGGAATTTTCCTCGTGGACTTTGCCTTGCTAAGGCAAACCAGGAGATAGATTTTACGCAAGAATCTCGGGGCAGGAGCGGCGGGAGCATTACGGATAATAAAGGAGATTGACTCTAAATTACAAAGTCCGTTGCAGACGGCCGGTTGAATGGCTCTCAGGCGCAGAAGCGTCGCCAAATCGGTTTTACGGTCGGCAGGTGGTCTGACTGCTCTTCCTCTTACGACGACCGCCTACTGCGATTCTGTATTAATTGTCGCACTGCGCAGTCTAGAGCCTGCTGCTCTAATTGCGAGATTAAAAGAAAGATACAACAGGGTACGCCTAAATTTACATCAGTTTCATTCTCGCGACCAGACATCTTTTACCCTAAGAAGGGGTCGGTATGAGACTCGGTATTTCATAGGAAGAAACTGACAAAAATAAACGTGGAACAAAAAAATTTGTTCTTCAGTCATTGTCGTCTTACCTTCATAATTTTACCAAGCCAAGATTCCTGTTAAAAGGAGTCCAAACACGATGTGAATCGAACAATTTCGCAACTATTTGTTCACGAGCTGTCGACGCTCTAGCTGCTACCCCTACCACCGTGGTCCGGACGAACGGTAGTTTCATTTACCTCGTGTTTATAGTCATTTTAATCGGAAAAATCTGTTCCATCCATTGATGCTAAAATTACGAAGGTGAGACGACAATTATTGAAAATCGAATTGTTATTTTATTATGAAAATATCTCTTTGTATATCGAGACCGACACTGAGTGTTGGGAGGAGAGTGACTCGTGTCAATTTGACCGTGCGGATATTATGTAAATTTAACCGTGCACTACTGTAATCGCGGATCCCGGGCACACCGTCGCGTAAACAAACGAGAATCGATCCCGAGAGGCCGTGCGATGGACGAACCAGGCGACGAGTAATTTAACGGTCGACGAGATTTATTAAAATTTTTTCGGTCCCGGCATGCGGGCGAGCCCTGGCCCTCTCGACTAAACGGTTCTTTGTGTCCAGGAACAGGGGGCCAAGGGGGTAAAGGGGGTTCTTTCCTCTTTGTGAGAGCGCGGGCGAATTTCCCCTCGCGGCGCCTCCAATTTCCAGCCCTGTATTCTTTGTATTCTTGTAATTATAAACACGGTCGCCGCCGAGCCACGGCCCTTGAAACTTTTCTTGCCATTGGAACGGTCCTTTTGTAAGCACGCCTGCACGGTTTAAGGCGATTCCAAACGGGAATATCAGCAGTTTAAGCGGCTACGCCATTTTCGAGCGAAGAGACCAAGTTGTCTTATTGTGGCCAGAGTTTAGAAAGGACCGCTATGAATGTTACGCCCATGAATGAGGAATGTGACTCCTGGTACCGCGCTGTCGTCATGGCGGAACATTCAATTTTGCCAATAAAAAAATCGAGATATTTTCGGTAAATGAAATTTTCATTGAATTTTTCATTTTTGAAATTGATTGAAATCTTAATAATAAAGACATGATATACACGTATTTCGGATTTGAAGTCGGCTTCAATGCCGCCCATCGCAAACACGCCTTTGAATTTCGACTGGAAAACATCCGAACAATTTTTCACGTCAAAAAATGTTATCGCAAAGCCCGAGAATATTAAAACCTAGCAGACTTTAAAAATCTCCGTTCATCCTCACAGAAAAAATTCAAAACATGCTTCAAACACACCGACCCAAACGAAAAATCGTTCTTCGGTATATTCCAAACATTTTCGTAGAATGTGAATTTCACGTTCGCGTGTAACTGTATCAGTCTCGATGTTTCCAAAAAAATATACCAGTCTGGGTTGTTACAGAATTTTTCATAATTAAACACAGCACGACGAAGTTGTCTCCGTTTGAACTGAATAAAAAATTCGTCGAATCGGATACCGTACACGGTGTTATGCAGGGTCAAAGTAAATTCACGAACAGTGCTTTCAAAAGATTCCATTAAAATGTTCGTGGCCAACGTCACCCGAAGGTACTTAAGCAAAATATCATCAGCTCGAGCGATTTGTCTGCACGAGGATGGTTCGGCCGCTTAATCGACAAAGAAAAGTTTGTTCAGGCGTGAAAAACTGCCGGCGGGGGTTTCGGATCTCACAAACAGAAACTACTTGTCCGAGAAATGGTTACAATTAGATTTGCACGAGTATTCGGCCGGTGGCGTGTCCGCGAATAAAGGTTCGCCTTTTCAAGCACACAAAGGATCCCGGGTGCGGGTAAAAAATTCCGGTTTTCGAACTGGAACGAAAAATTCTGTTCTCTCTGGCTGTCTCGCTTTCTCGTTCGTTCGTCAAGTGACCCAGTTCGAGAATCATCAGGAGTTCCGAAAAATACGTGGACCAGATCCCGGGAAACATCCGCGGACGTTTCGAAACGGTGGCGCAAAGACTTCTTCCGCTCCGAAAGAATGATCGAGCTCCGCTGGATCCCGAAGGATCCACGTTCCGTTTAAATTAATCGCGGTCCATTGAAGCGGACCGAAAAATTTCATCCCTTCGGAACTGCTCGCCAGGTTAACTCGAAAACAGCTCAAGGATCCGTTTACGTCTGGCACACAGAGACGCTTCTAATGAAATAAATTTCGTTCCTCCTCGGAACTGGGCCACGCTGCCTTCTAATCCTCGGCCCCGGAGACGTAATACCCACGTCTTCTCTCTCTCTCTCTCCATTCCTCTCTCTCCTCTCTACGTGTAGCAGGTTCCACCTACCCAGGGAGCAGTCTAAGACGTTTTGTGAATTATTAAAATTCCAAATCTCCCCGAGCCTCGCTCAAATATTTGACAGAACGTTAGCTGCCGGGGAGAGGGAGCGAGAGAGAGAGAGAGAGACAGACGAATCTGAATATTTGGATTAATGAAAGCGGAAATGGCACAGCCCCGGGAACTTACAGAATGAATTCCAACCCCCCACTCCTCCCAACTCGACGACCGACTCATGAAACTCAATATGTTAATTTCACACCGACTGTAACGCCGCGAACAGCTTCCGAAAATTCGGGGATCTTCAAAGTTGTCCGCGAAACGTCTCTTGCATAAAAATAAGACTTGACACTTTCCGGAGCGAGCTTGCGCATCACTGGCTTTGGGGTTTTTCAAGTGCAGGGTTCTTCCTTTTCTTCCATTCTTCCTATCCAAAAAATCAACTGAAACATTTCGTATTGTTACGTTAATTAATCTGCCTCGAACATCCAAACAATGGAGGAAATCCTAAACTAACCACCAAAACCGCAACTCTCCACCTGCCACTGAAACCTCCAAAGACCCAATAATCATCCACGTAATTACCCCTCCCCAACCAGTATCACTTCTGAAAACGCACCCCCACAAGCTAGAAGCCTGTTCGTGGCCCGCAGAGCAGCAAGCCCATCCTCCCCGCATTCCATCTCAAACAAAACGCCCAAAGGAGCCGCGAATCGAACCGCCTCACCTGGAGGCGGAGGAGGGGTTGCTCTGATGGATCCACGAAAGAATGGGATCAAAGGACACCGAAAACTCGTTCGAATCGTTCAGCCGTTCTTCCCGTTCGCCGACACGCACACACATTCGCGACTCCTTAAGGTAACCCCCTCAAGGTGGATGGGGGAAGGTTAGCTAGCAACGAATCGTTGCGAAATGCGTAAAGATCACGAAATTCCGGGACCGGGGTTTCGAAACAAGGGGTTGGAGGCCGTCCGGAGAGAGGCGAGGCCTCGATAAAGAAAGGATGCGGAGTGGTTTAACCGCGATGGTAAAAGTGCAGCGAGATATCCGACCGGTAGTTCCCCGACACGTCTAGAACCGGGGGCCGAGCTTGCACAAAGGATAAAGAGCCGGAGGAACGAGTCGGAAGAGGGGGCTGCAGCCGGTGAAGACGCGGAGGAAGAAGACGAAAAAGAAGGAAGAGCAGCGAAACTCCAGCAGAGAGAAAGAGAGAGATGGATAGGAAAGGCCGACGTGAAGTGCTGCAGGCCGCCAAGGGGATGAGGAAAGGGTGGTTAGAGGCGAAAGATACGAGGCGGAAGCTACGAGAAGGCTCGGGAGTAGATTTTACCAAGGTGAAGCCTCGGATAGACCAGGGTGGGGACCGAGAAGGCTGAAGAGGGGGCTGGCGGCAGGCTATACGAACCGATGTCCCTTGAGGTCAGCCTAGCGTGACTACCTATCAATTGCCGAGACTGCGTCTAGCCCGCCTAAGTGACGCGATGCTGGATATACTCTTTCTCTCTCTCTATCTCTTCTCCATCTTCTCTCTTTCCATCCTTCATCCCTCATCCCTCGTAGCCTCTGCGTTTCGATATTCCACAGACACTACCCCGACGTCGATTTTCCGTAAATACGCCGAGATAGCGTCATCCCGTATGTACGTGACCGGCCGCGAGACACGTTTTCTGGGCTTTTTATTGGGACGCTTGTTTCCTACACCCTCCCGCCCCTCCCACATCCTCGTGAAATTCGGAGGAGATAGGCTGGTATGGAGAGACACAGGGGGTGGGTCGGATGGGAAACGAGAATGATGCTTCGTTCATTCGAGAATTTTTGAATTTTTTCCAAACGTGTTTTAAACCCCTCTGATAATGAAAAATCCGCCATGAAAATTGCGACGATAAAAGTGTAGATAACCCAAATTAGGGTTAAAACATCTAAACTCGAATTCCGATATAAAGGTCTCATCACGAGTAACAAGCTCAAATTTGACTTTCAACGCATCTAAAAATTTGCACTCATTGCTGATGCACGAATAAAAAAAATCAATAATAAAAAGTTTTACGGTTCCCTCATAAAAAATCCTGAAGTACGCCAAAAACATCTAGATCCATGTATGAACACAAGAGGTTCTTCTCATTGTGTATAACAAGCTCAATTCTGACTTTCCCCTCATCTAAAAATTTGTGAACATTGTTAAAGCATGAATAAAAGTACTCGCAGAAGTTCGATGATAAAGGTTTCATGGTTCCATCGTAAAAAAAATCCTAAAGCAAACCTAGACCATCTAGCGACCAAGAACACTGTCATAAGGTGGTTAATACCATGCTCCAGTTCAATCGAATTGATGAACTCACAAGTCAGTTTCTCCGAACGCGAACCCCTTCAAAGATCTCGTATTTTTACTTCGGGAGCTTGCCGAGCGATCGAGCACATCGTCACAGCACCCGGACGACGACCATTTGGTAGAAAAATAGAAGCACTGGCGTAAGAAAACATTCTTCATCTCCGACATCTTCAAAATATCGGCTGCAAAAATTCTTCGACAACTTCGGACTAGTTCTTCAGGCATTTTTATATGCGAAGAGAAAAGGTTCCACCTTTGAGCGTCACTTCCGGTCCCGACTATCAAAATGGTCACATAATATCTCTATTTACGCGGTCCCGATAATTGTTCCTGACAATATTGGAATACCTCCTTAAGGCACGTGGCGAATAGAGAACACGAAACCCGTGTTTTCAACCTTGGTGGTCAGGATTAATCAGTGCGATCCAAATGGCGTGATAGTTTGTTCCCAAAACGTGTGTCGCCTGAAAGAAGCATTCCGTCAGCCGCGTCGGCGTCTCTCGCGAGCGGGCAAAACGGAGTGTAGCGGAGTGGAGCGGAATAGAGCAGACCAGAGGCTCTCGCAAACAAACCGCGCCCGCAGAGATCTCAGATATGTTATCGGAACCGAGAAACTGGAAAGAAACGTCAGCCGGGACTGTTTTCAGCCGGTGCGCCGATGGGAGCGTGTAAACAGGGCGGACGCGTGAGCTCGCTTCCTCTCGAGAACCGGGACGACGACGCCCGGCTCTCTTAAGTGCTCGTACCGTGAAAACATTCCTAGACAGTGATTTGCGGATGGCCTCGGAGACCAGGGGAACACGAAGCGACTGGCTCGGGGTAAATTCGTGCTGATGGGACCTGAATAATCAGTCAGCCGGAGGTGCGGATCCTTTGTCGAACGCAATCGAGTCGGAGAACAATTTTTCCAAGCGTTCAGGGAAAGATGCCTCGACTCGGAATTATCAACCCGCTTTCGAATCTCCTTGGTACTACAGCAAATAGGTATACAAACGATAGTGGAAGATGAAATGATTTCATTCTCGCAGGATTCATGGTGTTGAAGAATTATCCGAAGTTTCAAACTGATGAAATAATTTCCTTCGCGAGAATAAAATCGAGGATCTTGAAAAATTGCCCGAAGTTGCAGACTGATGAAATCATTTCTTTTGGGAGGATGAGATTGCAGGATATTGAGGAATTCTTTGATAGTTGTGGAGGAACGCGATCGCTTTCTTGTCGAACACAGCAAAGATCAATTTCTTTATAGTTTCGTACGATATTATTATTGTTCTAATATTTTTGAATAGCTCGTACGAGTTACTCCACATATATTGATATCTGTATTTCCAAATATTTATGTTCACTATTGCGCGAATTTAATTCGAAGACACAAAATTCAACAGAATATTTGAATCGTGTCTTGCATCAATTTCCTAAAATTTATTCGTCAAGCGAGAGGTTCGTCTCCCGCAAGATCCCATAGAGGCAAATGATTCGTTGAATTTGTTTAAGAAGAACACCGCCGTCATGTAAAACGGAATCGATTAACGGCCGAGCACCAGACCGAACGGTTCACCATAGAAAGCCCTTCGGGCGCGTTTCCATGCTCGGTGAGGAACGAACGTTCCCACCCCAGGGCCGCGATTTGTCGAATATACGTTTCAAACGTGATCGTTCCCTGCTCGTAGAAAAATACCATCGTTGTACCAATATCCCAGCGAGTGGAGTATTCCGGCGGAAAGAAAAGTCGTACCATCGCTCATCCGCCGCTGGCATAACATAGAATGTAAAGCCCTTATCTCAACCGTGAGAACACTCCCCTCCCTCTCCCTTCTCCCTCCCCTGGTGCTCTGTCCCTTCGATCTTTCACAGGGTCTATCTATCAAACCGCGAACCGTTCGATAGAGTGACAGGGAATGGTAACGTGCTAATGCCCAACCAACGGAATTATCATCCCGTCGAATTATTCGGGGACCATTCCTGTGAAATATGAAGCTCCCTTTTCCCTCCGCTGATCCGACGGAAAGTGCGTAGACATTTACATTTTGCTGACGTCATGCTAATGCTGTAGATTCATATTTGAATATTAAATTTTCGATGTTTGAAGTGTCAGTTTTGTGTAAAAGAATTTGAACCAATCCAATGTTTCTAAAAGACGTCGAAAGTCTTAAGTTTATACCTCGACGTGTGAAACGTTCTCTCTAATTGTTTTCAGCAGTCGATACGATAATTCTACAAATATTACGTTAATATCGAGCAACGTTCGTGGATGTCATTAACGTTTAATGTTATTAGCATGTTTGTTAATTTCTCATTATTGCTAATTTGGTTGTTTGTGACCGGAGGTAGATATCCGTTTGCAATTTATAGAAGCATTTATAATGCCTACAATAAGCTCGTATAAAAAAGTTATTTTCAAAGGCGAATGAGGTCACGTCAACAAAAAACACCCCCGCTAAAAACACCACCAAAACAAACACTCGAACAAAAATATTACCAGACAGATCAGTTACCGCATATTCCCTACGCACCTCTCGCCACACGATCATAAAACCACCCCGTCTGTCATCCTTAAAACCACCCCCTATCCCGAGGGCAACAGCATGGGGTCCGCGACGACAGTTTTGGCGCGCAAAAACAAAAGCGTGCAAAATCATCTTCGCCGAACTGGTTCAAATTGCTGGAAGAAACACAACGGGCCCTTTATGACGCGCATTGTAAACGCGGCTGGAGGGGGTTCACCGTTGACGGCGGGGGCTAAAAATCGCGAAGAAGACACGAAAAAATGGACGGGGCTGCGGGCAGTTGGAAACAAAATGGATGAAGGGAGAGGGGGTTGTAGGTTGTTGAAGGGGGTTGCAGGAGGTTCGAGGGGGTTGTTGAAGGGGGGCGAAAGCGGAAACAGAGGACCAGAGGCTAGGATGAAGGGTGAGAGTGGCGGAGGGAAGATTCGGGGCAGAAAAGAGGAAAGAGAGACGCGAAGTGCGGACGAAGTTAGAGGGGTAGGTTCGCTAGGTAGGTATAGTAGGTATAGTCGGTGGTAGGACAGAGTGATTCATGGCTATGGGGTCGGTCGCTTCACCGCGAAATGTCGGCGCCGAGCAGCCGCCCCGCGTTGCTTGCTTGCCTTTTACATACTCGACGCGGTGCTGCCCACCTCTATGTTCTCTAGCCTCTCCCTCTATATCTTTCGCTTTTCTCTCTTCCTTCTCTCGCCTCTCTCCCTTTCGCTCCTCGTATCACTTTGTTTGCCATTCGTACGCCGCGTTACCTTTCGTTCCGCGCCGTGCATATCGATCGGCCTACGAGAACCCGCGGAACCGGGATACGCGTGAAACCGCCTTTTCTGACGCGGTTAGACAATCCTCTCCTCTCTCCTCTCATCCTTCTTTCTCTCTCTCTTCTACTATCCTCTATCCTCCGCACTTTTTCCAACGGCCTCTATGGATCTGGCTTGGCACTGTCGCTCCTAGGCGATTCTACGCGCCAGTCTAGACACCCTTTCCCAATTCCTGAAACGTAATTCCCTCGGACGCGCGAGGCTGATAGTTCGTTAGGATAGTTCTGACATTCTTTGTGGGAGTTTCTTCATAGCACGCTTTTTGAGCATCTACGAAGGGTAGACGTGGCCGGGAATTTGTTTGAGAAGGGAGATGCTGAGTAGGCTGGCTCAACACTATTTCTACCGCGGTTTTTTGTGTACCTATTTAGACTTCTTTTTTATGGAGAATCACCCCTTTTTCGGTTGTATCGAAATTATTGATCACCTTGTAGATCAACACATATTTCAACGTCTGTGATACAAGGCGAATGCCATTTCTCTCAGCTTTTTATAATATCCCTTTCACAGCAAAGGGTTGAATGCCAAGCATTTGGAAATTCACTTTAAACGAAAAGTTGTGGAAAACTTATTTGACCACTTTGTAGATCAGGGTAAATGGTGATTGAACAAATGAAGCCAGTTTTTCGATGTCTGCGAAAACGTAATTTCTCGTAGCTTTTCATAATGTCCTCTCTATCCACGGGATAAAGTCACTTCAAACAGAAAGTTGTCGAGGTTTATCGAACACTTTACGGAAAAAGCGAAAATAGTTTACAAGTTAAATATTGAATAAGCGAATCAAGTGACGACAATATCTCGATGTTTGTGACCGCAAGTAGACGTGATTTTTCTCAGCTTTTCATAATATACAAAGGACATCAAAGCGCTGACTGTTGAACAGTTTCGAAGTTATCTGATGAGAAAAGTAGTTGAAATTTCAGTACCACTGTATAGAGGAGGTCGGGATAAATGAACGGTAATTGGACAAGCGAATCAAGTCGAGCCGATTGCCTCGATACCGATAAGTTTTCCGCGGAGTCGCTCGGTTCGGCTCGGCTCGAGGCACGGGACACAATAACGCCGCTGCCAAGCCCTTCGTTCAAAGGGGCATATCCCCCGTTAGTTCCAAGTTTTCCGTTTCGAATCAGCGCGTTCTCATCGAACACGAATCGATTCCGAAACGCTCTTGAGAGCAGGCTTGTCATTAACCCCGTTCTTCGGGCGTGAACCTCCGAAACGAGCTACAATTCCAGCGTGCGAGCCACCTATATTGGCCTTCCAGCTCGCGACCCTCTCCACACTCCCGCTTCCACTCTCACCCTTCCTCGTTCCACCCCCCGCTTTCCCCTTACTGTCCTCCTCACTCTCTCTCTCCCACTCTTTCCTTCGTTCACCGCGGAACGAAATCTTGATCGCTCGAACATTTACCGCGCGAATGAAGTGGCTCGTTCTCGTTCGACGATTCTGTCTCACTCGCATCGTAGCTTGCTGATTTGGACAAATGATTTTATTCGCAAGTGCCTCTCCTGCTGGGGTGAAAGTGTGACACTGACACGTTTACTTCTTCTCGACACTATTTTCATCTTCTACTCTTTTATTACTGCGCTGAAGTCGTTGTGTTGTGGAGTTGTTTATTTCTCGGTAGTCATTAAAATCTTTGTACAAGATAAAAATGGTGTGTATCGATTGCGAGAAATAGAAGGTACATATAGATGCTCTATAAAAAATATATAGCTCATGCAGTTCTTATAAATATGGGTACAAAATCCCAATGCGAAACGTTCAGTAGTCTTTCTGAAAGGACTTTTCATAAATTATAAATTCTGTAAGATAGCGTCGAACGAAAGAAACAAAATTGTCTACCCAGTATGAAGGATCTGGGTAGTTTCGCGAACTTCTGCGAACGGTAGGATCGTGTCAGGAAAGTGGGCCGTGGCGAAGAGTTAACGCTGCCGGAGAATTTAAATCTTTCTGCAGTAGGAACCCGATAACCCGGCATGCACCTAACCGTCTCCGATAACGTGTGAGAACAACAAGACGCTTATCCGGGGCGTTCAAGATAAGAAGCTCTCGATGCCACGAACCCCGCGAATTCGCTCGCGAAATGCACTCGCGTTCTCGCCACACCTGAGAGAAAGAGAGGTGTATCGAGTCTGAAGGTACGACGAAAGAGGGTGTATGTATGGGAACATCGGGCTAAGACAAACAAAGTGATACGCTGGTGGCAAAACCCTCTCGAAGCCTGTTCCGAAGTACGAAACGAAGAGGCGCATTTGCATCGGCGCAAACACGGAAATCCCCGTGCAACCTGTTTGCCGCGAGCGAGAACTTCGGGAAACGTTGATGGAACACTGCAAGAGCTGTCTCTCTCTCTCCTGCTCTCCTGGCACCCGTAAATACGATTCCGGTTCTATCGGCCGACATCGATCCGATTAAAATCATTCGAGGAAATAAGAAGCAACGAAAGAATATTCGAGACCGTGGAAGGAGGGTGGAAATCGCTTGTGTTTGCCGGAGAGAATTTTTCAAATAATTCTCGATCGATGACAGAGAAAACGAATGTTTTTCCGTTTTTTTTAATGATCTGCGATTGCATTAGACGATTGCACATCGATTCCGTTCATAATGGATGATATTTAAAAATAGTTTTGGATCGATGTCCTGTTTCACAATTTTTCTTCACACAATGTTGCTATCAAAGTTCCGAGAAATGAGTTCAATCTGACGGTATAGCATGTGTGACAATTGCAGATTGCGAAAGAAACTATTTTCAAGACAACCTAACACAATACACCGGGAAATGTAGAAATTGAAATTCGTCACAGTCCCACAGTAACAACGTCCAATTGCATGAACAGCGCGCCAGAAAAAGCATGTTGCCCGTACATTGATCCGGCTCCAAAGATATCGGCGCTCTCGAGGATCAACATTTCGAGGGGAAAACGTCACGGGCTAATTGCGACAGTCTATTTATTTACACCCTATCAGTCAGTTTCGCCGGAATTGGTTGACGCCGCTCGCGAATGAGTCGATAAATTCTGTTAAATAACGAGCTACGTTTCAAAGATAATTGTCGATTAATATTCAAGGGTTATTTGATAACGCCGCTGCTGCTTCTCCCGTCTGCCCCGCCACCCCACCCATTGGGACGTGGGTATTTTTCTGACTCGACAGTGAAATTTGCGAATACCCAAGTTGCACGTAACAATACACATTCTTGTGTACTTTCATCGAACAAACCGTTTCTTTGACAAACCCCGGGGGTAATTTCGGTGAGCAAACGACCGTAAAACAACGCCAACAGAAGGTGAACCACTAATAGTTACGATGGAACTTTCAAAAAATTTCGCATTGAAAGGTACGAACCTATAAAGTCAGAGTTATTGCGTTAGTGACTTTGTGTTTAATTTTCGCAAGCAATATGATTTTGGCAAACACACAGTCGAACGATAAAATAAATGATTAAATAAAATAAAATATTCTAGCTATTTCTCGCATTCATATGTTGCATTAATGCAGAAAAATGCGAATTCAAAGAAAAAGTGTATAACGTGAAATGAATTTCATGTTATAGGAGCCTTGATAAAGTAATTGTCACAGGAAAATACAATAAGGCTATAAAAATGAAACTGCTGAACGGCTTCTCAGTCGAGCAATATTATGAACGGGTTAATGCATTTTTCGCGATTGTTGATACGGTGACCGATCGATCGAAAGTTTAGCCCGTTGTCGGTTTCAATCAAGCGACCCGAAGTTGGCCCCGAATGCGCCGGACGATTCAATTCCGCGATGAAAAGTCGGCCGGTTTTATTATCGAACAAACCCGGGGCTCGAAGCGACGAAAGTCTTCGGAGAAATCAAGTTTCCAATAAATAGAAATTCACCGCAATTCCTGCGGGTCACCGACACCTGTATATGAGAAGCTGAGTGTGGTGGAAATGCGCCCCTTTAACTCTCCTGCTGATTATTTTCGAACAGTATCGCACAAATTCGAGAATCTACTGAAAACTGTGTGTATATTGAAACAAATCGCAAAAACCCGTGAAAGCTCAACCCCTAAAATAGCTCATGATCTATTATATGTGAAAGCGCCAAGAAAGCTTTGATTATTCGCTTTCGAGAATAAATGAAGGTTTTGACCATACTGACAAATATTTGTCTTGCATTGAAGTAATTATTTCATTGAATAAAAATTGATTTATGTTGGAGTGATGTAAAGTTCCATGTAACCAGTTATGTAGAAAGTGGAGTGCGAGTAATTGAAGGTTAAGGGAATCTCGTTAAATGAATGGTGAATTCGAGAGCGTTGCATACAGAGGTTGAAATATACCTAGAAATTGGCCTAATCTCTTAAGAAACGTTGCGGAAACTATTTCGATTCAAGCAACGAACTTTCCGAACGCATCGGACGACTCGAAAACTTTGATTCAATAACGAGTGCATTCCACGTGCGCCGAACAACCATCACGTTCTCTCCTTGGAAAGAATCGCTGGCCGCTACACCAACAACTTTTATGTTATAAAACTTTTTCGCCCTGTGACTAATACAACTTTACCACCGCTTGTTATATCAAAGAAACAACGGAGAAACACGCCTCATTCGTAGAACAGACAAATTCCACGGGGGAAGCAGAGGGGGTTAAACATTTCCACTTCACCGACCGCTCCCGTAATCATCCCCTAAACGACATCTGACGAACGCGTTTTGTTCGCCGGAAGAATTCCGGCGCGAAGGAAATCCAAGAGGGGTGTCTCCACGTTTTCCGCTTGAGCAATTACTAATCATTCTGTGAAAGGACACCTGACGATCATTCGGAAAAATCTCACAGTTTCCGGAATAGTAGATCGTTCTAATTCTAATTTAGACTTGATGAACTTTTGGCGTTATAAAAAATTCTACATTGATTTCGCTGGAGGTTATTATATTTGACTTTGTTCATGCGTGGTTTTGGTGAATTTGAAATGAAACGAAACGCGGTTTAATTCCATCGGATTTTCTATTTTATCAGTTTTTTAAAACTTTTATATATTTTTTCTACATATAAATATACAGAGTTCTGCAAAGTTTAATCATTGCGATTTTGAGAAGTCGATCACCAATTTCATAACACTCCCTTAAATTAAATATGAAAACTGAAAAGAATTCAGTCAAAGGAGATTGAATAATTTCTGCTTCACAAATTGATGATCACTTTCTAAATTCGTCACTTTTCCCAGTGGAAATGATCATCGCAATTTTTAAAGAAATATCCACCATCCTTCAGATTTTATTCGCGAATAGAAAAATTTCAGAGCAAACCCAACGAAAGAGGAATTAAACCTTTCCTTTTCTTAATGTGACACTTGAAGAACATTTGATACTCCATATTAATTTATCGCCGCTTCCAGTACAAATCTCCCGGGTTTAGAAAGAAGTAGCGCGATCATCACTATTCTAGCAGAGAATCACGACGAAAGTCCATTATCATCCCCCAAAACGACATCTGACGAATGAACACGTTTTATTCACGACGAGAGAAGTGTAGGAGAGAAGAAAATGCAGATGAAGAAAGTTAAACGTTCTCACTTCGTCAACTGCTGTATAATCATCGTCTGCGAGATGACACCTGTCGACGAATCTTTGATATTGATAAAATATGCCGCGACCACTGCAATTTTCACAGAGATTCACTGTCAACGTCATAATTACCCGTATGCATGACCTCATTCACAAAAAACACAAAAATTGCGGAACGAATAAAATGAGGAAAAAATGTGTCAAACTGCTTAATCATCTCCTAAACCTTCTAAAACCTTAGAACCCCCAAAAAATCTGTTTCTAACAATTCCCTAAGAATTTAACTCGTCGAGAACATTTTACTTGCAAACAGAAGAATTGCTAGGCGAACAAAGTATAATTAAAGATACACATTTCCACATTCTTGAAGTACTCCTGACCATCCCTTACAACAGCACTCGACAGAATCTCATCTAAACCGTTGGACTTGAAAAAATCTGTTCCCAACGATCATCCCCTGAAGAGTCACTCAAATTTTATCTAAAAATGTTTGAAAACATTTTCACTTCACCAATCGTTGCGTAATCATCCCCTGACCCTCCCAGAACGTGTATACTTGAAAAAAACCGACAGTTCCAACCGGTCATCACAATGGTTAGCTCCTGTTAGCTCCGAGTCCCGTAATTGACGAAAGGAAACAATCTCTTACCGAACGTGGCGTCGCGGTAGCGGGGGTGGCACGGGGCTGCGAAAGTTCTCCATCATGTTGTAGGAGTCGTGGTCGGCGGACTTGTGCTCCAGGGCCTCGAGATGGTCCAGCCGGAGCAGCTCGGGATCCCTTGGCGAATGTAGCTCACAATGTGCTACGTGTAGCAACGGCCTCAGCGATGAACCGCCTTCGCATCGTTGCTGCCGCGAAGGCGGCCTCACCTGCCGATCTACACCATCCGTCGTGTGCTGGTCTTCGCCCCAGACCTCGAACTCGCCCGCGGCCGAGTAGTCGCCGAATCCACCGTTACCCTTCACCGTTGCACACTTTTTACGACGATCGTCCGAGAGACCGGGCCACGCGGAGCCCCGTTCCTCACCCTGTCTGCCCTCCTTACGCTTGTATTTCACCAGGTACTGCCTCTTGCTCGGCAACGACAACGACAGGCTGCCTCGCTCGCTGGAGCGACGGGGCGTCAGATTTGCTGAGGGGTCGAGACCCGCATAGAACGATCAAGGAAACTTTTATCAACACCTCGGCGAGACTCTCAACACCTCAGCTCGTCAAGATCCCACGAATCTCCCTGGAAAAACCCTACCCGGAAGCACTTGCTAATTTCGGCTCTTCAAGGCTGAAGAGATCGCTTCGGTTGTCGGCCTATTTAGAGATCCCTGCCTGCTGTCGTCTAGACTTTCTCAAGTCGATCTAAAGTAGATCTGTCTTTTGGCTTCTGGGTGGTGAAGATTGATGATCAGTTTTAGGCTTCTGATGTTCCAAAGATCACCCGTAGGTTCTAGAAGCCTGGTCAGTAAAGGATTCTGGCAAGTGTCTCTCGGTTTTGATGAAAGTACCTACGTCGAGGTAGTTAGTATCTTTCTCTTCAATATCGAGAACGAGTCAATCTGTTGATACTCAGAGTGGAGACTGCTGTTGAAAGTGTATTTGGTCCTTGGTACCAAAACCAGCGAACATCCTTAAGGAATTGAATCGGCTAATTGGTCCTCGGTGACTTAAGGATAGATTCGATGTGTCTGGTTGTTTTTAGAAATTCGATGTCTCGTCTAAGGAACTTCCGAGTCCTAGAGAATGTACTTGGAAGATTCTCTCTCTCCGACTCCTGGTAGCCAAGATCCTCGACTCCTAAGACGATCAGGGAAGATCGATGCTAGGATCTCGGGTGATACGAGGTTGCCTAAGGACACTTGGGTAGTCGGTGTAAACGTAGTCCACGGAAAAAAGGTAGCGTATATCGGGAGCCGGCGGCAACGAAGGGGGAAACTCGCGTACGCAAACTTTGTTATCGATCTGTCAACGCCAGCGAGAAAGTTCAACCCTCCCGGCCCGCGAGCGATGCTCTTCGAGGGGGGTTTCACTGTCGCGCGAACACGATGCTCGTTGCGTTATCCTGTTCCGGTGGATCCTCGATCCTGGATCCTGGCTTCACTGTGAACACTGTAAACACTGGACGACGACGGAAGAATACTTTCACACCGGGTTTACCACTGTGTCGCTCACCGAATGTAGAGGACTGGTATCTATGTATCTCTTCCTTTCTCTCTCTCTCTCTCTCTCTCTTTTCGCGGGTTAACGAGGCTCGTTAACACAATGTTTCACGTGCACGGCTGCGTGGACGGTCCCGTTGACAGAGGCAATTCGTTTCTCCGGCGGGTAACTAGCTGTTGGACGTCCCCGTACGCCGCGCAGACACTCTCGACACGAGAACTAATTGGGTCAGGGGGTCGGGAACCGCACGCAAATCCGTGCTGGTCGAGCGTGAGTTGCGTGCCCCCGAAAATCCCAGGGGGTGAAGGGACACGGGAGTCGTAAACCTGACGGAACAACCCTTAAACTATCTCCCCGGATCAACTACGACGGTACAGGACCCAGTCGAATGCAATCTTTGAGGTAACCATCAAATTATCCGAGTAGCAAGGAAGCAAAGATCGAAGGGGGTTGCAATGAACCACCTCCAAGGATCAACTGCGATGAGATAGGATCCAATCCAACGCGACTCTCCAGGTGACCATCAAGCTAGTAGCAAGGTAGCTACTCCAGCGGCGAAGATGCTCGTCGTGTTCGAAGGGGTTGCGATGATCCTGTGATCGCCGCCTCCGCCGGCTTCCGGTCACGCGGATCTACCGTGTTTCGCGAGGGTTGAAAGGTTACTGCACCACCGGGTCGCGCTCTCGGGCTTTACTCCCCTCTTTCGCGCACGGAACAGTGAAAACGATCTCTCGGTGTCTCGAGGCTCGAGTACGCTCGAGGGCAACGCACACAACCGCGCCAGCTGCGGATCAAAGACTGAAGGGCCACGGCGCCGCAACGCCCGGCACCGAATGACACTGAAGTCCCCTCCACGGGGCAAGTTCTGCGCACGCGCATTACGTCTATCGCTACCCCGAGAACCCTCCCTGCCCCCGACAGAGCCCAGTCGGCGCGAGACGAACCCTTGGAATGGAACGCCGCCACGCGGGGGGTGCGTACACTAACCCCGAGCGGAGCCGACGACCCTCTCAGTGCGATCGCTGAGACCCCGGACGAGCGATGGATTAATATTAACCTTGAAATTGCACCGTGATACGAGCTGTTTTTGCATTTGTTTTGTGTGGAGTCGACGAGAACCGTGCTGGTTTGGATTTCTAGATGATTCTGGTATGCGTGCTAAACTCCATTCAGTTGCAGCCAATTTTGAAGCAGTGGTCTTCGAGGGTGTAATACAGGCTCCTCACCAAGTTGCACGGTGATACTGCAATTTTTAGATGATTTTGGTATACGTGGTAAAGTGGAGTGAAATTGAAGCTTATTTGAAAATTGGTCTTCGTATTTTATTAAATTTTTCCGATGTTCCGAGTTAGATGATGCTACGCTCCGTTTTTGTAATGGTCTTTCTTGTTGTCGACGATTGCGAGGAAACTGCGATCGTTCAGATGATTTTTGTAGGTCTGTTACAGTGGATCGAACTGTTGCTTATTTTGAAACGGAATGGTCTTCCGGTTCTATTATAGTTTTGCAACGATCCAAGTTGCACGGTGCTACACTCTGTTTTGCGTTTGTATCTTGCGAGGTCGACGATTGCTACGGAACTGGGAAAGTTTAGACGATTTTAGTATGCGCTTTGAAGTGGATGGGAAGGCTGCTTGTTTAGAAATAGAGTTGTCTTCTGGTTCTATGTATTACTTATTCGCAACGATCTAAATTGCACGGTGGTAGATCGAGTCTCTTTTTGTTCGTTTGTTCATTCTAGGGTCGACAATTGTCTGGTAAGAAAGATAGTTTGTGACGTATTAATCGATAAAGATAAATGATACACAGAATGCCATATTTAGAAACATAGTCACCTTCAATTTTTACGACCACTTAATTTTTCTATTCCATTCGTTTTTAATTTTAATTTCTACTATATCAAAGTGTTTTAACTAGAGCTCTACGTCTTGTCAATTTCGTGAATGATTGTTTAGTCAACGTACTTAAATAAGTTTTCCTTCAAGCATACCGAACCTCATTTGTAATTGATACAGTGCGGACATGTATAGTGTAAAGCGAAGAAATTGCAGAAGCGATACGAACTTTCTTGGAGAAAAGTTCAGATCGGAGTAACGAAACCGGAACTGAAAGTTTGTGATCGCTGTAACATTAATGTCAGTATAGAATACTTAAACTGCCGCGGTTTCAAACATGTAAAAGAGAGAGAATGTTGAGCATCTCCAGAAGCACCGTCTCGAGGCTGCGGAACAATTTTGATAATTTTAGGAAGTATTTTCGTAAGCGGAGTAATTAAATCAAAAATTCAGATTTCAAAGCAGACATTCCAAAACAATAATTTCGTCTTTCTATGATCTCTTTGGATCAACTACCTTCAACATTAGAGGCACGGCGCACTTTAAATTTCATCTTCGATGTCACACAAAAATGACAAGAAAGTATTTATCAAAATTTCGAAGAACCCACGCCGCAGCATAAAAGTGCATACATAAATTCCTTGAGAATTGACGCATTAAAATAATCAAATGAATTAAGAGTTTATACAGTAGAACTTCAGTATCAAACAAACCAAGAAATTCAGAACAGGTCGCCCTGACCAATCTACCAGTCTCCAAGCAAACACAAGGGATCCTCGTGGCCCGACTTGAGCGATAAAGGGCACTCGTAGAACTAAGGAGGCTAATTCGAAATTTCGCAACGCTCTCTGTGGAAACTTCGGCGGAGTACCTTAATCATTCACGCGTTTTCCGCGGCGAGAAACGTAGGAACGGGTGCGCGTTAAACGCGCCGCGCCGTGCCGGCAACGCTTTACGCGAACGAATTAATTCACCGGCGAGTAGAATCGCGGCGAGAGAAGTTTTCGGAACAGCCTCCGCAGACGATGGACACATACACACACACACACACACGGATACATACATCGCACGTGAAAAAGCCACCCCCTGCAGGGGTTGTGTAAACGCGCACGCGCCACGAGACCCGAAGACGTGCCCCGGTGAATTGTAGATGGAACCGTATTTACGATTTAGGGTCGAAGATCGAGGCGAGATTCGAACCGGTTCGATATCGCTGGAAATCGAGTCACCAGAATAGCGTACTTTCGGTTTCCGCCGCTTTCCATTCTGCCGCGGGAACTGGCTAGAGAAAGATCTCCGAAACGATCCACGCTCGAGCTGCACCGAGGCGCGAGAGTTTTCGAACTTTCGTTTCTGAACTGTATGCAAATCCCTGGCCTTACCAGCAGATTTATAAACACAGCCGTCCGATGTAAATACAGCTTCACGGTTAATACTCTCCTGGAGCGAGGGTGGCAAAATATTGTGTGTTTCATTTCAGTTTTTATTATTTAATGTGTTTGCACATTACTCTTCAGCATAGTTTCTTAGAAGATTATTCGCTTAAAAGATTATTCTTAATAATTATATTCGGAGATATAAAAATATAAAACATGAAATAATGGAAGTATTGTGAAAAATGCATTGGGTGTTTAATATGAACTTTTATTTCCTTGTGGATAAATCTATGATTTTCTTACGTTGTTTGTTAGAGAATACTGAATAGATTTTGAACGGTATACAAACGTAAGTTTTTCTCATAAAAAAGTTAAGGGTGATGCCTGCGAGATGGATAGTGCCCTTGAAAAGTTGGAAGGAAAAAAGAATTTATGAAAAGGGTGGTCTGATCGTCTTTTAAAGACTTCTTTTCAAGGATATTGCGTGGCATAAGAGCGTTATTGATCAGGCTACTGACAACAGAATAATTTTCGTATCAATAAAATCAAAATCACCGAGCTTCCCAGTCGGTTCTGGGTTAAATGCACTCACCTAATTGGAGTGTCTGGGCGGTTTCAGTTTCGCTTACCCGCAAGAATAAGTCTCGGGTCTAACAGGCCCGGAGATATTCTTGGAGATCAGTCTTTAGACTGCGGTCACCGCGTAGACTGCGAACTATTCGAACATCGCGGAGCGAAAACGCGGGTGTAATGCAAGAAAGGCTGAGCACTCCCGTAAACAGCTTCAGTAGAAGATCTCACTGCGACAACAAGCGAGCTTCTAATTCGCGAAATCGTCCCCTTGTTCTCGCGTGCATTTAGAATCTGCAGGACGTTTCTTCGAGCTCAGTTTCATTTAATTATTCTGGAAAATGCATCTTGTTCAGTTAGGCAACGGGAACGGACAGCAGAGGTCCTATTACGATTCCGATCGCAAACATTAACGCGTTACCTGACGCGTGTTAATTGCGAGCACTGTATTGTATAATTAGCAATATCGTGTTACGATTGTTTCACGATGAACGGGACGGGCTGTCGAATCAATACCGTTACATCGTTTACCGTCGATTGAAACAAAGGCAGAGACTCGGTTGACTTTCATTAGAACAACCACTATATGCCCCGATGTAAATACAGGCCGGCGCCGATACCTTTGTACGCCTTGAATATTCGCGTTGTTTACGTCAAGTCGCACACATCCGAAACCGACCATTTTTCATGCACGACGGACCTTTCTGCGAATTGAATTTATTTTTTGGAATGAAAAAATTAACACGATAACATCCGAAGGAGATGAAACTGAAACTTTTACAGTAGCTTCGTGTTTCCGTAGTTATTGCTCCCGAATTTCTTCGTATCGCAAAATTCCTGCGCGGCAAGTCGTCCCAGTGCCATATGGTGGTTGCACGGAAGAATACACAGCGAGGGTCGCGAGTGTTGTAAGGGGGCTGCAAGGGGTGCGGTCCGTTAAAAGGGTAAACGTTGTAGAGGCAGAGCAGCGCGGTGGGCAGATTTCGGATAAAACAACTTCTCCATCCATCTTGCGTTGTCCCTTCTTCGGTGTCTGGTTCATCGACGCACGATCCGTTGGATACGTGTGCGGGGGTGCTCGTCGGATACGTGGAGGGCAGGTCCCGGGGCTCGCGATTGTTCGTCAGTATCAACGACCAGCAGGATGTACCGAAGGGGATAATTAAACTTCTCGGAGAACGCGTTCACCAGCGGCGCTCTCTGGCTGGGAATAGCTTCGAGAGTCAATAGTATCTCTATAACCCTCGACGCGTCTGTAAAGATGCCTAGATAGGGAAAAGGGTGGAGTCGAGGATCATGGGGGACGGAAACCGGGGGCTGTCGATCTAGGATCCAGGGAAATTACCTACGAATATTTAATTATAAATTCGAGAGCCAGTCTCGGGCCAGATATTCGCCCGGGGTTTCTCATTGGTGCGTGCGCTAATCGGCTGAAGTGGATGCTTTCGGCGCGATTTAATCGACGACCGACCGAGGATCACGCTCTTTGACATCGTAGTTGTCGAAACGACGAGGCTACAGCTTCGTCGACGACAGTTGTCGATGCTACTGCTGCCGCTGCTTCTCCTACCGAATCTGTTAAGATGTCTGGAATGTTGCGGTTGCCGTTCCTGCACTTGATGTTTTCTAGAGCTTCATGAAGCTTCGTGATTCGCAGGGTAAATTCGAGCACGGGGTCCTTCGGTTCCGTGGGAGCCAGCAGAGTAACCATGCGAAAGTAGAAGTCCAATTTGTTTAGACTTTTACTTGGGTACACTCCTTCTGCGCGGGAATGGCGACCATTGACGGCAAATGGATTCACATTTAATTGGAGAAATTAATGGAACGGTGCTCGTTTTTAATATATTATTCAAATAAATGGCGGTTTCTAAAGGCTCCTACTGGATTGTTTGTTTAATAAAATTATGCTTCGTTTCAACGACTGTTCCTACCTAATAAAAATATACGAATGGAACTGTTCTGTAAGAATTGCTGTCTATCAAAAGATTAGGCAGGTCTATTGCTGAAGAATGGTTTCTACCACGAGTCAAATTGCTGACGAGCTCCTGCGATCTCTCGAAGCTTGCCGAGCAATACTCTTCCTCTAACCGTGAACCGCTCTATACACACTTGTAGACGAGTACGCAAAGCACTTTGTAGCCATGACCCGCCATGTTCGGTGGAGGGGATGGGGCCAAGGGGAGAGATGATCGCAGGTGGGTCGAAAGGAAAATTCGCGACAGGGCCTTTGATGTCGCTTAAACAGAAAACGTCGGCCCCTGCTGTTCCAAGCCCGGGCTTAGATTCTTCCTTCCTTCCGTCTTTCCTTCCTTCCTTCCTTCCTTCCTTCCTTCCTCAGCTCCTTTTCTTTCTGGCAGCTAGCTTCTTACGCTCGTCTGCCTTCACAGCACGTCGTACGTCTTTGAATCTTCTCTCTTTCCACCCTCGTTCAAGACCCGCCGCACTGTTATCGGCCCGCGCGCATCTCCTTACTCCTTTAGTCCTGGCCGCTTTGAAGAGGCCGCGACTACCGTCAGCCTTCGCGACGATGAAGATATCGTCCTCATCTCGAAGCCGGCCAGCCAACGGCCCCCTTCTGTCCCTGCCATAAGCACTCATTTGTTCCCCTTATCTGCCTCGATAGGCACTTCTCCGCCTTTGGGAACGAGGCGGACGTGGAGCAACGGAAGGTAAAGTTCTCTCTCTCTCTCTCTCTCTATCGTTCTTTCTTTCTTTCTGGTCTTGCTCACGGAATTTGCATCGCGCGCTCCCGAGGTTTGCATTCGCAAGCCCAGACCCTGAAGTGAGCTAGAGGAAAGGTGGAACAAGCTGGAACCGGCGTGCGCCGACTTCTTTTCGAGATAGATCGGCGAACGATAGCCATTCTCCTGACGATAAGCGGCCGCTTTGACGGGGACGCGTTTCTTGCTGCAGACGCCCACGCTGCGGGCATTGTGCGAAATTTCTGCTCGTTTTATGAGAAACGACCCCGACTGCCCGTGGCGTTTGTGATTTTAACCGACCCGCCGCCCCCTCCCCCGAGCTACTCCCCCCCCGTAAGCGCGAGTTAACTCGCCCTTTGTGAGCGGACGTTTGTTGAACGAAATTTGTACAGTTGTCCGGGCCACCCTGCTGTAGTCGACGATGGCTCCGTTCTGAATTTTCTAACTTCGACGTGCTACTTGATTATTTCTATCCTGAAATAAATTTCTAATGCCGGGAAAGTCGGAGAAGTTCTTGTTTGTTGCTTTTGATCTTGGAGTTAGGGTAATTGGGCCAGTTAACGAACACAGGCAGAGATGATGCAGACGGACGCAATTACTACAGGTAGTACTAAGGTGCGAGAGATGGTTCTTTCTGGTTCCATGCACAGAGATCCTCTATTCGGACCTGGGAAATCGATACGCGCGTTTCCCTTCCTCACTGTCCCTGGGTCGTTGATTCCTGGATTTAGGTAAACTGATCCTCAGATGTATACGAGACGTCGTCCTGTAATACCGCGGAGTTGGATGAACTATAACCGTTCAATTACCCTATGATGAATTACGACCCGTGAGATCGATGCTTGGGTTACACGCTACGGAAACACCGTTTGATGCTGTTACTGCCATTCGGACTGTCGTATCGTCTCCGATTAGGTTGCGCGTGCTGGCTGCCGCGGAATTGGCCGACTGTTAACCGTGTTACATGCACAAACTGGTCATTCGAAATCAAATGTTGTCCAAGGTTTTAACGGAAGCTGACGCCAAGCTGAAATCTTTGGTAGCGAGGCTACTATACACTTGTTTGGAGAGCAGTGACAATTGGGAATCAAATGTTAGCGCGACACTCGACGAGGTGACAATTTCAAGCTTAGATTGTGCCCTTTGCGACAGCAGAAACTGATGTTTAAAGGAGACTATGAAATGAGAGTGAAACGTTAGCCAAGGCTTTGAAGAATAGTTGATTCGAAGCTTAAATTTTAGCGTTCGTGACCAGGAGTGCTATTATATGAAGAAAAGAAGCAATTGGTGATGGTAACATAAATCTTGTTGTCCCGGATTTGTAGAAACGATTCGAAATTTGGAAAACTAACTTTACTGTATTTTATTTGATATTTAACAAGATCATTATATTGGAAAAGTTAGTATGTATGTAGCTTACAAAAATTTTAGTGTCAAGAAGATTCGTTCCATTTAATTAAGGAAAATTATTTTTCCGAATTCCCATTTTTCGGTGAAAGCAGCATCGAAGCTAATGCACACTAATCAATAATGGAAGTAGTTTATAAGTTAGTCTTTCAGATTCCTGGTTATGCAGATGACATTAAAAATGGCGGCCGTTTGAGCGACTCGTGTTTCACGGGTGGACTATTTTTCTACAGGAATTCTGTGAAAGATGTATAGGTCCACTCTGAAAAATGCGATTATGTTAAATTTTAACTCTTGACCTCTCACGGTGAAGTGTCAGCATCCCATCGAGAAAAGCAACGCCTCTGCTTATTCAACTTTAATTCATGGAGGACTACTCGATATACATATATATACCCGTCGTCCTTCGTCGTTCAATTTTTACAGAGTAGTTACATTTACTTTTATACTTGGCTCTCTTGGCGAATGAAAAGAAAAAATCGAACTGCAAGAAGAATTGAATGTACAGAGGATCTCCAGTCAGATAAGAACTTTTGCAGCGACACAAAAGAGGACTCAAGAGAAAGAGAGGAAGACTGGCTTCCCTTAGTTGAGCAAACGTGCTCGGTGTCATTCTCGAGTCTAATTTGCGACGAAACTTACTCGGTCAGTGGATCTTAATTGTTTTACTTGATGTGGGTATCCCATTCTCTTTTACGGAGTGTTTACTAGGTTCGTACTACATTGTAATCTTTTTTGCAGCTTTTAAGAATATTGCTGCATTAGTCTTGATGCAATAAAACGATTATCAGCAGAAATCAATTTTATATTTAATACTTGTCGAATGCAAATAGATGCAGACATTTTCATCTTAAATATAGCAATTTTTTATAACGATCACAAGTTTTATCGCACACGTTGCAAAACTGCTATTGAAACATTTTGAATCATTTCATACTCTGCTTTGACTTTCGACCACCCTCATAAAAAGTGGCTCTGAGAAGCTTCTGAAGACAGAGCACAATTAATTCAGAGCATGGTTTCTAAACTTTTCGTGCCTCGCAACCCCTGTTCAAAGGTAATCTTTATTCAACCCCTATTTCAAATAACCTACCCCCATTAATTCTAAAATTTCCAGAGTATACTTGAGCGCCCCCTAATCTCTAAGATACTTGGTAAAAATCAATCAAATTACACAAGATCCAGACAGGCGTGCTTTATCCCAGAACAATACAGTGGAATTTCCACACAAGTGTCGCTTTATTTCAGCGTTAGCCTGGAAACTTCGTGCACTTTGTACAGTTTGTATACTTTTCGGCGTGTGCACGTTCCACTTACACGGATTCCGACGTCTGTATGACAGTCCGTCCTCACGGACCTTAAATTCGCCGTGGTCCTCCGCGGAGAAAGGGCTACGAACCGAGAAAGGAGAGAGAGAGAGAGAGAGATCGTTGACTCGTAATACCGGGGCATGTCGAGCGAGCAACGACGAGCCTCGGGAAGATAGGTCGTCATTACCGGAACCAATTTTCTACGACGGAATACTACATCTCGAGTGTCCTCGTCGGGATTTACCGTAGCTGGCATAGGGTGCGCGCGGGCGGGCAAAGACGAGAAAGAGCGCCGATGCGATGGAAGGGATACACGAGGCCGACGGAGAAGTCGCTGGAAGAATGGTCGATTTCATATGAATGCATTCCATGCAAATGCTCCGGGGGTGGCAGGAGGAGAGGGGAACAGGACCGTCGAGGGGTTATGGAACGGGGCTGTGGTACGGGAGGCGGGGCACACGGGGAACCAGTCGGCTGAACCGTGCTAGCTAAAGGGGTGGGGGCAGACGTTCGGCACGCCGATGCGGAGATAATTGGGTGAATACATTGCGGCCCTTCGTACCGCGGGTATACAGGGTGATTCGAAAAATGCGGCTACACGCTTTTTCCGAGAAACAATGAGCACACTTGGTACAGTTCTGTCTCGATACATGGGATAGAGATCTGCGTGATATTTGCGACGAAATTGTCCTCATTACTGAGGACTGCAGCCCTTGAGGAGCCTTTTTGTACGAGGATGAGAACATTTTGAAAAAACTCACCCTCGAGGGGCTTTAACCCTGTCCCCTCCTATATCCTAGCGATAGACGGCTACGCGGACCCGCTTTTCGCATTGCGCCTGTAGCCGTTTGACGCGTCGCACTAGACCTCAATTGGCGCTTCCGCCATATTCAATTCTAAAGCCCTTGAGGAGCCTAGAAGCCCTTTCTTCTTTATAATGAATTTGAAAATATTTCTACGAATCTCGACAAATTTTTTCCACGGATGAAATTGCGATATATCTGTAGATTGAGGTCCCCCATCAAATTGGATATACAATTTTTCTTTCTCGTTTTGTAATACTTGCAATGGAAATGTATAATGGCCTTCGCATTCCAATTGATTGATTGAATGCGGTGAGAAAATCTGGCTAACAGATACCTCGTTTCCCCTCTCTATCGGGCGAAGATATCGATAGATCGATCTCGTTTCAGCTAATTAACGGAATTTCGAATTCCCCGGAGAATCAAATTGCGTTTGTTATTATGGCAGAATTATGCGCGCGGTCATTATATTCGTACCAGTGAATCGAAGCCATTTTCTTCGAATTTCGAGGGGTGGATCGTTTAAACCGCTATACATTCTGCGAAAACGGTTGAAAATGACCATTCCATGTGATTGTTACGGTACGAAATCTCCGTATAACGTTAACGAAGAGATTTTCTGCCGGCAAGTTCAGGAGTTAGTGAACATTCGGGACGATCTTCGGGATTTATGTCCAACAGACTATTATCTTTCTTTTCTACTATAGTTGGCACAAAATGGACTGCACATTCAACAGCACTGTGATATCTACTATCTGCTCCTATATTTGTTCTCCTTTTGTGTACCTTGCTAGCCAGAATACTTCAAAGATAAATTGCTTCTTGGGTCGCTTTATGCAATGGACGCGTTAGGCACCGTGCCTAACTTTCGCGAAAAATTCGAGGCCTATAAATTCGAACAAAATCAATGTCGATTCGAAGGTGTACAAAATTGCAATTTACACGAATCTACAAAAAATCCACGAATAATCTGAGACCTATCACGTGTGCTTTACAGAATGAAATTGGCAATCCAGAACCAATCGGGAAATGTACAAAAATGTAAAACAAATCTTACAAAAATAAGGAGTGGAGAATCAAAGTCAATGTTTGGAAACGTCTCGCGAGATGAGGAGAAGATTACGAATGCCTAGCGGAGGAATTTCCAGAGGATTGCCTAGAGCCTGCAAAACGGCGTGCTTCTGGCAAGCATAATCCACACGGAAGAAGCAGCATCTCTATCGATCAAGTTAAATGAGCATTGCAAGCTGAAGCCAAAGGTAAACGCGGAACGATTCCCGGCGGAACAACGGTGCCCGGATATCGCAATTTTCCTTTCTTCCTTAATTCGCCCGCCGGTTGCCGTTCGCTATAGCGTGTCAAATCTCCCATGACAATGACGTTTGCATTTCTGAAGTGCTGACGCGACCCATACAGGCCGTCGCGCGCGTACACTCGAAACGGGCGAGCACCGTTTTCACGGCGATGTTTTGTTTTGTTTCACCTCGTGTACATGTGTCTCCGTATACGTGTAGCTGAGTGTATTTTTTTTTATTGTCCACCAGACTCTCGTTGGCGAACTAGCGACCGATGGGAAACACGGATACTTGACGCCGCGTGTTTGCCCGAACACCCGCGACAAACACGAAAAAACATAACGAGTGCCCGATCGCGACACGTTAATAGCGGCTCGAATCCGTGCCAGCATTGTGTTCCGCCAGTAGAAACCGTACACTATAGGTGTAACTATACTTCACAGTTCGGAGACAGTATAGGGTGGTGGGATCCGCGTTGGGCCACTAGCGCGCTTTGTATCCCCTCCACTCACAATAACAGAGCTCACTGTAGCGACCTTGATATTGTTAGAGTCAACCAGCTGGGCGGTGAGCTGTGCGAATTTGTTTACCAAGAAAGTAAATAACAAATTTTTATGAAACTTTTCGGAGTCGTTGGTTCTGGAATTTTTGTTAGCAATTCCTTATCTGTTCGGGTATTACGTTGAACATTTTTCTGAGTGCTTTCAACAGAATTTGCAACGATTCATGCCGCAGTTTCAGGCAGCATCCCGGAAAGAGTCTTTTTCCTCGACTTTGCGAATTCGCCGTGTTCCGGGCGTTAACGAGGGAGCGCGGCGGATCCACGGTGTTATTTTCAGATAATAGCGTGTCGCCGGCGGTCACCGTGAGCAGGTAATAATCGGCATCGGTGTAGTAAGTGTCGATAAAAATAACTTTACTTCCCACTTGGTCCGTTTTCCTTTTATGCTACGCTAATGACGCCACTAAGCGAGCCTGCGGTTCGCATGTAACTCGCCGACGCGGCAGCGAGAGTGAGCGAAACGAGGGGTCGCCGCCTTTAAGGAAATTAGTTTGAAATTAAATTAAAAAACTTACCGGGAAGATTGGAAGCTGGACAATATCCATGCATATAGAACGGTTTAAGGAAATTAGTTTAAAATTGAATTAAGAGGCGCGGGGGAGATTTAAAAGGCGCAAACCCGGTTCGCCGGGTAATGCACGAAACCGTCGACGGTCCTTAATTGTCCTCGCGTGGCTATCACGTGCTCTTCCGACGGTAAACCAACAAAATGGCGGCCACGACCACCCTTTCACATTCGCGTAAATATTCGCTGGTCCCTTTCCTACGAACAATTGAAATTGGGGAAGTACGGGACAATTGCTGCGATGAATTGCTGGAGATTTTGTTCAACCTACTGCGCCATTGTTTTCTAAATAACGATTTATAATAATTACGTACGTAGAATATTGTATAAACTATTTTATTCAACAATTAGCAATAATCATTTTTACATGTTGGCCATTTTCCAAACAAGATAATAGACGTTTGTTGGTCTAGGTTTGATATGTAAGATTATGCAGTTGGTTTACGGTGATTAAATAGGATAGTGGACGTATATTCGTCTAAAGGCTAAACAACTTTTGAGGAATTCCTAATTATATTGAAAAGTGATGTACTACTCGTCGCACGCTATGTCATTTGCACAATTCGAGACAAGTTCGCGCGTTCGTTCCGTTTCCATCTTGCGGCTGTCCGCGATAACACAGACCCTGGACCACGGCCAATCCCGTATTCGTCTTCAACCGAGGATTCTTTCGACCAGCCTCGACCATTTCTCTCTTGGCTCTGCCCGCCTCTTTCTTCCTTTGCATTTGTCTCCTGACAATTTGACTTTGGAAACGGATCGCGTGCCGTTGCGCCGTGATTTCGAGGTTTTTCGGACCTTATTTTATTGTTTTCGTTTCCCTTTGGACATCGGAAAAGAGTTCCCTTCGGACTTTTCCGTCCAATTTATTCGGTTCTTGTGGTAATCAGCGCTACCGGTGCCAAATTTCCCCTGCGTCGTTCACATTGAATTATTTTTGCGAGCTCGGAGAAATTTGAATTGTGTAATTACGATTAAGATATTGTTTGCATCTGCAAGGTATCTGTAAAACGCATTGTATCGAAGAATAATTCGCTCTTTTAATGAACGACGCACTACCGTTTAAATACTTCTGCAGAACGCTTCAAAAATATCGCACCTGTCCATTATAAATGCTGTCAGAATATTAAACCGTCACGAGAAATTAAAATCCGTCGAGAATTTCATGACGTAGTTGTCACCTGTCGCAAATACGACAAATCAAAAAACATTTAATGCAGTTACGAACAAACGTATTCAACGGTGACATTTTAATAAACTGCTCGGCAGCTGATCAGACAACCAACCGTGTACGACGAAAATGTAATGAAATTCCGGTTACGAAAATATTAGGAGCAGACTCTTTCCCTCTTTCTCTTTCTTGGGCGAACTACATACTACAATACTGCACAAATTGTTTTGAAGAAAACCAAAAGAAATATATTTAACCTCTGTCTCTTATTATTAAATTCGACAAGTTTTACAAAATTTAATTATTCAAAATTGCTGAATTAAAAAAAGTTGGTAGAACCTTCCATGTTTAATTTAGTCAATGTAGAACCTTCAAAAATGAATATAATCAATTGCTCGATTAAAAACAATGGCATAACAGAATCTTGTATTCCGTTGAAATCCATCAATTCAAGATACAGTCGAAAAGAAATTAAACGTTTTAGGTATTTCTCGAGCAAGGAGCGTGCGTTCGGTTCTCTCGTCGACATCGTGCATACAATGGGCTCCGAGTTTGAGACTTTCGGTTTTTCCTTTGGTCGATAGCTGGCCGCAGTGCGCGACATAAGCGGAAGGTGGCCACTCTCGGGCGCAGACGTCATAATATCCGCCAGGATATGACATTAACCGTCCGAAAGGCCTACGACAATTGAAAGGTCGATCCGTTATTCGCCGAATGCCGGTTGCACGGTTAATGGGCAATCGAGCAGCAGACAATGGCCGCGAACCGAATGAATCCACCGCCGAACCTCCTTAACGTCCTCCTCTTCTTTAAATCACCGGCGTTCGTGGCTGTTCGTGCCAATGGCGAATTTCATTCCTCTCCTGCACACTATGCTCGACGAGTGTTTTCAGGGGAAGGATTTTTACTGAAAGGAAGACCCTGAGGAGACCCCTTTATGCGCCGCCCAGTACCTTACCTGGTATTTCGGCGCGGGAAGAACATTTCTCGTGAAATCTCTTTGAATTTTTATATATTACTTCGCTCCCTTTTTAATGATTTTCTTTGATTTTTGATGGCGGCATTTTCGAGCGGTTAATAGCGTGGGAGACCTCGAAAGCCGGACGCTTTTGACGTGTTCACTTCCATTTAAGCTGTTCGACGTTTTTTTACACGGATTCTTTAAAGTACTTCGCGTAGATTCGTTGATCTTTTTATTGTGGCTAATTGAAAGATGTTCAAGTCAAATGGAGACACGAATGGTGTACTTTTTTGAAAAGTTTGAACCCCCGCATAACACGATGAAAGAACTACTTTAAATCAACTAGAATGATTAAAGGAACAATGAAGCTGCTACTTGCTCTCTATTCCGCAACAGCAGACGGTTTATATTTTCCATAAAAAATCAGCAGACTATTAATAACCCACGAAATGCGAGCAACGTTCAAACCTGCCGAAAAACGAGTAAAAGCAACAAATTCCTGCACAACTTCTCCGCGTATTCTTCGGTAGACCACGGTGTGTACGCTACTCTTCGAAATACAGAATAAACAGCGGGAAACTCAAACAGAGTCGGTGTTCAAACAGAAAGAAAGAACGAAGGAAAGAAAGGAAAGGAAGGCTGCAGAATGTACGAAGGGGAAAGTAATGGGCGTCTCGAGCCTTCTATCCTCGCGAATAGACATATGGATCCTCTTTATCGCTGGAATCCCTCCTCGGACCGATATCGCGTCTGCTCCGGGCGAGAATGGTGCCTGTTCTCGGCTCGTGTTGCTCGATATACGTGGTAACGTAACGAAGTATCCTCGAGTGCGTCACGAATTAATAAACAGAGACACGAGTAGTAGAGAGCAGCACACATCGACGGAAATTACGAAGACGGGCCGAGAGAGGACCGTTCAATCACAGAGCAAACGAGGCATCAACGCCTATCGGCTCTCTGCAAGGGCCACTCGAAGGGCGCCACACACGTTTCCGCAACAACGTGGATCTACACAAGCGCCCGCATCAACTCGACATATTTACTCTGCCGCTTGTTTCCCTCTGCGAAATAAACCGTGCTCGTTCCTTTTAATAAGCGGTCGCACCGCGTTACGGCCTACGGCTGTCAGATTCCACTCGCTGACTCTTTTTCTCGTTCTCCGTCCCTCTGCCCTTCTTTGTCCTTCTCTGTTCGGCGAGGGTGGCACGGGCGAGAAATGTCGAGCGAAAAAAAGGGCGAAAAGGTCCGCGATGTTTCGCATCGGACGCTCGCAGTTCTCGAGTAGCGATGGGTTCAAGTCGTAGCCAATTATTCGTTAGTTCGCGAATTTACCAGGTTCATAGTTTCAGTTTTGTTTTTAAAGAAAATGCTCGAGAGATTCTAGCTGATTTGTGACAGTAGCGATGGGTTCGAGTCGCAGTGAATCGTAAGTGAACAAGTCGGGGAAATCACAAGTAGTATGCATCATGTAGGAGGCAATCCTACCAACGCAGTTTGAAATCGGATCTAATAACAATTTATCGTGACTCAGTGCCGAACCCAATTCCATTCAACAGCCTGATTCAGCTTATTTGATGCGCCTTGTTGGGAAAAGTTTCGACGATAGGTGAATAATCGAGGATCCTCGGCCGCCTACGCGAGAAAGGATCGAACTCCCATCACTACTTGGAACAATCCCACAATTCCGAAGTATCCCCGACGCTATGTACGATGCCAGAGGAATCAGACAGTCCGGTTTCCACCCCCTCGTATTCCCCGTTGCGCGATATTGCGACTAGGGGGTGACCGTGGGCGCGCGTTACAGGCTCATCCATCCTACTCTCCGAAGACCCTCCCTTCAGAAGAGTGCGACATTCCAGACGCCGAGTTATAAAAACGTTATTGTTCCGCACGCGGCGTGTGCTCCCAACGATGGACGAGCCAGCTCCTCGTTGCCTTAGTTAGGGTCTGGAATGGCCACAATTGCCCAAAAAGTATATTTTAACATTCCCTATTTTCATTAAATCTTTATACAGTGGGACCTCGATTGATCGGCTTAATCGGGAGACAAACAGCTCGGATAAATCGAAACCCGAGGTGAAATACTTAACATGTAAAATTCATAATCAACATAATCAATTCTGTATTACTAGGACGTGTATTCCCTTTTATAATAGAATTGTAGCGGAATTTTCAAGGTGCCCTTCAATTTCATCAAGATAATACAATCATGTACCAGTATACTATACAGTAATGATCCTGAATTACGCGTAAGGTCACGCAAGGTCGTACAAGGTCAGAACCGAGACAAATAACTCGATCACTTCGTAATATTAATAATTACAACACGGTCCGCGCACCTCCTGTTCCACGCGTGCCTATAGTCTGACGGGAAAGTTCATTTTCCCGGGATCATCCTCTCGCAGGTAGCAAAATCGCAGACACCCCATAGTTCCCCAGACACCGTCACATCTCGCTCAGACGGTCCATTCCTAATGGCACGACCCCCCGTGTATAAAAGTTTATTGCGTTAGCCGAGGCGAATGGTCTGGGGGTTGCCATCCGCGCTTCTCCGTCTTTTCGGGAGGGGTGTGATCGATTTTTTCTATTAGCTTATAGCCGGTTTCTATTAATTTATTACCCTGGATTGCTCCAGTTATTGCGTCGCGCCCTAACCAGGGGTTTTAATTGTGATTCATGGGCTCCGCGGCGCGAAGGGGTGGAAGTCGTGTCGCGCGGGGGTGGCATTACGATCGAACAATGATTACTTTCGGCGCTATAGAAGGAAAAGGATGAGAGACACAGAGAGGACACTCGCTAGGATCGATGTATCCGGGTGTCTGTTACGGTTCGGCAGAGTGTCAGCCGAACACCGGGGGGTTAATTTCGTTCCTCGAAATGCAACCGCGCTGCACCACGTTGCACCGCGCGCGCGTTTCCCTCGGCACGGAGATCGATTGCATCTCGCCGCGGAGCCATGAATTATAACGGAGGCTGGCAAGTTGCTGGAAGCGTGCGCCGGTAAATAACGAATAACGTTTACGTTGTCGAAAATGACTGGTGGATTGCCTGCGTCAAGATCGCTTAACGGCGACGGCTTGAGTCGAGTCACCGTGTTTTAGCGGTTTACTGAAACTCATGAGCGATAAACACAAACCCGTGAAATCGCGCCTCTCGCAATACATACCAGTCAGCGACAATTTTGCGTTTCGATCGCCAGCAACAAGTTTGAAATTTTATTTGCATAATTTTCGTAGAATCGGAATTTTCAAGGAAAGGATCGTATTTTTATGTTGAAGAATTTTGTTTTGCCTCACCCGGAAAAATACGTGTAAATGATTTGAGGTTCCCTCGCTGTGAACAAGATCCAGAATCTGCTTTTATTTTTTTTATCCTACACCATTTTTATGGTTATACGACAACTGCCCTCCAAAACAAAGACTCGATCTCTAAAAATATTGTCTTGACCTCGCTAGATAGAACAAAATCAATCGACTGTGCAATAACATCAGGAGTCCGCTAAACAACAAGCCCAGGGGACCTTGAAATGTTTGCAACTCGGCAGATAAACTTTTCTTCGATCATCCCCTACAACCTTTCGTTTCGTGCCACCACCCTTTTTTACGAACGTAATATTTATAGAACTAAATTGTTTTCTAGTATCCTAGCTTGTAAACACGGACGATAAACTTCGCCGATTAGTCAGGTGTGAGAGAGTTTCCATGGACTTGTGAAGTTGCTCGCTTGAAACTCCCTGCAATTCTGACAGCTAGTTCTTCCAGGTAGACTACTGCAATCATTCTGTGCTATTATCTTATACCTCCCGCAATTATAGTCGATTGTCCGTCGTCAACTCTGATACCTGGACGTATTTCCATTAAGTTATTGACGAGCGACAACGTGTGGAGAATCTAGACTCATTTGGAGTCAAGTCTGCAAGTGTACAGACACTTAGATGAACTATAAAGTTCTGGTTTGCTTCTCACGTAACTTGGCAATCACGATAACCGTCCGTATAGAACGACTTTAAAACAGTTCATCGTACAAAATAATTTTAAAATTGTTTAAAATTGAGCATTGTGGTTTTCGTGGAAAAATTACAGATTCAAACATTTCATTGATTAGGTTAGAACTATTTAATCTTGAAGTGATTTATTAAAGACAGAACTTTCCATTGGGTTTCTATTCGTAGTAAACGGTCAAGAACGTTTTAATTTGAAAAATCCACATTCCAAACACATTCTCTGGTGTTTTCATTTCGAGATGAACCTCGCTTAAAAGTGTGTCTAGAATGGGCTGAAGGGCCGATAGAAAAATGAATTTTCCGCTTCCGCGGTGGAATATTCGCAGCCATCGAGGCTCGGCGAAATTGGCCGTGGAAACGATGATTCTACCCGCGTGTAGTAGTCTTTAAAGTCCGGAATCAGCTGGAATCGTGGTTCTGCGTCGCTGGCGGTTCTCGAAACGCCGGGCTCATTTCGAGGTAGCCTGAAAAAGAGGAAACGGGTTAGCCCCGGCACGGCACGACATCTTAACTGCTTGAAGAGCGATCCTCGATCCGGCGCTGGCCTCCGAGCGCGTCGCTGGTTAACGGCCCGGAAAGCGAAAGACCATTACGGGGAATCACACGCTCGATGACACTCTTCTACTTAGGAAACCATATTAGGCCGAACCGCTTACCGCTTACCGCTTAAATCACCGCGCGCGTAATTTCGAGGTGAAAGGTCGATGCGTGGATTTATAGGCGGTTAGCGTGTGCGCATTCGCGAGAGCCGATTCCCTCGGGATGCACGCAAAAATCTCCGCGACTCTCGTGCGTGCACGCTTGAAACAGTCTATTCGGCGCCGAGCTCGCTATCGTTTCATTTTCCACACACATCTCAGAGAAAATAGCCGGGAAATAGCCTCCTAACTACTTTTTTAAAAGTTCATCCACCCATTTTTGTTGTAAATGCATAAAATCCTCATATTATGAACGTTCACTGCATAGAATTTTCTTTTGTAATTACTAGACTGTGAATCTTCATGCAAAATAAAAAATATTTGCATTGATTGCAGGACACAGGAGCCAAATTAATGATGTCTTTAATAATTGATGTCCTTAAATATTTTTGACGTGTCACTGTTGTAAATTGTATGTTTCCACTTATTAGATAACATCTAATACAAAACAGTGTGAGTTTCATCGACGGGCCCTTTAGTGAACGTATTAGCTTGTTCATCTTATTGTTAGTCTTAATTTGAGTATGCGATTTCATAGTAGAACAGATGAATTATTCCCTTCTGATTTGTTGTGTTCCTCAAGAATTATTCTGCTACATTCATGATAGGATATTTTGCATATTTTATTTGATGGTGGCGTCGTTACGGTTTGTGTATCACGGTAAGAAGAAATATCAAATATTAATGTCTGGCTTCTCCCATATTCGACGTCAGAGGATTCCCCTGCCAATCGAGAAATCTCTGTTCTATGAAAGTTTCATCTCTAACCACCAATCCCTTCAAATCGATCGCCATTCCTGCAGCCGAAGTCCCCGCGTCTGAGAAACACGAGTCCCCTAGGTAACGTTACTGACGAATTTGCTACTGTCTGGCCAAGTGATTCTGGCAGTCCAAGGTCACTGCTCTTTGCATCGAATGACGTTGAACTCCCCCTTCTCGACCATTGCAATTTCAACCTTCGGAAATTTAAAGTTCACAAGGTCATTCATGTGTTTTGTTGCAACTCAATTTCAATGAAGCCAATGCAAATCAAAAAAGAAAGAGAACACGCAATATATGAAATTGTAATTATACATTCCTTTTTTAGTACTGTGAATCGATATTTGAAGTGATTACCTATTTTGTATTGAAATATCAAAAATAAATGGGTAACGAGATGTACGGTACACCTGTTCTTTTATAATACTGCACATTACCTTTTGTATTATTAAACGTGCTGCTCGTTTTAAATGTGTTATACGTACTGCTCAAATTCTCGTTATATTTAAATGTAATATATTTAATTCTTCGACAGCTCGGCTTGTAATATTTTAAAGAGAACTTGGTAACAGAAGCTTAAATATTACACATAGTACATTTAATTATTCAGAGGGTTGACTCGTCATACCGTTAAAAATGTTTCGTTATTAGAATATGAATGTTACATACACCAAATTTAATTACTCAAAAGGTTGATGAACGATATTATAAAAGAAAGTGTTTTAGACAATTGGTTTTTCTACAATTCATAAAATTATATGGAAGAGTGGTGTGATTATGTTTATGTATTTCACTTAATTTTCAAAGTTCCCAAGGTCACCTTGTAATATTTTGGAGATAAATTCTAGGAAGACAAAGTGTGTAAATATTTTTTGACCTAGTGTAGTCAACCACAATGGCTTTTCCATTCGAATAGGAGGAACTAACGCGAGGAGCAAAGTCCTGCCACGTTCACGGCGCAGCCGACGATCGGAGATTCGGCGGCACGTGTGCCGAAAGCATCCATTTTCGGAGAAAGGATGTCCAGCCGCCCCCGCACCCCCTCTTCCACCCCCTTTTTCCGTTTCAGATCGCTCGATTGTTCCCGTCACGTTCGTTAAGAATTCCGCGCGTTACGGACGGCGCGCATAAGGGCGTGACTTGTTTTTCGCATTCGCCGCGCGCGATCATATATAATATACGATTTAAAATGCCACGGCAGTGTGTTCCGCGATTATGATAATGCAATCGCCGCCATGTATAATTTATAATGTTGTACCTCTTCAACATTTTCCCTCTCGCCCGATAAATAAAATAACGCCAACACCGCCACTCACCCCCGTCATTTTTCTTCAAATTCTTCTCGATAAATTTTTGGCTTGAAATGTTATCACTTCTTATAATTTGTCATTGTGTTCGTTGCGAAAATATCGAATTCGCTAGGATTAGATATGATTAAAAAAATTCCCACCCCCTGTCGTGCGTCGTTTGTCATTTTCAATCGCTGTGTACTTTATTGGCTGTTATTTTTTATTACCGTTGTCAGTATTGGTGAAAATGCTGATTTCTTTTATGGAAATATTTGCAAGCACTTTTGTGTATCAATTCATATACAATTTATTTTATTCCTTAATGGTGGTAAAAGTTGATGAAGAAGATTGTAAACAATAATCTATTGGTTTTAGTAAAATATTGTGTTCGATAAAAGTGATGAAAGAGTTTGTATACTTTGACGTATTTATCCGGTATTATAATTTATGTGAGGTATTTGTTGGTAGAAATTGAATGAAAGCGTTTTCACAGACTTCAATATATTATTTTCATCAAAAATATTTAACTTGATAGGATTGATACAAAATTTCTACACTGTGACTGGTCATTTATCATGGTGAATTATACTAGAAAGTTAACATTTTTAAATTTAATTTTTGGTACATTCAGAACTATAGCTGGGACAATAGTGTTCGAAATTTAATTATTCTTTTGCAACTGGATTTTCGGCAGAGACCTAATTTATTAAATGAAGTATGGTTGTTAGAGGGCCATCCAGTGTAAAATTTGAGTCGATGTTCGATTCCCATTAGTTTTAATAAGATGATCGCACCGTCAACTCGATTTATATTTTTACAGAAGTCGGAGGACCGGTCGTTCGGTAGAAATTAGAAACGTGCTCGCGAATCGATAAAATGGAATGTCGATGTCTCGGCAGAGCGTTGTTTCGACGCCGGGCGAAACGATCGACGTCCCGTTAATTGGCATAATTATTCAACTGGCATTGAACGCCGGCGAATTTTCGCGATCGAGCGGACCGATTAACGAGTGCCCCTTCGGTGCACGGACCCGGTGAAACTGGGACGATTAAGACGCGTCGACTAGTGATTCATAATTAGAAGGGAGTTCGAGAATTTATTTTTCCGTGATCGAGTTAACGGAGTTCATGCCACGGGGATTCATTGTTCCCTAAGAAATTCAACTTCCTCCACTAGTAGATCACTGATTACACTGTGCCTGCAATCTGAGATACCTTCTGTTAGATTGTTACAGAAAAGTTTATCGAATCTGCTGTGAAATAAATCACGGTAAACGTCGGAGTTGGGTAAGCTATATTAACATTCACATAAGTCAGTATTTTAATGCTCTATTCGCCAGCAATTTTATATAAATATTTTTAAAAATCAACAGAGGCAGTCATTTTATACAAAATTCAGGAAATATTTCAAATTAATAATGTAACTTCTTGTGAAATTACTATTTAAAAGAAAATTACAATCTATTTTATTTTCCGATTTCATGTACATAAATGTTTGAATATGTTCACTCATTACACGTGCGTACAATGAAGAGAAATTACTACTATCTCCAAATGTATACAATTCTTCATCATCTACCATAATTACTTCTTTTGGATATCTGCTAAAACATTTCACATGTCGGTGTCAACGGGCAGAATAAGTACCTACGAGAAATCCGAGAAAATTCAAAACTATGCAGTGGATTCGGAGAAGACAGAGCGCAAGCTGCATGGGGGTGGGTTTCGCAGGCATGCGGCTCATAAATCCTCGGCGAGCAACAAGTCCCGTCACGGTTGGGTCCTGGTAGGCGTTATTCTTCGGACTTATCGGAAGGAAGGCGTCTCTCCAACGGCAGTCGATCAAAATCAAGGAAGCTGGGGACGCCGATGCAATTAACATCCACCCCCATGGAAATTGCGCGGGCAGTGCCGGCACTTTAGGGGGTCGCAGCATCCTGGGGATCTGGGAGTATACGGATGTTCGGGGATGACGAAGGGGGGACAAGTGTCGAAGCGGGTGAGAGATCCGAGGTATATTAGCAGCATTAATTACAGAACCCTCGCGAGAAGGGGTGGTTCGCGTCGCTTGCTGGCCAATCCTCTCGTTGTCTGGCCAAAGCTGGGCGTTGTACGGTAGTCGATTTTTTCAAGAATGAAGCATGAACATTGTTATTCATGAAACGTCCGATTTTTATCAGTAATTCCATTAGAATGTCTTTAGCTCTGGCCCAGAGAAGCAAATGACGAAATAATTTTGGCAGTGCGTTAACATTGATTTGATTCTGATTTTTTGACGAATTGACCACTAGACATCGGGGAAACGCATGGTTCCGGCTGAAACAAGCTGGTCCTAGGATCGCTGGGGAGCTGAGTGCCTTCGCGCGATGGTCAATCGTTCCTCGGGTAAACAATTCGCGTCTCCTTGCGCGTCTATCAATTACCCCAACCCTTTTAACCCTCCGAGCTGCCCGAGACTGATCCGTCGGTCGTTGCCGGCGATAACAGGCGGTGTCGTTGTCGATCGTCGGATCGTAGCGCTGTCATGGTGTTGGTAGCGTCCCGGAGCGTCTGAGGAGGTCCGGTTCACCATAGTCTGGCGGTGGCTCTTTCGCAGGGGGGCTTGCGTCTGTGTCCGTTGTTCGTTGCTCACCATCGTACGTGGACCCAGCTCTCCTACGTAAGGGCGCAAGGGAAAGGGAGGCAGAGGAACGGGAGAAAGCCCTTTTATTAATTGAGTCCGGCTGGAAACGAGAAGAGTACCCGGGCGAATCTACTTCAGCCTCTAACGGGATTCTCCACACTGTCGCGGCCACCGACCACGTCCAGCCTGGTCAGCAACCTAAGATTGCAACGCGTTCCGATAAAATCCCATTAACTTTATCTGCATCCTACCCTACCATCGCCGTCGCCTTCTCTCTTAGCCGCACGCCTAACCACCCACCCCAACCCCTTATTTCGTCATGCTTTATCGCGCCACGACGCTGTCCTCCAGCGTTATGAATCGCGTATAAACACTGTCTACGATTAGACGAGCGGTGTCCGCAAGCTAACCTGCGCGGTGCTCGTGAATTAATTATGGGGACCGGGCTAGGAGAACCATAACGTGGTAGCTACCTACTGGTATTTTAGCTGGAAGTGCGTTATATTTATCATCTTTCTTAATACGTTTAATAAATTGAAAATAATACAATGGCACGTTGAAATTTTTCCAACATGCAAAGGATTACGTTCGCGAAGGGGCTGAGCATTTATTCCACAGGGTGTCGATTTTCGAAAAATCCTGTCGATAGGCTGTCAGCGGAATCGAGCCGGAAACCGGATAGCAAAAAATCGGGTGTCAATAGCGTGGACGGGGAGATTTTTTAATATTGAATTTTCGATTTACAGTTACATTTCCATCAATTCCGGGGGGCCGGCTCTCGTCCCAGAACAGTCCGCCCGGAGTTTCTACCGCGATGCAATTACAAACGCAACCCCTATCATCGAATATCGCTTATTAACGAGTCGGCCACCGGCGGGTCCGTAAACTACCAGCACCGACAGGGTCGATAGGTTGCTTTATGCGTACCCGTGTCTCGCGAGAACGTACCATCAATTCGCCGCGATCGACTGTTTGCCTCGACCAGCGATCGATCCAGTCGCCAGCCGTTTCCCTCCTGCCTTCTCTGTTCACTGACCTCTGCCCATCGAACACCAACGCAACTTTCCCGCGTGAATATCGGGGGAAAGGGACACGAATTGGAAACGCCGCCGTCGCCGCCAGCCCCATGAATTTCGTGCAAGAACATCATTTCCGAGCAATTCTCTTACGAACGCGCTCGGCGACTGGCTCCGAAGTATTGCGATCTCGAACAATCGTTGCTGTCGCTGATTGATGTACAAGATTTAGCTACGATCGATGTACGAGGGTTGATTCCTCGCAAAAAATTGAAGGGAAAGTGTCCAGGACAATTTTTTGATTTGACCCGCTGTGAGGAAAACAAATTTACGTTATGGAAAAATTCAAATTCGTGTCGGATATTTTCCCCGAAAATTCGTAACACCTGGGTATCCGAAGTTGAAATCGGATCGGATCGGGAAGCCGAAAATTTTGATTGTTCGGAGACCCGAACGCCATAGGTTCCGATTCCCATATCGACTCGAGCCGAGCACTGACCAACCCGATTTCGGATACTCGAAATTCCCGGATACCCGAGTATCACTAATTTTCGGTCCACCCTTAGTAATTATAATGTAGTTATGTTTTAAATAATTCACCATTGGCATTCCCAAGGTTTGAGAATTAAGAATTGTGTGATTTGCACAGGGGTTGCGTTGCGTTACAGTTAACAAACGGCACAGTCTACAATTTCTGCCAGCCCCAGCCGTCGCTGATACTTTTCGTACACGCGAGAGACGTATACTTTCGAGGCAAAGTCTCGATCGGTTGTCAACGCGACTTCAACCAGCCCGTTAATAAACTAGTCTGCGGGGCGCCACGGTACATGATAATCTAGCTTCGACCCATCGTGGTTCTCAGCCCTCTTGTCCCTCGACTCCATTCCCGCACAGGGAGAATTACCCTCTTCTTAACCCTCTACCATTCAAGTACATGTTTAGGGCACGGTTGAGTTCGTGAGGCTCTTTAGTGTGCAGGCTCACCTTGTTGCGTAATGGGTGTTAACCATAAAAACAACGAGCTAGACACTGGCTGTCTAAATAGCGCGACTCATAACCGTTTTTGAGAATTAAGGGGCCATTCTCAAAGCCGGAACCACTTTAAACGCGTTCTATTTATTACGTTGCGACTTCCGAATAGTCCGCCCGAGTCTCCGGGACCCTCTAATTCGCTGCCCCGATAAGGAAAAAAGAGAAAGTTGTAAATCGGCTGGCAAGTGCTCTTTTTATCGTAACCGTCTCTTCTTTCTATAAGCAGTATCCACTGAGAGAAGAATTTTCAAGAAATTATTCCATTTCGCGTGTAATCGAAAATTGGAAATATTAGATTGCGCCATTTTGACGGAGAATTAACTTCAGCACATTTATTCGATGGTGAAGCACGATAATATGATTTGTCTCGTATATTGTCTATTTTTCTGAGCCTCTATTTATTCATAGGGTATAACGAAGTGACTCCAAGTTCTCTGATCCACATGAATAAATTGTC
This sequence comes from Lasioglossum villosulum, assembly GCA_963971365.1. Classification (NCBI taxonomy): domain Eukaryota; kingdom Metazoa; phylum Arthropoda; class Insecta; order Hymenoptera; family Halictidae; genus Lasioglossum; species Lasioglossum villosulum. The sequence goes on along the minus strand of OZ020497.1, from coordinate 4,491,653 downwards.
TCCTTTCACGGTGACAATAATGAATGGAATCACGTCCCAATGGGGGCGTAAGTGTCACGGTCGATTTGCGACGATCGACTTTGTCCAAAGTTCGGAAGACACCATATGTTTGATCGAGTCACACTATCGTCCAAGTCAATTTGGACGCTCTATAGTACGGCTAGAGAGCTTGTAGTAGCATCTTTTTCCATGAAAAATTCTGCGAGATACCCAATCTGTTGTTTTCTTACAATGGTAACAAGAAATGTAAGTACACAGAGTGCAGACAAAGTACAGGTGCAGATTGATGGATGGGGTACCATTACTGTCATTAACGTCATACCAGAGTACGAGTTCTATGTATTGCAACAATATTACTGCACTATCATTTCGAGGAATTACCATATTTATAGTGTTGCTAATGGAATATTCCCCTCAATGAATTTACCCTGTTCGTGGAAGGACATAAAACATCGCGCAGCAGGCTCGTGCGTATCGATCGTTTCTGCAATTCTCGGTGAACGCAGGGAATGAAATCTGCTCGCAGAATTATGAATGAAGGAGGTGTGCATAAACATCTTATTTGGATATCCTACTTCCAGAACTTGTGAAATATCTGATACAGATCTGCAAAATGTAATTTAAACATTTTTTCAATATAGACACAACTACAAAGTTGTGAAAACTATTGTATTTTTTCGCTCTTTATACTTATCAAAAAGTTGCAACATTGTATGCAAAATTTTAAAACACTTGACCAATAATAATCTCATCATTTTTAATCTTATTCTTTTTATTTGGAGTAAGGGCGATAGCAAAGGACACAATTAAGTGGGTAGGGTACCCTAGAGCATTTATCAGTGTATTCAACCCTTGTAGAGAAAGGTTTATCATGGAGCGCTCCAATCGTTACAGCAGTCAAAAAAATCTTTTTGTGAAAGAAAAATTCATTGGAATCTGCGCTGGACACTATGGATTTGACACTCGATTGGACACTCGTGTTATTAGATATAAACATAATCTCGTTAAATCGTGACCAGTGCGCTCCGTATTTAACCTTCTTCTTTAGCATGAGCCCTTCACCCAGCCCAAAACTCGCTCAAATAAGGACACGAAACTGTCGATTCTAAAACCATGTTTCAGCCCAAAATCTAGTAATTTTCTAGTAATGTCACGTGGGTACCCTACCTCCTTAGGTGTGCAAATAGCGTTACGCTCGGTATAAATCGGGTCCATTAAAACGGTTGGGTGTCGCGAAGTGCGCGTTCGGAAATGGCATTGTAAGAGCTGGAGAGCCTCAGCTATGCAGGACACTATGAAAACGCGACAGCAGCGAGTGGCCCTGCTGCGGCTGCGGGGGTGTTACGCGGGGTCAAAGTTCTCAGGGAACATCAAACGGCCGCGCGGGATTACGGTGTTCTCTCTCTCCCTTTGCATGCACATGTCACTCGTTGTACGTACCAGCCATGAATGCGGGCGTTTGCCCTCTGTTTCGCATGGAGCCGGCTACGCTCGTTTACGTCTCGCGCAGCCGTTTCTCCATATACCTTCTGTGCCTTGTGCCTTGTGTGTATTCTTCTGGACGGGGGGTCCGGCCGTCGCGCCATCGGGAATAGGGTGCGGACGACGGGGAAAAGCACGGAAAAACGAGACGTTCCTTTTTTCCAACCACCCACACCCCTTTCCACCAGTCTCCCACCACCCCCTGACGAGCGCGGAAATCACACGGGAGGACCCCCAGCTGCGTGATAAGTTCGCGACGTCGAAGGGGAACGAGAAATTTATTTACTGGCTCCTGTTCCGGACTGCCTTCATGTCGCTGCGTTGTAATGCGGTGACGTTAACGGACCTCATGATGTGACACTGACTACTCCATTGGTAGACCTATTTCTTTCATCCAACAGGTTTTCAATAGGTAGGCACTCAATTGGCAGACCTGGTTTGTGGTCTTTTTGTTCATTTAGTAAAAACGAATGCGTAGAACTTGTGAAACTGACAACATACATCTAGAGTTAACGAACACTTATTGTACCTTTTATTAATACCATTGTACCCCAAAGCTGTAGGTTCATTTGCATAGGTCACCCCTTAGAAAGTAGAAGCCATAGCACCGAGCCATTCAAAATGAAAATACGCGCAATCTATCACAAGTCTCGCAGTTTGTTCAGCTGGAACAATCGATTGTTTGTTATAAGAAGTCGCAAAGTATCCGAAGGTGTGACTGCGGGGTTTGTCGATAATAAGAGTTTATCGTTTCTTTGTGCGCTCGGCGAGAATAAGGGGACTTTCTAAGCAATTTTCCTCCAATTCTCTCCGAGTGTTTGTTCTGGTAATGATTCTCGGCTGGTTCTTTTATTTACTGAGCAGGGGAAGCCATTGAACTCACAGACTCGCTTTTCTCGCACGAAACACTGCTATCTGCGCTCTGTTTGCTCCAGATCTCGAGCAACAAGTATCGAGTCATTATGCATCGGCGGAGCTCTCCATTTTCTTAATACAGAAGTACGAAAACAATACAACATATTCTACGTAATACAAACTATCATCAAGAGAAAGAAAAATGTCGCGACCGTCATTTCTTAATCTTCTCTTCAAAACGTTGAACACACAAGTGCTCTTCGTTGTTCATGCAAAACATTGCGACATTAAAATGACCTTCGACACTAAAAATATGAAAATTTTATTTTTGTCTTACAATGGATAACTTCTCGAGTTATACGATTGATTATACATTTGATGCATTTAATTGTATCAGAACTAGAAATCTTGATGACCTTTCTCGTCAAGAATAGCAACTCCATGCACAAAACACGAAAAAGACATCGTTGAAGAGGCCGACAACGTTTTCGCTGAAACCAAGAGTCTTTAATTAGCGTGTCCCGATGAATATTCAAAAGGCGGACGGTAGAGAGGGACGATTGACGATTGAGGGCAGTCAGGGCGTCGTTTACAATGACTGTGAGCGCGGTAGACGGACGAGAGGAGTCCTTAGGAGGGTCCGAAAGAAATTATTCTCGGCGTGGTAAATCAGTGCTCCGCCAGGTTCCGAAGTTTGGCCCAACGGCGATAACTCGCGACCCTAGAGGGGTCCTGGGACGAATCTGCAACCGCTGGGATTAGGCACGTCCCGCCTAACGCGCTGGAACGAGCCGAGTTTGCGGAACTTCCTTCCCTTGCTTCCCTCGCGCCGCGCGCGCGGCCGTATCGTGTTTCAGGAGTTGCACGTGCACCCACGCCTCTGCGCAAGCCTCCTTCCAAACGTGTTTACGCGGAACGCTGGAATAACGCGCCTCCGGAAATTGGGGCTTCGTTGAGAGCGACTCGTTTCACCCAGGTCCTGTTCATTCGATCTTTTTTCGGGATCGGCTTCCCACCCATTAACGTCTGACGAATAGCTGGCCGAAGAACTCTAAATGTAACACTGCTCTATGTCGATTTTGAAGAAATTTTGAGTCTGTTAAGATTATTTGTTTCGTGATTAATTTAGAGGATCAAACGAACTGTAAGTGTTTATAATAAACGTTGAATGTCAACGGCGCTATCCTATCTATAATCTTATCAGCGCTAATCTTGTTCATTAGCAAAATTGCTGATTAGCAATCAGTATTAAACGATCGACCCGTAACGCCAATAATATTCAACATTTATTATTAACAATAATATGATCGATAGAAGAGACATTTTTGTAAGTGTTTGTCTATTTCACGACAATCTTTACGGACATTTTCTTATCTATTTTGGAAAATACGTATCTGAAATAGTACTTAAGGATGCTGTGTGTCAAAGAAGAGCTTGTAAATAAGGAAAACAGTATTTGCGTAAGTTGCTTTTATTTCAGAGATAATTTCAGATATTATCGGCTTCGCGTGACGAATCATGTAAAACGCATTTCACCGGCACGTCTGTAATTCGTCAGCTCGTGTCGCATTCGTCATTGCTTTTAATATTCCCAGGTCGTTGACAGATGCGTCGTCGTTCATGTCATGACAACAGCGTCACGAGACCTTTTTATTTCGCCTGTCAATGGCCCGACGGTCTAGTTGAATGTTTTCGGGGATCGTCGATTACTTTAATATACGGATCCATTACAAGAATGTACAGCGCTGTTGTCGATATTACTATGGACGAATAAATAAATCTCTCATCATTCACGAATTGACTCAATTAATGTGACAGGTGAACTACATTAATTGTACACACACAATGTACACTAAAAATAATCAAAATTAAAGAATCATCAAATCGTAGTTTGAAAAGGTGTTGATCCGCGTGAAGGACGATCTCCGTCGATCCATTTGGCAGCGGTCAAGTCCACAAAATCCTGGCATTAAATCAATTTCAGTGGACGAAGTGGCCGGTTGAATTTGGATGAGAAAAAACTTTCTACTCGGAAGTTAGCCAGGGCCTTCGAAGGAAGCGCGGACCCAGTCATTTTCCACTCAACTTTTCTTGTACGTCCAAGTGCCTTATACCCTGTAAGTGGCACTCAAAGGTACCTGGCTATCATTCGGTAGGTCTAACGACGTTCTCGAGCCAACAGTCCCGATAAAGAAGCCTGATGACAGGCCGAGGAGAACGTCCAAGGACATGCAATAACAACAGCGTCGAAGCGCGAGTCCCGATGACCGTCTCGAAGGGAGCGACGCGTTTGCGATCGATTCCACTGAATCGTTCATCGTCGTAGACCCCGGATCGCTATTTTTGACGTGTACATTACGTCCCATCGACGACAGAACAAAGAGGGTAATCGTGGCCCCTCTTGTTCCGCACTTATTCCAACGACAGACGAGAACTGTCAGCGGCACGCGACGCGGTTTGACGCGCCAATGTAGAAATTCTGCAGTCTACGGCTCTTCCCTGGCGCTCTCGCCTCCATTTCGAAACTGTTTTCAAAGCTGTCATCGATGCCAGACCTAACGCGAGCAACGTTCTCCTGAATGCGATCCGAGCTCTCTCGCTAAAGGGAAAAAATAGATTGGGTTCGTCGACCGATGCACGCTTACCCCCAACCTGCGCGCAAAAACCTCCTGGAATATTTATTTCTCTCTTACGCTCGCCGTGCTGCGGCAATTTGAACGATACAGTGGATGAAGGCTGGGTTTCAGTGCGTGCGGCTAAAATTTCAAGGCCGCGGTATCCTCGCGTGTTGGAGAGATCAGGATTCTTGGAGAATGTGAGTGCTAGTTTGTTGGAGTCTCAGGAAATGTGGTTACTCAATATTTCCTTAACCTGATAAGTACCGAAATATTATTTTCAAATTTTTTATCTAATGTTACTATTATTAAAATTATTGTAGGGAGTTCAATATATGTACTAGAATTTTATATATCCTGTACTATATAATACATAAAATATACCGTTGTCGATGAAATCGTAATTTTATTTTTAATAGTTATGTTTAAAAATTGATTTGGAAAAGGAGCACAGTATCCCGAAAAAGAAGAAATACGTAGTTGCATTCTTCCGACGCAGTCTTTCGTCATGTCTGTTCGATAAAATCGACGACTCAGTTTTCTCAAACTTGAGAACGTCACATATTCTACCATACGCGTATCTTCAGAATTCTTTTTACACCCGTCTCTATATTTCGAAGAACATGCTCCGAACTTCCCAAGCACGTTTCTCCTAAAAAGATCGAACCAGTTTAACAAATTGATAAAATTCAGAAAAATTGATCTGTGTCGAGAGTAAAATATCCTAACGACGAAAAGAGAAGTCTTGCATTTCTTAGTGGCGCTCTTATATACGTCATTTAAAAATCCCTTTTACATCTGCCTCTATATGTTGAAGAATATTCCTTCAATCTCCTGAGAAAAAAGTTTTCATTTTTAGTAACTGCAAAACGTTTGATTTTTCCGTTTGTGTTGTAAGAGGTTCAATGAAAATATACAGAAAAACTGTGTGAAGTGTCGTCCTGAAATCATTTATGATTATATTTATAAAAATTAGTAAACAATTGTACACATTGAGAAGTGCATGCAATTCAGAAAGATTGATTTACGATCTAGATTGCCCATTTAAAGAGGAATAGTGTCCCAGCAACGAGAGACAGGGAGAGAGGAATACGTGGATTTTTCAGAAGCGTTCGTTCGTTATTTCGGTTTTCGATTCGATAAGACCGCGACTCAGTTTTCGCAAACTCGCGAACGTCGCATACTCTTTTGTGCGCGGGTCTTCAGAATTCTTTTTAAAGCCATCTCTATATTTTGAAGAACATTCGGTAAACTTCCCGAGTAGTTCCCGTTTCTCGTGGAAAGCACCCGTAGAACAGTTCGGGAGAAGTCCCCTTCCGGGGGAGCACCTTTGAGAATCGCAGGAAATCTTCCGGGGGAAAAGTAGACATCGAAATGAAGAAGCTCCAGAGGTCTTCCGATCGTCCCGTATTCGAATCCGGAGTTAGCAATCCCCGGAAGTTACCAAGCTGGTTATTCCAGCGGACTGTCGTGACCGGCGTCAAAAATACCGACTCCCCGAAACTTCGTTTTCCACGATCGACTTCTACAGGTGACGAGGAAGTTCGATTGTACATACATACTGCTCGTCGTGAAATTCTACGATGACCTGTTAAATATTCTACCAGAAAAATTCGATTCTTCATACATTATTTCCACTGGTTTAATTCTTACCAATTAGAGAACGCTAGTCAAGATCTCTAAAATGGGTTTACGACGTTTAAGTAAATTGCAAGACTACGGACGTCCCATGATGGAAATTGGATCGCGTGAATAAATGATTCAGAGAGCTAAAATATTTAGCGCGTACGACGACTTTAAATATCGCAGTGTATGAAATTAATTTGGCCATTTTGATGTAAGGCAGCAACCGTGCCATATGAGTGACGGTAATAATTGGGACGTGTTAATTGGAGTCAAAGGCCATCAACAAAATAATCCGGAGAGACCAAATATCAAAGAGGAGCGAATTACGGGAGCATTCACCTAGGAGATGGAGGGAGCGGTCACGCAACGGCGGCTCGGTGAAATGCGTCGTGACTCACAATGCGCGGAGAAGAACCATGGTAGACAAAGCCCGTGGGGGAGTGAGTAGAAAAAGACAATCGGCTGGTGAAAGTGGAATCCGCATTTTCTGCCCTCCTTTTCTGGCGGTGGCGCATTATGCTAGCAGAGATCGAATGATGCCGGCGCGGCGCGTCGCGTCTCGTCGCGTCGCGGCGCCCTTAATGCATGACGCAGCCCGCAGGGGCGGCGCGACTCCGTTGCACCTTACACCCTGCACCCTGCACCCTGCGCGCACGTATTCGATTGGCCACGGTGCGTCGCAACGCAATAATATCGCAACGATCCATCACACCACCGCCGTCAATAAAACATCTGCCCGGTTCTTGCCACCCTCCTGCCTTTCTATCTTGCCCACACCCCCGCTCTTGCACTTTCACTCTTCGATTGGGGCTTTTTTTCTCTCCGTGGCGATCGATCCTCCCCCTTCTCCTGGTTCCGACGACTCGTTGAAAATGGGATGAAAACCGTGAAAAGGGGCTCCGAAGAAAGAAAATAGAGGAAAAAACGTGGTAAAAAGCGATCGAGGAGGCAGAGGGAACTGAGAGAAGAGCGGCGAAGGTTATTAAGAGCAAGAGTAGGCGATGAAATTGATCGAGAGGGGAGAAATTATTTTTGTTTAGCTTTTCGATAATTAGAGTGTTGTACGAAAAGTTTAAAAATCTTCTGTTACATAATACTCCCAATCGCATTAATTAGATTAGTTTGCAAGCACATCCGCAATTAAAGCCTCCCTGAAAACAGAATTAATCCCCACAACGAAGTACTTTCATAGTGGTCTTCTTCCAATAACAACAGGGGTTGCTCGCGCGCGCGTCGAGAGCCTTGTAAAAATGAATTTCTAAGATAGAATTCCGGGAGAACAGAAGCTCCATTCAGTCGCAATAACAATCGCGACTAGACTCGGGGTGAGCGTTCTCCGTCGACCGCGTTCGATCCTCACGAAATTCCAATTCGCCGTCTCGCGTGTACGGACGGGAGCTTAGGAATTCGCGCGAGGGTTGGCTACGAGGTCCTCTGGAGATCGAGGGGGTGGTAGCTAGGGGTTGAACAGAAGACTGGTCGAGGGTGTGGGCCGTCAGGTTGCTTCTCCTCTCGAGAATCTTTCCTCTCGCTTTCCTCCGAGGAGAAAAGAAGAACCCGAAGACGCCGCGCGTCTCTTGGCCTTCCTACGGATTGGATTCTTTCATTGAATTGCAAAGCAGCGTTCGGCGAATTTAACGCGGGAAATCGCGACGGCGTGTCCATCGTTCCCCGGAGGTCGTCGTCGTCTTCGACATTGGTGCGGGCGTCAGCATCGTCGACGGACGTTCCGTGTCGAATATTCCGCGTTTTCGACGCCGGCGCGCGGAAATTCAATCGAGAGTGCCAATTATCGCGCGCGGAGAATCGGATACCGTTTTGCAGAGAGAACGAAAGGAGAAACACGGTGACGCGGGTTCTGGAGGTGGGGTTACGAAAGAGATAACGAAATGGGAAACACAACGATTCGAGCCGCCGTGAATATTGGATACAACGGCCGGAATAATGAGGGCACGCCGGTATCGCACATGCTACGAGCAAATTACTCCTAGCAGGCGAGGCCGCTCGTTTCGGCCGCGCGTTTTGCCCAACGAAAACGGCGGAACACCGTGCGATGTAAATATCGCGGAAATATCGCCGCGTTCAGATCATTTCGAACACTGTGTTAGGATCGAAATTGAAGGGAATTGACCCTTGGTCCGGTCTGGTCACACCCAATTCTTTCTTTACACGACTGTGAAATAACATGTTCGATAAAAAGAGATGCCGTATACAGTAGATCGAAGAAGCATTTCTACGTCTACAACAAACTGTTATTTTCGTTCACCCCTCGTAGTAGAAGGTACAACAATGCAAACTTCATTCGACTGAACTCCTTCAATTTTTCGATCTTGCACAATGCGGTGAGAAGATTCGTGAAAGTTTGCATAAAAAGGGGTGAAATAATTGGTAATTGTGCGTTACCCATAAAGAAGACTCGAAGAAAGGGGGTGCAACAAAGAGAAGATAAAGGGTTCGGGTTTAAAAGTGAAACAGAAGAATAATGAAGACCTAAAACACAGGTATGAATGAGACTAACAAATAAAGAGGAAGAAGAAAAGAGAAGAAGAAGGGGAAGTTAGTCAAGGATAAGAACGAAGTGAAAAGTCTTTGAGACGATGCAGGGGTAGTAGGGGGAGTAACCGACGAGGTTCGATCCTCGCTTTTGTCCCTTCTCGCCGCAGGTATTAATGATTTCGAGCAGAGTAAATCGAGGAACGCGTGATCGAAGGGCTGCAACCCGCTCATTCAAGCTGCGCTCCGTGAACGTCAAACGCAGTCGACTTCCTCGTGGAAATTCGATCGCGTGATTCGAGCTGTTAGGCGCAAGACTGAGCCAGCGATCTTCGTTAATGAGAAATTATGGGCTCGAGGGACCGGGGAGCGAATTTACGGTCGGCGGCCTTAAAACTTCAAGCAAATAGGGACTACGTTCGAATTGTTCTCAACAATATTGCTGTAAGATCTGAATTTTTCAATTGTTTGAAATTTTTCTTCTTTGGTAATCTTTGTTACGGAGAAAATCAGAAATTTAAATTCAAAAAGCCTTCATTTTGTAAATAAAATTTTTCAATTACGATAAAAAAAAACAAGAATAAGTGAGTTTGACATCACTGAAAACGGTCCATTTGGTTGCCATATCCTGAATCGCAAACTGTAGAAAAGACAGAGGGTAGAACGAACAGTTAGGGGTGTGATATGGTGCGGGTCGAAGGTCACCGAAAAAGGTAACCGAACGATACGCAATAGAAACGTGAAAGTGGTAGGAGAAAATGGCGGTCAAAGACTATCGAAGCGGTGGCAGAGAGAAGATGAGTGCCGGGAGGGGTCCCTGTGTGAAGGGAGGGAGGGGTGAAAGGGAAAACATGAAACGTAGAGTGTGGGTGGAGAGAGGACGCAGACAGCGGGGGCAGGTAACAGAGGCTATTACGCGGCTCTTTCTACCGGCGCCCTTTTATTTTCCACGGTCCTGCCGACGCGCTAGCTACCCTTGCTCGACTACCTTCCAGAAACTCCTACACACGCGGAATACATCCATTCATTTGGCTTTGAACTTCAATGGTAATGTTATTGCATCGTTACCGAAGGTCGCCGTCTCTTCCTCCCGCTACTCCTGGCTGATTTGCCTGTTTCCTCCCTCTTTTCCTTCCTCGGAGGCTAAGGAGATACTACAGCGCGTAATGCGATCCTTCGATCCACCCTCCGCCACGATTTTTAATAAGTGTCTCTTAATTATTGAGTGCAGAGCTGTTCCGTTTGCTTACCGATTATACGATTCTGCTGGGAAAGTGAAAAGAACCCTTAAAGGGATAGTGGATGGGTTAGCGAAATAAATTATTAGACGTAAACGAAAATTTCAATGTGCAGTTTCAATAATTTTATATTGTAAATTTTTAAACATTTCTAGAATTCTATATCATACTAAAAATGCAAAAATATTTGTTATCCTCATTTTGACTACCCTTCTTGAACATACATTTGTATATTCAGGAAACGCAATAAATGTTTATTACTAAATATTTCAGTTTCGCAGTAGTCCGCGCTTACACAGACTGAATTTGACTGTCAAGATAGGTAGACTGTTAACAGAAGTAACACGGCGAAGACATCAGCTGACAAGGTGCATCTGCGGCATTGCATGTTACAGGAATTTCAACGAGTAACGCTGCAAAAGTGAAAGATGATTTATGTCGTGTAGCAAATGCATTTCGGAAAGAACGTGTCGCCAATAATTTGCGAAGATCAGAAGTGATTTCGTGATGATTTGACTTTGGAAGATGAAACTAGCTCAGAGAAAAATATGAAAAATTTTTCGTCGAAAAATCCAGTCACTGTTCGAGTGCTCTTCGACGTGTATTTTTCTAAGTTTTAGAATGACAGAATTAACAGCCTCTCTCTAAGATTTTCCGCATCTCGCTAACACAATATTTGCCCAATAAGATTGCCAGGGACCCAAACTTGGTTTCACATAATAAACGAAACAGGAAAGAAGTTATGGCATGGAAGAAACGTGTCCGAATACAAGACCAGCCTGTTCTACAATTACAACAGCTCCCAGACGAGGAACACGTGTTCCCTCGTGTCCCAGAACCGGAGAGTCTAGTGTCGAGTAACGTTTACCTACAATTTCTCTGCTGGCCGATGCTTCTTTAACCAGCCTCGAAAGAAGCCCTAAAAGAAGGGTCGTCCTTGACCCACGCACCCTCTCCGTTTCAAAGGACTTCCGCCTGACCTTCGGCCTGCTAGAAAACCGAGACCTCGTTTCTCTCCTCGGGGGAACGATATCGACAAACGAACGCATAAACACGTGTCTTCACCGGGGATTTGCCAATCGTCCCAAGATATTCCCTCGGCCGGAATAGGGTAGTTTTGCCTGACAATTTTGGCTTTCCGTCGATCTTACCTCGATACACGTGATTTTCTTTTGAGCATGCTTGGAAATTGCTAGCTGGAGCAAATAACGAACCTGGAACACAAAAACCAAAAATTGACGTTACTAACAATGCTTTAGCTTTATTAAGCTGCTTGTGTAGATATTCGACGAGTAGGTATTAATATTAATATTTCATCTATTGGCGAGATCGACAGTGATTTTATATTTGTTACTAAGCACACACTTGAATTTTTCAATCTCTATTATTTACGGTCGTATACAGAAACATTTTAGGACGAAATTACATAAAAAAACATTCTTCGCGATCACATTTGACTAGATTTAAAAGCTGAAAGTGTACCTTGAGAATTATTGACGGCTTTTTAAGGAAAAGTGTTTAAAAATGTATAATGGTTGTCCTGGGGGGCGTCTGAGGTATCCTAAAATTTTGTTTGGATCTGGAAGAACCGCAGCAGCAGAGTGAATCTCGCGAGACCGAGGATTTCGCGGGCTTGTTACACGAGCAGACAAGTTGCAAGGAGAGGCCGTGTCGCGTTGTTACGCAACAACAAAGTCTCTGCAAGAAACATCAAAGGCCCGTCACGGCGCCCCGCGTTCGTCATAAAACGTTCCTCGATTCCGTTTGTCCAGAAGCATCAAAAATGTAACGCCCCGGCGAAACGGAATACAATATACAGCACCGCGAGATACACGTCTGCCGACACCGGAATCGAAATTACACCGGCGGCGACGCGCTGACAAAGCCTCATCCGTGGCGACATGGAAACGGTCCCGTGTGTGTGCCTCGTTAAATAATTCCCTATTAACGTAACAGGGAGGAAACGCTTCCCTTGCACCTCGTGATAGTCGAGTCGAGACGGTCTGCAAATTTTGAACGGTTGGCATTGCAACTTTCGAGTAGATACTCAAAATTGATCTGTGAATTCCTTATTTTCATTGAAGAAATCTCGTGTTCCAATGTAACAAATTCCAGTGCACAAATTCTTATTTAAAGTTGGGAGGAATTGCAGGCAGGAGTTTAAAAATTGTTTCGTTCTGTATGTGTGTTTTGTGTTTGAATTACAAAGTTTTTACTTTTTAAATCTGGCGTATTTGCCATTGTCATTGTAGCTGAGCGGTAGATTGTCGTTATGACCGAGGGAGAGTTAAATAAATTTGATCGGGATGGCGCTATTTTGTTGCATTTGACAGGGTGGTCTAGGGTCGCCGGATATCCCCGGTAGCAAATGGTCACAGACGCCATTCGGGATTTATATTACATCGTTGTAATATGCTTAAAAAATAGAGGGTGTAAGGTTGCCGCATGACAACATGGATCAAGTTCAGGAATAGCGTATCGTTTAATGGCGAGACCCGACGCCCACGCTTGACACCTCGTAAAAACTTTAATCAAACCTAATGACGGCATTAATTTCGCGCAGGACTTCACGGCCATCACGCTTTATCGCCTTTCAACGGGAAAACTGGCCGCGTATCGAATTATTACGAGCAAACGCCGGACTCCCCGCCTCGTAATTAAAATTTTCACTGCGACCCCCGACCCGCTCGACATCGTAAATAGGATCGCTTAATTGATCCGAAATCGGACCGAATTACAGTGAAACAATTATTCACGACAATCTTCACCTTTCTACTTCAATTATGAGCCTAGCTAAACATCCGCCTTTCGTTTAGCAATATCTACGCCGCATGCTCGAATCGATTTCACATCGACGAACATTTTTAATACAAGTTTCAAGAAATGTCTCAATTTCTTATACGATTGTAGAATCTTCCTTTATTTATCGTTGACACATTTATTCCTTGCATATCAATTTTGACCACTTTTTCTACACGCATGCATTTTTAATTTCCATTCAAAATTTTTCACTAATAATGGTTTTAAAAGTTATTTAATTTGACTTCCAGATATAGTACACACAAATACTACAATGTTGTACACGTAATTCTGAAATTTTAATCTTTCACGATCGAAAATGTCTTTTAACGTACGTATCGGATAGCGGACAGTGTCATACTTCTTTTTCACTATACCGTGGACGATCAAGAAGCTCGAATTTCGAAGCTGAACAGAGTCTCTCAGCCACGTTTTTTGCCACTCTTGTAGCAAGACTTTCAGCCGATATTTTCAGTAGATATTCTTGGAAGCATAAAATTTATAGGTGCTCCATTTTGATGAATAACCAGAGCTATCATCCTTTTCGAAGGGAACATTCTCAGGCCATAACAAATCGCTCGTTTGAAAATATATTACAGAAATAGTCTCGAGCTGACCTTGGACGATCCCGAAGAAGAACTCGACCGAGAAACTCTCATCTAAAGCGTAAAAGAGATCTGATATAACCCGATCTGTATGAAGCCGTAAAGTAAATTCGAAGGTCAGTTTTATTTCCCTTTGGACAGAGACGGCAAGAAGACTCCTCGTCTCATTCAAGGTGACTGCAAAGAAGAAACACCCTTAGGGAATTTCAAAGCGTCCCTTGTACCTTTGCGAAGTTAACAAAAATCGGATATTCTGCTTAATTAATTGTACACAAGGTAGAAGCATATTTTGCAAAAGTTTCAACAAAGATTTTCAAAACTTGACGAACTTGGATGTTGACTCTACAAACAGCATAAATAATTTTCTTAAATAATCAACAGCGTATGCCCTTTCCATTCAAGCAAAAACGGAATTAATCCAAGATGTAGTTTCTGCGGAGAAAATTCTTGAAGAAGTCATTCCCCCGCGACGACAATTGTACGGGACCGGCTCCAAGAAAATAAAGAGAACGTGTGGGCAATTTTCTTGGAACTGCCGCGTCTGGTGACTTTTCGACAAAATATTCTGCCTATTCCCGGCTTTCACGGGAGACTATTCGGTTCAATTGGCCGAATGTGACGGGAACACCGAGCATTATCATCTAGACTGCGTTGTCGTTCCGTGCGCGATTCCAACGATATCAGACGGTTTTTTCCGGCGGCACTCGAGGGGACAATATTAATTTAAGCGTTCTTAAGGCACCCCGGCCGCGATATCATCTACGACGAGAGGCCTGTTGCGTCCTCGAGTGCATTAAGATAAAAATGCAAGATGGGGAACCCGGGTAACTGCGAGCCGCCGTCGAACGAGCGACAGAGAGACTGCGAGATTTCTCGCCGGAGATACAGCCGACTCTTCTCTCTGTACAGCTCCCCGTAAAAAAAGTATCTGGGTGAAAATATACCCTGTTAAATGGGCAATATCTGCCCCTGGGAAGTGCGTTTCTAGCCTCGAAGGGCGCTCGCCCTTTTCCCTTTTTTTTAATACTTCGCCTGTGGGTTTCGTCGAATAGAATAAAGTGGCGGTCGTTCTTATCGAATCGGAAGCAACTTCGATCATGAATTTAGGAGCGTTGCAAACCCCTAATTGGTCTACGATGCATCTCAATTTGATTGGTCAAATGGCAACACTTCAGCTATCGAATTTTTAACGTATTATCTGCCGGTGATTATTTCATAATTATTGAAAGATAAAATCGCCAGTCCATGTAAGATACTCTAATCGTTCCCTATGCAGCGGGCTGCTTGGACAAGCTTGTTCAGTTAAAGTAAAAAAGATTTTCAGTATCAGTGTCGCGTGACTCACCGAGTACATTAGTCACAGGTCCCCTCGAATTGGTTCACGCGAACCGTGTCCCGCAATTTCGGGTTGTTTCTGATGGAGGAGCCAGTCGCCACGGCACATTAAATGCTGCTGGTGTACACACCATGGTCGGAGAACTCGGCGAATGCCGTTCGATCCCAGCCGGTCCGTCATCGATTTCACGGTGAATACCGTGTGCATACTCGGAGAGGATTCTTGTCCGATACCGATCGGTCCGAATCCTGGGGATCATTTCCATGGGGTTAATTGTCTATAAAGGGAAGCTCGATGGCTTCAGTTTCATGGTCCATCTTTCACGATGTCTCCCTGTCTTTTCCCGGAGCTGTATCGCGCGCCGCTAAGAGAATTCGCGGGAAAGAGAAAAGCCGGGAGAGAAGAACACAAAAAAGAATGGGAAGAGAGAGAAAAAAAAATGGGAGAGCCGTCGAAAGAACCCCTCGCTTGCTGCCACGATATCGTGGAAAAGAACGAAACGGAACTCGGATGGCGTGGCGAGAGGGTGAGGAGCCGGCATATTGAAAGGGAACGCGATACGCTCGCGAAGGGGTGTTTATTAAATCTGCCGTTTAAAAGGAATGGAATTAATTCCGCGGGACGTTTCGGCATTCGTCCGCAAAAATTTCAAGGGCCGATAAGCGGGGCAACTTCCAGAGCCTCCTCCAACCGGGGGTCTCATTGTCGAGACGAGAAACTCTCCGCGCGAGCTGTGCTGTTCCGAGCCGATCAAAAGGAGACGAGCACAACGGGGCAGGGGGATTTATGACGCTACAAGCCAACCGGGAGGGATTATTGATCCGGCTCGATTCTTGTTAATTGCCAGCGTGTCCGACCAACGTCCCCTCTTTCGATCGTTTTCCACCACTGTTTATCGCTTTTTCGAACAAAAACGGTACCATGACGGTAACGCGTCAATATTTTCGGTGTCTGTGGATTTGCCCACTTTTAACAACCCTCTTCGGTGCCCTTTGTGGGGCTCAACCCTTTACAGTCAGAATTATTTTAATTTGAAGATTAAACATTTCTTCCTAATATGTTTTTATATATTTTTCTATTTTCTTTTATATTTTTAATATTAATTCCATCTAGCACAATTCCATTGATAGACCGATAATGATATAATACCTCATACAATATTAAATTTGTAGTGGTGGTTAATTCCAAAAATTATGAAATACGGAACAGTTCCTTTCTACAACTGGGAGCGGTTATACAAAGTGATTCGAGAGATATTTCTCCTTCGTGTACGCCAAGAGATGCACATACTGGCGTCAAGGATTTATGAAGGTTACGAAGGTACTTTGGTCTTATTCTCTTGTTTGCGACACAATAATGGGTGAACGTGCCGCCTGTTCAGGTGCAGTAATATCCAAATAGCAACGTGTACAACTACTTTTTGGATCCACTCAATGTTTCCGAAGTGGAACTCGCGACCTCCGGCTCCATCGCGTTGCACTCGCGCGCAGAATTCCATCGAGGGTGCTCGCGGCGTGGCGGTGGAACCGCGGCTGTTTGAGTTCCGCCACCCATTCTATACAAGAAGAGAGCGAGCCAGAGACTGAGATGAAGAGAGAAGGATGCAAAAGGGGTGGCAGCCCATCCAACTTGACGCAAGTGTGCCGCCTATTTGGAGCTCCACCCGCGTCTGTTTACCGGCGTCGACGGTGGGCGGCGTGTCTCCTCTGAGAGAATCCGGCGAAGTTCGCGGGACACGACTTCCTTTGCGGTGTAAACTATATAAAGAGGAGCTTTGGCCTGGCCTGGCTTGGCCTGGCTGAGGTCATGGAGCGCGATAAGCGGCTGGAGACGAGAGACAGACAACCGACAAGCACCAGAACGCTGATAAAGAGAAGGAAGGGATGTTTGCCAGTGAACAGGCTATTACCGATCCTCCTGCAGCCTACGTTTCTGCTTCTGTTCCCTTAGCGAGCAGATCACCAACGCCGGATGCGATACATCTGGTGTCTCGCGTCTCATGGATTAGAGTCCGTGTGCGCTTGCGGATTCGGCAAAAATCCCAGCAATAAGACCAGCCTTTTTCTCTCGCAGCTGGACATTTTTGAATTCAGGACACTGCTGGTCGCTTCGATGCCAGTTGCTGTGTCAATTAGACGAGGGCAGTGATCTACTATCGGTCGAGGTGTGCCACGTTATTGCTTTATTGTAGGTAGTGTTCAATTTGCACAAAAATGTCCGTCGACATAGATTTTTATTCTTTTAGAATAATATAGAGCGGGGGTTGTAGGCTCGGCGAGCTGGGTAGCAATCTTAGAGATATTTCCTTAGACAATTTTACTAATTGAACGAAGAAAAAACATGTTCAAAATCTTTTTATTAAGAAGTGATATTTTTATATATATTTGATTTAGGTTTTTGTCTTCGTTCACCTCCGCGGTCCATAGTTTGCCGACCTCTGATATAAAGGAATTCGAAATTTTCAAACTTTGAGAAATGACCAGACTTATTTGACAACGTGATCGCTGGGCGCGTAGTCTTTGCGGCGCCGTTTCGTACATTATTTCAGCAATGTCGCGTGCGAAATCGGCAACGGGAAAAAACTGTCCGTTCGGTTCGTGTCGGGGGTCGAGCCTAATGAGCGGGTGCCGTCGAAAATTGTCTGTTTTCGCGAATGTGGGCGTGTGTCGGCCGGGAGACGTGTCATTAAAGATTGTTTGAAATTCGTTGCGTGCGGAACGAATTTTCGTACATCAGCTGTACGACGAAGGAGGAACACGTGGTGAGAATCGGGTGTCCATCGATGCGATGATTCAGTTCCGCGAAGCTATTCGACGCGACTGCGATCGAGATCGCAGCACGCGTGCACGTAATTCTTTTCGGTTTCGTACGCGGAATCGTACTCTCGCGTCCGCCTTAATGGGAATGTTATTACACCTTCTCTCGTCAACCGGCTGAAGAAATTCACCGTTTGATCCGTTTCCTTGATTCCCGCGCCTGCAAATCAGGCGCCGGAATTACAGCCGCTGGGCCTTCATTATACAAATTCATTGTTGATAAAAAATATCCGTGGTTAATAATACGCGATCGTGGCGG
The DNA here is from genome assembly GCA_963971365.1 of Lasioglossum villosulum. Lineage (NCBI taxonomy): Eukaryota > Metazoa > Arthropoda > Insecta > Hymenoptera > Halictidae > Lasioglossum > Lasioglossum villosulum. The sequence continues at coordinate 4,473,529 of OZ020497.1, read as the reverse complement.
AAAAAAGCTGTGAAATTAATGGACATTCAAAATCGTGTAAAAATTCTAACGCCTCCATCTAACGTAGATTAAACTAGAAATGACAAGAAAGTGTGCAAAGCGACGATTAATCCTTCACTCCAAGAAACCATGTCGTACCCTCCCTATGGGTTCCTCGCTCAACTTTTCAAGTATTCCGTCCCTCATTGCGTCCGCGAATACGCGGCGGCGAGTTTTCCGATCCGCGCACGGGAATATACAATTTCTCGCTCGAAATAATAAACGACCTATCTCCAAATGAAACACCCGCAAAGACACAGGGGCCGGCGAATATATGGATATATAATTCATACGGCGTATTTGTACGGAACTCTTTTACAAAGCGCCGGTATCCTGCCGCGTAAAGTAAAGGATTACGGACAAGTTATGTAAAACGCTCGTGAATATGTAACGTATGTAGATCGCGGTGCTCGCATAATAACGTGGCCGGTTCCTTTTTCTTTATTCTCACCTTCGCGGACCCTTTTTTTTCCACCTCGGTCAGCACCGGCCGTCTTGAGACTGTTTTTACGATTGTAATTTTCGCATTTGCATAGCCACGCTCCCGCGTCAGTGACGCCCGGATCTTTGGTTTTCGATCGTAAATTACTCCGACGCGGAACTGATTCGTTTTGTAACGTGTGGTTTAGAAAAGCTGATTTATTGTTACGACCAACCGGTGCAGTTGCGATCGAATCCTATAAATTTGATATTTTAATTATCACTTGACTAGACTAATTGGGTTAGCGTCCTGCGATCTCTATTGACTTTTGGCAATTTGGAAACGATAGTTTTGCCTACAAATAATTTTCTAAGTGTAAAAGAGTCTCGCTGCTGACCCGGTTTCATGCGATCCATTTGCTTCCCAGACTGCCGTTCTCTTACTCGCAGTGTATCAGTTCCATTGAACGCCGTCAAAACCGAAAGTCATTGCGAGATCACTAAAAATTGAAGAATGTCCAACATCAATTTCGATCGGACGGGAACGACGAAGCAGCGGCGCCACTGAGAACGATCGTGGCCACAATGGGGGCCATATTGAATGCTCAGAGTGAAGTATATATGGTATGTACGATGTTATACGGTGAAAAGTCATGAAATCAACCGTTCCATTCAATCGCTCAGTTGCAAAATCTCTTCTGCACCCATGGAGACCGACACTCCACAGATTTACCATAATAGGAATTCCCTAAAAATCACATTTTTCAATTGAAATTCCAAATTCATCATCAAACTTAGATCCAAGGCATTAGTATATAATACTGAACAATACCCGAACACATCCCAAAAAGTATTTTATCTCTAGATCACCTACTTCTCCTGTAATAAATTCCTGAAGAAGACCTCTCGCACGCTTCGATCCGAAACTCCCAATCAATCAGCACAGATTCGCGCCTCCAATAAATTACCCAGAAATGAGTAACAGGATTAAAAGTGTCTCAGTGCATGAATCTGAAGAAACGAGGGTCGCTTTGACCCGCGGTACTCGAAGTTTCGAGTCATCGCATTATCAGCGTGGGGGGAGCGGACACCATCTTTCACCCGGAAAAGAATGGCCGAAGGGAAAAGCGGAAAAGGAGGAGAAAAAAAGAAGAGAAGACCGGTAAAAATCTTGGCCTTTGATGTGCATTGCTACGGATGGACGTGGCAACGGGATAAACCACTCAGTCGCCCCGGCATCCGGCTGCTGATGCGAACCACCGCTTGCGGCCTGATCACCTGACCTCTACACCTCTCCGCCGGGCTCTCTGTTTCGCGAAGGAAGGACAGAACCCGGCCAGGAAGTAGCCCGGCTCTGTAATTAGTGTCTTCGTTCTCTTTGTCAAAGCGGCCGGATCCTAACGAGCGCGGGGAACATCGGCTAACAGGTAGACACGCTGGAAAACCGTGCGCATCGTTTGTACCGGCTCGTTTTGCGAACTGGTATTTATCCTTTATCCGCTAGCTTCTCTTTCTACCATCGGTAGGACCACCTTCTCGTGATTCGCGGCAGTCTCGCGCGAAAATATTTCATCCGCTAATGCCTGTTCCCAAATAGATTACACTGCAGACCCCGATTTTTTCCTTGTTTGTTTATCGAACAGACTTCGATTCGAATGAAACATAGTGAAAATTGTAGCTGGACCGGTTTTGTGCAAGCCTTCGACAACCATTTTGTATTTTTCCACCTCGAAGGTAAATCAATCTAGTCGTTCGAGAAAGAGGATAATATACAGCAATTTTGCTGTTGGTCATTAAAAATGTACGAAATACTGCGAAGATAAAATATCGTTTTTACTATGATTCGCATAAAATCGACCAAAATCCCGGCTTCTATTTTGCGAAACTTTCAGGAAGCCGCCTAATCCGGTATCAAAACAATTATGCACGCGGACAGGCTGCTTACTCGCTCGACCCGCAAAAGTTCATTTTTCCCGGTGGTTAATTTCCGCTGCGAAAGCGAGAAAGTAATACAAGCTTCTGGTTAACTGTTGCACGCCACTGTATCAGATTATTTCCGTAGTGTTCACGTCGTACTTCTGACCCGCTCGAATAAAGAAACGTTAACTATCGTCGCCGAGGGGGTGTACAGTGCGGCGCGGTGGCGCAGCGACCGTTGACATAATGGGAGCGCGTACCGCGCCTATTTCTCGCGACCCCCGGCAGCATTTTACGCGGAATGCATTTTAGCGCGGTTGCACCACGTTGCACCGCGTTGCACCGCGGACAGGTCTGTTTAAAAGGATGAAACGCGGTCGTGTGACAGCAAGGTGTGCCCGGGACGTGAAATCAATGTTATTTCCGCCTTCGCCGGCCGTCTAGCTGCTGAAACGCCATGAAAGAATGGCTTTTTACGCGGCCGCCGCTGATTGGCAATGTCCCGATGGATCGGTGGGTTTCACGGGAATTAAATGGCCAGGCTCTCTCTGGCAGTCTTGTAACAAGGCGACACTGACACTTCCGTGATGGTAATCGCTGATCAACATTGTAACTTCGGAAAAATGTGTTCCTGCCCGGTAAGCCAGACGCACGGTGTGCTTGTTTTTCGCGTGCTACGCGCTGTGACACTGTGCTTTATAGACTGGCTGACGTAGGAGGAGATTTTACTGGATCTGTGCGTTAGCATTTTCCCCAATGTGGACGGGAAATATTTTTTACTTCTCCTAACTATCTACGGTCTAGTTATCCATTACTATTATCAATTCATAAATAATTTTCCAAAGATTTCGAACAACCAAACAGACAGATCACCAAATCAAAGAGAAGAATGCCGAGTAATTGCAGTGACTGATCAGGCGCAAAGTTTGCATTTTTATTCGAGCACGACGGTTGTCTCGCTAATTAAAGCACTTCGGAGTGGGTTCTCAAGTCAGACAGCAAAGCTTTTTCCAAGGGATCTCTGTTCGGCGCGATTCGACGACCGTTGTCGGAAGCTCCGAGTAATATAGGAGCGAATAAAAGTTGCTGGTGCGGTGCACGGGCCCGGAAGTTCCTCCCAGAGTACTTAGAAGTAATCGTGCTCGGCGCCTGCGTTCAATGAGAGGCGGAGCCGAGCAGAGCCGAGCAGAGCAGAGCGGAGCAGAGAGGAGCAGGACGAAGAAGAAGCCACTCGATATCTGAATGACAATGCCTCGTCTCGGTGAAACCGTACACAATTATGGAGAGATTGTTTTCTCAGTCGGCGATCTCGTATTTCCGGCCAATCTATCGCTGGTACGCTGTAATTGTAAACTTCACGGGCTTTTATCGGCGAAATTTTTTCGCTCGACTCGCAGCTACCACAGAATCTATAATACAGTCGCTCTGAAAAGTAAATTAACACCAGAAATACCGAGACTGATGTATACTTGACGTAGATTTGCACTAGAAATTTCTCAAGAAAATATTTCTATCGTCTCACGAATTGTAAACGGAAAAAAACCGAAGTTCGTTATTTTGACAGGCTAGGTAATTCTAGTGTAGAAAATAAAATGTTAGGTTGATATACATAAAATGTTCGACTTCAGAATTCATTTTCAAAGACATTTGAAGGTCATAATTGAAATTGAAAAAAAATAGAAAAAATTCAAGTGATTGAAACACAAATAAGATGCTTCTCTCCGAAGTTGCAATTGCTTACTCGGTTTTCGAGGCGATTGTACCTTTCAGTTCTCTCGCGAAGTATTCGAGATTCCACTGTTCAGGCGTGGAGCAACTTTATCGAGAACTTCCGCGTCGACATAACGAGAGAATCGAACCTATTGATGGTACCCGGAATTCGATGGATAATAAGGCTTCTTCGAGCGGACCTGTCGATTGGTTAGTATAACAGTATCGAACGCTGCGAGAGACTTTTCCCTTTTACACCAGGAAACATTGCGTTCCCTTCTATGATGCGAATTAAACCTCTAACGCGTTGAAACTTCTACCAAAATATTTAATTCAAGAGAAGCTTTACCAGCTTTTGCCACTACCTTCTGCCAATATTTATTAATAGTACTTTCTCAAAACTTACGACTCGCAGCAAAGGATTTCCAAATCAATTTTTCAATAGCATTAAAAATTTCGATCGAGATTTAACCAGTCCCTCTCAGTAAAGCAATATGTACACGGTATATCAACTTCTGATGGTATTATTCTTTGAACGAAGACTTCCACGCTTCGCCTTAAAAGCAAGAGAAGATTTTAATACATTAAAGTACATTTACAAGCCAGGGTCGTTGTTTAAATGAAATGAAAAATTGGAAGGGAAAATATTAACAGAGAGACTACTAAATATGTAGGACGAGTTGACTCGTCACCCCGACGAGAAGTTTAACATTATCATTCAGATGATTTCAAAGGCCCTGATCGTATCTCCAAGGAGGGATCGTTCAAACTCTTCGGAAATATTGTTCCAAGCGAGGACTATGTTTTAAAGAAATCGAAGCACGAGCATAAAGCGAACAGCTTGAGCCGGTCAGATCGAAGAGATACTTGTCCCCTTCTCAGCAGGACGTTACGAGAATTATACGGCGTCGCTCTCCATATTTTTTATCCACCTTCGTTCGTTGTTACTTCGGGCAATCTTCGTGGGAAGATGATCTCGAGAATTTATCGCAGGTGTAATAATTTAATTGGGATGTCCGGTTTAGACGTTTGAAAGCTTTGTCTTGGGACTGAAACACCTACGGAACGTTTCTATTTTCTGTTTTATAAAATGGTGGACACATATAAATTCAAATTTATAGCGTATTCAAATACAACAGAATCAATTAATTAAGAATCTAAAATTAAAATAGAAACTAGTGGAAATTTCATGTTGTAGAATGGGCATAAATCAGAAAATAATTTGCCTCAGATTATCGTACATTTTAAACATAGTTTATGAGTCTGTCGGCTAAACTTCACTCGACGGGCCCATCAATTTTGCAAGGGCATAACTTTTCAACCAGTGAATTCCTAATGTTGAAACTTGGATTTTTGACACGTTCTCGTCAAAATCTACAGGATTGTATAAAAATAATTTCAAAATTTGTGGTCTAGTGCGGTAAAATTTATTTTCAGACCTCAACAAATTCAATTACTTCTTTTCTGTTGCGTCTTCGAGCAAGAATCTTCTTTTTCAATCTCCGAACCAATGTGTGATCACTCCTGGTACATCTCACGGTGTCGGATGACTCGTTAATGTACGCGACCACGACGGTGCTCGATAGACCCGCGAAAATACGGTGGTATTCGCAATCCGGCCGGACGGTAGACGTCTGCCATATCGCCGTGAAAGGACACGGCGGATCCGGTAATGTGTAGTATGCTTCTTGTCTTCATAAATAAAGATTCCCTCGGTGCCGCTCCGTATCCGGAAAGCTTTTTAAAATCTGCCCCACGCAGAGAGAATGTGTAATACAAGCGTCGAGATGTGTTTCTAACATACCCGGAGATACGATCTCGATCCACGGCGAGAGGAGTCTTGATTCCTTTTGCCGCGGAGGCTTCTTGTTAGCACGCCCCCGCCTTGCGTCACACGCGGATACGGTATCTCTAATTTCGAGCCGGCTATGAAAGAAAACCGGAGTCAGACGAGTTTCTTCGCAGCGAGAAAACTCGATCCCGAGTGCGTGGCTTAGCGTGCACCCGCCTCTTTTTTCCCTGCGCCACTGATTTTAATCGGTGAATCGATTCTGGAGTTCCTCGAGAACCTTTTTATGGCGACCCCACCAGCTTACAGACGAAGAGGATGCCGATGAGCTCCGAACAGACAGGTCTCTCTCTGCTGTACTGGCTTGGGAAGATCGTGTTTCTTTTTCGAAGCTTTCTACGATTTTATTCTCAAGCTGGTACATACGTATATTGTACCTGATGTGGCAGTTTTATTACAAAAACAATAATACAGAAACAAATTCGGACTCGTTTTAATTTTAGAAGCAAAAGGAAGAGTTCAACTAAAATCAAATAACCAGTACTGTCACTGTCATTGGTAAATTAAAATTTGAAACAGTATTGAGGTTTATAGAGTTCCATATTTAAAGGCCTCGCACAGGTTTCGTGTTCGAATAAAATTAACAGCAGTATTTTAAAAAATCAGCTGCTGCGACCCACTTCCATGGCTCGCTGGTTAAAATTGAATTTCGACATCGTAAAAGAAATAGTGACCCGAATTCGGAGATTTACATTATTTCTTACTTACCGCCGTTTGGGTCGGGATATTCGCCGATTAATATTTGATGAAAATTCTGCGCAACAGTTTCGTATGGGTTCCGAGGGACCGTGAATAGAGTCCGACACAAAGGTGGAGCGAATTCGTCGGGTCTTTATGATCCGCTCGGGCATCGAAACAGCTCGGGTCTGAAGCGTCGAGAGCACACCGCCTTGAACAAAGGCAGAAGCGGCGCTATTTCGCCGGGAAAATATGCGGCTCATAACCTAGTTCCGGCGTCCGGTGGAAACCGAAAATTCCCCGTAACGCGATAAATCACTGGAATCACGGATGGATATTGGTTCTGGTCAGAGGAGCGCCGGCATTTGTCGATACTGCGGACGTACGAGCCGTGTCCAGAGCTGTGTCGGCTACGCTTCTTACGTTCATCCGGTCCGTGGACTGGTCCTTCGGTCCAGTTCCCATTGGAGCTACGAAATCACGTCCATGTCCCGCAACTTTTACTCTTCCCAAGTTGTTCGGTGTTCCACTACTCGTGGTCCCGCGATGCTTCCACCCCCGAGTTACACGCGATAAATCTCGCGCTGCATCGATTCACTGGCGACTATTATTAAAGGAGTATTCTGGTCTTTCATTTTCGAAAATACGATTTCTCCCATTCTGCATTTTCTATGAATACTTAAAAGTTGTAGAACATGCGTGGCAAGGGATTTGTTTTCGTGTTTTAAAAAGTATTCTAGAAGAGTATAGGCTTTAAATTTTAAAACAGTCGAGACTTATCGTTACACTATCATTTTAAACGAAATAATATTTTGGGTCGCTGTACATGCGCTTGAAGAAAAATGCTGAACCTAAAATACCAACAAAGTATATCCAGAAATCTTCCATTTCGTCGAACCAGTATAAAAAAGTCCATAAAAATCCACTGTCTGTTTCACCACGGACGTCAAAAACGAATTGATCCTGACACCACGAGGCGATCTACCGAGCAGCAACCATACAGCCCGCCTCCACGCAGTTCAGTATAATCTTCAGGGTGGTTGTCCACCCTCCCCGAAGCGAAAAATCCACCGAAAGCCGTTGGAATACAACTCGTCATCGGTCGATCCACGAAAATTGTTTATTTCACAAACAGATCGTCCGGCGTCGTTCTCATCGCCAGCACGTTTATTCGCCTATGGTCGCGAGTAGGGGTGAAGAAAGGTAGGGGTGGGGTAGGGGGGTTGAAAGCGGTGACCAATCCGCTGAAGCACGTGGCCATGACAGTCTGTCTCAGCCCTTCGATCCCTCCAACTATCGCACGGACATTCTGCCCGTCATTCGCTACGAACTAATTCAACGGGAGCGATGATATCGAACGACAATAATTGGAAAACTTATTAAACCCTTTCCCCAACCGCCCACTCCCTGCAGACACGGACAGCGTATTATTCTTCGGCTGAGGAAAGAGCCGGGCGCTCTTCAGGGAAGCAGAGTAATAATTTCTCGCTGAATATTGTGCTGTTCCATCATCCTTTATTACGGCTGGACAGAAAGTTGCTCGGTCTCTTTTGTTTTCTGGGTATACACGTCTCGCGACTTCTTGCTCCCACGATTTTCTCGCTGCGAAAGTCTTTGTACCAAACTGCGCTCTTGTAATTGCGTTCCGATGAAATCTCGCGGCGCCGTCTTGGTGGAATTGTTTAACAGGTGCCATTCGAGTTTTTCATGTATCATATTAATTTTTTTTATTGGTAGTAGACTGGGGATTTTTAGGTAATTACAAGACAGTCCCAGAAACGTCATCTAAATGCTTTCTTCAACGTTAAACCTACCGAGTTTTGAAAGTAGCCGGTATATGTTGTCTTACGAAAAGTCTAAAAAAATAATTTCTGCGTTATTGAATATATATAACTATAACGGTATAAAAAATCTGGAACCGGTCGTTTGACCGGTGGTGGTAGGTTTAGTGTGAAAGCGTAACTGTTCCCGCATCTGGCGACGAAAGCGTTTATAAAATATTGAGCTGTATCCCGGGTTTTCCTCAGAAACCTAAAAAGAAGTGAAACTCTCGCGATGCCTGAGGAGAAGAATACATTCCAGCTCGAGGGACAGCAGGTAGCCACGAGCATTTACGAAGTCGTACGCGCGTTTGCATAAATCCCGGCATTTTGTCCGTGAGAACGTGTTCGAAACCGATCCGCAACAGATTTGCCGGGTGGCCAGGGTCGTGCGTGACTCTACAACAATTCCTCTGTCCGTGGATCGCCATCGATCCTGCGGAAGAGGAAGGCGAGCTTATTATTCATTTTCCAACGGCCGAGCGAAAAACGTGCGTCCACTGTAAAAGCAGGCGAGCCAATATCCTATAAGAATTAATCATCGGCGAAGCGGGCCCGAGTAAAGAAGCAATTTCCACGCGCTAATAGGCAGAGCCACGTGGAATTCTCGTCGTGGATCCTGCGGCGATCGGGTCTCTACCGTGTCCCTTGAAAAGGGACAAACCACCCCCGCGAACTTATGGAATTTGCGAGAGCTGTGCGAGAACCGTGCGATCGCGTGGACCTGCCGCCGTGCCGAAGGAAAAAACGAGCGAAAACCGGCCAACAGATCTAGACGTAATTTCCATCTCTTTTCTGGCATTTAATTTCCGCGGAATTATCCGGCGAACGAGTCGCGAGCCGCTCCCACCCCCGCGACAAACGAATATACGAAACGCGCCGGTCGAACGGGGGTGAAATAGGGGTGGAACACGGGGGTTGGGCGCGTCGCTTTCGAACTCGACTGACAGCGAGAATTATTTCATTCTATCCCGTCCGAGGATCGGTCGCGAATCTCGTCAGCGGCTGGCTTTTTCAACCCTCCAATCCCTTCGTTCACCGTAGTTCTTTCGTTCTTTCTCTTTCTCTCTTGGTTTCTCTTGATCCGCTGGTAGAGGTGTTCCACGGGAGCCGGAGGGTGCGACATGATCCTATTTATTCGCAATTAGTACACAGCAGATTGGAAATGTTTTATTTCTATTTTATTTGAAATTTCATTCTCTTGATTTTAATAAGTACAGACATCCGAACCAAATTTTTCACATTCAAAAATCAATTTTTCGCGTTAGGACATTCAGTGCACCTGATTCGAATCTGTAAAATGCAAGCAGGTTGGAGGTGTATTCAGGAGTCAGGATCGATTTCTCTCGATTCACGGTCGGAGGCGTGGGCAAGAGGGTGAAACCTTTATTCGCAATTATACTCGCTCTGGACTGTATCTCGAGGAACAAATGACGTTCGCTACAACAGGAACGCCTTGATTGACGCGAGGTTTTTTCGTCTCGTCAAGGGGTTTCTCCGAAAACGGGAAAGAGAGGGATCTAGGGGACATTGTGTTGCGTTCAGAGACGATGCCAGAAGGATGACGAAGGCCCGGAGATTATGGAGATTCCGAGGACGCGCAGGACCCTTCAGAGGATGATACCGAGTTGCATTCAGAGAGGATCATCCCCGGTATGTTTGGGTGCGATGCGAAGGGACCTGTCATCGGGCGGCTGATGTTCGGGCTACCTTGTCCTTTCCGAGCAATCGTGGTTACGTGTGGTCGGTAGTATTTTTGATATTGCGTGCACAAGTACAGACTTTACTGTAGTAGTACAAATACAGAATTTACTGTAGTAGTGCAGTAACTACGGTGATCAAGTCAATTGTATGAAACTGAATAAGAATGTATTTTCATTCTAGTTTTCCCACTTGTTCAAAAATTGGTGGCTCGCATAGAATTGTTTCATTTATACTTGATTTACCGGCATCTTGTTTGACTGCCCGAAAAATTGCGAATTTATTTCGACAGGCTTGTATTTCGTAGTGAAAACTCGAGGTTGCTCTTTCAGAACGTAGGATCGCTTATTACGGTGCAGGGCCGTGTCACCGATAGGAAAAAGAAGAATTAAGCGGGAAGATGGGGTGGCTTTGCCACGGCGAAGGGAATAAAATTCGCAGGGAGAGCCCAGATCAAAGGGCGCGTCGCGAGAGAAACCCGGGGGAGAGAAAGAGAGATTTTTCGCGGAGAATCTCTTTCGCTTATTTTCGATTCGCGCGCTCTGCTGGATCGTATATTATCGCCGTCTCCTGGATACACTCCGTGGAATCGCGTGGGGATCGAACCCAGAGGGGGGAACCAACCTCTCGAGCTACGCCCGAAAATTTATTAGCTTTAATTCCTTTCATGTTCTGGTCAAAGGTAAATCTCCTACGAGCGGCCCCGTGTCCTTTGAAAAATTCTCGGGGATCTTTATCGGCGATCCGACGAGCTGATAAATCCGCCTCCGCGCGATAACGGAACGCTCGTTAATGGAGTCCGGAGGATGCAGTTTGCCGGACAAGTTGCACGGGATCGAAACACGGTCTGCAAATTGTTTTCGGTTTATGAATTAAGAACTGAGAGAGATACCGGCGGACCGGGATGTTATTCGAGAAAATGGAGAGCGGATCCCACGAACGGGAAATAAGAGAGCGATGCTGGTTTCGTGGAGTGAAACACTTTCGATAATCTAATTCAGAGACAAAAGGTGTCCGAGTGGAATGTGTTTTACAGAGATCGATTCAATTTGTTGAGAATATTTTCTTCTTTAAGTATTTTCAGTGATATTGAAAATCAATCATTTAGGACAACCTATTAAGTAAACCAAATTTTCTCAAGATCTACGAGGCATGAGAATGTTCCAAAAATCATTGTTAGTGTAAACTGTAAAATGTCTGTGGAAGTTGGAAACACAATTGTCTTATTTTTCTATACAGTCATCAGAGAGATTGCTCCTCTCCGGCACGTTTTCATGCCGTATCGATCGTTGCGTTTGAACGAGTGGTATCTACACGGATAATTACCCGGGATATATAAAATTCTTCTCCTTCATTTAATCAAACGTAGACGGGGAATTTGTGCGGCCACAATGGCCTCGACGATGGCTAACAGAATTAATTATGGACAAAGTTCTCTCTCTCTCTCTCCCGGCAACGTGCCTTTAAAATGCTCGGGCAAATCTAATATTTATAATTAGGCGTAAAACGAGCAAGACCGCGAATAAATTTAAACTAGAGTCGAAGTGAACACAGAGCACGACGAGCCCCGGGAAACTCGAATGAAACGCGAGTACTGGTGGGTCGGGGAGGGGGTTTGGTAACTAAATCGCAAATGGAACGCTCGTCGATCCTCGTCGCCCCTTTTATACCGCGACGGTGACCTTGTTTCCCGGCTCGAGTTTTGTTTTTTCCACTTGAACTGGCCCCGATACGAACACCATACTCGAAACGATGTGCAAAACTAGTTGCGTCATTGGACGGGCAAATATTTTCGTTCGCGGGTTACAATGAAAAAAAAATGGCTGCCAATCAAGGCATCAATTTTTTCGAAGAGATGTCTGAACGTCTGTATGAATTTATCGGTGAGACCATTTTGAATACTTTGCGGTCCAAATAGATTTTAGGTGAACAAGAAACCATCACTGAATTTGGTCATTCTTTATTTTAGTCTTATTTCATAAATTTTAACCCACCCCGCCATGCAGACGTGTTATCTCCGAAATCAGTGAATCTTTTAGGACGCTACAGCTCACCCAAAATGAACCGGTCTTTCGTGGGTTAAGACACCGTTGTAACGTTAAACGATCACGTTACCCAAGTGGGTTCTCAAATGGCGCGAAAAAGTTCAAGCGAATAGTCTTGTTCCCCTTCTTTATTTTAATCCTGCATCAATCGACCGACAACGGGGTCGATGTTCACGAAGGGACGCTGCCTTCCGTGACAAATCGAATAATTGCAAGCTGCAGGTCGTCTACAAGGATCGTCCCGAAACTATCGGGTTACAGGAACCACCCTTGTCCGAGGGGGGAGAAAAAAATATATAAGCAACACGATCCGGGGTTGGAGATTTCAAGATATATGGCTTAACCCTGACGGGGCATCCAGCTGTCGCGATAAGGAGGCTGCTGTGAATATAACAATGACGCGTATAATAAACGAGAAAGGAAATAATAATGGTTTCCCGGCCGGAGATAACGCCGACGACCTACATTGGACTAAGAGGAATTGTGTCTGGTATCTGCTTTTATTTTCTCTTGCTGTTCAAATTCCGAGATTCAAAATTGTCTGATGTGAATTCCCATTGTTGTGTTTGTTCGGGGAACGAGCAACACACACAGACAGAGAGGGAGAGAGACTCGTGTCGCCATTAGTCATCACTCGCTCTTCAAAGTTCGCAAGGCTTGACATAGTTTTCCCGAAATTACCGGGAAGAACCTACCCAATCCGCTTGCGCCAACTTTGCTGATTAGCAGACTGCGGATTTTTATGTATTTTCAGCCTGTGCTAATTCGTAATGTGCAAGAAAACTCCTTCGTTAACCAAAATCGATATCATCTTCATTTTATTTTGACCAAATATCAACTCTCGATTGCAGAAGAAATTTTTCGCACGGACCGATATTGGAAAATGGGAATTTGCATGAAAAATTTGTGTATTTTTGAGAGAATCAACAAGATTCAGTTCCTTGCTTCATTTGTACTTAAGAAAGAAGTTCTAATTTCCATTTGTGACAGAGGAAACATTTATGCGACATGCTATGTACATTTTTGTAAAACGTTTGCTTTGTTTTATCAACAGGCTAAACAATAGACGGTTTCTAGTCGGACAGTCTCTAAGTTCACCGTTCGTTGATCCTGTTATCGAGATTACAACAGGACCAGCTTGTGTCCCGCTATCGGGACTTCAAACAGGGACCAGTTGTTAGTTTATGAATATTTAGAAGTTCTATTGTTTGGGGAGCCGATAGCGGTGTGTATTTTCGTGGAAGTTAAACGACCGGGAATTTTTCGAAATTTATGGATTCAGGAAGTGATAATTGTGGGGTAAAGATAGCCAGGCCGTGTTTGCGCAACTGCTGGGAACCCATGTGAAAAGCTTCAGGGCGGCTTAGGTTACAATGATGTAAACTATTTATAAGGTAGTTGCTAAATACAATGGATTAGCGCGCCAGTTCTCGACTGAACAATTGAGGAACTCGAATGTACGAGCGAGAGTATGCAAGATGGCGGCTTGCCTACTGGGCGTTATTGCAGGCGATGGTCCTTTATAAACATTCGTTCAGACGATTCTGTTCGTCACGTTGTATATGGAAAACAAAACCAGTTGCGATTACAAATATTTTTTGTACGCGTGCAAAGGCCAGCGTGCAATAATGAATTTCTTCAATTAAAAATGATAATATTAAAATCCCAGCAGAGACAAAAAGTAACCATAAGCTTTACCTCGTCCAGCATTCCACCCCCGCGGCTCCCAGCAAATAGCAAAGTGGCTCGCAAGGGGAATTACGTACCTGAAACATAAAAACAGCGAAATCAGATTAATACGGTTACTTCGCAAAAAAAAGAACGGAGCTCGTTTCAAGCTGAAACGTTCGCCCCTCGCCGATACGGCGACGACGACGCCGGCGTCGAAGAGGAGAGGACGCCGACGACGACGACGGCGCGCGGGAAATAATTTATTTTCCCCCGGAGCCGTGTACAAACGCGACGAAAAAAAGTCGCGGCTTTAATAAATACTCGTAAAGCCTTTGATGCTTTCTTCCCGAGGCACGACCGGCTAAATTCGCAGACGGCATCGATAATCATTCGCGGACCGATGATAAACAGCACCCTTTGCACCAATGCCGATTTATTTCGCACGAAATTAATTCTACCCCGAGAGCTCGACAAGAACGTCAGTTAGAGGAACGCGTTCTCCTCTTACTTTACTCGATTGCTATTTTGCTGGCGTGGTTGTGGAGTTGCTTTAGCGGAGTATTATGTCCATGCGATTCTCCTTTTTTCATTTTAAATCATATTCTGGGGTTGATAATCTCTTGAAATGGGAAGTTGGATTATCATGATTGTGGCTGATAGAAAGATTGAAATATTTAAAACATTAAATAGGTAGTGTAATTACTGAATGTAACAGTGATTAAAAAAATGCAGAACCAAATGACGGCGCACATTACCAGAAGACCTCTTCCCCACTTTAATGGAATTAGGAAGACATTTGATTAAGTTCATTAAAAATCCGGATCGCAAATGCACGGGTCATTACCCTTACTACGCGAACGGTAGATATTCGGTTGCATGGGGTAATCTGGCGGGTGCATTAGAACAGGTCCTGAGAATCCATTCGCAGGACGAAACCAACGGATAGGGGTCTGTCGCGTGATCCTTGGAACAACGGGGAACGTTTAGCGTTCGCGTTTAATGTCCTCGTGCACGCGAGAACGGAGCGAGCTAGTGGCGGAGATTGCTCCTGGGACGATTGTAGAATTTATTAAGATTTCTCCACGGTAGAAGGGGTGTATTTGATTACCCTGCGAGGTAAGCGGTTTACGGGACGCTAAGTGAATATCGTCGGGAGATATTTTCAGCCGAGCTGGAAACGTACAGGACATACACCCCTCGCCATTAATTCATGCGCGCAAGAAGTAAGAATTTTCACCGTCGAAAACTACTACCTCGTCATGATGCACCTCCACCACTTTGCCAGCATTTCTTATTCCTTTGACATGTTAAAAGAAACAGCGAGGAAAGAACGTATACGGACTCGCGACAACTTTCAGACACTGTTTTTTGACTTTCATAAGCGTCTTGAATTTCATACGACTATAATAGTCCTCCATTTTTAATTTCTCGAGCATGCCGACTGCATCATTCATACTCTTCCTTCTGCATGGATTTTTTGTAAGTGCATGTTTTTAAGAATATTTTTCTTACAGTGCCAGCTTCCATACAAATTTTTTTATTTCGTTTCATAGAAATTTTAAATGCATTAACATTTTCTTGACTCTGTTGTGGCCAGCATCGTTTTTTAAAGAGCGAAGAATTTTCGTAAAAAATGTTTTCCGAATTTATTCTAGGGAACAGAATTTATAATTTCATTCTTGAGAATTATATAGACGTTCCCGATAATCATTTAATTGCACCGAAAGCCTCAGTGGCTTGCTCGAGCTCTTAGGGGAAAAGAAGCGAAGTTCGGGGGATGATTACTCTGCGGGTGACGCAACACACGAGCGTGACGGTCACGCGATCGCTGGTTGAACAACCTTCGAGACGATATACGATCATTCGATATTAGCATTTACAATTTCGTTGCACGCTAAACAAGCCGTCTCCCGGCGTAATTTACCTTGCCGCGGCGCTATCACGAGAGCCGCGCATTCGGTAGCTCATGCGAAACTTGAACTTCAACTTCGGGTCGTTTGTCATACGGTTTCGTGAACCCTTGTCCGGAAAGTTGAGAGCGGATATTCAATTCGACTACCGTTTGACGCTAAACTTTTATTTGTTACTCCCACCGTCGTGTACGAACAAATCGAATTAATAAGCTATTTTTTGCATAGTTGACTTTAACGCAATTTTCGTTACATTTTAGAAACTTGGTTATCAGTCTAGTTATTACAGTAGACAATTGTTATATCTACAGCTCAATAATTATGCAATTAATACCGTTGGACCGAAAAGTTATTATGACACTGATGGCAGATATCTGAAAAATTATGCTTTCCCACTAAAATGAAGATTAAATTCTCGACTTAATTTTCTGAAAAATGAGAATTTGTATTTACTGGTCCTACTATGACAATGTATGTCGACATTATTAAAACGGTGAGGCAACTACAGTACTCTGGATTAATCGTGCCAGGGCATCAGGAGTTCGCAGACAATTTTTCATTCCTACGAGGGCGCGCATTGTGCTAAAAATTTTATGGGACGTTTACTTCGAAAGAGAATACTTAAGCGGACAGTTGAAAGTGGTGGTTGATAGCAGAGGTTAAACTAAAAGCGTAGCCAGATATCTTTCAGCGAATACTTCTGCAGAAAAAGGGGTGGTGGCGTCTCTGCGATAAAAGTATGGAAAACGCCGAGGGAGAGAGAGAGGGAAAGAGAACTTGTTTGCTAGACGGCATACTTTCGTTATCAGGTCATTATGTTCGAATCTAGAAACGAATTATCTAGGTCGGAAACAGGCCGTGGTTTTCGGTATGTTCGACGACACGTACAAATGGTTACTATGGCGGAGGGTTCCAGGACACGCAACAAGGTCATTTACGGGTTTCAGTAAGAATATTAAACGTGACGCGGATCTTCCACTGTGGAGTACCTAACCACTTGTCATCATTTTTACTCGACTGATTAGCGATAAGAATAATGAAACTGATTCCTGCCGTAGATCCTTTCCCGCGAATTATTTTTCTTCTGTTTTGGAAGTCAAGAGAGCTTATCGAGAACAATTAACAAGTCGTTATCGGCTTTACTCTTGCATCAAATGATAAGTATAATGGACGTAGAACAGGTGCTTGTGTTCTAAACTGTTCCTTCCTATTTTATGCGATTTTAAAAAACTTGTAATGAAAATCAAATGGAAACATCATACAAGATTAATTAGTAGAAACATTCTCATCAGAAAAGTTACAGTAAGAGAAGATTTCATTTCACTAAATGAAAATCTAGTTACACATATTTGCTGACGCTATTAAATATAAATGCATAAATATCGATAGCCTATGTGCCAAGGAACATTAAGGGCATGTAAGAAGAACTCCTGCATATCAATTTTCGAGACACCGCCGCAGCGACTGGTTCTTTGATGGTTTACAGGCTGTAAAGAAATAAAAGGAGCCTTGGATCGCAGGATCGACGCTCGAGCCTTGAAACCAAATTGTTTTGTGGGCCGCTAGACACGGTCGCTAGACCCCAAGATGGGATCCCTCGGGCTAAATACATTCGAGAAGTGGGTACAAAGCTCGGGTGCTCTCGTGGAAGGCAGCTCATCAAGAGGATTATGCAGCCCCTATCTTGGCAGACGCGGTAAACGCAATCCTCCCTTCTCTCTGCTCAACCCTTCCTTCTCGCGAGGCCTCGAGTCACTCGCTCTCCCCAAGGTTCGAGTGACGGTCCCCTAGCCACGGCAGATTAACGTTTCAAGAATCAGCGGAGTCACTCGCGAAAATTACGACGCATTGATGATTCGTGGCCAGGGGACTCGACGAGTGGAAGGATCGCGGATTAGAGGCGAGCATTCCTCGCCCGGCCGTGTCAAGGGCTCGCGGGAATCCCACAGAGGAGGCATTCGATGCCGGCGCACAAAGGGAGTGGAAAAGGCCACCGAGAGGGTCCCTTTTGATTCGAGAAAGATCGTCCAACTCGTCGATATCGTCGAAACAACGTGCCAAACAATTTTGCGTTCACCGACCTTCGAGAAAGGTTCGAGCTCTTATTATGGGGAGATTCTTGCGCAACGAGTTGAAAAAAATGAATTTCCTTTGAAAAATACGCAGATACCATAGGTGTATAAAAATCCATTCTTAAATTACCCATTTAGTTACAAACACTCCAATCAATCCACACGTCAGCTCGTGAAAGTAACGTCCAGTAGAAAACGAAGCCACGCACGTCGCAAACCAATCTCGCCACTCGGGTGAAAGGGAGGCAAGCGTAGAGGGCAAGGTTGTCAGAAGGCGTTTGGGAAGGGAGTAGACGGAGAAGAGGCAGAGTGGAGTGTAGCAAAGTAGACCTAGAACCACTTGGAATCACTCAGTGACCGGCTTCTTCATCCTCCCCTTCGTATTTCTTCTATCTACCTTGCGGTAATGCATACACGAGGCTCGGGCGGCCTTTAGCTTTACCGTTTCGTCGCGGTTTGATCTTCTGCCACCCCTAAGCTACCCTCGGCGAACCCTCACCCTGTCGAATCCTCCTCGCGCCCTACGTTGGCAGCGTTTTGCTCGCTTCAGCCCGTTCAAACCTGCCCCGGCCCGCCTCGGTCCGACTCGGCCCAAACGACCTTGCCCAGGGTATCTCTCAGTATTTCAGTAATGAGCCGGAGTTTCCACGTGCTAATCTGGATCGAGCGGTGGCCTCGCGAGTATCGCGGTAACATCAAAACCATCGGGGGCCGCAGAGACCCGTCCACCGCGGTTACAGCAACAGATAATCATCGGGAAGTTTCCCTTGGAACTTAATCCGCTGCACCGGATTCGTATCTCGAAGAACTTTCTGAATCGCGGCTTCCGGCCACCACTTTTAATTGCGTTCCTGTCGTATGGGACTTTACTGTTAGCCATTTTCGCGGACTTTTATGACATTGCGCACCATTGACTTTTTCTTAGATTTTTATTCTTCATTAATTCATCGTCGCCAGTATTTGAGAAATTGTGTTCGCGTAAAGAAATTAAATTTCAAGTACAGAGGGTTGCTCTGACTATTATAATGTATGTAAACAATGATAGATCTAAACCTGATTTTACTGGAACAATTGTTTGCACTTTTAGTCCTTTTTCCTCTTAAATTTAATTTCGTAATTACAAAGCATCAAACCGTCACTCAAATTTGTCTCGCAATCGATAAATCTAAATTTCAGCTGTCTAGAGTTTAGAGAATTAAATGTGTAAAAAATTGATTTTTCTATCAGAAAAAGAAATTTCTGCTTTAATAAGTACTAAATAGAATGTCTGGCAAATCGCAGGCATAGTAATCGGCGTCGACGCCCTTAATATAATCTAATCTTCGATCCCGAGTAATTTAGGGGTTGATTTTGCGACGGGGCCGAAAAGCGAGGCAATAAGATACGGTGCCGGCCGTTGCGCATGCTTTATTGGCGACAAATCTCTTTAATGGCGAGCCAGTGTTCGTTCCTTAACAGATAAGTGGATGAACCGTGGTGTGCGCGGGAAATTGATTAACGCAGCCGACAAGGTGGCGGCAGACGCAGGAACGTGGAGGAGCAATGGTCGCGTAAATATTAATCTTCCGGGGCGGCGTTAATCGGCCGGGAACCGAATAACTCCGCCATAAAATTTCATAAACCATCGTCCAATTAAGCGACCGACAGCGCACTGGTTGCGGGCCACGTTTCTGGCACGGTGGACCTATACTATTCTTTACATTATCAAATTTTTTTCTATTTAAGACAATGCAATAAACTTAAGTATTGCATAAATCATGTAGAATGGAGATAATCGCAGCCAGAAAAAAAGACTTAACTCTAGAGTAGAAATAGCTTCGAGTGCAAACGGTTAATTAATCATCTACAACTCAGAATAAAATATTATATCATATATAAATATTAAATATTAGAAGAAGTGTGTGTATCAAACTAGAATTTCCAAAAAATCTAGATCCATTCCAAAGACTATTCTCAAGGGTCCAGCAAATCTACCGAATTCTAGCATAATTCGAAAAGCGATTTTCACCCCGACTCTCATGGTAATCTGAATGTGACGGTTCCCTATTCCCCCACCCGGTTCAATCCTTTTGTCGAAGGACTGCCGCGTGGGTACAATAAGTGGTGGGCGTTATCATAAATAAAGAGCGGCTAAATTAGATTTCCAAATCAAGATGGCGACCGTATTGTCTACGACAGAGGATGAATTAATTGGATTTCAGAGCCAACTTTGTCGCGTCTCTCGCCTCGATCCCAGCACCCGTTCTTCTCCTTCAACCCTTTTCCACCCTATCCGCGGTGTCTTCCTTTCTTCGGGGGTGAACGCGGCCTCGTGAACGACAACGACGACGAGAACGACGTCGACGACGAAGCTCGATAACTCGATCAGGATGTCCTCGAAAGCGGGTCTGGCTATGCGAGGAACGTTCATGAACCGTTCACCGAGCGAGCCAATAGCGAATTTCGGGGTTCGGTTTTCGAGGGAGAGGAGCCGGTGAATGGGCTGCTCGAGGATTATTAAGGGATCACCGGCTCGGACAGATGGAAAGATAAACAAACCGAGCGTAATGAACGAGGCTGGATCGCTCGAGAGCTGTCGGAGATACGCGAGCACTTATTGTCGCGAGAAAACACCCCCTGGGACAGACAGGGGTGGGACAAAATAGTGCAGACTCATCGCAACCCCTGACCTTAACTCGGATGATCGCCATCTTTGTCCAACACCTAAACCTATCCCTCAAGTGGGAAACTTAAATTGCATCTTCACTGTGACGCTGCTCAAAAATCTAATAACATATCTAACAATATCAACGTATCAGTTTCAGCTCATTAAAATTATTTGCAAATGCAATTTCAAGCAATAGAAAGATGAAACAAATATATTGATATTGTTAGACATTTTTGAGATTGTTAATTGAAAGTTATTTGACGAAAAAAACCGTAGTCAATTCCTAGCTACTGATGTAAACAATTTTTACTAATAAGTTCCACGGTGTTCGTTTTTAATGTCTATTAACGTAGTGGAAAGAAAATTGCGATGTGGAGCGTGTCTGCGAAAACTTGAATCCATGTAATGCGAAGGGTGAAATCAACGCATAAAACGCAATGGGGAGGTTCTTCGGAAGGTGGCTGTTTCGTCTGGACATTCCTTTCTCCGAACGAATGCAGATCGGAGCCACCGAGATAACCGATAATTGTCCTCGACCTTTGATAAGCTGCAATTGTCGTGAGAGAGGAAACGTGTTTGGGGCGGTTTGATGTAATTCTACTTGATACCGTCCGTTGTTTTCGCCTGCAAGTCGCGATGGTTGTTATCGTTGATGCTGAAGCCCTTGATTCGATGGCTTCGTGGCGATGCGTCCGCTGCGTGACTTTTGGACGTATGATCGCTGAGATTAGGCGTGTCGAGGGTGGTTGCATGATTCTCGGTAGCCCGGGTACAATACTTTGCTTGATTGTTCTTCTGTTACTAATGTTGACGCATACTGATACCGAAGATACTGAATCACGTTTTATTTTAAATCGCTATAACGAGCCAGAAATACAATTTTCATTTTATTCTGTTTATAGAAAGCAAGATAAAATTCGCTGACCCATTTCAGAGCATAATATTCTATCCGAATTTTATAAATAGATCGCGTGCATCCCGTTCACTGCGATAGGTCATTTTTAATGTCCAGTTAAGATCAAAACTAATTAACAGCAAAATTGCAAAAATAGCTCTAAGCAACTCATAAATTTAATTTAGAGAATTCCCGCATCTTTTCATTCTTTCAATTAACAAAATAATCGAACGAACAGAACCAAATATTTTTTAACAACTTCGTTCATTAGAAACTATGCCGTTCAATGTTTGAATAAACAAAATATGTACTATCAATATTCGTGGACAGCAAATATTGAAGCTTTGTTGTACGCTGCAGTGTTTTCGACATATTCAATATATTTTGCGACGACAGCAAACTCTGTTCCAAACATTTTTGTTACGGTGGTGAACATCGAAAAACGTGTACGAGGGCTTTCATTGAATTTAAAAATTTCTTTTCGCAGAAATGTCAGCAATTTCTTCGCGATCATAATCCGAGAGTGTCGTTTGTCTCGCAAGTTGTTTTCACGATCGCTTAAGCATCGTGTTAAGGGAATTCCAGCGGAACACGATGGGAACGAGCGTATGCATACGCTGGAACGATAAGGGAACCAGTTCGGCCTAGAATCGTAAAAAGCAACGAGAAGCTGCAGATGTAAATGACCGTAAAACACGTCGTTTCCCTTCCTCGATCGAAGGTACCTGCATAGGTCGCGGTTGGTTGGTCCAGATCCGCGAATTCGCGCAAGAATCCTCTGCGACGAAAGGAATCCTCCGAATCCCGTTGTCTGATGTACTAATCACTAGACTAGTATTACTTTCAACATGCTAAAACTAGTAAACGAAGAAAGAACTTTTGATTTAGCACCTGTAGCTTTGAATCGACGCAAAACATTTTTATTTTGCATGAAGATCTACTCACCGTTAAGCTGCCGATTTTTATGTATTTACAAAGAAATTTTCTGAATGAAATATAGAACAGTAAAACTCTCCGTTAACTAATAACAGAATTTTTCATAAAATCCCATCATCAAGTATGTCTACTCAAAACATGAACATGAACAGTTACAAAAAAACGCGTCTGGAATACTTTTCCGTACAGCTCGTGACTATCGTCAACTCCGAATAGAGTGACATTTTCCGCAGAGACTTTTCCTGCTCCAAATTAACCACAGTGCCCCACGGCCCCATCCAAAGAGGAAGAGTAATTTCAATCCCTTTCAGATTACACGTAAACACTCGGTGATCTGCGCGGTGGTCTGTCGGTGTACATAGAGACTTGGAAGACCGCGTAACGGTGTGGTGACGGAAGGCTGTTAAAAGGAAGAAGAAGAAGCAGGTTGTAGTCGCGAAAGACCGAGCGCAGGGTGGAAAGCAAACTGGCGAAGAAACCTAAAGAAAGAAGATGGAAGAAGACGAAGAGGAACCAGGAGAGAGAGAGAGAGAAAGAAGAAAAAGAAGAAGGAAGAAAGCTATGAGTAGTGGTGGCCGAGGAGGAGATGTTTCCGGGAGCCAAGAAGTACTTTCAACCACTTGCGTTCAATTACTAGTGGCGAGGTTATGGCGGGCTTCTCGTGTCGAGGCCGTAGGAGTGGTCTGTTCGCTCTCCCGCCCTGCACCCTCTACCACCCTCTGCCACCCGCGAATCTCTTCGAGCTAACGTCTTTCCCTCCCCTTTTGTCCAGGGCTCTATCGGACCATCGCGTTCGAGGTATCGCGGCAAGCTCTGTCCAAGTTTACCCGAGACCGGACGCCATCCGAAGCACATCTAATTGACCGGGTCTTAATGAAAATGATCCCTGGGTCTACTCCAGCCGGCCACCCTCCATTACCTCTCCCTCTTTTCCTCTCTATCTCTTTCTCTCAAACTTCGAGGCACTTGACGCCGCCGCCGGTCCTCGTTCACTCGTTCGTCCACCAAAACACACCGATACCGGTTCGTCCACGGCTCTTATTGTCCCGTCCTGCACGCGGATCTCGTCCGACCAAAGATCTGCGGCAGATCGGTGGCCTAATTAAACCGACCCTACCTCCTCGCTAGCGAATAATTCGGTTTAGTAATTACATGCGACTGCTGCAGCCCCGCGGACATCTCGACGACTCGCCGCGATTCCACCGGACACCCGCCATTACTTCCGTTTTGGTGATTTGCTAGCCCCACGTGTACTCGTGCTTCGATGGAACTGTCTGGCTCGCCACGTCAAGTATCGTTTAAGGGTGCTGATTCCCAAAGTTAATTATTGTTCTGCGGGGTTTCGGCGAAATTCGGATTTTCAGGGAGGGTGAGCGATGCTCCGCCGAAACCAGCTTTCCTTATTACCGTTCTGCGGCTTCAGAGAACTGTTCAGGAAAATCTTTTTAAATTCCATTAGCACGCTCTTTAAGATAAAAAAAAGTTTCCCCTAAATTTTTCTCAACATAATGTTCCTGAAAAAAGTTCAGAATTTTATGTTAAATGAAAATGAATGATGAAGGATAAAACAAAATTTCTTAAAAACATCAATAAAAGAACACGGGGCGCTCATAAATGGCGAGATGGTGAATCCAATTATAAATAGATGGATAAACTAATGGATATCGTAAAAATTTGTGTAATCATTTATCGAAATCCATTAAAACCACGGTTTTCATTTTAAAAAATCGTATTTGTAGAATAACGCATTTTCCTCGCGTTCTCATCAGGTTTTTATGGTATATGAAATAATTTCTCTGAATCATTAACCTGCAGACATCATTTTTGAGATGTTACGCTTGGAAGATACGGAACATTTGACCGGAGGGTCGCATTAAAAAGGATGGGTCGTAGATTTGTCAAGATCTCTGTGATATCGAGGTCGCGATTCCTCGATGAACCAGGAAATAGACGCCCCCGAGGTATTTTTCATTTTATTTTCGAGAATATCGAAGTCAGCGCGCCGGCGGAACGAGTGGGGACATATACCTGTCCGCCCGGAATTGGAAGGTAACAATTTCGGGATGACTCGCACGAGCGCGGCACGCTCAAACGTTGGAAAAATTCCGGGACCGAAAGTTTCTCGCCGCAGAGCCGGAAATTCCCGGGGCCGATTACAGTAATCCCGTCCAGAATCTAATAAGCGGTTGACACAAATTACAGAAGCACCTGCCCGGAGGTTCGAAAGTCGGCACTACTTCCCTGTGATTTCTCGAAATTAGATGCTCCTCCAAGAAAACTTTGCGACGACGTTCCGAATTCGGGCTCCTTCCGGTTTCCCGTCCTGTAATTTCTGGCCCCTCTCTCTCTCTCTACATCGTGCAGCTGCATGGTCGGTAATTGTTACCATCGGTATTTAATTGCGTGGAACACATTTCCTTTTTTTCTTTCAGCTAACAATCGCTTGCTACTCATCGACTAGAATTTTAGCAGCTGCGTTCGAATCGATTACTCTGTTGCGTGACAATTTGGAAAATTGCGGTCACTGCATGTGGTTTGTAAATGCGCAGATTGGTCGGTGCGAAATCTGAGCCAAAGGGGCCGCATTTTGTTCGAGTATAATGAAACATATTTTTCCACTCTTTGTGAAACTTTGCGCATTCATAATTTCATTTTTACAACGAGTAACGACTGTAAAAAACGTCACTCGGAAATGAAATTTCCGACAGAATACCTAGTTTTTTCATTTTATCATTGAATAGTCGTTGGAATCCGTAAACAAAGAAGGAGCATCCTTCAGCAGATACAGGAGCTAAAAAAATAAGTATTTGCTATATTGTTAATTTTATCGTGCTGAAAATAGTATCTCTTAAATTCTTCTAATCATTTTACCGTTTCAAATTGGGTCTACTTATTTTTGTCACGAATGCATAAAAATATAATCACAGCCTTCAAGCTGCGCGAGATAGAAAATACAGTTCGAGGCAAAAGATGGTCCTATTAATTACATCCTTCGATCGCGGAGGTTCGCGTAACGCAGCATATTGTAACATGATCTGCATACTCGTTTCCAAAGTGGTGTTGCAAAAATCGAGTTGAGCGATTTACGGGCACTAATTAAATTCGCATTTGCGTGGAACGATACGGTGTTATTCCGAAAACAGAGAACTGCGCTGGGAAGCGGGAGTAGTATCGATCAATGAGAGCGCGTCTCGCCAATTAGGTGGTTCGCGAAAAGGGTTCAGTAGAGCCGAACGGAATCGAAGGACACGTGACCTCGTTAAACGGCGTATATACGACTTATTAACCCGAATTTGTCGCGGCGTTTTGTTGTCCGCCTCTACCGCCTATAAACCGGCGAGTTTTACGACGCGCACGACGCCCGTTGAAACATTCAGGAGATTAATTTGAATGAATGACAGACTGGACACTCTGGTCCCGTGGGAGGGACCAGTCTACGCCCCGGTGATTGCCGTTGAACGACCTCTCGCTTTTGCACAGCTGTGCGTTCCTCTACCTCTCTTTGCTAGCTTCTTTCTCCCTCTCTCTCTCTCTCTCTCTCTCTCTATCACTTTTCCTCCACCACCACCCCGTTCCGTCTCTCCGACCCAATGGTCGTTCATTCCACTCGCGTGAAATTGCTTCTCGAAGAGTCGTTTTCGACCGTCTAATTAGGGGCTGCGTGAGAGATGACAGAAGCAACTGTCCTTCTATCTTGTCGTGAATGTCCATTCGTGCCATTTTTTCTCGTTGGAACGACCACCAAGCCATTTGGGAATTAACCACACGCTGGGCATAGTTTTGGAAACTACCCCCCCCCCTTTAACACTAAACCTACCGGGCTTTACAAGTAGCCGTTACATGTTGCTGTACGAAAATAACAAGATCAATTTTATTTTTATAATTTCGATAATTGTGAAATAAAAAATCTGGAACCAGTCATAATATATCATTTTATAACTGCATTTCACAAGCTTCTGTAGATGTTGTGCCACCCCCTTACAGACGACGACAAAGTCCCGAATATGAAACTCGCTGGTGAAAATTGCACAGAAAGATCGACACGCGGAAACGGGATAAAAAGAGATAGTGGAGGCTTTCGAAAAAGCTCTGTACATAAATCGGCGTTCCGTCGTCGCTCGCAGTTGAATCGTCATGCTATCGGCTTCGAAGCCGGGTTGGCCCGGTTTTTCCCGCAAACTTGTCCGCGACAGAGATAGCAGCAGATCGTTTTTTTCCCGGTTGGTCACGGGAAAGGATTTCCCCGGCGACATTAGTTCGATCCGCGCTCGAGGTGGCTCTCGAAACGAGCTGAAATCCGATTGCGAATCAAATGAAACCGGATTAGCGGGATCCGAAGCGTCCCCCGGAAGTTCCGTTCGTATAATCTCGCAAACAGTTTAGCTCCTTCGGCAGCCGCGACCTTATTTCGCTGCGGCTTCGAAAAAAATTATCTGCTCGCGCACCGGTCGAAAGTTTTTTCCGGGAGCTCCAGGTGATTGAAAAACATCGCGTTAGATTCGACCGTAAAACCTGCGCGATTCGAAACTGGGTCGACTCGATCTCTCGAACCGGCTCATTGTTGCCGCGATCTTTAACGAAAATTCGCCACCCCTTACCTCCCGGGTTCCGTCGCTGGAAAGCACGCGATTTCCGCTGCGTCCAGAATAAAGCGGACGTAAAGCGGAAAGAATAATTGAAAGCGAACTACCTTCTAGCGAATCGCTTCGGAATCGCTTACAATTTTCTGGAATTTTCCGTTCCGACGGAACCCTTATACAAACGGTTTTATCTTAGAAGCGGTTTTTCAGAACATCGAGTTGCATTTTTGATTGCATTACACTGCTTGTTCCAAAAATGGAAATAGGACATCCTCCTAGATATCTTTAGAATTCATTTTTTTCATGCATTTCGCACTAAAAATATTAAATTGAATTGATTAAAAATTTTCTCTCTTGTAGATGCAGTTGCAGTCGAGCAACATGATTGGAAAATTAACAAAGGGTAACGAGACTGTCGGAACAATTAAACATGTATTTCCCCTTTTTTCCACAATTCTTAGTGAAGTGATTTATTATGTTCTCTTAAATATTTTACAAAATTTGGTTCACCTTGTACAATTATTATGCAAGCATGAAATGCAGCCAAAGGCAGTTTGGAAACCAGGGCAAGATCTCTCAAGAAAAGCTTAACAGCAAAAAGCAAGAGTCTTCGAAATCATGCTAACGCGAAACATACTAATATATGTGTTGTAGAGAGGAAACACAAACCGGTATATTGCAACAAAGAGAACAATTCCATTTTGCAGTTGTCGGTAGAGATGATGAAGACAAGACTTAGCATGCATTGTTTGGAATTAATTCAAAATGGATTTCGGCAATTGCTCACTAGTATTCGTATTCAACAGGATGAGTCAATAATCAAGTCTCTTGCGTGCATCTCAAGATTATGTAAGCAGAATATACTGTATGAAGATGCAGTTAATGTGCCTAATTATATCCAAGTAGTGACTAGTATTCATATTCAACAGGATGTCTGAATTATTAATTCTCTTGCCTACATCGCAAGATAATCTAAGCTAAATGTAATGCATGAAGTTACATTTGATGTATCTAATTGCATCCAAATAATTTAATACGGTTTCTTGAGAAACCCATAATTCTCAAAGAATTTCTAAAATCACAAGCATCTCTAAAATCATACATAACCATCCGCCTTAATTAAACGGCTGGCTTGCAATTTAATTCTGAAGTTCCTACTAAAACGTACCATTTAATTTTGCTTGACACACTAAATGCAATGGTTTTGAATTACATTAACGATTAATGTAAAATCGTTCAGCTGCTGACAGTTACCGATGGAAAGATAAAAATAATCCAGCTTGACATCTTGAAACGTAAGAGGTATCTGAGACGTGATTTTAAATTAATGGCTCGATGGAATATTATTTTTGTCAGTTCCTAACATTCAACAGGATAGAGCTCCGCTTCCTGTCGTGTCGGAGAACAATCAAAGCAAGACAAACCTCTCTTGACCCTCGACCGAGAAACCCCCTAGCATCATTCCTAGCGGAATGCCCTAAACTCGACGAACCAGCTACATTTGCTGCTTATTAACTCTGGAAAAGGGTCTCGCCGTGACTTGGAATCACCGTCATGCTGACTACAACAGACCACCGCTGCCAAACTTGCCCGGCCGCGTTATAAATCACCGTCACTGACTCGGCTACTTCGGTGGTAGTCGGGCCACCCTCTCTTACCACCTGACGCTATCGTTTCACGCGTAGACAATTCGTATTAACGAGTCTCGTTCCGGGGGCACGCGCTGAATCTATCCACGCAGAATTCGAGATAAGCGAACGCCGACAGGAAAAATCCCGGCCGGAACAATGACGTTTTAATTCCCGGCGCGGTGCCACGCCGCATCGCGGAAAACAAACCGAGGAAAAAATCGAGTTTCGATGTCGCGCGAGAGGAAATTGCTGGGGACGTCCGGCGAAACCTTCCTGGGGAATCAGCCTGGTCGAGTTTAGAGTCTAGAAAATAGCAGGAAATACAATAAAATTCCGACAAAAGTCGTACATCAATTTTTAAAAGCTCGTTGCAAAGAGGAAACTTCAACCTCCAAACCCATTTTCATTTCAATCCTGAATTTTTCTATCTTCGCTTTTTCGTCCACTGGGGGATGGCTAAATTTTTTTTGAAAAAAGCAAAGTCAGTGGAAAAATAGTTGGAAGTTCACGCTTCAAAATGAACCTAAGTTGATCATTCTACATCGCCAGTTCTTACTAGTGATGCCACTGGATCTCACTTATTTGCTGGTATGGCTGCTCCCTGCACATCCATCTTGGTCCGACAACTATACCAACGTTCGGGAGGTTAGAGCCAGGGCAATTGATCAGTAATTGACCAGTAATGCCGCTCTTGAGGCACAAATTGCGCTGTCTTTGCGATCTCGCTGAAACTGGAGGCTCGTTAGATTTTCGGCGCGCTCTTCGAAACCCGGTTCCTCTAATCAGAGGGATTAACGCACCTGGCGGCGGTGTTACGACGTAACGTTGTTTCCCGTCGGATACTTTGTAAATCAAATCTCGCTGAAGGATCGTTCTAACGTTTCAAAGCTGTGGCCGGGGGCTTCTGTGTTTCGACGAGTGTAACTCGGCCGTTTGTTACGGGAGCAAATTTTAAAAGCGGCCGAACAGCCACGGTGAACTGCTCCGAGCCGTTTCGAGGACTTAGTCGGCGCGCCCGTGACTTTATTAAAGTACTTGCGAACCAAGTATTTCGTTGTACGGTATGTCATAGACGTAGTTTTGAATAATGGACGGGGGAGAAGGCTGTGGGGAACGCGAGGAACAGGCCGCGATACGAATAAAGGAGGATTCCACGCACAGGCGAACTACTGTATACTATTACTATCAGAAAACCTACATTCGTGTTTGTTTTTTAAATATTCTGTTGTTTGTCTGTTGTTGAAGTGTTTGAGCCGCCGAAGCGACACATCGCTAAATTATAGTAATGCATGGAATAACTACAAGTACTGTAACAAGTGAACTATTAGGTTTAGGACATATAAAGGTCTACACTTTTATACTCGGAATAAGATACTTTATCGATCCATCGTATAAAAAAATAGGACATTTCATTAAAAAAATTTAAGGTCACCTTTGTTTTTAGAAAAAATATTACAAATACAAAAACTGTAGATACGCTATAATATATTGCTAGTAAAATATACAATAACTTCCTCCTCTTCGGTTTTACCGTTTACGAAAGGAACGCTGGTACAAATTATCACGAACACCCTGTATATGTACCATCGAACGAGGGAATTAACATTTCTGTCGGTTCGGGAAGTTGGAACGGAAGGTATATCGCTTTAAAACGGTCCACTGCGGACGTTATGACTAATTTTTCGCCGCTCTGCCGGATATTGGAAGTGGAAGAGGGAGCAGTCTTTAAATACGGGCGAACTTATCGAACGTTCGTGACGAACTAATTCGCCGAGTTTCGCCACTGACCTCGTTCGAACTTCCGCGGAATTAAAATTCACGTAGCCGAGCTTCCGCCTTCGGAGGAACACCGTTGAAATCTTCGAAAGCCAGGAATCAGCCACGCGGTTACAAGGATCCATGATAAACCTGTCGCTCGGGGACGAAAAATTTCAGCAATTTCCCACGTCCGACCCGGCGGAACGTCAATCTTCGTTCACGGTTTTGATCGCGATCAAGGATCCGCCGCCGTTCGAGTTTCCAACAGATAGAAATACAATTCCCGTCCTATCTACGTGGACAAGGCAATTCATATTTCGCGAATTGCTTCAGTATCGGGGCCCCGGATTACACATGATCCCTCGGAATGTGGAAAGCCCCGAATGCGATCGAAAGTATGAAACACGATCTCCGCTGGAGGATCGTCGAACGTACCCGTTGATGTTCCCATTAAACTTTTACTATCCGACGCTCTTTAATTCCCGGGCACCATCGACAGCGTCTTATAACAGACTCGAGAAAGCTTTTAATACCTGCATCAAAATAATCCTGCTAATTTGTGGAACTTTCTATGGACTATACAAGTTTTTCATAGTCGCGGACCAAGCCCGAAGGATATTCTCAGAAACGTATTGTGCTGGACCCGTTAAAAATGTTTAACGCAACTACAAATCTTAGTGACATATTTCAATCATAAATGAGGATTCAACTAATTACGAAATCCTCTGGTAGCACCTGGTTTCACTATCTAGAAACTACAGGACTCAGCATCTCTCTACACGACGCGCTTATCGTTAACAGCTGACTGTCGTCGTAACGAGGTCTATTCCCGCGATCCAAATCTCGGAAGTTGCTGGCTGGAAGCTCTACGTCAAATCACTCGACACCTGTTAGACGGAGGTTTTCGAACAAAACAGCTCGGCTCTCATCGAGCGCACTCGTTCCTTCTGGTATCTGGCATCTGCAAGGTATTAACAGCTCGAGAGCTGCTTGGACGGGACGCGACACCACCATCGCGCTCTGCCGCGGCGAAAAACATTATTTCCTAAGAACAGAGACCGCTTTGTGATCGGAGACAGCTTGAAGAGCGGTCGTCCATCGGGGATAGCAGACGCTAGGGGACGAGTGCCGTTGAATCATAGATATTCCTAGATTGCTGCCTGACCGGAAGGAACGGTGGAGAAGAAGTTCGCGAAGAGGACCCCGAGGGTCGAAGGCGAGGAGCGAAGGAAAGAGGATCGGTTGATTCAATGGAGTCCGTTCCCTGACGAGGCGACTCTCTAATTTCGTTACTCCATTTTTCCCCCGGCTGCGAAATCTGGAGCATCGCGATGGCCGCAGATTCGCCCAGGCACCGGCTCCGATTGAAATCAAAACTAGGTTTATTTCGCATCCGGTCTTTTAAGGGGTCGCGCGCCAACTCTCCTCTCGCCGATGCAATGGAAGGAAAAACTACCCTCGGCTTCGTGTAGCTTTTTCTTTACTCGGGATCTATTCACTGCGAAGAGTTTTAGGTGGCGTTACTGGCATCTGCGGATGCTGGACGAACCGCTATACTTAACTGCTATACAGTGAATAAGTTTCCTTTAAAAACGTGTAAAAGTAAGAAATTAGCCATTCTCGGCACAGGTAACAATTTATATCAGTCTAACTCGAACGTGGTTCCAATAATTTATGCACTCCGATCAATTAGTCTAGACATCTTTTGAAGTGTAATCGATCGTTCCGAGACCAAATTTTGTTTTACTAATGAAGCACTATCTTTAATTTAATTGGACTCTTTTCCATAAATCTTAAATTACTTTCAGCATTTCTGCTCATATCAAATTCAATTCTTCGACTACCTATATCGACCAGTCTATTCGCTGGAGGCTTCACCACGGAGGACAGACTACGGGAATCGTACGCATCGTTTCGATTTTTACCTCGACTGTCTAATGACGTAAAAGCAGAACGCATCGGGGATAGGTTTCCCGTTTTAATTAGGGGCGAACGCGCCCAGGCCATCCGTCGCCGCGATTGTCTCCGGAACGAACATCACTGTTCCAACTTTCCTTTTGGCTGGGGCTCGATGCAACTGTCCCCCGGAACCAAACAGTTCGAGGTAAAAATTCGAGCCCTGTTTCCGTCCTGTATCTTTTTATTTTCCGCGGGCTCCTTTTTTCCTCTGTGACGCCCGCGTTCCGCGCAGGATTCGACGAGGCGAGATGACGCGCGGGCGGCCGTGCGCGCGTGCAGTTTTTATTTCATTAATTATTGGAATACCTGAATACCAGTCAGTTTTATTTGCGTCCCCAGGAATTTTCATTAGCAGCAGTTTCAATAGCGGTGTATGGCACTTTACTGATTGCGAGCCGGCCACAATGGCGGCACCGACCGCTGCGGCAACGGTAGTTTCCGCGCGCCGCTGTATTACGATGTACCGCGTCCTCCACCCTCCCCTCCCCACCGCCGCTTGAAATATTGTAGCAATAAAATTTCATGGACGCGAGTCATTCTATCGGTCGAAGACACGCTCGATACCCACCCCGCGAATTTTTCGACCAGCCTAAATGGATTTACAACGACCCTACGTCACTCGCGGCGGAATTAAAATGTCGGCGACGGACCGCGGACCGATTTTCGCGCACGGAAATCTTACCGCGAATGGAAACGACGTGCGGAAACCGATTTATTCCGTCGCCCGTTTCCGCACAAATCTAACCGCGAATCTGTCGCGACACCGCTCTCCCATCTTTGCGAAATTGCGAGCGTGATTTAAGGGAATATCAATTTTCAAGTTCCGGTTAGTATAGGCAGTGTGAAAAGAGTAATTAAATATGGTTTGACGC
This sequence comes from Lasioglossum villosulum, assembly GCA_963971365.1. Lineage (NCBI taxonomy): Eukaryota > Metazoa > Arthropoda > Insecta > Hymenoptera > Halictidae > Lasioglossum > Lasioglossum villosulum. The sequence goes on along the minus strand of OZ020497.1, from coordinate 4,440,419 downwards.
AAGAATGGAATATCAAATTCATAGAGGATTAAATATATTTAAGACTGAAAAAACAGATTAGATTTTCATCGCAGAGAAACGATATGGAAAGACATTGAACAATTGTAAAGTTTCTAATTTTTTCGGGCCGCAAAAAAGCGTCGGTCGGCTTCGTTCGCACGCGAATCTCGTCCCCATTGAGCGACGTGTTTTAATGTTTTCGTTCGCCGAGAAACTCAGTCCCCCTTATTCTAGATTCTCAATCTCTCCGCGGCGGCACTTCATCTTTCATTCGAATTAGGTTTGACTGGCGGCGCGCGGGTTCATAAATAGTGAACAGTGTCGAGTTTCTTTTGCGGTGGCGCGCACGGATTTTTTCGGGGTCCTCTCTCTTATTTTCAGAAGCGACGATTAATTTCCAGCGCCGAACGAGCTGATGAACGACGGTACGAGCGAACCATGAAAACGAGTCCGTCGGTGTCGGTTTTGTAGGCGGCCGAGGGGCGCTCGTGGGACAGAGATGGAACGATGACAGGAGCACTTTGATGTCACGAAACTCGATTAAAAATCTCCGGCTCCCCTGGACGCGGATTGCAGACGGAAGGGGGAATTCGTGTTTATTTCTTCGTGCGTTCGATGAATTCGAATTCGTTAGGCGCCATTATCCGCAGCGGACGTTTTTTAGGTACCTAATTGGCAATGGTGCAAGACACTCCCACGTTCGGTTGTTAATGGCACTGCCAAACTTGCCTTGCAATGTTAAATCTTTTGAACTTTCAGTAGAGATTCTGCAGATGGTATTAAATTTTTTAAAGTTATTCCTTTAGAAATAAATTCATAAAATTTCACTGTGAAAGAAGATGTATTTAATCGTTGTCGGTAGACAAGAATTTCAGTATTATTAAAATGGTAATCGTTTTTACAAATCTGTGGAAATTCGAGAGAGACACAAGAGTCATTAACAGACCTTTCTTTGTTTCTCATTATCAGCGCAGCGGTAGCAGGGTTAACCGAAAGCATGCAACAAACCATGATTATTAGTTACTGCTGAAGAGCCTCGTCAGTCTATGGAGTACTGTATATGCGTGAGTATAAATTCAAGCATTAATTATCCACACAGACGTAATGAGATACAGGTAAACACCCCCGTAACACCGGCGTGCTTGTGCAACAGTGGTAGCGGATTTAAACAAAAGTAAACAGGGGCTGGTTTACCATGACCAATACTTATCATCATTATTATTACACGAAATAATGTGGCGGCGGAATGCCTCGATACCCAATAATCATCCCCCAAAAATGTATTACGCACAATGGGGTACCTTAATGATTTCAATGGCCTTGAAATGTGCGAGAGCACTCTAGTTACAGTTTCATTAACACTAACTCGGCACAAAATACGTTGCTTTACAAAAATTACAGACAGAATTTATTAAAAATTCTCGCCATTTTTGTAACAACGTGTACAATAAATTGAATATCGTGAAAAATGTAAATTACATTCGTTGTTGATATTCGGCGATTGCTGTGTTAAACAATTCGCCAGATGATTTTATAAAACATATTCTAACGAGTCTATGAATATTACTTCCATCCAGTATTCGTCTTACAGTGATCCCCATGGTGTCTCAAAGCGGACGAGGAGATCCTCGCTTGGCGATCAACGTATCCCATAACGCTCGCGATTAACGTCCGTCGGAGCGGAGTTTAAAGTGATTAAAAATGTTTCAACGTCGCGGCGGCGTCGGTGTCCCTGAAAAATGAGCGGGTCCCGAGGGTGCGTAGAAGGGGCTGGGAGGCGGGGGGGGTTGAAGCGTCTAGGTGGAGAGGGTAGGAAAAACGCGGCAGAAATAGGACTCCGAAAAAGGGGGGTATGCATGGCACGCAATTATGAAAATGAGTTTGGATGAGGTGCAGCCGCGGGACAAAGCTTTGAGAGATAACATTGGCCAAAGTTACGAGGTTTTGCTTCTCCATTATTCAAACGAGAGCCTCGCGCACGGCCGGCCGCCCCCTCTATATATCTTTATTCCGGCCGGCCGCGTCGCTGTTATAAAAATATTCGTACGCGCGGGTAATTCGCGTTCATTACAACGAACGACGCGACCGCGCGGCGGCGCGCGCCGGAAATCTCGTAAATAGAATCAACCGCGGTTATTCTCCTTTGAAAAAATCCCGGACGGCCCGCTAATGCGTTTCGTTTGCGCGCGAAAATCATTTCGGTAAACGGCCAACTGTGAAAACGCGTCTGCCAGCTTTCCTCGCGCGTTGAAACGAATCCGGGAGCCATCTCGCTGATTTTAATGACCTTGAAATATTTCACAGAGCTCCACACAGTAATTTTCCTCGGCCGAAGTGGTCCGTCTGAATGTCTGCAAACGTTGTCTTGTATCTGTCTAATCTCACCGTGCGATAAAATACTTGGAAATCTATAACCTAATTGGAATTCGTCTTCATACAAACATCCCCTTTTATAAAATCAAGAGTGAAATTAAACATTGATTCGGTTAACATTGAGGAACATTTTTTATTATTGTCGATATACACGTTCCGAGACACAACTCCAGCGTGTTCGTACAAAATCGCGGACCTGATTTGAAAGTCCCATCCGCAGGAATGTCGGTAATGAAATATCTGTTTCCAGCGAGATTGGTCGAACGGAGTGGACAAGGGTTAATAAAACGGTCGATATAAAACGTGATGGCTTGAATACCCAATCTACGGAGCTTCTTCGTGTCGTTCGGTGGAACTGTCAAGCCGAACAGGGAAAATCGCGGCCGATCGCGTTTCCGCGAATTGCATATTTGCATTCGGCCCTATGACGCGTAATCGTCGCCGCGTTTTGATTACTGGAGCTCCTGCTAAAGGTTCTCCCTGACGGCCGGAAACGAAACCTTACAAGATTAATACGTACAATTTGCATGTTAATTAGCGCTTTCGTTGACCCAGAATCTCAAAGCGACTCCGGCTCTAATGTCTTTCCCGATATGAATTTCCCGCGGGGCGAAAAATATTCGCGAAAGAGTCCCGGCAGAAAGGAAGTATACTGCAAATTAAAGTTCCGTAATTTCGTTTGACAAGCGGCGCGCCGAGCCCTCGCGGTCTTTCGCTCTCGAACCTTCAATCGTTTGAAATAACATTGCCGACCTAGTTTTCTCAATTTTCCTGCAAATAATTCGTGTTCATGATGCGTGACGATCTCAAGGTGTTTGAGAATGTTGGAATTTTTCTAATGATTCTGGGACTTAACTTTTAGCTTTTGCAGTTTTTTCAAACCTTCAAATGGTCAACGGTTTTATAATACGAGCACATTTTTTACGGTCCTAACGGAATATTATTCATTATTAGATTTATTTATCCCCTCACACAGCTGGAATTCGCAAATTATGTTTCGCTCTCTTTATACACGACATGATTATCCAAAAACCGTATAATTATCTCGTGTACACTGCACACCAATTTTAGGCGCACCTTGCGACCCCACGCGTGGAAAAGTTTCATTTCCCAAGCTCCACCCCATTTCCTTCTTCGAAGGGTTCCACCAACCCGTTGCGTGGATCTCATTATCAGCGATAATGAGTGCTAACTTTCCGGCGAACAGCGTAAAGGATCCCACAGCCAACGCGAACATTCACGAGGCGACAGCCGGATGTTTCGCGGCGATAAATTCGCGGTACCATTCACGTGAATTACGAATTAGTAAAAATGTCTGTAACCGTAAAACTTCTTTCTAAGTGGCAAACTTTTCCTCGCTGTTCAAACTGTTCTTACGATAATATACGAGCAATTGTACCAGCTTGGCAGAAACACCGAAGTCTGCGTATGAATTTAAAAAAATTTATTTAGAGTTGGAGCGTGTGCCATCAATTACGAGACCGACTTAGAATGTCGTTTCACAGAAACGATGGACGCTTTCGGCCCATCGAAAAATAAAGCGAAGAAAGTCCTCGTCGACAAAGGGTTAGCTCGGTCCGAAAATGTCGTCGATAAAAATGGCGCGTTATCTGAAAACCGGTAATTAATTAAACGCTCGAACAAGTATAGTTCGAGGAACTGGCGTCGCAGTTTCGAGTTTCGTTCTCGATGCGAAGTCGACGACTCCATTCCGGCGGCGTGCGGCAGCACACAGCATCGATCCGCGTCCTTCCCTCTTTACATATAAACTCCCAACCCTAATGTATGATTCGCGTGTCATCCCACCGGCCCGACGCAAATCACTCTCCCGCGGAGCACATCCGCGAACGCGCAGTTGCGATTTCGACCCGGCTCGGTCGTTTGGGAAAAGCGTATTAAAAATTGCGACACTTTCGCGGAGAACTGCGAGCGGTAAATACGGCCACCTACATAAAAGCGTTCGCATTTTTTCCTTTAGACGAATTCCCGGGGTTTTTTCTCGGTTCGCTCTTCTCCCTCTCTCTCTCTTTCCCCATTGCTACGCTCGAATAATCGAGAGTGCATTCTATCCTTCGCGTCACTCAATGGCCATTGTACTCTTAACGATTTTATTGTCGCGCCCGATGTCTCCTCAGCATGAAAGCCGCGCGCGCGGACGGACGATGATCTGCTTCAAGCACTTTTTATCTCTTTTTGTTCGAGTGTGTGCAACGCGACAAATGGAATGTTACGAAAATACAGAATAAATGCCCTCTATACGCGTTCCGCATTGTCTGCCGCGACGAGTCGCGCTTTCATGCACTTGGGACGTTTTGTAATGCTGCTGTACCGTTTTCGGTGGGGACTGTTGCGTTGGCTGGATACTGTTTTAAATGTAATATTTTATAAATGTCCGGATTCGCGTCGGCTGTCTATGATTAATTGTTATTGTTGTTGTCGAGCGATTGTTACGCGTCTGTGGACGGTAAATACGACTACAGTAAACGCCCCTTGACTGTCCGGTTTCGTGGGCACGATCACTGTTCCGTTCCTACCCACTCCACTGCCAGCATCGCGCCACGCCCCGTTTCTGTCCTTTTCTATATTCGGCTCTCTATTGAAGTCTCGCTCGGCACGGTCGCGGGTAGACGCAGTCATAAATCAAAAATAGTGTCCGGCTATGATCACTGTCCGTGCAAAACAAGGCTGTTGGACAGTAAAGGGACGTTTACCGTAGACTGCAAATATTTTTACTTTACTAGAACAACGTTTCTGCTCGATAGAAGAAATTTCTTTAACTGGATTTTTGATGAATCGTAACTATATTGTTGTCACTTTTGACGCCAATGTTGCGGAAGCTTCCGCGCTGTCTTGCCGGCGAACACATAGTTAACAATAAGAAATATTTATTAAACGTACAATAATCGATAGAGGATAAATGTGTAATCGTAGATATTCATTCTCGTTTGGATAACTCGAGAAGATTTAATCTCTTTCTCTGCTTATGAACAACCTCGTTGTCCGGATACCGCAATATCGATCCGGCAAGCAACTTCATCTCGTGCCGTTGTAATATCAACTAGGATGATAGAGTAAAAATATGAATTGGATAACATCTACATATGTACCAAAAATATAAGGAAAAATATTGTCTGGAGTTGTACCATTAGGAACAATAGAGACAGCAAACAAGTCCAGAAGAGTTGCGAAACGGAGCTAATATCGAGACCAACTTCTCCGGATCAACACGGCGCGCTCGAGCACGATAGTACGGCGCATAAAAGCTTCGGCAAACGCAATAAATCACGGCCGGCGAAATGTTTAGACGCGGGCACGGCGGACGAACAAAAAAATCGGACGAGACCGCGACAAAATAAATAAACAGAACGTGAAAACACACGCGTGGCTGAGCGGTGCTCGCACTGCTCGCAAATCGGACGAACCGGTGGATAAAAGTCGGCGGCCATTGGTCTAAGGTGAATGGACCGGAGCCGGGTGTTCTCTCGTCGAGAGGATCTCGAAGAAAACGGACCTCCCAGGAGGTGTTCCCTTCCCCTTCTGTGTTTTTCTTCCACTCGGTTCCTGTCCACGAGACATGATGGTCGGTCCGACGTTTCCCAATTCGAGCCCGGTTGGACGTGAAAATCTCTGCACGGTCAGTTTATTTTGGACGCGACGCAGAGTATCGGAGGGAAGACGTTGCAGAGGGTTCGCGAACCTCTGTGTATGTACAGGATGTAGCAAAGCATGGCCACATTGGGTAAGAAAAAATGGGCTGGTCTTGAGCAATAATTAAAATAAAATAAAGAAAAATTCATATTCATCTTAGTAGTCAAATTTATGAAAACAAAATTCCCAGAACAGCTAATAAAACATTGAGCAAGAAATCTGTTGAAGAAACACGAACCATACGGTATGTTGAGCGCTCATCTCGGTCGCCAGCTAACAACGTCGCTAAAATATGCGATAAGATATCGCGAGGAGTCAGCGGTGTCCTGAGTTAAAAAAATCTTTGCGAACATGGCGTGGACCATTTGGCTAGCCGTCGTAGCATTCTACCGAACTCAGTGGTGGCAAACAGAGAGAGAGAGAGAAAGAGAGAAAGCAGCCCGGGATCGGCTTGGAAGCGCTCGAAAAAGCCTGTCTCCACAATAAGTGGCACGCAAGTGAGCGCGACGGCACTTTTGATCGTCGCTGGCAGCTCGCGTGGAGCAACATATTTAACAGGAGTGCGGGATGCACACGGCTGAGTGGAGGTAGGATTGGGTAAGTGCGTTCCACGGGGGATGGTTTTGCAGCTTTTTACCCTCCTCGACCCTAGCACGGTTACTCGGGGCTCCTGCGACCGCTGAGAGGGTGTGTTGTCCGTAAAATTGCTTGCACTCTCTCCACGAAGCCGCGCGCCACCGTGCACGCCACACGTATACTGGGAACCGTCTACACACTCACACAGACACACAACGCGAGTATATATTACGGCTCGAGTACGCGCACACGTTCTGCTCATGGACACGAAAGTGTGCACATATGCTTGGCCCCGGCAAGCGTGGGCGCGAGCGCGACGAGGTATACATAATACAAACCCGTCTACACATGTACCTACACATATCAGCCGCGTTCGTTCCTCTGTAATATTCCTCATTGAGTATGCTGAATTCTAGAGTGGGATATTTTGTCACGTTGTTGCGACCTGTTGGCGGTCGGACTTTTATCGGGAGCAATAACCGGTTACCTCGACGATGTTAATAATTGACTATAATTTGATTAATTGAGGAGCTATTTGTACTTTCGGGAATGTGTTTCGACGCTGTAACATCGTCGGACGCTGTTCTCAGTGTAATGTCCCTCATCAGGACGATACATTGATTTCGGAGGATCTTCTAGGGATTACGAATACCCCCAGGGTCTTCCTGAGACCCTTCGTGCCCGGTAAACAGCGATCAAGGACGCAAGCCGACTCTCAAGAGCCACCGAAGCTTTTCGAAAGCTACGGAAGCCGGCGAGAAGAGGACTAGCAAGGTTACCAAGGACATCCAGACGTCACAAAGCTCCGAGGAACTAGCGATATAGCTCCTCGAGGACTCCTGGGGTGGCTAAGACTCTCCTGGTAGCTATCGAGTCGCAGAACCACGGCTTTAGATTTTTAATTCTCTACGGTGACTGGTCTGGGAACGGTCGCTGACTTTCTGGAGGCTAGGCTTTGGAAATAAGGATCGCCCTGGGGGTCAGAAATGTCTGGCAAGTTCTTCGAGAGCGCAAGATGCTGAGGTACGTCGATGGACGACCATTTTACCAGTGTAGTCAGATATTACCTTGAATTTGAAGGTAAAAACTAATATGTATTTCTAGTTATCTTTAGCATTCGATCACTCGCACAAGTCACTGCGCGGAAGATGAAATTCTAGACGACACACCAATTCAATAAATCAGTTCCGCAAGAAGAATGCAAACTTTAATTGCTTTCTAACTCAACTTCGCACGATCTGCCCGCGATCACGAAGAAAAACATTATCACGCTGAACTCAAAGTTCTAGTAGCTCGAATTGGACAAACCTCTCAAACTCTGTATTCCCCGCTAGAACAACCACTTAATTTTTTATCTGCAGAGTTATCTCGTCGATAGATCAACTTCTAATGGCAACAAGCAGGAAACTTGGTCCACCGCAGTCGCATCCAGACTTGCGAGTCTGAGTCCAGAAGCGAGCCAGGATCATGTTCCCTGAATAATTCCGCAGGCTTCGCGGTACTTTCATCCTTGGCTAGCATATTCCGCTAGCTCTCCTCCACATCTCATACGCACCGAAGGGACGGAGTCCTTTTCCTGGCTCGTAACGAGTAAGTCGAGAAGGTCCTCCCTTCGTTTGCCTTTTGAAAGTAAAGGTTATTTAAATAATAACCTCGCCCTATCCTCGCACAAAAGTGTAACTGAGATTTCGCCCAGCCGTCTGGAATAGAATGTAAATGAGAAGACACTGCGGACAATTATCCTTCTCTCTCTTTCTCGATCTCTCTGTACGTCTGCGTTCTCGTTCCTGGCCCCTGTGCTGGCTCCTCGTCTCTCTCTGTCTGCCATTCAAAACCGTCTGTCGCTCGGTCTCCCTCTTTCTTGGCGGGTAGTTCCACCTCTGTCGCAGTTGCCACGCTTTCATTGCACGGCTCTTTGTGTTTACCCGTGGGGGTCAGTACACGGTTCCGTTGAATTCATCAACGCTGTTGACAAAGCTGCAAGCGCCTGCACCCGGCATCGATAATTTTTAATTGCGCCTGTCAGACAACGGCGCATAATCGACACGGTATTCCGCGGGCCACCGGTTGAATCCGCGCAAAACGCACAAAGGTCTGCGTGCACATTACGATCAGTGCTCCGTACGATCGTTGCACGTAGTTCACTTCTTTCTGCCTTTCATTAATAATTCGAACATGTCGAAAATAATATATGGCCCCGTTCTTAACTTTACTTCTGTTTTAAATGGCACCCACTAATTTCGATCGTAAATGCATGAAATCCGCATAAGTTACTGGATATGCAAAAATTTCATCTCAGTTTACAGCGTAGCTTTTTTAATATAATTACTCTCTCTAATTTTTAAATGTATGCATGTAAATATGTTATAAAAAAGTATTATGCACGTGGTATACAGTTACTCTCATGCGAGTCTAGATTACGTGACAGTAATAAAAATGTATAGTCTGATTTAAAAATTTTTGAAATCATGGAAAATGTGAAAAAAATGTGTTGCTCGCCACAATGTTCACTCCTCCGAACCTATTCAAGTTTCTCTCTCTGTAATCATTTCCTATTTATCAATAATAAGTGAGGCAATTTAGGTGTTCCAATTATACGAAACACCCTGTTATAGGATTGCAAATTTGTACAATATCATAATTTCATAAAATTCGACAAAAATTACACGAATGAAGTAAAGACATATCCAGACTAATTTGAACTACCGTTGGCTGGCTAATTAGTTGAACGTGTTTTTCCAGTAAATGAATTGAACGAATTAACAAACTTAGACTATGCCATTGTTGGATGACTAGTTTGTTTCGAGTAGTTTGCTTTGACTAATTCGTTCGCCACAGTGAGGTAACTTCGTACAGAGCGAAGTTCATCCTCCCGAATTCCCAAAATTAGCCACTCAAGCAGAAGTCTTTAGGCTAGGACATACTATAGTTATCTACCCTAAACCCCTCTATGAGATACTTCTGTATAGGTACTGTGTATCGTTACCCCTCTTTCATTCGTTACCGGGTATAAATCCATACGAGTTCATCAATGCTTTTTTCCAAATGGAAGGACCTTTTAAGAGTGTACTTGAAAAAGACCTATAATATCACTACATCATTACTGGACTGCGGATTTTATGCAGTGATGACAAAAATGAATAGTTGCAATTTCACACAGTCTGAATATACTACATATACAGGATGTCCCAGAAATATTGTCCTTTCAGGTAAGAACGACATTTGTGAAACAGCCTGTCTACTACATATATTTTTTCTGATTTACACGAGAATGCCCCTAAAAAATTCAAGAATTGATCGAGGTAAAAAAGAATTGAAAAAAGTAGCCTCTGTGAAAAACCAATTTTCCTCGATGAGAGTTCAGAGTTCGGGTCCCTGACCCCGAGCAGAAGTGCAGACGATAACGGACACTCGTGAAGCAGAGCCGCGCGGCGCGTGGTGTTTCAGCTGTCCGCGTGAAAGGCGCACGCAACCCTCGAGAAATCCGAACACAATCGATACCGCAGGATTTTCTGCCGAGCAGAAACTTTCGAAGCGAGCTAGACGGGAATAATTACCACTCGTAATCGTCCATTCGAATTACAGAACGGTGGCGGCGAGCGTTGCATTGTGCGCCGGCGTTCGAGTGCGGTCTGCCTCGAGTAAACATCGCCGATGGACGACAAGCAAAGGCCCGATCCCCAAACGGAACGGAAGCGGCGGATCAATCGAGTAAACCTTAACGCCGAAATTAAACGGAACGCTCTCTCTCCCTTTCTGTCCCTCTCTCTCTCTCTCTCTCTCTCTCTTTCTCTTTCTCTCTCTCTCTCTGGACACAATGGCCGCCGATCATTTTCGTTACAATTACCCGGGGCGCGAGCGATTATTCGCGGGCGTCACACCGTTTTCTGCACAGGACAGCTGCGGCCTGCGACGAATGACGCCATTCAACCTAAGTGCCTGGCATTATTTACGCAAAAGCAATAGCAACATGTGCGACCCTCTGTCGATTGCTCTTTAACGCCGGGACTAATAACAGGACTCGAGGACCTGTCGCGCGATCCTTACGCGATTGCTGTGATGTTTCATCGCTGGACGTTCGTCTGCGTCATTGCTCGCGATTCTCAACTACCCCAGTGTGGTGTTCTAAAAATAATTTGTTGTTTCTACACGTGGGAAGATTTTTCTTGTTTGATTTTTATCCTTTTCGATGGAAATTGTGGAACCAGAGCAGGTAGAAGAAAAGGACATTTTGCAAGGTTGAACATGGAACTTACTTCGTCGTATTCAGTGATTGAAAAGAAAGTTAATTCTTTTTTATCCAACTACTGACACGCAGATTTGAATTCGTCTACATGCAGAACTTGATGACCTCCCACGAAAAATGTTGTAATTACCCGAGAATCAAAAGAGTCGCGAAAGCACGCGTAATCTTTGGACGAAATTAATCAGAATAACAATGCCGGCATTAAATCGCAATTCACGAGAAAGTCGGCGGCGGCGTTCGCGGTAAAAACTTTGTAAAATCGATTCGTATAAAGTCGTCGGGCGTGTTCACGTCGTTACTTCGATCCTACGAGAGAGAGGGGGGACGTTAATTAACGAGACTATTATGTAAAATTCCGGAACGTTCTCTATCATGGCCACTCTTAATAAAATCGTTCCTCAGCGGGCGCGCGGAGGACACACGAGAAGAATCACAAAGGAAGGTAAAACAAGTGGAAAGTGAAGCCCACTGCGGAAATACTGAATACTAAACGTGCCCTTGCGCGTATGACGTTTCCCGCCGTTGCTTTTCCAATTATCGCCCGCGAAATGAATTACGCCCCGATATGGGGGAGAGGCTGATTAAACGGCGGAAACGGAGAAGTTTTGGATTCGGATCGGAGTACGTGGCGCCGATTCAAATAATTGTCCCATTACACGGATACTTCCGATTACCGTCACGCCGCGTTCAATCAACGGTGCTCGCTTAAACTGCTCCATTCTTGCTATCGACGCGGTCCAATGTGGGCAAAAATGATTCATAGATTATACTATCCCTGGGTGGAGCAAAACCCCTAATATCTCAGACAACGTACAGACATTTCATTGAACGCTTACGTCAATAACTTGGTACCCTGGTACCCACCTCTAATAACTTTTTATAATATTAATATGTTTTGGAATTACGCAGCAGTCGCAATTTTCGTGAAATGGATTTAATATAACAACGATCAACAACCATGGCATAAAATCAATACATGAAACGATGGACATCTTTACATTGCGAAATTGTGCCTGCATAACGCGAACGCATACTACACGCTTCGTACAAAATATATCATAATGTACACGTTGTACCGATTATTTAAATCCAATTCACATCAGTTATACATATAATTAAGTAATGTTTCTGAATTCAATCATCGACAAATTTCATCGCAATTGACGTACTTTCATGTATACAGTCTGCAAGATTGAATGGACAATTAACGAAATGGTGGATGCAAAAATTATTACGTCACATGTTACCGTAAAATGAAACGGACACACTCCGCAGTGTTATGCCAACACACTCGAACCCAGGACACGGAATTGCTTCCCTGAAGCAACGAGACTCTTTCAAGAAGTATATTCCGAAGTTTCTCATTCGGGACCCAATAAATTACAGTTCAATACGACAAAAGGGACCCATACGGCGGCGGGCGAGCTCGAAACGTTCCGTTTTCCCTCATTTCCCATGACAATGTTTCTCCGGCCTCACCAGATTCGCCACTGTATAGAAAAAACACTCGTGAACGACGTTCGCTGGGTTTGAGCGAGTCGAAACAAGCGGGCGGAGATTCGTATAGGGAGAAATAGAAAGAGAGAGTGAGAGAAAGAAAGGGAGAGGGAAAAAAGAAAAAAGGGAACGACGAAAGGAAAGCACTCGTAGGAAACCGTTACAAAAGAGACCTCGTGATTCCCAGCCGTGGCTCTAATAGGTAGACAAGCACTCGAGGAGGACCGAGGAAAACACGGGAAGGATCCAAAACAAATTCGAAGCGCAACAAATTTCGTTTTGAGCGAGGCAAACCGAGGCAAAGCGCCGCGGGGCGCCTCCTGCCGCACATGCGTCGCAGATGCGCCCCCTGTTTGCGACGGATGTGCCCTCGAGAACCTGGAAATTGGTCCCCTTCATGCAATATTTCACTGTACGCTTTGTGCCCCGTCGTTTCGGGCCCCTCGCGATATTTTAAGGGATCACTAGACCCGTCAATTTCATGGAGAAGATCTCGGTAACTCGGAAACGTGAAAACCATAAGAAAATCCATTTTTTTGTTAATTGGAGAATGTTAAAAGAATCGAAATATTGATCTAAAATGTGATTTTAATCAAACAATATTTTTTTATATGCTTGGAACGAAATAAAAATTCTGTAAATTAATTGAAAAGTACGTTAGCTAAAGAGAATCGTTTTTATAATGTCAGTATGTTAGAAATTTCACCTACTCATTTTTGTCACACATGTACGAAACCCGCAGTCTGCTGATCAACTCGACAACCCAAACACAGACGAATCGATGCAGCGAACAACAAATTGTAGTGCGACGCGGTCGTCGACGGTCCAGGTGTTACAAGGGTCGAAATCGCGAGCGAGAACTTCCAATTGCGAGGTAATTCGATCGATTGTGTTGAAAATTGAAGTGGCGAGAGGTGTTAGGTACGACGGGGGCAAGTGTGCTCTTACTTGAAGTGGACCGACCTGGACAGATGTTGCTATTTAGACTTGTATTTAAAACGGGCGGGAGCGAAACAAGCTACCAATTGATCGCGATGATAAATGAAATCGCGATGCCACCGAGTTCCATGACAGCGGTCGTGTGTGTTGACTCATAAGCCACTTTAATTTCTGATGGAACGTATGCGGTTTCCAGCTGTTCAATTCTGACACTGTCGAAATGGAGGATTGGAATGCATTCAATTTAACAAGCTTTATTTGATCTCTTATTTATTACCTTTCACTGACGATTCACATTTTCGCACGTTTTGTCTACGCTCGTAGAATCTTCACTTCATCGACTACTGCGTGTATGAATCTTAATCTTTTATAATGAAAATTTGGGGAAACTTACTTAAAGACATGTGCTATGAAGTGGTTATAAAAATATTCTACAAAACTGTCATTAAAATTCTTGAAAAATATTCTAAAGATGATGAAGTCTTTATCTCAGGTTTTAATAGATCGATAAAACTCTTTAACTTAAATCAGGGAATCGCAAAATCCAGAAACTGATCGGTTGCGATTCCTCGGTGACGACGATACGTCTGACGGTCACGCGAATTTAGGTGACTCTGGTATATTTTCACGAGCGGAAACTGACTACAACGCGCCTCGAGAGACTTGTTCCTCCTTTTGAAGTCGGGACCAGTTTGTATCAGACGAAACAGAGCGCGCGTAACTTTGGGGAACAGGCGTAGACGACGTCGTTCAAAATGGAAGGAATCCTCCTTCGAAAACGTGTGCCCGGGCCAGGCTTTCGCCCAGCATTTTGATCTAGATTTCTTTTTCAGCCGAGCTCTCGATGCCAGGCATCGGTGTAGTATTAAAAAGGCCTCTGTTTTCATCGGGAGCACAGTCGATCTTTATTGACGGAGATATCGGTATCTGGGAAAATATAGAACAATAAGCATCTGTAATAGAACCGCCGCCGCTGCGAGCGACTATCGAGACAAAGAATCGAGTGTACGAGACACTGCTTCTGATTACGGCGGACTTCAGATTGTTACTCCAAGATTGCCATCGACGTTTCATCAGCCAGCAACCATTTCTATACCGTACTGCACGAAATTAAACGATCTAATTAGGATCGAGATCCCCTGCAACTACGTGTAAAATAATTTTACGATGGTCTGTGCTCATTTCAAAAAATAGTTCTCTGACGCTTAAATATAGTAATATATTATTTTTTCATTGTATTGTCTCGCTCATGTAAGTGGCAGCCCTAGGATTTCGCTTCAGAGCAATTTCTGACGAGCATAAACAAAAAAAGAGCATGTTTCATGTAACTATGATGGGAAACCTAATTTCCACGTAACATCGGCATCGACATGGTGGATCGTCCGGAAAGTCCCGTAACTCCATCACGAAAAATAACGAAATTTCCAAACAGTGTCGTTTCGGCCCTGTCCCGTGAAGGGTACGGGGGTGGAAGAAGTCGGAGGAGGCAGGCACGGGTCACTCCCTGGACAAAAATTTGACGAAGCTTTTAGCTTGTAATTCTATTAGCCGACGCTTTGGAGTGCATTATACATGGAGCTGTGTGTGGCCCTGTCATTTTCAGCAACTACCGACAGCCTCTAAGAGGTTATGGGGGTGCAGAGGGAACCGGAGGTGGTCGCGGGAGGTCGGTCTGGTAAGCTTTTGCTTTTTCACTCTCGCCGCCCATGCAAACTCGATGCGAGACATCACTCGTAGATAGTGGCCTCTTGGAGCGTGTCATCTATGACAGCTTGGAAAAACGTCGAGCTAACGAGAACTGCGACAAAGAAGAGGCTCGGCAATTTCCTAACCGCCTCCGCACCAAACGGTCCATTCCTGTGGAATGTGCGGGGAAATGGTTATCCATTGGTTACGGTTATTTTTGGATTAGCGCGTTGACTGCCGCACGTCGCGTCGGTCCCGAAAAACCCCACAAACAATTAATTTAACACGTCACCGAAAAATCCTCGATATTCAAATTCTACTTATTTTATAAAAATAAATGGTGCAATCATAAGACTCGTTTTAAAGTTTGAAACTACACTTACAGCAACGAGATTCGACGCTCGACAAATTTTCGAATATTTTATCTCCGTCGCTCGACAGTCCACGTAATAAGAGACTCATTATTGCTCGAATTTTTTCCAGGGCGCGTGCGCGACTGGCTTGTATCGAAATTCATAATTCACAGGAAATGAAACTCCTGCCGGAAGTGCTCGCCGAGGGGTTGAAACGACTGGTTAACGCGCAATAGTCGACGGTGCTCGGGGAATTCTGTATAAATAGTCCGAAGCGTGTCGTCCTCAACTTCTTCCTTGGACAAGGTAGAAACTAGAACACGGTCGTCCGAATTCTAATTTTTGCCTCGACATTCGTAGAATTTCGAATTAGCCCTTAATTATATTAGCTTGGCTAGAACAACGGGTATAGGACCGTTTTTTGAAACAATTTAAATGTTTGCTCTTTATTGTACACAGCGAATCCAAAATTTTCTCGAATGATAATATCATTCAAAAAATAATGCAATAATAAATTTCGTCTCATTTCAAAGCTTGGGACTTCCACTTTTCCTGATAATAATTTTGTCTGTCGTGGCAGGTGGAAAAATTGTTTTAGTCGTTTTACCTAGGTTTGAACCGAGTAACCAATTTTCAATACAATTAATAAAAAAATGTAAAACCGGTATCGATCAACCGACAATGTTGTGGAGTACATTCTAAATAAAACACTGAAGATTCCACAGAGTAGTGGGTCACAAAATTGGCCAAAAATTCGCAGTGCAGAGGGTTAATAAAAATACGAGGCAACGAACTGGGGAATAAAGTCCCAGAGAAGAAGGGGGACAGGTTCGAATCCGCAGAAACAGATCGAAAGTTGAAGTGCACGATCGCGCGGGGCACGCAGTGCCCGTTGAACCGTAACGAAAACAAAGGGGCCATTGGTCTCAGTGCAGGCGCGAGCGAGCGATCACTCTGCATGCACATAATGCATCTACGGCGACGGTATAGCATAGCCGGCATATGGCCATGACCGTAGCCATCGTCGAACAAACAAATACTCTCGAGCGTTCAAGCCAGACGAGATCCGAAGAGAGGAGGTCGGTTTTTGCACCTTATGGCGCATGATTTCGAAAATCATATTGAATCCCGCGGAGCGCATAGGCGGAGGAGGAGGAGAGTGGAAGGGGGAAATTCGCGAATCGGGATCGGGAGGGGTTATTGTTCGGCGACGCCTCGCGTGAATTAATTCCCGGGCCAGGATCGCAAACAATCGCCGATGCAGCGTATCTCGTCCGGTCACACCTCGCGTGCAACAACGAGATTGCAGCCGGCGGGACGTTCTCGTTCGTTCGTTCGTTCGTTTGGTCTCGCGTGCACATGCATTCGCGCACCCCCTGTTGCTCCCCCCTCCTCGTCAGAAATAATAATATCGGTGAGCACCGTGCATCGAGCCTCGATCCAAGCGATTCTTCCCGCTGCCGAATTTCAACGATCGCGATCTCTACCTGCGCACCTGGAAACTTGACGATACGACCGGTGGCGATCGCTTCATATTCTCCGGATCGTATCGCGCGATAAGGGGTTTAGGTAAATCGCGTCGGTCGGATGTTTTCTCAATTTCCCGGAAAAAAGGGGATCGAACGCTGTTGCCACGGGAATTAGGCGAGCGTGGATGGGGCTTGATGAAATTGATGGATCTATGCGAGTATCCTGTGCTTCGCGATTAACTCGCTCCAACGCCCCCGGTGGACCACTACATTCGACACCGTGCCAGTGTTATTAGTTGACTGTCGATTTAAGACAAAACTTTGTAATTTGATCAATAAATTCGATTAAAATTATTAATTGACGAAGACAATCTTTAGTTTGCATATAAAACCACAGTTTTAGTTATTAGTAGACTGTGAGTCTTCAGACAAAATATTTTATATATTATATATTTTTGAATATTTGGAAATAATTATCTATTCGAAAATGGAACACAGTTTTATTGTATTATACTGTCACATTATTAATAGAATCTGGATCTTTATGCAAAAATTGTTTAGATCAATTACGAGAAGAACAGACATTTAAAAAGTTCGTCTATTTCAGAGATTGTGAATATTAATGGGTTCTTGCGGAGGAAAGATGCGTCGGTGGTTGGGCGAACGTGCTTGGGAGGAGGAGGGGTTTTCAAGGACGGGGAAAGTCACGGTATCAAAAGTCCGAGGGCGGGAGCCGTTGCATAAACTCGACGCGGTCTGTGACGATCGAAACTCTCGGAGGGAGCGAGCGGGTCTCTCTCTCTCTCCCGCGGCGACGGGTTCGTTAAAACTTCCTTCGGCGACGACGTTCGCGATCAAATTAGAATTGCATTCTTCGGCGCAAATTTCCTGGACGGGCCTGGGGAACTTTCGGTCAACTCACAACGCCGCCTCCTTTTTTCTATTTTTTATAATTCGTACAATCTAATAACTCGTGCCTCGTACCGGCGAAAAACGCTCCGAAGAAACTGAAACCGACGTCCCCAGGAACTTGTCTCAATTACCGCGGACGCGTCTCTTCTTAACTGGTTTTCACTGGGCGAAGTTGTTTCGGTAAATGTGTTTGCTAATGCTCGGTGCATATCAGTTTGCACAACTTTTTATTAAGAGGTCAGGTTCCGAGAAGTAAGACTTTGTACAGACAGTGTTGTTATCTTTAATTTGCTTTATTTCAGACTGTATGTAGTTCGTAATTTTTCAATTTGAAAATATTTACTAGTTATGACATTATGGCTGAATTCTCGAAGGTTCTGTCAAAAACGGTATCGAGTATTGGCGAATCTAAAACTAATGTGGTTGATAAATATTTTCAAGTACAAAAATTTCAAGATTCTCTAAAATATATTAAATTCAAATATATTTTTTCAATTGTCTTACAGTTTTTGAAGAAAAAATGTTGAAAATTCATTTTTGTCATCGTTGTGATAGCACATGTCCTCTAATAAACAAAAAATTCACAAAAGATTCTTTTCTCTGCTTCTAACTCCGATGAAG
The DNA here is from genome assembly GCA_963971365.1 of Lasioglossum villosulum. Taxonomy (NCBI): domain Eukaryota; kingdom Metazoa; phylum Arthropoda; class Insecta; order Hymenoptera; family Halictidae; genus Lasioglossum; species Lasioglossum villosulum. The sequence goes on along the minus strand of OZ020497.1, from coordinate 4,422,099 downwards.
TATGCTGCGAGAAAGTGAATCTTTAGTGACATTCGGAACGGCGACTTTGTGTTTAATACTTTCGGACGGGCAGAGATGAATATATACCGTGACGAGGCAAACATTAAAAAAAGAAACTGGAAAAGCGAGGGACAGAGGAGGATACGAAAGAAACTCGACGATGGCTGTATCGATCACAAAGCTGTGTTTACCGGCACATAACGAGACGTCGCGCAAGCGGCCGTAAAGTTTCGAGGGTGTTTTCCTTCTATCCCGATCCCCCTACCCCTCACCAGCCGTTTTTCGCCCCGTTCGCATTTAAATTGAGTAATATCCCGAGGACGAGGACGAGGACGACGACGAGAAGCTTCCCCGCCGTTCAAAGTTAAAGACTTTGCATTTAATGGCGCGCACATTTCATTCTTACCTGACTCAACCCTCCTCTACACTACCCCCCGAATCCGTTTTTATATCATCTATTCCGCTTGAAGAATCAACTTCCGACCGTGTCAGAACTTGTTCTGCTCGAGGGAAAAAATCTCGACATCGATCTATCCAATAATACCCACTTGTGGTTAAAATTAAACATTGGTTTCATTTATTCAACGAAAGGATTGTGATTTATTATTTCATTATCTGTATTCAATATTAATCTTTTTGCACTTCAAACTATTTTAACACGAAAGCTAAACATTTCTTTAACCTAGAATATTTCCATTCTACACGATTTTTATAACTTTATGCAATATACTCATGCGGTACTCAAAAGTTTAGTAATTTGATATGAAATAATTTAATAACGTAACGATTATTTTACATTACTGATATAGCAATATCCAGTGGTGCTTCATGCCGCCACTCGAGTGCTAAGGGTTAGACATTGTCGTGATACAACCTCCACTATTTTTCAGTTTGCAGATCAGATGGTGTAACAGCGGTACAAAAATTACGTTCATTCACCGTGAAGTGTTCATTCAACGGACAGGTCAGTTCATTAATGAAAGGTTATTTGGGAGAAACAGACTGCGAGTACGAAGACTGCAATTGGCAAAGTGACGTGAAACAGAGGCAGGGAACGGTGGCTCCCTAATAAACGGGTGTCCAGGTGTCAGTAACGAGCGCCCGCGGCGACAATGGTCCTAATATCGTGCGATATTTAAAAAACTCCCACCGCGTTACGTCACTATAATATATCACACGTGCACGTTGCACGATGGGAGAGCCGGGGTCAGGGGTCGCAGAGCTAGACACGGCACGGCGTTGCACACGGGGGCATTCACGGTGGCCGCAAGGGTTGCGAAAATCAGCTGGCTGGCTGGCTGCCTGGCTTTTCTCAAATCCGAGCGCACAAGGGTGCTTGTATATCGGCGTAACGAGCCTCGTGGAAGGACCGAGCCGCGTATGCTACGCCAGGGCACGGTCTGCCCCCTCGACAGATATTGAATAAACGTTTAAGGGCTTGTAGCATGTTAGTGGTTTGGGGCGGGAGACGGAACGCGACGATGACAGAGAGCCTAACGGAGATGCGAATAACTAAAGAGTGCACACTAGTGGACAAAGTTATGAAACTCTGATAATTACAAGAATGTAGAACTAAACCTATCGCTATTAATTTTTATGAATTTCTTGCAAAGAGACGTCTATCAAGCAATTTCACGAAAATAAAATTATGATAAATATAAAAAAGAGCAGCCCTGTAAATAGTTTTTTTTAAATTTTTGCCATATTGCGATATTGATCGAATAAGTCGAATTTTTAAAAAATGTTAAAATGCCACTATCTGAAGGAAGATATTACGGTAATTCGTAAATCAGCCGACCAAATGAGGATTCATTGTCGGAACGCTTTCGCAAGGGACTGTATTTGCTAAACGCAGACTCTAATTTGCGTTCGAGGTGTTTTTCCGGAAGGTCCTCGGCATTTTCGCGGAATGTGTGTGTATCGTCGATTGTATCCCGAACGCGGGATCGTCAGAAGCTTTGTCCTGGGGCCGTTATAATGGGCATTGAAACGGTGGCGGTGCGAACGGTCCGTGAATCGAGAACAGAGCGGAACAGACACTGAAACGGCCGACGATCTTGCGTCCTTCCGTTCCAGATCACAGAATTCTATTTCATACGATGCGTTTGAATAAGCGCGATTGTTTTACTCTCGCGCCATTCGCGAGAGTAATTGGTGCTTGAACACTCGTTCGACCCACATCGATTCGGAAACATTGTCGGACAAAAATCTGCTGCGCGAAAAGAGGGGAAGTTAATAAAGAGAAAAAGAGATTTTGCCGACATTGTTCGCCAACGTGACTCTGGTAATTTTTGTAAACGCGGCCAGAAGAAACGAGGTTTCAGAGACTCGCGTTTGTCCCGGCCGAGAATCCGTTTCCTACGGTAAAGGGAGAAACAAAATTTCGAAATTTCGAGAGCAGAAAATTTCGTTTCAGAGGAACGACAATAGAGGAGAGAACGTTTCCACAATTGCGACACAGAACGGGACCGTTGTTGCGGTTTGCATCCGCATTTTGCCCGGACGTTTCTGCACAGTCAGTTGATTCGGATTTTTACTAAAAAAAATACCTTTGTTTTAGGTTGCAACGAGGGCTTTTAGTCGCTGTTAAATTAATATGCGAGAAGACTGCTTCAAATGAAATACGGGAAGTTGAAAACGTTTCGCTGAATCCGAACGTGTCTGCAAAATACGAACAATTCATAATTTTGAAGATGAAAATAGATCTGTCTTAAGTTCGTGGACTAGTTTAAGTATAATTATTTTATTGCAACAATTTTTTGAATATTTCCAGTTGTCTAAAAAATGTATAGGAAACGAACAAGACAGATTTCTATCTTCGAGGGATGTGTCCACCCTGAAGAAGCGAACCTGGGTCAACAAAAATCCCAAGATACATCTCCCAAGGTCCCCCCAACAGCCCTACAAAAAAATTGTAAGTGCAGTCGAAATTCTAGGAAGCTCACGAAATTTTAAGAGCCGTTCTCCTGGGATTGGAACAGCAAATATTATTCGTGACCCAGAGACACACAATATCGAGCAGTGCTCCTCGCTTTTTATTCATCTGCCGTCCAGCAATATATTTGTCCGGGGGATAATCTTCTTTCGGTCCTCGATCACGTCCTACTGGTGAATCCTTACCGATCCAGTCGAAGAAGCACGAACCCCTGGCGCTCTTAGGCCCGAATACCCGGGCAACAATGAACCTCTTACGGCAACATCTGCTGCCCCGAGAAAATACAAACGTCGCTATATTGTGATGCTCGTCAAGGTACACGGATCATGGAATCAAAGGTGCACCGTCCACGGGATCAGATTATGTCGATGCGGATCGCGGACCCGTGACGTCTCCATTCGAGGCTGCGCCGTTCGTTGAATAGCGACGAGAAAATAGTGACACGTATTTAAGAGGGACGAAATCGATTCGGAACGCGATTTGCGAGCTTGCCGGAGAATTCGGGATGAATTTGGACACGCTGCGAGATTATTCAGGGACGTAAGTTGCCAAGCAGATGCCCCGTGTTGTCTTTATTAGGGTAATCTCGCGATTCGTTCGGTGGATTTGGATTAGATCGGCGGGAATGCTAATTGGAGGTCTGGGCTTACTATAACGGTGAAAGCTTGAATAAAGTATGCGTATGTTGATTTATTCAGGGGTCCTGCGATTTGTACAATTTTTTAAAAGCTGTCCTGCGTATGAAAAATCGTGGCTTCGTGATTTTTGTACAGGTAAAGTTGATTTCTGATTTATCTGTGTAATCGAATGTCAATTTTAATTTAATGTATGATGATTGAGTTCCACTATTTTGGATAAAATGAGCAACTTAATTAATTTTTATATTTTGTATCAGACGTCTCGTCGGGTTTGTCGAGAATTTTTATTCATTTACACTGTGCAGGCGTTTTTGAAGACATATAAAATGCAACGCTAATTGAAATTGAATACACTTGTATCTCTCTTTTCGTTGAACCAATTACGGAAGAAAAGTTACACATTCATTTATATTTGCTTGAATTCGTTAATTAAAATTTCATATGTTTGCATTCTTATTTTTCATTCGCTGAATCCTTCGATGGAGACGAGGAAGTATTTGAAGTGTTTCTTAAATATCCATGTTTCGCCTATTAAAATGTGAAATTTTATCAAATTTTTATTATTCTCGGTAATGTGTAGCAAGAGAAGTTACGAATAATTTGGTCAGTCCGTCTAAATACAGTATGCGATTCAATGATAAAGATTGAAACATCAATTCTATGTAATTGAAAGGAACTTCTCTGCGTGACCCAGAAATCCTTTCTTCCCCGACGAGAAGCTCGAAGAAAAGAAAAAAGATCTCGTAATCCCTCTGTGGCCCCCCGTCGTCCAGCCATCGATGCTCACGCAACGGCTAATGAATCACGACACCCGGAAAATCGCATTTCTCCGTCGAATGTCCGCAACTAATCGACCTGACTGGTCGGTTTTCAACGTAATCGGACATCGTTCAGGGCTTTTGCGCAGGGCCGTACCATGGTACACGTTAACACTTGACTTCTTTGCAAATTGTCATACGATTTTTCCATACCTTTACGACACGGTCAAAGAATTTTAGCAAAATCGCGTTGTGCCACTTGTAGGCCTCGGAATCTTGTATGTTCTCTCTGCTAGGGACTAGTTATACAGGGTGTCGCAAAAATGTTGTACTTCCTTCAAAGGGATGATTCCTTCCTCCAAGGTGGTTGGGAACCAACCTTAAAATAAACTGTAGGTCCCGTCGTGAAATAACCTTAGCAAAGAGTTGAGAGCTGCGTAATCTAAATAAATAAAAAAAGGAGTGATCCTTGAAGTAATCTCAAGTAATTTCTTCCTTTGCCAAAGTGTTCGTGTGACTTTTACAGTCACTGTACTTTATCAAAGATCCTCTAGCAAAAATCAAACTGCACAGAAAATCGCAAGGACACGATTTTCACGAGCATTGTGCGTGAAAAGTGATTTGCACGGCCGCGGAAGTGCAACCAGCTTGATGGTAGGTCTGTGTTCGTAGGATAAGTGTGGGTGCGCGTGCACCGCAGTGTACCGGCCGTCGTAAATGCACGTCGCCGATAAAATGGAACGAACCGAGTCGTTGGAAACGCCTAAAGAAGCGTAGGAGGCTGCCGAGCCATCTAGACGTCGGCTGAAATCTGACTCCGCGAGCCGGGAGTAGAGCGTTTCGCGGTTTAGGATTTGATTACCGGCGCACGCCGCTCAAACTGCTATAGTATGCTCACCGTGACGACATTACGTTGCTCGTGGCAGGCAGAAACATTTATGAGACGCAAATATTGGATGCTCTTCGAAAATCTCGTGCCGCGCCGCTCTTCAATCACTCGAACGACTTTAACCCTGCTTCCCTCAATTCGATTGCACGTGAAAGCACAAAATGTTCAGAACGAGTTCGGTTTTCTTATTGTTCGTACAGGTGGGACGATCTGGAGGAGTATAAAAGCTTGTTCAACGCTAATATTTATTGTATGACCGCACGTACAATATGGCCCAAATTAAAAATTTACATTTGTGACTACAATAATGAAAGTGGTCTAATACTTCTTGTTTCGAGATATTTAAAGGAAAAGCATATTGATACGAAATGAATTCCATTTTTTTGACAATATCGTAGAAATTACTGTAAGAATTAAACTCATTTTGCATTAACATTTATTCTTTTACAAATATATTTGAATTTTCAATGCCCTAATGACTTGAACTAGCCTGTTTTGGTTCCCCAAAGTGAAGTTTAACGCATAATACACTGGACCAGATCTCACAATAAGTCTCTCCCCACTCCTGGCTCCCTCCCTACCAAACTGGTGTGGAGTACAGAGGTAATACGAAATATTTGATAGTGGGGGAACCGGTATACCGGCAGTGGGAGTCGTGATGCTACAGCGGAGAAGAATTTGCCCGGGTCCGATTCGCGATAAAATTTTTCAAAGGTGTTCCGAAGCACTAGGTGTTGGAGACGATCGAAGCGGTGTCGCGATCGTCGTCGCGAAATGAATAGGCGGCGGGGAATGGTCGGAAGGCAGTGCATTAAAGTCTTCCAATAATCCAATAATAAATACTTTCAGATGAAATGGATGGAGCAGTAGCCGGCCCATTGTACCGAGAAGTCGTTTCGTGATTCGACTCTTGATTCCCGTCAAATCGGCCGCCCTCGGCCGGTCGCAGCGGCCTGTGATTTACGTATAGATTACCGATCGGATCGATCGACGCTGTCTAGGGGCGCGGGCGTCATTAAGACTGTCGCAATTCACGCCGGCATTATTGGGCAAGGGAATGTTCCTCGGTGAATGGGTTGTACAGACGGTAAGTTATGTACCGTGCTAGCTATTGATGATCGCATCTTTGTACATTTGTAGCTGCGAGTGCAATTTACAACGGCGATTCTTGAGAACAACGATGACTAACGCTTCCCCCCGGATGTCTGATACTATTGTTCATGTTTTCCAGTCTTAAATCCGAATGAATACAATCACTACGGACACAGTCGATTGTCAGTGATGCTGGATCTAACAGACGAGTCGAAACGAACCATACTGAAAAGATTCTTGAAATTCTTAAAAATCAGTTATACGAAATGTTTAATCGATTTAACAATAAAAATAAAATTCGAACGCAGAAATTAAAATGTCGCCAGAGGGTTAATACAACATAAATATTATTATTATTTCCACATCGTAACATAATATAAACGCGTATCCAAAATTTCACGTAGGATTGAACACAAAACGAATATTTCAACAAAAAAGTCTTGATTAACTTTTGGAGATAGGATGTCATCGAAATTGGCCGAAATGCGTCCAGACAGTCCCCGTAGTAAAAAAGCGGTCTCTCAGCGAGTCGCCCTTCAATTCCAGACAAAAGGGCGACTACATTAGGCTCGCGAACAAGATTACTATCGCCGGGGAAGCGAAGGGGGTGCGATATATCGTTACCTGGGCACGATACTTCGCGATACACTTTTGCCGGGTCCGCCTCTCCACGCACATTCGTTTGGTAATTCGCTTCATTGCCCTCCCAATCACGTACCATTCAAAGTGACAGCTGGATCCTCGAGCTTGCACGAGCCACCTCCCAACCCCCACGTCGTAGACGACGACGACGACGACGTCAATTACAATCGTGACGACACGAAAAATTTCGCTCGACGATATTAACGCAATCTGAATCGAGCTCCACCCCCAACTCCTCAGCCTCGGGCCGCTCAAAAGACGTCAGCAGATCTCGCGAGCTACTTCGAGGAATGTTTGACGGTAGAGAACGAGGGTGGGAGTGGCACGGGTCGAGTTCGAATAGGATTTGCAGGGTGCTTAAACGTGTACAGATAGAAACGCCCCTTTATCCCTGCAATGAAACCTGCCCGAATTCGATTTGCTGCTGATCAATCGTGAAAAGAATAGAAACTCGATTGTTTGTGCTGCAAAATATAGTTCCGAGGCATTGGGAAAGTGATACCACCCTTAGCTGGGGTTCAAGCTTCCAGGGTCGCTTCTGGGTAGAAGGAAAAAGCTATAGTATCGACACCTTGTATTTCTTAGGATTTATAGTGTATCTTGGTGTCCTCTATTTTTTAATACGAAAATGTATATTCTTGTTTAGGTAAGCGTGTAGCCTGCATTGAGACGAGTTCGTTGACCTACAGCACTCTCGCCTTTCAAGGTTATTTAATTAGAATTTAGACGGAACGAAATGAGAATTCGTGCATAGAAATAATATAGTCGTTGTTTTGATGGAGAAGAACAGATCGCAGTCAGGTGCAATCTTTTGGTAGGATGTCTGTCATTGATTAATCGAGTTCAACAGCTGATTAGCTTCGAATCACAAACTTAGAGGCATCGGGGGTTGATTACCAGCTATTCTCCATGTCTGAGTTCTTTTGAAAGGCTCGAAAGCCCACGGGGTATTGAGACCCGACGATTGATTAGAGGCCCACAGGATGAAATAGCCCCGATTGACACGGAGCACTCGGCCGCGTTAAAAAGTCCACTTCCGGTGGCGGCGACGGCAGTGGCGTCGCCACACCTTTCGCCCCCTCCCGGACGATCGTAATTGATCGCGGCAGGGCTCGAAGTCTCGTCACTTTGAATGGTATGTGATTGGACGAGCAATGAAGCGGGGCCGAAAGGGGGCGAGAAATAGGATGCGGAGGCGACCGTGTTAAAAAGGGAGGCTCGAAAGGCGAGCAGGTCGGGTAGGGTCCGACCCGGGCGAAGGAAGGGAGTAACGGTAGTAGCACGGGTAAATGGCGAAATGGCTGTCACTGTACCTACTACGGAGTCAGGACCCAGACATATAGGTACGACAATTTACATACAACCTGTCTGCTACTGGTATATACAATAGATTATCCCGAACGCTATTGAAGATCAAGTTTTTTTCTAAAAATCTGGCGCCAGGGAGCACGTGTTCTCACCAGGATCGATCTTTTGCTGTAACCTTTTGTGGATTCGTTAAAATATTAACCTTTTAACTCAGAATGAAACTATTCACTTTTTTCACAGCACTTTGGCTTACCATTTTATTCCACGGTTTTAGATTAGAACGTGCTATTTCCAAGAGAGTCAAAGCGAAATCTAAAGATTCGACACGTTTACAAACCAGTAATATTTTAATCAAGAATTGAGATTTCCGCAAACACAGCCACTAAAATCGAGACCAATTGCCATGCTGAACAGAAACCTCTCAGCGGCAGAGAACCCCAGATCCAAGTTCCTAAATTCTATAAGCTTTTCAGAATTAATTTAACCCGCCGACAGGGAGCCGGTACCAGCTACATCGAATTAAGATGAATGATATTCTTTGTCTTTCGCCTGGTTTCCCCAAAATAAATGGTGATTCGAGCCAGACGAGGATAGAGATGAGCCCACTCGTGGCTCGGACGTAGTATAACAGTGCCGAAACTCCGGAAACTCATCTCCCGGATCTCCCGTCATCGAGAAATACATGGCGGGATTGGACGTCGGCCTGCGTTTATCGTCCGGGATGAAAAAGGGCCATCTTCGTGAACGAGGCCGCTATCGGGGGATTCTGGGAGACTGGAGCAGGAGGAGGGGTTGGAGAAATCGTTCTGTAAGAATCCCCTTAATTATAACCGATCCATCAGCATTTCCCGACGGGATTTAAGTAATTAAGTCCGATTTAACGAAGAATAGACGCCGGCGACAGGAATAAGAGTGGAATAGCTGGGGCAGCTATCATCAGCGGAGGACCCGAGAATCGAGGCGGATGTCGAGAACGGTCGGATGAGGGTTGAGGAGGACCGTAGAGGGGGATGGACGGTAAAAACGACGAAAGAGAGCTAGAGGGAGATAGAGAAGGAGCGAGAGAGAAAGAGCCAATGCCGAGTGGTCTCGATATCAAAATAATTGCTCCATCAAAACCCACTCCTCCGGCTGAGACGGACGGAAGATTTATGCTTTGTTTGACCGTCGTTACGTTGCGTTAATGAGAGGAAATTATTTGGTGGCTCGGCAAGCACCGGGCCCGCAAGGTCTAGTCGCAATTACGCCGGAATCTCTGCCCGGTTTCGGATGCGCCGAGCGTCTATTGTATCCTCTGGGGATACTCCTTGCTTCGTTAAAGCATCTCGCGATTCGACGGATGTTAACAACTTTGGGGGCGGGCGCCAGCCACGGGACACGCTAACTGCATCGATTAGGCGACGCTGCTCGCTCCACTTTCGATTTTTATTCTTCGGCTCCCTCGTCGACTCAGATGTAATCGGAAAATAATTTGGAGAATTGGTCGGTGGCGTGCTAGACAATACATTTGTTTACTTTTGTGTGTAACACATTGAGTTGAATGTTTCAACCGAAGCTAAGAACATTTTCAGGAGCCAGATGAAAGGTTCTATGTTTCTTTAATGACATTAGAAAGTTGAAATTATTACATCGCTGCTCCTACAAAAGCGAAATTTTTAATTTTCATTACAGGCAGCCGCCACAGGATTGGAGTGCATTTCGAGGTTTTGGCTACGATTTGGAAACAGTTTGCGTCGCGTCGCGTCGGCTCGGATAATTTTCGCGCGGAACAATCGATGGGACTAAATCCAAGCTGTAGGACCGCTCCGACGGAACTATCCGGCCAATTACCAAAACCCCAGCCCCGCACGGAGGAGACGGCACCGCGAGAAACACTTTCGAGCCAGGAGGAGTGCCAAGTTTCCGCCAAGACGGAACGGATTCCGCCCTGGTAATGGAGTTACGTAACCGTTAATCGTCGATTCACGCTCAGCCGAGCCGGTCGCACCTGCTCGACACCCCCCTGGGCCCGCCCTAAGGTTTCGTCACGTGGATGGAGAGCGAGTCGAGTTTCCGGTTTGACGAGCCGGTGGATATCACGTGGCCCGCACGCGACTTTCCCGTAGTCGTTTTCCCCCGTAGTCGCAATTGCCGGCCTCCTATCCCCCACCCCCGTGGATCAGCACGGAATGCGAAAAGGCTTGTTGATGGGAGAGATCGCAGTCTGGGCCGGTTACCATGGGTACACGGGAGAATGATGCGTTACCTGGGTAATCCTGGCACAGACCGGCGCTCTTCCCATACACGAGCCAGATGGCACCGTGTGGGTGAGCACCATCGCGTGCATACAGGGTGTTCGGCCGAGCTCGAAACGAAGGAACGCTAGCTAATCAAGGGAATTGATCGAAAAGTCATTCTTTTTCAAAAGCTCGCGCCTAGATGATTGTACGAGGAGATCGTGATTTTTTGGAATTTTTTCTGACGATGTTAGTGGACCCTCTTTTTAAATTAATGTATTAACGCTAGAACTACCGAACACTGAAATCGATTAAAATTTTTTTGGCTGATAAAAATGAGAAGACTATGTTTATGTAGGAATATGGATCGAGAAATGGGTCCGTGTGATGCGCGCCGAAAATCGAAACAGCGAGCTTTCTTCTCGCTGTCAGAGATCCCGCGATCAGCACTCATTTGATCGCGGCATTTCTGAGTGTGAACGTGTGCGAATATGTGTGAATGCGTGTGAATGTGCGTGAGGCCGAATGTCTACTGTCTTGAAACAGTGTTCAATGTTTTATAATCAGATGTTCTCTGACTACGAACAGGAATTGACATAAGTCAATAAATCGCTATAATCATACAATTAAAAATGTAAGACCGGTCATTTGACCGGCAGTCGTAGGTTTCGTGTTAATGGAAAATATAAATCTTATGAGACTTGTGGTAATTTTTTGATTCATTGTGTACGATTGCCTAATTCTACGTTGTACGAATGGAAGTCATCTGTATCGAGTGTGAGGAATGGTACAAGTTACTATATCCACGCGAATAACTTGGGAAATATTAACTTTGGCGAGAATCCAGTGATCCAGGGGTGAGTTCTGTACCGCATTCTTCGAATTCGTCCCGCTCCCGGTGATTCTCAAGATATGTGTTCGTTGAGAAAATTGAATCGTTGCATATGTACGATAGACCCTGTAACTTGGACCATTTAGATACCATGGTGGATATTAACTTCGACGTGGATTGAGTAGACCGAGGGGGTGCATGATCTATTGCATTCTGCGAATCCGTCTCCGAGGCCATAATTCTGGGGGTGTAAGTGACCGTTGTGAATTGGTCCATTATAGACACAATCCTCTGAATCACTTTCGTCCCAACTTTATGCACAAGAAGAATTTCATAATAATTATGAATGATAGTTGATCGATTGTGGACATTTTAGGCTTGACAATTTTACAAATCAATATCATCAAATATTTTATTCCTGTGGAAATTGAGTTGATGTTTGTACCCTTATACAAGAAATAATTTAAACAAACCACAAAATATGAAATGCGAGACTCTATCCACTCTGAATACCATAATTACTAAAATCAGAATACAATATAAACCTTTGAGATAAAGCATGCCATATAATATCCAGCGCCCACAAAACTCCGCCATTTTAGACACAAAAGTCCCCCAAAAATCAAAGTAAACTTCGCGGACTTCAAGAAACTTCAGGCGTGGTGCTTCGATGAAAATTTGAACGACAGAGCCCCATCCTCGGAAGTTCGAGTAGGATTTTGGTGTAGTCGACTGTTGCCACGAGTAGCTTCATTCGCGATTAACTTTCCAGCGGAGTCGGAGTACCGCGCGAGTAGAATGCATCGATTTGATTCGATCAATCGGTCACCGGCGTAATAATTCGCGGCCGGTAATCCGGCATTTTTACGGGGCGCGGGTTTGCGGAAACAGGACACGCGCCGGCCGTGTAATCGAGTAATTCGCGAGCGAATGAGAAACAATTTGCGCCGGCCGTGTTTTAATTTCAACTTCGATATGCGCCGGATCGCCGCGTGGGAACCGCGCCGGATGCGTTTCACCGGCGGTGAATGTAAATTCTGAGCAAACAAAGAATCGAGCCGGAGGCTTGCGATCGTGTTGGTGCAACGGTGCATCGGTCCTTGTCACGTTCGCGCCGCTGCGCTGCAGCGCGGTGCACCGGTTTCACGGCGCATCTTCCGATGCAATTATGTTAGAACTGCTTAGGAACGAAACCGTCGATATGCTCAGAATTCTTTCTCATGTATAGTTGCAATAAGTGATTCTGAATATGAAGTATTACTATCTTCAAATTAGGCAATAATTATTTTATTGTAATATTATTGTTTTATATCTTGCTTCCTCTAGAACCACAGTGGCCAACATCATTAACGAATATTTGCAGGTACAGAATTCTTCTTTTACATTGATCCGAAAAATATTTATAGCGATTTACAAAATTCAGGTTTGGGACCACAGTGCGTGGTCGAGTGGCTTGCTGGCCCACCGGAACTTTCGGGATCGCGATGAAATCTTAATGTTGACCTATTTCGTTCCACAAGCTCGCGTGAATTCCGCTGTAACCCGGCGAAATTGCGAAAGCTCGTTTTGTCCCGCGGGTATCGTTAGTTTGAAATTCTATTGTGCGCAAAATTGCCGGTGAATACCAAAGTTTCGCGGTCTCGCTCTCCGCCAGTTCTTCCATGGAATCGTGAATTCGATGACTGCCCCCGCATGCGAGGGAAACCTATGCTCCATCGTTTATGTTGTGTGAAATTCCTAACCAACTGCCTTTTGGTTTTCATGACAATTATACTCAACACAATTACTTTATTCTCCACCTCTCAAAAGTGCTCCACATTTCTATGGGTCATTTAAAATGGTGAAAACCTTACTAGTCTTCAAAATTGAATTTCCTCCTCCACACATAATTGAATCAGTTTCAGCGCATAAGCAGCCGCAAATCAATTTCTATTAATAAACGTATCAATTCAGCTGAAAAATTGTAATTTGGTCTGTACAGAATGTAGAGCGAGCTTTGAAATTAATAAATAGAAGGGTCGATCCGGTAAAATGTATCGAGTGTATTTGAAGAACTTTAATCACCGGGGATTTGGTTATTGAAACCATCGATTCTAACGATCCACAGAGCTCGGCCCGAAAAACTGTGATTCATATCCGCACATTTAGTCGCGGATAATCCTGAAATCGCAATAGGTCGAGATCCCGTGTTCGCTGTATTGCGAGCTTCAATGAACAAAGGCGGGGATATATGAATTAAAAAAAAAAAGTACACGTCCAGAGCACGCTTAACGTTCCACTATTTTCGCCCGGGCATTTTTCCGAAAGCGTTTATTCAGAACACGACCTCCATTCCCAAGTGTGCTCGTGACCCGTTGAATTTTCGAAATTACTCGAAATTTTTTCAGGAAAACAATGCCCACTAACATGGAAAAAGTCACTTTAAACATTTCAACTCTTTCGCGAGTATCTGTAACCATTGTTTACATCCTCTTCAATAAATAGTATTGATCGGTGTTTTTTCCATTTGATACCATTGAAATGGATCTGCGAATTTCGATTGAGAATAATAAAAACCAGTGTACCAACCACCCATGGAATTCTTTAGAGGAAGAAAATCAGCTCGACAAGAAGAAGTGAAGGCAACAATTTAGTCATCTTCTGGTAAAACAAGAAATCCGTGTGTGCGGAATTTTTTGCGGTTGGGGAGCATCGCGACGACCGATAAAAACCAGGGTAATTATTTTTCCGCGTAAAAACAGTCTAATTAGCAGGGTTTCGAACGGGTCTGCGTACAAAGTCGCTTGTCGGTCGTTTTTCGTCGAACCGGTTAGGTCAGCAGTCGATCGTTGCCGAATGGAGCTCCGCGGGTTGCAGTTGCACGGTCGTCGCGGGGGGTTGAAGAGGGTTGGCGCGCGGTAATACCGCGGGAAATTAACCGACGGTCACCGAAAGCTGAATCCAGATAGATGGCGGGCATTACATCCGGGAATATTATGATCCATTTGACGTTACAAGATGTTATATTACGTCCACGGTAACCAATATTGCACGCTAAGCCTGACGAACAGCGCGCGGCCAATCTCGCCGGGCTTACGGGAACTTCGCGGACCGATTCAGCATATCGTCTTCGAGGATGGACCACTCGTAACTCATTGTACCAGCCCGCGAATGCTGATACTAATTCGAGTATTACACCCTCGAGATTCATCTGAACGATCGTCCTCAATCGACGGAAGTCGTCATCGCTCGAACCAAGAGGCTCTTACAATCCAATTACTTAGATCTTGTATCTTGCAATTTGTGCAGATAAATATGATTTTACATAAAGATCTGCACAGTCGAATAACAACTAGAATATTTTTGTACGAAACTTTGTTCATGAAAAGCCTCCATCTGACTCACCACACCATTCCAGTGTTAGGGGTCGGAATCGCGCCCTAATAATGATATAAATAATCATAACTTGGTCCACCCCCGCGGCGCACCCATAAAATATATTTAGGGTTGCGTTGCGGAAAATCCGGCTTTTTTGTGAGCCTCGTTGTCGCTGTCCTTCTGTTTACGGTCCAATATAGAACGAACCAGGTCCGGTTAACCCCATGGGATTTCCTTCTGCTAAACGTTACAACGTTGGATTCACCCCCTGGATTCGCTACAGACCGAAGGGAATACATTATAATAAGGGCACGTTTGCGCTCTGCGCTGCGAACCTGCAGTCCAAACATAGTACTCGCAGAGAGACCGATTCCGGGAAAAATGGAACGGATAACCCACGCATGAATCCATCAAATCGTATACGAGAACAAAACACAACAATTATAAATATACATTAATTCGAGCATTTCTATTTCATATATATTTTGATAGAAACGAATATTAAATATAATTGAATTGAATTGTGGCATTCTTGAAGCACATGTTGAAGGTCCAATTAAGGGTTGATTGCTGTGTATTGCAATTGACTTGGAAAAATTTTATTTCCGTCGAAGATCCACAATTTACTAATTATGAACGAAGATTAAGATAGAAGATTTTAATGCAACGTATTCCAGTTCTTGCAACAACAAAAGTCAGAGAGAGAGTGATATACTCGAGTTTCATTCATCTATCGTTACTCGGTCAGAGACTGCAGGAACAGATTCAACTGATTCAGCTGATTCGACTGGTAAGGACACAGCTTTCGGCGTTATGCTCGCGCCATAGAAACAATATCACTTACACATCGGTATAGAAACCGCGTAATTTGCAGCGATATGCATTCAGCTACCTCGAATGCTTCCTGCCTCGACCTGCTCCACTAGGATGCAATTGCATTCCAGAGAGTTCTACTCGAAGACAGTCCGTGGTTTTATGACAGTTCTCGACAGTTCTCCTACTATATTCCCATTGAATGAGCCGGGTTCCAAATCAGTCCCATTGTCCTACCGTCTTTGACCCCGGGACGACGCACTTCGATTCGATTTCCTCAAGAAATTCAGCAATAAAGGACACCCACGTTCTAGCGTTAATATTTCTGGGACACTTTTATTTCGTACGAAGGGTTGATTTAAAGAAACAATTTTTCTTTGAATGTGCACACTGCAATTTATATAGACACGACGGCTAAATATTTTTTCATCGAATGTATATATTACAATTTATACAGAGCGTCCCAAAAATAACGCTTTGGTAGTCCACTTAAGGGTTGAAGGTCGCATTAAGCCCCCGATTCCGAAGAAATTCGAGCTCGGAGGCCGTCACGCGTGAAACTGTTTATTCCTTCAAAGTCCTCGGCATCTTGCCCTTGCTTTCGCCGTCGAAATCGAGTTTGAAAAAGCTCGTTAAGCCGAGCTCTCGCTTCTTCGCTCCCACCCCATCGCTAAGGGGATGAACTGTAAAGCCCGCCGCGTGGTCCAACAATCGATACAACAATGGAGTTATGCAGCTGTATATGAGTCAGGGGTGGCGAGCAAAACGCGAAAAGCATCCAGTGTGCACCCACACCCCTCCTGCCACCCCCTCTCGTTTTCCCCTCGCCGTCCCTTCATCCACCAGGCCTTTCTCTCTATTCCGACATCGACGAACGATGAGCCTTTGCATAATCCGCCTACATATACGTATTCCCCTGTAGCACGGAGGGGTGCATAATTGCATCCAGATAAAACAGGTGAATGGTGAATCAAACTTGGATTTGCCCTGCGCCGCTCCTGATTACCGTAACTAATTAAGATGGCGCCCGTGCCGGCCTCTTCCAACCCACCGCTGTCTAGATGCAACGGCGGAGGTTTCATAAAATTTCTTAAACAAATATTAATTCAAGCGCATTTCTTGGAAATGATATTTTGAGATAATAATTATTTAATACTTGCTGTTTATGGTTCCGGAATAATGGCTCTGCTAATGAATAATGCACTACTTCCTGCAGCGTGCTGTAAGAAAGAGTGCAGGTCGTAAGGAATTATTAAAATTAATAGTTAACCAGTTAGCTGGAAGTTTCGGCCATTTTTAATGCGGGAACGCTAATTATTCTGCTCAAGCACAGGCTGCGAGCCTTGTCTTTTCTTAATAGCAAGATTTCGGAACATTAATTTGGTGGTTAACTTCGCTGTTGTTCATTTATTATTAAATTTGCTATTCAGGTCGTTTTCGCGCGCGCGCGTGGCAGTGTGCTTGTGGAATCGGGCCACTGAAAGGGACGAAATTGTATTTCCCTTCGAGGTACAAAGTAGTTAATGAAATTTTTCTCGTTTTTTCCTGCCGCGCCGCGCTTGAAAGCACAGTCGACTTCTACTTTGATTGTTACTACGCGCAGAATTCACTGTCTAGCCGGCGCAGCGACGCGCAGATGGTAATTATAATCTCAATTAAAATGCCGGCGGATGTCGGGCGTTTAGCAATTAACGGGATGTTTGTACCTGCCACTAATTAGTAGCCACTAATTAATTATATATCTTCGTTACGCTGGCCCTCACGGTGTTACGCTCATCTTTGCATAATTTTATTTAACAAGTGTCCGAGGAATCGAACGTTCCCAGTGACGACGGCCTTCGACGAGATACGTTGTGTAATCAACGAACGGTTAGTTGTAATTTGTAATTGCTGTGCTCTACTTACCGAAGTGGAAATTCCTTTACGGGGTTCATGAAGTTGCTTCATAAACATTTTTAATTCTATTCGGATGATGGCTCCAAACTTTTGAATTTCATTAGCCTAACTTTCATGAGTTAATGTTGATAAATCATTAATAGTCTGTAATCACTAATGGATTGCAAAATCCACCACAATGATTATTGTTCTATTCAGCAACAGCAACTTTCGAACCTGGTGTTCAAACGAATAATATTTTCCCTCTTTCATTACATTTCCGCGACATTCGCAATCACAACCATGGGCGACGGAGAGAAGAGGCCATGCCTCTCTATACGTAGACGCTACTAACACGTCCAATTATTTTTCCTCGGAATTATTTCCTGGAAACGTCGGCGGACGCGTCGCTTTTATCCGGCAGAAACAAGCGCTCGGCGTTTAACACGTTAAATTTGGTAATGATTAAAGAAATTTTACTAGACTTTATATGTATAGCAATAAATGTTAACGACATCTTTAGTCTCATTGTGAGACATTTTCTAATTGGTAATTTGAACTTGTTTTTCAATTTTTCCAAGACGTTTTGCTTGGATCTGTTGTGAACTGTGCGCACCGTACGGCAATTAATTTGTTGTTTCTTCCGGCGTGTCGCGGGAAAGAACCGCGTATCCTCCGAACACCATGAACGTATCCTCTTTCTAACGAAGTTTCGGAAGTTTTGTGTCGAAACTACGTAGAGAAACACGAGAATTGTGAGCTCCGACGTCGATCTATTCGCGTGGGCACTGCAGATGGGGATTACTATTGGTTGACGATAATATAACATTATCTTTGAATTCTTCTAATGTTTTTACATTACATTTACTTATTTTAGTCATAAATGCGCAAAAGCCACTGTCTAGTTATAATAGATCGAGGTAGCTGTTGTTCTTTTAAAGAATTACTGGACGCTCGGGTGTCCCACAAGGTAACTGTGCTCGATTTCATATGAACAAGATGAAAACGGATCTACTTATCGAAAATATTCTGGATTATGTACAAATTAATTCATGGACCTCGCAATTACTTATTATTATTAGACTTTACTTTTATCCACCTGAAACAAGCGCGAGAGCGCTCGGCATTTAACACGTTCGCATGCGGGGAACGCGGGCGGATAATTAAAATAATAATTGTGTTTAAACCGAGCGAACCGGTCGAATTTGCAAAATTACGTGACACGGCTAGCCGACCGCGGAGAACGACAGATACAAAAGATGCGTGCGCGTCAACCGGTCGCGTAATCAAGAGACGACTCTGCATGCGCAGGGGCGTGCGTCGACGCCGCACGATTAAACGAAACGAGTTTAAAATCCAGGAGTCTAATGTACGTAATCCGGGACGCAATTTATTTAGCGATCCCCGCGTAAACGGACGTTTGCACGCGCTACACCCGGCCAATCCGCAACGACGCTCGTTTCGGATTTCAAAATATTAACGATTTCATCCATTCGCCCCCTCCCTTCACCTACCCTTGCATCACCTGCTATTATTCGTAATTACTCGCGGCGGCCGAATTGCGTTTCGAACGGGAAAATCGTACTCGAAAGACGCGACCGAGTTTCGAGTCAATAGCAGTTAGGCTTTCCCTATAACCGCAAAAAATTAGAGCCACTTCTTCGCTTTTAATTAACACTTCACGGTAATCTATGCGCTTCTTCAAACTAAATATTAACATAATTTCTCGATAAATTGTTCGAAAGCAATTTCGTTCATAATTACAATTTTTTAAATTAATATAATGTAATAATTTCTTCTGCAATTATTATTTCAAGGAAAATTGATTTTTTACGTACAGCAGAAAAAGACAATTTGTATCTAGTATATTTCCGAGTAAAAATGTAAAGTAACATCGTCGTACATCGTTTTTACATTCAAAGGCTCATTTAGACGCGTCTATAGCAAACAAACGACTGCAGAAAAACTCGAGAGGCTGTAATGGTTATAAATCTATGAACGATTGGGAAAGACTAGAACTTCAGCACACACCTAATATCGAGGAAAAATATCAGTGGAGCCCTAACACACAGAGATTACCTTTCTGCCGATTCCTCGGAATCGCGGAAGAATCTCGCGTGGGAGATTCCGGAGCGCAAATCATTACGGATACCGGTATGCCTCGTTTACTTTAATTCCTCCAGACATGTCGGCCGTATTAAATATAAATCAGATTCTCGGTCGAATTTACGCGCTCCCCGGCGAATATTCGGATCCGAGCGGCGAGTCCGCAACGAGCCGTGCACGCTTTCGCATGAGTTTCGCAACCGCTTCTCCGGGATTCGACTAAAAACCACTTGTCGGGATTTTTAGGTCCCATGGAATTATTTCAGGATTCTGTTTTGGTGGTTTGTTAAGCGGTATCACGCTGCCAATGGTTTTTCAAGCTCTATTATTTTCGCTGGCCGATGCTCGGAATAATTCGCAAGCCGAATTCATTAGAACCTTTTTCACGACGATTTAACATTTCATATTTTAGCACAACATATTTGCTGTTCACCCATTGTACACCGAGTCAGAATCGTGCTGAACATTTCGAAGGGAATCTACTGAATAAGTGTGTCGTTAATTATCTCCGAAATAAAATTCTACATATATTGCTGTTTGCTGATGATTATAAAAAGAAATAAACGTATGTGACAATTTTAATTTCGCACGAAAATTTGCAGTCTGATAATGTATGGATCTCAAATATTCTAAATAGAAGAAAAAGGAGAATTAGTTCCGCAGGCGCTAATTGCTTAACAATGTTTAGATACCGCGTGGAGGACTGGGAGATAAAGGGACGAGAGGGCCTCTAATGAAAAGACACCGGCTCGGATTCGTATCAGACGTGCTCGAACAGTTTACGATCTGCTCCATCAGGGGCCGTTCTCTTTCCAAGTAGTTAAGTCTTATTGCCCAGGTGGAGGTGTTCCTCTTTTTTCTGGTACGATCTCACAATCAGACGCCCGGCGTGCTTGTGCGGAAGAGGCCTCTCGAGACGCCCTGTTCTTGAGCTGTTGGGAACGGGCCGAGGATTATTCGCAAGTTACCCATCGAACCAGGGGACGCACCATGGTAATCCGTGGATCGTGGTTGCTAATTCGGTCCCTCGTAAAAATTTCCATCTGCCGATCCCCGTGTCAATAACACGGACTCCGGTAGCTGTCTTATTATTGGCAACGGACTCGGTTGCTGTCAGCGATTTAGCAATTGGTGTTCGTCCATTTTTCAAGACGAATTTAATTACCTCCTCGTGACCTTGCGTTCACAAAAGAATCACAAATGTCGGCGAATATTTTAAATTTCGAGAGGTTATAAAAAATTCAATTTCGCCTACGGATTTCATTCTAGTGGGCGGTGTTATAGATTGAAAGAAGCGTGCCAGAGTCCGAAAAATCTCTTGTGCGAGTAGCCACGGTGTGGCCCTCTCAAATACACTCGTCTTCGCGCCATATTTCAACGGTCACGTATCCAAGAGCATTTTTCTGTCCGGTTGCGTTCGCGGTCACAATATCGCGGTGAAAAAAAGTGGGCTCTCTTTCTTCCTGGCGGTTTTCCGGGGTGCAGTTTCGTCGGTGCACCGGCGAAACGAGCGGTTAATGCCTCGCCGGAAGTTACGGCCAGAAAACACACTTGTCGGGCAGAGTTATGGTCGGCCAAGAAGGGTAGTCGACCTCCCCCGCGCTCGACCGCGAAATAACGCTCCGTTAATGTATCTTTATAACGCCGGGGCAGGAATCGAGTTTTATTATGAGTCAAGATTCGCTTGAATATTCGCCGGTGTTATTTCCATTTGAGCTCTGGTCTCCTGTGTTGCTACGCAACTGAACTCGCGTTCGCAGGAAATCCCAAACCGCCGCCGGGGGTTGGCGCGGGTGTTTTGAAGCGGTTGTTTTCCGCGGGTCGTCGCTTCTTTTCGCCTTCATTTAACCGCGCGGCGAGGTAACCGGCCGCGAAACGAGGAAAATAATTCGCCTTTTCCCACAGATTTCAACGGTAATAACGCGACCCCCCGAGTCAAGATCAAAGTTCAGAGAAAACTAATTCTGCGGTTTATACGATTCTGCGTGCAGAACGGTTACTTCTATGAAACCCGTAAGTCGAAATTGTTTGAACGGAATTCGCTGTTTAAAGGCGCCCAGACGATGTCTGCACAACGTGGCCACCTGCCTGATGCGCTGCTCTAGGTTTTATGTGCGCTTGTTTGCCACGAATTTCGGTTGTTTTAACTTTCGAGGTTGGGTCTTGGAGATTCAAAGAAGATTGTAGCACTTGGACCAATGATGGGAGTGTGTGCAGTTAGTTTTTAATTTTTGTAGGTGAGTCATTGTCATTTTGTTGACTTGTTGCATGACAAATTTATTGATGATTCACTTAACAGAACTTAACATGAACATCTCCATCACGATTCAGGACCTAAATTTCGAAGTACCATGGATAACGGGATAGGGTGAGGAAAGAGAGAGAGAGAGATCGGCCCGTATTGGATTAGAAAAATGTCGGCCGTCGGCCGTCGATGTCGCAAAACCCCGTAGGAATGTGAGACCGCTTCCCATCCCATATCGATCGGTTCCTTTCGCGTTCGTTCCACGTCCGGCAGAACGATAATATTGACTGCGGCAAGTCTTCCGTACACCACGCACGCCCGCGCCCGCGCTCGCCGCGCCGTCTCCTCTGGTATTTCATATCGGGTTTCGCGAATCTCTCCCGTGCGCTTTCGCTGGCCAACCTCCACCCACGCCGTTCCTTTTCCGCTTTTCTTCTGTTTCTTACGCCATAACTTTTTCTCCCGTCGCCGCCGCCGCCGCCGTCGGCCTCTCTCGCTGCATACCGTCTAACCCCCTTTGCACCCCTATCCCTCCCTTTGCAACGCTTCTGGCCCCCTTTCGCCCCTTCACCGCCCTTTCCATCGCTTCTTCCCCCTTTTCCGCCTGCTGCCCCCCATCCGCAACTCGTCTACCACCGTCGACTCTTATTCCGGAACGTTTTGTTGTTCCTGGGACCTCCCGTTAAAGAATACCTAACCCAGACCTCTAGTCGGCACGGGACGACGCACCTCTTCAGGAAACAGGAACCCGTGAGAGATGCATGGCTCCCCATAGCTATGCTCTGGCTTCGCCAATGTCGATCTGAGAACTGCATAGTTATTCATGCTGTTGCATTGTTTATTTTTATCGACGCTTTCGGCGCCTCGCTCCCGAGAAATCGAATTGGGTGGGTTGGGTGCTCACCCTTATGCTGATGCAGGATAAGTTTCGATTTAGTATCGGGCTTCTGTTTTTATTTTAAGTAGCCGTATTCATGGTTTTATTGGTGGGCTGTTACTCGTAAGGATTACATGGTAAGCCAAGTCGTTTATTTTGTACTTTTGCTAAGTTAGGATTTGTCAAGTACAGGGTGTTTCAAATTGTATGTCCTGATCCCTGGATGGATGGAGATCTATCTAAAAAATGAACTGTAAAATTGACCCTAATCCTTTTCGCAAAGTGAAAAATTTTTTAATGCATCCTGTAATGCTTATTACGAAAGATAGAAGTCTGAAATCCAATGTGAGTATTATTTATGGTCAAGGGATCCTCGAGTTGAAAGGATAAAAGCGTCATTACATTACATTAGATTGAATTACACCATCCTTCCCACGCTTTCAGCATTCTTCAATTATTCTCTTCTTTTCTCTTCAATTACTACTGACAAACATCGTCCTCGAACTTTCCCTTAGCACCGGCGACTTCAGACTTCAATTAATTGCGCCTCGCAGGATCGCCACTTTGCCGAAGAAACGGAGCAATCGGGTTTCGAAAGGTTCAGCATCTAATTAAGAATTCATGGAAGTTGATAATTGAAAGAAAACACCGATCGGAGGGTACGAAAGGGAGAAGCGGGTCCCGCGCATCCGAAGAATAACATCTCTTGATACCCGGGCTGATCGTTGTTGCAATAAATACCGTTGCTGGATGTTGTTCGCTGCTGACAACGAAACGGAAATAATTGTAACGATGATCTTGCTGCTGGGAAAAAAACACGTCGAAAAAAGAAGCTCCGCCTCGAGGAGGAATGCCGACGGGGTTGGCGGAAAAAGTACGCGGAGAGAGAGAAAGCTCCAATTTCAATTATCCGACGGAAAACTGTACCCGGGCTGGGCCCTTTTGTTTTTCTTCTGATGGTTTCAAATTACTCAGGATATTTATTTATTGTATAGTCGCCGCGCTGGGTTCGCGAGGGTGGACGATACGGAACGCGAAGTCTGTCAAGTGAACGACATCGGAGGAAATTTTGTCCAGTTTTCGAATTCCCTATGAACAGGGGAACAACGAAAACAGATCTTGTTTGGCATGTAACCGAGCCCTTAGAAAATCCTTCCTATTTTTGTAGCAATCTACGTGCAGCAGGAATTCTCGTCTTGAAAGCGGTGCATGCAGTACTGATTCATAAATATTTTTTAACGGGAGCATCTTGGAATTATAAATATGATTTATAAAACCAGGTATAAATTGATATCGAACATTCACATTTTGAAAACATTTTTATAAAAGCTGAAATACGTTTTCATTCCTCGTGCATTCCATAACAATTAGCGCGGGGCGCGTTGTTAAGCATACTTTAATGGAATCGGGCAACACGAAGTTTGAACAACCTCTGCGTGTTTCTGAAACGTCCAGTGTCCCAATAATTAACTTTTTCGGGAACGGAACACTTCATAAAACACTTAAGACGATTAGACTAACGCGAGGGTGGAAGCGAGCAAAGCCGCGGCGCGTCGCGACGCGTGTTTCCCCGGGGCGAACAGGTTTTTGCGTAAATTGTAATTAACATAGCATCAATTATAATTACGAGAGACATGCGTGCGGCGGTGCTGATTAATGTTTACGACCGGAGAGCTTTATGGACGGGAACAACGCGAAGCCGAGCCGGCCGGCTTACCGAAACGCGAATCGCGTTGCAGTTTAAGGTATTCGGTGGTTTCATTGACAGTTACGTTCGGCGTATTCGCATAACCCCGCTGTGAATCCCACCGTCGTGCACGCGTATTTAAATTCTAGGAACGCGTTTGTGCACCGTTTGACTGGAAGAGAATCAGTTTAATGGAAATCTTCATTGTCTCGCGGGAGTATTTGAAATTACCCGTGAGTCTACAGTGTAATCCGCGATGCGGAACAATCGGGATCGGCAGTTAATTTCCTCCGGCACTACGCGGATAAATTTCGACGTGACCGGCTATTAACTACCGCGGATCTAATTGGATGAAATTCTACACAGGAAGACGTACGACAGACAATCCGGCGTATCACCATTCGATTGACGATCGGAGAAACTTTTCTGTAAACGCGAACGTACCGCCGCAATTCCCGATCACAATGAGCCTCACATGCAACGGCGCAATTACCAGCGTAATCGGGAAGTCCTTGTGTTTCAATATTCCCAGCGTAAAAATAAAGGCTGGCCGCACGTGAACAACCCGCACGGTCAACGAGCACGCATTAATGAGACCATAGTCGTCGCGTGTCCGCGATACTTTGTCGCGAGAATTCTATTACCTGCTATTAAAACGTCCGAGTGCTATTTTTGCCGGAATTTCTGCGAAAATATGCGATACTAAATAATCATGCGATACCAGTGGCGTGGTGTGGTTGTGGCCAGACGCGGGATGTAAGAGTGGCTTGTGTTGGAATGAGTGGAATGAGACGCTACGTGGTTAGACTAGCGGAGAAAAACGATTCTACAGGCTAGTGGTAGATTCATGTATAGTCAGACGAGTTTAATGCAAACTGTCCGAAGGCAGGTGGAGCAACGCGTAGGATGTTAATAATAAAACCAAGTTCAGGTATTATCAGTAGACAACGAATTATATACATTTATAACAAAAATAAATAGGTGTAATTTAAAACAGTAAAAACATTATTTGTTGTATTATTTTCAACTAATTAACCATATTAAGAAAGAAAGTAGATATCTATTTCACTCCAGATTGTTGCAATGCAGGTAGAAAGTTTTTATTTTGCATAAACATCCGCTGTCTAATGATCAGACAGGTAGAACAGGAACAATATAGAATTAAGTATGTAATGTTTCTTGATGTTGTAAACTATCTATTTAAATCTTACCTGTATCATTGTAATATCAAATTGCAACATTGTGATACTAAATTGTAAAGCAAAGTGGACCCATCTAAGGGCCTAAAGAGCTTCAATAAAAAAGAGGAAAAGTTAATTCCGGAAGAAATTAGGCTGGGTGAACGTAGTGTTACCCGAAGCATTAACTCGAGGCGGGGGTCGACTCCTCGCACGGAGTTCTACAACGCGGAGAAGTTCCAGGGTAGAACGTGGGCGTGAAAGTTCCGCGGCAGATAAAAACAGGTTAAGTTGTCTACGGTTGAGGTGGGTAGTTGGTTAACACATTTTAAATCGGTGCAACTATCCGCGGACCGTATCGCGTACTCGTGGAAAAATTCCCGGACGCTCGTGAATTACATATTCTGCCACCATATTGCATTACGTGTTACGCCGGAACTTGCCGTAATAAAAACGCGTGCAACATTTTGCCGTGGAACTTTAATTAAAAACACCGGTGCCTAACGCTCCGTAAGAGCACATAAATTTTATAAAAATTAGCCGGCTGCGCGTATTCAACCATTATGAATGATCTTCATATACTCCGATGTAGACACTCGAACCAAACAAATACGTGTCAAATATTTTGTTGCAGGACATTTGGATTTTAATCAATATAATTTAATTTTTTAAACTTTATGGACGAGGTTTGGACTTCTAAAAATTTGCAGGGAAAGGGGTAATCTTTTCTGTCATTCTTATAAAACTTTTTTCGTCTTAATTTCAACGTGAAACATCGAGTACTGTACAGAATTTGAATAAATAATTATTAGAGCATTCAGCGAACCAATGATGGTAGTACTGCAAAAAATGCTAATTTTCTTTAAAAAAAATTCGAGAATATTTCATCATTTTATCCGTTTCGAGAAAGCCCGAATAACATGAAGAGGTTCGCTGAATACATTTCCTGACATTCCTTTGTAGTTCTTTCGGTTGTAGGTGAAAGGGTTAATTTAAAGCAGCCGCAAGCCGCGGTGTTCACGGAGCGCAAAAAGCCCGGGAACATTTTTGTCCGATGTTCCCCGAAGCTGCGTGTTTCCCGCATTTCCGGTTTTTCAACGGGGCCGCGTTAATTTTTGCGCGATGCGGCTTGGCGCGGCGTCTCGTCCCGTCGGGCGCGATGTTCGCCGCGCGGCAAGAAGTTTTATTGTGCCGCGGCGCGTAATTAACGATTAGTTACGGAAGTTGTTTAATTACGAATTTAAATTGCCAATATGACAGAAACTTCCGCGGAGAGAAAGTCAACCGGCGGCGCGCGATTCGACGCGGCCCGTTTCGTACCGCGAAAGCGACGTCCGTTCCGCTTTCGCTTAACGAATCGACGACAGCCGCATAGTTTCGAGCCGCGGACGCCACGAGAAAAGGACCCGAACTGCCGGGAACATCGACGAACGACTTCCACGGAAATATTTCACGCGAATGCGTCCCGCGAAGTTTCGTGCGATTGTTAGCCCACTTCCGAGCCGCCTGTCGTCGCGTGACCAACCTAAACGTCTCGAGATCCGAGCCCGTGCACGATCGCCGTGGATGTCTGACGGTATGGAACTTCTTTATGGGAATTGTCGAAATTTTCGCGCATCAGTGATAGTTCGGCGATTAACGGTAATTTCTCTTTTATTGCGATTTATTCGACGGATGGAAAGAAGAATTGTTGAACTGTAGACTTTGAAATCGAAGGTCAAAGTAAATGATCGATAACCACACTAATCGTCTATAGCTTATCAAGAGACAAAAAAAAACTACAATTCGTTTGTTGGACTCCACTCATTGGAGAACGTTTTATTTCTCAACCCATAAAAAATCGATTTGCAGAAAGCCCTGCATCAGTATCGTGCTCGAAAGTCGTTAACGTCTACGGGGTGGCTTTAATTGTCCTCACGAATCATCCGCAGCCTATCTTCGGCGGTCACTCGAGTCGCAGTCGATGGTCAGATAAAAGCGTGGGGTTGAGTTGGTGGTTGCATCCTAATTTAAGGGGTACACGATGTGAAGAGGAAAAGAGAAACCCGCGAGGCCTATACGGGTAGAACACAGAAGGTACACATACGCGAGAGAGAGAGAGAGAGAGACAGAGGGAGAGCTCGACGCGTTAATAAAAATCCGAGGCGGCTCGCGTGACACCGCGTGATACCGTCGGCGATATTTTTCAAGCGGGTGCGCGCCTCTTGGCCGGCGCGGGCCTGTGTAAAATTTCGGGCGTAAATCCGCGACAACGGAACGTAATTTCAGCCCCAGCAGTGCGCGCGAGCGAGCGAGCGAGTGCGCGATCGATATCAAAACCCGCGAGGAATAGCTGAACGCGGATCGTAAAGCAGAGAACACGACGCCCGAGAACCGACGACAAGCATTCGCCGCGCGGCCCCCTGTTAATTTATTGCTACCGGCGTGACGAACGGACCCGGCTGTCGTAAGAAATCTGCGGATGACGAACGGCGTCGCCGCTTTCCGGCGACTCGATGGAACTGGGCTTAAATCGAGTTTTGTTCACGATTTAAAGGGACCACGACGATATATCTCAGCGATCTGGCGAGGCGAGATTGAATGTTGATAATGATACAGATGTATTAGGTGTGCAAACAAATTCGATGCTTTTTTCAATCCTGGAAAACCCTGCATACCGGAGGCGTCTAATTCGTTCGGACGAATAACTTCTAAATTATGCATTGTGCAGGAAGATTATTTTCTGCAGGTGTTACACGGTATCAAGAGCGACATGATGTGGTGCACATGACTAGGAAATCACGCACCTCGATACACAATTACAATAGATTACATAGCGGTTTCAACTAATGCTAACCGCGAGTGAGGTTTAGAGCCTCGACTAGATCATTCCCATTTTTCTTCCGCTCCACGCTAATAGTGAACGAGTTAGATAGTCGGATTTAACAATAAACATACGCATCTCTCGGAAATATATTCAATACGCTCGCTCGTGAATATTATTACTATTATCATCAGTATTATTGTACGGCTTCATTACTCACTCAAACAGATAAGCACACTTCGCAATCACACGCGCGCTGTAATATCCTACGAAATTAGTTTAGTAACGTAATGGGAGGGTTTCGGTAAAATCGTTGTTATTAAATCTAGCTCTGTGCAACGCGGATAAATTAGCTGCGAAATGTTTTAAATCCACCTGAAATATATTTTTTTTAAATCGTACAATTGACTGGGAAATCAGCACACTTCAGAATCCACGTACTCTACTCGCACAGAGCACGGGGACCCTTTTTGCAATTTTCCCGAGACGAATCGACCGGGCAAAAACCCCGCTCGCACATAATGTGCGATAATAATATTCGGCTCAATTATCGGCGAGATGAATTCGCCAGAATTCCACATTACGGTGTTACGGGAATAATAATTATAATAACGGGGGGATATTGTAACGCAATTACGCGTCTCGTCGAGCCAGAGAAACGTTTCCACTCCTGGCAGGTGGAAAATGGGGGATAAGAAAGGGGGGAAAAGAAAGGTAAGCGGTTCTATGGGGGCGCGTTTTATGGTTTCGTGAAAAGCGCGAGACCTCCGGTTAGGGTGTGCGGGAGTGTAGGAGGACGAGGGGTGGTTCGAAGGGAGACGGGAGGCCCGAGTCACACAAATTGAAGCCGAGATTAAGACGTCTGGGGAGATTAAGGTTTCCATGTTGATTAATTTAAATAGTTCTGCCGTGGCGGCAGACAAAGGCATGCTCCCGCAGCCGTGGAGGGATGCATAGTAAACAACTCAGTTTTCAGAGGCGGCCCCGAAGAATTAAGCGGCGTAATACGGAGTTAAATGAAGTGTGTTCTCCGGCGAAACTTTTACCGAGGTGACGCGGGATTATAAGGCGACGAGGACCATGTCGTGAGCCGGGCTCGATGAAATAATTGCGGCATCGCGAAATTTCTTATTAGACGCTGGCGGCTGCATCTTAAACCGCGTCTGCCGAGGAAAAATTTCGAAACTCTGAGCACCAGCTAAGTACACTCCCGTCCGTAAATCATCGGACATTTATTCAAGTTTCGATGCAGACGATTTTTTGTTATTAAAGGATCAAATTCCAATGTAGAAAACATGTAAATCAAATCTGACCAAAATATCCTACATTCTCTAAATTTTAATTATTATTCTTATATTCACTACTTTTTCAAATTCAAGTGGGGTAATTGTTTTCCAATTTGGTTCCTAGAGGCTGTCCACAATCATGCTACAATTTCTTAATCTCTTGTTTCCAACGTTTATTAAAATATTTAATTTTGCATTTGCATCCAATAAACATGAAACGGTAAAGTGAAACTGGAAGCTTATGTGCTTTAATTATCATTTTGTGGAAGATAAGTAAGTGTCCAGTGATTTATGGACGGGAGTGTATATCGTTCTTAATACAATTGTACCGTTTTAGCTACGCTGCAATATTGTCTTGGTACTTGATATTTTACAAACTTTGGAACAGGATTGTTGTATGCTGTTTATGTTTCTCAGGGACGAATTTTTTAAAGGCGAATCCTCCAAACATTTGACTTCAATCATTTTTATGAAGGTACACGACGCAGGAACAGGAATATGGATCAGCGTGTACAGTTAAGTTTACTGATTAAAGTGCAGAGCTAGAAGAAAAGTGGTTTCAGCGGTGCGCGGCCATAAATCTTCTCCATTCTTATCACCGTGCCTCATAATTTCACATCCTGTGTAAAACACGAAGGTGACGTTCTTCTTCGATACTTTGAAAGGGGTAAGTTGTGGCTCTTTGTTCTCCGACCACTAAACGCGACCGCGCGCAGTGTTGTCTCTCACGAAAAATTCTAGGTAAAACACTTTTTCACTGTGGAGTTCTTCGCAAACGCTTATCAGACACTCTAACATCAAGCGTAATCACATCTGTACATAAACAAAATTTTTTGTACGTCAATATAAGTACTTTCAAAGCTGGCAAAACAAATCGAATCGACTGTGACGCCATCTAGTTTTATCGTATAAAGAATGTTAAATACAATAAAAAATGCAATGCTCCTGGAGGAAGCGTTTAAAATAAATCGCCGTTGACACGACTGATTGTTATGAACGATATCGCGTCTGTTTCGCAGCGCGACCTTGAAAAAAATCAGTCTGTGGATGGTTCCTGAGGGACCCGGTTCAGTTTAGCGGAGCTTATACCCACACGATCGTCGAAGGGAAAGCAAAAAGAGCAGAGATACACGGTATCGGAGCATATACTCGATACATGGATCAAAACTTTTTCTCTCGGCGCGATACCCCTTTCCCGGGTGCAATAACGATGGCTGTGTTTTGTTTCCGGAAGACTCCCGGCGAGGCGCGCAGTCTCGAGAGAAACGATATTGAGGAGGTAAAGATGGATAACGTGAAGCGATCAGAAGAGAGAGGGAGAAAAGAGAAGGAAAGAGGATCGCGTCGGTGAAAGAGGAGAAGAAAAGCCTTTACTCTCGGTCGAGTGCGGATGGTGTTCTTTTAGCTGAATTGCTTCAGTTAATAAGTGATAAATGCGAACGGTAGACGTCTTCTTTGTCCCTCGTCTTACAAAATAAAGACCGTATCGATCCATCCGTCGCGATGAGAGACAAGCCACGTACTTGGAAATTACGCATCGAACCGCCTAGCGAAAACCTCTCCGCGAAACGCAGTTTACTACTATTTCGCTTACTGCCTCGTTAAACTCTGTCCTAGAATTTCCTACGCTAATTCCGCCAAGTTTTCTTCCCCGACTTTACGACCTATAAACTTTGAAATTAATGTCCTCCATAAAATAATCATCCGGCCCGAGTCGACCGATAAATGCGAAACGAAAATTCTGATTTTTCCAGCGCGGAGGAAGTTTGTTGGTTTTTCGGCTACGCGAGAAATGGGAAACTCGGGATGCACGGTGAAGAGCACCTTCCGAGGAATTAAGAGATTACGAGGAGTGAAGAATTTTATAGTTATGGAGCGCCCTAACCAACCGAAAGACGACGTCCGTGAAGCATTGAGACTATCCAATAAATGACGTTTATAAATACGTCCGTCGTTCGCGGCATCTAAGATATTTGACTTCGGGACACCAAGCATCAGTATACGTTAACGCGGTCGATTGGAGCAGAAGCGTTTAAGGGAAGAATCAAGGGAGAAGAATTCTCCGGGCGAAGGGCCGCGCATGAACGGTCATTAACCGGTGTCCCCGACGAAGTGGGTCGTTAACAATCTAGCGTCCAGAGAAAGAAAACAGAAGCCAGGTTCCAGAGCAGGGTAGAATAGCGAGGAGGAAGGAAGGAAGGATGGCCGGGGACCGCTTTGGTCGTCGGCGAGGGCCACACGCGTGTTCCTTCGGCTCCGTTGCCTCAGCAACAGAGTACCTTCCGTCTCGCTGACCCACCGTTTCCGGTGACACGGATGGCCTCTCCTTTCATCGAACTTCGGTCGAGACTGGAACACGGCTTTCAAGGGAGAAAAAATC
This sequence comes from Lasioglossum villosulum, assembly GCA_963971365.1. NCBI lineage: Eukaryota > Metazoa > Arthropoda > Insecta > Hymenoptera > Halictidae > Lasioglossum > Lasioglossum villosulum. Next base: position 4,390,182 of record OZ020497.1, on the reverse strand, counting down.
CTGGAATCAGCCAGCCCGTAAGGGTCGCCGCGTCCATTGTTCGCTGGTCAACGAAATACTTTTTTCCGCTCAGCGAAAAAGTTCGCCGATTGTCCCGCGCGGAACTATGAGCCGCGTGGGCGACGCTGAAAACCATTTCTATTTTACTAGGGCCCCGACAATGCCGCAGACGTAAATAATCCCTTGTAATTTTCGGGAGAAGAGAAAAGGATGGTCATTTCTCGAACAACCGCGAACAATTTTTTCGAGGATGCTGGACGTCCTAACTCCTTGAGCCGCGTGGACGTCGCTGAGTATCATTTTTATTTTGCTAGTGCCCTTGACAATGCGGCACACGTGAACATCATTTTGAGGAACAGAGGATATCGGGAAACTGTCATTTTGCGAACAACCGTGAATATGAAACATTTTTTCGAGAACGCTGGATCATCTTGCATACGTTTGTTTGGAATGTTCTTTATTCTAATTTTATTTTTGTATTTACTTTGTCGAGATCAACGTTATGAAGTAAATTGACATTTCAGGGTAAACGGATGTAACAAAACATCATCGCACAAAATCCGTGTAAGAGTAATTCCAAATTTATAAGTGAACCAACGGGCTTAATATATGCAACATTAATGTCTTTCTTAATCGTCGTAAATTCGGATGAATACATTATGCATTTCCGTCGGTGCTCAAACGTTTAAGCGGATTATTCGTTGGCAAGTCAGAAAATGAATATTTCGTCACGAATGTTGACGATTCGATTATACGATTTCAGATAGTTTTTCGCATAAAGCTGGCTTCGCAAGTAGCAGGAGCGTGAACCTGTTTTACTCTCGGCCATTCGACCTACCCGTTCGCCCACGCGCCTTTACCTAATCGGGAGTATAACACCATTAAGTCATTCTTAAACATCACTTGAACGCGGCGCAATTCATTCGTGGCGGTCTTTTATTCCCGGCAGACTCCTACGGAAATAATTCGGATACGAAGTTCATACACTTCCTCTAAAAAATTCATAGTATTTCAAGGCAGATTGGAGTTAGGCTGGTTCGCCCAAGTCTCGCCGAACTTGGATTACATCGCGCGCAAATGAATGTTTAATTAAATTACGAGCCGCGTTCTACGGTATGCTTCATTTTAATATCACCCAGCCGGAGATGTTTCTTCATTGAATTCAATAGTAATCGTGCCGTATCTCCGAATAAAATCGTAAAATTTCCCGAACTTCGAAACCTTCGTTTCGTGGTGGCACAGGTTCAATGACCCGGTACATCAGCAGACATTTAATAACTATTTCTGGATAAACTGGAAGACATACTTCTATGAAATTTTGGCTAGTTATTTATACTTATCTGAGCTATGTTGGTGAACTATGAATTGTACTAATCTGGTTCGTTAAAAGAGTTTCTGTTTGGTTTCACTAAAAAATTATCATATATACCCTGGAGATAGGTCGAGGGAGGGGAACACTATGTTACATAAAAGATGTAATTTGCAATAGCACATGAAAAATCGCGATAATTCATGCCAAATGTCAGGCTAATATCCTGTCCGATATTTTATTCATTCATGGCCGATATTAACAGCAGGAGGATGCGGTATCGGGCCGCAGAAGTGCCATTATCCAACGCGAGGCTGTCGTTCGCTGTCTCTCTAATGATTACAAATCTTCGGGCAGCCACTTTTGGCAATTAGCGAGTCATTAGCAGCTCCGTGGCGCTCTTGATGCTCGGACGACGATAAAATCGGCGCGTGAAGCATAGACCAACCATCCGAACACAAATTCGCCATTTTTGATTCATTTTTACTTCTGGAATTCTCCTTGGTCCGATTATTTAACCTATTGTACCTCGCCCTGTACGTTGAATTAAAATCCATCCCATAAAATGGGTATTATACTTTAATTAAAATTATTCTACTTTGAAAATTTCAGCGATGAGTAATTTGTTTGACAAGCATTGCACGATTTCCATTAGTAAATAAATTCCGAAAAATCTTCGGGTGTAAAAGATTTCCGATCGATCCCTCGAAAGAGGTGCAACCGAGTCCGAGGTAGTAGAGGGACTTTCATCTCGTTTGCCCGTCAGATTCCCGGCTAAAAGCGTCCCCGAAATCGGAACGAACTTATTACTCGGCCTGATAGAATGAAAGTAAGGACGCGGAATAAAGAGCAGGCTAATTCGATATTTCGCGCGCGTCGCCGACTGCGATCGAATCGGCTAAGGGTGGTACAGGAGCGGAAAGAAGGGGTGCCAGGGGGTTGGGCGGGAGTTGCAAGACCCGGCGAAATACGAGAGAACGCAGGGACGACGTTCTAAATATTTTAAAAGTTCGGCTCATTTGAATTGAAACATCTTCGACTGCGGGGCTCTCTCTCTCCTTGGTCCCCTTCCGATCGCCGCAGTATTTTCTCTGCGGTTATTGCGCTTCCAGCCACGTCCGCGCCCTATTCAACCGATTGATTTAAATTTTCCAAAGTTTCCGCGCGCCATTTCCTCCCCCACCTTCCTACCACCCCCGGAACCAATGGAAAGAACTGAATTTCGCACCGCGGAAATTGTTATCCGGTCGCGGAACGATCTGGCCGGATAAGCAATCGCCATTTTTAGTATTTATGTTTACGGACTTGTACCTCTTGGTCTTCGAAATACCAGTCTCTAAAGTTCGACGCTTCTAACCTATCTCGCGAAGTAGATTCGAGGGAGGGAACCCCTAAGTTTCGAAGTAGAACGTGGACGACGTAGATTGTGGATCTATAGCGCCGTTGATTTTCGATAACTCGGTGTGGGAGGGTGTTTGATGAAGTTTAATGGGGTCGTTGTCTTCGGTTAAGTTCGAGGAGGTCTCTAATGGGGGACGAAGACATTGGTGTCGGTTTTTATGAATTTTAGGAAGAATCAAAAATGCTAATTCATATCAGGCAATTAATCACGAAGGTCTGCTTTTGAGTAAAATTGACCTAAATAGGGCGCGAGGGTGCACCGGTAAAATCATGAATGAAATTGATTGAAAGTATACAAGGTGGATAATATAACTCGATCGCGTAAAATATTTCTCTCATTAAGAATCGTACGAGGATTCACAAAAAAGAATAGAAAAGGGAATCACTGAAAGCAAAGATCTTGGAAAATCTGCTTCGGGAAAACCGGGAACAGTGCGAAAGGTTGTTGGCAGTCGTTGGTGAAATCGCTTTGGAATCCGGCGCCGAAAGGAAAGACAGGAAACACGAGCCGGTCGTGTTAACACCGGAACGATGGGCCGTCAATCGGTTTGCGCACGGCGCGTCGCGCGGCAGAGTCGAGTCGAGCTTGCGCTCGGTTTCCCGAGGCAGAGTCAACAGCCCGGTCGATTTTTCGCAGCTTAATTCAACCGCGGGAAATCCGGCAACTAGGTAAACCGATAAGTCTCGTGGATTTGTCAGCCGCCGCGCGAAAAATCCGCTTACGTGATCTGGCTTACGCGGAAATCTGTGTTATTGCCTGCTGGAATATGGATGTGTCGTGGCTGCGCTTCGGCTTCGAGGCTTCGGCTTCGAGGCTTCGAAGGCTTCAACGCGAAGAATTTCGCGTGCACCCGCTCGTAATAACTCACCTGGTCACGGTTGGCGTGGTTGCCACCCCTGGAGACCGGGCTGGGTAGCTCCGCGGACTTCCTGACATCAAGTACTCTGTAACACACAGAGAAATGCTTTCGTAACGCTTCGCACTGTAAACTTGTTGTGTTGGGGAAAATTATGTAAGCTAGCTTTTCTTAAGAGAAATTAACTGTTAGGATTGTCGCGAGTCTCTGGAATTTCTAGCAAGCTGCACTTTGTTGTTAGCCCCATCAAGATTCACCCATTTTGTACTGCTAGATATATAAATTAGAGAAATCAATACCGAAGGATAGTTTAAAAAGTTCCTGAAATGTTATATTGAATACTTATTGTAATTGCCACTAAAATATTAGTTTTCGATAGGAAAATATTTTAACAAAGCTAGCTGTATTTACTGGTAATAAGAACCAGACAGCCTTGGGAATTTTTAGACGCGATCTCCTATTATCTAATCGATTGATATTCGAGCTTCAAACTGTATGGAAGGTGTATATGATTTTTGAAAATTTTACGGAAAATTGTAAAATTCTTCCAGCTTGGTATAATTCGGTATTGCCAAGGAATGTTCAATTGGTTGTGAAAAAGTAAAGTGCACATATTTTTTTATTGAGGCATAACCGGGTCGGTAACGAGGCGAAGGGAATCAGTTATTTGCTAGTAACCGAACGCCCAGGGATGTTACGCGCCGTTATAGATTAGCAACGAGGATCCCTCCGTAAAAGTAACGACATCGTAACTAGCGTCTTGTTAGCAGGACAAGCGGCAGAAGGTAGGTATACAACGAGATCTTCCGGTAGCGGGAACTTGACCCGCGCCACCCGCCAAGATAATTGAATTTATTAGATACAAGTTGGCTGACTTCTGCCGCACGGTGTCCGCAAATGATCGTTACTTGGCTCCTTTTCCCCGCGATTTACGCGTCTAATCCTGCACCTATTTTAAACTCGCTGCCTCAAACGAGTCGAGCTTCCTCGCAGCATATTTATTAATTAACATCGAAAACAATACGCGAAACCGGAGGCCTTAAGTAGAAGAATCGTACGCCAAAAATATTTCTGAAATTACCTATCCAAAATACTTTTTTAATTTTGTAATTCTTATTGGATTATTAGTATATTTATGGGTATGATGTCGAGGTTCTACAAAATCTTTTTACTGGGCTTTGAGGTAAATCTGGCGATGTTTTAATGGTACAACGTCATAACTGAAAATTAATCAGGTGAAACTGCATGTTACTTTGATGCAGTTTACGCAGGACAGAATGTAGGTGCAGCCCTGTAAAATCAGTATCGATGCGCGTATTAGCGTACTGACAACCGGGGATGCCGGTTAATTTTTAAGTTTTCCTTCCCTGCTCGATGTCAGTCCGCGTCGTTGCAATCCAATTCTGGCATCCGGAGAGCGCATAGTCCCGGTCCGCCGCGTCGGCCCGAAACGTAATGCATATTCTAGCTGATGGAACGTCGCGGACTACCTTCCCTTTATCTGTATAGTTAATGAGCTCATAAGTAATGTAGCTGCTACTGACGTTCTACCATCGATCGGGCCCGAGTTACCCGCTGGCACTTTTTGCTGATGCGAAAAGAGTTGCTTTTACTTCCTTCACTATTTCCCGAAATATACGGTTGGCAAGACTTGAATATTCAACATTCTGTTTGTTAAACGTTACCCGGTATAAAAATAGAACGGCGACTTTCTTAATAAAACTAGTTTCTCAAAAACACATTGAGAGGAATGGAGTAGCTAATAGAGTCAAGTACCCTTGTTTGACCTTGAGGTTCCACAGCATCCCCCAACGCATCCCAGCAGAAAAAGAAGAAAAATGCCAATCCATCTCGCTGCCTCATAATACCAAAAGCAATCATGCTTCGTCGCTCCCAATTTCGTCGGAGCCAGGTCAGTGCCCCAAGGGGCATGACCGACAACGCATGCGCGACAGAATGATCCAATAGACCGCCTGGAGGAGCGCGAAACCTGGATCCAAGAAGCAAACGAGATTCAAGTGTCGAAGTTCAAAGTTGCTCAAGGAAATGCGCGTTATCAATTAAAGCGAGTGGTCAAAAAACGAGAGAGAGAGAGAGAGAGAGAGAGATGGAGAAGGAAGAAAGAAAGGGGTTGGTCCTTAGATGGGGACGGTAGGTGAAGCACGAAGTTGCGTTCCGAGCGGAAAAAATTACTGAAGCTGAACGGCGAGTCATTAGCGAGCGGGAGAAAGGAGGTTAACGTTTCTTCTTACGCTGCCGGGCGAAGTTTCGTCTTCATCGGGCCGGCGGAGTTGCTACGGACTGCCTTCCTTCCGTCCCTTTATCTGCCCCGGCAATTCGTCACTGTCTTCGCGTTCAGGATTTTTACGAAACTACCCGGGGATCCAGCGAGCACGCCTCGGTACACAACAGCATGACGAATCGTCGTCGCGATATTGTTCTTTCGGAATCTCCCGGATTTACGAAGCGAGAGAGGGGGAGAGACACGATGCGTTATGGGGGTTGGTTTCGGTGATTTGGGAAACTCGGGTCGCCATGGGACGCGGGCTTCAACCGAAAACTGCTACCCCCAATTCCCGATCGGTAGAATAAAAATGGGAAGATCACTTTGACATAAAAATGTGCTGTGTTATCACGGTATTTTAAAAGAATAATTAACAAGTGAACAATTCTGGTTTTTAACGGTGGTATCAACAGAACTTTCAACAATATTTTCCATTTTCTGATCATTATCCGGAAGGTGATGTAGAAAGTTTAGGAATTTCCAAATTTTTAAGTAATTGAGTGATGCGATGTCGCAAGTTCAACAATAAATTAACGAAAACACGTTAGACCGTAAAGGATTGAACAAAGGGTTGAACAATGCGTGAACAATCACGAGAGACAGTGGAGCTGCCGTGCATACAATTCCAGCAACATTCATCGCAGTGCAGATTCTCCGCGAAACCGAGAACAGAGCAGAACAGAGCAGCGCGGAGTCCTTTCACCGTTCCGAATCCGTGCGTATCCTTTGCCAGCAATCAGAACCGACAGCAAAATGGTTCACTATCCTTCACTATCCTTTCCATCGGTTTCTATCCAGCGGGATGGGACGGGGGGAACCGGTCAAAAGACTCAAGACGCGTCGTGTCGCAATCAGAGTGTCGCGCCAGCGCCGGTGTCCATTACGCCTGCGACTTGCGGCCGTGTCAAACAAGCCGCACGCGGAAACGCGGAAGTAGGGGTTCGCATAAGCGGTGCCTTACAATCCTTCGAGTTGAGGTCCGCACCCGTGATCGGAATTGCACCATGATTGGCGCACCGGCGCGGCGCACGGGGATCAAAGGCTTTGATCGCGGCACGCGTTGTTGCGCGCTCGAGAGACACCGTGACAGATCGTGGCGTGGCCATCGGAGAGACAAAGACAGAGAGAGACGCATCGAGAGAGCGATGAAGAGGGAGAGTAGAGCTGCGCTCTTCCCTTTGTAACAGGGGCAGAAATTGTCGCAGCGGCGAGCGCACGTTTAACGCGTAAACAATCGATTCCAGAGCAGAAGGATTCAAAATCTTGATTTTCCTGTACCCGAAATAAAGTGAGTTATCGAAACGATTAACAAAACTATCGCTGTTCCACGTATTTAAGAAAATATGATTTTCACCCGCATCTTTGAGGGCTGGTTTCCCTTGATACGGATTATAGAAAAATATTAAATATTTTTTAACAGATATCACGAAGATTCGTGGTAACTTATGCTTCGAATTGTTAATTTTTGTCTGATGGATAAAACATTGTGCGTCGAGCCAAAGCTCGCGAATCCTGCCAAAGAGCTTTTTGCCAGGGTTTCTGCCCTGTTTCGGTAGCCATGGCGATCACACGGAGAATGTGGCCACCGTCGATCAACGGGGTCCTTTCGATATCTCATATTTTCTGGCAACCACCCCTCACTATACCAATGTCCGCTCATCGAGCGTATTCATACGCCTCGCGGGATGGGGCAGTCGGTGTTTCTCCGTGGAATGCTATTGCCCACTGAAAAATGGCTTGTGAAGGATCGACGAGGGTTCTAAGAAGCGTTCGACCGCTCCCAAAATACCTCAGAGTTTTCGGGGTCCGTATTATTAGAGACAAGTCGGTCGTCCTCAAGGCTGGATCGAATTCTGATCGCGCCTCCGTATAAATTTGAATATGATCGTTTAGTGGGAGCTATTGGTATTTACGTCCCCCGTTCCTCGTTCTTAGGGTACTTCCGGAGGGGGTGTGTTTGATATGAGAGCTTCGAAAGGGATTTGCGAAGACAGGCAGCTGACGATGAGGAGGACGAGAGGTGGACTGAATGTTGATATGAAGAGGAGCTCGAATGTCGTGACTTTTCGCTTGTATGTTGAATACTCTCGGAGCAGACTTGGGCATCATCGAAATCAATCATTTGAAAAACAATTAATATTCCGGATACTGTTTATCAATTTTTGTTGGGTACATTTCTGGTGCAAGAAAGTAGACTATGAGTGAATTAGGGTGGAATAGTTAAGAGATTCATCCTGTGGGCAATGTTTTACAAATCGACTATATGACATTCAACAATCTGATAGTTGAACGATGACCAGTGGAGGGGCACAGCTTCTTGATTAATCGCATCCCGAGTTTTAATGGAGATCGAAGATCACCGGTGATGCCTCTAATCTTTCGGACAATTCGGTATAGTGGTTGAACCCGGGAGGGTGCATCAGCAAGGATGCATCGGCCGGATCGGAACAGAGCAGAGCAGCGAGGGAGACAGCAATGGCCACGATCGACGGAACGTAACAGCGGTGTCATTAACCGGGCCGGTGCATCGACCCAGTTGTTTCCGCGCCATTAGCGAATAATGACACTTTTTTCATGCCCAGGTAGACCACGCCGGGGAACGATCGATGCCGATCGTTCCGACCACTTTGCCGACGCCATTGCTCGTTCCCCTGGAATCAGCTGGACCGCACCTATTCAAACGACATCCTTTCGAACAGAGAGGCAAACAGCTCCGTCGCCGTCGATTCGCAATTCCATCTTCTTTTTCCCCGCTTAAACATGACCGAGCGAGATGATTGATCTTCTTTTTCCCTCCTCCTCCTCCTACTCCGATACATTTGCTTTCGGCGAAGCTTCAGGGAGAGAGAAAAAAATACCAAACAGCCGCCGTCGATCGATGCATCTCTTATTCCGCGGCGGACAGTTTGATCGATTCGAGCGCACTCAAACCTATGCATGGCCTTTTATGCGGCGTACGAGTGCCGTTCGTAAGTTTCAAGTCCGGCCTCGAGTGGGCTTTTATAGAAATAAAATTATTAACCGTGTTGCTCGATGCACGCATTGGCCCGATTTTTACGGGTTCCCATCGAGTACCATCTATGATCCTTCGATTCACCAATCATTCGAGGAGAACAGCATACTTCTGAGATTCCTAGTCTGGGTAGAGGAATTCTAGGTGATTATTGTATTGAGGAGTGTACATCGTTCTAACTACACCGTTTCCCCAAAATGGCAACACCCATCGACTCATCGACACACCCAGCGCCGAGTATCCCGGTTCCCAGCATGCTTTGTTTAATCGCGCCGCGGGACTCTCTTCACAAGAACGAACGAGGGCCGTCAGCGTAGGAAATGCAGTCGGCGGCGTGAAACGCGTCGAATGGGAATGGTGTATCTGTTGGAACGAGGAGAAAGGAACGGGAGTTCGCAAAGGGAGAACGAGAAAGAGAGAGAGAGAGAAAGCGGATGGGAGAGTGATAACTGGAACGATAGCGTAAGAGCGATAGCGAGTAGTTGGAGTGACAGTCGAAAGGGCGAGTAAGAAGCGGGATAGGGGTTGGTGGGGTGGCAGGACGTTAGAAAATGGAATTTCGGTAGCGAGGGATGCGAGCAAAGAACTGTGGCGGCTGTAGGATGAGGCTAGAAGGAGGAAGGAGGAAGGAGGACGTAGAAGGTCGGCAGGTGGTGGCGAGGGGAAAAGGAAAGGAAAAAGAGGAGTGCTCTAGTAGATGGCTAGGTCCGTGGATGGAGTGGATACAGTTGAGTCTGAGGGTTTCTTGGTTGTTGGGTGTTTGGCTGTCCGCCAGAGAATCTCTGGAGCGCGACGGTTACCTTTTTCTCCTCGGGGAGATCTCTTCGGTTCTGCACAGGGACACATACACACAGCCTCCACAGACAGGATATATCGCGTATTACTTTCCCTGTGTGCGTGCATAGCGCTGTTTCACCACGCTAACCCGGCCCTGTCGTTGCACTCGCCACTTTCGAAAAATCTTTTCCTCCCCTCCACCCAACCAACTTTCTCCCTTCTACACCAGCCTCATCCAGCACTACTCCACTGCCGCAGTCATCCGTCAAGGTCGCGGCTAAACGCGATTTATATCGGACGCGTTATACGTATAGTTCGACCGGTCTGATCTCACAGTGTGCGTCGCATCGGTTAGGCTTCAGCGTTCACGCGCGGATACGGCAATTGCGACGAATAGACCCGGTCTATTCCGAAGCTTCCCCGGTTTATGACCCGCGAATTGTTCCCCCAGGACGGTTCTTCTAATGTCGCTTCATGATCGCACTGGCTATCATCGTTTTACGGACGGTTCTGAACCGAGTGAATGTAATCGGACAGTTTACGGCGAATCATTTCGCTCTGCTTCCGCGATTGAGGCTGCTTTTTCGTTGGATTCGTGGGTCTGATGAGCTCACGACGGGTCTGAGTGTTTTTCAGGAATTTTGTGACGCCGATGTTCTTCTCTTCGGTATAAATACAAAATGTTGAAAATTCTGAAGTCATTAAAAAATTTTGTTGTACCACTTCCACTCCTGTAACGATATAACGAAGACAAGTAAATCCCGCTTAGAATATCAGAAAGAAAATCAGCGCCTTCCGTTTAAAAAAATAGCGCTTCAATCCCAATGGTACGGCTCGATCCGAATGAAGCCATGCTGACCGATAGATATTCATGAGCAGCTATTATACGCGATTCCGTCCCAGCCATCCAGAGATGCAGCCTCATGCACCAACGCGAATGAAACTATTAATTCACATACACACTTCCCGCGCGAACCCGCGCGTACACGTACAGAGGTACACCTAGACAGGATCGGGCCACGAAAACAAGAACTCATCGGCCGATCCAACGATCGTCGATTAACCACGGCCAGCATACGGTGGTCGGCCAATATCCGTGGTACTTGGGTCGGGCAGGGGGTAGGGGTGTTAACGATCATAACACATCATGCAAACCTATAAGAGGTAAAGCGCTGATCAGAATGCTGGGGCACGCACCCCTTCGGATTACCTTCGCCGTCCGTCGTCCCACAGGCTGCTTGTTCTACTGGTAACATTTCGTTGCACCGACAGCTTGCCACCCCCCTGGCATTTGCACCCCCTCGCCACCTTGCGCCAGCCCAGCTCTCTTCAACCCTCCACCATATCGGGCCAGCACCGTTCCTATGGTTCGCAGGACCATCAGCCCGGCCATCAGACCACCCCTCCAACCCCCGTAACTCCCAGTTCAAATCCCACAATCGAGTGGCGGACTATCGGGAATCGCCCTAGATCGCCATTATCGTTAATCAAGCTAGTGTTTACGGAGTCTTAAGCGACGCGCTGTTTGCCCCGCGATCGCGCTGCACAGCCCTGCTCCGCTCTGCTCTGCTCTGCTCTGCCCGCATCCCTCTGAACCATCGAGGACACGCATATGCTACGGAGTTTACGACCGACCAGCACCGAAATGAAGAAGAACGACGAGGTTACGAGCCCGTTTTCCCAGCGTGATATCGCCGAAGGAACCCGGCCACCGCTATTACGCTTTTATTCCACGAGAGCCACGCTCGACAACCCGCTCTTCAAGATCGTTTGATGGATAGCGATATCGAGAGACCGGCCTGAATGAAACGGTGACCTTCCTCAGGTGATGCCCACGGAACGAGGGTCGTTCCCTGGCTTTCTTCGGCGATCATCTTGGTTATTGGATGGTGCTAGTGTGATTTCGACGCTGGCTTTTTGTTTGAGATGTAACCACGTGATCGGGGGCTTTTAGCACTGGGGCTTAGGGGATGTGATGGACGAGCCGAAGGTGAATGTCTGCTGTTGACGATACGCATTGTTTTAAATTTCGCTTTAGCCTTTTGCAAGCTCCCCGTGTTTCTTTTTTACAATTTCTTCTAATAGGTGTGAAAAGTTTGCGAGATGAGAAATGTTTATTACAGATCAAGTCTTTTGAGGAAATTATTTATTTCGCATCCTATAATTCCCTAGAATTGAATTAAATGTATCACGTCTGTGCCAAGAACGAGCATCTCGAAATTGGACATTTTTTTCGTGGTGTTTCAGTGAATGGTACGCGCACGGTATTAAATGGCAGTGCCGGTGGATTGAGATATACGTTTGACAGCGAGCACGGAGCTCGCGCAATTTATTTGACAGCATTAACCGCCATATCCTGTTTCATTGGTTCCTCGGGACACAGGACTGCGCTTGTTGCTAATCCACAGAGCCGGCATTGTGTCGATTCCTTTCCGCTTCTGATCTCGCGTACCAAGAGAAACTGACAACCACTAATCTCTACGCGTTCACAGAGGAGTTGAGGCTTCCGTAAAGCCCATTCACAATAAGATCAACCGTGTATCCGCATCTCGATTCAACCACCATGCATACACATGCACACACACAACTTTCAGACCCGCGTCGCGACGGTTTGTTTCGTGAAACTCTCTGCGACGACGACGACGACGTCTCCACGTTTCTTCCTCTGTCGCGAATAGATAGTCAACGGGGAACCGAAACTGGTAATTTACTCGAGACTCGTCACGGAGAGTTGGGCTCGCGATTCGATTACAAATCGCGGACCATTATTTCATCAGGTTTCCGCTTGACCTACTTCGCCGCTCCCCTGTTAATATCTCTCAACAAATTCATTTTCATCCTGTGCTACGCGTTACTTATCTCCAGTGTTCTCTCTGCCCTTCTCCTGCTCCTGTTTCTTAGGTGTTACCTTCTGGTAATTAGACTCCGGGCCAATTTTCAGATTTCTGGACTGGATTTACGAAATTGGTGTCGAGCAGAATTCTGTTTAGAATGATTTTACGATTCAGAAGAAATTAACAACTGTGTCAAGTTCTCGTGGAATTTTATGCTTTTCAAATTTTATTTTTATTTCAACAATGAACAATCATTTCAGCATAGCCTACCCTTAAATTCTCGAAGGAATAGATGGCATACTTTGCCGGGAAAATAATTCCAAGCGATCACAATTCCCAGCACTCCTTAAACCTGGCAGCCTCCGAATTCGCCTGAAAATGCAGTTTGGAAGCGTTCGGCCCGAATATTCTTTCGGCAGATTTACTTCCGGTCTGGGAGTGCTCATTTTCCTCAAACTTCTTATCCAGCTGGGATCGAAATATGTGCCGGGGCACAGGCTGTACCTTGTTACAGTCATGTAACCGCACAGCCACGTGTACGGTCTCGCGTCTAGTGTCCGCTATTAGGAACAAAACCGGAAATAGAAGTGGTTGAACTTTAACTAGCTCCGCGGCGGAATGGTCCCGTACTCTTCATCAACCGAAACTGCGGGAATTAGCTTCTGGCCCCCGTCCAGATTACTTCTGTACGCTTCTGGCTTGTCCTCGTGAGCCGCGTGTCCCATTTATCTCGTTTGGCATCTCCCCCGAATTTCTTCCCGGTAATATGTTAATTATGAAAACGATAAGCGAATGATAATCAGCCGCGGTTATTTCGAACCCTCCGCCAATTCCGTTGGTTATCGTCGTCGAAACGGCTCGGAAACAGGCCCGTCTTCGGGATTCTCTTCGCGATAACGTCCAGGAAGACGGCGCTGATTAAATTGTTGCCGCGTTTCCTGGGGAGAAAAATAATCGATCTGGCGCACACCCTACGCTTCTGCGATGTCTCCAGGCTATTTAGATCCCCAGCCAATCGCGATTACGCTTTCCACGGACTTTAATATTCGAAATGTTTGCAAATGGGCAAGCTTTAATGTTTCTTTTTTTTTAATTTTCCCTCTGATTTTCCAGATTCGGTGGAACTTCGTTTAGCTATTACGATTAAATTCCAGAGTGAAAGATTCTAGGTGCCATTAAAAATTGCCATAGTATTATTTAAAACAATTCACATGAACTACATAGTTTTTTTTATAATTTTACACACAGAGACATAAACAGTGTGGTGATGGTTTCAAATTGTAACATTTTTACGATTCAAAGACTTAGGAAGGTCAAGTTTGACATTTTAAATGGAACAATTGATGCAACTTTTTATAGTTATCGAAAGGTTAGTTTGTGGGATATTTCAATTTAAATATTGCTAAGAAAAGATTACTAACAAGACTTGCAAGATTTCCTGAAATTGAGACAGTTTTCTTTACTTTAGCGTTTAGGTTGTACCGAGTGTAATTGTAATTATCCAAAGGAGCGATTTATCTGTCGGCGCAGCGACAATAAATTCAATTTTTTCGAGGCAGCAACATGTGTCTTTGTTCCTCCGGGCGGAGTAATTTCGCCGGCGTGATTAATCGTGGAAGCGATACACGAATTAACAGATTACGCGCTTCTAAACGGGCCGGTTTATTCAATTAAACGGACAGATATATCCGAGGAAGAGTTAATTGAAACGTTCCGTCTCGCATCATATATCACGGGGTACGGCCATTCCGAAAGAGAATGAACTTTCCCTTCTGTGTCAACAAACGTCTCCTCGCTTCTCTCGCTCCCCTCTCTCTATCCGGTGCCCGTTGCCAATATCCTCGGGATCCTATCGGTTTGGCGACTAATGAATGTTTATTAGTACAGGATCTGCTGACGTATCGTTCGGGACTAGAGACGGATCGATACCGGTCTAGACGTTTGTACCTCGAAATAATTGATTCTAACCTGATCCGAGGATCCTCCAGCCTGGAATTTAATCGCAATAGTTGCGCGAACTTCCAGCGAACCCCCCAGCAAATCTGCGCGAAACTCAAAACGCAGAAACAATTCAATAATCGCTTATCTGCGAAAAGATCTCCATTCAAGAAAATCTCTATTGATACATCAAAATTGCTTCTTCCGGCGCAAATATATATGTTTTTACAAAGTAACGTAGAAAAAATGCAACTATCTCAATATCTCGATTTTTTTAATGGATGACGTACTTCGATTGGTGTAATGTTACAGCTGATGAGAAAACAAATTCAATAGTATCTTGTATGTTGACCTTCGAATGGTCTTCGGTTAAATTACTCTTTAATTATTTCAGTGTTCATATTTCCCGAGATATCGTCAGTGCATTTTTGGTGAAACTGACAGCAAATCCCGACAGTTTCACTTTCGCTTTATCGGGAGACTTTTCAGCGTTGCATCAAGCTGATTATCAATCGGTGGTTAGTTGACCACGACCGGGGGTGAAAGTAAAAACTGCGTGGAGCTGGATCGCATAATAAGATTCGCTAGCAACAAAAGCGGGCCGCGTAAAACAAGTTACGTGACGCAAATGCTCGATTGCCGGCCGTTGCATCTCTCGGCGTTGTCGGTGCAGCCTCCGTTGCAATTTATCCGCGGCCTGGCTGGAATTTGGCTCGGCGGGTGTAATGCACACCGTGAAACCGAATTTAACACGCGGCGTATCAATTCTTTCGCGCCGGGGCCAATTCCGTTGTAATCCCCGCAAGCGCGCGCGATCGCCCTCGCACACACAAACAGGGCCGTTTCCGAACGTGTAAAACAGCCCCGGGGATAATATTGAAATTATTCCGGGGGCCGATGAAACGTATTATATTAAAATGATATCGGGCCGCGTTTCGCGACCTGTTAAACAGGATAATCGTTTGTCCTCGGCAACTAATTCAACCTCGAATCCCCTCCCCTATCCCTCCTCTCAGCTCCACCCTCGACTGCAGTTGCACTCCCATCTAGTTTCGGCTGCATTAACCGATCGGATCATTTGTATCGCGCGGCAGCGTTGTTTAAACGACTCCTCGTCCGACTCATTACATTAATGATATTTTATTCGAGCCGCGGTGTATCGAGGCTCGTTTGTCCCCATTAAATTTAGAATTAGTCCCTCGCTTTGTGCCGGACGACCCGCGAACAGTAATTGCCAGCGGAAAATTAGTGGATAGTTTTTGTTTCGCAATTACATACACAATGCCCGTAACATTCTTATCGGTTATTTGGCTCTTGGTGCCGATTAGTCACCCCTTTAATGACTTATTCTGATCTTGAATTTTCAATAAAGAGATCCTTTTTTCGGATAAAAATGTTGACACAACCATATTTATTATAGATATTATTATTATAGATTCCATAGTTTCACACAATTTATTATATACATTCAGACTACTTTGCTGTCATGTATCACCTTCAAACGTCGTTGATGTAGAGGAATTAATTTAAAAAAAATTGAGTCTTCTATTTTCACATCGCGGTATTAATCTTTCCGAAATTTTTAAATTACAGAAGAAACAGCAAACGAGAAACACGCGTTTAATGCGGCACTGTGGCTGAAGAAGATAATTACTAGGTGACCTAGTTCAAACACGCTGTACAAAATAAAGCCTACTTTTTGTCATTTCTTGTACCGCGGTAAATAGCGAATTTGCTAAACAATCGCAGCCCGGCAACAGTGCGGAGATAATTACGTACGTTCTTCGTGGCATTATTTTCTCAAGAGAGATTTTCTCGGTGGATAGCGATTTGCTAGCGCGTAGCATGCAAACTTTCATTTCGGTTTCAAAGGAGAACTCGCGCGTTCTGTTGCCTACTTCGGGGACCTTTCCCTTCGATTAGCAATAAACTGGGTTTCTGGATCAGACACTTGCACAACCATGAAGTCCGTGTTCCCGTCGCGTTCGACCCTGGGGGACGCTCTCGGGGCAATTAAAAAGAGTTACCTATCAAAGGAGCACTCAAGAGATCGACTGCCTCTTGAATACTCGTCCCACATGCGGGAACATACGGTTTAATGCGAAACGCGCTGCTGAGATTACCCTGAATCCGAGACGAGTGTGTCGCGAAACTATGAATCCACCAATTACGCGGCGAAACTTTCTGTCTCCGTTTCGAGACGACCTTTCGAGAAACGAATTCTTATTGTTGGGAAATGTACTCTAACTTATGTCAAACTGTCATCTCATAACGAATATACTTTTGTGATTTCTTGTGATTTAATTCGATTAAGATTTTATTTTAAGCCAACTTTCTGAAAAGAGAAATTTGTGAGACTTGCCAGAATAGCAACGAGACTCCCGATACGAATAAGGTCGTTAAAAAATGAGGACAGATGGTTGGAGTAATTCTAAGAATAGTTCTGGTCCTCTTAAAAAAATTTCAATGATGGATAACAGTACTAACCATCGGCATATGCTCACAAAAAGAAACATTTTCACAGTACTACTAGTGGTGCTAACGAACTATGATTCATAAATTAGGTCCAACCTAGGCGTTGAACAAAACTTGATTACTATTCTCTAAGTGTTAAAAATGTTTTCTGGGTGTGTTCGAACACCTTCACGTGTTACAAGTTCGCTATCTTTTACTAGTGTACTAGTTTGCTAGTCGATTATCATTTTATCGCTGGTAGCCGATGCGTTTATTTGCTTTCCCCGCCCACGCATCAAAGACAGTGTTTTAATAACCGATCCTTAGGCTGTCGGTTGTTTGACGAGCAAACAACGCAGAATAAATGAGAGAGAACGCCGGTCCCCTTGACAAGCCTTTCGTTCCCCGAGATAAAAATACAACGGTCTTTTTCGTCGGACAATATTGTTTCCATGGGAAAAGTGGTTTATATTTACCCCCCTCCCTCTTTCCACCCCCACTCTGGCTGGGTGGAGATGACTTTTATAGGAGAAACGGATTCCCATCAAGCGCATAATATAGCCGCGTATCGGCTCCGGTGGAAAAACCGGGCGCGCAATCGACGCGCGAACAATACCGCCCTGGCGGCGCGACGCGGCTAGAGCGATATAATCGTTAAATATTTCGTTTCGCCGCTGTATAAATCGTATCAGTCGAAAGTTTTGTTTTTTAAGAGGGTCGGGATAGCCGGGATTTTTTTCGAATCCGAACGGTTAATCCCGTAGATCGATCCCCCGGCGATTCGGAACGTAATTCAATACCGGCTGCACCGACGAAACGATTTTCATTCATCCGCGCCCGAATTCCATCGGTTACCGAGAAACGCGACTCCAAAGTCGATGCTTCCACTGTCATTCTAGTAGGCAGGGTCCCCTGCCAACTGCAATTCGCATAAATAACTCACTGTTGCATTCTTTTAAGGCAAGGGATATTACGAGTGTACAGGGTCCTTCATTATAATTTTGTGACAACTATAATCTTCAAGAATAAAAGATAATTCGAAATTTTAAACGACTCCAATTAATTAATGCCAGTAAAAATCCATTAAGAAATGATTCGTTCGCCCTCTCATTAAAGAAAAACTGTTTCTGTATTTCGCCAATTACTAACGACACTGTCCACTTGCGACGCGAAAACGTGAGTTTATTAAATAAATACGTGCTACAATATAAATGTAGTATAAGGCACGTCAATGTGCGGGTCTGCAGTGAAGAGGGTAAACAGGAGATAAATATTCTGCAGGGGAGTGTCAGAATTGGAAAGTTCGAAGATCAGCGATTGCACGCGTGCGCAGCGCAATTAGGAAGAATGATGATCGCTTATGGAGACACTTGTTAGCGTCGAGGTGCGGCCCCTGGGGGTGGGAAGGAGTCGTCGAAACGAGGGACGACAGAGCACAATTGACGACCGCGGCGATAGCAATGCCCATTTTATCCCCAAGAGGATATAAATAAAACTCAAATTGAGCGAGGGGTGCGCCACCCGAACGTCTACAATGTATTCACGCAGCTAGCACTTCCGCCCCGTAATTTCATTCTAGATAAAAGTCCCACCCCGCAACCCTTCCGAAGCGAATATTTACATTTTATTCCGGCTGCCATTTTTCTTATCACTGAAACGCTGTTCGGAACGCGGTTATGCTCGGCGATGCCGCACCTCTGACCCCCAACACGCTCATTCATTGTATCGTAACTACCACCCTAAAGCGAAGCTTTTCTACAATGTTCTAAAGAATACTGCTTGATACGGTAACGCTAAGAAAATTTTCTCTAGCGTTCAGTGACTTTTGAATTTATCAACTGGAGCAAGAAATCAGTATGGAACACGAAACAGAGTGACCATTGTCGCCAGAAGCGGTCGAGGGAACAGAAACGTGACGTCGTCGACGTTTCGTAAACTCCACCAAGCGAAAAGGGAATACTTATACCTGCGTGGATACGTTATGTGCCAAACCAGCAGCAAACTAACGCTCGGTTCTCAATAGTAGAGCAAGTGGAGCACGATGAATCCTACAAAGTTTCTATCGATCCTGCGAGACAACGACCGCCCAGTCATCCCCGTGCTTCCTACTCTAAAATTTACATGGATCCTGCGAGAATCCAGGGCTCTCGTGACGCTCCACGGTTGCCGGAAGTTTTTACAAGACGCACGCGCATTCAAAGCGGAACCCTCTCGTCTGATTACCCTCGAGATTGCACTTGGAATCACTGCTCGCCGTAATCAAGGATAATAGTTTTTAAATATTAACGAGAGACCGTCTGCCATCCCCTCTGGCTGCTCCGGTCACTTCGAAAAATCGAACTCGCGCTACCGCTTGCAATTTTTCTGGTTTCGACCCTTACTCCTCCGTAATATTATTATTTTCCATTAGTCGTGAAGTAGTATTCGGATGAACCTTGATCAATAATTTTACGTTTCTTGTTTTGCGTAGAACAGCTGATTTTATGGGAGAGATGAAAATACGCGAGGGATTTGCAATGTAACAAATCTTTCAGGCGGACGGCTTTCAAGTCCAAAAACTGTGTCACACTTCGCATCCAAAATATTTAACGAGCCACCGCTTTACGCTGCGCCGGAGATATTAGCGTACAGAAAAATCATCTTATTAGACGGTCACTCGTTCAATCATCGGCCACGTCCTCCCGTTGGCGGTCCGGCACACTTTGATCGACCTCAATACGCCGCAGCTAATTGAATTCGAGGGAATCGATTATGCGGAGCTTGAGCGACGTAATATTTAACAGCGTGATTACCGGAGAGGCCGAAGGGAGGCGGCAGCTTTTCTTCTCGCATCGATTTTATTTGTTCGTTCTCTTCGAACAGAGCGCGCGCCGCCAGCCGAAGAAAAGCGCCCTCGATGCTTCTGTTCGTTCCGCGTTGCGATATTACAAACATTGGAATTTATTTCCCTTATTGGATGCTTCTCTACTCTTCTTGTGTTGCGCGGCAACGGCACAGTTCCGTCGCGGATTATTGTTCGCGGACGCAATTATCCTTCGAAGTCCTCCTGAGCTATGAAGAATAATAATCGTCACAATAGTATCAACCGTTTTAAATACGTTGCCCGGGGGCAGGATGTGACTCGGTTAATAAATATTTCACCGTTTGTCCTCATACTGTTCGTTAATTAACAGTCTTTCCGTTTGGACGATTGGAAAAATGAGTCGAGCTTTACGATTGTTTCAAATCGAAACTAACGAACATATTTAGAGAAAATAGAAATAATTTTTCACGTTCAAAATAGAAAACATCAACAAGTTCTTGAAGGAATCAAAATCACATAAGAGCACAGTAGATTACACAGCCCTTGACAGTCAAGAAGTAGAAGTGGCTTTAAAAGCCATGAGGTGAAATAGAACCGAAAAATTAGCACTCAATCAGTCCCATTGAGAAGCGAGTCATTCAGCCTCATGGGATGTAACCAGTCCAAGAAGACGTGGCGCGTCACCGAAGGGTGGGTCACGAAGGAAAACATTCTCGCGGACGAAGAAGCGTCCGCGTAACCCGTAGCTGGCGGCGGATTGCATTAATTCCGTGCACGACACGTAACCCTAGCAATAAAGTGGCGTAATTGCCGATGTGTCCGTGCCCTTTGGGCGAAGAAGAGGAGAAAAGCCCAATGGCGTGAGCGCGGAGGGTGAGGGTGGAAGGAGGCGGTCAGGAAAAGGGGTGGCCTTACAAATCCAGCCCGACGTGCCCCACACGAAGCAGACAGGGAACGAGAGAGCAAGAGAGAGGAGAGCCGACTTATGCGGGCCACGTGCGCCATTCTAATTTGCTTACGAGCGGCCCCGGCCGGCCTTAAAGCAGAATGCGTTACGGGGACGCCGAGAATACGTGCGACGCGACGCCGAACAATGCCCCCTGTCCTGCTCCAGCTCGCCTCCTTATTGTTTCTCGCCTCCAGCCCAGGACCTCTGGACATGATCCATTCGGCCGACATTTTTCTCTCTTGTCTTTTTTTCATCCTTTTCTCTTCCTTTTTTTCACCAAGGACGAAAGTTGGGGCGAACCGGGCACGCGAGCTCGAATAAAGGAGTCAAGTGGCGTACCGCGCGCGAACACAATCCACCCTGGATCCAGTAAATGCTCCCGACGAAGACAATCGGGGGATCGTTTTCTATGGACCTCGGCACCGTGGAACCGATAGGGCGCACCGAACGCTGATGGAGTAATCGTGTGAGCATGAAACCGGCGCCGGATGCTTGAAAAATATGACCGAGGATGTGTGCGAAAGTCCGCTCCTACGACACTTTTGGCCGTTAACCCTTTCAAATGCTCCCTTTCGTTTCAGAATTTGGTACGGCACATTCTTTTTTCATGAATGGGACCACAGATTCGAAAATTGATGCTTCTTCTTTGGAACGAGCCCTCAAAACTTGACATACGGTTTCTTTTTTAATCATTTTGCTGAGCTGCGAGTGAAAGGTGTACCGCTATATTTAGAATAATGTGTATTTAGTCAGTGAAAATGTTTCAGTGTTTTTATTAGCGATTCAATTTGCGGAATTTTCAAGATTAAATACGTCTTCGGTATCCCACCCCTTTCATCAAATAGAGAATGAGTAGAAAGCTAAAAACTATAGGATTATCAAAATCCACGGTGAATCCATTTTTCCAAACATTTACCAAAGGAAGTAACAGGAAGAAGACTGGAAACGTTGATAGCATTTTTGCTGAAGCCGAATATGCTTTTATTAAAATTGTAGTTTGTATATACCGAGGGGATTAATTTAAGCAATTTTTCTTGCAGAGAGGAGAATCGATGTTCAGGTTGGGAAGAGGCGTTGCGAATTTTATTCCATTCCTTCATTTCGCCGGTATCCTATCCGGGCCAATTTAAATTCCGCAGGAGACTCTCACGCGGAAAGCCTGAAGGACCTAATATAATCCCGGGTACAAGGGGCAGCGAGTACGCTCGAGATCCAACCTGCATACATTTCCCAAATAGGCGCGTTAATGTTAAGAATATCGCGCGCGTGTTTTCACGCCGTGATCGTAAAAAAATAAGGCGTGACGAAAAAGTTGGAGGGGCTGCACGATCTAAATCCCAACCGGATATGTCCTCCCTTATCTTCGTTCCACTGTAAGACGCCTTTTTAAATTCTATTTATACGTCGTTTAATCCTGGACTATATCCTCTGCTCGAAAGAATATTACTATCTTTTAACTTTTTATAGCTTCTTTAAGACTAATTCTTAAGTATATGCTTTTCACGAGAGACTGAAAGTAATTTACGTTCCTACTTTACGTTCCTAGTTTTTTAAATATTTTTTAAATTCATAAACTTACAAATCTATTTAGTTAATTTCATTCCTTCTGACTAGCAAATTGAACAATTTGTCACTCTGAATATTTCAAAAAGATGGTTGTATACCATATTGGTCTTCAAAAAGGAATAACATCAATATCAGTAGTAACACACGATTTTAGTCAGACATCCAATAGACTGCTGCACGAAGTCTTGCAAAGAACATGCTAACGTATTAACACTAGAACTACTACACATGTCATGTTGTGCCTATCATAAATGCATAAAAATTCGCAACTCAGTACAACAATTTCTGTATAATCTTATGGTTGCTGGTTTGTCAGTCAAGATAAGCCAAACTTTTACAAGAAGTATTTATGTTGATTTTCGTTCTTTGGGGATGAACCAACCCCTCGTTGATTAAGAACCGTAAAAACTTTTCTTTCGAAAAGACAGTAAGGAGTTCGTGTTCGTTAACAACGCAATTCCCGTTCTCGCGGTGATGCGTTTGGCGTTCGTTAATTCGATAAATTAGACGCCGGTGGCGTTAACGTAATTCGAGCAGTCTCGAAGGGCCGCCTTTAATTCCGTGTAAATACGCGAACGAATAATTTACAGCCGGAACCCGGGATGAAATTCGCGATTTGACCGATAATTCCACGAAGTTATGCGCTGACAGCATTTGCATTGTAAATCGCGATGTCGCCGGCCGGATCGTTTAAGGAACGCCGACAAACTTTGTAATCGCGTACAATTCTCGAAGTGGCGGTTTTTCGTTGAATAATTATTAACGCCTGCATCATCGTAACGTTACCCGACATCCTACCAGACGTTTTACCGACACATCTTCCTTAACATTATCGGGTGAAAGTTAAAAATAGTAACGGTGACCGACCTTACCGCTTTCCATCGATCTGCGGACTATAATAATTCGCATAAATTATCGACCATCGAACGGTTCATTAATTAAGTCGAATGCATGGTGGCGATTAGTTATTCATTTATTTATTTATTCTATAAGCCAATCGTATTCTATAATTCAATTTTATTCGTGTCTGGTGAGACTGTATGTAACGCGGAATGTTACATACACAAATTTGTAATGCGATTGCTGTTGAACATGCTTAAAAATCGCAGCGAAGAAATGATTTAGAAACTGTAAAGTTTAATGAAATTAATGAAATTTAATTATTAGCAGGGTTGTGAGTAAAATTTGGGAAACAAGTCAAAGTTGAAATAAGCCCGTAAGGTTGGAATTATTACGAATCAAATACAGCAAATCAATGTTTCTTCTATAAGATAGCAAATGATTGTGAACTGTGGAGTATGTATCAATTATTGACGCAAAATGAATACAAGGCTTCTGCTTGATTGTTGCTACGCAGCCTCCTTCAGTCGATCAAATAAGCATGTTCCTCATTGCCGCGAAATAATATCCGAAAGTGAAAGCCACCATAAAACTCCGCAGTTTATGAATGAAATGTCAGTTGTTCGGAGACACGGCAGCCGCAAAAAGAATTAAACTGCGGGCCAATCGCATTAAGAACAATTTCCATTCATCGCCGCATAAATATGAGCAGTTTGTCGGGCCGGGTTTAGCACAGACATCGAGCGTTCAGCGATAAATATCCGGCGCGGTGCAGTGAATCACGTCGAGAACAAGGTGTACAATATCGGCGGGGAGATAAACATTAATTCTTCAGGGATCCCACTCACCGACACGATCTATGTCTTCTTGCGTATAGTAGTGATGCATCGTCGCTGGCTGGGTCGGCTTGCGGTAGCAATTGAATCACTCGGGCGACAGTTTATGGCCGTACGATGATCATCACGACCAATACAGCGGTCACTTTACTCCGCTATTACTCACTTCCATCTCAAACAGTCGCGAGACCGCCCATTCGCCACTTCCTGCACCGTATTGTTCCGATCTCCGTCGGTTGCAGATCGCGACGCACTAGAGGCTCACCTGATCCTCGATTCGAGCTTGACAGAGCCTCCGAAGAACCACCAAAGGATCTCCACTTACTCAAAAATAAGAAAAAAGTAGGAAGCCCTAGAAAATAAAATGAACTCCGGAGTTTATCGAGGGATCCTCATGAAAGGGAAAAAAGCATCGACTTTGAAGCATCGATTTCGGTATGTAACGAAGAGCAGGGATTCTCGGGAGCACCGACACACCTTCCGGCCGATCTGCACCCCCGCGGGGGGTGGCGGAGGATGCACTTGCACACGGAGGAGAGAGCCGGTTAGGCGACTTGGAGCGGTGTTTACAAAGGCCACGCTGAGCCGGCGATGCGCTCCCTCGGAAAGTGTCTGTGTAAATAGTCACTCGGTGCACGGGTACGCGGCGGCCACGCGCAAGGTCCTTGTCCACGGTTTTAAGGTTATGAGTGTCGGAGGCGGGGATGGACGGGGATAAACAGGGATGGAGATGATGCACTCTCGGACCCGGTGCACGCGGCCGGGTTAGGCCCGGGGCTACTCGGCTCTTCTCAACCGGCGGATCGATCGGCCCGATGGAAATTTGCGAAACGACACGGCGGCATCAACAACAATCGCAACACGGGCCGAAACGACAGGTCCGACAACATTGTGGTGTGGAACACGGCAGTCCGTAAAGCCGATTCTGCGCACACAGTCTCGATATCGCACGGCCGGAAAGCTTGACGGCGGCCACGTTACGCAGAGAGGCGACGCTGGCGCCATCCGCGGGAGCGTCGATCGCTAAACCCTCGCTACTCGGTTTTCCACCCCCGCACCGGCACATCCCGCTTTCGCCGCCACCTACCGCCACCTAGAACCACCCCTGAACCACCCCCTCCAACAGCCCGGTACACTCTCCCTCTTCAGGCACCGCGTCCCTGAATCCTCCGCGACGCAAACGTTCGCCGGCCTACACCGACGCTCCACCGCTTTGCCAGCCACCCCCGCAACGCTCTTCACCCGACCCGCCACCCGGTGGCTGCGGTATCGATTGGCCCAGTTGTCCCTCGTCAGAACGCGGCCGTCGCACCAACATCCTAACCACTGCCTTCTTCGTCTTCTGCCTCCTCTTCTGCTTCTTCTCCTTTTGATTTGGGGTCTCGTTTTGATGGTTCCGATGCAGGAGGATTCGTATGGATTTAAGGGTGTGTTTTGGGTCGATGATTTCTTTGCACGTGTAGGATGTTTGTCATTGATCTATTCCCTATATATACAATGTTGGTCAGAGTTCAATAATTACATAGCGTCTGATGGAAAGTTTAATACTTGATTGACAGTACCAGGTCATTCGTGATTCATTTCAGGCTAAATATGAAACTGAGACATAAGAGTGTTTCTAGATATAAAGACGTGGTTCGGTATCAAAGTCGCCCACCAGCTCAGTCTCGTATGTAACCGAACTCTTGACGTATAGGATGTTTGTTACCTGAGTTTGATAACCGACTAGCGCCGGTTGGTCGGAGATATTAATCCTTGGATGAGGGTGACGGATTATTCGTGACCCGGTATGAGGTCGCGTTACGTTGCAGTCAATACAGGTATCGCAGACAGTGTTCCAGCCGAGGAGGATTCATCGGATCGAAGTTTGACCGATGGCAAGATTAATCGATGACAACGTTGATCGATAGCAATTTTTAAGGTATCCGTTCCTGTACCCTTTTTCTGCCTCTTCCGATGGTTACTTCGTCTTCTTCGATTTCGACACCGTTGCCAGGCGGAGCTCTCGCTGAATTGAGAACGTGTTTTGGCTTTGACAACGTCCACTGGTTTAGCTTCACTTCGAAGACCTGTTAACGTGTCCGAACTCTCGGTGTATAGGATGTTTGTTAAGCGAGTTTGATGACCGCCACAGCATTTGATGGGTATATTAAACCTTTCATGTTATCGGGTCATTCGTGACCCACTGTGGGGAAAATTGCGTCGTAGTCGATACAAGTTCCGCAGAGTTTCGATCGAGGCAAATTTACTGTTGCCTAATTCGATCTGCGGTCAATATTCGTCAGTGACAATTAAACTGCAGATTTTTATACTGAGAATACAATAAGCGTTGATACGATTATAGTTGCAGTTTGGTTATCGGAATATTCACTGAATCAGTTTCACCCGAAGGATTCAGTGACGTTAGCGTACCCAAACTCTCGATACATACGATGTTTGTTAGCTGAATTGGATGGATGTCCAACGTTTGATGAGGATATTAATTCATGGATGGTAGCGTCAGGTCATTTGTGACCTAGTATAAGATCAGATTACATTGAACTCGACACATATTTCACCGACACCGTTTCGATCGAGCAGAATACACCGTAACTGGGGCTAATTGATGACAATATTGATCAGTACTGTCTTTATAGCCACCAGATTCATATTCAGTCAACGAAGATCCGTGCCCTACATTTCAGCGGTGGTGGCAATCTATACGAAAATAATGGAACCAACATTTTCAAAATAAAATATCACGATCATTCTCTCAAATCATGATGCAAAAGAAATGCAAATAAGTGTCAGATAAGACCTCTCGAGGTCATTTCTCAATGAACTGTCAAGGTCGGAAAATGTTTTTTGACAAAACTTATAATCCTTTCAGACACACGTATCAAGAGATTAAATAATCATTTTAAAAAATACCAATGGCCGTGAAGTCTCATTGAGAAATGACGTCGAGAGAAGATTCTTTCCTTGTGCAACAGTAAATCAGGCAGATATTCGTTGATACACCCTATAGTACTACCCTCACCAGGAAGCATTGACCTATCAACGAAAAGGTTACTACCGCTCTGAATTTCGATGCATCTCGCGCGAGTTTCGCCAGGTTTGGAATCGCGTTTCGCGAGTATATCAGTTCGAATCGGCTTCCATATTTCGCGGACTGGATCTGCATAAATTATTCTAAACTGATTTCGCCGTTCTGTTTCGGTTTCAAGGTTCGAATAGCCGGTATTGTAGTTTTACGAGGCCCGGAGACTGTATACGGTTTCTCGCAGAAATATTCAGTGGAACTTTGAAAGCAGCCCCCTCCCTCCGTCCCTCCTACGATCGATCATGCGAACAGTTTCGTCGATTCGGGGACCGGTTCATCCTTTCGAAATTGCACGTCGACGATCGAGGAGAACGAGAGAGGAGAACGAGAGAAAGGACAGAGAACCGTCGCCCGGTGGATTTCCCAGCATGATCGAAAGTTCTCGCAGTATTCCGAATTGCGTAACAACCGTCTACAATCGGGATCCGGCAGTTTAGTAACTGTCCTCCGACGGGCAAGTTGCTTCGCTCTCGAGAGCATCCTACGGACAGGAACTGAAGTCCACGGCGTAGACCCGTGCAATTGATTCGCCTTTGCCCAATTCAACGACTACGACGCTTTTTGCTAAGACAGCCTCTCGGACCGGTTAGAGCAAAACAAGGCGGAAGTTCGCCCCCGGATCCATCTAACTCCGGCAACTACTCTTTGAACAGGATTCCTCACAAAAGTACACGATTTTCGCACTACCCCTCTGTATACACTGCCCCGAAATTAGTCCAACTTCCGCGAGCGAGAGAGAGAATCTCGGCAACTCGAAGAATTTTAAAAGCGTACGCGCTCCTTCCGCTGATCTTCCCGCGAAATCAGGTCGGCTAAGGTCGCGCGCGAACCTAATTCCCTCTTCACGCGAATCCGAAGTAACACGGCGCAGAGAACAAAGGCAATTGCAGCTTCAAAAGGTGCATTTTGTTTCACTCGGTTCAGGTGGTGATTGCCTCAAATACTTCTATAATTTATTTTAGGGTTGCACTGATTAGAACCTCTTTTATTCATTTTTGTCATAAAAATAAATAGTAGCAATTCTTTCATTTCGGTGTGTAACGTTAATAAGAAGGTAACCGGTCTTCAGCTATGTTTTAGCTTTTCACGAGATGAAGAACGAGCAAGGAGGAACGTTCGTAGGCCGGTTCATTAATAATACATCGGTCCCCATAGATTTGCCGTATTTTTCTGGCGATTCGTTTCCAGCGATTCATTAATTGCTGACCTTGTTAGCGTAGCATTGTGAAGCGGTGGTCCCGCGACGGTGCTTGAGCGGCGCATGGGACAAAGACGGGAGCGGGTACGAATAAGAGCGAGAAACCGACGAGGAGGGCGAATCTCGCTTGGCATTGTCATGCATTCAGCCCCGGCAGATAATAATGCCGGGTCTCCTTTGTCGTTTATGCGCCCTCCTGTTTTCTGGCTCACTCTAGTCACGATCGCCCGGCTACCGTTGCCCCTGTTCCCTGTGTCCCCGCAGAGGTCGCTTCCCTCCTTGTGACCTCGTGCGCAAAAACGCCGAGGGCGAAGGGCTAAGGGACAACTAGCTCCCGGAGAATTCCCGCATTTCGACGGAATTGCTCGGCCCATGTGTCTATTAATTCTGACAGCTAGGTCTACGAACTTATGGCACTTCTTCCGCCATTCTCGTAACGATTCCGGACGTTTCTGACGAATTCGTTCAGTATCAAATTTATTTGCGTATTACAAGTCGAAAGTTTCGAAATATTCCAAAGCGTGTATGCATTAGCAATTTACCTACCAATTTATAACTCAGGGTCTATTAGTAACAATAATGCTACTGAATTAGGCAATTCTCATTCAATCGAGTACTAAGAATATTATGAATAACATTTTATTTGCCTTATAACATAATACTATCACGGGAACGAAGAAGCACAAGACTCTGCATCCAATGCAGTAATGATTTATTTCCTACTTCCATAGTCTCATAAAACAATAAAGAAGAATAAATGGAAATTAATGAACAGCTATGAATAAGCAGCAAGAATAATGAATAACTGCACATTGGAAGGAATAAACTTCACAATAAAGCATTACATGAACAAAGAAATGTACACACGTGTATGTACGACTATGAACTGTAAATAAGACTGAATGAAACATTGGAAAAATGACATTCCAGTGAAAAGAAAGTTGAAAAATGGTTCAAGAAAGTTCCACTCCCATTTGCATTTGTATTCCGGTAAGAACACAATAAAGTCGCGCTATTAGACTGCAGAGTTTTATGCATTTATCAAGAAACTGAGTGAAATGTAAACCCGTAAAGAAATAGAGAGAATGCGGAAAATCCAATTTCAGCGTGGATGATTCACGAATTTCGGATACATTCGAAAAATCACAGTCCAGTAGAAAAAAGATTGAAAAATGGCTCCAGAAAAGTCCCATCTCATTAGTATTTTTAAATTCAACAAGAACACAATAAAGTATCGTTACTGGTACACGTACGGAGCAGTGTACAGAGCGGCCAAAAATCAGAGGAAAATTCAGAGAAAAATTCTCGAAAATTCCAAAGAACGTGAAAAATCCAATTTCTGCGGAGTTCGTTCGCGAAGTTCGGACATGTCCGTATTTTTGATGCATGCGAACGCTCATGGAAATAACACAGGGCGGCGTGTCGGACCTCGACACGTCGTTTCCCTCGATTTCCCGAAGTAGTGCCAGAAAGAGAAAGAGAGAGAGAGAGAGAGAGAGAGAGAGAGAGAGAGAGAAAGAGCGGTGTGTGGCCGTGTAATTTAAACGAAATCATAAAAGTACGAATCGCCCGGTGCCGTTCGCGTTGAAAAATCGGCGTGAACGTGCGCGCGTACGTGACGATGAATGGCCGCCGCTTTACTTTCGTTATTTTCCGACCATTTCCCCTCGCTGACGTCGAATGTCCACACTATTACAGTGGCGCTGTTTTACCTAAAAACCAATCTGTAACGTATGATGCATCGCCGAGTAGAACCGTGTGCTACGAAGCGGCCCGGCACATTTCCAACCGGGTTGATCTATGTCGGACAGGGACGAGCCATCGGCCTGTTTTAGGGAAACGATCCGCTGTCCCAGGGGTGTGTTTCGCTTCTGCCCGCTTTGTAGCCCTCGGTGATACAGCATTCATCATTCAAACATCTTCGGAATCGTCCTCTGGACCCGTCCATTCACAGCAGAATACGATTCGCGTCGATACGAGAAAAACCATCGAAACATTCTATATCGAGCCATACGTTCCAGCGAACTGGGACGAGGCTACATCATTCGAACGATTAAAGATAAGGGAAAAAGTGATAAGGCTGAATCGATTGGCCCTCCATGCTCCATTCTTCCACCGTTACCGATGGAATTGCGTTTCTTTCGCGCCGCTATGGTCGCTTTCCAATAGAACACTCGCCAAGTTACCTTCTTTTTGCCTTTCGACAGCAAGTTCGGTGAATTTTGCAAATTTTTACGCGATCAGCGCGATCTTGGAAATCGATTTTCTATATTAGCTTGATGCCAAACTTCGAAAGTCTGTTCTTGCATCGGAAACGAATATACGACTCCGAAGAATTAAATTATTGTATATTTTAGTTATATGACAGAACTTTTAGTCTAGGTTAACGACCTATGTACTTAAAACCAGCGTTTGTCATACTGTAGTGGAACGAGGACACAGTTTCATCAAATTCAGGTCAGTGGCGTCCAATTTTGTTTTCCATTTTCACGACAGATGAATGTAAACCATCGCTCTCGAGCAGTAACTATCCTCAAAGGCTACATTTTAATAGCTCCGAAATATTCGGCGAGAAAAATAAAAGTTCGCCCGGTTACCTGGAAAATGTAGACAGAATGAAGGTGTGTTTCTGTGAAGACGAGAGTACGAACTTTCGTCGGAACGGTTTTAAACCTGTATTAAAAAATTTCTGCTTTGAAGCGGAAACGTCATGTGAACTTAGCTAACTCTGATATTAAAAAGGATGCTTCCATGAAGAACACATCTTCTGTAAACCAAACAAATTTTACTTGGAAAATCAATTCGGAAGTACAATTTCTTTTACTAGCCTAATTAAGAGGAAACAATGGAACTTGATGTAGCCACATAGTATAGTTGGTAATTTCAGTTCGAGAACGGCGATTCCAATTTTAAGCAAATTCTCATATCTTATCACTTATTATATTAATCGGGGGAATTATATTTTCTTTCAGCAAGGCTCTCTCTCTCTCTTTCTCTCTCTCTGCAGTGTTCAAAAGAGTTCGAGAAAATGCCAGCAACCGAAAGGCATCGCAAACAATTACCAGCAAGCCGCAGCATCCGGAAACGGTTTAAAAATCATGTCACGGTTCCGCGTGGAATTTCATCGCTGTGAATCGCGAGTGGTGGCGCAATTAACGGATAATTCGGTGTTCAGCGTGAACGTCGGCGCATTCCTTCAGCGGCGTAATGTTTGCAAAGATATACAGCCGGCCGAAAGTAAACCACTGCCGACGCGACGGATTCCTCGGAGTGTGTCTGGCCCACTAATTACAAGAGAGGCGAGGGGTACAGCGAAATTACATAACTTTCTCGCGGGTGTAGAGCGTGCTCTAATTCGCCGCGGCTGATCGTTAAAGGTCGCCGACACGTTGCGTCGCGTCGTTGTCGCGGCGTTACTTTATCGCATATTCATCGGGGACTTTTTTTAACGAGCTCCAGACATAACCGAACCTCGAAGAAGTACGATTTATTCCGGCCGTTGGCAAACCACTCGTTCGGTAGACCTCTTCGTACCCCCTAATCATCGTTTTGCAAATTATTGGTGGGCATACCGCGTCGTTTCGCGGTTGATCGTGGCACTGCAACGCGAATATAATGCACCTATGCGGCATCTCCAATTAACGCGGATGACATCGTTGCATTCCAATAGACACAAATAAACGTGCACGACGAACCTGTGCACGTGTACGCGTGTGCGAACGCGCTCGCGCGCAAGCGTAAGCATTTCTCATTATTATACAACCGTGCGCGCGGCCACTCGACTAGCGTATAATTGCCTTCGTCTATACGTACGCTTCGTTATCTATGATTCGCCGGTGCTAATTATCTTGTGTTTTACCTTTTTCACTTTGTTTTCACACCCCTCTCTAGGCAGCGTCCTCCTCTATCGGAGAGAAGTCGTCGAGAGACTCCACCAGGTTTTTGCCAATGAACTTGTAGGGCAACGTCGTTCCCAACTTGAACCCCCGGAAAAAATTAATCTCGTAACTTTGAAGTGGCCGAACACCCTAGGACTTGCCCCCGGCGCCATGCATCGTGAGAAGACGACCATGAATTGGGGCACGGTCGCCGGGGAAAACTGTTTCTGCTCTAAAGATTGCTACACGTGGTAGTCCTAGGTGTACTTCATTTGTGTTGTTTTGGAGAAATTGCGGAGCTCTGGAAAAAATTTTTATTGTGGCCTGTCTTGAAGCGAAGTGACTGTACGGTGCATGATATTTTCGTATAAAATTAATTTGGCTATCCTTACATTAATTGACAACGATAGGGAACGCGTTAATACATAAAATGTTTGTGTCGCCTAAAAATCCGCAGTTTAGATATGATTTCTGACGCGACGAGGTAAAAACTTGTACGCATAAAAAGTTCATAGTAGAAGCTGTCAATAGATCGCTGACGGCGTCGGACAGCCGCAAAATTCAGCGAGGACGTCGCAGGTGCTGGCTAGCTGAAGTTCAAGTTTCCGAAAAACAGACGCCGGCTCCGGCAAAAGGCTCGGCCCGTTGAAAAAGCCAAAAAAGAGCGTCGCCGGTAACAGGATTGCCCGTGACGGCGCTGCTCGGTCGGAAATCAAATTCCGGGGCAGGGTCACGCGGCCAGATGGAGGGCTGATTAAATCAACGAATCGAAACTTCACGGCGAGTCGCGGTCATTCGATTTCGCCGACTCTGGAAGGCTTTCGTTGATGCCGAGCCGGCTAACGAAAAGTTCTCTCTGGCCAGCGAGACGCCGATGGAAGAGTTAGAGGTGAAGGGAGGAGGACCTAGCTAGCGCAAGAGGAATAGAGAAAGAAGAGGGAGAGAACGAATCACGAATGGAGAACCCTCTGTGCCCTCTCGCGAAGGGGTTGAACAAGGACAGCTAGCCAGCAGGGAGGATCCTAGAGGATCTGAGAGAGAGAGGGAAGAGTGACGAGAGCACATCCACCGAATCACAAATGAGTTGCGAGACTCGATTAAGCATCTTCCGGATGCATTATTAAGGGTACCGGCTAAAGGGTGCGGTGAAGAGGAGAGCGGCGCAACGGGGTACGAGAGGGGGTTGCAAAAGTGGACGAGCCAGAGGGTTGGTTAGAGCAGAGAAGGAGGTGCGGAGGGTTGGCAAGGTGCAGGGGAACGGCAACTAATGGGTTGTAACTAGTGTGTGCAGCGGATTATACCTTCTCGGTCAAGCCGGTACAAGCCAGCGCGCCCGAGGAGCTCGAGTGGCTGCTAGAGAGAGAGAGAACCACCGGATGCGCGAACAGAGGGAAGAGAGAAAGAGGATCCTGTCGAGGCAGAGGCTTAACCCGAGACTTTATGAATGCCCCGGCACCGTGGCGCAAGAGTTCAGGTAAGATAAGGGCTTTCCGCACCCTCTTTCGTCCTAGTCGGCCCGCCAACCTCTACCAGACAGGTCTCTCCTCTCCTCTCTTCTTCTCTCATCCCAACCACGCCGAAAACGCAACCCATCCCCGCACACCTTGCACCCGTGAAATCCGTCCGACGGTTTCCCGGGCACGCAACCGACAACAGACAATCCAGCCGCGATGCTTAACGTCAGATTTCGTAACTCCTGTTGGTGTGCCTCTTCTCTCTCTCTCGCTCCCCTGCTCGTTAATATTCGAACGGCAATCTTTCCGGCTAAATCGCCGGAGTTTCACGGACCCCCGTTGACGGGATAATTTCGTTGTCGTTTACGGGAGCACGGTGCACCGTGGTCTCGCGAATTAACGCGAACCGAGGACGGATTTTCACGCTGCCGGAGCCTGAAGTGGCGGTCGTGGCCTGTCGAGGGTGAACGTGAAGTCGAATTTACAGGTTCTCGTTTTGGACGAGCGTCGGGGGCTCTGCTCATTGGAGGAGATTGTGGTTATTGTTTTTTCACCTTCGGGAACAAAAGGTTGGACAAAGTGGGGAGTAGTGACCAAATTTACGTAGCATCGCGAAACATTAAATTGATGAATACGCTCTCGATTATTAATTTATGATTTTTCCAAGCGATTTGATCTCCATATCTGCAATTTTAATTTCTAGATAATTATTTAAGATGCGCAACGACAATTTTAATCGATCACACGCAAGAACGCAATAGCCATCTCTCCTAAAATTCTACGACCTCTACGTAACACCATAAACAAACATAATCCGCCTTCAGCAAGACATCAACCACAAAAACCCTCGAAGCACAATCTCCCAACAACTCTAACAATAAGAACCAAAGCATTTCCACAACTCCTCAAAGTATCTCTTAAACTACAAAACAACACGATTTCCCTCGTAACACATAACTCCGTTGAAGCTGTGCTATAATCCGAGCAACAAAATCTCCACCGGACCATAAATGAACGTCGATTTCCATCCGGCGGATAAATGAATTCCTTCGTGAATAATGAATACCAGCGATCGGGGACCAGCATCATCCGAGGGATGGGGAACTTAATACATGGAATAAAGAATTCATGGTTGTTTTTAACCGCTGTCCGGGCAATGACTGAACTACGCCGTGGAAAGCGGGGTCATGGGGTCGACGGGGGTGGAGTATGTTTGTGGGTGGCTCGTTGGTAACGAACTATGTCGAGTGTCGCCTCGTTTCACGCGACCGAGGGAAACAAAAAGCCTGTACAGAGCAAGAGCTGATGGTTGGTTCCGACTGACTCGGGCCGAATGCCCGCCCATAAGAAACGTGGAACGTCTCGTAGACGACAGGTCCGATCCCCGGTCATTCCGCTCCCGGAAGTACCCATAACCGTGACGGCGGGTCAACCGGTGGGTACTGGAGACGAGTAAGAGGCACGGTCACGGCGGGATTTCAATTTCATAACGCGCGAGGACGTCGTTCGATCCTTATTCTCGTTTATAAACGCCCAACGACGTTGCGATAAAAGTTACCCAACCCTCGACAACGACAACCTACGAGAAACGACGGAGTCACTGTTGTTGATGAAAAGATGGTGGCACGACACAGTTCCGGAATGACGACACTGAGGCGTACACTGGATTCCGGTGACATCCAACGGACGAATTAAAGTGGTACCCGACGACGAAATTTACAAGTTGTTGCGTCGTTTGCTTGACGCTTTAGCACCTGCTTGCGGGCTCCAATGTGTTTGAACATTGAGAGTCTGAGTTTTATGTCAGAGGGGGTTGAAATAGGAATTGATACTCTTCATGGTTGGATACAAAAATGTTTTTAAGAAAATATTGTCGACTATCAATCGCTTGGACGAGTTTTCTGTTCAAGGTCATAATATAAAATTCCTTTCCTTTTGATCTTTACGATTCGGAAACTCAAGATTTTACTGCGTATGTTTATAACTTCGACAGGATAAGAAACTGGTGGTTTCACCGACAGTGGTAGATCTCGCAATAAAATAAAAGGAAGTGGCTCGAAGAGGCGCGATGAAGGGGTCGAGTAAATGCGAGAAACGTCCATCAACCCTGTTAAAACTGTACAGCCCAGTGACGCAAGGGACGTCGACGTGGGGAGAGCCGTAACTCGCTTAAAAATCTGTTAAAGTGAATATTATTTAAATCTGGCGTCGTAACAGGAATATCGCGTGAACGATTAGCTTGGCGGACGAGGAACACCGCGGGGTGGCGGCTACCCTCCGCTCGCGTTACTATCGCAGCCGCCGCTGGCAGTGGCACCGCCACTACCACCAGCAACGCCATCAACGCCACCACCACCATCGCTAGCATCCCCATCATCGCGACCGCCGCCACCACTACCACCGTAGCCGGCGGATAACCTCCGCATGTAATATTATTTCAGGTATGTGTGGACAAGAGCGAGCGAGCTAGCTACCGCGTTATACCCGGTGTGCAACGTCGACCGAAACATTACGTCTAAATCATTCTTGACGCAAGTCATTGTTAACACTAAATCTACTACCACCGGTCAAATTGTCCGGTTCCAAATTTATTGTCTCACAATTATTGAAATCATAAAGATCATTTTTGTAACAAAACAGGGGAATCATTGGAGAGATTATAAACAATGGAATAGGTTAATGGTATTATTAACTAACGAGTAAATAGTTAGAGTTAATCGAATAAACCTTCCTTTTTCCTTCCCTAGGGATTTTCTCCAACAATTCACTTGCTGGACATATTGCACGAAATAGTCCACAACGTGTTCTTTGCTTAACTAATATTATTATTTATGTTTAGGTTTATCGTTCTAGGAATAGCAGTTTCATCGATCTCCAGCATCATTGACATTCAACTTATACTGTATATTAAAATTAATTCTAATTATATAAATTCTTTCTTTTGAGGTCCTCATTCATATTCTTGTCGGATTAATTTAGTATACCTACCCCAGATCTAACGTAGCGTCGTATACGTTTGTTGTCCGTTTAATTCGTGCGATGTTCTGTCGCGTCTTAGGATGGGGTCTCGCATAAAGGACGTTCCCCGAAATAAATCCCGCTGGCTGGCAGATCAACGAGATCGCGGTGCAGAGTGATCGCGGGCGAGGTGCATCGGAAATGGGCCGTGCGTCAAGCGAGCCGTAACGACGCGGCAATCTGCGGCGTGGGTGAAACGTAAACAAGCATCGGACGCCGGCATCGCGGCGCTGCTGGTTGCACTCCGCTCGCTTTTGCTCGCGGGTCAACCCCCGTAATGACGCGGTACATTTGAACCCGGGCAGATATCAGGCAGCGCCGCACAGCGCCGGGTTCGAGATAACCGGGAGCGAGCGAGTATGAGCTAGCAAGAGCATGAGCGTCAACGACGACGCTGCTGGTCGAGCGGGAATAAAAGCAACAGCCTGGAGAGAGCGTTTCGCAGATATTCCGTCGGGCCCGCTATCTCTCTTTATGGTGGCCGATTGCGCGCTCGCGTGCTCCCAGATAGCCGTGCAGTGTCGTGCACGTTCGGAACGGGACGAGCACGGTGGCAATATCCACGCACACACGCTTGAATTTCTACATAGGCCTCTGAAACACGTGAACTGTAGATACAGGGTGTACAGAAATTGTACGCGGAGTTCTTGGTGAAAAGGTCAACAATTTTTTTATTGTATCGTATCCTGTTCATCGCGAAGATAAAAAGTGCAACAGGAACCATCAATCAAAACTAAATCGTTCCCTTAAAAAATTATTGTGAAGTTCTCGCAGCACTTCTATTATAAAGGTCGATTCATACACGTCAGTTCCGAGCGTCCATCAAAATAAACTTATCCAGGTTTAAGTGAAACTGTCCGCAACCGAGAATGTTGATGTCTCCTTGCTGCACGTGGGATGAGAAAAAAGGTTTTTATACTGTATTTTAGAATACGGTTCGGAAATTTACGAACATCGAAAACAGCGCCAATTATCGGACTGACGTGTACGAATCGTCCTTAACACAGTTATGGAAAGACTGCTGTACATCAAATACTGATACGTTCGTCGTTAATCTCGAGGTTCTTTCGTTCGCTATCGCGTCACCTCAAAAACCATCAGCCATTTCGCAGAAATACTCATAGTACAGTCGCGGAAAGCTGTTCGCTAGAGAGACCCCTTTCCATTTAATACACAGGAAGCCGAGCAAGGTTGAACAGGAAACATCCACGTCCGACGTATTTCCTCTTAGACGGCGTGTCGCGTCAGCTCGCATTCCACAAGCGTGGCCGGTCATCTGTATCCGGACAGACGTGAAGTCGGAAGATTTATCTCCGTGGTGGCGTAATCACGGGAGCATCTCCGCTGCATAACTGTCAGCGCAAATAACGCCCGCCTCGACGCGTCGCCGATGTGACGCGATCAAGATTTCGAAGCTCACTCCCTCGTACGCGTGACGGTTTGCTTGATTCACCCTCTGATTTTTTTCCTAGGGCCGAGGGACTCAAGGCGGGCACG
The DNA here is from genome assembly GCA_963971365.1 of Lasioglossum villosulum. Taxonomy (NCBI): domain Eukaryota; kingdom Metazoa; phylum Arthropoda; class Insecta; order Hymenoptera; family Halictidae; genus Lasioglossum; species Lasioglossum villosulum. The sequence continues at coordinate 4,352,194 of OZ020497.1, read as the reverse complement.
CATCGATGGTACATCGTTATCGGTCGTAACACGCGTCGATATTACGGACATAAAGGCCGAGCTGGCGCGAAGTAATTCCCGCGCGCCAACAGATAACATCGAGTGCGTCCGGTGTCCGAAATGTCGTTATCACTTTACCTACCCTTTGTCCCGACTTGTATCGCCATCGTCGATCCAGATCTAGAAGTGTTACCTTCGCTATTGTCCCCTGTCTGCTGTATTGTCCGCTCTTTGGCGTTTAACGGTAACGGGAATGGGGAGAATGCTTAAGTGTCGCGTTCAACCCCCTACGAATTTATTCACCTTAGTATGATTAGAATTTTTTTGGCACTTATAACCGTTTCTTATGGGTTGGAATTTTTGGGAACGTCATCTTTATAAAGAAGCACTTTCCATTGTGAGATTTACGTTAAATGTAGACAACCACAAAAAATGATACTCGATTAGCCACGAGGAGAATAGCAAGTTTCCTCGGATGAGTTCGCGAACTTTATTGTCAGACCCCATCTTACGTGCTTAGTCATTCGGAGTGGGTGGACCTTAACCTCTTACTATTTGGGGATATTAGAGCAGGAATTAGTCTTGTTAAACAGTTCTTAGGGCGATGCTCCTTGAGCAGAAGAACGGCAAGATATTGGGGAAGAAATCTGCTTGAAGACTTTCAAAGTCTTGAGTAAAGCTCCCTTTAGACTTGATGATGGTAATCGTGGTCTTGCATTAGAAACAAAAGGGAAACGCGTGGAAAGGTATAACGTGAAATAAGCAGGTTTTAACACACAGATCCAGTTCAAATATGTAGGGCTTAATTGATACTTGACTATCTATACGTATAGATGATATACAGGGTAGTCCACCTAAATGTAACCACCTACACATCTCTCTTATTTGTAATGACACAACAAGTGTTTTTAATGCAATGTAAATATTATTATACTTTACAGAGATTCCCAGAGATTTACATTGCATTAAAAACATTTGATATGTCATTAAAAATAAACGGGGTATTTAGGTGGTTACATTTAGATCGACCACCCTGTATGCATTCGTGTTTTTTCTATAGGACCGTGTATAAAAAGAGTTTGCTGTGGTTTTGGAGAAGTTAAAGGCTGGACACATGTGCTATAATTTGGCTAGGAGTGGGGAAAATTATTGACACAAGTGTCGCGCCGATAGAAGAAAGCCCGAAATATACGAGGGTAGCAAACATGTCGAAAGGCTGTTCGAAGAACGTTCGCCGACCCCTACTTAATCGCGCGCATACCATATGTCCGAGCACATCCGGCACACAGTTATGGCAAACGTGTCGAAATTGTCTCGCCGACATCTCCGGACCCATGTTTCTCTACGTTCGCGAATCTCTTTTCCAAATCTTGTCGATTATCGTGCACTCTGCGCAAGAACGAGAGCGCGCGCGGGCACGCCACCCGATGGCAATCTATGCAGATTTTATTCCGCGAACATCGGACAGATGCCACGGAACTCGTTCCTCCTGTTGCATATAAAGATCATGCATTCATTTAAATTTGTTTGCCCGCGGAACGGTATTTATTTTGTATTAAATTGTTTTCAAGGGGCGGGTTATTTCATGAAGATGTCTCGCAAAAATATTGCGCTTCCGAAATATCGAACGTGCAAAAAAGAAAGAACTGGAATCGTTCAAACTCGGTTGTCTCTTGATTTTTCGAGTGACCCGAGCGATTTGTATAATTTTTATTACGACTCGTCCTTAGAACGAACAATTATTTACTATTGACAACTGAGATTATTATTCCTCTTGATTTAGAAAATTATTACAGCTAGGAGAAAGTTGAACAAATTACAATCAATCATCATGGATAGCTCTATTTGTCCATAATTTTACTTTTTCACGAAATGTACTTTTTTTCTAGGATTTGGTGCAGCTTTTATCAACCTCGAGCCGCAACCTACCCCAAAAGTGCTCAAAGGATGTTTGAAAAATGCAGGTCTAGTCGGTTTGATAATCGATATACGGTGAGACAGTGGGGTTAGGGGATGCTCAATGCTCGCTCGTGCAATATAAATAGAGCAGCCGAGCCGAAAATTGACAGTCCGCATCGAGGCATCGAAGGAGTTTCCCTTAGGGAGTGGTTCTTGGTTGTCTTCGGTTACACGTGTCCCTTCTGTTCGCCTCTGACCTCAAATCCGGAAACCGTCTCGGTCATCTGCGACTGCCAATCCTCTTTCGGCTTGACAGTACGTCACCACTGTTACAACTCTCTTATCTAAACCATTTCTGACGTTCCCGAGTTAAGTCGAAGAGCCAGTGAACGGTTCTTTAGTTACCATTCGAAGGGACTCGGTTCACTTCAAAGGGCTTATCTTGTCCTGCGAGGCCGCAGAAAGGAACTGGAAAATCGGTCCCAGGCCTTGAAAGACTTTCCTCGATTTCAGACGCGTTGCTGAGAGAATTTATCTGGCTGGCCGTTCGAAGAACTTTTGCGATCGTTGTACATAAACTATTAGTTTCGAGACATCTGTTGATTCTCCATTTAATTGTTCTACATCGAGTAAAAGCGAATTATTTAAAAACACGTCTGGCAAAGATTATAGATTATAAAATTGCAATAATTGTGGGAAGAGAGTACCTCTAGAATAGCCTGTAATTCAACCAGCTGCTCCTTAATGACAAAAATATCGTTGTAAGCTGATTCAGAACGAAAATACAGGGCAGTTTCAGTCTCCGTGCATACAACTCGATTCCCAGCGAGCGGTAAAATTGGCAGCGGGTTCGTTTCGTAATTAGCGTGCCGTTTAACTGCAACGATTATCGCAAATATCGCTCCGAAGGTTGTCAATGGCGTTATTATTAGGCATCCGGTTAAATATGCACTGTACACAATTCTCGGCCAGGTAGTTCCGTGGAAATTTTCAAAACGTTGAAACGCTAATCCGATAAACACCCACAGCACAAAGCGGGTCACTGTGTAAATTTAAAACAATACGGAGCCGGGGGTGGCGTCACCGATCCCATTAGCAGATGAAAGTCCTTTGAACGGACCGACACACTCAAATTTCGTAGCTTTTGCGCGGCACTCTATAACTTTCGACGAGTTCGTTCCCGCTAACCACTTCATCACGGGTCAAATCAAATTTTTATCTTTCACGTCGAATAAAACAGCTTTTTATTTGTCGAAGTAGACAAAATGTTTGCCGCGAATTTTTCCAACGGCGATGATATTTTTTAACCGTTTAAAGGTCGTTGGTAACCCGATGAACGCCGGCGAAATCGTTCTATAAATTTCAAACCGATTTTTCAGTTTAGATTGCGCTGCGCGATTTTTCCAGAGAACACGAACTCAATACAATTTTATAAAACTAATTTTAAAAAGGTAACTCGATTTATAATTCCGGTAAGATTTTCCTATTAATCCTTTGACTTTTACATAGAACGTGTAATTACATATTTCAATAGCAATTTTTCTTGAAATTCATTTTATAAAACCGACATCGTTGAGCGTTATGAAATCAATTTTAATGTACTGCTTTATCTTATAATGTGCCAGCCGTATACTTAATTATTTTTCTATCAGAACTGTTTTAATAGAATAGGATGGGTCTGATGAAAAATAAATCGTGCTAATGGTTCTTCATAGAGGCATATTAGAGTTTCCAGCACTTCGCGAATCTCGGAGCCAATAAAAGATTGCCAGCGGAAGCGGGAGAAACTAACGAAATAAGTGGAATTATTAGCAAAGCATCCGGTATAAATTTGACGAGGTGGATAACGACGTAGCCGGATATTCGCGGAAGATTCACGGAATCGTGGCAATCCGGTTTTTATATCTGATACGTTAGCAACGTTTCGCCGGCCGTATTTTCTCTCTCAACGACACGACACCCGGAAAGGGAGAGACAGAATTATGGAGATAGCATTAGAAAATTTATACCGGCACCTCCTCCAAGCCCGGGCTGCTGCTCCGAAGAAATATGCGCGAAGGGGGATAATCGGATTGAAGTTACTGCACGTACGTAAATGCGCATCGGAAACACGTTATTCGGCTATTTTTAAAAGCTGTTTTCCACCTCATAACACTGAATTCGACAAGTGCTGGCTGCGGCCCATCCCCGGCATCAAATGCGGGCCGGAAGTTGCGGAGCGCAGCAGAAATTTTACAACCCCCTTACTTCATCCGACGTGCATATTGCTGTCTTTCCGGATATCTCTCGCGCGCGAGAACGTTTCTGGTTACCAGACGCACAATTTTATTCGGCTCCCTTAGTCGACCGAATAGAGAGACTTCACTGGCAAATCGGAACCGTCGCGATTTACGGTCGCGAACCTCCCCGGAAACGTTCCATATATTTCTAACGGCACGGTCCAATTCCTGTACTGACTTTTCCTTGGTTAAATTAAAGCTTCCATGATTTACAAGGGCCCTACGTTTATCTAATCAGGCGCTAATTGGTGTCAAACTGTTTATTCGATCAGCTCCGACTAATCAATCTGAAAAATGTAAGAATCTAAATCTAAATCAGCACAATCTCAAACAATCGCTCAAGTGACTTTACAGTGCTCGGAGTGAAGTATTCAGGAATCTATAAAAGAAGCTTTGCATAAAAATCTAAAACAATCTCTATTTCGAGCGAAACGGTATTAAAGTACTAGCCCCAACATAAAATTTTAAGATAGTCTGTAAAACTAGCTCTAAGCATAAAAATTTTAATCAACCCCTAAAATAAACTGTATAACGTAAAAATCGAAAACCGTCTCTAAAGCAAGCTATTGCATATTAGGCGGTCTAAAATTAGTTGGTTTTAAGTGCTATTCGTCAACTAGAAACCTCAGAAATGGACAGCAAGTATTTATAGACTCCAACATGAAATGAAAATAATTTAAATCTACCAAAGTTTATCGCAATGATAACAGTAAAGTCTACAAGTAAAAATTCTGAAGGCCACAAATCAGACTGTACACGCGAAATCAAGGATCCATTTTCTTCGGTGTCACTGATAAAATTGACTAAAAATTTTTAAACCAGTCGAGCCAGCTCAGATACGTTAAAAATGTTGGAAATTTCCAACTGAACCTCGCAAAGAGCCGCAATTTTGCGTCACCGTGCGCGAACGTGTTAACAAGGTCTGCTCGCAATGGTTGTTTTGAAAGCTGACCTACAAACCAACTTATTTATATCAGTTTATTAAAGTTCCCCTCCACGGTGAACCTCGGCAACAAGAAAAACAATGTAAAACTCTCTTTAAACAAAGTAAAACTTCCGACCGGCAGATTTGTCATTCGCTGAAAATGGCGGCTCGCAACAGTCTCGAAATAACGATGCAAAAGTAATGGAACGGAAGAAACCGGGGGTGGATGGTGGTTGGAGGGGGTTGAATAGGGAAGGGGGTGCGGATTCTATTAGATATTCATGGCGAGGACTATAACGCGCGATAAATGACCAAGAAAACAGCGCGGCAAAGGCAACCGGAATACAAAATAGGCGGCGGTGAATGAAGAATCCATACGAAGTCATGTGAAGCGGGAGCCCGGAGTGCGTGTATTGATCTTCGGGGGTTTAGGCGGGCAGAAAACGGGGGGTGGGGTTTGGACGCATCGGTAACGGGCCATGAGGGGACGAGGGGTGGAAAGGATGAGGTCAACGAAGAGTTACAGTCAGCCAGCCTCGTGTCATTTCCTACCCCCGTGTGTGTGTTTGCATACCGCCTGTGAGCGCGTACCAAGGACGACCTTGGGGATGCATCGACGTCCATGGAAATTACGACCATCAATTTTTATCCTGCAGAAAAATCCAGCGATATGTTAGACACTCGGCCGAGGGAACAAGCGGAGGAGAAATTGCGACCCGGAGAAATATCACCGATGAAAATTCTGACACCGATGTGACCGCTTCACCCTCCCGTCACGCGTTTCACCATTTGCAATTATATTAGGTATTTTTACTCTCGAATTAAATGGATTCCAACGTCTGCTAACCCTATACTTTGATTGGTATAATGTTATAAGCCAAATTCAGTAATGTATAATATGTTGACCTTTAAATGATCTCCGGAAGAATTGTTCTGGAAATGTTCCAGTGTTTACATGAAGAATTTTTGTGTTTTTTGAACAATTACTTCACCAAAGGTTATTTGAACGTCAACATATTAACGTGATTGAATTCGTTTTTCCCTTAACGAATACCATGACATTTTTCCTCGAGAATTGTAATTTAGGATCATTCTCGATTATCATTTAAATGCAGTTCTTTCTTATGCAGCTATTATGATGCTCATTGCACGTCTTCTCTCACGGTTTGTCTCTTCCACTCTGAGAGCATTGAAAATCCTCTGGCCCTGCTTTTGGTGTTATTCTCGAAGGTGTGATTATATCTATCTCGCCTTTGTGAAATCTGGTTGTAGTGAATCCCAGCCAACGATCCTCCACCTTTGCTGCCTAATTTATGAGCCGCAGTACATTCATCTTCGAATAATCCAATGGTAATGTTGATGCAGTAAAACAATATATTGAAATGGTGCCGACGTTGCTAGATAAAAGTAAATCACCTTTTCATGCTATTTCCAAGTGTCTCGGAATTACGCGTTAGTCTGCAATAGCAAAGTATATTGCAGGAAAATATTTAATTGCATTAAGTATTTAAATGTTGATTAAAATATTTGGCCGCCACGTGCAATTAACGAGTGAATTTTTCATTTTATCGATATATACTTTAGTAGTGAACTAAAGTAAGTACTTAATTGTCAGGTGGATTGGCGATTGAATTGATCAATTAGCCGTTAATAGGGTCAATGATTGTTTCTCAATGACTGTCCAAATTGACTTAATCTCTAAAGAAATATTTTAATCATCGAATGCGATTGTCAGCGTTAATTAATCAATTAAATGAAACATTATCTCTTACATCTACTTATTTCTTCTTTTTAGCGAACAAGGAACAAAATTTTCATTTACAATGAAAATTCGCTTCTACAATTTCTGCGCGAGGTCTTGATCGATACAAAGCGCGTGCGAGAAAAAGCACTTTAGGATCGGAAGATACGGTAATTCCCTTGGGCGGTAATTCGAATTAAACGGAAAATATACAAGCAACGTCGTCGTTGGCCGTCGCCATCGTCGAATAACAGACCGAACTCGAACAGCCCGGCGTAGTTGACCAAAATGGAAACGAGTTTCTTCCCCCGTCCCGCTTTACAATTCCGTGTGAATGACGCGCGCGGAAAACAGGTGGACGCGAAAGTTGGTCTGCGTTGAACAGCGGAAGAACCGCGATCATTCGCATGTTCATTAAAACGCAAACGAATTCTACGCAGTCCTCCGTACCGACCTGACTCAACCAGACGCCATGTCTCCCATGCTCTGTCTCTCTCTCTCTCTCTATCTGTTCATTCGATGCGCGCACCTATATGTGCGCTGGAAACCATTATCGCGACGGTCTAAATCATAAACGCACTTGACAACGTTCATCGCCTACCATAAACTAATAAAATATTCATACGAACGGTATGAATCGCCCTTTTGCGACGGATTTCATTAATATTAATTTTCATTAATAGACGGAATATTTCGTGCACCTATTTTGTACACTGCAACGTGTTTGGATTGATTTTATCATATCCTAATGCGTTCGCTATAAAATTGGAATAAAAAACTGTATAAATCCTCCGAGTCCATTGTGAAAAGTAGAAATTACTAAATTGCAGTTTGTGAGGGAATTTATATTTATCATTCGCAACCCGTGGCACTTTTACATAAAAAACAACGGATGAAATCATGTGTAATAAAAATTTCAATTCTATAAAATAGTGGATAAAACGTTTAAAAGTTTTTTTTGCCTGCGTGTCCCAATGGAACTGAAATTGTCGTAAATTGCTATCGGGTTTAAACTCTGAACTACTATATAGTTCAGTTCAAATACAGTTAGTTCAGGGTGTAGGCTCGAGTGCTCCACAGAAATTAACAGGATTTAAACCACGCCCTTGTAGAAGAGAGCAAGCGTTGTGGTGTCTGGAATACAAACATTCGAAGCAAAAAACATTTCATCTTCAAGAATGAATTAGATTGCAGCAGAAGCGGCGAAGAAAGGGTCACGCAGGTGCAACGAGTAGAATGTGTTAAGTCGGGGCGAGTACGTACTCGCAGGTTCCGAGTAATTCCACGTTCGAGGAGAGAAACATCGAGCCATTATGTCGGCCGACAAGTCACCGGTGTCTTCCCTTTCCATTACCACTTTCGTTAAGCAGGGTACCGACAACGGCGACGTCGTTCTTCGCCGACGAGGACAGTTCCTGCGTGTCCGCAGTGCTCTGGCGTCGCGACGCGCCGCGTCGCCTTCTTTTCCCTGTCCGCGAACGAACGAACCCCGGTGCCGCTCGAACCTCATTTATCACCGTGGGCCGCACGAGTCCTGCGATAGGTTCGTTTCATTTGCAACCGCGTCCATTAATACTGACCGTTTCGCTCCGTAATTCTTTCGTGTCTCGCAAGACAACCGATGTTCCCCTGTCCTCCTTCTTGCCGCTCGTTTTTCCAACAGTAGCGACGGCCGAGGAATCGATCCGCTCTCTCTCCCTCGGTTAAATAAGTGCATCGGCTTTCTACTCTTTTCCACCGTTTTCTAGTCCCACGAGGAAACGAAATTAGTCGAGGAATCGGCTGCGAGCCTGTCTCGTGCAATAAGAGCGTCGAGTGCTTCAACCCTTCGTGAACGATGGAAATTATTGGTCGGATGATTTATAATCAGTTTTCACGTTTATACTGTATTTAGTGAATTCATGACGTGATTCCATTTTAATGGTTTTTTTTGTAGGTGGACCCTTTTTGGAGAGGACATATGAAGGTCAACATTTTTTTAATTATAATGATACACTTTTCTATGTAATATCTTTAAGGCGTTTTAAGACGAGTGCAGCGACCTATGATCATCAAGGTCAATCAAGATCGTTGAAGGTCACCTGCGATGGAAAATATCTTCCTTTGAGGAACTAAAGAAGTGCGTCGTTTTACTGTTTCGTGATCTTCCCTGTTCTTCAAAGGAACAAAGTATTTAAGACAACGTTTTATGCAACAAATACCTTCGACGTCACGATGAACCATATCGCTTCAACTCATACAATTTTCTACGTGATCGTGTTTTATATATTTCTTTAATTTCCTCACTGTCGTGGATTTTCTAAAAGGTTTAAAACAATTCATTTTAACAGCTGAAGAGTAAAACCGAGTAATTTTATGATAGGTAGCACCGTGGTGTTCGCTAAGCACGCCGTGGACTCCCGAGAACAAAGGTCCGCGAGAAAAGGTAAATGGACATCAATTTCCATGCGTCCGACGAAACGACCGTGGATTAATGAACAAGCTTGCAAATGGAACGAACCTATCGCGTAACTGTGCGATACGTGTGACTAATGACGCCACCGAAGGCGGCGCAGCACGCACCAGAAGAAAACAATGCGTCCCGACTTCCTGGCACTCGACAACTTGCAAATAGCGTTCCAATTAACGTGAATGCCTTACACAATTCGCGGTCTGCCTTGTTAAAAAATTAATTGCAAGTGGATTTCTACCTAACTACCCGGAAACCGGTTTCGCCGAAATTCTATGGGAATGATAAAACGGTCGACGTTCGGTTCTACGGGTCTGAAAGGACTTCGAATCGACGCTCTAGACGCGGATAGAGTGTGCAGAGCCAGTGTCGGTTAATAATTATCTTCCAGTTTCTTTGCTGCATCGATGAAAAAGCTCCGGCGACGAGATTTCCCGTTTCATGTCTACGGCGCGGCGATATCGCGCGACGTTGTAAAAATAGGTTCGTTAGCGGCTGCGGTAATTAATAACAGGCGCGGTTCGCCTAATCAAAAAAGCCGGTGACGGCGCGTGGTGCGTCGGGTCTGGAAAGCTGTCGGAAAAGAGGAGAAAATTAGACTGCTTTTATTACTCGGCCCTGGCGTTCGACAAATACGGATGCAAAGATAAAAATGGTACTGGCTCAGCCGGACCGGAAACCTGTTTCATTCATATTCATCCGGGGAAGAGAGCGAGAGAGAGGGAGAGGAAGAATGGCTCGGTGTTGGCGCGATGTAGCTCGTGGAATTTCTTCCATCGCGACAGTCACATTCAATCAACGCTCTGCTCGCCACCCACGCGCGTTTGTGATCCAGCCGACTCGTATGGAAATATACTCGCGCGCAGTTTTTTGCGCGGCTGTCGCGTCCTAGGGGACCGCGAAATCGCCGTCCCCTTTCGAATGTTTAGCGAAATATTTTATGCGTTATGGGATCGCCGAGAGTTACGTGTTTTCGACGCGAGCGGAAAAAGACCACCGAGAGAGGCGACCGTGGACGGAGAACTGTCGCGCGGTTCTCGATTCTTCTCTGGAAAATCCCGTGCACATCAACGTTCCCTCGCATCTTACAAACAAGCTGGATTTATCAACGGAATCGTGTGAATAATATTAATTGTAAACCAACTTTTTTCTGTCAGTTTCTATCGAACCAATTAAATCTACAAGAAGTACTTTCAATATGTTTTAAAGAATTGATAAATAAAGCAGAAAGTGCCGGAAGGGATTAAATAAAACCCATTCACAGTCATTTATTTCACCTCTAATTTTTTCGCAAGTATTCGCTTTCGTTTTACACGAAACGCAGCAGCGGCCTGGTATAGATTGCCAATTCGCAGTGCGTCTGGCGAAAAACGACGCAAAATTGGAAAATGGTCGATCGCGGGCCGGATATCGGGCTGTATCAAGGCGTATTATTGGCGAGGAGGTAGGAGCGGCGCTGGGGAATAATAAAACGGATCCAGCGTCCGATAAGAAAGGAGACGGTATCACGCTCGCGACTTCGAGCCGGCTAATAATGCAGACGTCGCGATCCTCGGGGCGCTTTGCGCCGTTAAAGCGCTTAAATAACCGTGGAAATTCGCGAGCCGCCGGAATATTGCGTCGTGGGTTGCGAGCGTGTTATTGGAAACGGCGAGAACCGGCACCGGAAGCTGAAAGACCAGTTAGGGTTGCCGACGACCAAAGGAAGTCGAGGGAAAACGAGCTACTACTGAAACCGGGATCGACTTGGTTGGGGTGCATCTTTTTGATGTGGAACAAATCCTTTGGAAAAAGACTTACCCTTTGTTGGAGGATCGGTTTAGGTGGCTTGGGAGAAATTGGCATGATTTGCTCGGCGAATTTGATACGTTGCAACGTGTTCACTGATGGATAAACATTTTTATGCGGAATTGATGTAGCTCATTAAACGAATACATTCAAATATGTACTGTGGCATGACTATTAGACACGTATATTGATATATTAGACACATTTCACTAATTTCCCAAAAAGTATGAAGTTCGCGAATGTGTCGGGCGCGAGTAGAATTTCGGTATCAGGACACACGAGATTGCGGTATTTCGAAACTAGACACAAGCACGATCGAGAACTCCAAGTGCCCGGATGTGGAAAAAAGGTGTTAGATTCCTCGGGTAGCTGGGAACGCGAGACAATGGGCGAAAATTTCTTCTCGAGGGCTAGAATTTTCTCTCGACCCGCGTTTTCCGGGGTTAAACAAACGAGAGTCGACGTAATGCCTCCGCGAAAGAATTCCATCCTGAGATTGAAAATAGAATGTCAGACCCTTCTCGGTGTTTCTCTCCGGTGCGGTAACTTTTGTTCCTTTAAAAACAGTTCGCCAGTGTTTAACGCTTTCCACTCTGTCTTTTCAAGACACGTTATCTACCGTTAATCGTGTTTAACTCGAGTTCCTATCTTTCCTGGGAAACTTCGTCTCGCGACAATCAGGGTAGGCGCTGGGAGAATTTCGAAAAATACTTATGTTCCTTTATCTTAATGATTATAATATATAATCACCTACGAGCACATATTTTTGAAATACAAAGAAGCACTTGTGTTAGGTTGTTCTAAAAGTTCCTTTCACAATGTTTATGTTTAATATTATTAAATAACCGTGCACTCTATATAACACCAACGCGTCACCAACCCTAATCCAGGACTCTAAGCACCGAAAGGCAACAAATCCGCTTCCGAATTCAGTTCGCCGGACACGAAGCGTCCGGTTGTCGGAATCGGTGCGCGCAAATAAAGTCGGTCGTTTCCGTGATCTCCGCATTAGCATTCGAAAAATTTACGAACCCCGACAGATAAAGCACACATACACAGCCAACAAGAGAAAGAGGGCTGTCGCATGACCAGGAAACAGAGGGAGAAGAGGGGTTGGGAAAAAAACGCGTGCGATCCGAAGATGCATGCGTTTTCGGAGGGTGGTTCGCGCGGCGTATAATAAAGAAGTCTCTCGCTGACGAATACTCCCTCCTCCGATGTCCCTTTATCCTGTCTCTCCATTTTTTTCCCTCATCCTGCAGGTTTTCGCCGGGCAAATATTACAGCGACGCGCGGAACCCAACAAAATATTCATGCCCTCCTATCCCCGTACAATAACCATTGTGAGTGACTGGCGCACCATAATAATCCTGGCCCGATATTACTCTCTTACTCTCTTCTTTTCTTCTCCTTAAGGTGGTGGTCCTCCTCTCTCCACCCCCTGGTTCCCTCGGGTGTCGTTTCAGCTGGTTCGCCAATTCGAACCCAGTGATCCATCGATCCGCGTCTAGCAACTGCGTCTTCGACGGTTTCCGCGCGACGTTACTGCCGCCTCGATGGTCGGAACGGTGTTACAACTTTTATCGGTACTTGTCGATTACTTTTCACTTCGCCGCGAAGAATGGAACGACCCGCGGGCCGTTCTCTTCTTTCTCTCTCTCTCTCTCTCTCTTCTTCGTTGTATTACTTTCGAGGGAAAACGAGCACGACGAAATTGATTTGATGCGGCGCGGTGGCAAACGGAGGAAACATCCAGCGGCGAGCAGTTTGGCCGGCTCGTGTTGCGCTGTTTGTTGCGGAGGACTTCGATTTTCGGCCAGGTAGGACGGCTTAAATGGTATTTAAAATTGAACGCCGGCGTCGAGGAAATTGGATGGAGAGGCGGGGACGTGCAGGTGGAGGCGGAATTTGTTCCCCGTTGAATTATTCGATACCCGAAACCCGGTTACCGGCGGATTTTATTTTGAACGTTTCATGATAAATTAGTGATTCGATTTCCTTTTTTGCTCGAAGAAATTGCCAGCCCGGCCGGTCTGTGAGCCAGCCACCCGATAAATGTTGAATCATTCTCGCAGCGGTGGAAAACTACGATCCTTGATTCCCGAGTTTTGCGAAATGTTTGCTAATATGGACGCGGAGGACTCGGCTTTTCCGAATTTCGCGGCAGGTTGTCCGAGAAGGATTAACGTTATTTGCATCGGTGTGTTCGTAATTGACAGTAATTCGAACTGGACTTTTGAATGAATTGCGATGAACGAATTTTTGTTAAATTTTAGTTCGTTTATAAATGTTGGGGACTGACGGGGCGGATGTTGCAGTTGCAATGAGGATTAACGTGTTGTGCAGTGAAATTAGCTGCATCTATTTGGGAAGACGACAATTATAACGTTTAAGCCGTTAATGTGCTGGAAGTTTGAATAAATTTTGACGCAAGTATTTTTGTTGGGTTTTAGTCGATTAACAAAACATTGAGTAGTGACGGGAGGAAGTGTTTAATAAAATGCAATGAACGTGTAGATACCATTTCCAAACAAATGAATGGAAAAACTGTGACTCATTTTTTTTTGCTCCAGAGAATTTCTCTCCTCTTTGCCACTTATAACTGCACCGCTGACAATAGAAAATGATGCACTCGATGCACACGACAAGGATGCACTTGAACTCCGGAGTGTATCTGCGTTAAAGACTCATGAAAAATGACGTTGCATCGATCGCCGTGTTCTGTAGACCAGACTATACGTATACATATCCCGTTCAAAACGTTTCTTCGCGGGACCAGAAATACTACAGCTATTCACGCCGCTCGTTAATTATAATTACATCTAAAATAGATGAATACAGACCAGACTAAATATACGCTCGTAACGCGCTCACTGCCGCCTCATAAATAGTCCACGGGAACAGTTACAAAGCCACGCTATTAACATTGCTCCACCCTATTATTTATAAAATTCCTTCCCCGGACGCTGTTGTTCCTCTAATCATTTATAAATCGACATCACACCGCGAAATCCCTATAACCTTTCGCGCACACACACGACTCTCCGTTTCTATTGCTAATACCCTGCACTTGGTAATTCGCATAAGTAATGACAATTCGTGCGCACTGATCCGAAATTCGGAATGCGGGTCCGTTCCGACGCTTCGATACTTTGGCCAGAGGGATTACTGAAGGTTCAATATTGATATTATTACTAAATACTCGGATTTGTTAACGGGGCCCCTTTGACGGCTACTGAATAATTTTTAAACATTCTTTTTCAGTTATAATATTGTATGATTGAACGCAGAGTTTGTTATTTTTCGTACGGCGTACGTAAATTGTGTGGATTACCAATCGATGATAATTCAGCAATTTTGACGAGGCAAAATAATTCTGTCAAAGGGATATTCATTTTCGATGAGCTATTAATAAAAAATTCAATTTCAAGCTGTAATGATGTGTAATTTTAAAATTGTTTAATACTTAAGCGTAAAGTAAAGGTACTTCATTGTTATAAATATTCTCGCAATATGAAAGACATGTTTATTTATCATTGCTATCGTGTAAATAATTTTCTGATCGGGTCGGATCGATTGATGGCTCTTCCAATAATTTCAATCGGCTTTTCAAACTTCCGTAATAATTGATGGATTATTTACAGTTTGAAATCAAACTAGACTTTCAACCCTTTATAGAACCCTTTATAAATTTCCTAATCATTTCTTTGCGTGGACGAAAAATGTGAAAAAAAATTCGAAACAAATGATTAAAAGTTCATGTAGATGATGTGCTTACCAACTTCCCGCAGTATGGCACTCAGCAGTGATGTAGTCAACTCACCTGCAATCAAACGAATAAATAAATGAATAAATCTGCTTCAACAGCAATGAGAATTTTTATTCTCCATAAAGTCAGTAAAATCTGCTGTCACTTTTATTGATTCTGGTGTTATTCGCTGTTGATAACAATGAAATAATTCTGTTTGGTGAAAAGGAGAGTCTCCCGTTACGAGACAATATGGTGGCGCGTGGCGCGTCCGATTTCAGCGGCACGTTCAATTGCAAACAACATATTGCACCCTGATACCCGGGTTCTGGGCTAAATAATACAGAACAAGTCTGTAATTCGCGGGGGACTGTCAGCGTGAACCGTTCGGCCCCCCTTGGAATCGGAATTAGGAAGGGAGCACGGAATTTGAAGGGGTTACGGTGATCGTTGATCGTTCTATCGCGAGCCAACCGAGCCAACCGAGCCAAGGGGTGATTTTAAATGATCCATGGACGAACCTCCGCATTTCTATCGTGGATAATGCAACGGGAATGCTGGAAACGTGCAGCTGCGAAAATTAAAAATTTTAAGTGGAAATCGATACACGGAATTAATCCCCCTTCCTTACACCCCTTGTAATCCTGATCGTGGTTCGCAACGTCGGAAAGAATCTGTTCAACATATAACACTCCGTTTCTGTCTGATATCTTCGTCTCCATGCTAAAAATTTTCACGAAGAGCAGAGACTAGCAGAGTCTCTCATAAATTTTAAGTGGTTTCTGAAAGCGTAAAATCGTGTCCAACATTTTTAGCCTCTTATAGATTCTAGATCATGACATGTGTAAATTTTAGGAAGGTCAGGAGAATTAAAAATGAAAAATTAATTTTCTAATGAATTTTAATGAACATGTACAATACTTAAATTGGGCTAATTTATTTATACCCAGTTTCTTATGAATAGGGAAAATTCTTCTGAAGTATAGAACCATATTTGGAACACTTTATACTGTTCATCCCACATTTTTAACGTGCAGATGGAAATATCAAAGTTCGTTAATATCAAAAAAAATTCTAAATAACTTCCGAAACATAGAATCACATCTGGAACGTTCTTCTAACACGGCCAGGAAGAGGGAATAAATTATGCTATCAATCCTAACTGAATTGCTAAGTGTAAAGTAACATTTAAAACATCGTTCAATCTTTCCGCCTGTTCGAAAAGCAGCTGGAAAAGGAGATTGGATTTTCCTCAGAATTTCTAGATGAATTTCTCGTGGCTGCCGCACGGTATATAGAATCGAAACTACTTAACTGTCTCGCCGGTTTCTATAAACTTGAATTATTCGAGACACCGTTGTCCATAATGCATGGATTCAATGAATTCGTTTCCTCCCTATATACCCTGTAGACATTAAAGCGAACGTACACCGAGATATGAAGCGGGCTACGTCCAAGGAATCAAAGCAATGAAAATTTCAGTACCATCGGCTGATTCGTTCCCGAGATTGAGTTGCCCGTACCTTTTGCAGCAGGTGGAAACACGTCCTTCGGGAGCCAGTGATTTGTAGATACTTCAATCGTTGGCGGTTGTCGTCAGCTTTGAGCTCGAGCTGCACAAAGGCGGGTCGTGGACCAGAGAATAAATAGAACATCTCAACATTGTTGCGTCTCGAGACACTGAATCGAATCTGTGCAACCTAATTATTATCCTCTGACAACGAGACGGAATCTACAACTGCTTCGCTCTGTTCGATCGTGAAAAATTATGAACAAAATCTGGAATGTTGCACCAAGTTGTGTACATACCTGTAAATTTTTACATAATTTGTCGATGAAAAATCCGGGCTTAAAAAATTCATTCCTATGATTCATTTCAAAATGCTTTTAAATCTAGACCGTACCTAACGCCTAATCCAGACCAAGTAGACAAAAATGATTAGATCAAATGCAAAACTGGAAAAACATTTCAAGAATTTGAAAATAGTAGCGTAAACAATAGCAAAAGACTTGCATGTACCATGGAAACATGTACATAGAAAGGAGTATTATTTTTTTTTAATCGACAGGGACTTGAAATCAGTCGTTGTTGAATACACACCACTATGGAATAAACATACAACTACGAGATAGAACGTTGGACACGTAGCCGTAGGTAAACAAAAAGAGTAAATGGACGTTGGGCAAGCTTTCGAGAAAAATGAAATCGTCCCGATATTATTACCATTAACCGGATTGGTTCTCTCAAAGTCTCCCGGTCCCTTGGCAAGGCTGGTCTGATCGAAGGGTCCTCTAAACCCATCCCCATCGGTTCGGGGCGATCTCTCAGCGATCGGTGGACACGCGCAATTCCTCGAACGTTTAACCGCTAAGCACTCTGGCTCGTCGATGACCGGCTTACGCGCTCAAGAGGTTGCTTCGTGGAAGGGGGTCATGGCAGGGCGGGAGGGAGATGGTGAAAGTCGGCTAGGGAGAGAAAGTAAACGGCAATCTACTTGCTTCCATTCAATCAGCCATCGATTTCTTCGATTTATTGGGCGGTTTAGGGAGAAGACGTATGGACCAAGACCGCGTCGGCTGTCGTTACTTTCGTTTAGGGGATGACCGCCTATATTTCCATCCGGTCTGCGCTCGCGCGAACGAGAACATCGTCGGGGAAGAGGGATGACTCGTGTGAGTATGTGTGTGTGGTTCGAACCTTGAAGTTCAGACTGTGAACCCGACCGATTTTACGTGGCGTGCAACGACCGTCTTCTTCAGCCCCCGGAAACTCGCTGACGGCCCTCTTTCATCTCCGTTTTCCAACCCCCGAGACACCGCCGCCAGTTCTCTCTCCTTTTTCCGAGAGGCGAAAGTTTCCCAAAAGTCAGCGAACCGGGTCGACGAAGCCTCGAATTCCAGGACGCAGAATCGAACGACTGCTGTGTCCTTGCTTACTCGTGATGCGACTACGAGGCGAACATTCGCCGATCGATGAGCCACTCACTTGGTGGTTCAGGTCTCGAAAATTAATGCGTGATTAGTAGACTGCGGATTTTTCTTCTCTAAGAAATGTTGAAAAATTTGTGTGACTCGATTGCAAATTCACATCGTAATACATCCTCGAATTGAATTTTCAAATATTTCAGGAATGGTTTCAATCGACAGTTTTTACTCTGGATAATAAGGATTAAAAATACTCTGTCGAATATGAAGTTCAAACTTGATTTACAGGCGGCACCCAGAGACCCCGAAACTGTCGCCTCTAATGGAAGAAATTAATATCAATTTCCCCGGTAATCCGGAATTTAAAATCGTATATGTCGACCCTTTGTAATCCCTAATACAAAGCATTTTCTCCTGCCAGTTTCCATTAGATAACCCTGACATTACACGGTCTTCAACCCTCGTCCATCCCCCACTTATAATCCTCTTAACTTTATATTTTTTTTTGAAAAGCCGTTTCGATAGGAAAGTCAATCCTGTTCAAGTTTATCAACGTACAATTCGTAATCTTCTTTCCAGGCCTTCGATTGATGTGCTTTGTTATAGCGGTGACAAAATTTCTTATCAACCTGTACACATAGGATCGAAGTAGACACAAAATAGCCTGTCAAAATATTAAAGATAACCGGGCATTAATAACCAGTCCACGAAACTCCATTTGAACTGTCCACTTCGAGTGCAACGCTAATTGTCATTTTCACCGTTTCGTTCGCCGCGCATGAATAGCGGCACGCGGTCGTGAAACGTACTCGTGTTTAATGAGCTCGAGGCTCATTAAAAATCTCCCGGCGACAGCGGGGGAACGAAATCATTATCGAGTCCACGGTTATTACCATAATATGCCCACCGGATCAAAAATCCTCGACAAATAATCTGCGCTATCGAATCCTCGTTGCCTTGGAAGATTCGATTAAAAGGAGAGACTCCTCAAAAATCGTGAACAGTTCTTAAATTAGTTTCTTCAATTTGAAAAATAAATTATTCTCGCACCTTATACTTTTTAATGTTTAATTCAACACTTTGCGAAAACTGATAAGGGTGTAACTATGGGAGATCTAGATAAGGAAAGGAAAGAGGGAGATCAGAATGGGATTTAGAGAAGGGTGGGGTACCTATGGTGTATCGAAGGAGAGAAGTGTGTATAAAACAAATATTGAAGAGTGAAGTATTAAAATTGCATGCATGATTCAATAAGTTTGAACCGTTTCAACTCTTGCACCTCGTCGAGAGCATCTACAGCAGCATTGTCAAATTGCATCGAACGCCAGCGTAAACGCAGTTGAAAAGTAGTCTGGAATACGGAGCCAACGCGACGCGACGCCCGAAGAGATTGATAAAGTCCGTTGGCGAACGTACGGGGGCCGGACTGAAGTTAGTAACGAATTTGTAGACAATATTTGAGACGGTAGGAGGCACGTGCAACCTGATATCCATCTTTCATGACACCGTTCAGATTCAATTTGCTTCTCAATATGAACAGAAGCGGAACGGGGGCTGCCTCGTCCGGGACCTGGACCCGATACCTCTATCCCCTTTTTCTTTCATCCTGTTCGCTCCCGTCTCGTCGTCCGACAATCCTGGCCAGCTCTCTGGTTTATAGAATAGCCCCGGCCTCCGCCGCGCCGGTGTGTTGCGATATATTTCAGCAACTTAGAAATATTACATCACGAGCGAAGGATACCGCTCTGGCAACTCGGGAAATGTAATCTTTATCTTCTATTGGACCGACCGGGGTCTAGCAGACGGGGTAGGAACTTCCGACATCAGAAACCGATCGCGTCTTATGCTTCTTGCCTTCGCCCTCACATCGATGAGATTCACGGAGCATTTCGCCGATAAATAAACCTCCCAGCGAACTTACACTGTCGCAGGATGCAGTAGAAATTAAAGAAAAATACGGACTAAAATCTTTCGTAGCTCTACGGTAACAACAATTTTTAATCCGAAGAGTTCGGCAAAAACTGTCTTTAGGTACGGATTAGATCCCGGAGGTGCAAGGTAAAAATCCGTGCGAGGTTTTTCCGGAGAGGAGGGTTCTGCTTTGTAAAGCAGATGTCTGGCCGAAGGTATCGAGGGCCGGGATGTTCTATCGCGGGGCCAATAATCGAATCAGACCCGCGAAAAGTCTGGATCTACGAGCGGTCGTCGCGTCGTGGAAAACGCACCGATCCGTGTTCCTCGGAGCGCTTCGCCGCCTTGGGCGAACTGAAAGCGAGTTTCCGTAATTCTCGCTGATCCAATTACGCTAACGCGGGGAATACGTTAGCGCTAACGCGGGGCTATAAGTGCGCGATTTCTAAACAAAGCACGAACGGGGAAACGGCAGCAAGCCAGTCCCGGCCCAGCCAAGCTACTCTCACCATCCATTCTTAAACCGCATCCAGGCGGCTAATTCGAACTCAAATAAAAGAGTTCCGGTGCGGCCTCGCAGAGCCGCGGAGATCCTCGCCAACACGCTCTCCCGCCCGAAAGTTTGCCCTCCTCAGCACAGGCGAAACGTTAGGTAAATGTTACGCGATCTCGTTTAAACGCTGACGCCTCCGGCTGAAATTCCACAGCGCCCGAAGTTTATTCGATCGTTCCGCGAACGTAGGACAGAAACAGCTACCATAAATAATATCGATCCGCGAATCGGAGTGCCGACACGATTCGGACGCCTTTCCGAATTTTCATCGTTTTATGAAATTTCAATATCAATTTCTTCTTATTTTTATATCGTGCTAAAAGCCGAAAAATATTGAAAAATCGGTAATCGTATTCAAAATTTTGAATTTCTTTTAGTCGGGTCATAGTTACATTCATACTGATTAAAAGAAGTTTCACTTCAATCAACAACTTCACGTAGTTGTGATTAGTTATACCTGAAGGAAGTTATTATACCAGCAAAACTATACCACTGCAAAACCGCCATGTAAAAGTTTCAACAGTTCTTCTGAAAAAAATTTCCAAACTTGGTATAATGCCCCGGAATAAGAATTTACTTCCCTCTTTAACCCTCGGACGATCCAACCGCGAAATTTCGGGAGCATTGTGTTGTATTGTAGCTTTATGTCGGGACGAGGCAAAGCTAGGTATGGTACAGGTGGTTGAACAGAGAAGACAGGGTAGCGCAGAGGGAGAGGAAGGCAGTTGCATATGGGGTGGGGAATTTTCGGGGGATTTTTTACGATTCGCTTCGCGGCGACATATGCCCCTTAATTCCGGGGGATTAAGGAAGAATTAAGTTTACAAGGATTTATGGGGCGGCTCTAACGGGCGGCCGTCGAACTTCCGTATTCATGTACACGTAGGTGGGTAGTCGCGCTTGGGGATCTAATAAAAGCGAGACGAGCCTTGGTCTTCCGTTGCACAAAGGCGACGGGGCTACGTGGCCTTTTGCGGGACGGTTTCCGTGCGAGGCGACGGAACACCGGTTTGAGTCTCCAACGGTGGATGAAAGAAGCGCCCCGTGTGCCAGACCGTGTGCCGCTTGTTCCTCTATTGATTTTGTGTGTGCAAACAATTTTGGATGTCGCGTCGCCCTCTGAGAACCAGTTTACGGCCGGAGGTGCGCCGAACGCCTTGTGGCCCGCGAGAAATATTCGGTACTGTCGCGAATTATTCCATTCTTGGATCTACAATCTCTTGATTGCGGATGTCATGTGTCTATGATAAAAATCCGTGGATCTAACACAGAGAAAATATTTGAAGCGTTTAAAAACGCTGTTGTGTTATTTCCAACCCATTAAAATTAAACTGCATCAAAAGGGATTAATGTGTACATCGCCCCTGTATCTTGCAATTAAAAATAAATCCTGGTGCAACGGGTTAGTAAAGATTGTCTATCCTCGTTTGAAAATCAGAGAAAAGATCGACAAGGAGAAGACTTAGTAATGAGATTAAGACAGGGATTGAACAGTTTCCACAGACGCAAAGGTATTAGCGGTGGCGACAGTCTCAAACCATCCCAAAAGTCTCTGCGCCAGTACTTCAAATCTTTCTTTTGACCGGCAGCGTGCCCTGTAAACCTATCTTGGTCCCTTCTCTGCCAGCAGAGAAGCGCATTCAGCAGCCTCTGTCTCCCTTTGAATCTGCATCGGCGTTCGTCGCATTCGTTTTCATGGCGCTGTGCGCTTCTGCCAGCCACACGATCGAACGCGCACACAGCGGGAGAGACGCACAGGAATACACGGATAGATGGATAGATTGACAGACACTGACACACTGCTGCATCGGTGCGCAGCTTGCACCTCTATGCAATCGTTCGCGGACAACGATGGTCTGAATAGAGGCGGCATTAGAAGGTACACGAATTACGTGAGTCGAAATCGGGTGTTCGTCCTGCTATCCTGTCGATCCGGGTCGAGGATAGGGGATGGTTTGACGTTCCACGGTAACGACCTTAATTCCGCTAATGACGAAGAATATTCGCGGGAATGCGTGCGCGTCGATCGAGCCCGGGACAGGTGTGCACGCCTGCACAGGAAATAGCCGGGCACGATGGGTAACACTTGCGACTGAAGAGCATGTTTTCTCTCTCTCTTCCTCTCTCCGTTACTGCCATCATTTCTATCGTTGACAGCGCGAACTCTGCCGAGCGGTGATAGCGAAAATAAATCCGTGTTTAATTCTGGAGTTTCAAGTGTGACTCCGTGAATGTTTAAAGACTCGGTCGCGCTAATGACGGGAGACGGAACACGACAGAGCGGCGAAAGAGATACACCTCTGGTCATTTTTGGCAGTCAATTATCTATTGGAAAGCCAGTCGAAATCAATTTGATTATACATGGGTTTTAATTGGAACAATCCCGACGAAAAAGATTTTCAGAACATTTTCCTCGTGAATAAATAAAAGCCACTTGTGCAGCTTACAATATTTTGTACCGCACAGCAGAGTATGTAGGATCTGCAGCTGAATAAAATTTTAGTGGATGAAAAATGTTGCTACCACGTGCAGGATACGATAATCTTTTTCGATCATATTTCTACACCAACCAGCCACACATGATCGTCCTATCGATAACGAAGAGTGTCGCACGTTGTTGGCAACTTTCCCCGCATTTCGAAAGTTGCAGGAACATTTTGAAGAAATAAAAGTAGATCGGATAAAAGTTGTGGGATAGTATCCAGGTCGAGAAGATCGTTATCGGTCGAGAGAAGGCTCGAAGAGTATAGTCGAGGCAAGATGGATCTGCGGTGGCTTGTGATTCGGCAATATATTAAGAACAGAAGCGGTCAGATTTAACGAGGCCGACATTCAACTACCGGTTTCAATCAGCCGCGTCGGAATATCAATTAATTCCATGAGTTACCGTTCTGATTAGTCGTGATTAGTAAGTATTGCTCACTAACTTCCCATTTGGCGGACGTGCGCGACCTCGAGCGGGACATCTGGGCGATGCAACGTAATTAGAACACGAGTTCGACCGTCATATTTTACATTGTATTAGGCTCGGCCGCGGCGTCGCATCGTCGCTACCCGAATTTCACGCATCCGCGGCCGTGCAACACGTTCTGTTCGAAGACTGAGGGTATTTGTGCCTGAATTTAATGGCTCCGAAGCGATAACTCTCACACCAGAAACAGTCTCATACTGGAACTTCATCTATAAACAATGCTCATTCCGCTGAAATAACCAGGAACCCATTTGTAATCCTTTATCAACCCTTAAGTAGTGCAATAGATTACTAGGGGCTGATTCAGTTTTCTTGTTGAATCGTCTAGCTACTACGACATATAAAATTATTATTTATTTAGAGATGCGTGAGGGGCATGGTTTTTAAATTTTAGTGAATTCACGATTACTTTAAATTTTTTATTGCAACAAGGAGCACTAACAGAGAAAGAATGTCATAAATCATCTGTGCAAATAAAAATCAAATGCTATTCGTTGATAAGCGCATCACTTGAGAACGGCTGGACCGATTTGGCTAATTTTCTTCAAAAAATGTTCGTAATAGTCCGAACAAGGTTTGAGGGAAAGCAAAATTGAAAAATGGAAAATTCGGGAAAAACTAAGTGCTTTTTAAACCATACTGCAATACAACAAAAAAACGAACATCGCAGCTTTTAATCAATATTTCAATAGGAATTGACATCATCGACATCCGTTTGCAACAATGATCACTCCGAAATACGTTTTTTCTCATTTTTACTTTGTTTACACATTTCCAATAGCTTTCCAGAAATTCACAAAACGATCACAAGCAAATTTATTGAAATTCGGACAGGACAACGTCTGTCAGGTCAGCTAGTTTTTTATAAAATAAAAGTAATCGTTATTTCAGATGGACTAACGTGACACAATCGAGATCTAAAATTCTTCAAGTTGCACGTTGAAATAAAAGATGTTTGAGGGTGGATGCTTGGTCAGGGTAGTCGGGAGCAAGTTCTGCAGGCCATTAGTATACCGACGGTGTTTTAACGAGTTAACAGGAAGCGCAAGGTGCCTTTATGGATCCGATTTCCTAGTATCCACCCTCGGAGCAGCTCTCGAACTATGTGTGACGTATAGGGCAGGGTAACGCACCGGGTAAGACCCCTCGCACTAAAACGCGAAAGTCCGGAGACCCCCTTGCAGACAATCTAATTAAGGTGAGATAACGTTGTAAACAGCCCCGGTGGAAGCGGAGGGTTGCTTCGGTGTTCCGCTCGGCCCATCCGGCGTCGTCAACAAAGCCATAACTCTTCCGACAGCGGAGTGACAGTAACGATTTCCGCGGCGAGGCGGGCGAGAGATCCCGGTGCATTTGGCATTTATGAGAACTACTCAGAATCGCCTGGTTTCCGGTTGCGTGCAATCGCCTTCGAGGCATTACTTCCGGGGGAAAAACACGGTAATACCCGAGGAGCTCCGTGTGTTTCGCGCCCTACTATGTTAAAAACGGAGTAAGGGGGGAACCAAGCAGCTAGTTTCAACGAGAAATATTGTAATCACTGCGAATGGCAGACGTATCTCTTCATTAACGACGTGGCAGCACGCCTGTGTATTTATTGCGCCTCTGGATTAAACTGCTCCCCCTTTCTTCGGTTCCGAATGAGGGATGGAGCAGCAACGATCTTCAAGAAAGATCCAAAGAATTCTTTGTACATATCTAAATGGCAATTTTTCAATGTTTTCCTGTATTTTATAATAAATTATAATTATCCAGCTTTCGTTAGTGTTCAAGGATTATTTTAATTCATTTAAATTTAGACCACGACTATCTTCATTCAAATGTTTTTATATTGCGACGAAATTCAGTTCTCACAGCCAGTCGTGAAACCGCGTTATGTGGGTACATTGCTCGCAGAAACTTCAGTTAGTACATTTGTTTCGAATATAAGCGACCAAGATTTATGATCACGAAATGCTACTTCGTGAAGTTCAAACTGGAGCATAACGCAATAAATAAATTAAAATGTGAAATTCTTGCTCGCCTTGCGCATACTCTTCCGAGCTGTTTGCAACCGACTACTTTCATTTGCATATCCAGTACTTGCGCATAAATATTATGCTTGTAATTCGAGCAATAATCCTGACATTAAGAGAAAAGCATGATCAGTTTTTCTTTAAAAAATTCATTGTTTTCTTAATTTTCTTAATTTTACACATTAAAAATGTTCGCGACATCAAATAAATTCGAAAAACTTGTCATTTGCGATTAGCCATGCCCATACCACAATTTCACAGGCAAATAACCGCGCGCGCCGATTACAAAACACAAAACATTATAGATTATAGCAGAGGCCACAAGCGATTTGGAAATCCCCGATGTGACGGTGGCCGAATTTCACTACACCATCAACCGGCCGGTTAATCACGCGAAATTCACGGGCTTATAATGGCTGATATTAAATTCCGAAAGTAATCCGCGGCGGAAATGATGTCAGTGGGTCGAGCGTCACTCACTGTCAGTCATTTTTCTATCGGATTGGGTCGGGCCGCTAAATAATTTCGTCGGATGATCGATACGTGCCAGTCACCGTTCACCCTCGCTAACAAAAGTCAAACAACCGAAGCAACCGGATTCGACAACGCGCAGGTTGAATCGGGGAAACCTTATTCCTTCGCATGAACTTTCCTTTTGGGTGTGGGATGGAATCGAGTTCGAGTCACGGGCGTGTCGACGGTAAAGCACCGGCATCGGCAATGTTTATTTAAGGAAACCCATAACTAACGCGTTTCGATCGAGCCAGCAGTAGGTACGGCCCTTGCCAACCCCTTTCGCCACCCCGTGAACCACAATAAAAGAGTTTCAGAGGGGCGAGAGGGGAGAAAGGGGAACAACGAAACAGCCGGGGAACGTATTTTCGTCGGGGGCCAATAACGTCGGAAAACTCGCAAGTTTTTCGGGGAGAAGGTGCAATCGGCGATCGGTCTCGCTCGGTTGTGCAATAAATTTCACCGCAACGCTGCATCGGTCGCCACGTGACCTCGATCCCATCCCCTGCATCCTCTTCCGTCCCATTCTTGCCCCATATTCTGTGCAGGGTGGTCTGTTTAAGCGCCGTGAAAATATCTCTTCGATGTAACAAGGCAATAAATTTATCATGTAAAATAAGGAACTGTAGCTTCAATGAGTTTGAAATAAACAAATTTTCCCTACTCCAGAACTAGTTTTATGGTCCTTCAACCATAACCGAAGAGACCACATACCACATAAAACGTCAGAACGCGTCGCATCAATCCGGAAAAATCACCCCAACTCCCCAAGCTCCTTCCTCTACATAATTACCAAGGCATAAAATCCATCCTCTAGCGACCGATCGCAATAGGTCGCACGATCCATCCCATCATCAACGCACGGTTCAACAACGTCGGTTCCTGTTAGGCATTGATCGTTTCGCTTTCGGATTTGTGGGCATCAAAGAACACAGTCCGTCCCGTCCGACGAACCCTCTCGACTCGCAGCGACGTGTTCCCGGCTCGTATCGTAGGATAATGATCTAAATCCTAGGAGAATCCGAAACCCGATCCGTGGTGTCCCATAGGAGCTCGAATCTCGGCCATGGGTTTTTACGGACGCCGCCTGTCCGTTTAGAAAATCACCCTTTGTAGAAAGGGGAAGGGGAGAATCGATTTCGAGGAACACATTTTTATATAGTGTCGCTACTGTTAATGATTATCCAGTTCGTAGTCAAAAACATTTCACAAAAGATCTCCGAGAAAATCCCATTAACGCAGACATCAACACCACAAGGTCACCGAAACACCGACAGACTCGGCAATCTATCAGCCCCGGTATCCCATAAAAACTCGCCTACAAGCGAATGATTTCGCCGTCGGTTTCCGTTCGCGTCCGCCCCGACATCTTCATCCCGAGATTGAATCGGATCGCCGATAAACCTACCCCAAGAAAATATTCGTTTATGCGAGTCTCGCGGCGTTGGCGTCAGAGTCGGCGTCGGGGTCCCCTAACCCCATAAATAACGTCGCGACGGGGCTCCTATAATCTAGGAAAATCATTAGAAGCCGCAGAAAGCGTCGAGGGGGCGCGTATAAAATAAAATGAACGCGCTGATCGCGTAACCCCGAATCCTTTCGACCCCGACGGTTTTATTGGGCGCTTAGAGCACCGCACGTTGCGAGATAATTTTTCAGCGAGCATTAACATCGGCGTTCAGACACGTGTCGGCTCGATTTGTCCTGCATGGGTCTCGCTACAACTCCATCAGGACACTCCACCACGGAGGAGTATCCTGCGGCGCCAGGACACGATCGAGCAATAAACCGGAGCCGCCATCATCGCCACGCTTCGCAAACACACTGCCGGGTCACGTGTTTTCACAGCGGCCGGGCTTTGGCTTCATAATCCCGGTGAAATTTATTAAAACCCCGTAATCAATGGCCGACTCGCGTGTACACGCATTCGCAGCCGGCGCGGCGGTATAATGCAATTTTAATGCGGTTGGGACGCGTGTGCTCGACCGTCAAATATGTTTTTGCCACCGCGTGTCCGCGCGCGGATCAGGCGCGAGACGTTTCAATTTCGTTGGGAACCGTTTTCCGACAGTGTTCGGGCTGCTTTTGAAATGGTTCGGGTATGGAGACTGCGGTGACGTCGTTGGTGAAGGGATGGATCTTCCAAATCCACAGTCGAACCTCTAAAATATCTTCTATGAAGAAATCTTCGATGAACCCATCAAAAAGATTTCAACCACGTACTCAAAGACCTTCGACACTTTAAAAAGAGAAAATATAAAATGTCTAGCGTTGTTAAAAAGTGTAGTTAATGCGAGACAAGCGAGCCAGCATCCGTCTCGCATTATTGGAATCCTGATTGGAAGTTTGATCGAGGAACAGCACACGTTTCCCCGCGAAAGTTGCAATGGTAGTCGACAATACCCTTTCGGGCACTCGATCAACAAAGTCGCGCCGCGCGCTGCAGC
Organism: Lasioglossum villosulum; assembly: GCA_963971365.1. Taxonomy (NCBI): domain Eukaryota; kingdom Metazoa; phylum Arthropoda; class Insecta; order Hymenoptera; family Halictidae; genus Lasioglossum; species Lasioglossum villosulum. The sequence continues at coordinate 4,324,030 of OZ020497.1, read as the reverse complement.
AATTTATCTCCACCGGTGGATTCTATTTTGTATTATGCGAATCAGAACAAACTGTAGCTTAGCGATAACGAGAATCTGAGTGGCGAGGGTGGCGGGTCGTCTCAGAACGGGGGCGGATGGCAGAGGAAGAACGGGAAAAGAAGGAAACACAGGCCGGGGAGAGAGAGAAAGACAGAATGGCATTTGCACTGGCTCTCGGCCAAATCCCACCTCATCAAAATGTCGGAAAGACGGCTTGGGACGAGTCAAGGCAACACGGTCTGAATGTCATCCCTTGAGGAAGTATCCTACAAGATCCCAGACCCGTCCAGCCCAGCTACTGGGAACTGGGTGGCTTGATATTTTTCGACGATGTACAATATAAGGGTGGAGGAGAGACGACAAATGCGAGGGAGCCGCGGGAGTCATCGCTCATGCTGATCCGCACGGTTCTTTGATCGCCCCGTGTCTTGATCAGCAGTTTTATAGCGACGTGATTAACTGTCGGATCAAGAGAAATGTTTTTTTCCCGTCGAGCATGAATGCGGGGCTTGGGTCAACGCCGTTTAATGCGCTCGTTCGGGCTTTAAAAAATGTACTTTCCGACGTCGCGACTACATTTCGTGACGTCAAGTTTTATTAGATTATTCTTGGGAAGTTGCTGTATTCTGCAGAAATTCGGGAAGATTTTATTTTTAAGAGACAACATATTTTTTGGAATATTGTACTACGCATACAATTTTATTAATTCTGTTTCAAAGATGGCAATGACGGTAAAAATTTTCTGTTTACGAATTAACGAGTTTTTTAGTTTTTCTAACAGTATGAAACGTCCCAACGGTAGCCTAATAGTATAAGAAAATTGGAATGACTCTGTTCGGGCAGCTAATATGTATTATGTCTACAAATCGATTTTCGACAGAGGGGAGGGTACGACGTGCGCCAGAAATTAGAAAGAACGGATGACGTAGCTCTGAAAAATTCATCTCTTATTACGTCGTCGGCCGCCTTTCGTTCATATCTCTCGCGAAGATTCCTCCGATAGGGTGATCGCGCGACTATAATGGGACGCGGCTGCACCTTCCGGCGCGGCGGGATTCCTTCGACAGAGCCCCGTTGTGAAAACGGAGAACATTTATTGTACGAAATACGATCGTCCCTTCTTCAAAAGAATCCTGTTTGACGCAGTTGGCGAATAAAGCGGCCCGTAAGCGGACACGGTTCTTTGAGCGAATTCGCACTCCGTACAAGCCACGTTACGTTCCCTCTGTCGATAACAGCGCCCCTCCTCCGTTTCCACCCCACACCAACATCATTGTCCGAAGTAAACGGCGGAAGACCCATGGAGCTACACCGAGGAAAAATATCGGGGATACCGCCAGTTAATTTAGCTATGTTTCGAGTCATACCGTAAAACGTCAGTACACCTCGACGCTTAAAAAATATCATATTTCTTCCTGTATTTAATTATCTCAACAATTCGATTGTGTGGAACATCGTTGAAGAAAAATATTGAGGCTGCTACTACAGTTTAGTTTTTGGTTTTTTGTTGCAGGAGGTAGTGCAAAAGGTAATTATATAGAAAAGGTCTGCCTACTCCGATTTTCATGAAATTTTAATATGTTATAGATTTCGACATTTTGAACAACTTTTTCCTATTCCAATATAGGGGGTCGCTTTTAGTTTTCGAGATATTTGTACAAGACTATCGCTAATACTGTATTGAATTTTTCGTATACCTGCATGCTCCGCCGCAACGTAAACCTCTTCTGGGGCCGCATCTGTTTATTTTTTGTTTGTAAACACGTTGTGGGGATCAGAACAGAGTGTCACCATATATAGGGTGAGCTTTCAATTTTGAAAGACTACTTCTGGATTTTCGCATGCATGGTTCCTATATAGAATGAGACCCTGATTTCTCTCATCTTTACAGCGTGTTTACAAAAAAAAGTAATGATGACGCCACGCGGATCAGCGTTACGTTGTCACGGAGCGTACAAGAATACAGAAAATTCAATACAATATTAGCAATAGTTTTTGCGAATCTCTCAAAAACTAAAAGCGACCCGCTATATTGGAAAAGGAAAAAGTTGTTCAGAATGTGTTGCTGCATAACATATTTAAATTTCATAAAAATCGGAGTAGGCAGACCTTTTCTATATAATTACCGTGCAAAATATTACATGTTTTATTTAATTGTCTCAATATTTCAAGGATACTAGAAAACCTTATTAGAGCTACATCCAGTTACTTTGATTTTGATGTAAGACTTCCTATTAAAATTCTGAAAGGAAGAATGAAATTTTTACTTCGCATAAATAGAATGCTCGAATTGCTGTAATTTTTATTTGTGAAAACGCAATGGACTCGCTCGATGCAGCGCGTGAAAAGTTCATCGGCTCTTGGCCCAGTATTTGTAGAAATCGTATGAAAAGGTCAATAAAGCTCCGCAGCGATCCGCGGATTCCGCGAGCGCGCGTCCATTTTTGTTTCCTCCGACAGGCGAGTTACATTTTCGTTGCAGGTCTATGGTTTACGGAGTGGAGTGGAGAGGGGGGTGTGGGTTCGTTTCGGAGTTCTGTTTTCACAGAATTTGTTCCCTTCTATGCTTCGAACTATTTTATACCGTAATATATTGTTCGTTAGTGGAACAAACTCTCCGGGCGGAACGACCCAGGAAACTCTGGTTCGCGCTTCGAAACGGAAAGCGGGACGATACCGGGGATGGAGAATTTTACCGAAAATCGGATTTCGAGTTTTGCTTCGCGATGTTGCCCCCGTATTTTTGTTACCTTTGCTGTGAGCGGCGGACGCCATTCGGCTACGCTCTTCGAGAAACGAGAATCCGAATCGGAAACTAAAAGTATGCTTTATTGACTTAACTTCCCACATTAAATTTCGAAAATGGTGAAATGCGTTAATTATCCTGCCTCGGACAGTTGTGTGTACATTCGTGTCTCTACACCTGTGACAAATAATACTAAATACAATCTCTGATAGAAGCTTGATAGATTGTTCATTGGAGGAACAATTAAAAGTGTACATTATTTCGCAACGTACGTTTTTGACGATTATTCAATGCATCTTCTCATAGGACACTATTCACGACGATAGAAACGATGAATATATAATTTATTTTTCATTAAAAAGAAAGTACATTTTTTCAAGAGACGTGAATAAACTTGTCTCGCTCCAATTATAAATTTATCTGATCACCCTGCATTTACAAATAAAATCGAGGAGTAGTATAATGAAGCTACTTTGTCACCGGTTGAATTCGGTGAAAAGAGAGCAGTGTTATTTCGATCGGAACGTGAAGCAGTTGAACGTTCCCCAGAAACTCTGCTATTGTACTCCGGCCAATCGGGGGTTCCCCCAATTCTTTTTTTACACGCGAGAGAAGCTCTAATTCGCTCTAACAACGCGCGATTACCGAGCGTGTTCCACCGCACGCAACAACGTGCCCATTAAGAGGGCCCGATGTCTGTGCGGACCCTACGCGGAGCTGGCTGCAATTACGTTCCGCGTTCCTCGACCAATCGGCTTTCTCTATTCTGGCCATATGCCTACCACCGCTATTCTAAATTACTAATAGAGCCCCGATCCCGCGTCGGTTTTCCAAACGTGCAAGGTGCACGGCATCGGAAAAGTCGAGTAATAGCTAGGGTGCAGGGGTGTATCGTTTTGAACAATAGGAAGGTTAAGCATTATGCTTGAAATATATCCAGAATTTTCATTCTACGATGTAGCGTTAACAAGCCTTCAGGCCTGTTGTAAACTTCAGCTAGTGGAAAGGTGTGATGTATAGAAGAGGTAATTTTGACAAAGTATAGTTAATAAGCAAAATATATTTAACGTAAAAGGAATATACGAAAAGGAAAAGATTACAGAGTGTTTAAAGATAGTGTTCGCGGTTCTAAATCCGGGTATCCTGTATTTGAGGTATTCCCTTGAGCCGCAGATGCATAAAATGCAACAATTACCACAGTGACACGAATAATGGTAATAGCCAGGTGCGCGACGATTAGATGACATTAGACAGGTGCAACGGGCGACACGTTTAACCAATTTGTCGACCGAGGTTCGTTTTATTGGAGCACCTATACGGGAACATCGTTTGCCACTTCCGTGACGAGTATCTCTGGCCTGACTGTCAAGATCGCAGCTACATATTCGATCACAGGCCAGCGTACGAGTTTGAGGGGGCGGTGGGGACTGTGCATTAAGTATGAGCGACGGATTTGCAGGCGATCGCGATGAAAGCAGCGTCGCGACGAGCTACGCGTCGACGTTATGCGGCATTACTCGTTGAATCGTCTGTGATGTTGATAGGGAGCGACGCGGACGGCGCACCTGGTAATATCCACGAGATTACAGGTTGTCGTCCTGCGTTACGCTTTGATGCTCACCGGTCTGGAAATGAATAAGTATGCGTCGAAGGAGACTTTGTCCTGGCCCCTTGCTGCAGGTGGTCCCGATCCATTGTTCCCCGGCTTCGATACCCCGATCCGGACCCCTCAACCCCTGTTTCAGGACACCCCCTCTCAGGATAATGCGACACGGGCCGGAGAGGAGAGTTTCATTTAAGAAGATCGCGTCAGGAATTTAATAAACGGTATTTAGAAATTACGCGCGCTCGATTTGCCTCGCCGCCGAGGGTGCAAACTCCCGGAGCGCAATAGTGGGTCAAGAAAGTCTGTATAATCTCCCTTAAGCGCAGTGCAACTTTTTAAACATTGAAACGGTTGTAGTTCTTTTTGAGAGGTTAGAAAGATTGGTTTATCAAATAATGTATAAAAGGATTTTTGCAAAATAAATAAATACAAGAGCTACTAGCTTAGAGCGAAACGACAAAATGGAAAAGCTAGGAACAGTCAGCATCACCTGGGGCTCCGGAAAATCAATACCAAAATATGGAAACAATGACGACCACACAGGAATCGAATTCTCCCACGCTTCCGAACCACTCGACCAACCCTAATCCGGCACCGGTGCCCCAAATTAACCCCCGACAATTCAGACTGATCCTCCCCGCCCCCATTACTCATCCCCGAACAGCCGTTTCTCATTTCCTAGCTCGATCAGCGTACCGCATTTATTTTTTATTCATAGATCCGGCCAGGTTGTGAAACAGGACGCGCGCCGTTGAACCGTGCCCGAATAGAAAGTGATCAATTTCATTTCGGGTGCATAGGGTGCGGCGTTGGCCGCGTACGAACCTGTTGAGAGAGCTACACGGGGACAGAATTTTAAGCGGAATGCTCGCGTCCTCGAGCACTTTGAGGAACGAGGGGGTGGAAAAGGGGTTGGCGACGGTGGAGAAGAGAGAGGACGATTTATTTCGCGTTTAAAAGAGCGACGTAGGATATCTGCCGCGCGGAATCCCGTAAATGGGAATACACGGGCCGGACTCTTTCAGCACGAATAATTAGGCTATAGAGAACGCTTCGAATGCCGCCGCCGCCGCGAACTTCTGCATCAAAGATCGTCCAGCCCCAACTTGTCGCTCGTAATTTCTCGAGATCCTGCCGAGCGTGGCCGCGCTTTTTCCTGACGAAATGGGCTCTCCTTTAAAGCCCGCCGAGAGAATGTCGAGCGCAACCGGCTGTTCGTCGCGTTGAAAAATTTCGAAACCAGAACAGCTTTCAATGGGATGCACCCGTCCCTTACACACCCACGCGAGTCTTCCGATGAAAACCGGACAGAAAACCCTTCCCATGCACACGTCAGAGGGCGGATCGTTCCCAGCACGACCCAGTTCAGGAGGTCCTTGTTCCAGCGAGGACGCCTTCATCCGCGAAGGATTATTTTTCTTCCACGGTCGGTGGAAGATCTTCATTCAGTTCGGTTGAATATTAACATGAGGGGTAATTAATTTTTGCGCATTCGTTTACAATTCACAATAAAAATTACGAAGGATGATTCCAAACTCTCCAGTATCGAAGAATCAAAAATATCCCGAATTCAGTATTCGAAACGCAGCTTCAACTTTAATTTCCCAGGGCAAAGCATCGGTCAGCGACTATCGCCATCGTGTTTCGTGGAGCTCTAAGGTCTCGGTTCCGGAAATAAAAGCGGCAGCAGCTGGCGTGCAACGTAATTACGGCTGTAGATGCGAAAAGGTTGTCGTCGAAAAAAAGCACATCACCTGGAAGGGTCCATGGACCGGCTACACCATGAAACTGGGTTAAACAAGTCCCGACGAATTTCACGGAACTTTATGAGCAAGTTTAATCAGTCTGTGTAACGGAGCTTTACAACCGCGGTTCTTTCCGTGGGTCCTTTGAAAAGTCGAGCGTCAACCTAACCGAGCAAAATCGCATTAACGACACAATCGAACTGTGGCTGGTCAGAGTGTAAATACAGTTAGCTCGGGCGGCGTCTCTGGAATCGCTCTCATTAGCGTGATCCGTTGAATAAAATCGTTGAAAAGAAGAACGTGGAAGGTCGCGCCCGTGGAGGAAGGAACACGAAAGGACGTTTAATGGCGGCTTGGAATAAGCCGTGGAGCCATCGGCCGGCAAAGGTGGAGGCTTAATTAAGCGAGTTTCACTCGCTCTTCTGTGTACGTGTACACGCAGCACTGAAACAGACGCGCGCGACCGGAGGAAAGGTCCGGTTCGCGCCGGCCACATACTCGCGTAATAACGTACGTAAGCGTGGCACGTAACTGCGACGCAACAACGGGAGAATGGCGACTGATTGCCACGCCGCCGTGCGAATTTAACGCCAGAGATTCCCCGCGAATTTCGCGGCCGAGCCACGCGCGATATCCAAAGCGGCCGCGTTTCCGGCCCGCCGCGGACCGACGCGAACTGTTCGCTAACTTCCACAATAAAATCCGCCGACACCTCTCTACCCTCCCTGGTTCCCTTTCTCTCTCGATTCTGTGCGTGTGCTGGGCCAGAGCGGAAATTGTTATTGAAATCGCAATCGCAATCGCGATCGTAATTAAAGCGCCGCCGTCTTCGCTACTGATTAGACTCGATTCATGCCGGACCCACCGGCATGATGGCCAGCAATCAACCAGCCGCTGAACCCTGTTGACCAAGCGACGATGGGGGATGTCTTGTAACGATGTTTATGGGAAATGCTTCGTGGCAACGGGTGCAATGGAAACGCAGAAAAAAATTGTGGTGGATTGATGTTTTCCAGTTGGAGCCGCTTTATGTTGTGTTAGTGTAAAAATAATTTTCGAAAAGTTTAATCGATGCCTACAAATTTGTTCAAGAATATACAGACAAATTTTTGGGTAGGTATAGTTTATGTTAACGAAGTTAATTACGTCTCCACTTCTTTTATCAATGATATTTTTTATCACTGTTCAGGTCACTTCTTAGAAAATATAAAAATGGGAAATCGCATGAGTATCCGCAGTCTGCTCATAATGCTTAAAAGCTACAGTAGGTACACTAACGAAATATGTATTTCATACAGAACCGTTCGCAGTGTGCTCCTGTCTCACCGCAGTATCGAACACAGCGCAGGGAGGCATCATTGTTTCCGCGATTCAGCGGTTATCGCGGTGCGTAAAAGTGATAGCGGCTCGTAATTAATTTCTGGCGTCGATGCCAGCCGCGAACAACAATTTATAACGTAATAGACGGCGGCCGGGCGAAATTATCCGGTTTTTATCGGTCCATAAATACACGAGGACAGTATCGAGGTCCGTCGGTTGGGTTGCACGAATTTTAAAATAAGGAAAGCGTTACGTGCATCCAACAAGAACCATCCCCTCCACAGCTGCAGTCGCGTAGTATAATTTGCTGCTCGATAACGAACGGCCTGATAACGCACCCCCGATCGAATCTAAACGGGTCAGTAATGCAAAAATCCCATTAATGTTATGCGGCGAGCATTGGTGAAATATTTCCCGCAGATAGCGTAGCTCCCTTCCCCTCCCGCGGATCAGCGTTAGATAACCCGGCGCTCGGGACAATGTGAGAATCGATTGACGAGATTATACTGTAAATGCGACCGAATTCGTAGCATTTTGCGAACGGTATCAATGCACTGCACATGATTTTCTGGTCATTTTGTGGCAGCTATGTTTGTATCGCGCGATGAGTCGTTCGCTTCTACGACGGTCCCTATGGAACAGTTGCAAAATAAAACATTTTTAAATTAACCTCGAGCAATTAATTATTTCTGTCGAATTCTTTTATTTAATTCAATTCCCAGAATTTGTGTAATCGAAAATATTTTTAAAAATCATTCGCAAAGGCGTTTCAATGTCCGAACAGTATACGAAGGAAGCTGGACAATGTTTTTTCAAATAATCATTCCAGACGAATTGTGACATTACACTAATTCTGAACACGTGTTGATCTATGAATAAAATTCACTAGACAGGCCACTCAATTTTAAACTGCATTCATGCACATCGCAGACCGCAATATCTCACGCTCCTCCCTTTTCTCATCCCAACTCGTTTCCCTAAATTCCTCATCAATCGAGCAAGCGTTACTCTAATCCGAGCACTCGTTAGAAGGTAATAGGGTTTGAAAACCGACTCGTTATAGTCGTCGAGAGAGCGTGGCTGCGCGCAGGAGTCTTTTCCACACTGGTTAAAGCCCATTTCCTTTCGAACTGCTCCAGCTCGCGTAATACATCCGCATCAGTACCGTATTTTCCCATCGCGCTTTTCCTCCTTTTTTCACTTTCGTACGCCCCCGCAACCGAGTCTTCGGTCCTGTACTCTAATAGCAATACGGGTTCGCTCGTAGGCGAGTGGGGCCGAGCTGGGTCGGCGCGCGTCGTCGTCGTCGCTACGGTATTCCTCTGTGGCAACGGGCGGAGCACGCTTCCGTCTCGGATAATGAAATTAGAGTCGTGTTCCATTTGTGAGCCTTGCGGGGCAATATTCTTCAATTATAGCCGACGGTCGAGTATAGGGCTCGGTAGCCGAGCATCGTGGATCTTGCAAATACGGGGCGGCTTTTCCAAGCGCGCCACTCGGAAAATGCGATTGTGAGCGACTGAGAACCTGAGGAACCGAGCTGGAACGAGGAGAACCGCGACAGAGAGCTAAGCTAGAACGAGAGAGATCCCCAGGAAACAAGAATGAACAGGAGAGGATGCAAGGGTCTTGTCGAACAACCAAGAGTCTCTCCGCCTCTTCAGACTCTGAGTCATATGAAAACGGCTCCGCGATACGTCGATGCGACACGGATACATCGTGGTCGTTACACAGCTCCTCCTGTATCCTCTTTCAAGCAAAACGCTCCCCTACTTGCTCTCTTTCTCTGGGGTTGTTTTCCCTTCTCTGTTTGTCTGACTTGCTTTGATACCTCCGGTACCTGCATCGATGAATATGCAAGCGTCGAATAGTTCAGCGAACCGTTGTTTAATGATGGGGGGAACCGTGTCAGGTGAAACTCGCTTTGTTGCCGAAACCGGGCCAAGATTCGGGAACAATACTTCCGCGGGATCGCGCCAGGTTTAATATAGACCCGACGATGAATGTAAGATCCCGAGGAAAGAGGGTAAAATGTAGGCGACGAGCGATGTGTGGAGAATTTCTTTGATCTGGGGCCCCCTGACCCAGTGATTGCGATTGCAGTTGCTAGAATTTGGCACAATGGTCGGAGGTTTGTGCGAATGCTAGAATTCGTATTTGGTGGAAGGTTTGAAGAGACAGGATGTCGAGTAAAATTCTTTTTCGCTTTCAATATGTCGATACAAGAGTAGAATTGTGTGAAAAGTCGAAGTTTACGTACTATCCATTATTTGGTGTGATTACGTTCCCCTGAATAATTATTAATGCGATCGTGTGAAGCGTATACACAGACTAAAAATACATGCAAATAATTACTTCATTGGTACTAGATAAAATTGACGGTTTAAATTTCTCATTTGACGCTTGATGTCTGACCCCAATGATTTTTAAGTTTCCAGTGGTTCATCATATAGCCAACCAAAGCACAATACTGGCTTTGGCGAATATTAAATGTGTTTCAGGAAAGTATTGAAACTCAACGATATATCCACATGATGCAAAAATTAACTCTGCGAAAAGTATTCGCCAATTCAGTTCTTTCCCCGAATCGACGTTTAATTCGTGAAACCGCTGTTTAAAATTGAAATTGAATTTTCGATAAACAATACGATGACGGTCGAGGGTTCCCAGAAAATGTTACGCGCCGATAATTGAGAGGCTTGTTTGGAGAAGTTAAATCTAGCAAATCCGCGTCCGTGTTCAGCCGTAAATTTGTAAAAATACTGTTGTAAAATCGGCGAACTTTTAATTGAGCGGCTTGTAATTCGACACGCTGTCAGTCTCGAAATATAAATTTCCGAGGATTCGAAGATTTGTGAGTGCTCTATCGTTGCTGTCGCAGAGAACGCTGCAACAATGTGGTTCGCGTTAAAATATCCACGGTCGATGTGCACACGAGTTGCACGCTGAACTCATGACGCTATCGAACGGTCCTTGTCATCGGAAGCGACGCAAAGGCAAAAGCTCGAGCACTCGTGCGAACGCCACGACGAAATCTCTATAAAAACGATTTGTTACTGCTGTGACATAGAATTCCTTTTCGGCAGCAACGACTCAATAATTTCCCGTCGGAAAAAAGGTGAATTGTTGACAGTGGAGGAAACGACATTTGCATTGTACACTCTCAACGCGATTGCGAAGCACAGCGTTTTAAACGTTGAAAGAGATTTCTTTTGCAGTATGAAATACACAGATTATTTCAATAGTACTCCATTCTAAGCTATTGATAATCTGTAAGATTATTACATATAATCTGTAATTCGCAAAAATTGACATTGGATTCCCACTTTGATTTCCAGCACGCTGAAATGAAACACTTTGAAAGGCGCTCGTTTAACCTTCGCCAATTAAATTTCCGAAATGTTTCACTCGGCAATAAAATTGCGTGATATCGCGAATTTTTCGCGAGCACTTCCATTAAATGTTATCACAGTTTACGAGTTAATTCTAGCATTCCGTCTGCGTTCGTTTTATTGTGGGACAACGTTATTCCTCTTTGAAACGAGAGATCGTAACAATGGCGGTCGAGTGTCCCGTGGAAATGTTTCGCCAGTCTCTCAATGTTTTCACTATTTAATTTCTGGTTCGTAGAGCCTTCTTTCATCGGCTTTGAGGAGAACGTTGCTCGCGATCGAAAGATGACGGAGAAAATTAAAAACGGAACCCTCCGTCGTCGAGGAAGTCACGCGCAAGGTATCAGTCGAAACACCACCGTTGATGAGAACATTTATCTTGGTGGGTTTATAAAGTGAGTCGTGGGAGATGGTTGTTTCTATTTTTCTCTCTCTGCTTACCGTTGCTTCAATCGAGAAGGTTGTTAATCCTTAGGTTATTAATTGATAAAAATTATTTTTTCAAAGTCGTCCGAATATTAATACGAATAACTAATATAGTAGCACCATTCTCTTCAACCACATGCTTCCGAAGTTTTCCCTCGAAACCCCAAGAATTCGCCATTGAATCGGCATCCGATCGATCTAGCAGAACAATAGCGCTCGCAAATCCGTGTGCGAAACCGCGTTGACAGAAAGAGTCACGGTATCAACCGGAAACGCGGGTATGCCTTTCAGGGACGGCGTTTTCGGCGTGTTCGGCCGTACAACGGAGCGCGGCGGGTTTCGGGCCGATGGATCAGTGTCGCTCGCTCCAATAATTTCGATGGCGATGATGGTGTGCACAAGGGAAAGAACAAGGGCGGAGAGCGGTGTGCGTCAGTGGAAACGGTTCCCTTCCGGATGAAAACGGTCGTCGGTGGCGTAACGCGAGCCAGCAGCGTGGCCATTACGCGGCGGTTAAGCCGGATAATCGATCGAGCAACGAGCGGCAACGGTAGCGACAGCCCGTCCACGGGCGCAGATGAATTAGATGGGCTGCCAATAGCGCTCATTAGCGTGCCAGGCGCAGAAAACGCCGCAGGCCGATTATGAAAAGCGAATTCCTCGGCTCGACCGGAGAGTAGGAGGTGAGGCGAGGAAAAACAGACTTGCCGATCGAAAAACGTCCCGGGTACGATGAAACGCGGCGGCACAACATGTTCGAAATGAATTTGCGGTCTTGGACCACGGTGCCACCCCCCTTTCACGTTTCTCGTCGTTCACCATTGGAGCCCAGTCATCAGCCGGACGTCAAAACGCGTACGATAAACCCCACCGGGTGTACACAGGCCTCTCTACATAGGGGCTCGCGACACGCGCCCGGAAACCGCTGCCCCTTTCACGCCTAATTCGTCCGACCGAGCCGCAAATCGAATTAGTTGTTATTCAGCTCTCGATCGTATGATTCCGCGTACGTCGCCAGGTCGACGGCCTCCTGGACCCGCGCATTAGCCACGGCCACGTAATTGACGGACCGGCGGTCGCGGAATTTTTGCAACGATCGGTGAAACACCAAGCCCCGGTTACAATCCCCTCCTCTTCGTCGCACCTTGGTCGGTTCGAAATATCCGTACCTGTCTGTGGAATTTGTTTCCCTGCGAACCCTCGTTGGTTATTGTGGCATCGCATGATTTCAGATCTCCGAGGTGGTAAATTTTGTCGAATCGTTTAGGTAAGGACTAATCGCAGTCCATTCTTTCTCTAAGAAATAAAATAATCAAATGAATCCGTATCTATGAATTAAAAGTAAAAAATTCGTCGTGAATTATTACCTGCATGGTACCCTAGGTAGATATACGTTTAAGCATCGAAAAATTTGAATAGCCAACGTACGAATCTTTGTAGCAAAAGGATGTTAGGTCGAATCCAAAGCGACAGTTAGACGCGACGAGCAACATCAAGCGGAAACATGCCGCGCAACAGAGGAATCCCGATTATTTCGATCTCGTTTTATTCCCAGTGGATTATTCCGGGCCGACGACGTATCTGGAGGAACGTCGGGGTCTGCGTTTCCTTCGACGTCGATGTTTATAAATCACGAGTCATAAACTGCGATCGTATGTGTTCCCTTCTCTCTGTGCTACGGCGACGGGTCCTGGTATCGCTGCTCGATTTGCTCGTTATCTGTTAAACCCTTTCAGAAACGGAACGCGCGCGGTTCTCTCTCGCCGTTCGAGCCCGGGAATCGATACCTTTCTTTGCTCGACAAAGAGACTATTTGCCGTATTACTAAAGCTATATAGCGTTCGCCTTCCATCGGCCTTCTCCTAGTATTAACTCCTTTTCTGCGGCGATCGCGCTCGCGGGGACTTCGCCCGACGTTCGATTGCTCAATTGATACTCTTGGCCCTGATATTGGGGACCAATAACAAGAAAAAAAGGAAAAAGACGCACCCCCTTCCGGATGATTAAACTTTATTAGCCCGCGTTACGTGTCTCGCGAACTCTGCGGCTTTTATCCCGTGGCTGAATAGTGAACGGACATACTACTGACTCAAGGAGCGATGGCAAATGCAAGACCGTCCACTTAAAATATCAGGATCAAGGGCGATTGATAAAATCCTACGGATTAGAAGAATCAGTTCATAAATTTATTAATGTACATAATTTTTAAAATTATACATTAATGTCATTACGAAGCTAACTCGATGTTGTGGTGCAAGCTGTTAATAAAAAGATTTTTCTACATTGCAGACATAATTTTGACAAAACTTTTCATTAAATACACAACAAATAATAATACTGATTTATTCGTGTATCAATCAGCCAGATCCTTTTCGAACTGGTCAAACGGATTCTTTGAAAAATCGTTTCCCAAAATTACAGCGGAATCTCTACCAGGCCGAAAACTTTGCATACGCGTTCGCATAGTTCGCGTTCAGCCGGCACGCCGGGAATACAGTTAAATCGAAAATCTTTCAGCTGCGGGGCATCGACTCGCATCGACACGCGCGAAACCGCAACTCGTCGCGCCGCGTGACAAAGAACATACAGAGCGACAGGGGGGCACAGCGGGGGCGTCCAAATTACGGGGACAAAGAGTTCACAGGCGGTTGGGGTTCAACGGAATAACTTGCGATAGTGGTGGGGCGATAAATCGATAATATCGAAAACAGCATCGGTCCGTAATTCACGGGAGATGTTAATTTGTCGCGGCCCACCGTGCTCCCGAATCAAGATCCGGCGGAACACAATCAATACGAGTAACTACTCTAAACAATCAAGAATAATTAATAGACAGCGTATTTTATGAAGTTGTGACAAGTGTGAGCAGGTTTAATTTGAAACTGTAAGAACATTAAAATAATTTAAATTAACAAATTTTTATTTCACTCCAGTTTGTTGCGGTTCAGGTAGAAAACTCTTATTTTGCATAAAAATGTGTGCACACTATAATTGCATATAGATCCTCAGTCTACTGATGATTGACATCTCAGACGTTTGTAATAAGTTTCGAATAATTATTTTATTCGAATATCCATGATCTGTGTACATATCGAAATCTATGAGCCTTTACATCACTGCAATTCTATTCATTTTCGGGTAATTTCCACAATCCGTCAAATCCCGTAGTTTTATCACGGAACAGTGGTGCTTATGGCTCGGCGAAATTGACAGGCAACCACGGTAGTGTATTATAGTGGCGCTGTAGCACCGTACAACCGCAGGATCGGTCGTTGTACCCGGTTAGGCGACCGAGTCCGATGGCTGCACGGCGGGAAGGCGGAGAATAAAGAAACGGAGAGAGGAGAGCGTGTGGCACAAAGCGCGGGCCGGAGACGGAAAGAAGCATTATACAATCGGTAATCAGGCCCCCATTGACGGATGAAATGATATCTGAATGGGTGAAATTAGCGTCGGCGAGCCGTGCGATAATTGGATGCCGAGGCATGTGCCACGAATGCGCGCGCCACCGACTGCTCTCTCGCCGATTCGCTGATTCGCCGCGCGTGTTTCCGCCTGTCAAAGGGTTAAATGCGTGTAAATGTCCGGGCTCGTGGCTCGTGTGATCGCATCACCGCTCCGTGGTGCCGTTATTCTGATACCAGAAGGGTAGAAACCGGCTCCGATGCCGCCCGCTTTCCGTACCCGAGCCAGGATTCTCTTTCTCTGCTACCCTCGACTCGATTCCGCCGGTGTTGCCGATTGGGGATCAAATTTTAATTAGCTCGATGCAACGCCGAAATACGTGGTCTGCCCGGAAAGTATCCGACTTTCTGCTGTAGCGGGCGGAAGTATCATTCCTGGTTGATATCAATGGTGTCCCCTTCAAGGTATTGTCCGTTACAGAACCCACAACTTTCTTCCAACGATCCTCCCTCTTAGGGAAACGCTCATATAAAATCATATTACTACCTTGTAGTACAGTAAAGATCTTTGGATCTTGCTGGATCTGCTGTCTTACAGGTGTATTCGGAGCGGACAACGTTTGAACCCCAGACTTGAATTTCTGATTTATAACTGCGTCTACCGCGCCGAGCGAGGCTTCAATAGAGAGTCGAACATAAAGACGGATTTTGCGTTACAGATTATTTGCAATTATGAAAAATTAACATCTCTACGAAATGTCGCTGAGCTCTCCGGTGCACGTGTGCGATCCTCACGATTGTGGCTGATGATCTGTGACGAAATAAACCGGGTTCCAATCATTTCTCAACGGTGCCACGCGGCCAGATGGGCCGGAGAGCTCGTCTGCGAAATCCTCGCCTAATCCCCTGGCCGAGGATGCATCGGGCCACGAGGTCCGCGAGGATCTTTCCGCGCGGCTAATCGGGAATTCATGGGCCATCTGTTGGCACCGTGGCGGACCGACTTCGTTTGTCCCGTCTTAAATTACGATCCTGCCGCGATCCGTGGGGCGTCGTTCCGCGGAACGGATAGAGATTGCATTGCTACCGGTCCCGTTCAACGCTGGTCTATGTATTTTACAGCACCGGAGTTTCTCATCGGTATACGTTCGAACGATACTCTTCCATCATTCAGAGCGCCGAGCGCTAGGGGGCGCTAAAAATTATTGTTACGCCGTCTTTGTTGTGCAAACAGTTTCTAGAAAGCGTTCCGAGCTATGTAGAACTACGATCCGCTTCCCTGAGTCGTCAGTAGTCTCTGAACCTTCATGGGAAATATATGTATAAGTACATAGTGAATTTTAATATTAAAAATTAATTTTTTTACATCTATATAAATAAAAATTACTCCGAAATACGTTTTTTTCTCATTTTTACTTTATTTACACATTTCCAATAGCTTTTCACAAATTTATAAAACGATCACAAACAAATTTATTGAAATTTGAACAGGAGAACGTCAGTCAGGTCAGCTGGTTATAAATGAATTTTACTAAAATATAGTTAATTTGTATAATGATAAATTTAATGGGGGATATTTTATTACAGGAAACTGGAGTTGGGAAGATTGATTTCGTCTTTGTACGTGTTACTTAATAATTACCTAACTTTGTTCAATCATACTTCGTATCGCTCCACACTTAGCTAAGCGTGCTTCATCAAGTTACAAACGAATAATTGGCAATTACGAGAGAGAGAGATCGTCCATGCTAACAACATAATTGTTACACCACTGCTCCACAGGGATATTCTACAATTCTCTTTGACATGTAACAGTGCAACAGAGTTGGGAGAGTTCAAAGATTCATCTGCATAGCTTCCTGTTCCAAAATACAGAAACTTTCTCCAATAAACCTATATTAGTTTATCGACACCACGTTCACCGTGCTTTTCCCGCGTCACTCGTTCGATATGAATACATATTTCGACCTACATCCAACTAATTAAAATTCGACCTCTAATTAGCAACACTCGCGAGCAATTACGAGCGAGGGATCGATTCCACAAGCATACTAATTGTAACGTCACTATGCCACGAGTACATTTGGCAAAATTTCAATTTTCCATTTCTAAGTTCTAACCCATCAACGTTTTCCAAACAGACGTTAATCCATCGTTCGTCTCTCTTGATCTGCATCGAGCTAGTTAAAATTCGGTCTCTGATCGGCAAAACTTTTAAACAATTATTATCGACCGAACAATGGGTTAATATTTTTTGATAGAAATTTAATTTTTCTTACGGTTCGTACGCTACATCAATTCGTTACCGAGCTTTTCGATCCAGATCATAGTGCAAATGCACTACGATGATTCGCCTACCCACCCTCTCTATTCCCAATCCCCAGCGCAGATATCACGGGTGCATCGATTAGGATAATAGTACGCCGGTAATATCGGCATTACTTTATTGCCTGCCGTTCGAAGGCCGTAACGAATGCGTGACTAACGAACAACCGGCTGAACTGTCGGCTGGCACGCGCCACGACTATCCTCGGGTTACACCATGCGGTTAACGCTAGTCGAACGTGGCATTAAGAGTTCCATTAACGCTGATGGATGCTGGTTGTCAGTGAGAATAACAGTCTAAAATAACATATAAAATAATCATGTACCATTTCGAGAGACGCATCAAATCAGTACAATTCCATGTCTTTCGATTTTTCCGAGACGTCAAGGTGACCTTGAAAACCTTTGAAAAAACTCATGTTCACCTTGATCACTTAATCTGAAGCACAAAACCATTCGATAATACCCTGGTAACAGCCACACACTGAACAAAAAGTTGGGCGATCGTGTTCCCAAAGCGGCCACACGCCTGACATGCTCCCGCATCGATTCGGTACACAGCGACGCGCAGACTGGTATTTGATCGATCTAGCTGGCCAAAAGACAATTTTTTAGAACGACCCCCAGGTAAAAAATAACATGTTATTGAGAGAGCCAGGCAGTCCCTCAGAACTCTATTGTTCATAACGTATAAGAGAAGAACCGAATCAAACAAAGAGCAAATAGAATGGACATATATAAGAACTGACTTGATAATACTACACTCCATCAGGGATTGGTCCAAACTTCCGGTCGGTGTTGCTGATATGGAGTAATCCGAGGCGCAACATTCCTCCTCCTCCGAGGATCGCCAATACTGAATGTTCATAACGTATAAATTCTTTTTTTAATTAATGCAAGCATATTTGGTGGATGATAAATCTGAGAGGGGAGGAAAAGGAAGGGGAGAGTTTCGTCCTAGACCCGCTATGTAGAGGACTAATCGGTAAGGCTATATAGCGGGCGCTGCCGTAGACGCTGGCATATCGGAAGGCGGTTGAGGACTGTATATACCAGGAAAGGTGACGAATCAAATAGTAGCGAGAAAGGTCTTTGATTATCTGTCTATATTGTAGTGGGGGTAGGAAGTTAGCCGCCACACATAATTTAATAAAGCATAATAAATTTAATCAGTTTAAGCAATAAAAATTTTAACCAGCTAGATCGGCCAAATACCAGTCTGTGCGACGGTGGTACGTTAATAAACAAACAGTACGTCTCGGATTTCCATTCGAACGGAATCGCTAACGACGTCAGACAGACAGGAATCGCCGAATCTGTCCCATTATATTCGTTTCTCCCGTCGGAGAAAATCCTCGTGTCGCTCGTACCTAGAAGCGTCTGGTCGGCTTGTTTGTGTTCTGGTTAATTCGTTTTTATTTTATTTGCTGGCCGAGGGAAATTCCGACGGTCGTCGCGACGCCTTTGGTAAACAGGATGCGCGGCGTCGAGAGCAATCCCATCACGTATGCGCGTGCCTACGTGCACGCGCTCGCCGTTCATGCGCTCGTTCGAGCCAAATATGGTAATCGCGGTAGAATGTTTTCACGGGGCTTTCTCGAAATGCTCGGCCTCCCTTTTTCAGCCAGCTTCCGCAAACAACCGGCGGTCGTGCTCCCTCGAAGCCGAGCGGAGCCGAGCGGATCGGGGCAGAGCGAAGCTGCCTAACCGCGAGATAGAGCCGTATCGGCGTTCCGAAGCGGAACCGGAATGGCTCGTTCCAGGTCCGACAGAGCCGTAACGCTGAACCAGGTCCTTACCCTTATGCGAATCCTTCGTAATGGCCCTTCCAGCTAGCCTTTCCTTCTAACTGCAACGAGAATTCGATGGGAGACGAGGGGATAGCTGGCGACATCCGAGGACAATCTACTGGAAACGCTTTAACAGTGTTTTCCTCGACGTTTGCACGCTTTCAAACTTGCCTTCCAGCATTATTCGTTGTCTCTTATGGATTGTTTATTTACAGTGGCTCCATAGAGAAACATGGACAAATCAACCCCCTCGTCAATAAAAATAAACATGACTAACCTGTCCAGCGAACGATCAGAAATCGTATTAAACGAAAAATATATAATATTTATGATTCCCACTTCGCGTTGAAATTTATTAAAAATGGTGTATAATATAAATTTTCTTTAATGAATACATAGCAATTAGAATGAAACACTAAAAACGTAGGTTGATTGTATATATTTTAATATGAACATGAGTAAATTAATTTCTTTTATGATTATTTACAAACGCATATTCGCATCTTCGACAACCGTATCGTGGTAAATTACTTTGACTCATATAGCAGTTCCAGTGTTAATAATCACGACAAATATGATACAGATATACCACGAGTTATTATTTGTTATTACACTTGTTGACTGTTTGAAAGTTGCTTGAGCTCTGGTATACGTTGCTCGAATTTAACGATGTTTGCGTACCTATCGCTTGTAGCGTGATAACTGTGAAAATGATGGAGTTAGTTGATGAAATTCTCCATACGATGCTGTGAAATAAGCTATGCAATGTATTTGCTCGGGAAATCAATCTAGACGTCAGAGAATATGGCAACACAAAGAATGGAATGTCCATTAAATGTCAGATTGAATAAAGTATATTTATTTTAGAGAAATTTCTTTTTACTCTTTTTACATTATGCGGCTGTTCGTGTGCACCGGACGATCGACAGCGGTTTCGACAGCGCCGCTTTAATCGCCGACAATGTTCCCAGGAGATAATAACCGAGGGCAATCGGGGCGCTGATTCTAAAATTACGGGGGAGAACCTAATTTTCCACTTGCTTTATTAATTATGCCCCGGAGCGTGTTGCGCGACGACCGGAAAGCGGTCCGCAAAAAAAATTCAATTTAGAAAGTACGTGTTCGTAATAAAACGCGTTGCTCTCGCCGGATCGAGTAATGGCTACGCTGAAAATGTACATCGAAACGAACGAGATTACCCATGCTGCGATTACTTGGGAACTGACGTGGCCTAATAATCCATCAACTATACCTAACTGAATCAACAAGGAAGAAACACTGAATTTAATTTTTCCTTCGTTAGCAGTGAAGCGGTGCAACAATTTTGAATATTTTATAACTTCATCGAAAATAGTAACTTCTGTTTCATTCTATTTTTTGTTGAATCCTACATTGCGTATACTCAATCTTCTTAGAAATGCAGAATGAGTGGATTGCGGATCTTCACTCCATATCCTAATTTCATACATTATTCATTAAATATAGAGCTGAAAGAAAAATTTATTTGACTAGCAACAAAACTAGAGTGAAACTGTTCATTTTTTTTATACAAATGCTTTCTCGAGGTTGAAACATTCGCGTGCTATAAAGCCGTAAAGATTAATTAATAAGTGAAATTTACGAGCAGTGAACGAAATTTCCGCGACGATATAGCAGGATCGCGAGAGCTCAGTGTTCGCGACGACATCAATACCGATGCCGAGCAGAATTAATTGGCCCGGTATTTAGCAGTCGCGTATTATGTTACCGGGTGTACGATGAAACTTGAAGTGTCTTGCGGGCCGGTGGACGGTCCTATCAATGTGCAATAACCAACGCTTGAGACTAGACTAGAAACAGGAGCCTCGCTGCTAGCGAACCACGTTCCATGGAAACTTCTGACCGTGTTGCACCTCCTCCTCCTGCTCTCTACTCCTCTCCCGGAGAACTTACGACAAGCGCGCGATATTGAAGTTCTTTTTTTAAACCGTCGCCGTGGGAGTTGGTCAAGATCAGCTATGCAAAGGCGCGAATGAAGTTTCTATAAGAACAGCCTTTAAATTTCTAGGCGAAGCGCTCCCGGAAGTTCTCTCATTAGCAATTTACCGTGAAAAGAGGAGGGGCGAGAGCTTTTGTATTCGGCTTATTCATGCCTGTTGCGAAGGATTACCAAGGGCCCTCGAGTAACACGCGATATCGCC
This sequence comes from Lasioglossum villosulum, assembly GCA_963971365.1. Taxonomy (NCBI): domain Eukaryota; kingdom Metazoa; phylum Arthropoda; class Insecta; order Hymenoptera; family Halictidae; genus Lasioglossum; species Lasioglossum villosulum. The sequence goes on along the minus strand of OZ020497.1, from coordinate 4,303,075 downwards.
GAACAAAGCCCGCCAATTTCTTACGTCGCAAATTAAAAAACATCGAACTTTAATTACTCGACCGCGTGGAATCCCGTGGCTCGCCCCTGTTTCTTGTAATTGAAAATTTCGAGAATTAAAATTCTTTTTTATATGCACCTATAATGGAAATTGGAAATACGCCTTTTGTAGTAAAAATCGTCGAGTAAACTATTTTTGGATCGATGTGGAATAAGGAGAACAGCAGACAGATGGGGTTTATCGGTTAAAACTGCTTCAATGTCGGCGGGAAAATGTTTCCCGCGAATCGCGTAGTCGTGAAAGTGTTAATAACACGGAATTCGAGCGGAACGTAGCCTGGCGTTCGGTTACAGGCTCGCGCGACACCATCGAAAATGATTTCGATGGGGTCCGGCCGAAAAAAACCGTTTCGTTTATCCCATGAACTTTGATCCCCGGTGGCATGCCGCTGACAGGTTGTCCAATGTTTACTCGGTCGTTTGTCCTGCAGACCGGTATTTGGTTAATCAGCGAGTTAGTTGTCCATGGTCGAATTCCTGTCACCATCCCCTTTCGACCGTTCTATTTGCTCCCTCTCTTTCTCTCTCTCACTCACTCTCTCTCTTCCCATTCCCCCATTCCACGCCACTCTTTTCCGCAGATTGCGTTCGTGTTTTTTTCCATCCACGTGTTTATCGACCCTTCCGTCGATCGCTGCCCTTTGTACGCGATTTGTCCATCGGAATTTGTCAAAAGCGTCCGCAAGCGTTCACGCGACAAAACGCTCGACACGTAAGAACCGACTCGATTCGACGATCTGCTTCGATGGTCGATTTTACGCTCGATGTTGCTAGACAATGCATCCACATGAACCTCTGGATCGTCTGTGTGGGCTTCCGCCGGCTGGAAATTCGGATGCTCGACTTTGTTTGTCTCGTTGGCCGAGGGTGCAATTGTTGGTCGCTCTGAAGGCTCAGGGGTGGGAACTATCTTTTTCTGTTTTTTTACTTCCGTGCTTCGGTACGAAGTCACCGAGGACACTGTGACGTTACATAGAAATTACCAAATCAATAACTTCTAAACCATATGACGCGTGTTAAAATTTATGTGGCAATGAAATTGAGTGAATCAGAAAAATTGCATTTGTCAGCTTTAAGTGCACTAGCCTGCAAGGAGCCAGACACGAGAGTTAACAAGTGTTTGCAAGAATCTGATTACCGATGTTTGCGTTAGGTAACACGTGGAAGTTAGAAGAAATATATATGTCCGGACTCGATTCCGGTGACTTCAGAAAACACTGTTAGCGGTCGGTTTGATGAATAGCGGGGTTGGAAGCGGAGCCGCGGATACTGAGAACGAAACCCGACATCCACGCAGGGACCTCAAATGTACACAATCCGAAGAGATTCTTGCGATTTGTCACGCACTCTTGGATAAACCCTTGGATTTCTCTCGCAATAAACTGGGGATGTAGTCTTGGGTCCTTGGCACCCTCGTGTGAAACGCAAAACCAACACAGCACAGGCTGTTTCTTTCCTTGTGGCAGACCCTGGTGTCAGGATAATTCTTCATCAAAACGTAAGTAAGTCGGCAGGGCGGAATAAACTTCTTTCTCCTGGTACATTACTTTTCCATTTCATCTTTTCCTTCTAATAAACTGCCTCTCGCAAAGATACGTAAAAATTATAAAAGTTATAAAAATTATCCTACCTACATACATTCTATAACATTGTATTTTTCCAAACAATTTGATGATAGGATACATTCTTTGACTCTGCTTATTGTATATCTGTATTTAATCTAATTTATATCTCTTAATCATTTTTATTAAATAGCAGGAAATTTGTGTGGCGTCTTGAGGATGAGATCCTAAGGAGTGAAAGTTTAAGAAGACGTAACGGATCTGTAGCGCAGTCGGTTCCACCGAGTCTCGGTTCCATCAACGTGAAATCAATAACGGAGACATTTTCCGTCGGATAACGGCGTTCCGCACTTGAACCGGCTGGAATTCGTCAACTTTTAACGATCACGGTTACCGTATCATTGTTTGCTCGTGTTACAGTCTCATTATTTTCCCGGGGAGAGTGGTACTGCTTGTTAAAAGCAGCCGGAGCGAGCACAGAGCTGGAGAGAAGAGCACTAGCTCTCCCTTTCTCTCTCTCTCTCTCTCTCTTTCACTCTCGCAACGGTTTTAAATTGAATCACTGCTCGCGGAAAATCCAAACGGAATCCGCGGTAATCCCGGAACCTGACGATCTCTTTAAATATCGCGTTATGCAATACTTTTTCAAATTGGATATTTCAGACTTGCCAGATTATAGACGCTGTTAACGTAATCCGGCCCGCCTCTGATTGGAGATCGACCGCTCAATTAAAATTCCACATTGGCCGGGGCCGTTTCAGGGCAATTATAATAAAACACCGGATCAATCGAGAGAAGAATCGACGAGATCCGGTTGCTCGAATCAGAATTCAATTCCACGCGTTTTGCGCGCAACTGTGTTTGGTTTCAACTTCATAAATTTCGAATAAGCTTCTCGACACATTGTTCTTCGAACTTGATATCGCAATTCTGCCACCTTAAAATTGTTCACGATTCTTATATACATTTATTCGTTTACCATCTCAGCTGCGGACCAGGTACTGTCAACGTTTGCCTCACAATTTAATCCCAAGATTTCAGATTAAAATGTACCGTTTCATCCAGGAAAGTAATTGTTTCAGTGTCAATATGAAATGGATAGTAGTTAAAAATAATGAAGTTTGTCGTCCGAAGCGGAGCAATACGCGTCGGTCGTGGTGAAGCTATACGCGGGCGGCAACACCACACCGGTGCGCGCTTATTGTGCACGCGATTTCGACGTCTCTAATCGAGCTTTCGTGTCTACTGTACTTAGGCGGTATGATGGCTACGCGGATGACTACCTCAGGGCTTCGTACGGTGATTAGGAAAGTTACCGTGCGCCTCGGAGTCTGAGACCGAAGGCTGGCGCTCGAGTCTGTACACACGCTTGTCGACCATCTCCAACGTTCTCCCACCAACGGCTCAACCGCTGTACTCCGTTTTCTACCCCTCTGTGCAACACCCTGTGTCTCTCCTTCTCGCTCCGGCACACCCCCTCAGCCCCCGTCCCTCCCATATCTCCTTGCTGTTGTAATCCTCAATTAATGCACAAGTAACGCTAACTACGCAAACTCACCAACTCCGTGCACACACCGTAGGAAGCGGAGACCACAGAAGCCGAGAGGACGCCGTGGATACGCGCGAGGGAAACACCGATACACAGGGCCCTGCCGGGGATCAGATTCCGTTATCTGGCTGAATACACGACGGATACCGTGTTTATATTCCGACGGAATTAAAAGTGGGGAAATCGAGTCTTCCGACCCCCGAGCACACCGGTCTTTCGGGATTAACGGAACCCGATACTTCGATGTTCCGACCGAAAGTCTCGTTCTCCAGCCGTGAAACGGGAATTTAGGGGATACCAGGTACAATATCTTACCATCGTTCTTGTTGGGACTTTTTACTTTGATTCTGCACAAAGTTTTGTTGTCCCAATTGTATTTGTCTTTTATCACGTCTTCGCGAGAAATCTGTGAACGAAAAATTAGTGCGGCACAAATTAGTCCCCACGATTTTTCAGCCCCTTTAGATGGTCGGACCAATCTCTCTCAGGATTGATCGAACCTGACAAATTAATTGAACACGAAGCATTTGTCCATAGAAAATGCTGAAGGAAATTCTCAGAGAGAATTAAGCCAAAAGGCATAACGACTCCAGAGATTTTCCAGAAGCTCTATTCTAGGTCGCGCTGGATCGTCGAACAGGGAACAGTTTCGGCAACGACGGGCCTTTGGCTCGTTACTATTTAACATTGTTGCTCTGGGCGTTGACTAGCCGACTCGCTCGGTCAATCGAATATTAAGCACGTAAACTGGACGACGTGGGAGAGTTAAATGCGAATGAGAAGTCCGACCGTATTGACTCTGGGCCGGTGCGCGGTTTCAGAGCAGAAAATTTCGCCTAACCGTGCTTGAACATAGTAAAACACAAATAGCCAAGTCTCTTTGACGCATTGTTACATTTTTATTTCACGTTCGTACACAACTTTCAACTTCTGAGCACGCAGCGTTTCAAACGTCGTTTTTAACATTAGTTGAACATCAGCAAACTGCTCTCGACGAAATTAAGCTTTCATAATCCAACTAAATTCTCAAAAACGCGAACTCCGTTGAATTTTGAACGAATTTTGGCTATATGTTCCCCGCAGGGGAAGGGATATTCGTTTTTCTTAGATCGCACAGTCCCCTTTCTCTTAAATCGAGCATTTACTGTGTCTCTCTGTGAATTGGATAAAATAATTTCAAAAAATTGTAAACTAAGTTGTAAAAACCGTGCACTATCCGAAAGTTAAAGAAGTGAATAAAAAGTTAAATTATCGGATGGGTTATTGATGTGGAAGCTAATATTACTTCGATTAACCGATGAACGTGGCCGCAGGTTGGAAACGCGTCGCGGGAGCCGAGGGAAAGTAGATTTCTATCGGAGATCCACTCGGGCGTCTCCCCCGGTGTTTTCATCATGCCGAAACTTCCATTTTCTTAAGTTCTTTTCCGTCCGCTAAAACACTCCGCGGGAAACGGTACAGTTTCACGGTGGCGGACTAGGACAATACAATATTTACGTTCGTCCGGCCGGAGGAAAGCCCGATAGAATTACCGGAGGCACTCTAAGTTTTCCGAATGCAGACGGAGGAGAAGGCCAGCGAGCGGTTGCAGAGGCCGTGCCCCCACGTGAATTCCACGGGACATAGCTAGAGTAGTTTTGGCCTGATGTGGGAGTACGTCTGAGCCTACAAAGCGGCCCTTTGTGCGCAACAGAGAACTCACCTCGGCCCTTTTCGCAGAGGCCTCTCTCGCTGGCCTCGCTACCATACGCTGCAGATACTTCGCCCGAATCTCGTCCTTCCGTTTTGGCTAACTCGATGATGCCCCCTTGTGCACCGGGTCTCAGGGCGACCGGTAACAGCCCCCCTCAATACCTGAGGACGCTGCAAACCGGATCCCCCGACGCATCCCTACCGCTGCATATTGCAGGCCACTTGCAGCCAGCGTGATTGACAATGATTGTTCGACTGGAAGCAGTGCTTCGTCTCCAGAATTCTTTATCGAACGTCTCCCTTGCGAGATCCCATAAACGCTTATTTATCGTTGCCTGGGAAGTTACTGTGCTTCTCCGGAGACACTTACAGTCTGTCACAGTAATATTCGAACACTTTTAAAAATACCGGAAATTTTTAACTTGGATTGCGATATGAGAAAAAGGAAACACAGAAAAAATAGTAGAAGTAGTTTCTTACGTTGAGTCAATGGAATCGGTAACATGTTTTAAAATCTGCTTGTTCAAGCTGAAAGACCAGAACACCTCACGAAAAAGGGGATAAAAGTAAAACGTTGTACCACAGCGACGTCACTCGCGGTGGTAGGGTCCAGAGATAGTCAGCTGGCAGGTGGCGTGCGCGAAGATCGGATCGCGGAAGTAGCGAGAACATGGTGCAGCGCGTTGCATCCTCTTTGCAGTCGCGGCCCGACCCGGCCCGGCTCGAGCGGAAGCTGCTGAATAAACGGAACAGCCTTACTTACGGCGGCGAATTAAACGTTCGCCGTCGTGTACCCTGTCCTCCCGGCGCGGGAAGGAACACTATCGCGCGTGTACGAACGCGCCAAAAGCCTCCACACGATCTAGACGCGTGTGTGTTTGTGCATGTGTGTCGCAGCAATACAAAGAAGGACGCGTGACACATGCACATACACCACGATGAACAGAAACGGCCGTATATTGGCTGAAACCCTGCGCACTCAGCGCTCATGAATATGCCGGAGCACGATGGTTCAACCCTGGCAACCGTGGCACCCTTCGCCCCTAGAACCCCCGGTCAATCTCGGCCTGGGCTACGTTGTATCGGGAAAAGGGTTGAGCCCGTCGGCCTGGGTAAGTCCCGTGTTTATATAGAACGATTTCCAACGATAACGTCACCGGGTATACCTCCGTTTCCAGCGATTGTTGTTCCATGGGAAGGGTACACACGGTCCGCTGCGATAATATGCACGTTTCAAGATAACGCCGCGTCCCTGGCGGCCGATAATTTACGGGCTACGCGAGACTTTGATTGCAGCCGGATCTACTGGATGATCTTCTTGTTCTGTCTCCTAAAATTGTTCATCAGCATCTAGGCTGCCAGAATTTCGAAATTTCTCTTCCTAGTACCTATTGGTCGCAATTGTACAACTGAAAAAAACACCCAAGAGTAAAAATTCTTATAACTATCAAGATAACCGGGGACTCTAATTTTCCACTTCCGCAGATTATTCTACGAAGGCTCGAGTAAGAGACTCGTTCACAACTATACTGGGCCACTTCGTTACTAAATATTAATATTGAACGACGATAGAAGAACAGAGTAACAAAGACTGCGGAATGTTGGAAAACAGAATTTTAATTTCTGACAGAGAATATTCCGCTACGATAAAACTAGACGAAAGTTCGCAACTCGACAAGAGAAAAAAGCGAATAAAAAGCCGAAGTACTTCTACAACAAGAACCGAAAGAAAAAACTGAGAGAGCTCGAAGGTAAGGAGATCAAAAAGGGAATTTTTTCATCACTACTGAGAAAACGATGGGACGAGGGTACTAGAGGACGTGACAGCGGTAAAGAGACAAGTCGAGTCGAAAGAAGATTACCGACGCGCGGGGGTGAAATAATTTTTCGAAAAAGCGTTGGCGGGGAATGAATGGGAACCGGCGTTTTCATTTCTATCGGTATTCCGAAAGACACGCACTGTCGCAGCGAGAGAATGTATGCCGGTTTCAATTCGTTAAGCCCGACACCTCCAGACGCGAAATCTCATGAAAGAATGAAGAATTGCGGTTTTCTGCGAGACAGGGGTGTCTCGTAACCCCCTTTTCTGAATTCACCGCGGCTCTTTACGCACCGTGTGCTACAGCAATTCGGAATACCGTAAGAGTATTCATCTTCGGAGATCAAAGCACGTTTCTTTCGCCGTGCGATAAATCTCTGCACGAGATTTTTTCGTCTAGAGTGTTACAATGTCACGCTTTTTATTGGACCTGACGTGATAACCACGTGATCACTTTCCACGTTAGGTCAGTCGCTCCAAAATTAAGCTTCAGACTAAGGATCATTGTTTTATGATTTTCTAAGTATTTCGTTTGTTAAGAGTGAAAATGCATAAATCAAGAAATTATTACTTTGTACGATGATCTGCAGTCTGCTAATAAAATTAGGCAATTCTACGTAGTATTTATACTTGTAAATACACGGATGTGTATTTAAACAACAGATAGATAAATTTTTTCTCTCTCTTGCTCAGCACAGAAGCGACCTCGCTCTCTAAGGAGAGTGTTTTGAATCTTTGAAAAAATCCTTATCTGAAAATGGTTAGCGGCAGAGTAATTGGGTAGTTAATTATAAATAGTGCTAACGGGTGTTAAACACGCGTGCCTTAATCGCTGGGGCCTGAAGAATTAACAATGACAGGGCTAAGCCTGGTGAAATTAAAGTCGCCTCTCCCTCGGCCGCCGTAAGTGCTCGCGTTACTCGACTTTAAAACGGTTAGAGACGCAAAGCTGAATAATTGCGTTAAGCTGTAGCGAAGTAAGAAATACTGTGATATTTCATGTAATAAACTGCGGCTATATCGCAGTAAGCTCGGCTTTAAACTTCCAAACGCGTCTGGGAAAACTTAAGCGACATATCACCGCGGAAACGCGGAGAACTGGGGGATATTCTTGCTGTATCTTCGTATCGATATCTCCGCGAAGAAGCCCATTCGACTGCGACTTTCTTGTCCTGCGAATCATTTCGTTTGTCCTTTTTATATTCTGACGTTCCTCCATCCGAACACTACTGCATCATTAACTCCCATTGCGTTAGTGATGACAACAATTCAATAGAAATTGAAAGTTCGTCATAGCAATTATTTTCACAATTTTCCTATAATTAATCCAAATGACTCAGGAGGCGTCTTAAAAATTAGCGAGAAAGCTCTCGGGAGCCAGTGAATTCGTGGATCGAGGATGGTTTGAGCCCGAGCGATCTGCAGCGGGAATCTCTGCGCCTTTGAGCGGGTCAACAAAGCATTTTAAGCAAACTGCACGCTCGCCCGTGGGGGAAGGATGCGCCGTAAGGGTTAATTAAAGTATTTCAATGGGTATTCCTGCGTCGGACTGCCTCCGGTGGACTTTTATCCGCCACCCTCCCGGACGGACACTGCAAACAAGCCTCGTCGGAGCTCTTTCCGTATCGGGTCTATACATATCAAGGACGCGTGGGTGGGGTTCGGACGATGGAAGTTTAATATTGTCGACAATCCGCCGTGTTCTTCCTTCCTCCGGTTAATGGCGGAGCGAATTACCTGGAGGCCGGTGTCGTGTAAACGACTGCTGAAAATACGATTTGAATTCCGCTCGAAGGTTGAGCCCCGTCTATAAATAACCCCTTTCTCTCTCGCGCGCGCTTTCCCACACCCACCCCGTTTTCCTTCTCGTTCCTCCGATTTGCGATTTTTTTCGCATTTATTTCTTTCTTCTCCCTCTCTATCTCTCTCGGCTTTTTTTGTTTGGTAGCTGAGTAATTGCACGCCCGATAGTCGTGTAATTGGACCGATTTTGCCGGCAATCGAAATGACCCACATAGGTAGCAGCCGATGCTACCGATCCAACGGTTTCGTTCGCGATGCACAATGCGAACCGTCAGATTTGAAATATGAGTATGATGGACGCGCGCCCTCCGATCCCTACTTTTACCACTTTTCTGGGAACGGGTTGCTCGCCGAAACCAGTTGCGGAGACTGCATATGATCGACTTGCGGCGTGTCCGATTATACATGCGCATTACTCCATATTGAGTGTTATTATTTGATCAGTTGGGGAGTATGAACGAACTTTTTGAAAATTGGAAATACGAGCATGCTGTTTTAGGAGAGCCACCAATAGTGGCCATGATTTACATAGACTATGCAAAATCTGCCGATCTTATGCATTTATGACAAAAATTGTATTGGTTAATTACAAAATTGAAAAGACAATAGAAGAATTGAATGATGTGTTTAAATGGTATCTGACTTATTAAAAGACTCGCAGTATATAGTGACAGCAATGAATCGATATTCTCGAATTCGCATAAAATCATCGGTTTAATCAAGTATGGTAATATGAGCGATTAAACAGCGTCAGATAATTTTCATATTTTTCACGAGCCGGTTTCAATCGAATCTTGTTTTCAATTTCTGCCGTCAGCATGTTGTCTAGTTCCGCGAAACAAAGTGAGCCTGTCAAGTATCATCGAATCAATCTACGCGGGCACATGTTCTTCCGTTATTTGGATAATAACGTTAAATTTTGTGATAAACGGGGCCCGTAATTGCACGACAGGGACACGTGTCCCCCACCGTTATGGTGTTTCCGCGGCGCCGGCACATTGAAATTTTACAATCCGCGCATCGGGAACGATATTCCCGTCAATATTAAACGTCACCGTAGCTTCGCCTGGCATTAACTAATGCACGCCGACGTTAATCTGTTTTAGCTAACCGTAGACCGTAGCAATCATAAACTGTTTTGCATATAAACCATTCCCGGGGCCCCGGGACTGAAAATCATTCGGCAATTCATCGCACATGACGGTAGGTACGCGCCCGCCCGGTAACGCAATGAAAGTTAAGCCGCGACGGGTTCAATTCCCGTGGAAATCAACGACGTTCACGCGAATCGGTGCGCGCTAGCCAGTTTTTATTGACCAGCGCGGTGAACCGACCAATGAATCGCGATCACTACCCGCTAAAAAATATCATCCGACGCACCGAAAATCGGTGACAGGGCTGCTTTGAATTACTGTCACTCGATTTTCACTATTTTGACATGACCCGCCCGTTAAGAATCGATAGGACACCAGAGAATATCCAAATTTTTTGGACAATCAATTGCACTCCCAAATTTATTTGCGCTCCTTAGTTAGTCTTTTGTACCCCAAAATTAATCCCTCTACACTCCTGAAGTAATGAAAGTATTATCTGTACCCCTGAATTAGTATTCTTACATCTTGAATTAATGTTTGTCTAATCATCGGAGTTGTAGAACCGAGTACAAAAAATTAAATTGTACCCGAGGAAAATCGAGAAAAGTAATTTTTCAGTACACATGCCGAGCTTAAAAATGAAAAGGTTTCAACATTCTTCGTCCAAGGAATGCACCCGGCAAATTCTTCTATTTCCGAATAAGAATGTTCGAATACTCCAAATGTTTCTGTGTTCTACAATTCCAGCCGCGGAATAGAGAATTTGCATAGTTCCCCGGCCTACTTAGCGCTTACCGTTTTAACAGAAAGATCGATAGCGAAGAATTACGAGGGCGGATACGGTATCCCGTGGATTTTTCGGAGCGATAACCTCGCGTATTTGCTACGCTGGTTCGTTGCGTTTTTTACGATATCGGCCGGCCAGTTGCCGATGAGCTGATCAGGAAGTAGCGTTTAATAACTCGAGCGTCCCTTCGTTATTGCATTCCAGATGGAAGTTCGTAAGTTCGTAGAAATTCTGCTCGCAGGACGAACGGAAAAACACTTCGCGAACAAGCGTCCGTTTCCTACGCGACCGTGCACCCTCTAGAGAAAGCAAGACCGACGTAAAGACTGATAGAGATAGAGAAAGATATAGATAAAGCGGGAGAGAGAGAGGGAGAGAGAGATTTATTTCATCTTTTTCTTCGTCGAAGTTCCGAGGAAAATGGAGTTCTTAAGTTACATATCTATGGAGCATCCTACGTGATTAAAAACCGGAAAATAAGTTTCGGTACTCTCTAGCCGGCTCGAATACGAACGAGGAAACGTTACGAGGAGCCGTTCAATTGGAGAAGTTCATCGCTACTTTAATTCCCGATGAATTATCGACTGGCCAACATTTTTCACCCGAGTCTCAATATTTTCTCGCGCGAAACTACCGACGACGCTCGGTTTATTTTGCCGATCGGTCCCCGCGCGACGTCAGGTCGAAAACATTCGAAACTTGTGTGCCCGCGGCACGGTTCGGGATTAGGCGAATCAAATCTTCCACGGGTAACATTCTCAATAAAGTTACCGAACACAATTTTATCCGAATAACATTTCTAATAAAGCGTTCGAATACAATTTCATCCAAATAGCATTTCCGACAAGTTTCTGGAACAAACGCTTGCTCGGAAGAGACGCAGAAGAAATATGGTTATGCATAAAATCCGTAGTCTAGACTCGAGGTTTTATGAAATATTACAGTAAATTAATGCGGAGAGTACGCGAGGAATGGGGCGAATGGCGACGCGGTAATCGCGAATGACCGATAATGACGCGATCGAGGGAGTCGAATGGGGAGTACACGCGCAACAAGCAAACTGTTTTACCCTAGGACCGAGGTGACCGGAAGCAGTGATCGATGACGAAGGGTGTCAAGTGCGAAGGGTGGCGAAATTTCTTAAGTTCCCACCCCTTTGCATAGAGGACAACGGTATAACTCGACGCGACGTTCGGTCATGGCTCACTTACAGTCTAATCGAATCACTAGTCCGGTCACGTTACCGTCGCCGTGTACTCGCCATCGAGTTACGTGTTGTTTGACACAACTTGAACTGGATCCGTATTACACGTACCGTAAGCCAACAAACCTTCGATCCGTTTACGGCGAAAAAAACGAACCGGGGTGATTACGTATACGGTCCAATTCGAGGTTGCGATCGATGCAGAAGTTAACCGGGGCTCATTCTGTTGCGCCTCGGATGATCTAGAATACCGATGCGAATTTAATGGAAAGTCATTTCTCAACATTTTTGCTTCTATCGAACTACCTTATGAAATTATTATCTTAAAAAATCACCGCTGAACCATTGCATGTCAAATGCCGATTTTAAATTTTGTAATATACGCGATGTTTCTCTATCAAATTCGAAACAATCAAAGCCTAACCAAAAACACTAGACCATTCGTCCTAGTATCAAGCATCCAGGCCATACCCATCATCCAGGCAGCATCTAGCCACCATCATTCACCATACTTCATCCAAATCCCTCTTCCGTGGGCTGTCTAAGAAAAACCTACCCCTACAGCCGGCATTAAAATCAGCCGAACGGAATACCAACGAGCCACCCTCGTCATCTCTTGATCCGTCGCCCTTAAAGGACACTTTCGCCGTCGTCTGGAGCAAAGAGGACCGGGTTAAATGAAGCGGACGCGTCTCGCGAGCGCGTGCGATCGGATTGTACGTGGCCGAGTGCACGGGGCCAGGGATTTATTAGTATTTACGGGTAGCAATATGCCAGCCCGGGTTCTTTCTTCCGGAAGAGGTGGACGGTCGGGGTGGGTCTCTATTCTCTCGTGTGCCAGTCTCTCCCCCGGGCGCGGCGCTGTAATTAATTCGTTTGATTTATACCGGCAAAGGACTCGGAATGCTAATTCGTATTTACTTATTAACGGCGCATGCGACTGGCCAATATTGTTTTACCGGCTGGGCTGGAAGCGACGACAACGGGCTGGACTCGGGGACCTCTTTCGTCCCTTGTCTTTCCAATCCCCAGGTTTCCACCCCCGCACGCAAGTACGCCCGCGGCTCGAGTTCGCACAAAGGACACCAAATAGTCGAGTGGGTGGGCCCGGTGCTGCGAGACACAGTCGATAATTAAAGTAGCTCCTTTGTTCGACAAAGATCGATAGGTTCTTTGACGACCACGGCTCCCGACGAAAGAAAACTATCTGTCTCACCCCCACCCCCCACGGCTCTTCCCGTCCGGTGCCGTTTCTTCTGCTGTCTTTTTGAGAGAGCTGGAGAGATTTATCTGCTCCTGTGCCGATACACTCCACGCACACCTCTGTTTAGCCAGCTTCTTGCACGGCGTCAACGAGTACCGATGTAATCTCCTAGGCACACGGTTAGGAGATACTCTGCTGGAAACGCTTGTTGCGTCGGTGTTGCGTACACCTGGCTTTGTGCGCGCCCTCTTCCAGCAACCTGCTGACTGTACGGATTTGCCTAATTAGTGTGCAAGAGGAAATTAGAGATTTTTTTGTCTCCTTGGAGAAGATTTGGGAAGCATACATAATTTTTAGTACTGAAATCTAATAATTATTCGTCCCTGTCGTTTTGAGAAATTTAATTTTGATGGAATTGCGTATTTTAAGATTGAGATTGATTCTACAGACTCTCCTATATAGAATAATGTATTTTTTGATAATACTATGAAAATTTAATCATGGTTAACACGTTAAGGAAATATTAATGACATCTGCTCTAAATTGTAGACAAAAATCTCCTTATCATCTTTAACTACAATTTTGACAAAATAAAGTTACGGAACTTGGTAGAGCATATATTTTTCTCCATAGCGAATAATATCACCCGCCAGTAATTTTTTAAAAAGATTTTATCTTAAACTCTAATTTTTTTCATAAATGCTGCTAATAAATAAAGAATAAAATATAACTGCATTGACCTGCAGCTGCAGGAATATCACACAGCAGGTAGAACCGTGAAAAATAATGCAAATTCACTGCATCGGGGAAACTGAAAATAACTCTTTGTAATCAGACGTTTTTTCTGGGTCCAGGTCGAAAGCGTAAACGTAAAACATTGTTTGATAAGTATACATCGCAACTTTAATCAAGAAAGTGGGTCAGAAAAACTCGCTGGTAATCGATTTCATATATATATATATTTGTGCGATTTCGGGTTATAAATATTTTCAAAACATTCTAAAATAGGGGCAATAGAATTATCACAATTTCTATCAATGTTTCGTGTCAGACATGATTTAGAGAATACAAAACAATGGACGCAAAGCTTGAAAATTACGCCACATTGTAGTCGGTTAACTACTGAAGAAATTAAACTCTCTTCGCTCGTTGAATGGTCTCGGTAAATTAAAAAGAAAATGAAGCTGCATTAAATTCCAGTTCTATCGATCTTTCCCGGAAATTGTACTCGCTAAGTAGACCACCGGAGCTACATGCAAATTCCCAGTTTTGTAGTTGAACTCGAAGAAACTGGAATTAAACAGTGCGCGAATGAAATTCTATTCCCTCCGTAAACGGGCCAAGCAAATTAAAAATGAGATGAAGTCACACTAAACTCCATTAAAACCTCGTAGTCTCGATCTTCTTCCAAACTTTTTCCAACCAATCTACAAAGTTCCCCTCTCTAATGACTAGGTTGCAGATTTTACGCGTTTACCACGGATACGCTCGGACCAGTAATTGATTATTAAACGGAATCATTGTAATTCTAATCATTAATCAATTAGTCGTTTCTGGAATGAATCAGTACTCATGATTACATTTGGTAATCTGTAATTATTAACCAGTGACCTGTAATCTGTAATGCAGATTTTCTCACAACTGTTCCGTACCGTTATGGCAACCATACACTGGGTGTCCCAGTTGAAACAAATTACCGGAATGTCTCGTTCGTTGTTCATGGTGTAGAAACTATAATTAAAAGTTCTGTAGGATCATCTTCACATTCTTTTCTCTTCCCAGCTGACAGTAACGAGATTGGGGTGACTGCATTTATCCAAAATTAAATTTCCTAAAATCGACATTCGTGTGTACGTTCGACACATCAAAATCCATGAAAATAAATTGCATAAAATTTGTCGTAATTACGATTCTCGGGTAAATTCGAGAAATCGTCGAAAATCACCGACGAGCGCGAAATGCAGCGGTCTTGAGAGGTCGTCAGCGCGAGGCATCATGCAGAAAGTATGTCAGCGTCGGTGAACGAGGGCCGGTGCATTATTATTCCACTCGTTACCCCCGGTAATGCGATACGAATCGCGTCGGTAAACAAATCGATTTCCACGAATGACGTAGCGACGGGTCCACGGGTAAACAACATACGGCGGTTCTGTGACGTAGCGTCACGTTACGGGCCAACAAAGTGACAATGGAACAATGAGCATTCTACGGGAAGAGTCACTACATCAAGGTTCGAGTATCGCCGGGGCTGTAAGTACAAGCTCCGAGTCCGTTGCGGATGACGTTTCATTAAATATGCAGCTCGAATGCAGTGGTGGTGTAGAGCAGTGCAATCAACGGTCAGCGAGGCAGCCATCTTTCTCTAGGTGTCTTAAACTGACATCGAAAGTTTGATTCCCTCCGAGTACCGAAGCAATAAAAACGCAGTCATTAAGGATCGTGGAAGGGTTGATGCGATTATAGAGAGAAACCACCCTAGCGAAACTGCATTATCTGACGGGAATGATCTGTCAACGAGTGGACTGTGAAAGATGTTGTGTACTTCGCAGTCCCCCTCTGCGTCTATGCCAGCAACTCGATCCCCTAATCTCTAGATCCCATTCTGGCAGCGTCGATTCCCATCTCGGGGATGCTGAAATACAACCCTTACGAGTTCTGGATTAACTATCTTCTGGGACCTCGGTTTTTATCGGTGATACATCTGTGTGTATACGGTTCGAGAGTATTGGGACACTTGGTGGTGTGCTTCAACACGTTGCCTGACACGTGGTTAGATAGTTTTGTTGGGGTCTGTTCTATTTGTCGTAATTTTAATAGCGATGTATTCTAGTTGTCATTTTTATCGTCGTATATTTCAATAAAGCAAATTTTGAAATTGGATTAATAATATCGATATTTAATGTTGTAATAAAAATAGTATTGCAATAAAACTAAAGCTTTCAACCGCGTTTCACCCCACGACAAGCCCTATTCAGCAATGCATGTCGTAGTTCGTCATTGGGGAGCGTCATCGACGGCGACGATGTGCGTCAGTCGCATACAGTCGGATCGACGTTTCGATATTTAATTCGCGGCGGGGTATTCCTGCACAAAGACGCCGGCTTGTCTCCGTTGACGATTAAGCCTATAATCGAATAAACAACGGCGTTGTGACGTTGTTGCTCATTTAGGGAAGGCCGGTTTATCTGTCACACACAGGCACCGATAACGCGCGACACCAGACCGTCACGTCAGAGTATGCGAGTGCGAGTGCATTATGCATAGGACGGCTAAGCATAAACGGCTCTACGAGAAACCGAGTGTAGGATAGGCTTTTCATTACTGTTTGGTATCGTGTTTCCAGCCACCCTAACGAGTCGAATGAAGGGTTGTCGTGGCGTTGAACGCGAACTGGTTCTCTCTGGGAACCGGAGAGAGGGAGAGGGAAAGAGGGGCCAGCATCCCTGGCACAGCCTGCGAAACAAGGTAGTGTGAGGTTAAACGGGGATGAACGAGAGAACTGAGACGGGGTTGTTTGCAGTTTCCCTCTAATTTTGTTGGAAACATCGTTACACCTAGATCGTATCATCTTGTTTATGGGCTTATACGTAGATGTCGTTCGATACCGAGGGGGTCGCAGGCTACCGCTCCCCCTCGACATCGCTGCCGTTTTATTATCGCTGCTGCGAGAATCTCCCAGCAACAGCCCGATCGAGTTTTTACGTGTAAATGCACCCTCCGGCCACTGCATGCTCCGGGGATTTTTCTTTTGGTTTTCCGGCTTCGGATCTCTGCCAGTAGACCACAGGTTTTATGCGTTTATGATCGGAACGAGCGGGCAAAATAGGAAACAGTAAAGACGTCGGATAAGTTTGGTCGCAGGCTAGCGAGCCGTTGCCGGTAGAGATGCTAATTAACATGCTGCGGACTTTATACATTTATAAATAAAATTGGTGTGTCGAAATTTCAAACGGTAGAAAAAGAATCTACGAACATATAATTTCTGATATTTTTTATTTTCTAGCAATTAAGAATACGAATTGAATTTATCGTTTAACGACGAACGTGTTTTATCTCGTAATGACACTGCGTGTAATGTTATTTTTCGCAAGTGTTTTTGCAATTTGGTTGAGATTGTTTAGCGGAAGCATTGGAACGAGCTGGGATTTTCAGTTGAACAACAAACGTACGCTCCTGCGCATAATGCTAATTGCATTTTACATTTCTGCAGTTTGCTAATTGACTTTGCGGGTAGTGGATTATGAAGGCAACACTGTATAACAATATGATTAATATTTTGAATTACGTTGTTGCATTAACGTTTTATATCAATTCATATACGGGTGAGTGATGCGTTTACATTGTAATGGCTGGTTCGAGAATTTATTTGCAGTATATTGCCAACTGAACATTCAGTGAACTTCAATTTTGTTTCTGCCATCGTTACTGCGATATCTGACTACGTAGCTATTGATTAGGATCGTTGTCAATAGGTTGCAGTACCTTCTGATGGATCAGGAAAATTTTTACCTGGCTTCACCGATAAAATATTTTATTGAATATAATATGAGGTCTTCGAATATTAATTACGATTGTAAATAGCGAAGTGTGTAAAATTAATTCGACTGTTTTTCAGTAAATAGTGAAACTGAACGACGCATTATGTGTGACGGTGGTATGTAGTCCATTGTGCTTGTCTTGGCCAGACAGGGGGTGAAGTGAACCGATGTTTTCCCGTATGCAAAGAAAATCGTATCGTCGCGAGTCCATTTACGGGCAACCAGACAGGACGGTAGTTTTTATTGAAAAGGAAAATATGTATTGGATAAGTTTAGCAACGGGGAGGGTGAGTTTGAACGGTCCCGTGGAAACGGAAGTCTCCAGCCAGCTGGGAGTTCCGCAGCCGCCACGGACAACCAAGGATGACGTATAGCGATATTTCGCAGACCGCCGACGCACACCCTTTCCAGTTTCTGTTTATCATCGTATTACCAAACTTGGCCAATTCGTAGCAGCAGCAACGAGATAACGTCGGCCACAGGAATGCCCTCGGTTCGCGAACTTCCGCGGAACAGCTTCGTACGGGACGTCAGACGTACGTGACGTGTAAGTATTTCGCGGCCCGGAGACCTCGAAACCGCACGTGTCTTTTCCAACTCCTCCTCTCTCTCTCTTTTACTCTTGCGACCCCTTTACGATTTAATTTTGAGCTGCGTGCGAACTTTAAGCTGTTTCACACCGATACCGACCAGGAATTTCGCCCCTTTTATTTATTCCCTTTTCCTTCGACCAACCAACGGCGGAGGAAATGAATTCCTTCCTCCCTTTCATTAACAGCAGTACAACCGAGGAATAAAAGTGATTTTGCCCTTAATTGCTACATGGAAATTACAAATATTTGTCCGAGTGGTCCGTTCTTTACGATTTGATCTTTTTTAGGGTCCTTCAAAAATAAACATTATTGTTTTGTTAAGAGGTCCTTAGAGTTCATTCAAATATCATTTTTGTTCTGCTGCTTATAAATTTATTTTTATTTTTATTTAAATGATACATACACCGACCAATCCACTTGATATATATTTTTAAACATTTTACAAAATTGTCTCATAAATATTGGAAATGAACTTATTTTACTAGCGACCAAAAGAGACAAATAAAACACAAATTTAAACTTGTATCATCCTCACCACGCTACCGATTAACAATATTATTTTTCGCTAATACCAACTGCCCGGTAAATGTTAATTAAAATGGGAAATATTACACCAATCAGTGATCGGATTTTTGGTTCGCTCTTGTGCGGGTAATACGTCAAAAGTACATATGTAAAATAATAATTAGAGGTGGACGTAAAGTGTTTGAACAAAATGTTAATTCCGCGATTAATTACAAATTCGAGTGTCCTGATTGCTCTAGAATCGGAGACAGAATAAGACTACGCTCACAGAGAACGCGCCAATTGATTTTGTAATTGTCGATGTAATTTATTTCGCGAAGCACCGCGCGAAACTCGCGCGGAAATTACGCGCCAATTGAAAAATGTTATTGAAATCAGATTTCATCTAATTAAGCAATTAAGCGATCAGAAGTGCGCGCGGGGCGCTTTCGTTCCTCTGTGCTGAAATTAATTAGCTCTCCCACTCGCTGCGAAACCGTTTAAGGATTCACCTACGCGCCGATGCTGCTTCTGGCTTAATGTAAACGGTACTCTCTGTCGAACTATTTTTACTTGTCCACCTCGGCATAAATTAATTTCGCTAACGTATCCATAAAATTGCGACTGAAATACTAAAAATATTTTGGAAGGAAGCAACTATCAAATAAAACATTTAAATGCTCTTCTGTAATTTTAACTTACGAATGACTAAAAAGTTCGTTATGAAACCAGGCTTATTGCATAGACAGAGTTTCAATAAATATTCTAATAAATGTTTTTAACATCGAATACACAAAATAAGTATTTCTTTGTGATTTTCAATGTGTTTTTTCTTTTTTGAAGATCCTGTTTTTCGGCGATAGCAAGGCGGCTAGTTACCGACACGGACGCTACTATTTTTCCCATTTTTTCCGGCGGTGAATTTCCAAAATGCGCTGCAATCGATTCGAGTGGAATTCCGCGTAGTCGAGTGGTGCGCGGGCATGCCCTTCCGGAACGTCGAAACGGACGTAACTGTTTTTATCGCGGGACAAGAGGGTCGTAAACAAAATTCCGCATCGCGTATCCGGACAGATTTAAGGCGGCTCGAGCGGGAAATATTACCGTCGCGTTATCGGGCCGAAACGAGCAGCTCGAAAGCCCCAGTAATTTTCGTTGGACACACTACACTGTCTTTCTCTCTCTTTCTCTTGGCCATGCTCTGGCGTTATCTCTCTCCCCTCTCTGTCTTTCTCTTCGTGTCTCCGGCACTGGCCAGAGTTGCTCGCGAAAAAACGAAAACTCTACGCGAGAAGAATTTCTGCTTGTCTTCGATAATTAATAACGAAGTCCCGCTTAACGAGAGATTGGAGACTTCCTCGACTGGACGGTGAAACGAAATCAGGGAAACGGGTAACGAGCATCACCCTTAAATTCACGGATTTCTGTACAGCGGAGGCACGAAGCGTCCCGGGGGTTGAAAAGAGCGGGCCCGACGCGGGGTAGTCGGTTTTTTTCGACGCCCGTTCGCCCCATCGTTCAAAAACGATACAATTAACGTCAAGCTTTGTGCACCGTGCTCCCTTAAAAAACGGCCGCGAGCAACCACTCGGCCCGACGCGACGCCGGCTAACATCGATCGGAGAACGCGATGCTTTCGCGAATAATCGCGTTCAACTTGCTACCATCCAGCCTCCCTTATCCGAATTTGCCCGGGGACAAATTCTATTCCGATAATCGGCTGGTTTTGATAACAGAGATTTGCTAGTTATTTCCACCGTACGACTTCTATTAGTTCCGATAAGAACAGCAAACGCATTGCGGGGCACACAGCCGATCTAAATTGATAAAATTAATCCAATTATATTATCCAAGTGTATTTTGCGTACATAAATTTCTTTGAAAAGAAAATTGAATATAATAAGTGCATACACAACGACTCCATGATGTAAAACAATATTGGGCTTTCCTTTTAGAAATTGGTTCCTGAAACATGCAAATTTTCATCAGCGTTCGTAATCTATGGAGGGCGATCTTTAATATGCAATGGTTTCTCTGATATAAAATTTAGAAAGTCCCAGTCGTGTGTAATAGAATAAACGATACATAGTCATTACGTAAAAATGTTCATGATTAGATGTAATAGCAACGTTGTTGCTCCTGCAATCTAAATCTAACACGATAGTTTGCGAGTGCATGCCATTCTTTTTATTATTTCTCTACCTTTTCATTCTTCACAATAGCGTGCGCATTAGAGACAACTATTACTGTTATTATCTTTATTATCGTTTTACGAGGCGTTGCAGTTCTGTCGCTCTGCAATCTATTACTCGTCACATGTATGATGTAATATTCATATAATTTTTAATAAATTTATACCAAACATGCAAAATACAGGATTAACTATCCCCTGGACACAAAAATGCACATCTTTCATTAATATTACTAGCACATGATATTTACCACTTTTGATCATGAATATTCTTGTCATGAATTTTTTCGTAGAGCACTATGGTTTCAGGATCGAGATCGAAAGCGAAAATCGCATTTATTTCCGCCAGCAGAGAACAGCGTATAGCAGCGTGGAGGTAAACGCGACGTGCAACCGAGTGCAACGGCTGACAATAAGTTGCACGATGTCGGTCCGGTATTTCACAGGGATTCCCCGGTACTTGAACGGCACTTCTCGACTCGTGGTAGGGTAATTTCTAGCACGGACGCAGCATTCGCGAAACGCTCCCGCTCGCAATCCGCACGCGGCATCCGCTCGGCTCGGCTCAATTCGGCGCGCGACTCGCACGCAAATCACGGAGCGCTGCGGGGGCGTACACCGTTGTGTACATTTACCTAGACACAGCGAGCACACGCCACCAGGTGCGTCGCCGGCTCTGTTTGGACAGCGCGATAACATCGTTAAACTTTTTGCCGTGTGCCGGTTGACGAGCATGACAGCTGGACCGCGCGAGTAAACTCGATTTCAGAAACAATAAGATTTATTTTTCCGTGCGCGCGGAACGCACAATGTCCTCCCCTGTACTCTCTCTCTTTTTTCTCTCTGTCCTTCTTCATCGTCCGTGATCATTCCTGATCGTTCCTGATGCTTTCTCACACCCACGCGAACCACGCTTTTCGATTTAAACAAGCTTCAATGCTGTGACGCAACTATAGCGGCGGTTCAACCCCGTAATCATTTTATATCGATTCGAAAAATTGGAGGAAATTTGCCTGCGAATTTCACCCCTTTACTGTATCGGTTATCCGGGAGTTGTGGACTTTGATATTCGAACTGAAGCTTGCTGATTGATATTTAACAACCGCAACTGTTTTTTAAAATACATTTAGTGATCAAAGAAAGCACCCTTGTAATCAAAGTGTATCAATGACAATCGTTTCGATTGGGTTGAACTCCACCTTGGGGGATCAAAAATTTCCAACTTTTGCAATGGCAAAAATGTAAGTTCCAATTACCGGAGTTCGGTGATTCGAAAGTTATACGCGGACAGGACAGAATTTCGCCAAACTGGAGATAACCCGATACATCGACGGGCCCAGTGGTAGCGTGGAAAGCGATTTGGAATCCACATCGCCGCGGAACGTATTGTTACGATCACAGGCGAGGGTAGCGTAAGTAGTCGCGCAAAAATAGAGTAGCGCGCGAAGGTTAAACTCGAGTTGAATGGAGTAGGCTGAAAATACGCGGCGACGGTATATTAACGTCGTCTCGTTGCGTCGCAAACGGGAACGATCCGATCGCGCGAGCGTAAAGCAATACGACAAACCGGTCCCTCTCGCTCTCTAAAGGTGCGCGCAGCAAGCGCGATATTAATAATCGGTCGTGACGAGCCATTGAGGACGGTCCGTAATATACCTTTCGCATCGGGCTCCTTTAGTATTAGTCGATCCGTGCCATGAGCGTTCATTGTCATATTGTCGCGCAAGTGGCATTGATAGGCACTGCTTTAGACGGCACCGCGTACACCAGCAGGCGAGCATGTTCACCGTCCAACCATACTCTACCACCCTCCTCCCCCTCCTTCCTCCTCGATCACCCCTCTTGCAACACTCCCCTCTTCTCGTCTGTTCCTCCCGCGCTCACTTTGCACTTGTATTGCAAGACCGCGACTATGCACGCAGCTGCAGCTGCCTATGTACAGGGTGGTCTGATTACACACGGCCGTTTACATCATACTGGCTGGTTTACCCTGGACCAGGTGTTCACTGATATCTTTATGCGACGCGCGCGTGGATTTTCCTTTGATATACTCGCCCATTCGATGGCGATACTAACCCCCTTCTCTTTCACGGGGGAACTCTCGTGGTCACTCGAAAATCCCGATGCAGTTGAAACTTCGTGTAAATCTTGTTCATGCGATGCTAGACAATGCTTCATTAAATACCACGTACCCACTTCGTGAAACGCGGGAAAGTGTAACGAATATATAAAGGTCGCCGATTTTCTGATTGTCACGTCGCGCGTCGTGATTTTATACAACAATGTGCATAAAAGTAATTTGATTTCCTTTACGGGTCATTCCGCGTCAAATCAATCATTTTTTGTCGGAGATGTCGGAGATTTCGTTCGAAATGAAATACGATGCACCGTGATATGGAATTAAAGGGAAATTTTTATCGCGGGAACTTCTATATCGAAAACTATTTGTCAGGGGACGTTGAATTTTTATTTCGCGTTTCAATGCTTTATCTATCGAAGAATCCAGACAAGTTACCAAAAAATCTTCAAAAATTAATTCACATTTAAAATCAATTATCCGATATCACCCGAGGTGCGAAACTCCCAATGTCCAACGCCAACAATCGAATCCACCCAGTACGCGGCACAGTATTGGACAGTAGAGACGTAGGAAATCCAGGATCTGCGATGCCGGCGGCGCTGGTATCGTCGCCGCTCGGTACACGGTTCGGAGTGGCGCATTATATCAAAATATCGCGTGTGTATACCCTGCACGATTCCTATGCAAAGGGTCTCCCCCAGACGATCTGGCGACAGCACGCGTCTAGGCGTGCTGGAATTCCGGATAACGTGTCGCGGACATTGCGTCTCGTATCGGCCGGTCCGCTTTGACACCGGTCGCGCGCTCAGCTCGGTTCGACTAGGCTCGGCGAGGCGCTGCGATCAAGCCTTTTGACGCGGCGACGTCCTGCGGCCCGTGATCCTTGAAACGGGCCCGACCTAGCCCGCGGACCAGCCTGACGGCTAATTCCCAGATTCCGGATACAATGGCCATTGTTCGACGCCGGCAGCTTTCGAAAGCGTTCGCGTGATCAACGACGTACACGTACAACGCCCCAACCACATCTCTGTTTCTCTCTCTCTCTCTCCGGTTCGGCCTGTTCTAGTTCCGAGTGGAAATTGGAATGTACCCCGAGCGCGTTTCTGTTCATTACGTTTCCCTACTTCCGTTTGCGCTCGACCGGTCGATGTGTGGTTTATTAGTCGTTCGAGGTTCGATAGCAAACTTTTGTTCGGGGTGCCAACGGGTCAGGAGTACGTGTCGGAGGGTGCGCTACTTCCGGTGTGGCCGTCGGAACGAGGTAGGGGTTCAATTATTTTCCGAGGTGTTGACCATTTGCTGGGGAAATATACTCTTTCCGAACTTTCGGTATGAAGCTTCTTTATATTATATATTATAATCCCAAACGAATTTATTATTGTGGACTTTCAGAATTTATGCACTTGAAGATATCTGGAATTTTGAGGCGTGACGATTAAATTCCCTAATGTTTTATTGAAAAAAATGTGCAATTTTGAGGCTTGAGGAGAGAATTCTATTTAAAGGGTAGAGTAGGTATGACGGGGGTCGAGGGAGGGTTTCACCGGCATCGCAGCCGTGTCTCGGAGCTCTCCCGGAGACACTCGACGTGCATCTTCAATTGACTGCTAGGAAGGTAGACGTAGGTAAACGGCAGGGTAGATAGAGCCGGTGTGTCTATCTGTTAATGGCATCGTCAAAGTGACATTAAAGGAAATTGATACGCTCCGTACGAAGCGGCTGGAAGGAGACGCGAGGGGCTTAATCGTCCACGGCCTCCCGGAGCTCTCTCTTTCGAGTGCGCGGGAGAAATACGAGTAGCTGTCACGAAGTACCCGGAACCTTCTCTCTCTTCTATTCCAGCACGATATACCCGGCACTTTACATGCCTCGCCGTATTCGATCGCTTCCACGTTAAGTCCGAGGCGGACCCGCAGAACGCTACGCTCCGTCGTTTAGTGTCGTTTCGGGCTGGATAGGTATCTATACGGTACCTCGGAGGTTTCCCTTGTTGTGGTATAGACCTTCGGAAGCCAATAGAGCGCTGCCAAAAGTAGACCAACAAATTGTGGAAAGTTTACAAATTTTCAATCGTTTATCCAATTTGAAAATGGCATAAAATACATTGAATGACCACTTGAATGGTTAGAACGAAACGCAAGGGAGGAAACGATATCCGAAATATCAGCTGTCAAGATTTTGCGCTTTAAAATAAGATTCGGTACTAACATATGGAAGAAATTCCATCGCCACACGACAAACGAAGTTATTTTTCGAACGACCTAATAATATATTTACACCCTTGGACTCTTTCCATTTCTACCCTGCTGTAAATGGCACCAATAGGTTGGCACTAACAAAGCCAAGCAAGTCGAGAAATCGAAACTGACAATATTGAGTTTCACTATTAAACATTCATAATTCACCCATTACGAGGTATCGAAATTCCTAGTCGCTGGAGACCGAAATGGCCGACGAAGCTTTCCGGTTTGGAATTAAACAATAGCAGTTGTTCCGGGGCTGATCCGGAGCCACTCGAGGAGCTTTAAAGTTCGCGAATTGAAATTTAATGGGGGCCACGGTGAGCGATGAAAATTCAAAGAATGAATCATCTCATCACCGGAAGTGTGTACATATATATACATAATTCAAAATCTCACCTGGCGCACGTCGGAAAGCGCAACGAAAGGTGTCCGTTGTAATCCTACGATGTCGTAGGCGAAGAGGAAAAAATTCGCGGTAATTAATTAGTTGGTGTAACGAACGGCAGAGACTTCGGGCAAGAGAGTTAACAAGAATTATGTGTCCTCCGCCTTTGGGAGCCTGCTAATTGGATCGTGTAATGGAACCGAGCAAGATGATAAATTGAATAGGTTCGTTAAGCAGCCGGTATTTTCGTGGGAGACGTGTAATAACTGTTCGCGGCTTACCGGGAAGAACACGTTGGTTGCCGTACTTTTGTTTTCGTGCCGACGACGACGACGGGAACCGGCTCGCGAGCACGTTCTTTCCGGCTTCTTTCCCTCATATCGGTCGGAAGGGATACGCAACTTTGTTACTTCCGACAACTCTGAGCATCTAAATCTTGTTTCTCGCCGTGCAACATATTACGAAAGTTTGGTATTACAGGGATATAAGGTGCTCGAGTAGAGCTGGAGCTCTTCTTCCCTTCCCTGGTTACATCACGTCTGTCAATACGCGCGCAACCTGCCCGCGACACTTGAAGCGGAGACGGAAAATGATTTTAACCCGACCCGTCTACCAGATACTTAGAACAATTCACTGATATCCCAAAGGGCATTTTTCCAGTAAAAAGTTGATATAAATCTCCAACAATTAAGCGATGTACATACAGTGTGAGAATGTATTTCAGGGTGAAACGATTCGTTGGACAAAAATATGATTTCTTTATAAGTGGAGTTGTTTAAGAGATTTGAATGTCGAAAAATGATTAGTTTTACAGATATTTTATTGTACATGTACGTATGTGGGTCAGAAAGAACTCGCGGGAGACCGAGGGTTAAGTCGAAGGGGTTGAACCGAACCACCCTATATGGATACGGCGATCCGACGAGCGGGTACAACGCGCGAGTACCCGAGCTTGAAACGCGGGTCGATCGAGTGCGGATGTTTCGGATGACGAGGCCGCTTGTACGCGTATCGGCACGTGAAAAGCTCGGCTCGCGTCGTTGCCCTCGCCGCGTGCGCGCCGTTACCCACGCGGCCATATTTACGCAGCGTGCGCATTCAGAAAAATGCACGCGGAACCGATGCACGAACGGCTGGTTCTCTTCGTCATCGTTGCACCGATGCGATCCCAAGCCGAGCCGGCTTGGCTTCGCTTTTTAGCCTGAACCTAACCACGTCCCGTCCACGAGGGTGGTCTTTCTTCCGCGGAATTCCACGACTGGAAAAGCTCGAGGGCTCTTCACGGTTTGCCGGGCACGGTTCCGATCCCGCCAATGCTGCCGCAAGACAAACGCACTTCCTCTTTCAGAGACCCCTTTGTTGCTCTCTTTTCTATCGCTTAACGCGAACACCGAGGCCCAAGATTGTTCAAACATTTCCTCGATCGATGCCGATTTTTTTTTATATCATCGTTCGATGCAAACTTATCGGATCCTCTTGATAGACTTTACTTAAACCTCGAGATATACACTTTTAACCCGTAGCACTCGAGTGGTGACACTGAGGCACTACGAAAAGCTGCTGTAGCATTATTCAAAATATTGTTTAGATTATTAAATATGTTCCCAGATAGTACCCGGACCACCAATGGACGTATGAACATAAATTGGACGTACATCGGACATTCTTGTGTTTAGCATTGCAATGGTACAGTTGCAGATTAAATGCACTCAATTTGTCGTTGTCCATTTAGCCTGCCAAGCTCGAGCAAACCGATCGTCAATGGCGAGGAACAGAATATTAGCAGAAACGTGTTGGAATTTCAAAAAGGCTAACCGTTTAACAAACAAAAAGAGAAGATATTTAACTGTCTTTAATGATTCCCCCAGGCCGGTGGAATAAAATTTTCTTCCCGAGTGCACCCTCCCCTTTCAATTTCACCGTCGTCGCTTAATCAATTTCTTTCTCCTCGGAGCACTTTTCCTCTTATCCCATGGCTTCTCTCCTATCTTTGTTTACTTCCCCGCTTTTATTCTTATCTATCCTCGTGCACATTTCCATTCCACGGTCTCGCACACGCTTTCCCTACCAATCCACTCGCCGCGACGCGCGTCATCCCTCTCACTCTCTCTCTGTCTCCCCGATACTCTTTCTCCCTCCTTCTGTCCGTCTACTTGTATACGTCTCTCTGTCGCTTGTTTACGTGTGAGCGTTTCCATTCGCGCAGCCATGGTGCTTGTGTACGTAGGCGCAATGCCGAACAGCTCCCGCGGGTACAATTGTCGCGGCACAAATTACCGTGGCCTGGCATCGTCGGGGTCAAACCCCCTAACCGCGATGGTGTCCTCTGCGACCCCACCATGCGCCAATTTCTTCCGTTTTTCTGTCTATCTCAACCTCGCGAAAGTGCTTGGAAACACCATTAGATGCGTTAAACCGCCCTTCATGTATGTAATTCGTTTAAAAATTTAACAAAAATGTAAATCCTTTTTAAATACATGTAAAAGAAACACGATAGAAGGTATGTAATTTTATCGTATTCCTTTTAAAACTCATTTCGAATTGCGCATGCCTGTAGAACAAGACGGCAGACTGACACAGCTGATAAGAGTAGAGGAAAGAGAGAAAAGCCATGTGTATTACAAAATCTGATTGATAAGAATTGAAGGAGGAGGAGCAATTGTATTTTTAATGATGGTCCGTGTATTCAACGGATTCCATCATTTTCGTTCATCGAATAGCACCGCGCATGACCGCAGCGAGTCATGGAACCAAATTCCTGCTCGGCAAACAAGCACTCGTGAGCGCGCGACCCCTTTTCATCTTTGAACCTTTCAATCACAACAATCGCGCGAAAGAATTCGCAGAGCGGCGGCCAGCTCGCTGTTTACCCACGGCCGCGTTCGTAACGGGAAATCGAGGAGCGTCGATGTTTCCGTTCGGCCGTGGTATCGGAAAAGATCGGGCTCCCGGCACGTACCGGCGATATACCGATAATGTTGTTCAAACACGCCGGTGCCCGATGGGTCGAGCAACAACTCGGGAAATATTAACACCGGTGAAACATCGAAATTAACGGTGGCTCTCTCTCTCTCTCTCTTTCTCTTTCTCCCTCTGCAACGATGTGATCAACAAGCATGCCCGCGACTTTCCCGCTCTCGAATTGTCGCGCTCCGATCCGCGGGAAAGCACTTGATACCTCGTGGAATTTCAAAACGCGCTCGTCCTCGATGAGAACGCGAGCACTGCCACCGCAACACGTACGGGATAATTGTCTTTCTGTTTGCTAATTTCGCTAAAAACTCTGTCTCCTCGATAATGGCACTTTGCTGCCCGTTACATTGTTTTTTGATGGCTTCCTGTGTCACTTTTAAGCTGCCATGCAGATTGTTGCTCGAGGATCGTATCTAGTTCACAGTGCATTTCAAGATACCTTTTTCTGTTATTCAGCTCTTTTATCTCGCTTTTGTGCCTTCTTTAAATGCAACGTAGATTTTTGGTTAAAGGATCATGTCTGACGAAGCGTGGAATGAACACGTGAATTTTAAGAATTTTTTCTGTTACAGCGTTTTTGATGGCTTTTGATGTCACTTCAAGGTGCTATGTATTGTCTCACAAAAATGTGAAGTTTCAAAACATTTCTTGTATACTGTGTTTCGATATGTGTGATATCTTTTTGGTATTTCGAAATCGAAAAACCGAAAAAATTTTACAGATATCAAAACACAGTATAAAAGATGTTTTTAAACTTCACGTTTCACCACGTTTTTTGTTAGACAATTAACTGTGCAAGAGCCTTGAACATAAATGTACGTAGCACCTTGAAGGGACATCAAAAGCCATCAAAAACAGTGTAACAGAAAAAATTCTTTAATCTCACGTGTTCATCCCACGCTTAATTAGGCATGATCCTTTAAACAAAAATCTACGTTCGCTGTAAAGGCACAAAAGCGAGATAAAAGAGCTGTGTAACAGAAAAAGTATCTTGAAACCCACTGCGAACTAGACACGATCCTCGAGCAACAATCTGCATTGCAGCTTAAAAGTGACACCGGAAGCCATCAAAAAACAATGCAACGGGTATCAAAGTGCCATTATCGAGGAGGCAGAGTTTTCTCGAATGATTCCCGTTAAAAGGAGTATGTGGCCAGCGGTCGGACCGCGTTATTTAATTCGAGCATTCATTAATACGCTGCAGTGGCGCGCCATTTCGTTTTATCTAGGAAAATGCTGCGGCACGTTCCTTTGAAAGTGCGCGTACAGCGCAATGATGTCCATATTCATGCTTACATTAAAGATTGCAATCTTTATTATGACGTCGTCGCTATAAACTTCCGTAATAACAGTTTGCCGCGAGCATACGGCTGCGGCCGTCGACCCATTTTCACTTCGTTCCTGCGCTGTTTACTTTTCGCGCTGTAATTCTCCGTGTTACGACCGTGGTCAATTCTTGCTTGAGCCTCTCCCCTCTCCCTCTCGTTTAATTTTCAATCGCCTAAACTACTTATCTAACCACGCGCCGCCGCAGAGAATTTCACGATCGTCTGGAACCGACTGTTTTCATTCTTCTCCCGTGGAAACGCGACTCAGGGGTGAATTTCTTTACTTTGGACCGCCGCGGTCTCTTTATATTAATGGCTAATTTGAATAGCGAATATGTAATGTAACGTGGCGTAGTATCATAATCGACGAGATCGCATTTCACTCCACGGACTTGTCGATACGAATTAATTCAATGGATCGTTATTACCGTAAGTATCGTAATTGTCGTTTTTCCTTTGATGTCGCGGCGATACTCGACGTGGCTCGTACCTACCAAAATTTAAAGCGCTCAAGGTGCCCACTCGAAACTTTAGGAGGGTCGAGTTGCTCGCAACAAACATTTATGTGAAGTTCGTTAGGGCACAGGAAGCTCATTATTTATTCTTGTAGCGCGAGAGGAAAAGCTTCAGAAAAAGATTTTCTGCGTTTCTTGGTAGAATTGGCGCACATTGAATGGTTCTCTAAGAAAAATGTAAAAATTGGTTCACTCGCATGACGGATAATCTTACTTACAACAATCTGCATTTTCATTTTGCTTCAAGATCTGCAATCAGCTCTGATCTTTTTACGCACCTGACACGAACTACAACCGACAGAATTATTTCCGCCACTGCAGGGGTAACGGAAAACTATTCGATGCCCAATAAAAAAAAGAAGGGGTGGTGCAGAATTAATTGCCATCCACACGAGATCGTACCAGCGAAAGAAATATTCCCCTTCGTCCCCTTTGTTTCAGGAAATTCACGCGCTTGTGGGGCGTAGAGCGGGTCTGAAGTCCCGTTCCCGTAAAATTTGCGGTCGCGCGAACAACGGAAGGGCAGAAATTTGAGACTATTCCCGGAATGCAATCTCAAAATGCAGAGCTAAAAATGCACCCCTCGCAATTTCACACATATTACCGCAAGAATGCCGGCGCGTCCTGGGGTTGGAACGGCGTGGCGAGGGTTTGTCGACGGTCAGGGGAAGGCACGTGCTATTTTTCCATCCCCTTCTTGCTCTCGGCATAATGCACATCGTAAAAAGCCCCAATATCTTCCTCTTAATATCACGGTTTAACGAATTTTACTATTCCCGATTTATCGTTCGCGCGATTCGTCGAACCACCGTGTACAGGCGTCACGCATTCGTGGTTTTTCTAGATATTGGTCCAACTAGAACTCGCAACATGTCCAAATTAAGTTAAAAACATATATTGTAGAAAATCTAGGAAAAATAGGAAAAATATCGAGATTTTGATTAAACGTGATTTAACACATATTTTATCTGTATGGCCACTTTACGTTCCTCAGAGACAAAGTGCGCAAACGCTAAATTATACATTTTCGCTCGTTGTCTCTGCGGAACGTAAAGTGGCCATACACGTATAATATGTATACGCGTCAAATATATAAGATGACAAAATTATAAATCATAATTGCATACCTAACATAAATTCAGTCAGTTGCAAATATAGATATGCTGTAGTTCCAAGTTTCAGCAGTATACTATAGTATAATCGAACTTTCAAATGTTAATAAGTGATGCCAGCATTACGATCAGAGCGTTAAGACCAAAATTCGTGCGTCGCGTAATTTCGTGGGATGATCGCGCGCGTATTTTCGGCGGGCGGATTGATTTATGAAACGTGGCGGAACGATTTCGCTCATAGCGACTCGTTAAAGTCAATATTGTTGCTTATGAACCAGCGGGTTTCTGAATACAGGAAATATTTACATGCCGCGGCGCCGCGCCGCACAGCTGCCGTAAACGCAAAATGCAATTGCAAACAGGCCGAGGTATCGTTTTACTGAAATTTTCCGCGATATCCCTGAACGACTTCGAATTCCGCTTTTTTCCCATTGTCCCCCTCAGGGTTATCTTTATAATCACCCTTTGTCTTACCAGTTATACTGTCGAACAACCAACAAAAGAGGGAACCTCTAGGAAACGCGTTTCATCGTTCGCGAAGCAACGCGAGCATGTTCGAGAGCCGCATCTCTAATGATGCGCTCAAGGATTCCTTACCTGCACTGCGGAACAACAATACCAAACGAAAACGTTGTTATGGATAATGAGATTGCTACATTTTCGAAGTAACCGTAATTATTCAACGTGTTTCTTTCGCGGAATCTGCGACCTCGCTCGTTGATGGATAATTACCTTTTTGAATTGACTACAAAAGTATCATAATTTATTGTACACAGTTTTTCTTTTAATTTTCAACATAGTGTGAAAAATTGCACCGTAAAGTGTTGAGTATAGTGGCCAATAAACTTAATAGAATTCCCAGATACCCCATTGTGCAATTTTTACAAGATTTCAGTGTGCTGATCTAACAATAAGGGTGCGTCTAACACTCGCGTGCAGGAGAACACGTCGGTTTCAAGATAAAGGTAATGATAGGGAGATTTAGTACCGGAGTTTCCATTCAAAATAAAGAAGCCGTTCTTAAGATGTAGATGATGATGGCGATATTTATTAATATTACGAAACATTACACGTTCATAGTTTATGCGATACTGCAGGAGGCGAAACAAGCGAAAGCCACGAGGGCCGTGTAAAACCTGACCTACAAATTATACCGATGTTTAAACTGCGGATGTTTATGCATTTATAGCTTATGGGCAAACTGGGTATGTTTGTGCTCTATATATATATATATATAGATTGGCGTACTAATTTACGGGAGCAGAAATCAAACGGAAATTGGTGTGCTAAACTAAGAATCCTATTACGCTTACAATAAAATAACGAGCAGTTTGTAAAATGAACGAACCAATAAAATACAATTACTCAAATGCACCGACTTTAAGAAAAGCATATAAATTCGATTAAAAGAACGATGAAAAGTTTGTTGTTTCAACATTCTACACTTTGGTTGTCTATTTATAAAACCACAACTCCGTGTAGAAAATCACAGTTTACTAGTGTTACGATACAAGTAACTAATACAAAACTGACACTAAAATACAACAGGTCTAATGCAAATAAAAAAGTAGAGGAGTATGTCCGAAAAAGAAATGTGGAGACTACTGTCCTGTACCAATAACCAAACGAAAAGTAAAGTGCACTTGTCATAGAAATTGACGAGTGCTATTGAACTAAAATTTGTGAGATGAAACCCGGTATGAGTAGATTTCCACTTGAGTGTGCTAGACTCAAGATTTCCCGGAAAATGTGTCTGCGAGGCACAGGAAGAAGAAGTACATTAGTTCACTGGATTCTATACATCTATACACCGAAATCGATTAGCAGTTCAACAAGTGTTGCCTGGCGAGCCTATAACCCGTTCAATGGACTTGATTTCGAGCGGTTAGCTCGTAAAGAACGCGAATGTCGATCGCTACGGACGAATCGCGCATGAAATATTTAGCAATATAAGCAGTCGATGAACTCGATCGTCGACCGTTTCCGCTTCTGGATCTCGCTAATGTACCGTCACCGGTTAAAATATTCATTTCCGTCTGGGTCGGTGCACGTCGGGGCGAAGTAATTTTTTAACATCACCGGGGAAACGGATTTTCAATCTTTAACGGAGCTCTCGTTGGGTTATTGAATCGATGAGACCTGAGTTCCGCCGAAACTCGCGAGGAATGCGTGCACGGGTTTCTTGTTTTTTCCTGGTTCTATCCCTCTCTTTCTCTTGCTTCCTCTTCCTCTCGTTCCTATTTCGCAATCCTCTCGATGGTAATCGACGGTAACGCAATTTCCGTAGATCCAGAGGAAACGTTAGCGAACGGAACGCAAAACAGCGATGTTGTTGCGCGTAAAGCGGTGATCGAGCGGAGTGCAATATTCCCGGGGAAATCTAAATTGATTGCACTTACTGCAATTTAACACCCGTATTGTCCTGCTAGTTTCAGCGGCCGGCGATACGGAAGAGCTTTACAATGGTTGTCGTTTCAATAATCGAACGAATGCAAATTATTGTTAATTAGCCCGGCGTGTTTGCTCGTTGGAAAAACGCTTGATGCGCGACGCGATGCCCTCCGGCCTCCATTTTCGCTCATACTTCGTAAACAAAATGTATGAACAATTATTAGCATTCGATGCCTGTCCTTGGCCGCTCGATTTTACTCGAAACTGGGCCATGGAATCGTTCTCTCTACAGTAAATAACAGTTGTTGTATCACGTATTTACGTCTGCCTTGTGTCGTTGTTCTCGCAATTTCTTATTAAATTTCTTGGTTCCGTATAAACTGTTACTGGACGATATAACAACAACATTAGCAATGAAAAATAAATGGCAAATGTCTAAACAACATTAATTATCTACTCCCCATTTTTTGTTCATACAAATTGTCAAAAGAAATACATTATTACAAAATTCACAGTGTCGCTCCTGATACTTTTTGTAAATATTTTTATATAGAAACGATTGACAGCTCGTTTAAATGGTTTCGCACGGATATAATTAACTGGGATTGTTTCAATTGTTTTTGACAGACTCGTCACACCGACATTCTTTTGAAATCATCTACTTTCAGAATGGATCGAGGCTTCATAATCAGCACGTATAGCGTTTCCTGCTGTTGACAAGTTTATGCAACTACCACGATGAGTCCGCGAATCCCGGCTCGAATGTCATGTACGCATTTGCATCGTTTAACAATTCTTATGTCGGCGCAGCTCTGTTTCCCCAAGTACTGCCGATAGTAGTATGTATTACCTGATAGGGCGGTACACGTAAAGGGTTTTAAAACGTCAGCACCTTTCTCACGAGATTGGTCCGTTTAATTAAACGCGTGTACAGTAGCGTGCGCTGATTTCAGTGCATAGATCGAGCCCGTGCGTCGTTCTCTGCCATAGAAAACATTGAGAGAAAATGTATACACGAGACAAGGATCGACAAAGTGAGGACAGGAATGACTGGATACGACAGAGAAAGAAAAATGATTGAGGAACGAAAAGAGACGAGATTGAGAATCGAAAGACTATAAAAGAAATAAAATGAGAAAAGAAAGACAGACAGATATACAACACGGATAAAAGTAGAAATAAAAAGATGGAAACAAGTTCAAGAGGAAGCCGCAGAAAGATAGGCATAAAGAGTGAACAGAAGAAGACACGAGCAAGACGAAAGTATGCATTGAACAAAACGAAACAACAGAAGTGGGAACACAAATAAGTGGCAATAAGATAAACCGAACACCATAACGCAAAGGACAGAAAAAGTGAAACAAACAATTCGCGAGTAAGCCAGGAAGTAAGGTAAAAAAACTATCGGAAGAAAGTTAGAAAGAAAAAAGAAACACAGGGAGAAGAAATTCAACTGAAAACAAAACGATTGAAAAATAAAGAAGGTACGCAATCAAGTGAAAACGAATGAGTGAAGAGAGTAGAAAGAGAGAAAAAGGGAGTAGGAACGATAACAAGAAGAATGTACAAAAAAGCAGAGAGAATGGAAAAAAGTGTGGGTAGACTGACGGGGTCCTAAAAAATGAGAAAAGAGTACAAGACGGAAAGGAAAGCACAGAAGGGACGAAGGAAACACAAGAAAGGAGCGCAATTACGTGGAAACAAATGAAGGAGAAGGAAACGGAGAGAAAAAAGAGTGGGAATAAGAGTGAAAGGGCGGAAACAGGACTTTCACGGAAGAAAAATAGCAAGAGAAGGCGCAAATAAACCAGTTAGAGGGGAATGGAGAACCAGAAAGAAAATTGGAAGTAGGTGCGAGGGAGAAAGAAAGGAAGCAGGAAGGAGAAGGACTCCTTACCAATGCATATGCACGGCATAGAGTTACTTTACTGGGCCATTACCGTATGCACGGTGCAACCCTTTTCTCTGCTCAATATGCGCAAACGGCGGCGGTGCCCGGTCTATTCGTAATGCAAATAGATTTCCACGATGAAATTGGATTCATGAATAAATTGCGCCTTCCCGATAATTTTGTTTTGTTCCGTGCGCTCCCATGCCCCGACATATTTTCCTCTGGCCGCGGCAGATTCGTCGACTAATGCGTTTACGACGCTCGAATTCCCCGTTGCGGGATACTTTGTTACTTTAACTACTGTTTGATAACAGTTATCACGATTAGACCCCGCGCAATCTGACCCGTTCTACAGGCCGCTCCAATTTATGGGACCGATGGAAATCTCACCGGCCAGTTTCAATGATACGGACTGGCTTACTACAACGAAAAAAGGAAATTAACGAGTCTCGTGAAATTCGGTCTGGAATTTCCGAGTATCTTTCTAACCCGTGTACACCGTTCTGGAACTTGGCATGTAGTGGACATTTAAAGTACTCCAAAGTGTATCGATTGTAATGAATAACATATTTTTGAAACAATACAATTTTTGACATCGTACTAAAAATTCACCAAAATTACCGATGCCTCTATTCTTATGAATATTTACGCTTTTCCGAATTTCAAAGCCATTGAACTTC
The DNA here is from genome assembly GCA_963971365.1 of Lasioglossum villosulum. Lineage (NCBI taxonomy): Eukaryota > Metazoa > Arthropoda > Insecta > Hymenoptera > Halictidae > Lasioglossum > Lasioglossum villosulum. The sequence goes on along the minus strand of OZ020497.1, from coordinate 4,266,878 downwards.
CCTCGTCAGTGGACTTCGGGATGAAGGAAGTTTGCATTTCGCGGGTTCGCGATCGAGGGCCCGTATTTCCGGTTCCAGCGAGCAGAACATCCCTGGACCTTGTCATCGAGGTTCCGGTGTCGCTAAGGGACCGGTCGCGATGGAAGAATGCCAAAATTGATTAGTTCCCGATGAATAAAACATCGTGTATCAAGCCGTGGCCCCGTAGAATAATTACGCGACCGCGGTTGAGGGGGATGGGGGTTGGAGGAGGGGGTGAAAGTACGTTGATTAAAGTTTCAGCGGAAAAATCAACGTCGACGGGAAACATCGACGGAAGCGGAGATAATGGAGGGTACTCGAACACGGTGATTGGAGGAGAAAATACGCAGGGGGCCGCACGGCACGGCGCGGCGTTATGTTCCCGCCCCGCACGCCCGCGCGCGCGGTGCTTCTCTCCTGTCCCGCGGAAAGTAGTTTCAATCTCGAACTTGCCGACATCATAATTTCCAAACGTCAAAGTACCCAGGCGCGCGCGCCTACTTATCCTTCAAATTACATTCAACGTTAAACATATCATACACCCGATTGGACGAGGGAGGGTACGCGGCTGTGAGGCAAGACCGATGAACTTTGGGAAACACAAGGGACCGGGAATTAACCTGTTAGATCAAGACTCAACGATGTCTTGGGGATGGCTTTTCATTCGAGCTGGTAAGCCGGGAACGAAGAATGGTAATATTTTAGTACGCGATTGCAAAACTTCGTGTCCCATTTGCGGACTAACACACGATCGAGATATATAAGAGTAGACTAATAACCAAAAAATAAATGCAATGTTTCTACCATAAATGAAAATCAATTTTTATTGCAATCTGTTCGGAGAAACCTCAGAAGAAAGTTCTAAGGGATGAAAGTGTCCGAGGAAAAAAAGCAAAGTATCCATGGAAGAAGGGACGCTAAAGAATGAAGAGAAGTCATCTAAAAAAGGGATGAAGCCGGTGCGAGAGAGGAGAGAGGGAATTTCGAGGCAAGCCTAGTGACTGCTCAATCTTTCACGGAGGGAGCCCTCGAATGATTAATACGAGAACGCCGCCAAGACCAAGACAATTTACGTAACGGTTGGGTAGGGCGAGGCTGATCCGATTATTTTCAGATATCAGTCCGAGCACTCCCGGCAGTATCGTTTCCGAGGTCTGCGTGGATTCAGCGCTATCGCGTTTTCGAGGTATCGTTGACCATGCTGACGTTGCTAGCCCCAGCCAGTCGTCGCTAGCACCAACACCACCAGCAATACCAGTACTAGCACCAGCAGCGAGTTCTTGCAATCGGAACCCGATGCATTAAACGTTGATCACTGTTATCGTTTTCCAGCTCAGCCAGTTTTAATTGCACCGAGCCGTGAGAGGGGAAGAGCCGGAGCCGTCATAAAAATTCTTGTTAATACAAGGGCAATTGACGGACCGATTAACGGTTCGACTAGCAACCGGCCCGAGGCCTGACCCGGCCCGATCCGACCCCACCGATTAACCCGGCGTATATTGAATCCGCGGACGTGTAATTTGCGCTTTTTACTCGAAATCGCCATTACCTCGCGAAATTGCGATAATCGGGCGCCGATAAGCGACTTCCGGGGATATCGCGTCCCTCCGATCCAACCAGCCCGATAAATCGTCCGCGAATAATCTACGAGTGGGCACAGAGGGCTATCTGTCTGACGTTCGCGTTTTTTGTTAATAACTCCTTAACGAAACCGCGGTGACATTTTTGGGACACCCTGTATACTTCATCGTAATAATAAAAGGATTGAATTTATTCATAGGATTTTTAAGGCTTTCTCAAGCAAGCATTTTCTTCGCAAATGCACAAAATCTGCGGTTTAATCATCACGATCATCCAGTATCTGCCTCTCGACAACTTACCCTGTGATATCCCTGAAACCTCAAGGTCACAATGGAATCCAGCATCCGAGTGCTCAATTCCGATGTCGCGATAGCCGATGATATCATCCCGAGGTAACAGCTAGGCGTTGGGTAGCAAAGATTTAACGCAGATTGCGTTAGACGATGGTCCCCATTAAACGTTCGAGCGTGTTCAGTCATCGGTGAGGAAGGGTGGGGGTTGGTCGTGTAAAAGTCGACGTGGATCGGCAGCCCTTATCGTTGGAAATATCTGACGGAAGCCGGGGTTGTTGCCGTGCTCTCTCTCTCTCTTCCTCCATCCCTCTCTCACTTTCTCGCGATGGAAGCTCTCAGGTATTGGATCACCGGGTTATTACGGACGCGCGATACGGGTTTACGCGGACGTAACGGGTGAAGTTAGGGGGATAGATAGGATCGTGAGCAACCGGACGCACTTGACTGTAAATGACGTGGACGCGGATTCGCGCGCGAAACGCGAGGTCCGGAGCCAAGCCGAGCCGAGCCGAGCGGATTATGCGGGCGTTACAACGCGTCGCGAAGCTACGACAGCTCCGACACCGATATTGGAGACGCGTTTACGATCGTGTTCGTTCACGAACGAGTTCGCCGAGCAAGATTGACGCGTCCGCATGTGGGCCAGGACATCTTCATCGGACGTCTTTCTCGCCTGTCCCCGACGTTTAATATCTACGGGTTTATGGATGGCCGTGAAGAAACGAATCAATAGCTCGTTCACCGGATGAGACCTCTTCTTGGACCTACTGATTCTGAAGAGCATGGTCTCCAAGACCGGATGTGTCACTTTTACTTTACTGGGATCATTGCGTTGTTACGTTTTCTGACTGCGATGGCTATATGTGCTGGTGATTATGGAAGTGAGGTCATGGCTTCGAGTTGATGTAAATATATTTTGCCATGATAATGGGTATTACATAATTTATAATTTATAACATACATTAGAATGTACATTATAATGTACATTATAATTTATAATGTATAATTACATAATGTATAATTTATAACATACATTAGAATGTACATTATAATGTACATTATAATTTATAATGTATAATGTATAATTACATAATGTATAATTTTTCACTTCATTAGACAGCGGTTTTTAAGCATTTGTAACAAAAATTAGTAGATGTAATTTCAAACAATAACAACATTAGAAGAATTCGTCAATACTGTTATACTATTTTTAAAGGAAATCAATGAAGAAAGAAAATCAATTTCTATACCGCCCTAGTCTGTTGCACTTCAGGTAGCAAATTTTTACTTTGCATAAAGATTGGCTGTCTAATTATAATGCATAATTTTTCCTACCAAAGGGAAATGTCTTTTAAATGGCCAGTGAAAGATATGAGGAACGACTGCCAGTTACGGACGGCAAAAGAGTTAGCTTGCCAGAAACTCGGCGAACCGTGTCAAAAGAATCTGCGTGAAACATAGGGGAGAGATCGGTCGAATCGAATTCGCTCGTAATGCGAATTAGGGACGAGAGGTCTGCGAATCTTTCCGCATAGCCCGAAATCACTGTGCCGTATAGCTGTATCATGAACCTGGATTTTCGGTCAGCGCTACATTACATTTGCCTGGGTTCGTCTGACCGCAGGTCCCTTCGTCCCTTTATCCTAAAAGGCTAATTTCCAAGAATCCCTGGACGTCCGTCCTATAAAGGGGACTGGAATATTCTCCTGTCGGTGGAAAAGTACTCACTGTAACGAGTGCGTTTAACGAAATTCTTTTTTAAGAAATATCACAGGCAAACTTTTATGTAAAGTTCCAGCAAAAGTTCGGTTTCCTTCAACGTTTCTGAACGTAATCGATTCTAACTGCGTTCGATTTAATTAAATTTCCCTCCGTCTGCAACGTTAGTTTAAATAACTAAAAGATGCAATTACAATCTGTACAGATATCAAATTTAAATAACGTTATCGTTTCTCCGCTAACATCTTTCGCCACGAGAAATGGCAATTTGATTCTCGTTTCCCCAATTCCGGCAATAAAAATGTAAATTCCCGTAAACGTAAGCTGTGCAGCGATCACATTGAACCCCGATCTAATTACTAATTACGTTCTGGCGGGTGGTGTAAAGTTTATTCGCGGGAGGTAGCTAATGAAACGAGGAAGAAGGACGAAGTGGCGACACGAAAAAGTCGGTAGGTTAGCAGACATGGGAATAATTCCGGGTCTGAAATCACTGGACAAACGTCAGCTGGCACGGTGACGAATCGCAGGCTGCTGGCCAGTTTTTCCCCGTGACAACGTCGAAACAAGCTCGGACCACGGTGCTGTTTGTACACGTTTATGAAAGAACAATAAGAGAGAAAGAAGAGAGGAAGGCCCGTAGAAGCAAAGGAACGACAAGGCCGCGCAGAGGAAGGGAGGACTCGACGCGACTCTCTCGCGTTATAAATCTTTTGTATATTAAAAGTAATTGCTTTCAGCTAGTCCGCCGCTAGTCGTTTAGCCCGCGGTTCCTGCATCTTGCATGGCATAAAGCTTTCTGGAAGAGATGCGCTTTTTGTTGCCCTCGCATACTCGCCGACTTGGTCCAGATTTCTAACGTGAAAAAGTTTTACAAGCGTGAAAAAAGCCGAGCTTTGCTGGGAAACGACTGATGCGGGACAATGGCGTGACCTGGAACGTGTGCGCAGGTGCTGGGCATTTCGAGCGATTGGTAATGTTGATTGTGTTCGCTTAATTTCGAGCTCGTTCGATCTTTTGCATTTTATAGGTAGATATAAAAAGAAGGAATCAAGAAATGTGGAATCATCCGGCAGCCTCGGTGTGGACGCGTTGTATTTTTATTTTATTTGGACTTGTATTTTTATGGCAAATAAAATCTATAATCCAGATAACCAACAAATATGCATCCCTCTCGTGTTCTAATAGCTCTACTGTTAACACGATTTATTTTGATTCTATGTGGACTCATATTTTTGTAACAAACAGAATTTCATAATCCTCAACTTTACACTAGACCGTTTTAATTCTGAATCCTCCGAGAGTTCTAGCGTTAAAGAGATCCTGCCGGTACTTTCTCGTTGCAAATGCTATCCCGAACGTTAAGCCTAAGAACCCAATGTGGGTGTGGTAGATCGTCGGTGTAAATAAAAATAGTATAAAAAGCCGTCGTTCCCCATCGACTAATCGGCATCTTAGAGCGCAGAAATAAACGCGGCGTGGGTGGGTCGTTCATCGAAAGTGCAGGTTAAAATTTCAACCGGGTCTCGTTTTATAGGGTGTAATTTGAAATGGCCTCTATCGGTGCTATAGCCCGTAGCAGCATTAAATCCGGGACATCCCCTTATTACACGGCACGGTACGTTGTTTTATTAGACGCTCATCGCGCCGAGGGTACCGTTAATTTAACCATGGCGGTTTTAATTTGTCGGGGATGCCTTCTCTCTCCCTCTTTCCCTTTCTCCTCCCCGCGTGCTACGCCCCGTGAGTCATAAGTCGAGCCGTGTATAATAGAATCCGAAGCGAACCCGTTAAAACGTCTAGAACCGTTCCCGCAGCCATTTAATCGGCTGACCGGTGGAAAAAATTTCATTTCCAAACCTCGCTAACCCCTTTATCCTCGGCGACGAGATCTCCGTGATGCTGTAAAGCACCATGTGCACACCATAATCGATGCGTTCCGTTCTCCACACCGTACGCGACGAGGTAGACACGGTTTCAGCATAGATCTTTATTTACGGTTTTGCTACATCTGCTGGAAAGTCCGGTTTGAATCTTCAACTGGGGTCTCTCGGAACCCCAACAAAATTTCTGTGCATTCTTCAACTCTATTAGAACATTCGTATTATTCAGACTTAAATTATGTACTAAACGACAGGTGTCTCAGAAAATTTATACAGAATTTTCGAAAAGTCCGAATATAATATTTCGAAACCTGCGTTAACACTGTATCCAATTAAGTTATAAAAATACATACCCTCTTTATGTTTTGCAACGAGACATTTTTCAAGTACGTACCTGAAACAAAAAGAAATATTCAAATTAATCTTTCGATTTCATTGTTCGCGTTGCTAACTTTTAAATCGTACAATAACGAATAGGTGAACTGTCCATTAGGATCCCCAAAATTTCCTCACAATCCTGTCTCGACAAAGCGATCGAAACTGCGCATCGGCAACAGAAAATTCCAAAGACTCGCGGCAATTAATCCCGTCACTCGCGCGCATCATTCTCTCTTCTCGGCGGCAGACAAATCGGCGGGCCGATTACGATAAAACTATTCTAAGCGCGCGCAATTGTCCCCGTCGTTTCCAAGCTGAATAATCTTCGCTCGCTCGCTCTTGCCCGCGGGCATCATAACGCCGCTAATTTCCTCGATTTATCGCGAAAGCGTCGCGCGCCAACGAAAAACCCTCTCCGAAAAAAGAAAAGGGAGACAGAGAATCCGGTAGACTCGCGGAGCCGCTTGTAATTTCTCACTCGCACGTCTTTCGTTAGAGTCAGCGAGGTATGTATGTTCCATAGTCCAAATTTTACACTGTTCTGGACTGGATGAGTGAAAGAAACTTTTGGGACTAACTAATACATATGATGAGAGATAGAGTTTGACATTGTACGTACTACAGAAGCATTTAAACTTTGACATTATACTTATTACAGAGGCATTTGAAATTGGACGTTGAACATAGACATTTGGGCGTTGTGCACATTAAAAAAGCATTTGTACATTGCGACACTTTTGCACACACACGAAAAATTATACAGACGAGACGATACTATCTCCGACTATTTCAGAAGAACCCCAACCATCGTTTTTTCAGCATGGAAAACACGAGGTAACCTGGTCCCCCAGCATTCGCGTTGTCAGCGGCGTTTCCAGGAGAAATGGGCGTCGTTACTCGGGAAAGGACGAAGCGAGTTCGGTAGGCAGGACGAGTGGAAGCCCTTCGTGATTTCCTATTAGCACAGATATTGCTTCACCAAGAACGAAAGTAATAATTTATCCGGGCGCGGGCTCGTAGGGCTGCCAGCGCTCCCTGTCTTCCTCTTTCTCAGCTCTTTGACTCGACCCCCTCGATTTCTCTAGTCCTACGCTCGCATGTATCGTTCCACCCCTCTCTATTTTCAACCATCCTCCTCTGTTGCTCTCACTCTCCCTTGCATTTCAACCCTGTTTCTCTCTGTTTCTCTCCGTGTCTCGCGTCAGAGCCCCCGTTAACCGCCCCCGAGCTTAACCCACCGCCACGTCCGCCCGGTTCATTGTAGCGCAAAAATAAGTGAGTGTATGATGCACGGGCGAAGGGGAAATTATACGGCCTGTAAGTGGAAAAGGAAAGGGGGTTGCCACGGACAGCCACGGGGTTGAATACCTTACCGCAAGAGAGCGAGACGCGCGAGACCCGGAGAAACTGAACCGGAGAGAGGGCGAGAAATTCGCTATTTCTCGAAGTCCTTTTCAAACGTGACCTCTCTCCCTCTCTCTCTTCCCATCTATCTGCTTCATCTTACTCTTTCTTTTTCCGCGACTCGCCACGCTCTCCTGTCTCCCGTAATCCCGTCTCGCTCGCGAGCCGGCTCTCTCCGAGCACTTTTTCCTTCGCGATCTCTTCCGGGCTCCTCCGACTGCTCCCTTTTTCGAACCGAACGGATGGACGAGAGGGACCAGACCGACGGACAGACGGAGTTAATCCTTCGCGCGCGAAAAGCAAAAGGCGCAAGCACTGGAGAGAAGAGAGAGAGAGGGGTAGAGAGAGAGAGAGAGGACGGCTCTTGAGTTTCACGGAGCTTTGGCGATTACCGCCGGCAAAAAGGGGATCGTCCAGGGAGGAGAGCCTTTTGCAACCGGCTGTTAAATATCCGCACAGGAGTATTGCGAACACCGGAATACCTTTCGCGTGGTTGCGCAAAAGTGACGCGGTGCATGTGCACCCACTTCCAGAACCCGATGCTTAGACTTCTGTTCGATGGGCAAACACGGACGTCGCACGCGGCTTTGCTTTTCCTCGCTTTTACTTGCTTTGCTCTCGGACTACCACCACCACCACCGTTACCACCACCGACGTCGTCGTTCTGCTGGTTTGGCTATGGGCTAATTAGGGGACGTTCTTCGGTTAGTTCGGACGCAAACGGAACGACGAATTGGAACGGTGATCAAGGATTTTTGACCGGCCCGCTGGATACCCGTTTCAAAGTGTCGATTTAGCCTTTGAGGGATATAAGGAGTTAGTACGCTTCTTTGGCTTCGGTTGCGCGCCGCTTTTTGCGAGGATACTTTCGGCTTGAGGATTAAAAAGAACGATTTGCTGGTCCACGGGACATGCACGGTGCTGGCGGTCTTTTGCAGAAAGAGAGCTGAAGTGTGGTAGATGTGTACACAGCGAATCGTGTAATTGATCATTAACAGATCATTAATAATTTGACGCAGAAGGAGCTACGAATTTGTGCACCTAATAACTTGTGCGAAGGTCTAGTCAACGTAATAGTACAACGTGCAACAGTAAACGAGCTGTAAATCTGCTAAGGACATCTAATAATTGTTCAAACAGGCCCGTTTAGAAAACGCGAGCAGGTCGACAGATTGTCTGCAGCGGGTGTTTGGAACAGTCGCGGAACTTGCGATCGAGGACTCCGGAACCGAGAAACGCGTAATTATCGTATCGTCTTGCAGCGGGTCCTCGAGTTCGCTGAGGTCTTCTCGAACAGTTTAATAGAGTAACGGTTAACGTCTCAAGGATATGTAAGAAAGTAAACTCTCGGGGGGTGAATCGGAACAGCGAAGCGAACTTCCGAAGGGGTTTCACGGCGAAGGTAACTGCGAAACGCGGGAGATATTATACTTTCTCGAAGAGCAAGAGAGATCTAGAGGCACAGACTCAAGAAGGAGAAGAGGAGCAGGGGGTTAGGGAGGTGTGTTCCTCACCCCTTGCCACGGTATTTTCCCATTTTCTCGAAAACAGTGAGACGGAACGGAGTTGGGAATTAATTAACGTCTTCTTCGACGCGAAATCGAAGCCACGCACACAGCTCTCGAGCGCGCGAGACACGGATGAGGCCTCGATGCGAAAGTTACTCGGCTCGGGTTCGAGGTTGGTGCGTGACAAACAGCGATTTCGAGTGTTTCCTGGAATAACAAGTCGCCTATTGGCTGGCTGCCGCCGGCTGCGAACCGGGACGAACGTTGCCGCGGTAATTATTATTATTCAGTTTGTCAAACGGCCGTTTGCCTGACGTCGTCGTAGTTGTCGACGCCGTCGTCGACGTCGTTTCGTGCGACTGTTGGATGCGTCATGGATCTACCCGTTGGCTGACTGAGCGAACCGAGATGTAAATCCCATTAGCGAAATTGATGCGACTTCCTGGCCCGGGTGTCTCGCTGTCTTGGCCTTCGCCACGGATAGAGCGACGCCGACGTCGACGCCGACGTCGACGGGACGCGTGCATGGGCTAACGATGAGGACGACGAGAAACCCTAAACCATGATCCTTTATTTCATTTATTACCAGTCTCTGGATCTTCATGTAATAATCGTCCACGTCAATCGTGAGAGACACGAGTCCATTCAAGGACGACATCGGTACACCATACTGCTCTGATATACAGGACGATGCAAGAAGCGTGATAAACTTAGATCGATTAAGTAAAAATCGATTAAACTTTCACACTTGATTATTTGCCTTCTAGAATTTGGACATAGTTACCTTAATCCCACGAACCGGAGAACCGTCAACCGTCCAACCACAGTTTCCCCGAAGTTGATGCACCCCGTGACTTCTCCAACTCGCCTAACGATCACGGAGGGTCCAGGTCCCCAATATTTAGTATAGATGCCTTTTTAATGGGATCGATTGTAGTTTCCCGGGCGGCTCATCTTTTATTCAAGATCCGAGCTCTGCGGGCGACGAGATGGGATTCTACACGCGTCCCGTATGTTCGCATAAAACAATCATCAAGTTGCTCAATTTGTCTCGACTCATTCCACTGTACAACAAAGCGAGCACACCGTACATCGTCATAGAACGAGAAGAGGACGAAGGGATAGTGCGCGACTTCCTGTGAAATTGTCTCGGAGACATCACCGGGAATTTCGTTAACCGTCGCGACGCGGCGGATTTGCACATGGATAGGCGTGTCGCCGGAATATATCGATGGATAGGGGAGAAGAAGATGCGGTTAAACTGGTAATCGGCGGAGCCAGACCGAGAGAGAGCTCCGTAGTTCCTTGACGCCGGTTTGCCAGTGCCTTTTGCCGGCGCGCAGCGCAAACATCCGGTAACCCGATGTCAAATGTCTCGTGTTTGCGAAGACACTCGGCTTCCGGATTAATTTGCAAATTTAAATGCACGCGCACGGCCCCCTGACTCCGCGCACTGCCGGATACAATTACCACTGTAACTTATACATCTCTCTCTCTCTCTCTCTCTCTCTCTCTCTCTCTATTTCACCCCGTCTCGCTCACTCTATTTCTCTCTTTCTCTTTGCGAGCGTATTTCGCCCCGAGACACTTTCACAGGCAGCAAATTCAGCGACGACGTATGGATTGCACATTTCTTGTCGGCGAACGTCACTTCCGTATGGGAAATATGCTCCGGTGAAGATGAGGCGAGAGCACGGGAACAGGGAGGACCCTAGGAACGTGTACTTAGCTAACTTGATTAGCTCTGTACGCATATGCGAACCGAAAGGGTCTTTCGTCTGACGCATCGATTTTACTGCGACGCGTGGACGTCGAAATTCGCCATGAAAAATGCCGCAGTAGATTTTTGCATGCTGACGGGTTTATTGGTTTGGTAGCGTCGTTTTGTAAAACATGAACATTCTTCATTGTATACATTTTCTTATTTCTCCTGTAACTTTAACGAATTTAGTCCGGGAGACAACAATTGATAGTTCGTTCTGAGGAATATCAAGACGTATCAAATGTTGCAATAAATCTCATATGAGATTTTCTACAATAAAAAAAACATACGTGCTTCTATTTACAAAATATGAATGCCCTTCATACGTCCTTTATTAGCAAACTGTTCACATCGGAATGTGCCCATCCTAACACAAGGACAGTTTCCTTGTTAGGAACAATTATGAGGCAAATTTCATTTACAAATGTCCACCCCAGACCATTACATTTCTTACGCCCTGTAGAATCGAAAATTCGATTAGTATTTGACTGGCGCTCGTATAAAGATCTAAAACAGTTCCAACTCGAAACTAGACACCTAGTATAGTTTCGGCGCAAGTCGAACGAGTGGTTCCAGGGGGTCGTTCGTTCCTCGCAGGGCTTTTTGATTAGCCTATGCATTCTTGAAATCGGCTCGGCGCGATTTCACGGGCATGAAAGTTTAATCGCGACCCGCGTCGCCCCGAAAGTAACCCGAAGCGGTTCCTTTTTCCGGTTCGTGGAACTCTCCTTTCTCGATTCCGGAGCCACCGCTGCTGCACTGTGCTCGCCCGATCTCGCTATCAAATTACCTTACCCTTTCTCGCGGGGGCGTGCGCAGTAAACGCTCGTCGTCGTAAACGGAAACGAACGCTAAGAACGGCTTGCGCAAACTTGAGAGAGAGATAAGGATTAGATCGTCTGAGCCGGTGTCGGTGCACACGGGCTACGAGAGAGAGAAAGAGAGGGGGGAAAGAGAGCTCGGTGATTTTTGTGCCGGAGGCTCGCCTCGCGAGGCAACGCGCGCGGATTATACATCGGAGCATGCATTATGGATATTTTTAAAGGGGCTGCGTGAACTTCGGGATCTCCGGGCCAACCGGCGAATAAAAAAGTTTATATGAACACGATCCACCCAAGGAGATTCCTGCGCGTTTTATCGCTCGACTTTGTTGAATAAGTGATGACCGATGGATGCGCAGGCCCGAGTTGGATCTTTGCACCCGAATTGCTCGTAACTTCTTCTTTGCAGGTTTTCAGGGCCTATGAGGCAAGTTCGAAGTGCCCCAAATACAGCAATGTATCGATACATGTGGAAACTTCAACACCAAAATGTTACTTGGCTTGCGTACATGCACTAGTACCTGCTCGAAAACAGCGACACCTTCTTGTTTTTAAACATTTCTTTATAAAACTTTTTGAAGCAGCGAAAATGTGACCTCATGGGTATTCATTCGATGTAACATAAATATGGACGACGTACGGTCTCAGTCGTCACTCAGCGTTCGCGGAGGTAATAGTCGATTCATTAGAATTTTAAAATCCAAGAAAACAACCAATTCTCGACTGCCATGATCCCATTGGGTATGCTTTAACCAGGTGACTCCGTCGCAGAGAACAAGAGCGAAGAAAATCGGCGGATGCGGCTGCTGAATCGCCGGATAATGCTTGGTGCACAAATTCTTCGGTAAATATTTGCGCTGGAAGAGAAAGAGAAAGGGAGACAAACATAGAGGAACGGAAAGATGGAGAAGGAGACAGTCGGTAAGCGAACCGTGTTAAACGCACCGCTGAAACATCGGGACGAGGTGAACAACGGTATCTGCGTGGCGAATTTCAATTGCACGTCTCCGAGTGCGTTCGTGGTGCAATCTATTGTAGCGAGTGTGGGAATGTTTATAATACAAAAAGTATTTAGGATATCGAGAAAAGGAAATGTTTCATTCCATACGTCGCTAAAAAGTACGCACTCGGCGCGTGTATCGCTCGCGACGGCCCGTTTCCGCTCGGGCCTGTTCCGTCGACGGAATTTCTTCGGCGCGCCGTTACGTAAATATTCATTAGACGGGAAAACTAGCGTCGAGACGACGTCGTCGCTGCGGGATACCTCTGGGAGAAGAATTCCTCTCTCGTCCGAAGTCCTGCGAGCTGGATTCGTGGATGGGGAGGGAGCGAGGGTGAAGATAAAGATGGGAGAAAGAACGGAGAAAGAGGATTTCGATACCGTGTTTCAAAGGAGCCGCAGAAATAATCTGCTATGCATAGCTTCGGCCCTCTTTCGCGCGGCTCGCTATTAAATTCGGATGCACGCTCTTTCTCTCTCCCTCTCTGCAACTACACCACGGATAACCTTGGATCTTTCCAGCGAGTCCTCGGTGCATCCAGCTTTATGGCAGTTCATACAATTTTACGGCTATGTCTTTGAAATCGTATCCCCGGGTAATTGAAGTTTGAATGCCCCGGAACGGGAGCAGTAATATCTTCTGCAGTTCAGAGTTTCGATAAGCTGACGGTCGATTGATTCATTCCTAAACGTTTCATATGAACACCTCGTGTTGCCGTCGTAACTGTTATTTTATGGAAAGTGAATTTAAACACGCTTTCGCTGTCAGGTGAACATTTACGCTTCACTGCTTTTTAATGGGGACTTCGTGACATCGATACGGTTAATATCATCTCAAAACTAAACTCTTGCTGACTCTCCCAACAACTTTGAACAACCCTCGAAAAATTTTTAACAAATCCACTGCCTCTTACAATTCCCCATAACTTTCCACAAATCAATTCTTCATCCCCGCATCAATCATTCCTATCCTCGCGTGTTTCTACGGGTCAACGCGATTATGGAAATATGTTTCGCCGAAATTCGATCGATTTGCGAACACAGCCGGTGTGTGCCCTTATCGAGGAACTCGGATGCGTTTTCCTTGGCAACGGCGTCGCCCCTATTCCCATAGAAAAGGGGGAGAGATAGGTCAGATAATCTGTATCGAAGGGCCGCGCGCGTCTCCGCCCGTGGGCGTCGCCGAATTAATATTCGTTGGCTTATTCCATTTCGCGGCGATCAAGGTGTTGCGTTCTTGAAATTCCCGGTAAATTGTCCCCTAGCGCTATTGACCTTTTCTCGTTCGACGGCCCCCATGGGCTACCATTTTCCCCGTCCATGGGGTTCCATCATATTATTTCCGGCGAGGAAGGGCCCCGATGGGCATCCACGTCCTCGAGGGCTATATCGACTAACTTGCGGGGGTGGAGAACGTCTATTGGCCGGACCGGACGAGATAATTAGTAGAAACGTACCGGGATTCGGAGATCTGCGTTATAATTGAGAAACGAAGCTGAATGCTTTCACGTCCCTTCAACGACTGAAGAGACTACCACTAAAATGATTAAAAAATGAAAATAAGATCTGTGTAGTTCCTATACCTTGCAAATAATACAAACAATTGTTATTTTGTATATAAATCCACAATCTCCTTACAGTACAGTAAAGAAACGGAAAATGGGAAAGACAGTCTTCGGAGTACCACAATTTGGTCCTCGATGCATATTTTCACTGATCCTCTAGTGATCGCGGCTCCAAAATAAACACTTCCGTTATAAAACAATAGAATGCATTTCTGCGCTTCGCTCTGGTCGCTTTGATCGTTTATCGCTCCAACATAAACGCTCTCTTACGTGCAGTGTGTGCAGAGAATCTGGGCGAGCCTGAGCGCTCGTGGAACGCGGCGGCCTGTCGTTATTGCTCGTTATTTTATTCCCTTTTTCCGCCGTATCCGCTGCTCTTGGAAAACCTTGTCTCTCTCCCCTTCGTTGCTTTCCCCCGCGAATTCCGATACGTCGACGCCAATGAATCAACGGCGGACGCGCGCCTCTTTTGCACCGGAACACAACCGGGATCCTTTTTGATTACGCTGGAAATTAAATTGATCGCGTTTCGTTGTGGTTTCAGGAGCGACATCCCACTCCACTGTCTCTCTCTCCCTCGCCGCGAGGATGACGTAACGCATCCGCGAAACGTATATGCTGTCGACAAACAACGGGACTCTGCGGCAACACTCTCTTGTAACCGTACACCTGGTTCAATACAACGCGGATCAACAGTCGTTGCAAACAGCGCCCCGCGCGAGCGAGCGAGACTCTGCCTGGTAAGTTTACATTCTACTCGGTGCTTTTTTTGTTGCGTTTATTATGTTCTCTAAATCGTTTCGTTGTAACATTTTTTCGCTGTTTGCTTTATCTCGACAGACCGATGTTTTTCTTTCAGACCCATCAAATCCTGTTTGAAATCCTCATCGCCCTTTACATTCTCAAGATTGACATTCGTAATCATCGCCCTTTTGCATCTCTTTGAACTTTAGAGACAACACTTGTAACCTTTTTACATTATACTTTTACCCTTAGGAAGGTTCACGTAAAGCCCTCCCTCCCCCCTTAGCCCTTCTTCATCGTATTTTCCTAAGGCTCTTGGAATTGTGATAGTTTGAATGATCGTCATGAGAGCAGCTTACTCTTGTGATCATCAAGGGTCCTGCGATACCATAATCTTCAAGATCGCGGCCCTTTGCAGTCTCAGAAACACTTGACATTATTAATATAAAAATAGCAACCCTCTAAGGACTGACGAATAGTCTAGAAATTATACGACCTTCAAAGGTATTCCCAAAAAGCCTTGAGGATGATCTGGAAATCTTTTGATATGCACAGTACCAAAATTTTGTTCGACCTTTTATTACTTTGTCATCGCGTAATTCAGTTCTTGGATTGTTTAACCTACAAATATGTTCTTAAATTATTTTACAAATGGGTCAACGTGTTGAAATTTTGAAAATGACACCTGATATCTTGAAGGTTTAATTTCCAGAGAAATTCCGTAACGAGACAGGATATGCTGCTATGCTGACCTACATTTTGGAAGGAAGATGAGAGCATGTTTCGAAATGAAATTCCAAATGTATAGGCGAATTTGAGCCAGGCACAGCGTATATTTATAATGCGACCGGGTCACGCAATTTCCTCCGAGATTCTGCTGGCGTTCGCATGCAGCTTATGATCGTTACTAACAGAACATAATGTAAGCCACGATAAGCCTATAATAGTTCATTCTAATCGTTATTTAAAACGAGCCTTCCTATCGTGCCGGACCTGTTAACTCCTCTGTAATCTTTCCGGATCGTTGCTAATTGCATTAGACCTGCCTGGCTTTCCAAACTTTGCGGATTTACATATGTACTAACTCAATTTTAATTTTCTTATGAATTTTATTCGGTACCTCAGATAGTTCAACAAATTCCATTAAAGTTCCTGGCCGACAGGAAAACTTGGATAATTGGCATGATTTTTTTCGCGGACGGTTATATCGACGCAAATCGGACTGGTAAATTGAGTCGGGCATCCTGTACACGGTGGACCGGGAAATACCGAGGGCGTTAAGGTCACCGTAGAGATTTCAGACGGTTGAATCACGCATTAAACCGTGAACGTAACTTCCGCGAGAGGTTCGGCGGCGTGTAACCGGAATGAAAGCGATTCAGACACGAATGGAACGCCGTGGAAATCCTGCCGGCGAACTTGTTGCGGCGCGCATTAAATCGTCCTATCTTATTAAACTTCTTCGGGCTGGAAGTTTATTTCCCCGGAAGCCCGGTGTTTCGTGTAACGAGGTTCCGCGAGCGAGAAACGCGGAAACGCGTTGGCTGGTTCCTGCGCGCGACAATTAACTGGGGGCGAGTGCTTCTGCGGCAAGATCGCGCGATTGACAAATTCCTATGAGCCTTTCCTGTTTACTTGGAAAAATGACAATGTTATGCTGAAAATTCTATATTAGTACAAACGAAAACAAATTTTTGAAGCTCTTTAAAAGCCTGTTTTGTCTAAAATAAACACTTTGCGGCGGTGCATTACTTGTACATTATGGCTAAAGTGTCACTGAACCTGACCATCCAGTGGCGAAACATTTAAAAGTTAATTTATTTCGCGGTGAAATTCCGGCGAGCATGATCGCATTAAATTTCAATCGAAACGCGCATTTCAGTTTGGAACCGCGTTCGTTGTGAAATTTTGATAAGAGGAACGCTTAATTGAACGTGCAAGGAATATGGAAAAGGCGATTAATTTTTCACCGCTTCCACTGCGGCGACAGATATTTGATGGTTATGTTTGATATTCGGTTATCGCGATCAAAGAGAGATCTTCCCGCTCACGTGCCGCTCCCTTTAAAATATTCGACGAATCTTGAATTCTACTTTCATCGATGGCCGAGTATAACTAAAATTACAATCAAATGCGATGGGACCGGTTCCGTAGATGTCCGTTGGACGCTACGAACCGTGTCTGCTTTCCAGGGAGATGGCTGATTCGATGGAAAATGTAGATTCGGAGCTTACCATGTGCGCTCACGTGCTCGCACTTGTTCTGATCAGCAACGAATCGCGGTCTCTGATATTGCTTCTGTCTCGAACGCATTCGAACAACTTGGAAATAGTTGCGTCCGTTCAGTCTTTACAGTTACGTGCAATTCCCATGCACGAACAGTCGTGATTTTAAAATTGATCGTGGAAGATAATTGTTTGAACGAGGAGATGCACACCGTGCTTCTTTGGCTGAAAGACGAATTCGAACGCGTAAGAAGAGTTTCATTAAAATCAGCCTTGTTCCCGTTCCGCGCGTAATACTTCTTCGCCGTTGCAAATAGACAATCCTCGATTATTCGCGGCGATTAAAGATGCGAACTGAGTAAAATAGACTGTCCGATTAATTACAGGGGAAGTTCCGCGATCCATGCTTAACGGGGGAACTTATTAGCGAGTTGTTAAGTCGAAAATGTCCGCCTCGGTTTCGTCGCTCCATAAATATTCAGCTTGTAAATGATTCAACCCCCTTCTCTTCTTCTTCCTCTCTCTCTCTTTCTTTCTCTTCCTCTCACTCTTCGCTTGATCGTTGTTCCTATAACTGGAGGTACTTACTTTTCAATATAACCGTGTTTGCGGATCCCGGGGAACTGGGATTTAATAAAATCGTTTATGCGAATGAAGTTTACCGAGTCGGACAACTTTCTAAGAACAACGTCGAGTGGCGAGCTCGCGGGCCTGGTTGCCCGATTCGTTTGCGAAATGCTGTAAATACACGGTTGAAACGATAAATATCAGACGCCGAGAATTGGAATCGCTCGTGCCCGCGACCGACGAAGCCATGAAAACTTCGCTGATATAATTTCACTCGAAGGATTCGCGTTGCGGACCCGCGGGGGAGGGAAATAAAAGTGCCGTCGCCGTCGACGCAGAGCAGAGCAACGCGGAGAGTTCTCTGTTCCTTTTCAAACGAACTTCCTCTTGTGAGAGTCGACCGCGAAACATCTTTGTCACTCGAATGTCTCTTTTCACGTTTCGTGAATATTTATGCTACTTCTGCGAATCTACGGTTCGAGTGGACTGTGTAATACTCGATTTCGCGAGCGATAAAACAGTTCGAGGTTGGAGGACCCGGATATGTGACCGTTCATAATTGTCCTCAACAGCTTTCGTTTGTATGTTTAATTACTGCTCGGTTTTAATTTCAAAGGTATGGACGAATATATTTTCAATAATGTATGCTTTATTGTTTTAAAATAGTTTTCAATCTGACAACTTTGAGATTTACATCTACAAGGCGTATACTCTGCGATCATACAATTGTGATAGTCCAGTGAAACCTACAGTTGAATACATTTTTGCGGCTTCTGTAAATAATTTTAATATCGTACATTCACAGCGAAGTGGAAACCATGTAGAATTTTATCGGTGCTATAGTGGTACATTAAAATTTCATCCTTTTTCCATATTCATATTTGATATAAATGCATAAAGTCTGGCAGTATAGTCATAACGCGCAATTTTCAGAGATGTTATTCTGAATTGCGTTTTATTAAATGTCTTTCATATGTATCATGGATTATTTGATGAAAATATTAGAAACATTTTTATCGCCTGCTTCAATCCGTCGTGGAAATACCATTTTATACATTTGAAGACAAAAATGTTTATGCTCATGGGTCAGAATTCACTTTTTTGTAAATAATATTCAGTATCAACATAAATTAAAATGATAAAGCCAATTGGCTCACCCTGTACATGTAGTTGTAGGCTATGGATAACCAGGCAGAGTCTAGCTGTAGAATTAAACACCGAAGAATCATTTCAGGAGGAAACCTAGTGGAGAAACCTTTCGAGGTTTCCTCCAAGCTAACTGCCATTTTCCTTCTATTCGGACTTCCGCTTTTTGCGGCTGCTTCTCCCTGATAAATACCCGCACCGACGGCTCTTGCCTTTGTTCATTGCTCCCTCCGTCTCCCTAATCTCAAATTAATTGCATGACAAACAATTTCTTGCCGGTAACCCGCCGTTGTCTCGCGTTTTCTTCTCCGGGCGACGACAGCTTCGATACACCCCCACCCATCACGCTGAAGTTTCCCTCGCCCATTAAATACGACTGAAGCTGTGAAAATACGGGCATAGTTTTTGAATATCGCCAATTTGTACAATCATACAGTACACTTTAACAATGTTTGATTGGAATCTGGCCGTAAGAAAAGTCACAAAAGAATCGCGGAGTCGCAACTAAAAAATTTTAATGTTTTGTTCTCTTAATTTATGACTCTTCAGATTGTAAATTAAAGAAATGTTCTGTATGAAAAAATTAATTTTCCGATGGAAGAGAAATTTTTTATACGGTTCACCGATATATAATCATAAGCGCAGTTTCTGTGGATGTGAACAAAAATCGTGAAATTCAGGTTTTCATGTTATAAAAAAAAAATCTGTAGAGATGCAGTCTGACATTTTGAATATAATATTTCAGTAGAATTTTGTAGATTTAAATTGATTGAAACAATGAAAAAAGAAGTCACCATTTTACAATGAAACGCAACATATTTCCAGTAATAATATAAAAAGAAATTCGGTTAAAAACAAGTTATAAATTTCGCGAATATCACGGCGGCGTGGATCATAATTTTAAATGACGACCAGCAGAAAATTGATTTGATTTTCTTTACGGCGGATATAAAATCGCGGCCATCACGTGTGTGCGCGAGGTAGCGAACGTGTTAATTTGCAATTCATCAGCAGACCAACGGAAAACTCGTTTAGAAAAATGACCGCGTTGCGCGTACACGTTCCGGCTCTACTCGGAAAACTAAACATAATCAGTTTCAGGGTTTCGTAATTTGATCCAGGATGGATCATCCTGTCGGGCAAGTTTATTCTTCAAACAGGAAGAAAATAATACCTGGTAGAAAGTAATTGAACCAAGCCAGGGGCGAAGTTTCTACGTAGTGACGCTTACTTCTACGAAGGATGATATATTGTGCGGGGACCACGATTATCGGAACACCGCTTATCTGGAATTCCGATTATACGAAAATCTGTTCTACGGAATATCGATCACGGTAGACGACACGGAATTCTATGCAAACACGACACTGGTATTCCTACGGCATATTAATCAACATTCTGGCGAGACCGAAAAATTGCGGGAAAATACCTGGATGTTTGGTAGCCATTTTACACGTCGTCTAATTGTAACATACATCTCTCAATTGATGATAGTCATCAATATTTTGGTATAACAAAACAATTTTTAACTAAAACTAAACTAACGATATTAGTCAATATTTTGGTGTAGCTAAAAATTGGTAAAAACTCTTTTCATTTAAGTCCACATACATTTTTAAACTAACGACATTTATCAATATTTTAGTGGAGCTGCAAATATTGAAACCTCCCTCGATATTTAGCAACGATTTTACACGCCATCAAGCTCTACGTAAATTTCCAAACTAACAAAATTAATCAATATTCTAGTGGGCTAGACACGATTGAAAATTCCCTCAATATTTAACGAACATTTTACACGTCATCAGACTATACATCAATTTTTAAACTAACAATATTCAAAACGCAACATCGGTGTCTACACACAAAAAAAAGTTTATTCCTCGACAGGGCGGTTTCATCGATAACTCTACACATCAAATATTTGTCTATGAAAAATGAAACCTGTGTTGTAATTTTTTTCACGTTTTCTATGTTCATAGAGTTAAACATAGTAAAAATTCTACGAGTAATCGAGCCATAATTCTTCAATCTGGCATAATTCAAAACCCGACAGCGTAAAAAGATGAGAGACGAGGGAACCAGAAATCCGCCTTGATAATCAACACTCTCTAATTACAGCTTTATCACGGTACACCAAATCGCCATAACTCGTCGCGATTAAACGGCGCGACGCCCGCAGCTCGCAACTCGGTATTACGGGGCTAGAAAAGGGGTGTCCCGTGGCCGGGGAAAATTGAATTTCACTTTTGCCGGCAAGATGGGAGCTACTTAAGCGTCTGCTTCGCTGGCTGGATTCCGATTGTAAACTATCCTGTCGGTGGGCCGATTCTCATCCGCCCACGCGCGACAACCTAACCGGCGCGGCGCGCGGCAGTGGGATATCAGTCCCGTAGGCAGAGAGAGGATCGGGCCGCGGATATTATTGGAAAAATATATCGGCGCCATAAAAGCCGCGGGAAGCCTTTAAGCTGAAAATTGCTTTCAGTCGAAAGTGGCTGGTTTCCGGTGGCCATATCTCCGCCGGAAGCTGCTCTCGCTGGCCGATCCTGAGCGTAAATTCGATAATCGTTACGCGTAACGGGCCGCTTAACGCGCGTCCCTTTTCCCGTTAATCGCGTCCCAATATATGTATATTTCTTCCCTCCTCTCTCTTCCCTGTATTGTTTTTTCTCATTTTCATTTTCACCTGCGAGTAGTCGACCCGACACGCGGCCCAGTCCGGTCCGCGCGTTTCATTAATTATAATTATCTAATTAGACCATCTTCCCGGCCGCGCCCGGAATCGTAGATGATAAAGCCAATTAAAAAATTTTAATTTTCACGTGCTGGAAAATGTAATGAAATTCTTCGTCGTCCACCTCTTTTTGCCTACTACTACTTCCCTCTTTCTCGCGCCGTTCCTTTTTCCTCTCTCTCTCTCTCACACTCTTTTTGTCTCTCTTTCGTTGCTCACCACTGCCGAGTTTCTCTCTCTCTCTCACTCCCTTCCGACTGTCTTTTTTTTGTTGCTGAAATGCACTCTGCACATTCTACTCTAATTAAATTTAATCTTACCCCGGAAACGTTTCCGTTATTCGCCGCCCGCGAATTCATACAACCGTCTCGGGGCCGTGGATTTTATCGTTAATTCCGTGTCCGATGTAACCGCGGAACGTGAACATCGCGTTGCTCTTCCCGGGAGTCTTTGCTTTAACACTCCGACAGAGGCACGGGCTGCTTCTTGTTGTTGGCGGTGGGAGCGGTAAGAAGATGATTCGCTTTGATCGTTTGGGAAAGTTTATTTCCAAACCTGGAAGAACATGGTAACTAGACTGCGGACGCCTGTGCAAAATAAACATTGTACTTGTTAGAAAACACACGAGCGACTAACTGCTTTCTTTAATAATTTTAGTGGATCCTGTTTCCATTTGCTGAGGAACCATGAACTAAAACTTTGACTATCGCAGAATGTTATCAGCTACGACAACCAGACCTTTCAAGTACGTAACGACTTAGTTCCCCGAACTCTCAGCGAATCCACGAATCCTGCAATCTGCTGGTACGAAGACAAGTATAAATTCGCGGGTCGGTATTCCAGAAAAGAATGGCTGGTGTGTGGGTGAGGTTCTTCGGCCGGAGATGGTCGGCGATAATCACGAAGCGTTAACATTCCCCACGGCCGTCTTGGGATGTTTTATGCCCGGCGACGGAATCGAAGCGATACCTGGCACGGTTCGTCGCGACGCGAAGCCGAGCGTCGAGACAAGCCGCGACGTCGACGACATGGCTCGGCAGGGCCAGTTTCGCGGGGACGACGACGTCTTATAAATTTCGAGTCGCGATCCGGAGCCGGTTGCGGACGATAATTATTTCAGGTCTGCGAGCCAGCCGGTGGCGCTATTGTTGTCCCAGCGATAAGATCTCGCGCTAAATCCAGGCCTCGCTCGCTTCCACGAGGACAGTTTGAGTTATGCCGGTTGCTACCACAATGAGGAAACGGCGGAGGGTTGCCCGCGACCGACAGAAACAACGAGCCGAGTCCTGCCTGGCGCGGAGGGGGTGAAAAAGCAGAGGGACGCAGAGCAGAGAGCCTTTCACCGAGAGAGAGAGAGGGAGAAAGAACCAACCCTTGCGCCTTGGTGGAAGCCAACGAGGACGATTTATAGGAGGCAACGCATCACGCGAGTCGGAAAGCACCGTTAGGCCTCCCCTGGGTGGTTACTCGTGAAATGCAGTTCTCTTATACCGACCACTTGTTTTCCCGAATATCAATTCCACCGTGAAATATGAATATCAGACGTCGATGGAACGTCGACGCGCCGACATGCCGGCTAGACGTCTCTATACGTCTTTTCGGGGCCGCCGAGTGGATTAAACGGTCTGCGCTCGGAACCAGGGGGTTGTAGAGATAGAGGGTGCAGGGACCGAGTATCTATTGGTGTTAACATCCTTCATTCTAAAAAGTAGTATGTTTTAATATGAAACCTAGGAATTAAATAGTAAGGCAAGGGATTAATGGGCATTTTGTATCGCACAGCTAAAAATTAGCTAATCACCCTCCGTGCCGTAATCATAAGCGATTACGAGCTCATCAAAATCCTTTTGCGTCGGCGTCGTAATTCTCGTGGTATCAGAAACATTTGCATAATGTTAATAGCCAGTCGAACGCCGCGCAACTATTAACTTAATGAAACAGCTCGCGCCGAATCTAGTGTTTCCCGTATCTGTTCCCCGACAATTCTAATTCTCTCGTTCTCTCTCTCTTTTTTGTCTCGCTGGATGACTAAAAAAAACAAACCGTTTACAGAAACCGTGGAGCAACGCTCGTAGTAAAAATAGCTTCATCCATTTATTAAATTATCCCTGGGAATCCCGGTGGCTTGAAGCGTGCGCGAAATTCGCCAACATATTTGCGAAAAGTTCATGGTGCAGGGTGGGCGAAAGCGCGCGCGCACACTATCTCCGGGAAAAAATTCGCAGTCTACCCGAATTGTATTTTTTTGCCGCATTTTCGCGGATCGATACGCCAAACGTTGCCCGCGCGCGTGTTTTTTCCCCTCGACCACGGTGAAAACGCTCGAACGCGACTGAACGACAAATCACGATCACCGAGCCACTTTGATCCCGGCTATGACGGAGGATGGATATATCAGCCGTGCAAATAAACACGGGACCACGACCACTTCGTACTTTAGATGATTGGAATGAACTTTCCCCAGGATTCTATGCTATTCTAGTTTAAGATTAGCTGCGAGCTCCGGCCCGAAATTGCCAGACCTCTGTTGTTCGTAGACTAATTGTAACAGTGACATTATACCTGTGTGGCAAGTAGTAGGATTATCAAAAAACAGCCGATTGAATAATGCAATTTATTTAATGCATCGCTTCACGATTAAAACTAAATATAGGCTAGCTCCGATCGGTTGCGGTTGGATCTCTGGAGCAAGTATTATCGCATTCTGTCCTCGGATTAATAAAAAATGATTTTATTTGAATGAAAATTGTATAATATGTTTTAATATACACTTCAAACTGTAAAACTTATTTCTTCAACGTTTTAGAACCAGAGAAGAGCAAGTCATGGAAATATCGATCGATAGACAAAATTAATTTAATATTCAGCACTATTATCAAAGTGTAGGCGATAAAACTTGAAGATTATAGTTAGCCAGGCCGCTCTAAGTTGACCTTAGAAAACTTCTAACACCGGGTTTAATCGGTAAACGAAACAAGGCAAGTTCGAGACACGTACCGGCGCTGTTGCGCCCCGGCGCGACGCCGAAGTCGTCGGCCCGTTAACGATGGAAGTACCGTCGTACGGCGTGCGTGCGCGTCCCTAATAAATAGTAATTAGCGAACCAGTAATTAATATAGAAGAGAATGCATTTTCTTCCTGCATTTTATTCTGTTCGATTACAGTGTCAATCACTTTGATTTTCAGAAATGCTCCAAATATTTCGTAAGTTTTACTTAACACAAATTCCTTCCAATTCCTCCGTAAGAATATAAATCAACGAACTTCCACACCAAACTCGCCAGAGTAATTAACAAATTTCAGTTACCGTAAAAATAACTTTGACAAGATTCCACTTTCCCGATACTCTCCCTTATTTCCACGAAAACCCAAAGTCTCCCAAAGACAGGATTAAAAGAACTTCGCATAACTCCTTAAGAGGCGCAAAATTCCAAGTTAGAAAATCCACATCTTCCTGCGCGAAATTCACCGAACAAAAATACAGAGAAATAAATTCTGTAATCAAAAACGGGAATACCAGAGTCCGATAAAAATTCCCGAAACTTGTTTCTCCGGGGAGTAATTACAAGATTTCGGTAACCGTAAAATCAACGATGCCCTCCGCTATTTCTTAGCAGGCATCTCCACCCTTTACGAAACTTCCGAGCCTCTCTCAAGGCTCCCGTAAACTTCCAAGTATTTTAAATCCATCAAGACCGCTAAGTCGCCGCCGTGAATTTTTTAAAAAAAATTCCGCGTGGCATCCGATTCCGTAACTTCCTCGGCAACAACATTGCTGAAAGTCTCGAGGCCCAGGCTAGCTAGAGAAGGGAGAGGGGACCGGGGGATGGTGGGTTGAACGTCCACGTAGCTGGCAGCTACGTCGCCGGGATTATATTAATCAAATTTCTGTCCACTTTGTTGCCGGCGGCCAGGCATTAGGAGGGAACTTCCGTCCGGGGCTAGAAGAAGGCAAACATTCGTCGGCTTTCCACCCTGCCTGGGTAAACAACTCGGCTCTGCTGCCGGATCGAATTCATCCTTGCCGGGACACCGAAGCACTCACGCACAGAGAAATTCCCCATCTCCCTCTCTCGTTCTCTCTGTTTCTCTTTCTATACTGGCTCCTCTCATCTTCTCGCTGTTTCTCTTTTTCCTCAGGCTTCTCTTTCCATCTTTCTATTCCTCTACCTCCGCAGGATTCGCTTTTCCTCTACCTATTCCTCTTTCCCCACAGGGTTCTCTATTTCTCTAGCTGTTTCTCGTTCTCTCTTGGGTTTCATCTTCGCCTTGCCGTTTCCCTCTATCTCCAGGCTTCTCTACTCTTCTCACCTTCTCTTCCTATTTCTCTCTATTTCTCTATAATCTACTCTTTTCCTCTCGCCACTGTTCTTTCTCTGCAAGCTCCTCGCCCTTCCTGTTTCTATTTCTCTTCAGGCCTCTCTTTTCCTCCGTTTCCATTTCCCTCTCTCTCTCTTCTTTCTCTTTTCATCTTGCCGTTTCTCTCAACGGGATGTCGGAACTCGAAACGATTAAGGGTGCCCTTTGAAATGCGGAGTGCCGACTGCGGGGGTGGGAAGCTCGCGGAGGACCGGCTGAAATAATGTAGTGCGGGGGTGGTGTGCTACTCGCGGAAGCTAATAACTGCGGTTGTTGGATCTGATGATATTTATGCTCGCGGGGAAGGCGAAAGGATCTTGGGGGCTCACGAGACGTACTCGTGTATATTGTATTAAACGTATCCGAGCAGACCCCCTCGTTCGATTGCCCGTCAAGGATAATCGGATAGCAATCTAATTCATTCGACTCGCCCGGAATCGGAAATTAAAGAAGTGGCGACGACGATCTTTCTGATAAATGTGTTCTTACTTACTGTTTCGAACAATCGGTTACGTTTCATAATATTATATCAAATTCTTTGATTGTATAGGTTCGTGGATAATAAAATAAAATGATTCTCGGATGAATTTAACATGATAACATTAGATGACGTACTCGAGACTGTACTTAAATTACGATACAAACTTTGATCAAGATCTCAGTAATACAGATATGTAGACAATGTACGGCCACAATAAACACAGCTATACTATCTTAGAAACTTGCTTTCTAACAAGTTCCTGACTGCGTCTAACATAAATGAATACAATCAAACTGCTATCCAAGCGAACGAGCTTCTATTATTTTAATGCTAACCTAAACATCTGTGCTAATAACGTAGCTTCGAGTTACATTACAGAAACCACACAATACAGAAACTGTTGTGTTAACAATGATTCCCCAGAAAGGGTTTTGATTATCTAACATACATACTTTTAAGCAATGATTGTCGTTGGATGTTCGTATTTAACCGCTCGCATCGCAGATTCACCCGCATCGATATGAATAACGTACAGTCACTTAACGACGCCTTGTAACTTCAACGTTAAGTTCAAGTGGTTCTAAAGTTTATCAAGATGCCGCCTCTTCGTCTCTCTCTTTGGCGTCCCTTCAGACACTCAACTTCTCCTCAAGGTCCTCCAGCCAGTAATTACGAACTTAGACCGAGCCCGGCTTCTTTTTCTTCGCAATAGTTCGAATTAACAGTTTGCGTAAATCCGTATCCTGTTCTTCCGCGGAGATTATTGCCTGCGTAATTCCGTACAGATCATAACTCTCTTATTGCTAGCCTCCGTTACGCGATATACTTTCATCTCTTCTCATACTTCCCAGTTCGCGATACCTTGGTTCTCCTCTAACTTGTGAGTGATCTTTATATTTTTTGTAAAAATACAACAAAAAAAGATGTACCAACTAGGAATTACAAGCATCTGAAATATCTGCGCTGAATACGTACAGTGAAGCCTCGATTTAAGATACCGTAGGATTTACGAGAAACGATTATCCCCTCCACCGCGAGGCACACGGAAATCTGAAGTTTGCGTTGCTTCAGATTTGAAAAGACGCAATAGTGGAGAAGAAGAAGAGGGTCAAAATGACCGCAGCAAAAACTCGGTAATTCCGTGTAGCGCGTTGCTGTTTCCGGAATAAATCCTGGCGAAGGTGCGAGGGGGTTCGGAGCATCGCCCGGCGACGTTCCCCACGGTGCAACAATAATTATTTCTAATTTCCAGTTATGCAAAAATACGTAAAGCTTAAGTACCCCAGATAATAATATCCGTTTCTCCGTAGGGGCTCTCGGGGGTGCGGTGAATTTCGTTCCGCGGAACGCGAGTATAGGCCACGGGGTAATTTGCTCTACGAGCAACCCCCGCAACACACAGGGCCGGATAATACCGAGGGCCCTGGTTTTCTTGGTCGGCCGGCGCGAATTGCTCCCGCGATCCAAGTTCCCGAGACGATACCGCGATACTTATCGTAACCGAGCGGCGACGACGATCAATAACACGGAAAACCGCCGGGGGTTGTTGGCGACAGTCACCGTGCACTTGTTTCGACGTTTGAGGAACATCGATCGGTGAGTTTCGAGCGCTGCTGCGGCGCTGCAACGTTGCTCCATAGTTGTTTTAGGACTGCCGTAAGATCCACCATCCTGTCATGAACTATGAGAGTATTTACACCTTCTGGTTTTGGTCGTTCGAATGACAAACGAGTCTATTCGACGTTGCTGTTGTTACTATAAATCTTTTAAATCTACCGGAAACGACCTCCGTTCGTCGCAAAATGCATTCTTTGTAAATTCAGCTCAATAACCAATTTATTAAGTCGTTCTGAGGTCTGCTAAGGGATTCCTGCTGCTCCCGTTACTCGTTGAATTAATTGAGCAACTGAAGAAACAAGCTGATCAATTCTACGACATCGTAACGCTTCAGAATTCAGAACTCAAAGACTTTGTTGTATCACACAAACGTCGTTTACACCCTTTTTGCTCGTGCGCTCATATCGTTGGAAACTGCATCCACGATAACCGCAATGTTAATCGCACGGAGTGTTATACATTGATCAGAAGTTAACGCGAGCAAGAACTACGGGTGGTCGATGACTATGCGCTTTTGCTTTCGATTTTCATCCCCTATCTTGCGATACGTTCAGCTGTGTCACTTCGTCATTATTAATTAGCTAAGTGGAATAAAGATATCTTGGATTTTAGTTCTATCGGGTTTACAGTTACTGGACTGTGGATTTTATGGTTTCATGCTATCACGACATTTCTTAAATATTAATCTCGATGAATATACCGAAACTCAGTATCGAAAGGTTGAAACCGAAGCTCATAAAAGCAGCCGGCCTAGGGAGAGTCGCGTTAAAAAAGCGCATTGTGGCGACTCTCTGAAATCGCAGGCGTTTCGGCTGTCAGAGTTAAATATGAGCAGGTCGCACGGGTTGTTGGGTTGATCGCGCAATAAAGGCCGTTTAAACGGGACCGGTAAAAATGGGCTGTATCGCGAGTGCGCGGACGGTTTTGCGCCGTCAGAAACCGGCCGTTGACATCGGGCGGCGCGCGAGAAGGATTTCAACGTTGTTATTTTCGCTTTTGTCGGGACGCGGCCGTAAAAAACAGTGAAAATTACCCCATGCGTATAATTTGATATACACTGGCCGAACCTGATTACGGGTCGGAAACGCGACAGTGAGAGGGTGAGAGAGAAATAGGGAGTGAGGTTTGTGTGCGGGGGTGGTTCGCGAATAGGGTGGCTGCGCGGACAAGTGGCAAGCATCGGTTCCGAGGGCCGGCTACCGATGGGGGTTGCTTTATTGTCCACGCAAGAATTGTCACTCGTATATACAGCGACACACACGCACACCCTCCCACACGCGAGACAGTGAATATGCACCCCTTTGGCCCCGGTCTGTTAGTTACCGAGCCTCGTATTGCAACGGTATTATCGCGAAAAACACGACGCGTCCCGCGATTTTTCGACCGTCGCCATTACGGCGCGTCAGGGCTGTTGACGCTTTATCGACGAACTTAACGCGACTGGATAATGGCCAGTTTTCAATTCGCGTGCCGCCTCGCGATTAACGATTACGATCTCCCTGCGCGGGATTACCGCGGGAGGAGTTGATTGAAATTCGCGCGAGTCTCCGAGCCTATCGCATTGCTGCTTTATAGGGATTTGAAAATCGGCGGGGATTCTTCAGCGAGAGAGTCATATTTTATCAGGTTGTTCTAAAAATCATAATGAATACAGCATAATATTTAGAAATTCGATTATTGTCTTTTGCTGAGTGGTTTCAATATTTTGTAAAGGAGGTACGCTTAACGAATACGAAAAATATTTCTGTTTCGCGGGCGGTTCGAACCCATCACTACCTGGATCGTCAAAGAGCGTGGGTCGTTGCATCGTGATGACAGCTGCGAAAGCAATGCATCTTTTCTTAATTAGCGGACCGATGCAAAATCGGCGAAGAAGACATTGATTTTTCACGGCAAAACGAACGGCCGAATTCAATGAAGCTTCGCGGTCCGTTAAAGCGACAAGGCTTATCGAGAATACATTACTATAAATTCGCGTGTAAACATAGCGAACCATGCGATCCGCGGGCAGCGACGGTACACAGCAAGCGGAACGGGTGCCCATAAAATTCGGGTGATCCTAGGAAAATACAGAGCAAGCGAATCGTTTCGTGTTGCTTTGCAGAGCGACCGGAAGTAATCGTGTTGAATAAAACACCGCGGCCCTGTACAGTTAGAAAAAAAGAGGACCGACCGAGCTCTGTAATATGTTCCCCGAGCATCGGTGTCGATCGTGATCTTCTGAAATGTTTTTTCCAATGTTATGTTTAGAACACTGTTCGTGGCAATTTTACCAATTTCTGCAAAGCATCATTCTGGTACATCGTAGACCATCTTCAAAAATTAATTACAGAGAATATAAATAACATAGGGCTAAAAATTCTGTCGCACTTTTTTTGTAATTTTTGTAGACAAAGTTTAAGAAAGTGGGGACATTCAAAATATTTTCAGTGATAGTAGCCTTTATAAATCTGACAAATAAAAATCGTATTACATTCTGTGGAATTTTATATTCTAGCAGGTTTTGAAAATGTTCAGCACTAATAAATATATGAAGATCCGCAGTCTAGTGATCAGGCAATATTCGGTATTGTAGAGAAAATGTTGCGTATTCAAATTTTGTCTCACAAGGTTAAAATTAAAGTAGAACAATGGTGATCCTTCGCCAACGGCCGATAGTGAACGGGAAATTCGTGATTGCCGGAGCTATGGTCTAGGACAGGCGTCAAACTCGGACTCTATCAGTGTTTGGATCGCTTCGTCGTGGTTCGGTATCCGGCAAAACCCGTTGTAACACGGTTGAACACTCGAAAATATCGTCTCCAGGCAGCGGGTATGATTAATGACCGCCGATAACCGCGCTTGTTAATACCGCGTCCCTATTATCGTAGAAGTGTTTATAGCATCGGCAAACGTGAATCGAACGCGGCAGTATGTAAATCGCGCGTATAACACAGAATACACGTTCGCCTGACAGAGAGCTCATGTTCGTCCCGCGAGCGCTCGGAACACTCGTGCTCGCGAACGCTGTTACGAGCGGGTACAAACGATGTTTAGTCGCCGGGCAATATACTAATGGTATGTACATAGAAATATAGAGAAACGAATACACACCGAGTATATTTACAATGAATTAACCGGGGCGTTAATGCAAAATCCCCGGTCTACTCGCCATTAGTTTAAACAGATTTCCAACGCTTGCGCGGGCTCTCTCCCTCTCTCGCATCTACATAACCCGAGGGGGCCGAGTATACGGCAAAATTAAACACTCGCCGTTGGAAAACTGGACCGCATTATCTAGCGTTGTCCTGCCCGGCACTCTCCAATGGATTTTCCACCGGATACCCGGTCTGCTCGAAGCGAACAGGACTGATAGAGGTTTCTAATAGATTGGATGATGAAGAGGATCGCCGGGTTTGCCGCTGGATAGTCATTAAGCTTACAGTAATTTGATATCTTCGGAAAAATTCGAATTTACCGATTATTGGTAGACTATACGTTCCTCCATACGAGGAATGAACATCCGAAAATCATTTTAAAAAATTTGAAAATTCATGATATTCCATAATACTTTTTTTCATTTTCTTTCTTCGGTGAAGTTTCTACCGAGAAAAACATTTCTTAAAATTTAAATATCCTTGACCCATTTTCCAGCGCATCATCTGGCACTCGAAGACGTACCGTCTCACGGATACCGAATTAAACAGTAATCAGGTTTTAATCAATTCTTCCGTTCTCTGTGCAGCTTCCCAGCGCCACTGGGATTCAGCGACTTCCTCTCGCAGGAAGCCCGGCCAAGATTTTATCTTTCTCGAAGTTTCATAACTGGCGGGCCGCATTGGTAATGTATCTTCGGGGATTCAATAAAGCGAGGAGGGTTGCGGAAATAATGAGGGACGCTGGCGACGCGTGGACTTCGTCAGCCGTTCGCTAATTAATTCCGATTAATCGCCTCGAAGTCCAATCCGATGCGTCAGCGATCGTCACGCGCGGATACGTCGGAAGGGCTGTTGTTCATCGAGATGCGCGCTAAATCTTTCGCGAATGACCGCTGTGTCGTTTCCGCTCGGTGATTCGGAATTTCGTTCGCGCAAAAACCGGAAATCCTTAAAAATTGCAGTTCACCACGAAATTTCACGTAGAATTGTTTTAGATTTGATTAAGATGTTGTATTTCAGTGTATTTTGGTATCAATTAACTTTCGAAGGCTGCTCGTAATACAAGCCTTATATTTTAATTTGCACACTTCGTTGTTTTATTAAGGATATATTTAGCTAACAACAATTCAACTGATTTGAACTGCTCGTTTACAATGGAAAGATTGTATTCCACTATACTTGCACAAGCTATCGTAAATAAACATGGATATATGCTAATAAACGTATTCCGTGATTTTCAACGAAGCGCCGCTATTATTCCAGTAATTATAAAATAACACATTTGAGACCAGTCCATTTAACAGGTCCGGAAAATTTAGTGTTAAATAAATTCAAGTTTGCAACATGTTTATGAATATTGGCTGGCCGGCCAATGCATTAATCAAGCGTTTTCCCTGCAGCATTTTAATCTTGTTTATAAAAGCTGTTCTCTGTACCACAATATAATGTACGCCTGCGTGTATAAATTTATTCAGTGGTTTTCCATAAATGCATCTTTACCACCACAGTAATTGTAAAGTTCAAGATTTATAACCTTTTGTAGCCTCCTTAGCTTTTAGCGTTATAATTTCGGATGCACGTTTTATGAAATACTGTTTGATACATTGGTCACGTAACCATGGATCTTGGAAAATTGTGACTTACCAGAATATTTCTCCGACTGCATCTGTTCTGTTGGCACGGCATAGTTCCCTGTGGCGTTCGGCGGGCAGCCATTACGATTTTGCTGTGTGCGCAGTGTGTGAGTTGCGTGAAGAGATGGGCCACGCGGTGGCACTTCCGGTGGTGCTGGTTCCGGAGGAGAGTCTCTGCCCGCGTCTGCAAAAAGTATACGAATTTAGTATCTTTCTATAGTAATCAAATTGTTTTTGTTCCTGTACACTGCTCCGGTAACTGGCGCATCAATATTCTCAGAAGAAGGCTGAACAAACAGAAACATCTAACTGGAAAAACAATTCCCGGTGAAACAGTTCCGTAACTGATGTTCCAACCTTAATGATGCTGAAACGTTTCATCGAAATTCTTATTTTCTACCAGTCAATTGAATCTTACCCGAACAGTGCACAACATTCGAGTATAAATCCTCTAAACGTGCATCTAAAAAAACAGTGCACACCTCCCAACTGAAACACAGCCACAATAAACACTGTTCACCGTTCGGATCACACGAGCAACCAATTTTAAAAGTTCGAGGCGAGAAAGAAACACGGTATTTCACGAAGGCTGGACGCGAATTGCCCTACGTCAGCGTGAGTAACGTTTTCGCAGGGGCATAACAGGCGCGATACCGCGACGCGGACGCGTGACAAATAACGTTTATTTCACGGCCGAATGATTTATGTATCGGAACAATTATATTAAAGTCCGTTCCCTCTGATTCACGTCCCCTTACTCGCGGCGGCGTCCGCGTAATACCAATTACCGCCCACTGAAAATGTGAGCAATTAAGCGGCATCAATAACTAACCATCTCCTAATTACGTTTCATGCGATGCGGGCGCGGGGAGGATCTACTTTGCCATTGATTCACCCTAGAGCAGAAAAAGAGTTCCCTTTAAATCACCGACCTTGAATGTCGTCACAAGTACAGGAGATACTTAGGTAGGCACATTTAGGTGGACCATCCTATAATTGATTGATTTAATATAAATTATAAAGATAAGCAAGTAAAGTTGGTGATTTTTCAGGTAAAAAAAATATTAAAATAAACGAGGAACAAGGAGGGAGAAATAGTAGATTGGGTAAAGGTGGGGAGGCCTTATGCTCGCTGTACGAACCGCATTATTATAATGCCGATCTCATTATCCAAAAGTGCACATCAAAAGCAGCGCGATAGCTGCGCCACGCAAAATGCTAATGCCAGTGTGTTTCTCGCGTGCGTAGTTGCGTGCGTAGTTGCGTGCGTAGTTGCGTGCGTAGTTGCGTGCGTGCGTGTGCTTGTATGGTGTTTGAGTTTGGTGTCGTAGATCGAGCCGTGATTCCCTCTCTGCGGTGATAAATTGTTGATTAATTTTTCCACCTGATCCTTTGCGCCCACACGAAAATACATTGCTTGATTATTATACCTGCGTGTTTTTAACATTTTTTACTTTGATCGCTGTATGTGCACGATTATCTGCGTTGCTACATTGCGTAATGCAGTTTTAATTGCTCTAGGGAATGTATTCGGGAAGATTCGCGTGTGTGTTCGCGTGTGTGGCGAGTAGAATACATTATAAATATTGGAAATATGGTATAAATAAACTGAACTGGTTTCAAACGAATGAACTACCATTTATTTTTATACTCGAGGAACGACGTGGTGACACGATGAATGTAAAAGATAATGAAGTAGTATTCAAATGGATTAAACAAATTCATTTTTGTTTATCGATTACACTATTATGAAATAAATCAACAATAAATTGTATGAGAAAAATATCTTTCGCTTCTCAATAATGTCGCTGTTTAAAGAAAGTATTAATTTTTATCAGCCATTTTATCGTATCACGAGAAACAATGGACACATTTCGCTCTGGGTGTTAAGTGACCTGTAAATTCTTAGCAATTCGAAGTTGCCATAAACTACCGAATGAACAGCGTGTCCTCAACGGTTGGATCAGTTCACGGCTGTTGGCCGCACTCCTTTGACAACCAGTAACCGTTAAGTTAATAGATTTTAATCCAGATGGCCGAAGACCGAAATTCCATTATCTAGCATCGGACTAGCCGCAACCAAGTTACACGGCTTCGCGAAAGCGTAATAAACCACCGTATCGCAGTTAACCTTGATTTACAATAATGTGCTGTGTAACATTAACAACCCCTAATGGTTACACATTGCCCCAATTATATATATGTATATGTTTAACAGACTATCGATTCGGGCCCGCGCATCATCGTCGCATATTACAGCACCCGGTCTCTGTTCTGTTCACGAAGCTCGCGTGTTCTTGCGCGTAAGATACATGGATTACGTTAATAAACTACAAATTGCGCCAGGCAAGTGCGAATTACTAATCTAATTACTTCACATCGAACACCATCTTCCGCGACGCTTGCTCACGGGCTCATTGTAATTACTCGAGCAACAATAACCAACCATCTAGTCCTCGCATATTCGTTTCAATTGAGACACTCCAAATTTTGGAAATGAAATCTACTCAATATCGTTTTCCGTTAAATTGTCTGTTCCACTTTCGAATTTGTAAATTGTGCCAAAGGAAATTTATTTTCACTCTCCAATCACGCTTTCAAATAAAATGTACACAACTGTGATCAATGTATTAGCATAACAAAAAAGCTTTTGTGCTTTCATACCAACGAACTTGAGCGACAAAAGTGAATTCGTTATTGTTTGTACTTGAACCGTAACAGATTTAAATTATTGACAATGTACGAAGCCTGTTCAGCTTTATAGCTCGCAAAGAAACTTTTTGCACCGAGATCTGCAGTTTAATTATCACAGGTACACGATTTAAGGCCACGTTCTTTGATCCACAGTGCAAAGTGTTTTCCGGCGACGCAAAATTGCGAGGAACCCGTGGGTTTCACATACCGTTTGCATTTTACTCTGTCAGATTTTGATACTTCAAAGTGTCCAACACTTTTCCCGGCGAATCCAACTAAACGATCACGTTCAGGGTGTTTGTTTTCCCTTTGGTGGTTGCGTAGGTACATGTAGAACTGCTTTTCACAGGCCTCGGTTATTTGTGCTGCTCGGAGCATGCCTGGGAGCCCTTTCTTTTGTGCCCTTTATATTTAGGTAACTTTAATTATTCGCCGGGAAGAGTTCCTTACAAGTTTGAATAACTTTATAAGCAACTTGGCTGCGAAATGCCCGCAACACAGAGCCCTAAGGGCCGGAACGTCGCGTCGTCGTCGCCCGGAAATGAACATTTTTTTAGAATTGCCGTTCCCGCTTTAACGCTGCTGGTGTAGCGCGTTTTTAAAGGAGACCACGCGGTACTCGTTGGCCAAAAATTCGTCCTCGCCGTTCATTCGGATGGTTAGATCCCTTGGAAAGACACTCTACTGTTTCGTCGAAACATTGCATTTTAATCTTTCGTGGGCTAACGCGAGACTGCAATTAAATTATTAGTCGCACAAGCTTCACCCGACCACGCGATACTGTGCCTCGGTTATTAAAAAAACCAGTTCTTGTTTTAAATAGTCTGTTTTATCGATCGTAGATATTTAACAGAAATTGTGTTAAAATTAAAAATACAACGTTGTTGACTCAACAACTTTCAATTTTTAATTTTACACATAGCAAACGCAAGTTTTCTCCTGAAAATGGTCCATATCTGGATCTAAACATTGATAATTATCTAAATTGCAAATTCGCTTGTTTTGACAATTGATCGAACCTGTGCGCCGAAAACATCACACATATTTTGTCGCGTACGCGTGTATGACGCGGCGCTCCGTGGACGGAGGACCTTAGCAGTCCAAAATTGAAGCAACGCATTGCATAGATGTAATAATCGAACTTTGTGCTGTAACGTCTACAAGCTGCGTCCGAGTTTCAGTGTAGCATTGGACGAGTTAGTTCGTGCGGACAATGCAACGTGTGTTGTCAGTGTGCATGTGTGGGTAACATAACGCGTGCTAACAGTCCACCGAATCGTGACAAACACATCGTGTCCCGCTAAGTATACGGCTGCCGAAAACACACAACAGCTACGTAGAGAGCGAGCATAGACAGACGGTCTACGATTTACATACCTGTGAAGTAAATAGGCCTGGGCAGACCTGTGCGTCGTGGGATGTGCAAAGAGAGAAAAGTGCATTAGTGCAAGGGGTGGGGGTGGGGTTGGGGCTGGTTGTATATGTGCGAAAATTGGAACGTGCTATTACGTTATGCCAGCATTCGTGACGTGGTGCCGAGCAAGAAGTGTGTGCAGGTGGAGCAAACAAAACCAGACGAACATGTGAACGGCGGCGGCTACGATGAAAGGGAAGAGAAAGAGTGACGAATGAGAAAGAGAAAAAAAGAAGATGAACCAGGCGGATGAGAAAGAGTATGAGAACGACATAGAGAGATAATATAAATGATGTTGAATGACACAGCGTGCGCTGTCACGTTAAACGATAACGACGATGTAACGAGAGCGTGGCCCAGATCACGAAGAATCGGCCGCCCGGTAATTAGGCCGTTCAGACTCGCTCGCCGCGTTGACGGCTCGAAAACTTTGTTCATTAACGCCCAGGCTCGTTTCGTTTTTCATTAAAATTCGCCTCCGCGATAATTGAGACCGAGAAGCAACACGTTCGACTCTGAATCGTCGCGACGAGCGCCGATCGCCCAACAGTAGGCTTTTCTTAGACGATGTCTGGGAGCGAAGATAGTATCTTCAGAAGTTTCAAAAAGTTTTTGGGACTTACCGATATAGGGTTTACGCGAAGCCTATAAATAGAATTTTCAATAATTGTGACATTATAAGTTTCGCTTCCAAAAATTACGATATAATCGCTGGTAGTAAACGTGCTAAAGTATTAAATTTTATACAGCATCGCTGCCATTCTTCGAATAACTCAGCACATGTCCACCGTATACAATGCGGATTTCCGCGAAAACAGTCACCGCAACGTAAACCGAATCTTGTCAACAAAATTCCCAACGCGATTATGATTACATTTGCATTAGAGACGAGGGTAACATTGAACATTACACGAGAGTATGGCAGAGAGAGAGAGAGAGAGAGAGGAGCTGGATTGCGAGCCGCGGAACGCAGGCTCCGATATTTTCCGTAATAAGCGGTAATAATTGCTTAATTAAACCGGACGGTGAAACGCGCAATGCGTTCCTGTCAGCGACAGCCGCGTACGTCCCCTATCTTGGACAACTTTACCGTCGAAATGTACATTCGTTGCAGTTATTGAACAATCTGCCGGCATTGTTCCACTGTTGGGAACACCTGTAACGCTCAATTACAGAGTCGATATCGCCCTCGTCGGCCGAGGAACGAGAAAAACGTCTCCCCGCGAATCCGCGATGAGTTATTCTCACGCTCCGCTTCTCCTCCCAACCCCCCGCACACTCCGGTTTATTGCGAATGACGTTCGTTTCGTTTCCTTCGACGCGGACGCGGACGTGCTTACTGCGAATTAACGTCCGGATAAATTATTCATCCGACGGAACCCGTCGTTCGACAATTTATGGAAACGCTCGACGGAAGTGTGCAACCCCTATCCCGTATGCGATACATGCTTTATCCATTCCATCAATGAATCGCACTTGTAAAGCACTGTTCAATATGCCATTGATCTATTCTTTCGTCACAGTTCCATGTGCATTTTGTTTGAACCATGTTAGCGACTGAATACAGTTAATGTAAAATATGTACAAGGTGATACAAATCTTGCACCTAAAGAAATAGCTTTAAACATTCAAAAGAAAGTGCTATTAATATTCACTAATATCTGCGTACATTATACTTGCGTTTCATAATTCTGTAAATGTCACGATTACATGAAAATGTGATATCACGAATTGTCTAATAAAAACTTAATAGCTTCTTCATATTCAATCGGCATCAAACCCAAGGATTCTCACACTGTAATGTTTTAGTTTAGCTCGATCGTGTTCAATAGAAAGAGGAAAATTGAAAATGGTCGACATCAAATCGCAGCACGGAAATATTAACGCTAACGCAGCAGCGCCGTGAATGGTAATTACTTGTCCGTCAATCTTTTATTTAGTTTCCTGCGTATATTTGATGCTCGTTGAAGCATCCTCGGATGTATGATGAAAGCAGAACAGTAGGCGACGTCGCCGCATGCGAATCCGATCGATTGTCCGACCAACGTCAGCCTACGCGACATCATTGACTGGGGTTCAAATTATATCACGACTTGTGATTGATTATCGTTTATAACGAATCAAATCGAAATCAATTTTCTTCCGTACCCGGTGAACCTGACTACGATACAATTATCGCGGAATATTCATTTAAACGCGCCAGTGTGGACACAGCGAGGTCTGCGTTTTTAAACTCTTCTAGTACCAGATGGGTCGAAGTGATTTATGGTTCCTCGTTTCAGGATCATTGGTAATCATAGAGGGTCCTTTCGAGATTGTTAAATTAGTTTAGTCATTAGTTGATTTTTAAAAAGAAATCAAAGAGGGAGTCTCTCTTCCTTTGATTTAAATTTGATTAACAGGAAGAAATTGAAAAGAAAAAATCCAGTCACCATTGTCAATCCTCATAAGAAGAAAAGGGTGGTAAACAATAGACCTCGACGAATTCCCAAGTCGCAGCAAGCATCTCTGAATTCTTAATGCGGGCAATAAAATTGGTGTCACTGTAGCTAATGCTTCAAACTAATCCCATCTGTTGCGAGTCGTTTCACCGGCAGCTGAGAGGATGCAAATTGGCACTGTCAAGGTGTAACGGGTTCCCTTCAGACTTGACAATCGAGTTGAAAACGAATTCTCTCGTCGGTCTGGGGTGGTTCTGCGCCCGCGAGGAGGGTTCGTAGTGTCCGGGCCGATTTCGCGTTATTTATTTACACGCTTAATCAGATGCGAGGCCCGATAGAGACGCTGACAAAGTGGAAGTTTAGTCAATCGACGTCGACCAATCGCGGGCCATAGTCAAGAGAGAGAGAGAGAGAGGAGGGGGTGGGGTATAGCGCCATAACAGACAAAAGGGTTGAACCAGGTTATCCCTCATCCGTGGTCGCTGCTGGATGGAGTTAGTCAGACACAGTGCAAGGGTGTGCAAGGTGGCCGACAGTGACTTGATGCGGTTAGCGATTCGCGCTGGTAATTCGATTTGATGGTCTAATGCCTCCGTCACGTCCGACGGTACATATTCATGTAAATACGAATTATTTCCTGGGATACAAACCGGCGCCGTTGTGGTCGCCACGTTCGTTGACCACTCGAGCACCGCTTGAGATTGATTCCTTTCGAGCCAACTCGCCACCGGAAATTCAATCACGGATATTCAGAGCGCGTTCTGACGTCTACGGTTTTCACCAAGCGACGCTACGCCGGAATAGATTCTTCCACCGTCTATCTGCATTTTCTATCTCTTCGGAAGCTACTGTATCTGATATTTCGACCGCGAATATTTATACAATTTATGTGGCGCATCGAAATAGAAATGGCAAGGGAGAAGGAGATGGGATCCAGGGAAAGGATGAAAAGGATCTAGAGAACAGAAGTGGTGGAAGGGGATCCAGAGTTCCGAATCATAAAATAACGCTTCCTAACCACGAATTAAATTAACCAGAATTGCAGTTGGAAAGAGATTGTCAGGTGAACTGTGCGCCGAAAATCCTCGGGTTACTCGAGCTTGCAGTCACCAAAGGGACACAGAAATCCAATATATCTTACGACCCGACAAGATCGTGGAAAAGACGTCCCATTTGCCGAGTCTATCGATCAAGCCCGATATTAGGTAACCTGAGGATCGTAGATTCCGGAACGAAGCGGAAGAAGTGTAACGGTAACGATAATGGGGAACATGGACTATTGGCGTAGTTCTCGAGTGGCGCTTCAAATTATTCCTATTTCGAGAAGGCTGGCTGCGGTCCAGCGCGTCGGCTATCTTTTTCCTGCGATACAATCAAGAATTATCGAAAAAACCGCACGGCGTTCTTCTGACCGTGAGTATCGTATCTCTCTCTCCCTCTCGTTCTTTTTCGCACAGGTTTCGTTCTGCGTAATTTATATCGCGGCTGTGTTTCACATTAAACCGGCGCTTTGGGGACGATCCGTCCTTCCCCGAAGATACCGCCGTTCCCTCCCGCATTATTTGCAATTTAAATAATCCGACAGATCGGTGATTAATCGTCCGGTTCGACAACATTTTTCCCGGTCGGGTAAGCTAATATCGAAGCCGACCCCGGCTTCGGGATTTACATTCGCGGACACCGTGCACCTAAATTTTCTAGGGCAATCGCGGTAATCGATATCATATTTGTTGGCTCGCGGCCTCGCTTCGGGAAATTAAATTCGACCCGATCGTTGTGTGCGCACCGGGACGAGAGAGCACGTGTTCCTTGATTCACTGCCTTAATTGTCTTCCGTCTTTTTAGTCCATTGGCAACCGGAGCGATAATAGGCCAACCCCCCTCCCCCCTATCCTGAACGAATCGAACTGAAATTGAGACGAATGGAGGTATTTAAAGTTACAGCGAATTCTGGCAAACGCTCGCTCCCCGAGAATCGAAATCCGCGATAGATAATCGGTCCGCAATTCTGTTACTTCTTGGCGTTTCCATTTCGCGATATGTTCGCCATGCGAGTCTCTCAATTTGCGAACGTGGTCGTGTTATTTTCGACATTTTACGATATATGGAAACGATGACAAACTTAATACTGCTGTTGAATTATATTAATGTGCTTACATTATTTAGAAAAGAAATTAATGGAAACAATTTTTATTTTGCACAAAAATCCACAGTCCAGTGATTACTACTGTCTGTTGGAGAAACAACGAGGGGAAATGAAACGGTGAAGGCACAGCCGAGCATTTCAGCCGTTAAGAATGAGCCCAACAGACGGAGGACCCGGAAGATGATTTTTGCGAGCGGCCCCGGAAGGTGGAATCCATTCGCGAACCGTGAAATGAGAAATCGTAAAATCAATTGAACGTTTCGAGGCGGACGGGACGCGCACGCGAAGGACGATCGTAAAGCTGCTCGTTCCGCCGCGGGAAAATGTGTTTAGCTCGACGCGCGTCTCGTTGACCTAGTTTTTTCCACGTGCACCTGTTCTTTGGCGGGTAATAGTCTTTTTGCTTCGTTCGGCTAGGAAACTTCTTCTTCCGGATAGAAGTTTCGAACTCGTGAACTTTTTGAATCGATATGAAAACTGCGCGCTTCAAGTGGATGCAAGTGGAAATTTGTTTCAATTACAACGTTACACGAGTCTTTAGTGGATTTCCTCGTCCAGAGATCTTCGTGCATTTATAGTGAAATTTTGATAGTATGCGTATGCCAAGGAAAATTTATAGTATTTTTCTCATGTTTTAACTGGAACGATTTTTTAATTGATCAAAGAGACTTTTCTTTTACTACGATTGAATCACAAGAATTTTGAAGAAGAATTAGTCAAGAGTTACTTGAAGATTTTACTAGCGGACGGGATACGATTAATAAATAATTATATTTTAAATGTAGAAAGTTGAGCATCAATCGAGTGTTTTGATAGTGAAAAGTGAACCACTCGTAAGGATTCATTATTTCAGCTTGGGAATGACTTGTACAGTGCCATAACGAAGATTACAGTGCGGAACATCTTCCTAACGAGTACAAGTGCTCGTAACCCGGAATACTAAGTGTGTATGTTGACAAGTCGCAGCGCAATTGTGCCAAGTCCCCAGAGCGACGAACAATTGAATAACGCGGTTTTCGGTTGGCCTATATTAAACTACTACCATCTAATGTAATATCAATCGTCTTTCCAGCGGTGGCGAGGGCTGGGTTAACGTGGGCGAGCTCTGACCGTTGGGAACCATTTGCTAATAGATGCCACGAGATGCCTCCATTAGACCGCAGGGACATTCCGGCTGGCAATATACCGTCGAAGATTCAGACTCGAATTACGAGCTGTGAGATGACGCTAGCTGCGCGTCAAAGTATCCTTCCCGTGCCCGATGACAATGGGCACGCCCCTGAAGACATAAAGATACCGAACAAGTCTTGTGCATTCACTGATTCCGCTAGTGTCCTAGAGAGTTTATCCAACCCGGAAAACCAAGACCCCATTATAGTTAATATCTTCAATGCCTTAATCAGAGCTAAAAAAGAAACAATAAAGAAATCATTTTTTCTTGGATTTCTTACATAACAACTGCAAATTGACTTCCCCACAATATACCTATAAATATTTCTAAGTATAAACTTATAATATTCCAATCGGATGTCATAATCCTTGTGATCTTAATGACCTTGATATTGATGCGACCTGTATAGATAAATAAATAAAAAAAAGTCTTATGCAACCGCTGATCGTATTTCCTAAAAGAAAACTTCGACGACCTTGAACGACCTTGAACGAATTTTTCCCTTGTCAGAACCACATCAGTCTCCATATCCACGAGTTCTCTGACGTCAGGATTGGTCCAATCGAAGTGATCTTTGGATCGTCATCGTCATATCATCTCCAGGAGTCGGCAACGCAGCAAACCGCTTTAACGAGGCCCATGGTCTCGCGAGTCTGTTCGTAGCCTTGCAGCCGTGTGCAGCGTCTGGTAGCTATGTGCTCGTTTCATGTATTCGTGGAACACCTACACACAGGTCGGCAGGGTCTTAATCCGCGTCGCTAATTTCCACGGAATCTACGCGTAATGCGATCACACTCGAGCAGGCAGAGGCGATGGAAGCTCCTCGTTTCTC
The DNA here is from genome assembly GCA_963971365.1 of Lasioglossum villosulum. NCBI lineage: Eukaryota > Metazoa > Arthropoda > Insecta > Hymenoptera > Halictidae > Lasioglossum > Lasioglossum villosulum. Next base: position 4,223,598 of record OZ020497.1, on the reverse strand, counting down.
TCGGCAACGCCAAGCAAATTCCTGGACGCAGCGATCCGTGGATACAGACCTCGATCTTCGCTGTGGCCCTTCGTCAGCCACCTCCTCCTCAGCCTTTAACCGAGCTGTTCCTTGTCCGGCATCGTTCACGTTCCGCGATATCGGCGGACGCGCGACTAATTGGTGGTCGACGATACCCTGCACCCGTCGGCCAAACGAGATACGACGAAATTTCGTTTAAAAGTTTCGTAGAGCCGGGCTGCGAACTCCGTGCACAAGCCGCAAAGCTACTTTCTCATCCCCGTGGTAACGCTAAAACTGCGTTACGCGGCCCGCCGAGGACCCGGCGACCAGCCCGGGCCTAAATACCCCCGACATTCCAAAACAATACAGCCTCGGCTAACTTCCAGCGCTGACCTACGTTCTAACTAGCCGGGCTACCAACTTCTAACTCGGTTACCGGCCCCGCCTCTCTCCACCGCCGTCTCTTTCTCTCGCTTCTCTGTTCTGTAGTTTGTTTGCCTTGTCCTTTTCACCTTCGTCTACTCGCAGCCACCGGGAGCACCGTGTGCACACTTTCGGCCTCTTTGTCCGTTTAGTCGCTACGTTTCATGGAAACCGGATGACGTACAAGGGTGTGAAGGTGGCAACTACCTCGCCTGAACAAGTATTCAATTGTTACAAGAGGAGTATTGTTTTTCATTTTTTAATTATAGTTTTATAGTCCTCTGTGTTCGTTTCATGGAAACTGGATGAAGTTGTTCTCCGATTTAAAGATTTCGGACCACGTCGCCGTCATCGTTCACAGCATCCACGCAAGCTGGGAGGGGCGCCCGCTCGGATTCGACGACAATGAACTTAACTCTCAAAACCGAGAGTCCCTTGGTTATTTAATGAGCCGATGCATAAGGTAGTTTGTCGATTACGACGCTGTTAGCCCGGCTGGGAAGCCAGCGCCCGCTGCAACGTCTGAAACGTTTGCCTTTGCTTAAGATCCTTCGCCCTCGGCCGTTCCTCGAAGCGTCGCAATTACGACGACGGAACGTGCGCAACCACGTTGAGATCGGCTCGACGAGGAAATTCGGATTTAATTGTGCCGCGTTCAGAAGCTACGGCAACGTCTTCGGGGACGATTGCTTCCGATACGCGAGTGCCAAAGCTTCTTTTCCCTTTGTTTACCGATGATTTCTTCGCGATTGAACGGAGCCCAGAAAGCCGCATCCTCTATCCGGTAATTGTTTACTGTAGGGGACACTTATAATTGCTCTTTATGTAAAATAAAACTTGTCTACATCGGTTGGAGGAAATTGGACCCTCTAAAAAATTTGTCTTTACACATCTCACTTTATACATTCGTATATAAAAAAAATTGTTATATCGTTATACAATGAGGTTCGTTTAAATAAGAACACCTAAATATCTCTTCGGTTTATTGTGATGCAAAAAATATTTGCTACGTAATGTACATGGTGTCAATTGACCAAATACGTGGCATTTATATTTTCTTCCGAGGGTCACTTTTTCGGATTTGTTATACAACAAATGCAGAAATGGTTAATTTTCCCCAAAGATCCGTCTACTGTTAATCTAAATCTACCTTTCCTTACAGACACGTTGAACAACTGTAGGACACCCCTAAACCGAGCAGGCTTTCAGGCCAATTTAAAAAGTGGTTAAATAAAATTCCCTGGACAACAATGGCCGAACGGAGTCGAAGATCCCGACTGGTTCTGCCTTGTATCGGTAAGGGAGTGACTATTAATATTAAGCTTTTAACGAGGAACACGTTTACACGAAACCTGATTTAGCTCCGGCCAGGGGCTCGATACCAGCCGGTAATCCTGTTAGTCCGGTAATCGTATTTGAGGCACGGATCGTTAACTTATCGCTCCGCGGGAAATTTTACGTTGTGATTTCCGGGGACCGGGGTGCCGTGCCGGTACCGTAGCCGTTGCGCTCACGGCGATCGATGAATTTATCCGGGGGGGTGTTCCTCCCCTCCCCCCTGACCGGTGTGCATCGAAATACGTGTCCGTTCCGACGTGGCTCTCGTTGTTTTATCGGATAATTACATAGGAAAATCGCGGAAAATTCGATACGCCCGTCGGGATGCGGATGCGATGCGAGAACACGGTACTGCCTGCTGCAACGCGCTAGTCTCTGTTTTCTCTGTTAGTTCTCCGTGCGTGTGTATGTGTATGTGTGGATGAATGCGTGCATGCGATGCGAAAAGGAAACAAAAACTCGATGAACCGTGACTGTCGGGCGAAACACACAGGTGAAAAGTGCTGCACCGAGAAAAATGACAGGGGAACATCGGGGACAGACAGACAGACACGTCGGCTTACCGTTGGTGAGATGCATGCGGGAGTGCTCGTCGGGGAAGACGGTCTCTGAACGGTCGCTCGCCGTCGAGCTGCTGCTCAGGGCGCTTGCGTGACCTCGACGAGTTCTTCGCCCCAAGGTCCCACCGCCGGTGCTAGTCTTTTTCGACGGAGCCGCGTACACCGTCTCCCCTGCAACCCATCAGAATTTTTCAGATGCCTCCTCAAAACAACTGCCGCCGAAAATCCACCCCCTCGCCCTCTTAAAGGTCGATTTATACACGTCAGTCTGATAATTGGCGCTGTTTTTCGGTGTTCGTACATTCCCGAACCCTATTCCCGTGATGTTGTAAAGGAGAGCTACCGATAATTTACCCAAGGAGTTGTGGAGCCCATGAAAACCTTTCTTTTTTGTCCCACGCACGGCAAGGAGCCGTCAACCCGCTCAAGAGATAATTCGGATAGTCCTCCTCGGTTGCGGACAGTTTCACTTAAACCTGGGTGAGTTTATTTTGACGGACGCTCGGAACTGACGTGTACGAATCGACCTTATCCGGCGTGCGCGCGTAAACCGAGGCAGACGAAATTTTCGGGAATTTATTGAAGCTTGTGGAATGGATCGAACTTTTGCAGATTCTACGGACATTTTAATACGGCTACGGGATATTTTAATTAAACAGAGTCATAAGCTGCGCACTATGGTATTGGCATGATATTGCTTACTTCCATCCAATATTTCAACTGCCTGTCGGATCATTGGACAACCTTTTCAAAGACATCAAAGAATCACTAATTGTAGATTCATCCGGGATTTAAATGTTTTCGAGCCGAGGAAGCAATTTAATATAAATGTTGCCACTGTAGAGTAGTCGACACCATAAGGGCCAAAAGGAAACATTAGCCGGTCGGGAAAGGAAAGAATTGGCGAATTTCTGAACTTTGACACAGAGGATTCACAGTCCTTCGTTAAAATGAGTAAGAGGCTTACCCGTCCACGGCTTTGTTCCTTTACAAACGCGTGCCAGTCGGTTCTTTCCGGTGGAAATAGAGGAACCTCGTTTTTCGAGAGTCAATAGTGACGATTTTTTGATGTGCGCTCCGTTTCAGCTGGCAATTAGCAGCTATAGTAAGTTAGTTTATAGTTCCATTCAGTGGCGTGTGTGCGGGCGCGAAACTCGATTTTCCCGAAAACAACGATTCGTGAAAACGAAATTTGTTCCGCGATTTCGATGTGTTTCGGAACGAGGAATCAACTCCGGCTAATTTCTATCTCGTTACCGATTGATGTAGCGCGTAGGATTGACTCGCAAAGTAAGTTAACTCAAGGGAAACGTTATTGGCGATGTTTGATGATTAATTCAAATTATCGGAGCCGTTCTAGCTGAAAAAGCAATATTTTAGACTGGTGTAATTCGATATATTCAAAGAATTATTAAACGATGGAGAAGATTATAATATTTTTGAGCTGTGAAATGGCAACAAAACATTGTTTCGACTCAACTATTAATTTAACGCTAGCATCAGGTCTACTGAGGGTATATACAAAATTTGATGTTGATAGATAGTCTATCTAGTACATCCAGTTCTCCAGAGATATCATGGACGTTAATTCGATGAACACAGTTCCGGGAAAACGTAGTTTCAAGGTTCAAAGGATTCAAATCGCGTTAACTTCGTCAATTTTGGGGATTTCGGGATATCGATTCGGAAACTCATTTTCGTAACCTCACTTTTCATGAAACCGCAAAAGAAATCGACCTTTCCAAACTGGTAGCCTGAAATACACCCTCAATCCTGAAAATAGTCCGATGAATAACGTAGCTTTTTATGCAAAATTTTCTTATATTATTTCATAAAAATCAAATGAAGCTGAACATTTCTTTTTCCCCAGCGGAAAGTACCTCCAGCACGAAATTATATAAAAACAAGTATAATTTCATTTAATATAGACGCTTAATCGTAATATGCTCGGCATTTATATTGGTAAAATTATTAAATATCTAACCGAGGCGAATTTACTTTCTCTAATGTTAGTCGGTAAATTAAATCAAGTGTACTTTCAGCCTATAAACATTCTTTTCGAATTGAGGATATTCGTGATAAAATATTTTTACGTGGTTTTAAAAATTCTCTTTTCCGCAAGTACTGCTTCTATCCGTACATTTAATTTCTGTAAATATTCTGAATTGAAGCCTCTCGCGATAAATACATTAAAATTCCCGGTTCCTCTTCCTCTCCCATTTAAAATTCGTTTTTCCCGCAATCAGCACGGTCGCGATTTCCGTGGAGTGACCGGTATAATATTAGCCGTCGTCGATGCAAGGATACGGTTAATATTTACCGGCGCTGGAGACACGGGTGCATAAATGTTATTCCGAACCGGAGGCGATCGTTTCGCTTGGATTAATCAACCCCCGGACGGTACCCGCGGTAACGTAGCGCGACGTAACAACGAGGGATTCGTCTTGCGGCGTTCACGAGTATCATCTAGTCGGTGCGAGTGCGGGTGCGGTGCGGGTGCGGGCGAGCAGAATCCGCTCGTGGCACTAATTAACTCTGTACCGTTGCCGTTGCGGGATCTCTCCGATGATATGCTCCCGTTGTAATGATGCCGGCGAGAATTGGTGCTTTCCATAGGGAACGGTGACGCCTGCCGATGATTCGGCGTCAAGGTTGGCGGCGGCGTTGGAAACGGCGTTGTCGGGTTGTCCGTGGTCGCCGCACCCTCTGTGTCCGAGCCTGTGCGGTACGAACGGTCCCCGACACCTGCAAGCAGAAACATATTCATCGTTTCAATCTCTGCAAAAATTCTAACTCGAAATCGCACGAATTTGTTTGACCCTCTGTCGCGAAAATTAATGCTGCTGTTTAAATATATTTCGATCGTCGTAACAGTAACAAGCATACACTAAAGGGTTAATTTTAAACATCAAAAATTCGAGTTTCAGGTAATTCGTTTGCCCCCCCCCCATTATCAAATCAAGATTGCTCGAATTTAATCCCAAAGGCATCAACGATGAACACTATTCCAAGCCAACAACTCCGAGTTAATTACTGTGCTCCAATTAACCATGTCCAGAGAGCCATTAGAATTAGTAACAAACTCTTGTGCATTCAGATCAAAGAAATGGAAGGGCGATGCGTAAAATGTAGACAATCGAGTGGAAAGGGTTACAGAATTGACGAACCACAAGATCTTCAACATTCAAATGTTACCAAGCCTACCAGTAAACACGAGTTTCAGGCAAAATGTTCCCTTCGATATCAAATCAAGATTGCTCTAATTCACTCTACTAAATGAACCATCAATCATCCTTTCAGTATTTAAAGCGGACAACCCCGAATTAATCACAGTCCTCCAATTAACTACATTGGAAGAGTCGCTAGAATTAATAACAAACTCTCCGCGAAATCAGAGAAACGAAAGAGCCGCGGAAATCTATGACAGTGAATTAAGTTCGATTAAATTTCTAATCACCGATAGTCCATTAATTCACGGTGGAACATGTGTCAACGTATTGTCGAGCAGGCGCATCCGTATTACGATCGAATTGACTCCCATTCATTGGGTCTGGACGCGCGACGCAAATATGATTGTCCAAGACCATGACGGGGGCATAAACATGCGAAACGAAGGGGGTGGGGTGGTGAGGATGGCGACGGGGGGTGCCCGGTGATTTCAGGTTTCATCGCGTTTCGGAACAGCTATCCGCGAGGTGATTCGGTGTAGTTGGTCGATGAGGGTGGATATATGTACGTGTACAGTCGAATACCGCGATGCACGCTGACGCGCGCACAATCGCGCACAGCCGGCCGACATGCGAGTGCTATAGCGAATCTTCCGGAGTCATCTCGAGAGTGGCGGCGGCGTGTTCGAGGCGATACAGCCATCATTTCGTTTTACTGCTCTCCAAGCGCTGCATCAGCCGACCGTGTTGGAGGAAGCCTTTCCCCCCGGAACTATCTCTCGGTCCTGCATTCTTTCCTCCCTGGACCTGGAGCACTTTGACGCGCGTCGTTGCCCTGACCCGCATTTGCTTAAGTTGTCCGCCGAACCTCCGCGCGCGTCCCCCTCAAATCTACAACAACAGACCGAGCGAAACCTCTAGCCCCACTGGACTCGTGTTTCGGGTACGCGCGAAGAGCACTTCGCGATGAGATTGTTTCAATCACGGAAAAATAAGTTTCACTATCTCAGTTGAGAACGTCAGCATTGTTAGATTTATTGGTGACTCGAGTCTGAACGCAGATACACGATAAAACTAGAATTTGCGGTGTGTCGAGAGGAATTCAACGACAACGAATCCTTATCTGTTCTGTTTTTTTTTCCAGCAAAGTTTCCGAGCCAGTGTCCGCAGCCTGGTGTATCCGTGCAGGACGATCCGCTCGAAATGAAACAGCGATTGCGCCTGTTGAACCGTGTGACCCAATTGCCGGGCACGCGGAGGTGTTCGTGGGTGTCCTGTCATTCTCGCGTCACGGAACGTCAGGCATCGTCGGGCAAGAATATTCCGACGTGACGGACTGTTCTCTCGGTGACACGTGGACTGTGAACGGGCCGATCGTCAGGGCCAATCGGCAACCGGTTGCAAACAGGACAAGCCCGCGTAAATAGGATCAGACGGTGTGCGCCGGTGACACCGTCGCGTTGCTCGCTCTCTTCTGTCCGTAGCCATTGATCGAATAACAATTTCGGAAAATCGCAACAACGCAATATACACTTATCAATCGAAAACGGGTGGTGGGTGCTTGACGCGTCGACCACGAACGATTTAGCAATCGCTAAGTTTGCTTGCTAGGTTGCTCGTGTTTGGAAGGCGATAATTCAATGGCTGCGTGTTGTACATGATGTACATGGCTAAACACTTTTTAATGGAACGTCCAGTAGCAACAGCTATTTTCATTGTGAACTAACAAGTCATTTTCAATAACGTCATTTAAGTTTCATTTAAGATTGCAATGTAAAAGAAAATATCTATGCTTTCGTTTGGTACAGTACGATTATTGAAAAACCTGTTAATAGGATTCCGGTAGATAAAGTGTTAACAGATATTGTGATAACCAATCTAAATATTGTTCTTCCATAGAAATACTTCTCCCGAACCGTCGAGCACAATGATCGTTCCAGCGAGTGCGCTACAACTGTATCACGACTCTACAACTGCGCTATAAATCAAGTCCGCGGATTGTCACTTTCTGGTCCTATTAATCTCAATCCCGCGTTAAACTCGGGAAGATTCTTCCGCGACACGAAGCTTCGCCGCTCTAAGCTCCGAAGCCATCCATAAAGTTACACCTTCATCCTTTCGTTCTCGAATGGCATCAATTTTCTGCAAGAATATTACTTTGCAAGTTCCACAGGAGGAACGCTATTATCCAGCAGACGGGTCGTTGCAGCTTCCGGTTAACAATTTTTCCCTGGATACGATACATGTCCGCGGTTTTTCGGTCACCTAGCGAAAAAATGACGCGACATCGGTCTTCTTAATTGGCAGATAATTGCCCGTTGGACGAACGCGCGATCTAATTTACTATTAAACTTCCTTCCCGCGGCGAAGGACAAAGGGGTGAAACGACGATGGGAAAAGATGGAGGGGTGTGGCGGCGTGATGGGGGGAAGGGGGTGGATAGTATGGAAGAGACGAGGGGATTGAATCTTGTCGGTAATTAATGAGGAAAGTTTTACAAATAGCCGAAGGCAGAGTCACTAAACGCCTTAACAAGACCGTGAATTCCATCCGCAAGCAAAATATCTCGCGAAAGTTAGTTTTTAATTGATAATTATCTTTCCCGGTATAAACGGTAATCAGCGTCCCATTCCGTTTCTCTCTGTTCTTCTAATTGCTTGCTTTACTCCCGTGAATTATCGACTATCGGACGAACTTTCGACTGTCCGAAAATATCCCAAAAAAGAGTAGCCTTTGTCAGATAAATATCGATAAACTTCGAAGCACAGTTTTCTCCCGAGAACCGTCTGTTTTCGAGAAAAGAATCGGACGTTCGCCGAGATAGAAAATTTACTTCGATCGTATCTGTTGGAAGATGTTCAAGAACTGCAATCATTAGTCCTTGGAGGAACTTTTAACAATTGGACAAATAGCAGAGGTACCATAAAAATCTGCCTTCAATTTCGAGGCACGTCTGACAATTCTATTAATTCTTTCATAAAATTCTATTGGTTCCCGTCTCGTTCAGGGATCCGGTGTAACGACGAGGCTGGGAGTGTAAATAAATCTCGGATGAGATTTCTAAAAATAAAAAAAAAGTAGCATCTCACCATCCACTGGCAACACGCGAAAACATCCGAAAATACGCGATAAATCTCCGTCGCAGGGTCTGCGACCCTCGGCGAGATCTCGTGACCCGGAGGACCAGGTCGCGAACCCCCACGGCATCGCGAATTAGAAAATCCAATCTATAGAAACGCGGGCTGAAATTGCGGGAACGAAGCGTAAGAAATGTAGAGAGGGTGGTCGAGGAGGAATCGTCGGAAGCAGCGAAGGAGGGCGCGAGAGTAGCAGAAGGATGAAGAGGAAAGAGGAAGAGGGTAGCGGTCGTATAGCATGCGAAGGCGAGTTCTCCGAGGGTGGTGGAGGGAGAGAGGCTAGAAGGGGGCATAACACAATTACATGTGGGGTTGAAGCCGGGGCCGAGCTTGCTCTCGGCGGCACGACCTTCCGGCTAAGGCAGGGACGAGGGAAAGAGCCCAACGGTGGGTGGCAAGATTGAATATGAAAGTTTAATGCGAGCAATATCAGCGCCACTGCCCCGTCCCACGGCCACTCGGTCTCTCAGACGTCTCGGCTATCAGGCTGCCCATCTTGTCCGTATCTCTCTTTATATCGTGGCCAGAGCCGACGCACAACGCTGCTTGCTGCCTTCCTCCAAGTTGAACCAGTGTCCTGTGTGCGACCCCCGCAGAAAGCGCTTCCTCCGATCTTTGATGTCACGGGGAAAAGCGTGTTCCGTTGTCGCGACCGTGTTTTTAGACGAGAATCCGAGCTACCGTGCCACCTTGTCCGGTGGGGATATAGATCGACGGCCACTTGAGTCGTTATGGAACCAGACTACCTTGGATATCTTTCTACCAGTTACGATATACCTCCCGAGGTCTTCATTATTTTTAGAGGACGAGGCTCTTGCCGGGTTCGTGAATTGGAATTCTTTTGTCGAGAAGCGAACCGATGAAATTTTGCTTTGTAATTACACTGCTAAGCTATATATCATTCGTCTCGTCCTCGGTGTGTGCTATACGTATTTGAAAACGTGTACATATCTGGAAAAATATTGATTATGCGATAAAAGTTTTCAGACAAATGTTGCAGGATATTATGAACGACAACGTAGTTTTGATCACTGTAACTTACAAAATAGATCGCGGTGAATGAGTTAATCAGAAAAATAAGATCAGGAGACGCGACGGTAAAAGTCGTCGGTAAAATCACCGGTGGTGCAGGTCAGCGGAGTTGGTCGGTGTTCTTCATCGGTCAGTCGCTAACAAGCGCTCGTTTGTAGCCGGAACAAATGACGGGCACCATTTGACACCGTGTTCCGGTGTTCCTCTTTCCCTGGGCTTTCCGTGCACAGTTATTCTTTATTCCACGGTGTCACGTGTCGCGTATTGTAGCCGGAGGTCGTGTAATGGCGAAGCGCAAAGCGCGCGGGGGTGGCTCGAGCGCGCGTCAGGTAATAAAATCGATAGTCCGGCAGGCTTTCACGTCGGTCACACTTCCGGGGCTGAAAAGTAAATCGAGCTCGGTCGAGGCCACGGGCACCACCGAGAGAGAAAGAGTGAGAGATAGAAAAAAAAGAATATAATAGTGTTCTGGGCGGTATTCACTGCGTGACCGGCTATAGAATCGCTCGATCCCAGGTCCGGTGCAGGGTGCACACTCTGCACGCTGCACACCGAGGGGTTTATTGTGCGCATCGCTGTTGATTGGAAATATTGGTTCGTTGTTTACCTTTATACAGGGCCGCGCGGGACCGACTATCTCAGAACAATGTCCTCCAGCGTCAACCACCCCGTTCGCCCACCGTGCCCGCGCTGTTTCCCTTTTATTTGTTTCGGACAATCTTGCGAACGCACATCGAAATCCGTCAATTGCGCCGCACCGTGTATTTACGTACACGCGCTCCCGAAACAAATAACGGCCCTGCCACCTATCGGACTTCGATTCATCGTCATATTTCGGACGGGAAACATTTTTTCTTCACGTTTTTCCCGTCGAGCACCGCCCGCCCGTGCGTTCCGTCGATGGAGAACGCACCGTGAAATACGACCGGTACCATTTGCTTTCGAACGCGTCTTCGATGGCAGCGCCGCGAGGGATTAGGCGACACCCTAAGCCACCGGGGTAATTGCTCGATGGGGTTTTACGTGGTGGGGTGGTCGCAGTGAGTGGTTACAGCGGTGTTTGGATCCGGACGGTCCTTAGGGGAGAAATTCATTTTCTTTTCTTGGAAAGTGTGAAGTTGGTGATTGCATTGTGTTGGGTTGTAAGATGGATTTCTTTGAAGTGCGACGTTCTAAATGAAATATAATTTGTTCGTTTCATATGAAATGCGAAAGTGAGAATATTGCCATTGGATCTTTTGTGCAATTATTTGTGAGCAGCGTTTCAAGACTGGCTTATCACAGAACTTGTCGAGTAATAAACGAGAATGATGTATATTTCTCTGCGATAACGAAGAGATTGCATCTATTCAGATTTTATATAATTTTTATCGTAATGTGTGCTTTAATACGAATTTTTACGTGGGTAATTGTGAATGAAAACTTGGTTCTGTTTGAATAGAATTTCTTACGAGTAATATCGTTGAATTAATAACATTTAGGATCAATGAAACTAGTTCTAAATGCTTCCGCATTACTTGGAGCACCAATATCGTAAACCGATTTCAGGGTAATTCGCACGAGGCCGAAATAAAAAGCATCGATAATATTGAAAACGGTGCAGCTCCCATCGTCGCCGCAATATATCTCTCGTCGATAAAATAAATCTCGCATCAGCCGGGGCAATCCTCATTTTAAATCAGCTTGCCAGCTCGTTAAACGTTCACCAAATTCAAGTCAAACACGAGCCGGAGCTACATCCTTGCCTCCCAAATTAATATTCCCAGGGTTCCCAGATCCATAATCTACCCGCACACGATTCCCAATGCCCAGTGACATTATAGATTACAGTCATATTTTTATTACAGTCGTTGCAGCGTGTTTCAAATCTGATACCCATTCGAAATCACGGAATTGATAACCCGCTCCAGTTTATCCTTGAATTATTTATAGCCGCTCGGCTTCATTCCGTTCCGGTCCCGGTGTATCTGAAATTGCTCTGTGGCTGGAAGAATTAAAAACGACCGATTTCATGTCCGTTTTATTCGCTTGGGGCTTATGCTCTTGAGGACCAGTCTTGAAGGAGGAAGTCGGTTTCGAAAATTAAAAAAAATAGGATATAAGGCAGTTTTTTTAAAACTTTAATAGTAATTTGCTACATGTTCGAGGAGTACGTACTAATTTTTTTGTGGAAAAAGTCAGGTGGAAATGCATCTGTAAATATTTATGTAGGCCTCACTTTTTAACTAATGGCGGACAATTATATATATGTATGTATATATTTTCTTTTACGAGTCTGAGTTATTAAGTAGAAGTCGATTGTTTGGGGCTCAAGCCTAATTCCCGTGGCAACCGCAGGCAGCCCTCGAAACCCTCGACAAATCGCAATGGGCCACGTTCCGGGGTCCTCTCACGTCATAATGACATAATTGAAGCGCCGAGAACAACCGAAAGGATTGATCCTGGGGAGCGTTTACGGCCTGGGATTCGGTGCGTTTGACCGTGGGGTTTCTTCTGCGAGGATGAGGACGAGGACGAGGATTCTTCTCGCAGCGGGTGACGCGAAGAGTACTGTCGCAACCCCCGCTAATGTCGGGGGTGGATTTTGTTTGTAGGGGATCGTTGCCATGGCAGCGTGCTGTACGCTCGCTCGGCCACCGAATGCACCTTCGGACCACGACCAAGCTTGCGGAAAAGTTCGCCGCCGGGGCTTTCGTGAACCTCTGCTAATTCTACGCCTGTAGAACGCGTTGCCTGTAAATTCCCTGCTACCGCGATTTTTGCCGAATTTTGGCGAACGACGAATGAAAATTTCCTGTCGATATCGTACGACAATACCGTCATGATTGAACTGTGGATTTTATGGAAACAAAAACCACCGGATTTTTACGCAAAACAAAAATTGTCCGAGTCATTTGGCAGAAGCAGAAGATAAACGAAAATGTATTTAATTAAATAATATAACACTTCTTACACCCATGTCAGTAATACGCGCAATGCGTGCATACATTATACGTGATACATCTGACAGCATTCCCTTTCACATCGAAAATGAAAAGAGGAACAAATGCTGAAAAGTTCGGCCAGTTGTGTTGGACACTAATGTAATCTTCTGGTTGGAGATTAGCAAGATATTTTTGTTAGATAGTTTTCCAATCACGCTTCAATCCCGAGATCCCTGACGTCCACGCGAAGGGCGCGTCAATCAAAGAAGATGGGGTGCAATCTAATCGCGATCTACGAAATCTGCTGCGTATTACGAACTCTTACCCCCCGCAATTACTTGTGAATAGTGTTACGTCTGAGAAGAGGCCCCCTTCGATCGCGCGACTCGACGATTAATTTCGAACGGCGGTAATTTTATGCGTTCCGGCTAACGAAGGCGAGGGTCCCGATGAAATATGACGATCGGAAAATAGATCGGAGCTGCTGCAGCGAATCGCTCAGGCTCCCCGAATCTTGCTCATCTTTGCCGTGATTATTCGTGTAATCTCCCGCGAAACGATAGTCGAGCAGGAATGCCAGAAGCACTGATAAATAACGCTGTACAAGGAATCTTGTCTCTTTGAGCTTCCGGACTTTGAATTTTGAAAACAGTATACTGTAGTATTCTGTGAATTCTTCTGAGCAAGGCGGTATTGCATAATATTGCATTGTTAGTACGGAAATATGTTTAAACAATCACTGAAAGAAGCTTCTACAGAAGCATCTAAAATTTATCTGAAAAACCATTTGTTAGGTCGAACTACTTTTTTTCTACATCCACTAGAAGGGTGTAATCTACTATAAAAAATTTCCCTATTAGTCGAAATGGTAATTCTGTAGTATTACAAATTATAAACAACCGTATTCTTTATGTAGGATCGTAACTGATAAGCTGCTGCATGCGGCGTCCACGAAATTTGAATAAAGGAAAAGTATTTATCGAAACCAGAGGAAACAGGCAAAGAGGAAGAAGATTGGAGCTGGTCTAACGAGAAAAAGAAATTTATTTATTCGCCGGGAGGTTGTAAACCGGTCATTGAATATTCCCAGCCCCGCTCCAATGACAAATATGGATCTGTGAAATTTGAATACCATCGACGCGTTCGAGACTAGCTTTTCCCTCTCGGCAGTGCCTAAATCAATATGACGCTTTCGCCGACGAAATAGGGGAGCGATCGAGAACAGGACATGTCCACGGAAAAGGGGCGCGTCGAAGTAGCCGCGTTTCGAAATTTAATATACAGGAAGATAGAGCGGTAAGATTTATCCCCGATGCCTCGTAAATTGTTTGCGCTTCGGCCCGAAACAAAAAGAAGAAACGAACGAAAAGGAATCAAATCGAATGAAAACTCCGGCTCGTGTAAAACGCGTAAACCCTGTACGCTGAATAAAATAAAAAAATGATAGGCAAAAGAATGCAAGTGAACGTGTACGCGAGTGTACGTGCGTGTACGTGTACCGTACGCGAGAGCGGGTACAAGCGAAGCGACGCAATCATCGCGCGAAAGGAATTACGTTCATTTTTCTGCGAACGGTTACTAAACAATCCATTTTACGACCTCGGTCCATCGAGGGAAACAACGCTCCGTCGGAACGCGAATAAATACGGAAAAGTATACAGCGGGGAGAGCAAACAGGGCATCGCTCGAGCAAAAATCGATTCGCGTCCAGAGCGCAACGATACGGCCCGCTATCGACTCGTCTAAACTCGCGAAAACCCGATCTCCCCTTTATTTGTCGCTTTGATTCGATCGCCGAAAACACCGGGACACTCGAGACAAGCAATGAAACTTTCGAGAGTGAAATCGGTACGCCGTCCATGGAAACCAGCTCGACTTTCCACGTTCCAACAGGAATCAAATTCGAACTACGGTAGTACCTCGACGATGTATATGACAAGGATGTGCACTGGATTTGTAACGAATCTTTTTATGACACCTTTACGAACACGTCTGCGATATTTTTATGATTAAAACGAATCTAAACTCGATGTTATCTGGTTCATACATGGTTGTTTAATTCAAGATTTAACAAAATCTTGATTACCCGTACCGATGGTATCCAACTCTTCCGTGTTCGAATATATAATCAAGGTTCTACTACATCACAGATTAAACAAGTGAATATAATTCAAATTATGTCGTGCTTGATATCATTGTAAACACGCATATGTTAGCAATGTTGTCATGTAAGAAATAGTAAAATTGAATTTTCTGAAAATTGCTACTGTTTAGACACACATGTAACCCTACCACGAATAGAGCAAGGTGTTTGGGTTAAATTTAGCTTATAGTCGTATGATAACCATAGCTGGAATGACAGGGGACAACACGAATCTGCGATCGCGTCATGGCAAAGAGCCCTGGTAGAAAATAGTCGTAAGGGCTCCCACGCACAATGTGTCCTTTTGCTAACTGTCATATGCATAGGGAACAACGGGGGCCGTCTACAGAGGCTGCTATCGAAAAGCAATTTCCGAGACGTCAAATGGAATGGAATCGAGTCGTGGCGTGGGGTAGGAGAAGGAAAGTTCGGTGACGTTTTCGTTGGTAACCCCGGCCCGTGGCCCCGAGATCACTTTCAGCGTGGAAGTAAGACTTCAAAAAAAAAGAGAGAGGAGTAAAGAGGACAGAACCAGGCTGCAGAGTGTGCGTGTGTGTGTGTGAGAGAGAGAGAAAGAGAAAGCGGGGATGGTGGAAAGAAGACGGAAAGAAATAACGGAGAAGAAGCCGTATCTTCAACAGGTGCAAAGTGTCGACCGTTGAAAGGGCCACTCCTCGTTTCGCCTCCTACTTTACCCCGTTCCTCTTCCTTCCGCTTCTTAAACCGCAAGCTCTTTGATAAAAGGCCTAAAGCCGGCGAGCACCTTTGGGGAAAACGAGCCATGTCCCGCCGGCGAGTCATAATAAGTCGATGCTCCATTTGGGAGCCTACTATATTCTCTAATGAGGCTACACGATCCGCCCTGGTTCAACCCCTGGCTCTTTCTACATCCAGCTCTGCGCTTTCGAACAAACCCGAACCATTTTCCGAGCCTGTTTGCGAATTCTAAAAATCATCTTTCTCGATAAGGATACTTGGAAAATTGGTAGAGATACCCTTTTTTCAGAAATAAACATAAAACATATCAAAAAAATTTATTTTCCTAGTCGTGCACCTGGTCTATATTCAATAGCAAATCATGTTTTCGTTGTCTGATCATATATCGTCCTATTCTACTTGGCGTTTCTCCTTAGTAGGTTCAGTGTTAAAGCAGCTTTTTCAATAGAGTAATCCTGGAATAAAATCCTGTGTTCTCATTTCCGCAAAGCTATTACAGCATTGACACTCCCGATTACAAAGCTTTGCTTCCAAACAGAGCAACTTATCTCTCGGAAAAGATCAGAAGACCTAGTTGCCGCACACAGCAGAATCCTTTCATCCCAGGAACTGCTCCTTGCCCCGGGACGATTCCCGATTACATTTTGTCTGCGTTTAATTTTCTAGTTGCAAGAACCGTTCTCCAGGTATCGACGTATCGACGCGCGTCCCGGCAGCGACCACAGAATACAAAATAAGAAATATAGGGAAACTCGCGTGCATCAGCGAAAGAAAGTTTCTTCGCTCGGAGCGAAGCGGCGGCATGCGGCTATCGTCGCCGCACGAATAATGGACGAAGCCCGATGACTAATGCAGAAGCGCCGGATGATGATGACACGGCGGAAAAAGTTCCGGTTTGGTTTCATGAAATATACACCACAACAGACGCTAACAACCACTCATTACGGCTGAAAATACCGCGGGTCGTAGCCGGTCTTAGCCGGTGCACCGTAATTCCGAGGGAAAATACAGAGCTCTGAAATTTCAATTTCCCACGTCCCTCCTGGTCGCGCCGTTTCTTTTTTTTCACCCTTTTCCCTTCGTTTTCCCCTCGTCCTTCTTCTCTCCCTATTTCCCTCTACGTGAACGCGTCGTCCGCGGAATGCATTAAAATATTTTCCGGCCGCTCGTCGCGAGTACACGATGCTGCCGCCGGCGAAAAACTGAAATATTTCACGCAACGGAACGATGAATGCGAGACTCGCGGGCAGTCGCGTCGCGACGTTCGACGGTGCCGCGTCGAAGGCGTAGGCGATCACGCAATTGTCGATTATCGCGACGGTGACGACGTAAAACTAATTTAAAATGTTAATGTCTCGCCGCGCGGAGTCGAACGACTCGTAATAGACGTCGAAACCTTAATAGGAAATCGAGCGACGAGCAAGGAAACTACCAGATTGGATGCCAAACGCAGCCCGCCGGGACTGGAACGCTGGTCCGTGTCTTCTCAATACTGGTTATCGATACTAAACGCGAGTACGATCGTGTTTCTAGGTAACGACGTCTGCGACCACTGGAACGAGAGAGATCATTTCAAAATACGGATCGACTCAACGTTAATGCTTCAAAGCCCGAAAATATTTTCTCGAAAGATGTGTACGAATTCTTTGTACAACCACCGTATATCCTGTATACTGAGCAGAATTTTTCGAAAATGTTACGACGAATATATCTGAGCCGAGCATGGAACCATACACTGTTTCAGACGCATCGACAAGCTACGACAGCACACAGTCGCTTTCCTCCACGGCAATTCCATGGACTAAGCCCATGGTGACACGTTCTCCTCCACGGGGGTCCGGCATGGTAATTCCTCCATTTCTTTGGTCGTAACGTTGTCAGCGACAGCAGCAACGTCTCCGATCCGACGTTTAATTTTTGTCGGATCAGCCCCCCACGAGCGTGAAAACTGCTCGAAAAAAAGAACTGGCCAAACTCCGTTCTCTTTTATTGTCTTGCTCCGAGTATACGGCCATGACAACTCTCGAAACGAAGGACGGCTCGTTAAGCACGGCGGAAACACCGTCTCCAGGATCGAGAACCTTTTAGCCCTTTAAATGCGATTAAACTTTACAGAAATGCTCGCCGTCCGGGACGGTTAGTTTCTTACAGATTCCGTTGGAGAGAGAGAGGGAGCTTTCTCGACGGATTGCGAGACTTACTGGGACTTATTTTCTATCAGCGAGCCCAGCTATTTCTTTTCTTAGTCTGCGAGATTGTCTTGCGAACCGAACAACTTGATGGGCATTTTTATTGAGCGGGAGAAGTTGTATTAAATTTTGTTTAAATGTCATTCTCACTAGAATTTAAAATAATCTAATTTAATTTTTTATTTTATTCGTGATTTTCTTTGATAAGCTCATTTCTAAATGGACTGAATGCACAATCCATAAATCACAAAGAGAGTATACTTTTTTCTCGGTCTACTTTGCTTACCGAGTAGTATAAAATTATGTCAACCTCCATCGGCAAAGTGAGTACGCGAAAATGCTTTGCACTGGCTAATTAAGCTAACGACCGTATTAATCGCGCGTTCGCGGCGAGATTTGGAGCAGATCGAATATGTAGGCGCATTGAGTGCGAAACTCGGGGATGGTTAACTTCATAATCAGCGAATGGGGGAGACAAATAAATTCTTGTTCGTCGACGCGCGACGCAATTAAAATAGTAATAACATTTTAGGGCTCGAGTGGAAAGGAGATTTAATGCCGCTTTCCGGGCACGAAACAATCTCAGCTATGCGGCGAGTAATGTATCAAATAGATTAGAAGATCTAAACCTGCTGCATTACCGGGGGCCCGGAAACGGCGGGCTCGTAACGTATTTCAACGGGTTATCGTTCGCAACGGAACACAGCCGCGGTGGCGAGATGTGCATTGTTAAACAGCGAACTCGGTAAATTCATTATAACGCAACTACTTCGGGGAACTGGCGGAATGCTAGCGCGCGCCACGCCGGATTGATTTTAGCGCTTTATTTCCGTATCAGCGCTACTTTTGACCTCATAAACGGAACGTTCGAGCTTCCACTAATTTTTGCTGGAACGGGACCATGAAGGATGTCAGTGATCAACGAAAAGCAATATTTGCATCTTACATGTTGTACCATTTTATAAATTATTTAGTCAGTGAAGGAAGGGCACAGTAAATGATAGGTTGGGACTACTTTAACAATATAGTGGTGCCACTAATTGGAGAACTTTGCTTTAGACATATTAGGGTATGTTCGAGAAGAAAATATTAGAGAGAAAACGAGATTGTGAATTAGCTTTATAAACAATTCCTTAGAGCCTTTTATAATAACAATTTTGAGTTACTCCAAAGGAAGGTTGCTAGAGGAATGACAAAATTGTCGGCCAGGTTAATAAATAATTTTTTAGAACATTTTTCGCCAGAAATATTAAGCTACATCCCAAGAGTAGTTAAAGGAAAGACAAAATTGTCGGCCAGGTGAATAAATAGTCCTGTCTGGACTTTTCCAGTAGGTCCCCAGGGAAGCATTAAGGGCAATCCTGCCAAGACCGCTTTCAGAAACCTGACAGCATCCTTTCTTCCCAAGATAACCCAATCACCTGCTTCCCTAGGAGGACCTTGAAGGATCTAGGGTTCTCCAGGAAATCCTTAACAAGAACATGCAGGTTTCCTACGCAAGGGAACCTCAAAGGGCCTTTGAAGGATCTCCTAGGATTCTCCAGGAGATACCTAAAGGACCTGTCAGGTATTCTCTCTGGGGGATCCTTGAATCGCCCTTGAAGGACCTCGCAGGATCTGCCGTCGTGGATCAAAGAGACTTGGTTGGCATGATTGAGGGAGGCCTCAGAATATTCCTTGTTGACAGGTGAGCACCTCACCTAAGTCCGAACAGGTATTACTGGAATGGATCCTATCTAACCAATTTGGCCATTGCAGACCAATTACAAATTTTTGCATCACTGTTGTATTTTCTCAAACAAATACATCATCTAAATAATAATTTTTTGAGTAGCTCCTAGATAATTCTGGAAGATGGTCGTTGCAAGAGCATCGTTCCTAGGCGAATTAATTATCACAGGAAGCGCTGTAGACAAAATCACATCAATTCTCTCAGTTGCACGCGCAATCAGCTAAATTATCACGACACTGTGGGCCTCTTTTCGGAATAATAACGAGCACAGGACCGTCGGCCATTCATATTCGTTGCGCGGCGCGCTAGGGCCAGGCCTATGTATAGTGCAATTCGTGCGCGAGGTCACTTAATAATGCAGATAGAGAATACCTGTAGTCCCGTAGTGCAACGCGTGTAAGTCATGATTAATATTTCAGGTGTCGACCGCGGAAGTTAGGGGCCCTCGAACGCCCGGTTTCGAGGGGTAAGACTGACCATTGCCGGGACGTGGGAGGTTCGCCCAAGGTTTCGTTGTCCGGTAGGTTGTTAATTATTCGCAAAGGAAATTAATGCGCCCCCGGCAATAATTTATATCGGCCACGAAATGAATGGTTAGCAGACGGAATTATTCACGATCCGCGTCTCGCCGTTCCGGGATCGGGATACAGCCCTCGCACCACCTTTCAGAGATTCTTTACCACGATTCTTACTGGTCCAACATTAACTCACTCGTTTATTATGATTTTCTTCAATTCTTCGATCTTCTGCTTTATTTACGGGCGGAACCGTTTTATTAACAAGGAAACAGTTTATTTCGACGATTAAAGGATTTCTTAACATTTAGGAGAAAGTACATTTAGTATAATTACCGAACTTCGAAATTCCTGGAATAAAGACTCACCATCCAGTTCCAACGGCAGTTCTATAAAAAACCGATTCTTCGAATAGAACGTTTTTCATTCTGCTCTAATAATATTTTGGTGGAAGATATTTCTGTTAGATAAAATTCCATCACGGTGCCACTTCATCCATCAGAATCCAGGGTAGACATTTTTTTATAAATTGCTTTAAATAGAAACTAACGGACCTGCATTGGTGAGAAATTGCTTTATAATATTTTACAGGGATTTATTTAGATACTGCAAGTTGTCTCGTTCAATTTATTGCACTGGTACATATTTGATACGTTCTAAAACTGTCGAGTATGACAATTAATCGAACGACAGTAATATTTGAGTTCGACCTTTTTCTGCCTAGTGGCCAGTGCTTTGCCTTGATACACTGTCGTGTAACATTTTAATGAGTTTATTGACGATTCTCTATCGCTCCGCTCGGTCCATCAAATAGTTCGTTTGTGCTTTTTTCGTTTCTCTTCCCTCTGCATTCGATCGGTCGAAGTAATCCCGGACACGTTCGTGACGTTTAACCCCGGCGCCGTTACAAAGAGCAAACCATTTTCCTCGTAATTGATTTTTCCATAATTACCTACGTTCCCGCTGAAAGGATACAGTGGTATTAATTATGTTCGCAATATCACTTCTGTTCCGGGGAAAAATGTATATTTTATTGAGCGTCTTGCTGGTTGGCTAATTCGTGGATGAAACTGCACAAATCCAGAAGCCGATTCATGATACTGACATACGTATAATCTTGTGCAAATACTTTGACTGCCGCATTGTTCATTAAAATTTAAATCAGTGCGCAATCCTGCGATTGCAGCAAGAAATAATTGTAAAGCACCGTTACGGTGTTTATGTACGGGTGTTGTACAAAAATGCGAAATCGTTCAGAAGAATCCGAAACGTGCAGATAAGGAAATTACAAAGTGCGGCTGACATATTTCAACTTTGGGTGGACGTAGACAACGTAGACATTTTAGAATTAACAGGCAGTAGGTTTTACGCAGAAATAGGCTAAAAATGTAGGAAATTTTACGGAACAGCGGAAATCGAGGACGAAAGAACCGAAGTCGATCGAGCCGGTCTTACTTGGTCCGCAGTGCGCAGCGTTTTTATTAATCGAAGAGTAATTTCTGGCGAGTACAGCGATAATGACGCGTCAGTATCCCGGTAATTCGTTCCACGGTATTCTCTGGCTTGGTCAGACCGCGTAACGAGGGCAGTGAGCGTCATCGTTCCCGTTCTTCTCGAACATTACGCCGGGCTGGCTCGCAGTAAAAATAACACTTCCGCCGCGCGCGCACCGGTATTCCCAAAGGTGCGCATAGAAACATGAAGGTTCGTTAAACACAGCGTGATTTATTGGTTTTTCGTTCGGATTTTCCCCGGGCCTCTGGAGTGTTCTTGTTCCAGAAAACCGTTTCGTTTCCTTTTCGCCTCGCCTCGCCTCGCCGCGAGGAACACGATATCGACGCGCTTATGACGTAAATGCTCGAGTGCACCGATACGCGGCATTTGCGCTCGTTAACGGTACATCGCGAACCATCCCCCCGTAATCGCGCAATAATTCTGTTTTGCCCCCCTCCTCACCTCTTTCCCTCTACGGGGCCTGTACGCCTCTAGATAAGTTTACCTTTACCGATCGCCTGAATCGCATAAACGTAATCTTTGAAACGGGCCATTAATTCGCGTCCGCAAGCTTCGCCGCACGATCCGCGGAATTGTGCAGCAGCGCACTCTTAAGTGAATCATTCCGATACACTCCGGGAGGAAATTAGCTGTATGTAACCGCTCAGTGTCAATTACATGTAAAGTTCATGTTTTACGACCGCCCGTTAAACTGTGGACCGTGGGTAGAGGCGCATATATATGATTTTCACAGCGCTGCGGTGCGCTTTGGAATGTAATTCTAGTCGCGTTGCTTCGGTGGGTGTGAACGTGGCTCACTGTTTCTACTTCCATCACTGTATAATCATCGATGTGCTTTGGAAATTCTAGGTGGAATACAATTAAGACAAATTTTTATTTCTGTTCTGTTCCGTTCTTCATGTAATGCAAGTAAAATCAGTTTGAGAACGAGTCGAGTTTTGACTCAATGAAATTATTGACCAGGTCCGGATTAAGCCGAGTAGCAGGAGTAGGAAATGCTACAGGCCCCGCGCTTTTGGGGGGCCCCACGTCAAAATTGTGTAAAAAAAGGTCATTCATCTGTATCGAGGTATCGATTCGTCGCGAGCCACATGATGGTACGAAGTCGTGTAAGTAACCTCACCTTAGAGTAAGCATTGTGTTTTATTTTATTATCATACGAAACCTAGGGCCTCCTGGTAAATTTTGCTACGGGCCCCGCGCCTGTTCAATCCGACACTGGTCTGTATACATTAATCACTAAATAATCTACGTACTATAAAAATATGTAGAGAACGGGACCGAAGTTTACGAGAGTAATGTTAATTTGATAAAACTCGATAGTACTTCTCGCTATCGGTGAATCTAATTTTGTCGCGGATTGTTCATCGATGCGTCTGAAGGGAATTGGAATGTGACGAACAGGAGGCGACGACAAAGCATTCCGGCAATAACATTTCACGTAGGTAGACGCACGCGGAAACCCACAAATCCTATATCCCGGAAATATTAGACCACTGTGCGTTGTTTCGCTTCTATTGCTTGATAGCCGCGTCGTATCGGGTAACGATCGTACTACACAACTTTGAATATTAGCCGATCCTCTACCATCCCTTATCATTCGTGGGACAGTTTGTCACTTACAACCGAATCTACTTCTACGATCACGTACACCCCACTCTCAAACCGGGTTACAGCTTTGACGGTCGAACAGCACTTTGACGTAGTTATCGTGTTATCGCGGCGAGTATCGTGTCTCGAATACATTCCGAGAATAAATCCTGGTTCTATCCACACGAATATCCATTTATTAACGTATCGGGGACCCGTCTGAGTGCTTTGCCAACCACGTTGCACCTCTTGTCTACACAATTCTAACAATCTATTGTTAGAAGCTCTACTTGCAACTATTTATCGCCTCGGGCATATATTTTCACAGATGAAGCAACAATTAACATTATTCGCTTATTGTATATTCTCTTTTAAAAATTCTTTATTCGAGAAACAGAAAATTATATGGGTATAGAAAGTAGAATACAACAAGTAGAATAACCGGTTGATGGTCAGACATCGGATATCTTACCTGACCCAGTAATCTTTGCTTTAAAAATTAAATTCCAAGCGTCAAGCAATCAGAAACCATATCGAACTCGTGAAAAATATCAATTTCCCTAAAAATGTGATAAAGACGCCTAAGGAAACCATTGTCCACAAAGAATGCATCGTCTGAGAGACCCTACCGGCCGCCAAGAGCATTTCTAGCCGCTGATCCATTAGATCGTCGCGGTAATGGGTTCGGCAGTATTAAATCCGGTTCGACGGTGGAACAAAGTTAGCGTCGCGGCGCGCGGTGCGGCTGTGCATCGTGTCCCGTGTCTCGGGTCTCGGGCGTCGCGACGCCTCCCGCCTTGGATTCGATCCGGTGGAACCCGGGGTCCCCGTCGGCAGCCGCAGATGATGGCAAACTGTTAATAGGAGGCAAGTTTTAAATGCGTGTAACGTAATAACGCGTGCATTAGGCGACTACTATGGCGTCGGCCGGCGTCTGCGGCGGCGACAACGATAGCGGACCCATTCTCCGTAAGGGGTAGTTTGCCTGACAACTCGATTATACGATACCGGCCGGCTGAGTGGCAAGTGGTGATATATGGCGCGCATATACACGCTCTGTCCCTCAGCCCGCAACCCCTCTTCAACCCCCGGAGTCACTTAAAATAATGAGAAAGCCGGTATCGGGTGGTACGCTTGTTTTCACTTTTCTATTTTGTTTCGCCGCCCTTATTGGTGCAGCCCGTCCGGATATCGATGCTTCTTTCACCACCTATCCCCTCTTCCTTTCTCTCTCTCTCCTTCACTCCTTGGGAGGAGGACGCTGCTCTCCTCGCCAATCAGTCTCTCGAGTCATCTAGCCAGCGCCAAGTAATTACGCCGCCGCTGCTTTTTAATCTTAATAAAAGAACTGACGACAGAACCGGCCGAGACTTCGTTCTAGGTACTACAGAGACCTGGTAACGAATTCACGGCTCTGGACCGTGTAATGGTCGCTTCCCATCCGCTACTACCCCCCGCCCACTCCTCTCCGTTTTGCCCATGGTCCACCCTCCTCGTGGACCGAATTTGACGAAGAAATTGGGATTCGAAAGTGGAGTTTAACTGGATGCCAGAGTTCGAGGGTAAATTCTCTGTCCTCGCTACTCGCCCGCTATGCACGACCTCGATCTCGTTTTTTCAAAGTGCAATTACGAATTTTTCGAGGTGAATACTATGGGAAGTTTTTACTGTGCAGAGTGCAGACCCCACGCCCCCACCCTTTTATATAGAAGAAGGAACCTAAATCTTTTTTCTTTTGTTTGAGGAAATTGGCGACTGTCCAAATATTGGGACTCGTTACTGCGTGGGCAAGCCCCGAGCGCAATTTGCACGGCGATTTTTGCAAAATTGTGTTTACGAAACGCTACTGTCAGGGCATAACTTGCTCTTGATGGGTTGCGAATGGTTTCGATGAATTTTTATTTATTTTACTACTGTTACTGGATTGAGAATCTTGTGCATGCGTGTTGAAAGTTCATCTAAATTCCAAGGCAGACCATTACAAGGTGAAATGAAATAACGAATCAAACTAACGAAAGGTAAATTCAAATTTCAATTTTAATGACACCTTATACGACTCTATAAGTGTGCGATCACTATAAACCCACGGAGATGCGCGCTCCAGTGGCAATAGAACCGAAAGTTACTGGTCGAACGATATTCGGAGACCAAAAACCTCGATATCTCCGAAGTGGTGCAATTTCCACTAGCTACTGCCGAGTAAGTGGCGCGCAATTACCGAAACTATTCGCCCATCGGACACCAGAAAATTATCGATTCCCATCGAACCTTCTCTCTCTCTCTCTATTGACCGGAATAACTCAGTCTCAAAGTTTAGACGCAGCTTTGGCCTACATCGGGTTCGAATTGGTCGCGGTAGGAGAAGGGAGATGGTGTGAGGTACCGCGAATCTCGATCGAGGTTGTTATTTCGGTTGATCGGTCTTGCCGCGGAGTCCTCGAAAATCCCTTTGTCACGACAAAGCAACAGGCATCGGCAGTCGGCAGCAAGAACGAAATTACTGGCTGCACACAAATTACGAACTGGATACGCATCTCCCGTTTCTCATTGCGGAGGCCACAGGCCTTTCCTTCCGGTCGCGCGGAAGGCTTGATCATAAAGCTGGTTTTCGGCTCCGCGTACTGTGCCCGTCGTAAATATCATTCTCGTTTTACGCGAACGCGGCTTCTCATCGGCAAAATAAACACGCCGCGGGTTAGGTTACCCTAACGAGACCCACGAGGAGCACCCTCGCAGAGATCCGACGAGAAGACGACGGCTACCAAGGGGCTTTATTATTCCTGCTGGGTAATTAACGTTGGAACAACCAGCTAGGCATGTATACCCAGTTTTACCACGTTCACCGACAATTTAACTTTGCATTCGGTATTCTTTAATCGTCGGATAGCTCTCCTTTCTTACAGCTGAGCTATTTACAGTATTTTAGCGGTATATGTCCCGAATGTCTAGTACGTAAATGTCCCGGAGATATCCCCACTGTTGTCGCTGTCCTTCCTCGTGCCCGAGCTTTAATTATCTACTACACAAGTAAATATCATCGTAATTATATCATATTTGATATGATTTTTATTAGAAAAGTGACACACATATGGTCACCAAATTCGCACTAGTTATGAATGCCTTGCGCTGATTGATAAATACTGTATTGTGCTGCGGATCATTCACAGCTTCATTTTATACCTTCCCTTAAAATATTGAAGGCACTTATAGAGATAAAGTTTTTCCTTGTTCCCCGTGGGACAGTATAAATTTCTGTGAAATACGAAAATAGCCACAATTTCTTTCACAGCTACAGTGAATAAAAAGTTGAGGAAGAAGAGCTTCGAATTTGACGGTGTACGATATGATGCGTGGGCGGCCGTGGTAATTAACGCGCGAATATGGACGCGCGACTCGCCATTGTAGCGGTATCTAGCCGCGTGAAATTAATAGTCGGCGGCGCGTATGTGAGCGACGCGGAAAATCAACACTTACAATGCCGCGGGAAGCTATAGATTATCGAACGCGTTATCAGGGGTCAATATTTTCCATACGGAGGCAGGCGGTGCGTGACACGGCAAACCGTTCTCCGCGTAATGAGCTGACAATGTAATGTCCGAAGTGAACGACGGTCCCGGAGACAGGACACGCAGACCCCCTCTTCCCCAGGACGTCAATATATTGATGACTGTGCGGACGGAGATTAAGAGATGCCATGTACGGGGTGGCACGTCTGAAACGGTCCACGTGCATACCGTGGATCCAAAAGTATCGGAGCAAGCAAGTTTCCGATTTTCGAGAAATTGTCGAAGAGAACACATCGAATACTGTACATCTCTGGTGTTTTAAATATACATTTTACAGTCCACTTCATCCAACTCGCGATAGGATTTCAATCAAGTCCTAATTCTCCACGTCGTTTGGTCGTCGTCAAAATAATTGTCGACGCCGCGACGTACATACAATCACTAATTCTTTGCCATAGGACATCGGTTAAAGTACATTATTGTTTTGAACCTTTCGAATTTGTTTTCATGATTTTTCTGGTGAATACTTAATTCTTATACTATGAAACTGAAATTTTTTGAAATTTTGACATGCGGCGTTTTTCCTTGCAACCACAGATTCGTGCGTGATATAACAGGTGATAAACCCAGGACACGTTTTTGATCGAAAATGATAAAAGAATATTATCTGGGAATGGATGTATTACACATTTTGTTTAATATATTTAGGGAATGTTCACAGTCAGCCAAATATGAAATACATTCAACATTCGTTTTCACGTTCCAACAACCGGATTGTTTGACGCGGTTATTTCTTATACGCGTACGTTTTATCATAGTAAATCACGGGTAATAAAATTTGAAGAATTTCGGATACAATGTTTCCCGAGAATGTTGAACATTCTCCCGAGCATGGGATCCCCCGCAGATCGATAGGGCGTGGAGCAGTTTCGTTATCGCCGTGTTACAAAAAAGCCCGGGCGAGTTTAATTCTTCGTCTCGATCATTCGCATGTATCGCGGCAGTATTTCATAAAGCCGGAAGCTCCGGCGGCCCATTAAAAATTTATTCTCGGCTTAACATCGCTTTTTCCATCCGAGATTCTGCTGGTGGAGGTCTATAATGCGTTGCAAGTCGAAAAAATACTCGGGGCCACTCTTGCGCGGATGGAAAACTCGAGTTCGGTGACTGTCTTGCTTCACGGCTGCTCAAGTATTTCTGGCTCTCGGGAAACGAGCCGGATCGAAACGGAGGCTTCATTATTTCACATAATCTTCCGGATTCTATTATTTTTATGACGAAATTACTATGAGAAATACGAACTTTCTTCGGATTTTCAGAGATATAAAAATTATTTTAAGCATGTTGGCCTAACTCGAAAAAATACACGTCAATCACCACAGTGAGTAGATTACGGAATTTTTGCATTTATGGAAGAAATGGGCGGATGTAATTTAAAAATCTAGGAAAGCTACGATAATTTCAAAATATCTGAAAACTCCAATACGAAATCAGGGATTTTGTGGTTCCGGAATTTTTAAAAAATCGATTTTGCAGTCGAAAATTCGGGAAAAATTCTTGGTCGAGCATCAGATAGAATGTTCGTGCATTTTTTAATCGTTTTTGCTCACCTTCTATGACTTGAAACTTGCCATGAAGGGTTTTCTTTGGACGTGCTATGGAATGGTATGAAGGAAGATCAAATTTGTGCCTTGGAAAGACAGAAAACTGCAGGTCTATAAGATTTATCAGAGTTTTCTAGTCGGGAGTCGGCGTGGCAGCTGCTGTCGGGCTCGATCGGACAGAAATTCGATCCCGGCGCAATTTTAATGAACCGTTCGCCCAGCGATGGAGTGATTTAAACGGATCGGCCGTCTGTAACACAATTATTCAAGAGATCGGCCGAGGAGAGGCCGCCTGTAATTTGACGTTCAAAGCGATTCCCAGACACGTGAATTTCGATCGGCCGATCAGACGTGCCTAAATTATTCATCCCTCCTCAGAGCGTGAGGAGGAAGAGGAGAGATAACAGCGACTCCATCGACGCCCACGCACGAATGAAACTGGAACGGTGTACAGCGTTTCTTTTCCTGGAGCAGCGGCGCAAAACTTTTGTATTACCTTCTAATGACTGCCGGTTTTCCCCAGACGTACACCACCGCGCCGCCGCGAACTTTAGTCACCTAATCCCGTACGTTACCGTCCGCCGGCTCCCACATATACGTCGTTTACTTTAATCTTGAGTTAGGACTCCATTAAGTATCTCCTGCGAGCTAAGGAACCCAGTAACCACCGCATTCGGGCGGTTACACAATTATCCCGGGCTGGCGAGAGCGATGGTCAATTATTTCGCGAATGTTTTATTCCATTATGCTGCGGGTCATGGTATCTTTAAGTTGGAGGAATGTCTCGATCGGGACTCCTGCATTTATAGCTAGTACAATTTTTAGGAGACGCGGGGCTGGTTTTGGACAGTTTTCAGTGCATCTTTGATACGCGAGAGCTAATTGGAAGTTTCATTCTGTTACGGTTTTGGACTAACCTTCGCAGACGATGCTGATTGACACGACGTTTGATATACAACCTCTGACAGAAAGCATAATTCCGTTAAAATTGTATTGAATTAACTAAAGAATGGATAAAAATATCTTTTAGGTATTGCTCGAAATTGCGAAAGAAAAAACTTTGTTGCTCAATTTCATACTGTGTATATAAATTGTAGTGGATTCAGAAAACGTATTGATTAAAGTTCCACTAAATAATAGTTGGGATAAATAACAGGAACGAGCAAAGAAGGAACGAAACAGAATCTATTCGTTCAGATAGCATGTATCTTCGTTAACGCAACGCTATCCTACAAAAAGTCCGCAGTCGATCCTTAAAACGGTCGGAGGGGCATCTTTGTTGTTCGACCGAGGTAACAGTAGCGGAAGAACCTCTCGACGGAAAGAAGTCGCAGACAATCGAAGAATTAATTTCCACAGACATTCAATACGAATTCTGACGAATGGGTTATTCGAGACTTTCGCCGTAGAGATTGCTGCCTCTCGTAATAGTATTCCAAGCTCTTAACGAATCCAGCCGTAACGTTGCAGAAGCATCGGCTATCACAGAGACTCTTGGCTGAAATCGAACCCGCCTCGAACAATATAGCACGCGAATTACACCGATCTCTTTCAAGCGAATGTCCGACAGGATGCTCTTGCCAAACAAGTGAAACAGATAGGAATTACTCTATCAAGCATTCTATCGATCGCCAGGAAAAGGGCGAGGGAGGGGGAGAGCGAGAGAGAGAGGGAGACGAATGGATTATGGCGATCCATGCAACAGCAGATAACCGTGCGCAATCTTCAACGTTTCTTTTTCATCCTCGATAAATTCGCAAACGAATAGTATACCACAAAATTCAAATTCGCCTATCTGACGGCTCGGCTCTAACGTTATCGCGCAGCTTTCGGGCTTTCGCAGAAGTCACATAGCAAATCCTCGAGCTGCTGCTGGCCGCGTCGTAGCTGATATTAACGGCGGGCATTATCCAGCCACACAGACGTTTTATTTCCACTTGACCACCGATATATCCTGCGAAACTGCCTGCAACTGCCAGCGCTTCGTAAGCGATCCCGAGATCGTTGTTTCGAGCAATAACAATCGGCTCTGTCTGCGATCGCGGGAGACGAACCAACGATTCGTTCCGAGCTGGGGATGCTCGGTAATGATGTCCGTGGAGGACACTGGATCACGATGTGTTTCCTTATGGTAAATTCAGGAGGTTGTATATGACGTCCACGGAGTCTACGTGTTGTGTTCTGGACGTGGGAATTACGGAATTTGTGGTTGTACGCTTTGGGAGTGGAAATAAGGAAGATGTGGGACCCGAATAAGGAGCAGGATCGGATAGCTACAGTTACAGCAAAAGTTCATAAAAATGTGTATAATCTCATAACGATAGCAAATTGATACAAAGATTAACCCTTTGCAATCGGAGCTATTTTAACTTGAAAATTAAACATTTCTTCCAACCTAGAATTACTCCATTTTATATGTTTGTTTTATTTTTATGGATATATATGTATAGTAGTGTATAGTAATTGATTCGTTACCAATATA
Source organism: Lasioglossum villosulum (assembly GCA_963971365.1). Taxonomy (NCBI): domain Eukaryota; kingdom Metazoa; phylum Arthropoda; class Insecta; order Hymenoptera; family Halictidae; genus Lasioglossum; species Lasioglossum villosulum. The sequence continues at coordinate 4,193,021 of OZ020497.1, read as the reverse complement.
TTTAATAATGTAAACAATATTGTGACTGCTGGTAATTATTGAACTGCGAATTGGTGATATCAAAACTAGTGTAATATAAGACTATCGAGAGCGAACTATTGAAGGGAGAAAGAAATTCCAATTTGGTTCATACGTCTTGCGATGTATGCGAACGATTGTAATAATGATCTGGCTGTAGAAAGAATGATGCTAAGAGGGGTTAAATTTCATATTAGCCATAAAGCAGAGTGCAAGCTAAAGCGGCAAGAGCGAAAGACACGGGATTCAGACGGGTCCCCGAGAGATTTTCAAGGAATCCGGGCACAAAGACTGGCGCAGCAGCCTGTGCTCGACACCAATTTGCGATGTAACGTTGCAAATAGTTGGCGGTATGCGGGACCGGCTCAAAGGGCCGCCGGTAATATTCGCATGACGTAGATAGCAGATGAACGGTGGCGCGCATATACACAGAGAGAGGGTGAGAGAGAGAGTGTGTGTGAGAGAGCGAGAGAGAGATGCTAGGCCTACATAACCATAAGCGGGGGCCGGGTTGCGCGCGAGAGAGCACTATATCGCGCAGCAGGCGCTACCGCAACACGGTCCGGCACATTGTGCCAGTACATATGTACCCGTGTACCTCGCCAATAAATTTTCCTCCAAATCCTTGCCGCGGTTCCTTACACACTGCCTGCGATCGAACGATACCCGTTCGTCATTTAACCCCCTCGGACGCCGGATACTGGGTCACTGGACAATCTACGCCCACCCATTCCGTCGCTTGTCGATTATGCTCCTGGGAGTAGATTAGGAAGCTGTACCGGCATTATGTATGATGTGCGACGATCGTACGGTAATTATATTGTATATTACGTTGCCCGCTAAATTCGGCCGAATTTCGCCGCTGGTCAGGCGTTTAAACAAAATCCGACCCTTAAGTGGACGTTCAAAATGGTTTGCGAAAATTCAATGGCTCTTCAATAATTACACTGGCGTGCGGAATTGGAAGATCAAATTCATCCACCTTGCAGTTACCAATACTGTTGGATAGTTTCTCTATTGTAAGTGCACTATTCTTTCCACTTTTAGGGTCGAGCGTGTGTGCAAAAGTGAATGGTCGTCGAACCAACCATCAGCAATTCAAGAAGACCGAAGCCCTGTCCACTAACCGGTCAATGAACATAGTGAAAGGTATACCAACGATACCGTGAAGAGCCAGGTTTGACAGTGGTCTGAGGGACTTCTCTGGTAACAGGTCGGCCAATCGAGTGGTAACGCGATCCGGCACTTACGCCCCCGCGAAGAACGTAACAGGGATACCTAATGAAACGTCCCTCGGATTATTTTTCACCGGGGGGAACCATCACAGGTCGGGAGCCGTCTGAATCGACGTCGTCGCCATTAACGCAACATCATCCGCGGGGCTGGACACCGGTTCTCGATGAACCGGCCGGTGAAAGAGCTGGTAGAAAGGACTCGGACCTGAATGGAACGCCTCTTATCGAACGGATTCCCTCTCGTTCGTTTCACTGTTAGAGGAGACCGAATCGATCGCCTCGCCAGACCGATCCATCCACCGCTCTCATCAATTATCGCCGGCACCCGCGCCGCCAGACACGCCACGGAGAGGGGGTTAATTAACCGCGCGATTTTAAGGCGGCCCGACCAGTCTGCTGACTGGTAATTGTGCAACAACACCGGTACCTAGGCTAGAAATGTTCCGTGCGAGACGTATCGATTGGCGATGCGCTGCTCGATGGTTGCAGGGGGACAACGATGCGCCACGAACGAATCGGAAAATTGCCTATCTGCACGAGACGCATGCGAATCTAGTAACGCGAGCATGCTTGTAATTGGCTCTACTTATTTAGATGCCTATACCAAGTCTAATTCATTCAGAGTCATACAAAGTCAGAAATGCTAGGAACATTCTGAATATTCTCTTTGGATGGTCTAGCTTGGACAAATATCTCTTTTGATATTTTTTACTTTACGTATTGTGCACAAGGTGACTATTTTGAGCCAATACCACACCTGTTCTTTTCTAATAAACTACTCGATGTCCTAAAATTAATTTTTTATATTATGAATTTGAACCTATAAATAACGCTGAAATAGGTTTCTCCAGATTTTCGGGGCAAATGCACCACACTGCGGCGTTGCTTACACCTGTTTGCACTGCGACGTCCACAGATCACCTCTTCGGCGTCGTGTTCAGGAGCTTTTCATCGACGTGTCTCGAGGCCGAACAAAATCGACGAAAATGACGACCGGAAGAGGGACGAACTCAATTAATACCGGTGCTCTCTGGTTTATACTATATTTCTTGGTTGCGGTATCAAGCGAGCCAGCCAGCCCACCTCACGTCTGTCTGCATTTGTTCCAATTCACTTGCTGCCGATTACCGCTCCCTCCAGGCCTGGATCCGCCTGGCTCACCCTCGACCCCACATCGCCGTTTCCCCATTTTCATCCCCATCCTCCCATTTCCTACTATGTTCCATCCTTTTCCCTTTCCCTTTCCCTTGACGCCAGGCGATGCTCGATTCGACTCGACTCGTCTCGACTAGAGTCGATTCGCCGCGGCACGATGTCACACGTAAACCGTACACATCGAGTGTATCGAAGGAGACCAGCCGATGCACCGGTTAGAAACCAGTTTCGAAGCTGATCTGATGGCCGTCTGGAGCCTCTTCCTTCCAGCAGCCGGCTCCGGCGGGCATTGATCGATTATCGTTGCGTTCCGACTGCTTCGCGGCACATTTATTAGGATCCTGGACGCTATGACGGCGTCCGTTCTCTTTATGATTTCCCTTGTCCATTGCCTGTCAGGTCCATCAGCAAAAAGCAGTCGATCGGACCCGTCCGGCGACTGTTAGTGAGTATTTGTACTGGCTGGTCCATCTGAGCTCAAATATCTTCTTTGTTATTGATAGGCTGCGAATTTTATGAATTTATGATAAAAACGGTGAAGGCATTAGGTAGAATAGAATTTAACATAATCAATGTGACCGTTACAAACCACCTGACTTAATGTAAATAGGCAGATAAAAAAATCTCCCAAGAAAAAGTAATGACAAGTTTGTTTTCTTACGATTTTTTCCCCAAAATTATAGCAATTTAAATGTCGACTATTTTTCTAGAACCGTGTATTCAGAGTTGGAACGCTTTCTGGCCTTAGCGTCAATAGTCGAAGCTGTTCTATTAACTTCATTAACAACGTCGGTGAAGAACCTTCTCCGACGACAGTGCTTAATTTAACGATTCGATTCCTAAGCCCTGATTGGATGGTCCTCGATCGCGCAATTCTTAAACCCCGACGAAAACACCGTTTAACGAGCGAGTTAACGAGGAAACCTGCAAAGCGCCGAATTACAACAAGCTCGCGGCCGCAAGACAAACGAGAGAACCGAACGGGTTCGGATTGAGCTTGTGGAGCTTTCGTGGAAAACGGTTTAACGATACACATCGGCGAGAGAGAAAGAGAGAGAGGAGAGCAGTGTCTACTTTTTTCTTGTTTCGAGTGGATCTCTCTGTCTCTCTTTCGCTCACGCGTCCAATAATAAAGTTCACGGTGGCTCGTTCATCATATTCCATCAATAGGTCCGGCGATCTCTCGCCCATTCAGTTTCGCTTCCCTTAATCTTCCTTCGACTTCCCTCGGCAAACGCGTAGATTAAAGGATTTACGAAATTAGTTTTACCTCCTCGCGTCGTCTTCGCCGGATATTAAGCCGTGCTTGGTGAAATGCTCGCGAGAGGACTCGCGCGGTCGCGAATCGTCTACGGTAAACAAAGCCTTAAAAATAACATTTCCGCGGACGAGACGCCGCCTGTTTTCGAATAATCTGCTCCCTTCCCATCCCCGAGATCCTTATCATCGCGAGGGTTGTATTTCTTCATAAATATTTACGGTCAACGTATTAGAATGGATCTCGATGTTTAGTCAGGATTTCGTCGTTTTTCGATAGTGTGCGGAATTATACATCCCAGTGTGGATCACTGTGTATCGATTGCGCGACTTGTTCGCGGCTAGCCGTATAAATATCGCGCGCCGCATAACTGCATTATCGTAGCCCGGCTATTTGGATTGCTACTTACGCAAATAATAGTTTAATATCGCTTGTCCCGGCCCCGTGACCATTATTTGACCTCGGATGTGCCCAGTGATCCTGATTAAATCTACAATTTCCTGTCCTTCGCCGACGAAATTGCCGTGTTTCCGGGCACGCCGGTGGATTAGCGCGGAAATCGGGGCTACAACCGCGCGGAAAGAGTCACGTAGCACGACAACCGTCACGCACATATTAAAAGCCTACGAAATATGCGGCCGCGTGGGAAGAAAGTTTAATTCGAAACATCGCCAGGCGATGCTGCCCCATTGATCAAGGCCCACGCGAGAACCGTGTACGTTTTGTTCGCACGCGAGAAGAATAAATATGGGGCGACCCCCGTGTTTCCCCGTCCCTGATCGATCCTGTTCCATCAATGTTTTTCCGCGTAATTGCCGCGGAAATCTGCTAACGAACGAGTTCTAGGTTAATCGTATACAGCGGAACCAGTTTCACCCAATTGCTAACGATCTTCAAATTTATTATAACAGTCGACTTCTTTAATTCATGCATTCCAGGAGGACAACAATTTTGCTCATTTGATGGACTTCGATTTTACATGCAACAATTGCTGCATCTTTTTATTCTGTATAAAAGTTTTATTCTGTATTAAGAGTTCAATGAAGTCGTCGAAGATGAAGGATTTGCAATCGCAGCGTCTGGCGAAGAGCATTGACGCGGTTGATTATGCCAGGTGGCCAGCTGCGGTAAAGCAACATCTATCAAACGGCGATTCGTTTCTCAAACATGATTGAACCGATCGCGAATTTGACGTCGTTGCAACGAGCCAGCAGTGCAACGTTGGATGGGGTCCGCGAAACTTTTTCTGAGACGTCTAGCACAAGGTAACAGGCTCTCGATCAAAGTATCAAACATCAATTATATCATCACTCACTTCCATACTGCTGCGCCAGGAGAGAAACGAAAACCTGGCCCGGGCTGCGGGCGCCTCTAGCTGCGGACGAAGCGGTCGCGGTCACGGTGTGAAGAGAGTTCTCTTCTTCGTCGCTGCTCGATTGGGCACTGGGCCCATAACCGCGCCTGTCTCGCCATTCCAGGGACCGTTGACGGCGCAGTCCACGGCCCCCGTTACCGTGACTGCGGCCCAGCGTGCCCTCACCGTCCATCACTGAAGCATCTGCGAAAAAACCAAATTCTTTGATTATCTACGAGCTTAAACCTCATTGGAACAGTACACTTGTCAATTCAGTGGTTGCTAAATTAAATGAATAATAATTAGTGAATACGTGGTCCTATATGTATACTAAAGTGCAGTTAATGCATAAGTTAAAATTTCATGCAGCGTTTTTCCTTACAACCACAAAATTATTTGAATTACGGTATTGACTATGGGGACATTTTGGGATACCGAAGAAAGCGAACCACGCAACGGTAGCATTCTCGCATGAAATCGACTGGCAGCGTTATATCCACATACGATGATCGGAAATCCAGAGAAAAAACCGGTATATTTAATTCTCCATGTGATACGCGTGTAACAGAACTGGCGAGCGCATTTCGCAAATGACTGACATTTAAGTAAACACACGTCGGGCCATCCCAACGTATCTCGATATTATAATTCATTTATTTTCATAGTAAAATGCCTGACAGATAATTGTCAGGCTTCGTCCGAGAGAAAATAAATAGAGCCCACGTCAGATTTCCATAAATACATCGAACTTGAATTCTCCATAAAACGAGCACGCACTCAAAACTGTCGCACAGGCAACACGCGGTTTGCAATTGAAATTCTTTCTCCTGAAAAATGTCAATCGCCGGGGCTACAGTCGATCTATGGTGGTTCAAACATTATTAAAAATCAAACGGATTTTTCTGTTGCGTCGGGCGATTTATGGAAAAAGAGAGTGCAATTCCGACGCCTCTGAACCGTTGAAACCTGATATCACTTTGACATCAAACAACATCGGCTCATTAAGTATTCACGGCCGGCGATGGGAGTCATTCGAGGTCGAATGAAATCGAATTGCTGGCGCGACACTCGTCGATATCGAATACCGATTATTCGCGTTTCGACGCCGACAAACGTGTTTACGTTTGGACCGCAGCCTCTGTTTTGCCTGTCGCCAGGAATTTTGATCTGCGGGGTGAACACGGATTGCGGTGCACGTTTCGATAGATCGATCCTCCTGCTTCTTATCGAACCGATTCTTTATTCCTTGCATCCTCGAGACAGTCGCACAATCCATCGAACCAAGGAAATCCAGGAACGAGACTCACATTGCAAGTCTTCGTATCTCCATCTGACATATTTTAGCAAATTAACGTCGTTTCGTCGGCGGAAAGAAATTCGTCCGTCGTCCGATCGTCTCGATCGCTTCTGGCTGGATAGGCTGGGCCAGAGAGTATCTTCGGATCAATAACATCTTGAGTGTGTACGGGATCAGATAATTGAGTGGCGGATACCTCTCGAAATTCCCATGGAGACGTCCTCGCAGTGAGTAGCTCTCCCTTGATTACGGAGACAGCTGATTGATGCTCGGGGCTACGATCCAAGCCGATCGGCCGTCTTAAGATCACTCGCTGTGACCTGGACTATGAAATTTCCGGTGGAAATCGCCACGAGGAACAGCGGGACTCTTGACTACTGAGTCATGCCTTCATTTCGAGGGAGTCGACAACGTTGGAGGCGGGGTCTCGGAATCGTAACAGTGGTTCCATATGTGTTCCGATAGAGACAACACTAATTCTGGGGTGGATTCTTGTTTCAGTAGACTGAGATACTGAATTGCTAAACATATTTTAAGGGTATTCTCTTCCGTAGCGAAATCTTTAAGAGGGACTATTACTGACTCGCTGCCTCTGATCAGCTACATTCAGTTAGAGAATAATAGGAACCAGTTCGCAAGATCAGTCGAAACTCACTGTACCAATCAAGACACACTAGTCAAGACGGCCATTGAGTTCGCAGCTCAGCACACAGCCCAGAGCCAAAAGCACGGGTTCTTGTTGCTAACTAGTCGATAGTCAACGACCCGAAACGATTACGCTTCTATGTAACTAATAATCATAAAGACAGACAAGCAGTCGTAGCATTGGCAGATTCTGTACCAGTTAAACTTCAAAACGTTAATGATCAAGAAAAACATTTTTGAAGATGCATGTTGGATCAATTCTTCGCGAGAAGTGTTCCGCGATTCTAAATCGGGAACGTGAAATTTCAATGGGACAGGGAGCCGGGGTCGAGAGATAAACTGTTCTCTGGAAACGTGCCCTTATGCATCGCCGGGCACCTCTCGTAGCCACTTTTCTCACTTGGCTCAATAGCGACTAGCAGGTCGTATCCTCTCTACAGACGAGGGTGCTTTACGATGTTTTGTTTTGCCGGCCCCTTCTTCGGCCCCTGCTTCTACGCTCGCGTGCAACTGCGTCGGGATGCTAGAGAGACTCGTCAAACCGTAAGTGAATCGGAAAACTTGGCGGTGAGTCGGGTTAACGAAGATCGCACTTGAAAGCGAGGACCAGGGAGAGATTGAAATTAGCTCGCTCTAATTGGGATCAGTACGCAGCCCCGGCTCTTACTTCACCGTCTGCTCCTGACAGCAGATTCTTCACCGAACTTTTCTGATACATTTCTTTCTTCTCCCGTTCGACCTTGCGCCACACTATCTCTCTTATACAAAATAATGTAACTTCGAATTTTTTCAACCCTCATACGTTCCTCAGGGTGAAAATTCACCCACTCAATATTATAGGGTTGGAGTACAGATAATGTATGTTTGTATGTATGCGTGTTGGCAGACAACCCTATATATACCTAAATTTATTATTATTATTCATCCTTTTATGTCTACGTCGTGAGATGTATTTCTTTAAAATGTGACGCTATAAATGAAACATGATGTGTTGACTTAACGTGTAAAATGAAAATGGGTGAACTGTTATCCTAGTCTCTTTTATGCAGCTATTTTTGTGGAGCGTATGTGGGTTAATGCGATCAGATATGGTTTTGATAATGTATCACAGCTAACAGATTGACAGATTTGACAGAGTGCGTTGACCTTCACTCGACCTTAAATTTATAAAAAGTAAACGTTGCAGATACCTTTAATGGTATTGCGGCTGCACGTGCACTGTGGTGTAAATGCAGCATACCTTCGAGGATGCAATACCTCCAGGCAACGTTTATCAATTTTCGCAGCGGAGTAATTGTCATTGCGCATCGAGAACGAGGCGATTATATCGCAAATGGGATGTTTTACGGTGCGTCGTTTACGATCACCCCGGCCTACCTCCTATTGTTCGTTTCGCGTATTAAGAACAGCATCCACCCTTTTAATAGAACACTCCCATAAGGAGCTATAAACGCGGAGTACCGAACCATAGGGCACTATTCCCGCCATAACTTATAACACGTGGCATTAACGGCCGATAATATGACAGTCTTGTACAATATAAAAAGTTTCACGTGGATGCCTGTCCCGTAGTTGCTGACTATACGGCCCGGCAGTGGGGTGCTTGACATTACCTCGCGTTCCCTTCCCTCCGTAAAATGTTAGGATTTATAAAAACGGACTATGTCCTCCTTTATGAAAAGGCTGGCCTGATGGCTCCTTAACTACCATTGTTATATTTCCTTAGAAAACGCCGCACTTAGGCGTCCATTCGACGAATCCCTGGTACCTTATTCTCAACGTTCCCCTACTTGCGAAATAACACTCGCTGTTATGGAATATTAGAACAGTAATTCGATGTTGGTGACGGCAATGAAACTGTCAGCGGAAAGCCTCAGGCTTGTAAACCCTTGAATTGACCTCTTAACGCGTGCAACAGAGACTTCTTTTCCTTGTCAGACACATTCGACAACCTGCTTCTTGTTCTTCTTCACTGAGCAAGTAGAATCGTGTATTGTGCGGCCAGACACAGAGAAACAGTTTATATCCACATTCCCCCGATTGATCTATCGCTCAAGCTGGTTGTGGCTCGATTTGTTCCTTTATTTAAATAAATCCATTTTGCTAAGCAATCTAATGTGGAATCCATTTACGACAGCTTGTATTTTACAAATTGACACATGGAATTAAACGCGTGAAACTGAAAAGGTGTGTGGCATTATCAAGACACGTTTCGACGCTGTGAGACAATTGTCAAAAATGGCGTCCACGCGATGCATTCGGTTGTCTTATGAGAGCGACGCGAGGAGATATCGGAAAACTTTCACGTTCTAGCTGGCTCGTCGCCGCAGAGGAGGGCAACTTCTTGGCAATAATATACACGTGTGACCCCGGCTCAATAATAAGAATAACTTTTTCCCTAATGTCCGTGCTATTCTTGACGTCGGATGCGTCCAACGAATCTTCCGAGCGGAGGCAAGACCGCCTCTCTCCCTCTCGCCCTTGTTCAATTACGATTCTCAAGTTTCGCTCGTGCGTGAAATATGACGCTGCCCGACCGTCGAGCAAACAATGCCGCGATCACTCTAATTTCCTGAGCAAAAATGAGGGTGGACGGAGCCGGAATTGTATCAATTTCGTCCCGGATACCCCGGAAACTTGTTAACTCGTTGCCAGACGAAATACGTGCGTCGATGCTAGAGACATTTGACGATTCTTCAGTCTGGCAAAGATGAACAATTTTTAACTGGAAAACTTGAAGGGAAAACTTCAATTCCAGTCTATAGAAAATTTTCATTCTTTCCACACTTTTCTCTAACCCTTACTTTGCCCGAAAGAATGAAGATAAAATACTGGAATAAGAATTACCGGATGACATTCTGGGAACATGTGAGAGTAGTCAAGAATTTTTTCGAGTTTTCCGAGAGCTAGAAACGTGACGAAAATATTGTATAAACTCGCACGACGCTTTGTACAGCAGACCTCTGTATAACGTGATCAAAAAACTGTTCAGAAAAACTTGATTTGAAGTAATCGTGAAGAGAAAGGGTGGATAAAAAAGGGAAAAACTATTAAAATGACTGTGAACATATTGATCGTCCATCGAATCACTCCACGAGCGGTACTGTCAACCGTTCACCGGATCCTCTGGCATCTCTGCGCGCTCTTACCGTAAACATAAATCAGTCCTTGGGAGTTGTAGGTGGCCTCTCTCTTTCCGAGAGAGGGGTTAAAAAGCCTCGATGGTACGTACGCACATATACACCCCTGCAGAGCCACGTAGCCGTAGCCAACCCCCGTCAGCCGGTATGTACACGTAAAACCGCGAAAAGTCGCCTCGTAACACCCGCGGCCCGGGGAATATAGTGGCACTCCGACTTTCAGGCCACGAATTCAGTCTTAGAGAAGCCATACCATAAAAGGCTTTAAGAGTTTCCTCGTGTTCCCGCGAATTGAGTGGGGATTTGCATGGCACGTCGTGGCGGGAATTCCGCGGGAGAAATGTGGACCGAGTTTTTAAACGGCATCTAATGAAGCTCGACGCTCGAGGCGAGCATTGTTCGAGTGACGTTCTGCGTCCAACTGGGACCACCTAAGAAGGGCATCTGAATGCATGAAACATAGACCGGGTCCTTGGTCCTTCGCCAGGTACGCCTTCTGGGACAGTTTGCATATTCAAATTACCATCAATAAAAATATTTTAAGCACCCAGCTTCTTCACACGTCGTTAACCCTTGCGCTCCACTCTGGAAGCGTGGGCCTTTGTATTTCGAGAGTTGAACACAGAATTACGTTCAGTTCTGGGATTTACTGTGGATCTTTATGTGACCCAAAAAATTTGAAATTCTTTCATGATCTCGGTAGAGAGAAAAAAATATTTTTAACATCGCAGCTCATCATTTTTGTCATGGGTGTATAAAATCCGCAATCTGCTTATTAACAGCTATTTATAATGACAAAGACGACTTTAATGACACTATCTGAAGCACACTGGGTCCAACGAAGGACATAAGAAGGTCATCTGAATGCATGAAACATAAGCCAAGTCCTAGACCGAGCCAGACACGCCTTGGAAGACGTTTGCATATTCATCGCGCTCGTCACGGCGCCGATCTTGATCGCTAGACACCTTCTCTTCAGCCTTTTCGCTCCGCGATATCGCCACGCAGGATAATTATGTCTGTTTGTAATCTCCCCGACGCTTCCCCGGTTGTAGACACCCTCTGCCACCCCGTAGGGCTGCACGGAGGATAGTAAACGTTCGTCTCTGTCTTCTATGACGATCCCCTCTCCCGTGAAAATTTGAATACCCGCTAATTACGGAGCGCGGCTGTGTGTGCGTCCAGCTGTGCGAGCATTACGTATACCATTAAATTTTGCTTTGTACCCGATAGGCGGATCTCGCGATCACGTTATGCATATGCCGCGGCACGCATCGCGCGCGGAATACGCTCGTGGTGGGTACGTGACGGCGCCGGTAATGGCGGCGAGCCTTGAACGACAATCGCTGTAACGCTCAGCCAATAAAGTGTAATGGGTTTCGATTCGTGGGTTTTGTTGGATCGTTCCGAGAAACTGGGATTTATGGGAACGCCGCCCGCAGAGCCGGAGATGTCTCCCTTTTGGGTCTCGTTGCGCGTTGCTGCGCGACCGTGTTGAACATTTCGAAACTTTAGTAGCTTGGATTCTGTGGGGACCAGCGAGATCTTAAAAGTATTTTAAGCATCTTCGACATTTTTCTTAAGATTCTTCTAATCTGAGGAAAGATTAACGTTGTCATCAGAGCTGGAGATGACTCCCTTTTGAATCTCGTTTCGCGTTGTTGCGAGACCATGTAGAATATTTCGAATCTTTAGTAGCTTGGATCCTGTGAGTACCATCAGGATCTTGTACATAATTTAAGCATTTTTGAAATTTTTTTAAAGATTCTTCTAATTTCAGGTGAGGTTAAAATTCGTGGAATCTTGAACGTTCCACGTGTGCAGTCTACCGAACCCGTTGCATAAGCAGGGCAGTGACCTTTCGTCTTATGTAAGTAGAATGGTCTAGCCATTGGCCAGACAAATAAACCACGATTGCACGATCAGGTTTCTGTTTTGTGGAGAGTAAATTTTCTCGAAAGTAGATTACATCCACCATTGGTTAGACAAGTAGAATAATGCAAGTAGAACGACTCCGCCATCGATCGGACAAAGAAAGCAAAACCTGGTTGCATGAGCACATCTTCAATTACTTCGAAGTAATCAGTAGACCGTCCCATTGCAAAATCGACGAGAAGAACTCGTAATCAATATTCAGACAAGTAAACGGGAAAACTTGTTGCATAAGTATACCCTTCCCTATTTGCATATAAATAAGAAGATCGCACTTGTCAGTGGAATCTCTTCAGCATTACTCAGACGAAGAACGAAAGGAAATCTCGTTGTGTGAGCATTTCCTGTTTATTTGCAAAAATAAATTAGTAGATTATCCCGCTATGTATCGACACGTAGAATGGGTTTACCTGTGGTCAGACAGAGACGGGGAGAACTTGTTGCGCGAGCACGTCTTTTTTATTTGGATACCTGTAAGTAGATTACACCTGCTATTGAGTGAATAAAATGGACTCAAAAACGAATTACGAATCCCTCTTCCTTGATTAATCCTTTCGCCCTGAATTATTAGTAATTACGGGGGCCATTCCACAGTTCTTTATCTGGATTTAATTATTGCTGATACTACATAAACCATTAGAACAAAAAAAAAGTATAAAACTGAATAATGAAAGAAGTGTATTTTGCATAAACCTTCGCGGACTGGATAGAAGATGTGTGAATGAGGAATTTAGGAGAATTTAGAAGATATGAACGGAGAGTCAACCAGTTCGTGGGTAACATGATCCCAAAATTGCAGACGGCAGCTACTACCGAAAATTTCTATCAATTAATGGGAACAATGAAAAACGGGTGATCCCCGTCAAAGAAACAGGAATTCGCAAGGGGGAAATATCAGTAAGAGGCGGCTTGACGTAACTGACAAACGTTGTCCCTAACGAATCGAGGTCCGACAGTCGCGCAGAATCGACTAAATCATCTCCAGAAGCAATTACAAATCTCACGGTGGCGAGGCCAGAACAGAGACCGGTTCTCACAGAACCGGGAAGAGACGCTGACAATCGACCTCGCAATCACTGCAGCCAGTGCCGCGGCCTCGCTCTTCTGATCACAAACGAGTCGCTTCTGAAAGGTTTAGCGATGGTCCCGTTTGCCTTCAATCGACCGGAGCTTTGACCTCCGCAGACACGGGCGAATGTGGAAATTCTTCTTTGTAATCAATTAAACGGTAATTTCCACTGTACCTTTCCTCTGACAAATCTCTCTCCATCTCCATCACTTCTTCTTTCTCTCTCTCTCTCTCTCCTCGATTCGACTCTTCTTTTTCGACGTTCGAGTTGCGACCGAGCACCTTTAAGTGTCTTTCACCGTTCATTGGCACTGTTTAATTGGCGCAATTCCCGCCGACAACCGATCAACCGATGTTTCCCGGTTCATCGCACTGGTTCTACGCGCTTTTATTTATCCCCGATGACGAATGTAATTCCACTGGAGCTGCCGGTGCAGCGGTCTACAATTAACCGGCCGCGAGCCTTCGTGCGAAACGAAAATTCTGCATCACTTGCAACTAAGGATTGTGGTCATGTTGCAACTATGTTTTAAATTTGGAAAAGTTAATATTCGTGCATGTGTCAGTGAATATTTCTTGTTAAATCTGCAACTTTAATAGAAGTTTGATAAATAATTTTCCATTTAAACAATGTCCGTAAAAATCTCCTGAAAATGTTAATAAAATAATGTGAATTTCTTTAAAGAATTGAATAATCCGTATTATAAAAGATTGCAAAATTTGGAAACAAAGATTACGGTAACAGTGGTCTAACAAAGTCGATCATCTTCGAGCCGTCCATTTATTTCCCAGTAGGCTAATATTTCCAGCAAACGAATTGCTGCTTTCAGGACGGATCCGGCACTCGAAATAAATTTTCAATTTCTAAAGGATTTATTCGAAAATGACTGGAAGTATCGCGTTCGCCTACGCGCGCGGCCGGTTATTCGATTCCAGCGGGGCAAACAAAATTTATGACTGAATCGTTTCATCGTAACGTTATAACCTCATCCATCCTCATCGATTATCGTCGCTTTTAATATCCTCTCTCTCATCCGCGTGAATCAACAGAACCCTCGTATGCAGTCACCTTTGGAATACGTTTAACGCAGCTTGCGCGAGCGCGCATATTCCCGGATCGTTTTTCGCTCATGAACCCGGTGCGTGCAATTAAATTGATAAAAAGTATTCGTGCTCGATAGTGACATGCCTCGAATGTTCGTCAATTTTTCTGAAGCATCGACCAACCATGTTTTCCTCCCTGTTCTCTCAAGTATTACTTGCCAATATATTGACCGCGGAAAAAAAATCTCGTTCGTATCCGTCCTGCGTTTCCACCATTATGCGTCTGCCTGTGCATCATCCAGAAATTAGTATTGCACGTAGATAGGCAGAGGTGACAATAAAATTATAAAAAAATATGACGAGATTATTAATACGTTGATTAATCGTTCAGGAAAAATCTGAAAATTGATAATTATTATTTATTTAATGCTTTAAACTAAATATGATTTATACAGCATATACAGTACATCAACATATTATCGTATTACGTATTGGCTTAATTCGCATTTTAACTTAACTCAAAATTGATTTGTAAAGTTCCAACTAGGCTACATTAATTCAGTAAAATTAGAATAAATGAAATATGTGAAAATTTATAATATTAGAAAGTTAGAACTTCAAACTTCCACGTTAATTTCTCTTCATTTCTGAGGTCCCTGGACATTGCGAAAGCAAGTCAAATCGAAAGGCGTCGATTCGAGAATTTTTCTACGGATCGTCCAGTAAATCCTTCCGGACCAGAGTAGTGTCCAGCGTTGCGCGATGGCCCGTAACGAAAGTTAACGAGACGGTGTTAATTAAATGGAACACGTGGGGAATCGAGGCCGGGGCGTTGAAAATTCGACAATGGCTTTGCTGGGAAGGCTGGAAGGTAGACGTGGCTCTCTGGGTCTATAGAGGCGCGTTTACAAGAGAGCAGAGGAGGTCGGCGAGGATCGGTGAACGCGCGGGGCGTCGCTCGACCAGGCCTCGATGAATCGATGACCGCTTTTAGTAATGATGTGTACATGGCAGGCCGTCCTCTCTGGAACGTCGGGGTCACCATCAGAACGAGCTTGCCGCCCACGCAGTCAACGTAGTGTACGTGTACGCGGACCGGTCCTATGTGTAGTGGTAGCCAGAGTTTGCCAAGGGGGACTTATTACATCCCTGGAATTACCATATAAATTATCGCGTGATGAACCCGCCGGAGTGCGAAACGGTGCACGCTCCGGCCTTTGTCGAGGTTTCGGTTATGGTTAATCGGCCACGCCGTTTAATTGACATTCTGCGCCGCAAAATACCGCCTACACCCCCGACCAACCCCCCGTCGAAAACCCCCACGCAATTTTCTTCGTCTCCTGCTTGCGTCGCCTGTCGATCGCCTGCCCGCCCGCTTTCCAATCGCGGAGCAGAGCAAAGCTGAGCCGAACGCACCGGGAAACAGTGTATGCAAATTCCGGCGAATATAAATACGATTTTCGATTTGCTCGACTGACGCCAGAAATATTACACGAGCGGAGGTGGATAATGTTCTTCGTTCGAGCGGTGGTGATTTTTGTCACTTTAGTGGCTCTGCGTTGATCGAACCTTTGATGCATTTGATTAGTGTATTTGGTTGCGTGTCTCACTGCGGATGGAGTTGTGCGTCGATGTTATGCAATGTCTGGGAACGTACTTCTTTCAAGTTTGTCTTGATCCTTTTATGAAATCCAAAATAATCCTTAATTTTGGTAAACCATTTTTTGTTATAAATAAGACAACTAAAATGCCTGTGTGGATCCTATACCTTGCAATTAATTCAATTTTGATTTACATAATTACAGTATTCTGACAATTCATATTTTTCCACGAAGATTCCCTGAACAAACGAAAAAACCTAGAGATCCTAAGGTCGCCAGCAAAACTCAAATATCTCAATCTCACCTCCACGTTCCCTTTCGCCGTCGAAACGCAATTTCTTCGAACAGTGAATCATGATCAAAACGCTTTCCAAACAGAATGGACGCGTCGGGTCGGTTGAGAAATGATCTGGTCTCGAAGTCAGGCAATAGCCTAAGCCCATCGGCGTCGGTGAACGTACGACCGTGAAAGGACACTTCGGGGTTCGGTTTCGCCAGTGGCGTAAAACAAATCCGTCTTACTCGAGTGAGCGAGAAGGAGAGAAAGAGAGAGTCTCGGGGAACAGATCAGGGGACGGCAGAAGTAATCCCGATAGGAGAATCGTTGAATGGTCGTGGCGGCTCGGTGTTAGTTCGAAAGGGGTGGGTTTACATCGCAGTTAAGTTTCGCAGTAACGTCCGTGGGCCCGATGGGTTGGGAGGGTCGCGACACTAAACCGACTTCCATGGCCGTGGCGCGGCGTGACGACGATACACCACGCGGATTTACCGACCATTTGGCAAATGAAGACGAAACTGCCTCGTAGATTACCGCGGCCGCGATTCACCAACGACAACTCGAACCCCCCTAACGCGTACGACGGCTCCCTTTCCAGCCAATCGAAGCGGTCGTCCGTCAGTTAACTTTGCTACCCGCCACGCCACGCCGCTTTGTTCCGCGCCGCCGAGGGGATGAAGTCAGAGTTCGGACGAGATTTATGCCGAGATCCGTCTCCGAGTAGTTGGCCACTTTTAAGCAATATGGTTTGTCTAGCCACCCGCTGGATCGCGCACTGTCGATTCACCGGGACGTATTGTTGCCCCGTAATGGCGCCGAAGAGCTCCTCAATGCGGTTTTGGTACAGTCAGACGAGATCAGTTGCCTTAAATCGATCAATCCAGACGGACACTTCTATCTTTCTAATGGATGTATAATAGAAATCATTGAATTGTTCAATCTCAACGTCATTCCAAACATTTAAAATTCGTAACACTTTCCACGTACTCCACATTAAAAATCGCTGCCTTAATGTGTCTGCTCATAATGAAGTAGAAGTATGATGGACATTTGTCACTTGGAAATCCCATCCTCCGATAAATTAAAACTCAAATCTCATTCTAATGGAGCTAATTTTACAATAACCGGGGTCCATAAATGATTCAGTCAATCTCGCTCGAATCACGTATCGATTATTGATCAAAGTCTGACTAGTGGTTCTGCGTTGTTGGCTCGCGTCTCTCCACGTCCGCAACGCTTCGAACGATTATTTTCTTGTCGTTTTAGTACCTCGAAGGGGGTAGACTGTTCCAAGGACTGTGGCTCCGGATTACAGGTAATTAGAATATACACTACAACTGGAAACTTGACCATGGCAACGGGGCTGTGTTTCATTATTAAGAGGAGAATGAATTCCAGAACCGGAATAAAGTATTCAGTTCGCAGTGTTCGAGAGAGAGAGGGACGGCCAGTCGAGTAGCCGTGGGGTACAAAGAGATTCCAAGAGCGTCCCTTCCAAGATTTACATAATGAAAAATCTTTTCTTCATTTACGGAGGGGTGGAGAGAGAGAAAGAGAGGAGAATGTTTAATTAAAAGGTTTTATACCGCGACCTGAAAATATTTCTTTTGCGTTTGTTGACACTCGACCGCTGCTGTCTCGAGTTTTAGAGGAACGACCGGGAAGGAGTGGTGAAGAAATATTTCTCGAGACAGCCATGGGAAATGATTAAACGCCGTGAAATACCATGAGACCCGTATGAAAGCGTATACATGAGCCAGACTTCTCAGTTCCCAGATCCGATCTTCAAATTTTATTAAAATTTATCCGAAATTGATAAAACAAAATCCAATTTGAAGACTGTACTTTCTACTTTCCAAAATTACAAGCGAGTGATCGATGTCTCCGAAAGTAATTAATTCTTTCGCTTTCTATAAATTATGTTACCTCACGAGTGATCAACTAAGAAGAAAAATATTGCAACATTATTCCCCATTTGTTGAACTAATTTCGCCGGCTTTTGGTGCAAACAATCAACAACCGTGAGAACAGATGAGGGGGCGGGGGGGAGTTTCGAAATGCACTCGAACATTATTTCCTGAGTAAATAATTTCCCCCGCAGATTCGAAATCACGACGAAACAAAATATTTAATTAAATCGGCACGCGACCGTTGGAGACCGGAATAAACGTTCAATTAGCGCGGCCGGTTCGCCGGGCCAGATAATTCTAGAAACGCGATTAATTTTTGTAATTACGTTGAATATGCGTTATCGCGCACACATTTAATTACACCGGCCGAACGGATGGTCGCGGATCACTGTGAAAATTTCGTGTAACTCGCGACAGCCATGGGGATTGTTTATGGCTGCGAATCGCCGGGACAAGCGACCGGAAATCGAGACTTTTGATACGGTCGCCCTAGGAATACTCCTGAAAACAATATCTCCGGGACCCGAAGCCAGGCCTTGGAAATTGGATTGTCCTTCAGAAGTCCCGGGAGTGTTCTAAGCAAGTGCGCGCGATGATTCACTCGATGAGACGCCGATAAAATGCGCTGAAACCTCTTCCTCCTCTTCCTCCTCCTCCCGAAGGAAGAGGAGAACCCGGGACAACCTCCGAGATGAAATTTCGGGAAACGGTATTATAATAACTAGACGGTGGATCTTTATGCGAACGCGTATTTTTAGAGAACGAAGATGAATGGGAGCTGAACCGGCTTTTGGACGATTCCAAATAAAATGTTTGTATTCTGTATACATCGTATGCGTTGCATATGCATATTCTTTCAAATGCATGTGCAACGATATACTGCACATGTCGTTTTTAGATTCCGGATTTTATCCATTTATTATAGGAATAAATAAACGGAGTTTGAAACATGCAATAATTCAAGATTTTTCATGCATCGCTTTTGACACGGGTGAATTTTTCGTTAACATTTATGAATAGACTGCGGATTTCAATTGTTTATACAAAATAAGTAACTCGAACGCAAAATACTAAAAAACCAAGACCTTCTTTTAGCGAGACAAAGGGAATGGACTGACAGTGATAATATTACTCCAGTCTAGGCTTCTTTTATTCAGTCGAAGGGAGCAGGGAAATTTTCACAACTCGTACAGTAGTTGAAAGTGATATTGCCCTGTCAGATGTCAGACGTTTATGTTCTAAGGTGTCAAAAACCTCGGGGTAATAAAAATGGAAAGCATTCATCACGGAACAAGTTGGAAGGGAATTATAGTTTAACGCAGGAAATGGTAATGGTGTGTCACTTGTCAGGCATATTTGACGCGTTGTGAGAATTAAAGTTCGTTGCATAAAATATGCAGTCTGCTCATTGACAACTGCACTGTTCATTTTATTTAAGGGACATACAACAAAATGATGTATGATACATGATGCCAATGCATTACATAAATTTATCTTATGGTTGCTATCTCTTTTTCCGAGTACACCACTTCCTTCGTCGATCTTCCTTTTTCCTTTTTCCTCAATTATTTTCTTCTTAAACGATCCGTCTGTAAATAACCCGCTCCTTCCACTTTCTCTCTCTCTCTCTCTTAATTCTGTATATCTCCTACTGTTTTTCTTCAACCATATTAACTTCTGCCAGCCCTTCCACCAAACTAAATCTCCAACTGGTACTTATTTCTCTTCTACTGATCTCTCAAGTTCACCTATGTTTTGTTTTCCTTTCTTATCTGAGCTTTCCTTGCTGCCAAGCGTCGGTGATAACCACAAGCTTTCTTCCCCTTGTTTCTTTCCGAATGCTGCTTCTTAGCTCCATTCTCATCCCTTCCTCACCCTTATTATTCCCTTATCTTGCTTTCCCCTTACAATTACTACCTACTACCTTTCTTTCTCTCGAGAAAATTGCACAATCAGTGTAAAATATTAGTGAGTATAAAAACTAACGAGCTTGTTCACTCGTTCACCTCGAGAATATATTCCACGGCCATGAAAGTCATGAGGATAGGGTTAGGACCAACTTCTCTATAATTACCGAAACAATTAAGCAACACAATTGCAGGTTCTTAAACCGAAGCAAAACAGTTAACAGGTTAAGCATTTTCTCGAAAGTGAGGCTTGCTGGAGGCCTAGGCCATCCGTCAATCTATTTCCAAGGGACTCGCATCAACTTCATCCGCTCGTAATAAAATCAACATCACTTACAGTGACAATAATAACTCGCCGTCTCCTTAAGTACCATCCGCGACAGCCTCGCTTCGTTTCAGCCCCTCTAAAGAACGCGAACGAGACAACGGGGCTTAACAATCGTTCCTCCCACTTATCTCTCGCCGGGTAGCACGGTTTCTCGCGGAAACTCAATGTCGGTTTTCTGGCCGTTATATAAGGTGTACTTTAATACGTCGCCCGGGCTGCGATTCTTTTGTAGCCGGCTTTCTGTCACTTTAACGGGCACAAGCGACGAGAGGGAACGAAGAAGAGAGAGAAAAGAGCGGAGGGAGAGGGGGCACGGAGTCGCGACTTTCGCATGGAACTTCCACTTTTGTGTTCACCGTCCACGCAATAACGACTCTAATCTCCTTACGTTCCAAGCTGTTTTTGCGGGCCGAACGGGAGCGCTTACGGCGTTGACCAGTCGGCTATAAGGGACTTACAATTTACTTCCGCGTAAGAGGCTTTATGCGGCGCACTGCGCGTAAAACGTTGCGCTACCAGGGGACTTTACTTAACGTTCATTCCGCTTTACATTCGCTGAAATAAAGGGGGGAGTGGGGAGAGAAAGTAGCTGCGGCTTTATTGCAGACAACACCTACTTTCGTCCGGCAACGCCACTCCCCAGGTCGAAGGCCGTCATAATGGAAAGGAATCGGACACCGTAGACGGTTCTGACGGCACGCGCGATGGAATTATGGCGATTCGCGAGCCCGTATCATCAAGTTTGCCCACGGAGATTGCGACGTTCTCGTGGAAAGTACAGGGTGTCACAAAATTATATGTCCTGGACACCATAGGCGCTGAATTCGAGAGTGTAGAACCCTATGGTGTCCGCGACATGTAATTTTGCGAAACCCTGTACATACGACCATCGTTTGCTCCTAATCGCTCATGCAGGAACATTACAAATACTTACAGTGACGCGTCAGACTGGTGGTCAGAATCTGCTTGCTAGTGTCCGCGTGCTCGCTAGAGCTGAAACCGAGAATAAAATCAATGTTAATCACTATTCTAAAAACCATTGTTCGAATTATTTAACGTTCGATCTCAAAACTTTAAATTTAGTGTTTCAAAGATAAACAAAGGTGTCGACTACACTAAAAAATATCTACTTTGCATCGAAGTAGTTATTTAATCGAATAAAAATTTATTTACGTTGGAGTGATATAAAGTTCCATGTATCCAGTTAAGTAAGAAGCGGGGTGCCAGTAATTGAAGATTAATTGTTCAACGATGTATGTGTAATGTAATTAAGTAATTATAAACTAATTCGTAGTAGAAGGGGTTGAACAAGTTGACTTTACTTCGTGTGACTTTGACAGGCATTGGCGTGGGCGCTCTCGACGTGTTAACAATTTCAATATCACACTCTGCCGTCCTCTTCCAGAAAGAAGAAGCAAGTCGAATACTATTCGCGTATGAAGGCGCAACGCGTGCATCGCGAAGAATCCTCGAAGGTTGGAAGCTTGTTCGCACGCACCGCGTTCCACCAGGGGATTTCGTCTTCGGGATCAGTCAGGCGGAAGCATCAGGCATTCTTCGAGCACCGTCGGAATCAATCGGCGAAAAATAAAGTCAGCCCTCGTTCGATCTGGCATTGTGCGTTGCTGAAATAGCTGCTGAATCGAGAGACGAGCGCGAGAGGAGCACGATCAGAGAAGGGAGGGGGCAAGCTGACGAATGTACAGAGAGCAAAGCGAGACGCTAAAGAGAGTGAGAGGGAGTATGAGAGAGAGAGAGGTATAGGCAACACTTCCGGGACGCAATATCATTCGGAACGAGGCAGACTGTAATTCCCACTTGCTTGGTCTTCGGAGGCGAGGTAGCAGAAGCAGCGTTTGTTGATTATCCGAGCGGTAAACACGGCGCATTGTTATCGATTGGGCCAACAATCTGCCGCCCCCATATTGACGCAATACTGCCTCGCACTTGCATAATGAATGGTTGGCTAATGACCCTACGGAGGTTGCGGTAACCGCAGCTAGATGATGGTAGGCCCGGGCCTCGAAGCACTTCCGGCATCAAACATGCACCGCTCCGCGGATCCTCGGAATCCACGAGGTTTCTAGCCACTCGTCCGTGTATCGTACCCTCCCAGCCCGTAATAGGAACGCGCGGGTGGGCCGACTTTAATTCTTCATTAACCGTGTGCTTCGAGACCAGAAGGCTTAGCCCCGTAACCCGTGCTCGGTATCCGGCACCGCGATACCTACAGTTCGCCATTAATTTATCATTACTTTCTACTCAAACCATTACTTTCTGACCGGCGTAAATCTAAACCTCTTGGCTGCGGCATGATACCCAGACTCAGTTTAGGGGATGCTCTTGGAAATCCTCGCCGCGAGAGATATCACCGGAGAATTTTGCATATCGTACCTTCGTTGCGAATGTGGTGCAATTCGGAGATGCTTTCGGGGTTGTCACTGTGGAAATTGTACCGATATACTTCTTGACAATTCATCGTTTTATTATCGTCTTTATCGTTTATTTAAGAAATTACAAACACCTTTCCGTACCTTAGATAATCGAGAAATCAGAGAATTTCTGCTGAATGAAATTAACCCGATGCGTCTTAGTACACCATTGGGTGTAGTTCAGCGAATTAGAAAACGTCTGAAACAAATGGCTACGTATTTTAGCATCCCGTGGGAACGTTGGGAAAAGAAGAATCATTGAAGAAGAAAATCTCAAGTTGGAAGAATCTAAAGTTCTAAAGGCAATTCTTAGGTAATTTCCACTGAACTTCTACTCTAATAATATAAAATTGTCACACCAAGGCTAGCCATAGAAATAACAGCTGACCTGTTACACACAGCCTCGCGCCACGGTGCAGGCGTGGTAGAAATAGCGCCAGCGTCGACTGGAGATCCGGTGACCACCGGTCAAGGAGCCAGAATTCGATATTTGTCGGGGCAGTCGCCTGGACAGAGAACCCGGAAGTATGAAACGCGGAGAGATGAAAGGAGGGGGTTGGCCTTGCGATACACCGAAACAGGAGGAGAAGCTGGTCGAGTACGGGGTCTGATAAGGGGCTATGGTGGCGGAGGTAGTCGGCTCTGGGGTAGATCCGTCGGCCCCTTTGATCTAAGTTTCTGGGAATGCAGGCCGCAGGGACAGGCCAGCGTGCGTAGCTACCGCCCAGGAAGTTGCCAGTAATTTGCTTAGTTGAATTAGATTGTGAATTTTGCGGCGCAGTGTTTGAGCCATCGTTCGCCTACGACTTTGCCGGGGTCCAGGGCTTCGACCATCCGCCCCCTCTTCCTTCGACACCCCCTCACCCCTTGTCGACCTTATAATTACTGTTCCATCTTCAGAGAGAAGTTTGCCAATTCGTTGCCTCGGCAGAAATCCGCGCTTTGATCCGGCAAGAAGCGGAGAGAGGATGCGAGCGGAGGCGTTTCTCCGCGAGGAGAGGCGTGGAGCAGAATCGCGCGGGCGATAATGCCGTCGACGACGACGTAGTCGTCACCCAGCAGCGCGACGCGGCGTGATTTCCGTCGCTTTGATCTGGCTGCCTCCTAAACGGAAAAGATGATCCCGAGCAGAGACGCCGAGCAGCCGCGAATAAAATTAATCTAACATCAATGGGACGCACGCACGGGACTACGGGGCTGCCAACCCCGAGCCGCGAAAGGGCTCAGACAGTTCGTGCCGGGATTATTTCACGGTTCATAGCTGGAAATCTGCGGGGACACCCCCGGGGGCTGCGACGCTGGAAGCGCGGTGGTCTGCTTCGACAATCTTGCGGCCTGAAGTCTGGCTGATGCTTCGTGGAACTATTGGTGTTTCCTGCGAGGAACGGGTTTGGTGTTCGTAAAAATGTGTCCATAACACATCCGATTGCAGATTTTTATATTTTGATATACACGGCGAGTCCGGTAGCATAACGGTCATAACACTTTGAAATCTTGGAAGCATGTCCATCTAGAGAAGATTTGTGAGTACGGTTTATTTGAAATACTTTTTACGAGCTATGGGAAATAACTGCGTGGGAATTAGCAATGGCACACCGCAGACTCGTCTCGTCTCAGACTCGCGTTCGCATAAGCTCGGTTCCACAGCAATTACCGAGCATTTTGCCAAATAGCGAGACAGAGGAAAGAGGGTGAAAAGAAATCGAGGAGAAAGAGAAAGAGAACTCTCGTCCAGTCGTCGACCCAAATTCCATCATCGTCGAATTCCTGGCGGCTAGGGGTTCGTGATTCGCGTGCGGATCGCGATACGGGCAGACGCGTACCTGTACGTACATAGATGGGTAAATATGTATAGCCCGGTATCGTGCAGGAGGTGCACGCACGGCAGTCGAATATAATCCGGTCGAAACGGTGTTCCGTATGCACGAACAGCCGTTTGTGTACGCGTGTGCGGACTCACGGCGTCGGCGTCGGCGTCGGCAAGCGTCGGCGTCGGCGTCGACGTCGGCGTCGGTGGCCTGCCTACCGGCACACTGCGAATCCTATACGACAGGCTCCGGGCACGAATAGGGGATCAATGTTTTATCGATATTGCAGCAGACGCAGCACTGATACGTCTCGAGTCGGCCGCGCATATATAGCGCGTGCTTTCTGCCGTTTGCAAGAGGATTTATGGATTAGCGTTTGTTTATCGTCGCCCTTGCCTCGCATTTTCTCCACCAGCGAGCTCCCGTTTTTCTACGCGGACAATTCCTGCCGTACCCCACGCTGCTTGGCTACCTTGCATCGGCATTAAAATCGACGATCAGCAAAAAAGAATACAGGCTGGTCGTCCCCGACGCTGGGGGAACGCTCTTCTTATGTTTTCTTATATTAGGCTCATAAAATGTCCGATTGCGAGCAGTCACGTTAAACAAATACAATTTTCTTCGAAATAAATCTTATTTAAAAAAAACTACCGCTACTGTAACCAGCATATTTTAATTACAAATTTCTTGATTGTTGAACTGCATTCGTTTAAAAAATTCTTATCTTCGTTCACGGTGTTTCGAGAGCCCAGAAAAATTTTCTGTATATTGTTTTTTGTTGCATTGTAAAGTAATAACAAATATGTAGTTTCTTTCTTCTGAACTTCCGAATTTTGTGGTCCTAATAATTCGAAGTCCCACAGTGAGTTTTTACGGAATTTTTGTAACATATAAATACTGTGTAGTTTCTGGTTTGTCGCAATGTGCAACTCCTTTTGTCACAGACCGTAAAAAAATTCTGTACCAGATTTCCCTAGTTTCTCAACAACAGTGGTCGATGCGACGCAGTATTATGATATAAAAAATGATAGCGTGGTTCTTCCTTTACCGTCTGAGGAAAAACATTTCACCTCTCAGCGATTAAGGTGGAGATATAAGCAAAATAGAAGAGCAGGCTGCCGGGCGTATGCATGAACGCGTCGCTAGAATCCGCGAGACGTTGGGCGTCGGGACGCTCTTGTTGAAAGAGGAAAGGAGGAGAAGACAGGTCGCGAAGAGGAGCGGAGCAGAGCAAAGCGGACCGGAGCCGAGAGGAGCGGAACAAGGGGGCAAGGGAAAGAAAGCGGAGAGGTTGCCGCCGTCAGGAAACTTTTGTTTAAAATTGGAATTCCTTTGCGGCTCGTTGGGACTAGGAATGCAGATAGGGTGGAGGCGACGAAAACCGTGAGAGTGGATGAGACAGGAGGAACAGAGAGGAGGCCGAAGAACGGTGCAAGGGAGGCCAGCCAGAGAAAGGCAACGCACGATATTGTTTCATCATAAAGGGAAGCTTCTTACCCGCGAGGGAATACTTTTTGAGAAAACTCCCGGCCCGAAATTTGAACGGCCTGTCGGCGAGACGCTCACGACTGCCGCTGCGAGTACTCGAGCAGACGCCTGTTTCATTGTACGCATCGATCATGCTTGATCGTGGCCGAACAATGAAGAAACTCTGCTTAAACGCTGCTAAAGAATTATACTGAGATCTACCAAAAAAGGTATACAGGGCGAGTGTGCAACGTAACGTCCTTAAATAACTCGTAAATTATTTGTCGTACGAAAAAATGTTTCGATCAAAAGTAGTCCTTTTTATTACTTTGCGATCACCTCCAGTTTTTTTAAATGGAATGTCTATTTTGTATCAAATTCTGATAAATTATGAAAACATGTTTCGTACAACAAATGACTTACGAGTTATTTGAGATTGTTGCGTTACGAGAATCACCCTGTATATTAATCTATATGATAGGTAAATAAATATAAAATTTAATAATTGTATAAAATGCTTCAATTATTACATGGTGACGTCCAATTATTTTTTTACTTTTCAGTCTCACATCAGAAACGCAACGATAATATAGTAAGATCGTATTCCGTGCAGAAAAGAGTGCTTTCCACGAATGATAAAAGATCCACAGAGATTATACCCAAAGAAAGAAAGAGGTACTAAGCGACATAGAAACTAGCGTTGCATAGACATTCGAGGAGCGTTCGCTATCCGGAAGAACATTTTGCTTATATTCGCACCTTAATCAGCAAGAGGTGAAATGTTTTTCTCCGAGAGTGCTGGGCCGATAAAATTGCGCTCGCCTTTTAACTTTCTTTCCAGGGAAGATGCATTCTCCAAAGGACGTCCGCGTGACAGCCCGACGACTACGACGCCTAAACGTAAAAAGCAAAGCCGGTATCAGACTCGAGCATTGATCGATACATTCGCGCCGGCAGACAACCGTTCTCGCGAGTTCGACTTCAAGGATCGACGACTACTGAACGACGACGATGTTTACGGATTTCCGCGTCGCTGAGATTTTTGTTGACGTTGCGTTCGAGAAGAGCTGAGACACTATGTGTTCGTGTGTGTGTGTGTGTGAAGTTCGATGCTTCCCCCAGTGTGTCTTCAAAAGACAGTCTTTATGATTGAAGAGGAGATTGAGTTGGTATTTGCGAAGTCGGGGCGAATATTGTTTTCCTGCAAATTTGATGCGAAAGATAATATTTAACACATTTCTCAGTGTTTGTTTAAAACTGTTTTGAAGAATATTGTTGCATGTTCCAATCATATGGAATGTCCTTTTATATTGTCAGTCTTTAAAGAGAAATAAATTTTCTGTTCGTTTCTGCATAATTACAGTGACAGATACTCTGTAATATATACATACAAAAAATACACTGTCTTCTGAATTAATGAATATTTCTTAAAACCGAACGATTTCCAGGACCAGGTGAATTACGAACCAGAATTTGTAATTCTCGTTTTAATGTTGTTAAATGAAAAATGTTAATGCTTGGACAGTGTGTTTAAATTTGTAAGGAATTGAGGAGGCGAATGGCACTGTTTAAAATATTTTATTAAAGGAAGAAATTGGGCAATGTTTGCAAATCGTCGCTTTCCAAAGTGATCGCGGGAATCTGGTCACAGCTGGTCACAGAAAGTTACAACACCTTTTTCCGACGAGTTTCGAACAGCCGAACTTTCAGCGTTACTTTGCTAATAAGGATGTCTTGCTTGCTTTCGGCAAGAAGAATGTGATCATCAAGAATTTTGATTGGAGAAGTTGAATGTTTGAACACGACAGCAAACTTATCTTGTTAACGATACGGAGCTCGAGTAGCTAAACTCCAAGTATTTAGAATAGCGCAGGAATAGTACGAGTGCTTATTCAGAAGATTTAACGCTGTTTGGACTAATCTTGGACGAGTATTATCAATTGCGCTTGTTGGACAAATTGAACTTGTTGGCTACTGCGTTCGCAAGCAGTACGTGAAGTTTATGATAACAATTATAAATAACAAATCTAAAAGAAAATATTTGACTTGTTCACCTCATTAGGAATCAGATTGATTAATCAATGAAATAATATCTTGCAGTTTCAATTGTTTCCTGTAAATAATTGTAAAATCCAAAACGATGTATAGCATGTTTCAAAATAAATTTGTCTAAGTAACTAAACAAGAAAACAAAATTGTAATACGTAGACTCTGAATTTTTATGTAGAATAGAAATTGTTTAAAACGCTATTTCTTTAATCATTTTAATAAGTGCATTTTAATCTCACCCATTATTCTTTAGCATAAATGCATCAAATCCTCGCACAATCTACTATTAACATTGTTACAAAAATTGATTATATATGCTTTTATTACATTTTGAATATACTGGATAAATTCCTAAAAATCCAAACGATCATTTTCGCGATTATGGAGGGTTATGGAGAAATTGCACTGATTTTTGCGAACACCTAGCGCGAAATTCGGGCAGCCACGATGTTCTTCGAGGAGACAAGATCTACATTCCGGCGCTGGCTTCCGATAAACACATACTATTCGGCAAACCATGGCAGCCGCTTAATTAATTTGCAGGTATCTTACGGGTGCCCGGAATCATGTCGCCGGGTACGTGTGTCGCCGCAGCTAAACGCATTAACCCGTAATTATCGAAATTACAGAGCCACCGGGAGAAGCCAGCTGGAGCCATACCCTGCCGTTTCCAAGGTTCACCGTCGCGCCATTGTGCGGGCCTACCGCGGATACTTAGATAAGTGTCCCATCTCGCTAATTATTCCAACGAGTCCACCTCCGCACACCCCCTCGTCAGTTGCTCCTCCGTTTAAACCCAACCCCCTTGTCGGTCTTCGTTCCACGGAACTTAAGGAAATAGATTAGCGAGGCGCCGCACTTTTAAGAAATTGGAACCTGATCAGCCACGGGGACACGCCTAATCTGCCCGATTAATGGAATGGAATTAGGGTAAGTCCTTTTAGAATTAGACTTACTCTGTACAGTTAGGTTCACTCGAGAATCGAATCTGAATAATCGAAGCAATATGTAAATCATGAAAATTTCATTTTAATATTTATTCCGTTATTACCAAATAAAAATGAACCGATGCCAGTTAATATGAACCTTCTTTTCAAATTTAATGTAACGTACTTTTCGAGAGTCAGCATAAACGTGTTCGTAATTTTTAATTCCATGGATATTTTAGGAAAATGATTTTAATTGTTTCACAGACATTGAAATATATAGAGCGTGAATAGTGTGTTAGAGTAGAGGTCCTCGACCGACAGGTGCGTCGAAGCGAGTAGATACGATTTAGTCGGACAATTTGCGTTAGCAATGGCCCCGTACAGAATAACAAGTCACTTGTCTGCAATTTTCGCGAGTAATTTCGTACAGGCGAATCAAGGTAAGCATTTGAATGTGTCTCATTTCGGACGGTCACGCTAACAGAGAGATTTCATCATCAGCGGGTATTGTAGGCCGCCGAGCGCCGGTTGGCCGCGCGGGAGCCACTGAATACGATTACTACCGGCGCGTTATTGCGTGCGGAATTTATTGGGATGAAATTCATTCGTCTTTCAGCCGGGTAACACTGTGTCGAAGTTTCTACGATACACTGTCCTCATTGTGCACACTATTTCTTCTAACGCTTCAAATTGGATTTACTGAGTCGTAACATAAATCGGTTACGCTCACTATCCCCCTTTATCCACTAATAGAGTCCGGAACTGTGGTCTATCAATTCTGTAATTGGAAGAAGGCATTGCGTAACGATTAAACAACCAATTTGATTAGTCGGATATGTTTCGCCGGAGGTGTATCACACTGCTGGAAACGTTAAGTAAGCTACAACGCTAATTTTCCAGCAGAACTCCGCAGAATTGCAGCACGTCGAGCGTCGAGAAAAAGCGGGTAGCGCGCGTGTAATTTAAATGCGCGCGGTGCGTGGAAGCGGGATCGCCGAGGCGGATGAAAGTATAACTCGACCAGGATCGTCCGTCAGTCTTCTTGAAACTTGGATGCATTATGCAGCGTCTAATCTGGCCGGCTAACCGTGGCATGGCGGCGAATGCAACAACCGAAAACGCGAATAGAAACGCGACGGAGGTCGCGCGAATTATTTACGCGGGTGACTAAATTAGAAACAATTTTCGATAGGATTCCGCGGCGAGCGAGCTTCGTCGCAATTTCGTGGGAATTGCGATAGCAATCAGCCGATCATCCGATTCGGATTGTAAGGGATAACGTCGCACTCGAGCGAAATTGTTCCGCGGCACGAGGGCGGCCACGCGGAAACCGGCGGGGCAGATTTCACGGCGACAACGTTAATAAATCTCTGGTAATTAGAAGTAATGCACTAGCGGG
This sequence comes from Lasioglossum villosulum, assembly GCA_963971365.1. Taxonomy (NCBI): domain Eukaryota; kingdom Metazoa; phylum Arthropoda; class Insecta; order Hymenoptera; family Halictidae; genus Lasioglossum; species Lasioglossum villosulum. The sequence goes on along the minus strand of OZ020497.1, from coordinate 4,162,767 downwards.
ATGAAATTGCCGGTGGGCTCGAGTCGGTGGGCCGATTCATTTTTTACCGCGTGCAAGCATTAAGATACTTTTAGCGGCTGCGGTTATAAATGATTCGCGAAACCGGAGCGGCCCACTTCAGCCTGTCATGTATATGTATATCCCTGGGACTCGAGCCGCGACCGCCTCATTAGTCACCGTGAATTCGTTTCAATTAAATCGGCCGACGCTTCATTAAACGCCTACCGAGCCCTCCCGAACGCTTGCGATATTCTATGCACTGTGGAAAGAGGGTGTTTCACGACGATCTTTCTTCTTCCGATTACAGGGAGATGTAAGTAGCCGTTAATTTTGCCTCGAGTGTCAATTTTGACGTCACGAAAGTATTTAGAGTCGAGGGTGGGAACATGAAATATCCATTTCATTTTTAAATCTAGAAATTCTAAGGGGTTTCATATTAATGCGATTCTACAACCCACAACACACCAAACGCAGCCCAACAATGCAACCCACACGCGTTTCCGGCTACAATCAAACTCCCATCAGCCGGATCTATCTACACGGTATTGTCACCATTTTAATCGCACATCAGAGATCTCGGGCAAGACACGTTCCCCGCTCGGCGATTAGCCGAAAGCTAAAGGGAGCAGTGCCGTCCGAAGTGGCGGGGTTCTCCTTGGCGCGTCGTAAATCAAGAGGTAATAGTCCTCGGGGGCGGAAATATAGTTAAACGTCTCAATTGCAGCTCCGCGCAGCTCTACTTCTCTCTGTTCCTCTGTACTCCTCTCCTTTTCACTCCTCCCCTCTCGGCCCCTGCAGGTCCGGTTGGCAATACTAATTAAGTGCTAGTGTACCCTCTTGAAGGGAGGAAGGCGGCCGAATCCGGAAACGAGGGTAGATGTAATTAGGATGAGTTGTGACGCTGCGCATCGCCGCCAGCAGCCAAACCCTTGGCGTTCAGTTCGTTGCCGGCTGAACAACTCCTCCGCGTTTCTGCACGTGCCCGGAGCCCATACTCGCGCTTATGCTCGTGCTCGCGTGCTTCCCCGCGTAATCTGCTCCGAGCAGACCCCCGGTTATTATTGTCGGCTCGAAGAGAGGAGAGGTCGTTCCTATCGAGCCGAGCATTACCGTACAAATAATGCACGCGACCAGCCCGACAATCCTCGCTTTAATTGCCCGAATGATCGGAGACCGGCTCGCCTAATCGATTCCCTCCTACGCGAAGCCCGAACCACCTACCCGATCTCTTATTCTTCGATCGTCCTCGATGCTGCCCTCAGGATCAACTCTTACGTCCTCCTGGATTATTTATTTGATAGTTCGAATCGCGAAGCTGTTCCAACGATTTCGGTATTAATTTCACATATATGATTCAGAGAGAGTGGCTGGGATTTTAAAGTTCGATCGTATCGGCAGCTCGGAGTGACGTTCATCCGATTATTTGGAGAACTGCCCGCGCAATTAACCTGATATTATTAGCGGTGATTGTAGGTGTATGCACAGTAGCTACTGATCAGCTCATTTTCATGTCGAGTGTCTTTTATGGTTTTATGTCGAGAAGGCTTGAAGGATTGAATAATCGTTTAGTGAATTTTTGGTGGTGCGCAATCATGGATTTTGTGTTTATAGGTTGTACGCAGTTGTATATGTATAGAAGTATTAATTAGCTGCGAATTTTGTGCATTGATAACCAAAATGTATAACCAAATGCAAGACAGTTAAAATATTTGATGAATTACGTATGAAAATTGTTCAGAAAATACAAAAGTCCATATTTATTGAAGGACGAATTAAACAGCCGCCTGGTAGAACGAAAGTCTTAATATCAGACAGTTCCGAGCAAGATGGCGCATTAAGCTGTCGAAATCGCGGCGCACGGTTAGATTTCTAATAGTTTCTGTCGCGGAACGATTGATTTTCAGTGTGCAGGAACACGGGGAACGGCCGCGCCGCGCCGCCTGGATCCGTCGCGTGTTTCTGCCCGCGTAATTAACGTGAGCGCAGTTTATCGCGCGATTAAGGGAGCCCCGCTCTCGAATGCCGATTGAAATTCACCGGTAAATGAAGCTCGAACGTTTCAAATTAAGACAGCTTCTCTAACCTTCGGTATTCCTCCGGATAAGCGGCGATCGTAAAGCCTTCCCCGCTCCATTACCGGCCGCCGAAGAAACTTTACGCGCACCTACTTCCTCTAATTGCTGGTCGCCGGAATCGCCGCTAAATTTCCTTGACAGAATCAGCCACACCCTGTCTAAAGCTCATCAGGATAAAAGTTCCGTCGGAAACGGCCGCTACGACAACCCTGACACGGAATAATGGTAAAAATTAACTTGCTCGCCCTGCGATCTCCTCCTCGTTCCCCACCGCACAAAATATTAAACTCGGCAAATGAATTTCCACCTCATTCTCATCTAAATTCATTCATTTTTCATTCAAAGCTATAGGAGTGTATAAAAAAATGTTAAACATTTTTGGAATTATAAAATAAAATGAAATACAATATTATTTATTAGTTATTACTTATCGTTTATCATTGTGCAATAAAAAGATACTAATATTTCATTTGACGTCATACCCGCACCCTTACTATTCTCATTTTTTATCTCTTGTTCGATAAAAAAATACTAATAATTTATCTCTATCTGTATTTCACTTCCGTACTCCACGCACACGATTTTTAATCTTTTTAAAAAGATAGAAGAGACTTTCATATGTCCTCTACGCCTCCACTTACGGAAAAACTATATAACGAACCTTGTAGAACAAATAATGAACTTATAAGATATTAATTTACAGAACAAAATGGAAAAATATTTTTGAACAGATCGCTCGGTGTAGAATCGCGTGTCGAGCGCAACAGGCTCTCCATTCCAGGGCTCGTTGTCTATACCGTTCACGTTACTTACCATTATGCCTGTTTATCTGTTTATAGGGAGCGCACCTGCGGTACGAGCACTATAGGAAATGCCGATCGACGTCGTCAGTCACGGTCGCCCGTTGACACACGAGCACGGATTTTTCTTCGGACGTGTGTTGCGCGTCGATTGAAAGGTGGTCGATATTCGTGATGGCTGTCTTAAAAAAAGGAGAACAACGAGTGACAGAGCGAAATGAAATACGTCATCGGCCGCGGCGATATTTCACGGTTCCGATCGATCAATCCCGATGCCAGGTTCCGGCCGCTGTTCACTCGCAGCTCCAGCTATAAATTAAAGAAGCCTCCCTCTCTCGTCACGCTAACTTCCACCAGCAGTTTCCCGACATTGTTTAAAATCCCGCGAATATTACCTCGTATTCAACTGCTCGGTTTAAACTAGTCTTTCCGCGAACGTTCCGTGGTGGAACGGAACGGTGGAAAGGTTGATCGTGAATAGACCACGGATTTTAGGCATTCGTGACAAACGTGAATAGGTGAAATACAGCACTGTGAGAAGGTTAAAAGAATTTAAGAACGTTTACAGTTTCAACTTGTTAAAATTCTCAAGAGAGGAAATTCATTTTTGCTGCATACTTTCATGCTGCGTTAAGATCCATAGTTTCATTATGGATGTAATAAAATGCTCCAACTACGAAACATGTCAGTGAACTGGTAGTAGTAAACGTATCGACAGTTGACAGCTTCTGCTAATGAATCGTTCAAAGAAGTTTCACAAACAGTAATCACCCGGTTAATTGACAGGCGCTATAATACAATGGGAGCTCAAGTGACACTGCAATTACTCGTAGAAATTCTGTTCTAATCAATATAGTAAATTACTCATTATTGTTTCCGATTCGTTGCCCCGCTCTATATTATAACTACCACGTTTTAAACCATAGTACATATTTAGTAGCATGAACATTGATAATAATGTTTCTCAAATGTCTACAATGAGCAACTATATTTTGCCTTAAGTTAGGCCTGTCAAAAAGAGGAATCAATTTCTATTTTACCAGGGTTCGTTGAAATCGACATAAACAATTTTTATTTTATACAAAGATTCGCTGTTGGGCATCAATCCGAGGTCCCCAAATCTCCGGTAATCGTCTTTACAGCGTCGTTTATGCGCCCGTGTGCCTCCTTCGTTATACTCTACGTCGTCGTTTTCCTTCCCCATGGAAACGGATTCGCCGAAATAAAAGAGGACTCCTCTGTGTCCTCGAGCTTTAGGTTTATGTCGGTGAGAGGAGGGCCACGAGGGTGGGCTCAAATGACGGAGAAAAATGAACGGTAATTTACCTCGCAGCTTCCGGGATAAGTGGAAAGCGAGAAAGTCAAATTGTCGGGCGCGATCTCGAAATTAGGGACGAATCGGAGCCGAAGGGTGAGAACAAAGTGAGCGGTGACTATAACGGATAATGCGAGAGGAAGACGTCCTCGTAATGGCTCGTTATATTACGGTGGAGCTTTCCCTTGAAATACGAATCCCAAAAAATTATTCACGCTGGCGACATTTGTGAACCAATCCTTGTACTACAATCTATCTGATAAAATACTCGACGCAAAGTGTGAAAAGAAAACTTCAGCTACCTTTAATATTCCGCATCCGCATCCATTTACAATGTACAAAATCATAAAATATTCTGAAACGACGATTTCATCTTGTTCCTGGTTTAGCGGGACGAGTATTAGGGAAAATAAAATTCTAACTGGTTTTTACAAACAAAAAAGTATATTGAAAAATTGTAACTTTGCACACGGCACCTCAACGAAGTTGTAAAAACAGTTTAAATCTGTGTAGATTGAAGAATCATGGAATTTGTTAAGAGTTATACGGAAAATCGTTATCGCAATATCAGGGCAGGCCCGTGCTCGTGCAGTTAGCGGCCTTCAATGATTAAAAAATTGCCTGTCAGTCTCACTTGCGCGATTCATTTCGCGTTTCAACTTATTTCTCATTCGTCTCCCTCCTCTATTTTTCACGTGGGCGGGCACGGCCCGTCCCCATCGCCGAAAGTGACTGATTAAAGAAATCCACGTCAGGTGTTCTCATCCCGGGCACCGGGGAACGGCTGTCAAAAGGTTACGTTAATTGCGCCATGTCTGATTGATTAAGGTCTCGATCCTATTAACGGCACAAGGAGATTGGCCCACCGATATCTGAGACGGTGTAGGGCTGGTAACGACGTTACCCAACCCTTTTCGTTTCTGCAAACAAATTCGTCGCGTTCGAGCGGAAAATAATGAGCCTTCAGACGCAAATAATCTCGCAAATTAGTCGTCATTCCCCTTTATATCCAACGCGACGCCTATCGGACAAATATACTCCATAATATCTTAATACTACGTTCCCCGAATGAACAGCTACGGTATTTTGCGAATAAATGAGCCAATCTAAACATTACCCTCGTTGGCTCTTGAGAACTAGCTTCGCAACAGATCCTAGGATAATATTTCACCCATTTTTGCTTTACACTTACCATTACTAAATTCTCCAATTTTGATAATTTGGTAAGATAAGAATATTCTCCAAATTCTTTTGATGATTCTACAAAATAAAATACGCAGTTTAACAATGTAAAAATGCTTTGATTTGATTTGAACAAAAAATTGATCCAATCACGAGTGAAATAAAATCACAGAGTGTAATCCGGAATAACCGCGTTGAGTATAATTATTGCGCCTGTCCGCGTCCAGCACGAATTTTGCAGAATGACGCGGGGCAGAAGATACCGCAAGATGCAAAATACGTGCGATAACAATTACGCCAGGACGCTGTAATTGGAGATATAGAGGGAACGCCGTCCGGCCATTATGGACGACATATTTTGCATGAGAATACAATCAGTGCAATTCAGTGGCCGCAAATACGGAGCATATCAGTGTGAAATGTGTTCTCTGCATACGTAACGATAAGTCAAACCGGTGATCGAGAGTGGCGAAGCGCATTGCAGAAGAGCTCGGCCTGAATAGGGCTAATTTATCTTATTAATGCGTGAAGCTCGCTCCTCGAATCACGGTTATTAAGCGCCGGCCACCACCTTTTTCTTCGTCGATTCTTTACGAGGACGCCTCTTATCGAACGAGCCCCAACATGTCCATTAGCCTCTATTCGAGCTCATCGACTCAAATAATTTGTTGCGCCTTTTTTCAATGCAAATATGTCCCGAGTATCACGCACATTTTCCTCGACAGAGTTGTAGCCGAAATAATTTTAATTTTGTGCGCAAGAGGAATGGACATTTCTGAAATTGATGTATCTGGATAATTTCAGTGATATTTCATCGAATTTTTATAAATGTTATTATTGAAGTGCAGATCATTATGCATCAATTGCAAGGTACTGCAACCAAATAACAATTTATATTTCATCAATCCATTTTTGGAATATCCATTATCCACAATAATTATTTAATATTATTATAAAACGACCCATTAAACAGTATTCAGTATTTACAAGAATGACTCTTATAATATTCATGAAGAAAATCCATACACTGGATCCAAAAGTGGCTTGAACGCTGTTCCTGATTTCTCGAGAAATTGTCGATATCTAACCGGTTATAATTTCGTACAAATTAATAGTACAATAACAAACCTGGATTCGTTTTAAAGCTTGAACACCCTGCTTTCGCGTACTGTTATTCTTTTTCCTGCAAGACATTTTTGCAGGCCGTAGCGAGTACGAAACTGAAGAACAATTTTTCCTGAAAAAGTCACCCTCAAGTTTTAACGACATGGTTCAAATTTTAAACAGTTCTTCAACTCTTTCGAACCCTGTTTAAAGCACAGTACAACTCAATAAAAAGTAGCACTGTGGCACTCGACATTAGTCACGTCGTTTCCCGGCTAAAAGGCGAGGAACTTGTTTGGTTAGAACTTTCAGTTGACCGTCGTATATTTATTTATACGTTTTTATTTTGTCGCTCCGATGTATGCGTGTGCGTGAGAGTGGACGTTTCATTTAACAATTACGGGGGAAAAAGTTGTCGCGGCGAACAAATTATCGAAACGGCGAGCGGGCCGTAGTGCCGGGGTGAAAAATTTATTTTCGTAATCGACTCGGTCATCCGGCTACAAAAAACATTTTCAAGCGGCGTAAATATTGCGTGACAAATATTTAACCGAGCAACGAAAACATCGATTGCCGTCGCGGTGTTCCGCTGCGTAAACGCGTTTACGTTCTGCGGGGTATTAATGGCGGATATTATTTCGCAGTAATCCTTGTATTAATAGACACCGGCAATTAAAATTTTCAACCGAGAGGATGCGACACGAGCGCTTCGCAGCTCGCGGGTTCGTAACTTCGGGTTTCTCCAGTGCGGCGGCGGCGGCGGCGTGTCGGACGCCTCGAATTCGCGAGAGCCGTATTGCCGGAGTTATGCGAATTGATACCGGTAATTAAAACTTTCGCCTTCCTCCGATCGTGCTTCTGCAGGCTACGCCAGTAATTGCGTTTCACGTTCTAAGAAGATACCGGGGAGATTGGAGGAGCAGGCGCGCTCGTTAATCTCGTCGCGATTCTTTGCTTCTCTTCTTAAACGCCTAGTCGCTAATCTCTCCCTCCCCTTTAATTACGGGACGCTGATACAAATAGAGTCTTGGAGGTTTACGATTTCTCAGACATCACGTTCACGGCGCCGCCACCACTGCTGGCTGGTAATGTTTTACTTTTTTCTCACATGTCATTTCGGCTTCGCGAAAAATGTTATAAAAGAACGCTTCAGACAAATCAATCGATGCCCCCGTCTCGTGTCCCCTCGAGCTAGAAATTGAATTTAAAACTTTCATAATTAAAAATCGTTCAGCTAGTAAGTTTAATCCGGATCAAATTTCGAGACAATTCCCACCGACACGACTCACGCGAGAGGATCGACTAATCGAACACCGAGGTAGCATCGACTGCTCAGGAATTCCTGTAACTACGCGATTATCGTCGAGTATTGGGGTTATCGGTCGCCGCAAATTCGACGGAGACGCGTAAATAATGTATTTTGAGCGGTGCGTTCCGTCGACCGGAAACGTAGGCGTGCCGGAGCCGATCGCAAATCCAATTATAGGTGAAACTGTTCCCGGTGACGTCACATCCATCCTTCGGCAACCCTTTCGGGTTGCTCTCTATCGGATAACAATTACCGCCGTCTATAGCGGCACCTATCCGTCGATATCTCCACCCTCTCTCTTTCTCCCTCTCTCCGATACTCTCTCCGATTCTGTCCGACTCTCTCCGACTCTTTCAACCCCCGATTTTCCCCATCCCTTCTGGGTGACGAGCAACACCAGCCGCGGAAGAACGATTTCCCTCGTTTCACACTTACCGACTCGCTGCCTACCCCTCGTCCTTTCCGCTTCACGAGTATTCTTTTGTCGTGGATACTCGAGAGGCGAGCCGCGCGTCGACTTTTCAACGCGGTTCCCAGGGCAAGACGAAACCCTAAACGCGATGCTCCCGCTACTTGTTGACAAGGTCTTAACGGCCGAGAGATACACGCCCGCTCGAACACAACGCCGACGAATATTTTCCATGGGGAGGAGACTTGTTGATGCGAGAATTAACCCTTGAGAGTCTAGGGCCTCCTATGGCCGCGAAACGCCGTACTCTTCCGCTCCTCTATTCTTCTATTCTTCTACTAGTCTTATTATGCTGCGTTTAGAGTCGAGAGTCCGTTCTCCTTGTTCACCAAGTTTGCAGGAATTCCTGCTTGCTGTTAGAGATGCACGGATCTATTTGAGTGTATTAACAAGAATTAATATTCATCATATTTTTATGAGGTATTTTTTAGTTTACAACGTTTTCCTAATTCTGATTCTTATCGAGTAACGAACATACTCCAGTTTCGTTTCCGTTCAAGAAGATTCGTTAATTTAACCATGATTCTGCTGCTTCCATTTTAATTCAAGAGCAAATGTTGAGTAAATGAGATATATAGGCAGATAAAAGATTAGAATATTTGTTGGTTGGAAGTGATAGGTTCCGCCGAATCAATTATTATTATATTTAACTGGCAATTGGAGACATACAGATCCTCCGGAGAGTCCTCAAGGATAACGAACCAACGCACTGACAAGCAAAAGGCCGAGAGAGAGCCGGCTTCAAAGTTTCCGGATATAGTTTAGATAGAGTTTACTTTATGGAGAGAACGTTAGCGGGGAATTTAAAGTAGGATACTAGAGTCCGAGAGTAATAGAGCGATCTAGAGTTACATTTCAGAACTATCAAGAGAGTTAGTCGTAAACCAAACTAACGGATAGCCGAAGTACAAACGCTTCCAACACCACCGTTCCCTCGTGTTTCCTTTATCTGGGAGCAATCATGTTCATTTCTTTGAATTGTGGCAGTACTTTATAAATCAATAATACTAAAAATACCTTCACAAAATTATCGATAAACTTCGAGGATCGTGTAGAAGCAAGGTTCGGTTTCGTTTAAGTGGTTCTTCAATAATTTCGGGCATATGGATTTCCAGAAAATACCTCTAAAAATACGTTCAAACAAATTATCGAACCACGTAAACGAAGCCAAACATTGCTGCCATGCAATCCTGAGAACCACACACGTTTACAGTGTTAATAAACCATATTGTAGCGAGTTGAGCAGCCTGCGAGTCAAAAAACATTTAAGTTTTCCGTTCGAGCGGCCAGCGGTAATTCGACAGGCGATACATGCAGTGTCGGTCGGGCAAGGCGCCTAATAATTCATCGGGAGCGCAGCCACATATTGCAATGAACATCGCATAGGTAGGTTATCGGCCGATCCGGCTTTTCATTTTCCGCATGGTATCGCGGAAATCAGTCGAACGTCTGCGCGCACCGGCTCGAAAAATCGGGACGGTTGAATGCCGGGCGTCGGACACGCGCCACGCCGTATGAAATATAATCGGGGGATGGGGAGGGGGCGATTATTAAAACGAGCTGCGAACGCTTCATTAAAATGTTCATCGAAATTATCGTATTAAAATGGGCTTAATTACGGTCCGGCGGCGAGCGCTGCGCAATGAGAGAAAAAGAGAAGAAACAGCAATGGGAGAGGAAAGAGATAGAGTAGAGGGGGTGCGTTCTATTAACTCGCCATCATCGGCGACGATCACGCTTGCGGAATTATTTGGTCGATAGATCATCGGCCAGTGAAAAACGAAGTCGAAGTCAGTCGCGTCGGACGCGATCGATACCGCGAGATATCGCAAATTGGTATTAGCGGGCAATCGAGCACGAAATAAACAATCGCATTTAAACGTGGATCTCCTGGCCGCGAGCGAGCCGCCATGCCATCGTCCATTTGTCAGGGAATATCACATTTTTCCGCTCGGCTGGCCGAGCCGGGGAGCCTTCCCTACACGTTCCCGCACGTGTACATCGCGAAATAAATCGCGGCAAATAAAGAAAACGCCAAGATACAAGCTCCTCTTTTCGACCCCCTCATCTTCAACCTCCCTCTGCGATTCCTTTTTTTCTTCTTGCTCCTTCACGGACGTTTCCTCTCGCAGTAGACTTCCTCTCGTTGTCTCGCGAGAGCCTGCTCCTCTAGGAGTTAGGGGGTGATAGAAAGGGTGGGGACCGAGGGTGAACCGAGGGTGAGCCCACCTTCGCGTTCTTACTCTTTTACTTCGAGCTAGGTGGTATTGTACTCTCTTTCGGTATTTCTAATAACTTCTTCTTCCTTCTCTCCTTCCGGCCACCCTCCGCAACCCTCCGCCACCCTCTGCTTCCTTCACAGCCGTCTTTGCACCCCTTCCGAGCCACGACGTTCCGTCTTTCGTGCTTTTACCCCCACCAGCATCCAAGACGGCCGTGTCTTCTTTCTTTCCGTCTTCCCCGCGTCTGGACTTCACAATACCGGCAGTAATCCGACACTATCGGACCTCCTTCCTGCCATCCTCTTTCTTCATCCCTCCGGATTCTCCTCCGTCTCCAGGCTCCTGACGTCGTCTCCGAACAACAATTACTCCGCCATATTGTCCGCTCTCCTATATCGTAAACGAAAGAGGAGATGCGAGACCATCCCCTGCGAAAGACTGATGGATCGGATAGAGACGGAGAGACGCGGCGGGATCAAGTTTTTAATCACTCTCCAATGTCAGTGGAAAAAGAAATGCGAGGCGCGCGGAGCTGGCCCGTGCCTTTTTTCGAGAAAGGATCGCTGGAAAGGTGCGGGAATCGACGCCCGTTCTCCCTTTTTCCTTTCCTCGGCACCAACTGTCTGGTCTGCTGTCTTGGAGGGGTCGTTCGGGAGATGCTGAGGGCGAGAGGATCTCAGGGTGAATGTCGATGATATCCTCTGGCCTGTACCTCGATTGTTCTTTGGTCGGATGATCTGTGAAATCGCAGTTTATCTTGGCTTTGTCGATTTTTCATGGTGAGCCTCGAGAACCTATTTCTTTAAACTATTTCGTACAATTCAACCCCAAAATTTATGTACGAAATGAATTGTTTTATTGAAACTATTGAATATACCTTAAAAAAATATTCGAACACGGTTCTTCAAGAAGAGTTTTACAATGCTGGAATTTACAAATACATTTTTTCGAATCTCATTCTTTCAAACATGAATATTTGTAAACGATAAAAGTCGATTTAATGTCTCAATGATTTACATGTATAATTGAACAATTTCGAATCCTCTTGCTGAACATAGTAATATAAATTCTTAAAGTCTCCGATTTTTTTAAACATTTTGTACACATATTTTATCAAAGCGATCAGTCCAAGCGTAAACTACGATGCCATCGCAAATCGACAGATCCGCCTCAGCTGATTTGGCAAGGTTTGCTGAAAATTCGCAATCCGTGTAAAACCCGGGAATCCAGCGTTATCAGAATTCGTTAGAATTATCCCGCACGCAATTCAAGTTTCTGTGTGCTTCATTATAGTTCCAGTTTATTTGGGGGATTAGGATCACCGGTCTCTGCTTAGTGAATCCTGCCTATAGTTTCGAGGTGGAAAGTTGCAAAGCCATGAATATTCAGAGAGCAGCAGCGATGATGGCGTCAGTGGGATAGCGATGTAACGTTTGGAAAATGGTGGCTTATTTGATCGATAGTTCGAGCATCGGGGAGCATAATCGACGTGCAGAAAAACCCGGCGAAGTGGTTGCGTGTGAACGGGACAAGGTGCAACAAAACACGACGATGTAACTGCGGATATTGTGGTTCTGACCGGAGCTGGATGCATTTCAAACGAAACGTGTTGAAAATAGTAGTTGAAACACGTCTATCCGAATAAGATTCAAGATTTTTTTTTATTAAGCATTTCAGATCTCAAATGAGATCTATTTCTGCTGCACAAAGATAAATTTACTGTAAATACGTATTTATACATACATAAACGTTTTTTAGCAACTAACATTTCTAAGCCTAAAGGTAACTGACGTTTAATTTTACGCAGTTGATGAATTAACTTAGATCGCTGTAAATCAAATATTGCCAAGCAATATGATTGATATCCTGACTGTTGTATCCGCACTCACACTTCAGGTTACTAATAATACCTACACGAAAGCAAATATTATTACGGAAGTAAATAATTATTTCGAACTAACCAACGGAACAAAATTTACAGGATAATTTCTTCAACTATTTTTAGCCAGCAGTGACAGTTCCGACAGCGCGCGCGCATTGGGGATTGTTCTATAGACAGCCCCATTGTGTCTTACCCTTGGGTTATCATTATCTCTCTGTCTTCACCTACGTACTGAATTATAGATTGACCAGACGGCGACGCAGACGTCTGCAAAAGAAACTTTAAAACGGACAGTTTTCCTATTAACAACACCGCGGCGCGGCCCGGCAAAAACAATGGACGGTAAAAGAAACGGACACAGAAGCATTAATTAGCGGTTTTTTTCGACGACGGGGAAAATAAATATTGTCGACCACCGGGATGGCCGCGCCTGTTACCTACAACTGAGCTTCGAATAAAGAGATTTTCATTTTTGCTACATCCTCGCGAGCCACCGTAATTATAAGCGAACTTGCGTAGCTTTAGTCGCTACTGTTCAACAATTTTCTTGTGAGATTTTAGATTACGTTTTTTCTTGGGTTTGTCCGTGGTTTTGCCAGTTAACCCGCATATCTTTCGTTTTAATTATTGAATGTACAGTACATGATTTGACAAACAAATCTTTCATTATTATGTCGTGCGTTAGTATTTTCGCTTTGAGACTTCTGAATGTTGCACCAGACCGAAACGGAGGTAGAGCGGAGGTAGACGCGAGGCACGCGTTGGCTCTTCGCGCAGCGGTCAAAATGTCCTGTCGCTAGTGAATTTAGATTTCATTTGATTTCGCTATTATGAATTTTCACGTTTTTTCTACATAGGAGAATGAGACTCCGCCCATTCCAGGAGTGGAGCGAAACCAACTAGGGTACTAGAACAAGGAACTAGGCGTAGAATGTTCCACCGAATCTACGCGCCTCTACACCCTGGGAGATGTCTATATGCTAAATCCGCTTGCTGTGGATCACTATTGCTCGTTACTCGGTATAAACCAACCCTAATGCGATATTGTTTCTCGACGTAGACGCACGCATCAGTTCTGACGAAGTATGACGAATGGAGTATAAAAGGCGCTGGTATAACAAAACGCTGCGTTCAGACGCGCAAAGAAGATCGCACCTTAACGTGGCAGTAACCGGTTCCACGGTATAATAACTTACGACTGTCGTTATCGGCCCGCTCTCGGCTGATTAACTTTACGCCCCGTGCTTCTCTTGGTCATTCCCTGTCCGCGTTCTCGATTTCCGGTCGGGCGTTTTATGTTCCTCCGAAATAAAACTGCTCCCGGTCGTCTCTCAATCAGATGCCATTCATGAGATCGTAAAGTAAACGGGCAACGCGCTATAACGCCCGCGAGGGACTTTGTGTATCCATGGCCAGATGAGCCGAGATTTATTCGCGACTTGATCTCTAGCAATGTTAGAACCCCTACTCTCTCTTTCTCTCTCTTCCTCTCTGTCTCTCCTCTCGTCAAATTACGCGACCTACCTCGAAACGGATTTACATTCGCATCCACGGCGAAAGCTCGGCAAATTTGCTCTCTCGACTGACGTGGACACACCGACGAGCCCCGTCAAGTTTTCACCGGTTGATTCTCTTGCTATTCGCTCATGCTCGGATGGTTTTTCTTATGGAAAACAGGTCCGACGACGTTTCACCAGCGGAATGTGACTTCTGCTCTCCTAGGATCATCTTCTTATCGCAGAGCTCTATTAGAAGCGCTTGTCGGCATGATGGAAACATGCATAAGTCGCGCGATACGTTTGTAGAACCGGTGAAATTGTGTGCGTTAAGGACTCTCTGTGAACTCCACGAAACATGATAAATGATGACATTCTACATCAGTTGCTAGAAACAAAATTCAAATAGACGTCTTACTTTCTTTCAATAATTTAACGCGTGAATCTTTAACGTAAAATTTAACGTGGAACGTAATATATCAGTGCTGGAATTCTTTTAATCTTTCTGTTGAATGAAATTGAAATATTTTGACAAAATATTAAAGCGAGCTTTCAACCCTTCCACCGCGTTCCTCTAACTGCTATAATTATATCGTTCCCGCGAAACCGTATCCGAAATGAAGGATCCATGGGAAACTGTATTAAGCTGTAATTACGTTGTAATATATGAAAAAGAGTTCCACAAAATTAATTTCAGCGCTCGTATCGCACAAAGAGCCGACAGTAAAATACCATCCACAGCTAATTAATTCTGTCAGACGTATGAAACATTAAATACGCATTGATGGATAACTTTCTACAGGATTTTTAGTACTTTCATGATATCAGAAATAACCGTTTAATCAATTTCTCTGCTCGCGTAACGATAAAAGAATCTTGTAATGTATTATCTGACGAAACCATGAAACAATTTAACCGAGAGTGGAATTATTCTCAATGATATATACATAATCAAAGGAAAATACAATTAGATATTGTAAATCACGAAGATCTGTTTCATTGCTTTTTATTCTACTTTAGCGATTCTGTTTGAAAGGAGACATATTTGCCAGTGCTGTACCAGTTCTCTAGTAGTTAGGGCATCGAGTATACTTCGTCTCGGCATCAGGAAACAGGACGCAGTCGACAGGGGAAGTAAGATAGTCAGACTAGTGCTCCCCGACGTCTGACTCAACACCGACAGCTAGCACTGCGGAGGCCGTACGCAGGCTACGGCGGTAAATCGTGGCATTTACGACTGGGTTCGGGCGCGAGACACGCGGAAGAATATCCGCAACCGCGTGCTAGATCGATACTACGGGACGACGGTGTTCCTATTCAGCCTTTTACGGGCATCGCCGTACTAAAGGCACTAAAAGGCGCCGCTCACCGCGAAATGAGCCGTGCTGACTTCACCGCGATTCGATTGATCCCGTAACGCTGTTCCGTTCCGGCGCTTTATCGATACCAATGATAATCCGTGCCGCGCATACGCGATCCAAACTATCCAGCCAGACCACGGCAAAAACATCGTCGTCGGTCTGGTGTGCAGATAACACTCTTTATCTCTTGTTATTGTTCCTGCTTCACGCTATCCGCGAGAACGAATTCCAATTTGTGCCTTCCCCTCCTTGGTGCCATTTTGAATAGTTCCATTGCAGATTCTTGTCACAATTTTTAGGTTAACTTCGTTTCTTGAATTTATCGTAAAAACCAAAAAGTGTCCATTAGAAAGTCCGTTTATTTTGTCGAATGTCACCCCAGAAAGTTTTATACGTTAAATGACTCTGTGAGGAAGCTAATAGCATCAAGGGGTTGAAACAAATTAAAATATATGTTACAAAGATGAATCAAATGTTCTCAATTATTTTATGCGATAAAATGTCTAAGCACATTTATCTATTTATGATAAAAGGCCCTGGAACCCCGTTCAATACCTCGCACCAAGCTTCCAATACAACTAACCCCATCCCATGATACCAACACCAGTCAGCAACCCCCTGCAACGTCTTCCAAGAGGCTCGATCGGCAATTTCAAACCCCAACGCGAGATCTTCCTGCCTTGCCGACGGCACTCAGTAAAACTACCCCCTGTACTATCGACGTCCACCGGGCAATACGAATTTCCAACCCCTATACTGTTTTACCCTCAGTAGTAGCGCGCCCCCTGAAAGACAGAGTTCCAACAAAATTTCCCAAGGTAATATAATACCTACCCCGGAAAGATTCAGTCGTTCGATCAATCTACAAACTACCCTTTAAATTCTCCCTTACTCTCTCTCCCTCTTTCTCGAGTCGAGAGGGGATTCGATAATTTCGATTCCGACGAAACGCAACTCGAAGGAATTTTTATGCACCGTTTTATCCGAGATAGTCGATGAAGTTTTTTCCTCCCTGAAATTACCGGTCGAAAGAACTAGGTCAACCGAGCGAAACGCTTCGTTTTATTGCGTAGTATAAACAATTCAGAACGTTCCCCTTCCCCTCCGGTTTTTCCCGGCGAGATTCGCGAGTGTATAACGTTGAAGATAGATCGTCGAGATTGTTTCCGGGCGGCGAGCATGAAAAATATAAACGGCGCATGATACACGGCCAGGTCGAAAATAAATTACCCGGGCCCCGCGCGCGACGTGTCCCGTAATGACACGTACCGGACCAAGTACCGTTTTGAACTTTCCAGGTCAAGAAAACTCGATGCCGGGGCAGAGTGGCCAATTCAACTGCTGATGAGCTGCTACGTGAGATGGGCCCCTAATACCACGAATTCCCGCCAACCTACCGGGCGAAAAGACCCTCCCCTTTATCGGGAATCTACCACCGAGCCTTTGATTGTTGTCGATGGAATTCAGATTCGAACCTTTTCCGTGAGAATTTACCGATGACTTCGCTCATGATCGTCTCTCCGAGATGTAGTTCCCCAAAACTGAATATAATTGTGGAGCCATTGTAGACCATCGAGAATTCGAATCTGTTTGTAAAAGAATAAATCTGAATCCTTGGAAAAGTAGGGAGTTATTGAATTTTAAAATGGTCCACTGATTGTTGAGCTATAAGTGTATCGTAATAGCATGTTTGTAACTGTAAGTGATTCGACTGCGAATTTTTAAGCGAAATAAAAAATCTTATGGTGCAGAAGCTACATAGAGGTTTATTTATTTTTCAAATAATTTTGCAGACTCTAACAAGTATACGAACGTCTAAAACTGTTATACGTAATGATTCGTTTACCTAATATTTTAGAGTGCGGAAGCAAAAATTGTGGGGCTAAAATCATCCGTAGAAAAACCAACAGCCCGGTGTATGTACACGGGACGTTCGCTTTGTGACGCTTCCGCGTGAAGTAAACAACAACCGCGGAGAATCGGAGGTCGCATTCCGGTCGCCCGAGGAAATAAATGATGCAACAGTTCGCGAATGTCTGGAGTACGGAAACTAATCCGGGCGATACGCTGGCAAAGTGTGCGCACGGTATTTTCGTGATAAATAACGTCACATTTGTAAGGTCGTACCTCGTGAGTGGAATGCTACGCGACCACCACAAAAGAGATAATAACTCTTTAATGCTCACTCTTACCCGCGTGCCACATAAATCTACCGGCATTCCCCCGAATATGCAAATTGTCCCCATTATCGCAACGTGCTGCTCAAAAACCTTCGACTACGCCGCTCTGCTGGCCATATCTAGCGAGCCCTGTAGAATTTTTCTATCGTTAATCGAACATTTCGAGAACCATTTAAACCCTCGTTTTCGAACTACGTTTTATGGGAGGGCTGCTGCAACGAATTCCGAGAAAACATTTCAACCGAATGTTAATACTCTTTTTCCGTAGACGTTCTACCTTCGAATTTGTCTTAAATGACTCCCAAGTAGAACTCGGAGAAAAATGTTATCGAACTTCCTCAGCCTTGCTTTTAACCACTAGTACATTTAAGTTTACATTAGATCATTTGGAAATCGAATATCTTTCCACTTTTACACAAGTAAATATCATCGGAATTATATCATATTTGGTATGATTTTTATTAGAAAAGTGCCACATAATTGTCATCAAAGTCCCATCAAAAAGTAATGAAAAATAAAGTAGTTTGAAATTCGGATTACTTATGTTTACATTTCTCGGCGACCGAGGCCTCTTAAGATCTGCTGTCCTTCTCTGCGTTCGGCAAAACTAAACAATAGTATCCCTGACGTACAAATGGTCCTGCACAGATGCTAAATGCTTCTTAGTCCACGCACAACTTTGGAAATTTCGAGGTGCATCAATACGTCTAAAAAAATTAAATCCAGAACTCACTATAACACATTCTGACTTAATATACCGCGCCATAATCAGATCTTCGAAGATCCAGCGTCTGTCGAGGCGATAAATCCCATCTAAATCTCGGCCTTAAGTGAAACAGTGTACCGATTACATCACCTCGCATCGTTCTCCGTGGCCCTGGTGCCTCGGGAATATTTTCCCGGGCAAGATTGAAAGGCGGCCTATGCCCGAGGGAGCATCATTTCGGAAAAATCGTGGCGGGGGTAACAGGGTTCAATCACTTTCGCCCGTTTATCACTCCTTATTATCGTCGCTATGGCATCGGGCGTCCTCCGTCGAACATATTTTTCCTCGGTATTTCTAGATCCCTTTGAAAGCCTTTAACGATCCCATCACCCAAGAGCTCTGGCGCGCTCTCCGCGCGAGAGAGCGGAAAAGAAGAGTAAAAGAGAGCTAGGAAAAGAGAGAGAGAGAGAAAGAACGCGAAAGAGAGGAAGAAGGATCCGGGCCAACGGGCGAGAAGACGTTCGTAAACAGCCGTGTCTGCTGGATCTCGGGCTCTTGGCTCTCGTAGATCACGTTCGGTGTCTCAGATTGTTTTTGCTTTCGGCATCATCCAATAGAAAAACGGCTCTTTGGTTCGCGCCATATTGAAATCTACATAGATATCCAGGTGTATACAGTAAGGGCAAGAGGGGGAAGTTACGTACACTCGGCTGCACGCGTACTTACACCCTACACGCCGAAAGGGACGGGGGCGGGTCGAGAAAGGTCTTAGGGGTCTCTATTGGATTACAGAACAAGCGGCTAGCACTCAAGCCTCCGTAACCCCCGCCTCGCTCCGGGCAAAGTAGTTTAGCTTTCGAGTATAGCCTTACCTATCTAGCCTTAGCTTGCCTGTCCATCCGTTACGTTATGTATCCAGGATCCACCCTAACCTCCCTGACCCGTCGTAGCAACCCCCTCGACCCCACCCCCAACAGCGGACGCAGACGTTTTCCTCCGTTTTCTTCGACGTGAACGTCGACCCCCGACGTCACGGTCCCACGCAGCTAAGGAAAATAAAGGAGCGGTTACCATCCGGCCAATCTGCACCCACGCAATTTATGCGCGTGTGTTAGAGGTAGATCGTCACCCCCTTTCTACCCTCTTCGTTTTCTACTTTCCTCGTTCGGCCCTTTCCAGCTTTATTCGACGCTTATTTATTAGTAGACTGCGGATCTTGAGCATGCAACAGCTGTAGATTTTCTTAATAATGATATTAAAAGCCTTTCCCTATGTTGTTTACATGGATTGCTTCGAATTTATCCCGTTCGATATTCTACCGAAGGCGAATCGACCTCACGGAGTCGAGGATATTCAAGTGGAGTGCAGGGAATGCGGTGTCAGTATATCGGTTAACTGTTTTGGATAAGTATTCGTAGTATGTTGAGTATGGGGCCGAACCGTTGCCGCGATCGTGGGCGGGTTTAGGCGAACGCACGTCGGGAGTTCGCGGCAGTTTGACGTTCATTCGGGAACGCTGGTAGAATTTGATCGGACGATTTCTAGAGTGGCTCGATGTGTACTTCGTTTTTGGGCCAGGTCGAGGGCTTGTGGCGCTTTGCTTCGAGAACTTCCGCCTGTAATGGTTCGGAGGTATTTAAGGTAGAATAGTAATATTGAAAGTTTACGGTACGAGAAAATTGAATAGACTAGCACAAAGGGTTCCACAATATATTCTGACGAATCCTAGAAAAATTCTCCAACTTCCCATCATCGAGTGAAAGTACAATAAATTCAGAAATACAGAAATATTCCAAGAGATTTCGAAACGGATTTTCGAATGATAAAATATCCGAAGATTCCGCCGCCCCTCGAATGCTTCATAAATTTCAGAAGACAACCGACGGCGGGCTCTGAATCCTCTCTCCCCGAAACTATAGTTCCACGTTCTCCGATATCAAAGCACCCTCGAATCAACCCCTAATGGAGTTAAGCTCTCTATTTGTCAGGAGAAATTTCGTAGAATCTTCCGCGGAGAGACTGACATTGTCTGGCATCGCGAGCGACGCACGGCCATGGGAAAACCAACGAAAAGTGTTGCAATTCGTCATCCGTAGATCGGTTAAGTTTAACACGATGTTATTAAAGTAGTAAATTACATTCCCGCCTGGGATATGGATTAGACGTCGTCCGCCTGGCGCCGGTGAAACTCCACAAGTCGAAGTAACAGTTCATAGCCTCACGGAACCAAAATTGGAATTCTGTCCTACGTGGAGCGGATTTTGAAGCAGCTTCTAATTTTCGGTATTGTCAGCTCGGATATTCAACGTTCCGCCAGGAACTCTTGATCCTATCGCAGATGACATCTGCATAAAATCCACAGAGTTTCTAGCGACTAATTCAATGAACAAACTATATTTAGAAAACATTTGTTTCCTTAACAATCCCGTAAAAAAATCATACATATCCCATACAGGAGCCTAATAAACCAAACCCCAAACTGCTATGTCCCATGACCCTGTACCTGGTAACCCTAAGCTCAGATTCAAGTATGTCGCGGGAGTTGGAACACAACGGAGCCAGCGTCGCGACGTCTAATCCATATCCGAGCAGGGGATGAAATTTACTACTTTAATAACACGGAATTCCGGGTCTTGTGCGCGGCCACATCCGCGTGCGCTTATGCATATAGCTGTGTGGAGGGGTGCAACGCCGGTGCAACCGGGATGCAACGGGGTGCAAGAGAGGGGCGTATGACGCGCTGCCACGTCCCACACAACTTGCAGCGGAGCCAGTGTCCGACAGCCGGGGAACGATTTCGAGTATTTGGGTCAAGTTGCGCCCGTTGTTTGTTGCTGGCGACGACAAGCGCCTCCAGAACGTAAATCCGGCCGACGCGTTGTCGGGAAAGTAGCGGCCGCTAATTTAACGGTGTAATATGATGCCAGAAGTTGCCCGGGTACCCTGTTCATGATATTTCTGCGGAAACGGCCGCGCCGTTTCGTTTCGTTTCGGGAACACTTCGAACGACAACGGAATTTCGGCTTGTTCCAGACGGCTCTCTCCAGCCCTGCTGTGGATTCTAGGCCCTCGTGACCCCGAGAAAGCCCGCGCGAGCTTTTAATGGGAACTGTCGGTCTGCGTCGGCCTGTTTTTAGCTAATTTTGTCCACCGGAGAACCGGGACGCTTGTCAAAATGTTGCCACACAAATTAGTCGTATCGTTCCGGTTGCAAATGGAAATATGTATGTCTGGCTCTTATTTCGTTGTTCAATGAAGTTTACTCTTCAAATAATAACAGACTTTACTCTTTAATTTGAGACACTTCAAGGGATTGATCGTATTAATATGTTATAACCGTGCAGCATTGCACAATGCGAAAAATTCTGATTGCACCGTGAATTGGTACGACATTCTGCCGAGACTGGGAAAAATTTACGATCGTTATCAAAAGCGCGTCGAGTTTACAGCAACATTATTAGGAGAGTAAAGTTCGTCTCGGTTAGGATGTGGGTTGGGTCTTCTTAAGTCTTCCCTACGTCGTGTGCTTCCCCGCTTGAAGCTCTTAGAATCAAAGTAGCGTCTATATGCGTCGGGAGGTAAACAGGTCACTCTCAGCGAGATTGCAGTCGCACCGGATGTAACGTCTTTAAAATAGTGCTTGAGAAAAATCTGTAATTCCACATCGGACTGTAAACTCTCAGACAGAACCACTTAGACCGACGACTTACAGCTATTTCACATGTGAAAATCATTTCGCGCGTGAATCTGAATCCTCGCACGTTCTTTCGAATGAATTTTCTCCATTTCCTGCGTCCAAATACTGCCAAATTCGTTTCGTATAATGTAATACTTTAAAAACAGGCTAATCTTTCCGTTCTAGTGAAGTCACAAATTTAAACAAAACCTAGTATAATATTCTAGAATTCTATTAGATACATATATTCGTATAATAGCTCTAGAAGGAATTATTAGATTATTTGTCTCCGGGTGAATTATTTGCTCGCGACTCGAATTTCAAGTATTTAATAAATGCATGTATGTAGGTAAAACGGCAGAATCCATAAATGACATTCGTGTAAAGCGCCGAATTAGGAAACAGAAGCAGAGGTCCAATTGCAGCTATCACAGAATTGTTAATTCGAGGACATTAAATATTAAAGTATTCTGTTTCTTCGTTCCTAGTTTCCCAAGATACCGCGTCGGTCACTATACCCCGAAGTTCTGATTAGATCAACGCCGTCTAACTCTAGGAAGATCTGCGAATTGGCGACGAGATTTGCGTTACCTGTAACACGACGTTATTAAAGCAGTAAATTCTATCCCCTAAAGGATACGTATTAGATCCGCTTTCCTCCTGATTAGTTCAAACATCTGAAATCAAACTGACGTTTCACCGTGCTGGATCTCGACTCTATTTTATGACTAAAACGTCGTAACGCACTTTGATTTTTAGGACATGCAATTTATGATGTCTGTAAATATAAAAGTGGAAGATGTGGGCCAGAGAGAAGCTGAACATTTGTTAATTGATTCATAATAATAAATAGCGATGCATTTAAAACCATTTATAATTATATAAAAGAGACGTGTTAGATAAACCACTTAAACAATTTCTCCATGGATAAACAAACAACCAGGAACATTTGTTCGTTCCATTTGCATACAGCGGCCGCCGTATATCAAAATTATTCCTTGTGCTGGCAAACTACAATTTATCAGGAATAATATTATTATTAAACAGGCAATTTTGGTGAGTTTCGCGAAGTAATCGCCGCAAATACAAAACGCAGAGACCCATAAATAAGTTTAATTACATTACTATCGACAAACGGCGGCCATTACGAAGAGAAGTTTAGTTCCACGTGTACGAAGGGGTGTGTGTGTGTACAGGGAGGTTGGTACGAATAAAATCAATTGTAAATCATATCCCCAGCCCCGGAACCCATAAATCTGGTTCCGGGCATATCGTAACTTTATTCCGCGTTTTATTCCGTCAACATGGTTTCGTCGCATCCGGCCCGCGTCCCATTTCCCACGAACTTTGTCCGCGAGCAAATTCTACGCCAATTTCGATTTCCGCTTATTTCCACGTAACGACTACGGCCCTGCCCTCCGCCAGAAAGTTCCGACGTGAAATTGTCTCTAACCGCGATCGAAGTTCGCGCGGCGGACCTATCGCCCCGCGACGATCCAGATTTTCGCAAATTTTCGGCGCACGAGAACTACCCTCCCGCCGTTTATTACACAACCCATCCATCGATCCTCACTTGTAATTTATTGCTGGATTGCAAAACTTTCCACCAAATCAGAATATTCGGAAGCAATTGAAAGAAGCGAGTGCTCGATCGAAATTCGTTTCCACTTGCATTAAGGGCTGTTTTTCACAGG
Organism: Lasioglossum villosulum; assembly: GCA_963971365.1. Classification (NCBI taxonomy): domain Eukaryota; kingdom Metazoa; phylum Arthropoda; class Insecta; order Hymenoptera; family Halictidae; genus Lasioglossum; species Lasioglossum villosulum. Next base: position 4,139,296 of record OZ020497.1, on the reverse strand, counting down.
ACTTTTTTCAGAAAACCTATTCGCCATTGGGATTTTGCACACATATTTATGGGTAGTTGAAGCGAGTGTGTAATGTTTTAGAGTGAAAATATTCACAATTACACGAGCTATTTTTCTTAGTGGCAAAACAAGAAAATACAAGAGCTGGCGTAAGCGTTAATAATGCTATTTCCAGGTGTTTAACCCTTTGGAAGAGAAGAAAATTTATTAATATTTTCGATTTTTTAGTGCAGCAGATTTTGAAACGAGATAGGACGATCGGTAGATATAAGACTACAACACGAAAGAATACCAGATCAGTTGTTTACTAGACGTGTAATATTGACAACGCTATCTTCGCTGTCATTGAAAGTTTTATAGCAGCAGCAAGACCACGCCAATGCAGCGTTTGCACGAGTGTCGGTTGAAAACATTTCCACAACAACGAGATTCGATTTTTCGCCGGCAGCAGTACGGAGGGAATAACTGTTGCCATTCACAGCAATCATTGCTTTATGATTGCGACCCCGATAGACAGTAATTCTGACTTTAAAAATAGAGACGAATCACGCTCGTCACTGTGCAACGACCGGTGCGAAACGAATGGCCCCCGGATGTCCTGCTTTCTGTTCCTTTAGATGAGAGTAATCGAATATGAAATATTAGATGATCGCATAAGTTCGTGCCCGATTTTCATAGATGTCGCATACTGCATGGCAAAGTGCAAACAAAAAAAAAATATATATAGAGAGAGAGAGAGAAAATATACATATATATACAAAAGCACTTAATATTCTAACCTTATTACCCCTTTTACCCTCCAACCCTAACCGTGGACCTCCTCTTCTGGTTGTTGCAAACAAAAATTATATAGTCACCATTCTTTCAAATTGTAAATAAAATATAGAAGATTTTATCTAGAGAAATTGATAGAATATCTGTAAGAATATTTAATTAATTGCGATCGATTTGCAAGAATGCCACGCCAAGAGCGAAACGATTGTTTTCCTGTACTAATCTCCGTTCCACGACAAGCACCAGCTCCGCCAGTGTTCGAAACTATCCGAAACGATCGCAGAAACTATTTTCCCCAGTCGTTTCCTGGGACTTCCCAACGTCATTGTTGAACGGTCCCGATAGATCGCTAGGCGGAGGGTGCAGAGGACCAGATTGAAGAAACAGAAGGACATCAGGAGTTGGGAAACGGTTAACGAGGAACTGGCGGCCAGCCAGTTAATTAAAACCAACATGCTCCTTAACTGGATTTTCCAAAGTATCATTTTAATCCACTGACCGTACACACAGACTCGTAATTGCGCGACTATAATTGCTTTCGCGCGCGACTGCTCGCAGTTGTTCACCGACAGAATGAAAAATCAATTCTTGGGAATCCCGTGGCCTGGCAAGAGCGAATCGGTTCGCACGATTCTCCGCACACGGGGATTAGCGTGTTCAACGTCACGCGTATGGTGACTTCCGCTGATATTTCGACGCTGTTCAAACTTTTCTAGAAGTTTAGGATCAGGAATAATTGTCGTCCTCTTTCATTTTCATATTCAACGAACACATCGTACAACGAATAAAGAAATAAGCGAAACATTTTATCGCATATAAAATCAGAAGATTTTTGTTGTGTATGGAATGAGCTGATTTTTTCGCCGTTTTTTTCGGCTTCGCGGATAATGGTTCGGTAGCAAAGGTTTCGCGAGAACATTGAAGCCGCTCACCACCGAATTTCCAACGGTGTCGAGAACAACCTTCTCACCCTCCACCTCTTTCGTTTTCAGCGGTTATCACGTGATACTTGACCCAATGTGCCCGCACGGACGACGGCCTAAAGGTACGTCGTGAGAGAAACAAAAGGGACCAGGTGGCGACGGAAGAAACGTGACCTCGTCATTCGGATTTCTATCGTCGGAGCGATCGTGTCAAAAAATTAATGCATTCCTCTCGAAATCTCCACTGTAATTATTAATTTATCCATCTGTGGTTACAAGATAAACGCTTGGATAAATTGTATTTTAAATATTCATGTTTTGTCGCAGGAAATTCTGTGCCTGGCGAGTACAGTTCTACAGGGTACGCTTTATTGTGTCAATTACTTTATCCTGGCATCTACAAGTGATTGCCGTGTGTTCATTGTTACACTGTAGAATGTAGAGTTTGAAGATTAATGTAGAAACTGGAGCAAACGTGCCGCGAAATTTCTAGGGTTTTGGGTCGCAATAATTGTGATTTATTGTGCTGTACAATTTGTCGTATCTGTCTCTCATTACTCAGGGTAGTTTTGTATGTGTACAGGATGTTCGTTTCAATATTCTTATATTTTACACAGTACTTTATTTTTGAACTGAATATTCGTACCAAGAATGGCTCGCTTCAAATCGTGCTCGCCTACAGTACGTTTGCCTGATCCATGGCTTTAGCATTCGGTGTACCTCTTGGACAGAAATACCAGTAAGCTCGAAATTTGCAATCGAATCTAGCTGAGAAAGCTTTTGGAACAGAACACCACGCGATGCAACCGATATTTGAAGGCAGTCTATTCAACAGTTCGCAAAGCGGTAGTTCTTCAGTTGGTTTGCCTTGATCGTCGAATTGCAGCGCTGCGTGTGTCCATTGATAGTACTCGAGCGACCGAACTTACAGCTGTGCCTGATAGCCCACATCCGTGGTAGGGTACTTGCCTGTATTTAAATAAGCAGGAAAAAGAAACCCTTTATTTTAAGTTGAAATATTGCATTTTTTCACTATTCAAGTATATTGAACATTTTCCGAAGATGCACGTTGTGGGTAATTTGATACAAACCCGTATGAGTGATACGGCGATCAACGGCGTTACCCAATCCCATCTAAGGATACCGACCAAATCCACGCCAATGACGCACAATCGAAACTCTCCAGCAGTTCTCGAAACATTCTCGTCCAAGAACCATCACGACACAATCCTGAAGAGCGGACACAGCGCAGTTTCCCGCCGCGAAGTCTAGCGAGGTCGGGGTGGTTAAAGGTGTGTCGTCGGAAGAGTAGAACAGGATTTGTGGGTGAGAGAAAGAGAGAGAGAGGGAGTAAGGAGGGCAGGTTCGGTCGTCACTCGTAATTGGAAACTGCCGCATAATTATCCGAGCAGCGAGCAACCAGCCGGCTGGATGCTTCTTGTCCAGCTATACACACGTCGTCGTACGGAATCTCGCGATGCGGCGCGGTGGTGCGGTGGCGGTAAAACACCGTCATTAACGTGCCTCGCTCGTCAGCCTGTGAACGATGCTTCAAGTGTCTTCGTTCCACCTCCTCTGTGCAACACTTTCCCCTTGTCCCTCCTCGTGTTCCACCCCCTCGCCATGCGAAACTCGCGGAGCCGCGGCAATTCGAAGAGCAAAGCGCCTTTGCGGTCCGGACACGGCATAATCGTTGCCACCGAAATCCGATTGCGGTTCTTCCGGCGGATTAAACGGCGTCGGTCGGTCCGTTCGATCGGCCGGATACCGCGACTCCATACCCCTAATCGGTTGCATTCTTAACACGGCCGACACGCAATCCCGGATAATGAAAATATTCGGGGGAGATGCAGTTTGCACTGGGTCGGGAAGCTGTGCACACCCCACCCGCCTCCTCCCGGTTGATGTTGCTGTTGCAGTTGCCGGCGATGCTGCAACCGATTCGATCGACGCAGTGAACACCGTTAGCTCGTCAGCTCGAAAGTAATCCCTGCTGACCTGGATATTACGCCGCTGCACGAGCCAGCATGGATGCACCCAATGCACCGTGCACGCTGCTACTGCTGCTGCGTCGCTGCTCTTTGCACCGATGATTTTCGGCGCGAGAGTAATCGAGGGTACCGATGCGTTTAAATACAGGGTAAACCATGTGACTTTGGCACCTCGATTGTTTGGTGCGTGAAGGAGAGACTGTCGGAAGAATTGACGATTTGTTCGAGGGATCAATATTGTTGAAAGTGTAAGAGTTTTCTGGCGGACACGTTCTGCAAGGTTTCACGATGGCCAATGTTTTCTTCTTTTTGAAGAAATGTTATTTGCTCGTCACAATATTTACGGTAATAAACTAGCTATTTGGAATGCTCGAGCGAGGTGACCTACCCTGTATATATTGCGAGGGGGAAACGCCGAGGAACGCCGAGGCAAGCACCGACGGTTGAATGGATTCCGAATTGTTTTGACGAAGCCTTTTTTACCTCCGTTTTTCTACGGCCGACGTGCTGCCACCGGATTGTACGACTGTTGGACGTCCGAACAATGCTCTTTCTAATGATTCTGTCGTTCCGACCTGAAGCAATTTCTTTTGGCGATTGACTTGTGGTCTTCGATGCGAGAGCGAGCACCGATCGAGGAAAGTATGTTGACACTGTCCTTTGTTTCGGTTACAGAAATTACTAAAACAATCAAATAACCACTGAAACTGCACTACTCTTTAACAAATTTTTTCTTCCCATATTGTCCTCCGATAGTTCAGTCCGAGTTCCAGCAACGTTGCAATAAAACAAAAACTAGCAGCCTCGCAGGCTAAGCTGCAAGCACGAGTATTTTTGAAGTAGAAATTTCTGTGGCTTCTCTAGTATGTAGGAGAGTTTCGGGATCCATTTGTACTTTGACGAAGTGAATAACGAAATTCCATTGCCCCGAATTCTGGCTGTCTATATCTTTCGTTTCATTATTCGAAGTTGCCAGGCCGAAACGGTGTCCGCGTTCGTTCGAGGAAATTTGCGCGAATTAGACTGCTCGATTCTCAAGTTTTCTTCCGCGACGGTCTTGAAACACTTCGGAAATATTATGTGACATTTATTTATATACCGGTGGCCGACCTACTTCCGAAACTTCCGACCCAGAGCTTCATCAATAAACTTTTCCTCGAGCGTTCTCTCTCCGCGCGGGTCGAAGGCCCGAGCAAGTTTTCTTAAACGGGGAAAGGGAAGTCCAATCGTCCCGAATTTGATTTCCGGCTTTGGTGATCAAGACTTTTGTACACGTGGCGACCGGTAATTGCCGCGAAATTCCCAATTAATCTGCTCCGGTCCGTCATTAATTAATTCTAATGAATTTACGCGTAGTGTCAGCTCGCGACCATGAAAAATCTCGCGAGGACATTAATATTAAAATGAGTATATATATTTCGTATTTGAAATTAATTAGTATAAATCAATTATATTCAAAGCAACCCGAGAACGTTCAAATTTGCCAAAACCACCACACGTATTAATCCGGAACGTATCAGCAACTCAATAAATGCAGCTTAAATAGGCAGCACGAAGAGAAAAATCGGAACCGATTATGGTCGCGTAAGGCGGCAATTTCCGTCTCGGTCGATCCGTTCGGTGAGGGTTCAGATTATTCGACAATGAGGCGTCAGAATAAATCACGCGGTAAAAATGTAAGTGACTGAAATTAGGGGTGAGACTTTCATAAACGAGCGACAAGTAATTTTATCGGGGTATAATGGATTCGCTTATTCGTTCAATAATTATCTGGCCGACGAAAGAATAACGACGGCAGGAATAAAAATTCCTCGGGTTCGCTCGACGATCGCCGAGGCAATTTGTTTCGATATATAAAACCTCCCTTTGTCGGTTCCCCGAAAAAAAGAAACACAAGAGCGAAAACCGGTGGTGGCTGTCGACAGGCGTCGTTCGATAATCGTTTCATCGCGTTGCTTAATTCCGATCCAATATCTCTTCCAATTCTGTCCGACGTTCTCTGGGTCGAAGGTTACTGTCAATGCTAACTGCACTTTTACTCGTCCCATACCAGAAATATCGTAAGATATTATTGGACCTGTCAGACGAGGATTAGAATTCGCGGCGAGCGTGTAATTCACTTGCAATTCGAGATTCGCGCATAATGCAATTTATGCCCAATCTCTGGCTGAGAAGCTGGAAACTATATGTGTGTGTTGTGGGTGTGGGGGTGTGGGCGGCTCTGAGTACAAATGGATGGGACGGGGACGACCAGTTGCTCGGTCTGCGCAATCCCCAGATCTGAATCCATTCCATTATTAATTGCGGAGCCATCTAAAATCCATCGTTCACGCAACAACCACCATTAACCACCGAATGGTTACGCGCCGAAAATCGCCTCGGCGAATTATTATCCGCTCGTTTTCGCGTACAATAATCAGCAGCTGATAACATTCGGATTTTTTACCGAGTTCTGCAGTATTTATATGAAGAATTTCGTGAGTCAGTCGAAAGAGATAAAATTGAAATAAAAGTGTACTTCTTCTTTGTACTTTATCTATATAGTTGGGTTCTTGCATGAATCATTTAGTTTATATTTTGAATCGATTTATAATGAACATTTTTCAAAATAAGTGGGAGTGTTGGATTCTTGTATGAATCATTTGGTTTATATTTTGAATAGATTTGAAACGCTTTCTATTTCCTGTTTCCTTTCCTGTTGCAAATCTCGGGAAAATCTTGTTAACGACTACGTGCGTTCGATGACGTTATACTTAGCTTTTCTATCTTATATTCATTTAATAAATATCATTCTCGTTTTGGAAGCAAAGTCTGTTAATTATTCAACATATATATTATAGTTTCGTGATAAATTCCAAGTCTCCCAAACTGCAAACGAAAAACTGTTCCGACGTTCGACGGCAAACGAGCACGTCGAAGCAGAAATTTTTTCGGAAGACCGAGCAAACTGTATTATTTACCGTAGACAAGCCATCGCCTTAAGAAGCAACGAGGATCGCGTGATTCGCGATAAAAAGCATCGGCCTGCAAGAAAAACGGGAACAAGGACGAAGAGTTACTCTTCGGTAGACACTGCTCTGTATACGAGCAGTTCTCGCAGGAACCGCAGGTTTTTTTCACGAGTATGCCGAGAGATCGAGGCGAAGGGCGCAGGATTTATGATCCAGCGGCAGGGTCGTCCGTTCCGCGAATGAATCGCTCGGTCGCAACTTTTTCGTAAGGCCCTCGGAGAACAAAGCTCCAACTATAGATTCCGTGATCGGAAGAACAATAGAATTAATGGCCGGTGAGAACCGCCGGAGAAAAGAGAGGGAGAAAGAGAGAGAATTTTTCCGTCCACTGTCGCGCCACAGTGTCCTCTTCCCTTCCCAGCGCCCCATGCTCCCAGGAAATAACGGGTCTGTGCACACAGGCTCAGCAAAGTTGGCTAAATTCTGGAAAACCATTATTTCGTCCGGATCCGATAAGAACGTATTTTTAAATCTTCGGCACTTGTGCAATTCCTGGATCAATTTCCTCGATGCATACACTTGTTCACTTCAAGTTTTTAACTTTTACAATGTCAAAACTTTAAGTTTAGTGTTTCAAACATAAACAGAGGTACCACACTAGCAAATATTTATTTGGTACTGATGTAACCAGTTATGAAGAAAGTGGAGTGCGAATAAATGAAAGTTTTTTTTTATTATGCGGCCAAACTACTACGCCAAACTTTTCATTATGTGTGATTCCAATGTGCGAAGGGTTCCAATGAAGAAGCAGTTTCTTGGATTCCGTAAAGTAGGAGTTTATCAAATTATTATTCAATTTCCATTGAACCTTCAACAAAAGAGGAAAGTAGTTTTGGATTTTTATAAGCACGGTGCGTCCCAGAAAAATGTCACAGGTCCGCGTCACAGCAATCCGAGGGAACGAGAGGAAGATTTCAGATGAAGATAGAGGGTTGTGAGAGGGTATGGGTTGAGCTGTGAAAGTTCGCGGTGAATTCCAGGGGCGAACGTGTCCAAACGTTATCAGAGGATGGTCATCGTCGCGCGTCGGTGGAATACTGACGCACGGAACAGCAAAAGCTTCCCTCTCCGACCTGTTTTGGGTTTTAGGCACGCGCCGCGCAAGAGGATAGAACGATGAATATTGTCGATGGTTGACGCGATGCAATATTAAAAAGATTCCTTCGATACGGTCGGACTGATCTTTAGTCAGTAGGTTATTCGTTGAAGCGGAATCGAATTGGGGCTCGACAGAGTCGAGGACAGAGACATCGTGTTGCCAATGGGGTGGCTTGATGTCAGGATTATCGGAAAGACCGGCGATCAGTTTGGGGATAAGTGTTGCTTGCGTGGGAAGATTGCGGGCACAGTCTTTTGGTAGTTATACTGCTAGGAATTGCTTCTACCTAGATGTAGATTGTTGAATCGACTGCAATACCAAATGATGCCGGAACACATTCCAAAATGAATTTGATCTCTACCTGATTCTGTTCCCCTGTAAAAGATTCCTGAAAACCACTCTCGTTTTAAAGTAATTCAGTGATTGGTCACGCTTAAATAATCCTCACCTCGCTTCTCTGAAAATGTTTTAACTACTTCAGCACGACCCAGCATAGGTAAAATAACGTTAACAGTCCAGTGAAAATTTATTTAAGCCCCAAGAGCGATCATTTAACGTTCTCGGAGTCCAAACAGGATCCCACCGAGGACGGTACAGCAGACAACGCGATTTTCACGGTTCGATCGCGCGTTTAATAATGCATAAGGCGGTGAAGTGTTTGCGAACGGTCGCACTCGCAGCCGTTCTGGTCACCCCTCGATTGGAAAAAGCACGTTCGTATTAATTAGAAGACGGCCAATTGGAATTAAATCGACGCGGGCGTTTAGCGGGCGGGCTGAACATCGGAAGAAATTGCGGGGGTGGGCTATCTGCGGGCTTTCATTGTGGATCGAGTGCGTGCTCGCGGGTCTTGCTTCCCTCCGGAGCGCAATGTCAATATTTAAGGGATCGGCCGATTCATCGAAGACGTCCTAGGAATTAATGCAAGAGGATCCTTTCGATTCTACCGCAGCACCGAGGCGACGAGTGGATCGACTTAATTGAGAAGAATGAAAATGCCCCCCGTACCCGTGGGGACTTTTATTATTTAAATGAGAACAGGCTACGCCGAGTTCAACGCCAGCAAGAAATTAGGGCGACCAGCCTTCGCCGCCCATTGTAAAACTTTCGAGCCTCGACAATTCTCGAACGACAATCGAGTTAGTAATGTAGTAATTATTTTGAATTGAAGATGTTCGAGCACAAAGAATTCAAGCAGGAAAGAAATTTCTGTTTGGTACCAATACCTTGCAATTGATATCGACAATTTTTATTTCGCATAAAAATCCGCGGTCTACGAGACTCTCTTATTTTTGTAAAATTTTAGTAAGTAAAATTTTGGTAAACGGTAGAGTAGCCCGGTTTCTGCGCCAAGGTCTTCAATTCCACTGCTGGCGAGCTTGCTATCCGCTAAGCCGGAATATTGTGCGTTAAATTACACGTTGAATATTTATCGCGGTGGCCGTCGCGACGCGGCGTGTCGCAGCGCAAAATGCTCAGTCAACCGGCGTCTATGAATATCACGAGCAATCTCAAGAAGCTCGCAAATACCGCATTCTGGCCCGGTAAATGTAGTCGGCGCGTGGCGCGCCGGTGTTGACCCTAATTTCCCGCGCAAGCCTGCAACCTGCTGGCTCGTTCTCACCGCGTTCTCCTCAGCGACGAAAACGGGCATTGTTTTACAGAAAAATCCCTCCAATAATCAAACAATTTCAGAGAGAAGGTTGTTAATTGAATATCTGGAGCGTGATGCAGTATGCTTCTTTTTCACATTCATTGATTCTCAACGTGGCTACCTAACTTACAACTTGACCCAGAACCACGCCAAAATTTCCGGAGACGAGGGTAGACTAGAATTATTGTTTACAATGTTTCTGTTCGATTGATTTAAGGTGTTCGAGATAAATAAATTATATCTTCAATTATTTTTCATGTTGATGAACGAAAAGCATTGCAGCTCTACAAAGGGGACGAACTCTTAAATACGAACTTCACGAGAAATGGTGAAAAGAAATAGAAATGGTAGGATTAGCTTCGTTACTCCGGTTAGGAACAACGACATTAAATATTGCTGACTCCGCGGTAGCGACTGTCTATAAGATAATCCTGAAGTTTCCTGGGAGTTCAGATTCCTGGGACAGGAGCAATCGCTCGATCGTAGAAATAAAACTCGAAAGATCTCCTAACAGGATCGCGATGTCGTCTACGTCGATCTTACTTCCTCCATCTCCCTTGGCATTTGATCCGGGTACTCGGACGATTACTCGCATTTAATCACGGTCGTAATAAACTTTTTTCTCTTCCGTCGTTTATTCGCCCCTTTGTCCGGGAACCCGGTTGAATATTTATCGAAGTTAAACCGAGACGAATTTAATAAATGCGTTATGATTTAATCGGGCGAACCGGCGCGGTGGGAAAGCTCGCTCGAGGGTCTCGAGATTACGTGCCTGAGGTAGAAGAGAGAGAGAGGATCGGAGAAACCACGGGATATAAAAAGAAAGGAAACAAATCCTGGTTAAAGGGCTGATGAAGGATCCGAGATCTACGACTCTGGAAGACAGGGACAAGCGGGGAGAGGAATCAGAATTATAGCATCGCTTAAATTCAGCTTGCCGTGACCTGAAATTAAAAGAACAACTCGTCTTCCACCCTGTGCATCCTTCGTCTGTCTTCTGTTTCGAACTTTTAACCAGCCTATCCTCTGACATACATCGAATTGACCAACCCAACAAAATTAAAAGAACTCTTGTAACATCCAGACGAGCCATTTCGCACGTTCCGCAAACAATCGCGCGTCCACCCGCAGATCTCCGAGCTCCTAGCGTGACAATCGTTCGCAGCAACGGTGTTCGAGTGTTTGTCGTCCGCGAGACACAATATCCTTTATCTTGGACGCAGTTCCGCGCGGTTATCAGCGTAGAGAAAGTACACAGTAACCGTGTGGGGGCAGAGATTTCCAAGCCAGTGGTGGTGGAAGCGACGACTGCTAGTGGAAACGTGGAAAACATTTTCCACAAAAGAAAGCGGCGTCTCGGTCGGTCGCGAGGATACTGACGCCGAATGCCCGTAGCCTCTGTGTCCCCGAGATAATGTTAATATCCGGCTCGGTTTTGTAATTGCCAATTATTTCAGCTTATTCCGCTCTTTGTTCCCCGACGGTTATCCCGGGGACACCGGCGCCAACGCCGCCGACGACGACGACGACACCGACGCTGGATTCCCTCAAGAATCCTCCGACTGGTCTCGCAGCTGGCCGACTCACCTTTATGCAATCGCCTCCCTCTAAGACTCCAGCCGACTGTTATTCGCCAGCGAAGGAACTCGTCGACCTTAACGAACACCCAGCATCCTCCATCCGGCGGAATTCCAGGCTGCGCTTCTTAAATTCGAGATCTGATCCTCATCCGATGACCTTTCACCCGGGGAACAATATCGCCCACGGTTTTAAGAGTCGCTTCCTACCAACCCCACCCCCCTTGATACCTCGCCTCAGCTCCACCCTCCAGCTTTCTCTGTTAGCTACGTATTGCCGGAGGAACGTGACGGCGCAACGGACCCTGGCGAATTAAATTTCTCCGTCTCTCGGAAAACTTGTCGCTTCGCGCAAAGGCGGAATTTTTCCTTTTAATTAGTCGTTTGTGAATGGCGCGATTTTGGGCTACCGTTTCAGTCGGCTTATGATAGTCGAGAATCGATGCGAATCGATGCGCCGCGGTCCTAGGTTGGTCCTAGGAAACCCAATTATGCGAATGAAACGAAATTATTAAAATTGTGTAGAGTCAGGAAGGTTCAATTTGGATTCAATTGAGAATTGTTTATTAAATATTTAAATTATACATTTAACTCGTCAACTCGCGCTGTTCAGTCTCACTCGCGTCTTGTGTACTCGTGTTCTCTTGTTAAAAAACTGTGCCTACTCTTGAATTTCTCCGAAGACTGCCCCGACTGACCTACCTCGCAAAATATGTCACCGCGCTCTGTTTCTTATTTATTATTCTCACTCGCTCGCTTGCTCGGTCGTTGACCCATCGCGTATTTACCTTTTCGGATTCTTTCGACAGTTGTCGGCGGTCAATCGCTGACTAGTTAGATCGAAAAAACGTGTTTATATTTGGTTCAACAGCCTCGTTCGAATCTCCAGGCTCGACTTCCTACAATTGTAAGTCACGATATAGGGGATAATACCAGATAGAATTCATAGTCGAAAAACAAGGACTAGAAAAATGCATTTATTATTGATGGGAAGACATCTCCGCTATTTTGAGCCACCCTAAATTGCGAGACAGCATTTTCCTCGATCCAGCGATATCTCTGGGAGTACTTTTTGCCACGTTAAAGAATCGCCTGCCACGGGGTGCCGGGGTATCGAAATCCCGGGTACGAGGCGAAGGGGTCAGATTAAAAGAGATAATATGCCGGGCCGATATCTTTTTGGCTCGTTCTGATGCACCAGGCCAGCATCCCTGATCCCAGCATCACTTCTCCACCCACGCTCGTTACCCACTCTCGGCCAGTAACGTTTAGTGCACTCTCTCGCTCCCCGGTCTACGCAGGCCGCCTCCACAAATTTTGCAAAACACCGATATAAATCGTTTGATAACGCGTCTGGCTCCGGGCGTCGATATACCGCCGGGCTGGCCGCCGGGATAGGGAAAAAGAGGAAAAAAACCGACGGGCAAGTGAGGAGAGAGGGGTCATTTCGCGAAAATTTGGCGAATCGCCAGCTGCGAGCCGACGCCGCTGGAAGGCGCGCATAAACAACGCCGTTTATACCGCTCGATCACCGGCGTGCCGGTCTACGCAGCTGATATCGCTAATTGCAAAAACTACCCCCCCAACCTAGCGCACCCTGCCAGCCGGCGAACTTTTTCACAAGAGGGAAAAATCGGTAAGATTCGCCCGTTTGTTGCGCTGTGGCGTGCATATGGCATATACAGCTGGTGTAAAAATTCATATTCATACGCCCTTCAAAAGCAAATAACTTTGTTGACTAACTTTTTAACAGCCAACTTCACGCGCGTATAATTTTTGAGAACCACTGAACTCCTCTCATTAAAACGTACATTTTTCGTATTTTCTAGCCAGAATTTATGGGATTATATAAACAAACGTTGAAAAGTATTGATCGCCGAAAGTTCAGCCGAAATTGTAATTGCAAACAATATTCTAGAGATTTCACTATCCTATGAAAAAAAATGAAAAGATGAAAACAGTTCGAATGTTTTCTTTGGACTTTCCTGAATGATTGAACCCCATAAAAGCGCATAAAGCGTAGTCCACAGGTCCCGATACGGCACAATGACGTTGGAGCAGTTCACACCCGGCAAATTACACATCAGCACGGACATCTCTCTCGAAACTCAACAACTCCTTCGGCGCAGCGCCCTGTTCTCGCTAATGACATTAAATCTTCCCACTCCGAGCTTAAACGTTCGGGTGCCGGGGGTTGAAGCCCCGGAGAATATATCTGTAAAGTTCCGGCCATTGTGCTATTCAGCTTACTATCTTTCTATCTGCCCGGCTCACAGCGTCATATATATTTCTTAAAAGTTACTTACCGTTCGCTGTTTACCTCCGGCAAACTGTTCCGTACCTATGAAGCAGAGCGACGAGTCCCGAATTTTCCGAGGTATTAAGGCACCGAAATTTGAGACAGTGTCCCGGCTGGAATGGAGATCGGGCTCCGGTAACGTGACTATTTAATCACTTAACGTTTCAAACTTTCGTAAACAGTCGAAGTTCGCTCGAATCCACGATGGCGAGCAATTAGCTCACTGTCTCTCGCTTCTGCTGTCCACTAACACCGACACAAAAGACGGGTATTCCGAGCATATTGCGAGCATCGCGTGATCGGAACGTTGCAAAAAGAATCGCTGATAACTGCCCGCCACATCCGGCGCATCGACAAGCAGAATCCTTAAAAACCCATTTTTACCCTGCTCGAAAATTCCACCCTGTCGAAGTCGATGAACGGTACTTCCCTCGCCTTCCAAGAGCGAATGATCCGGCAACAGCTAAACTACCTCGTGGAATTTCATGAAATTTTGTGGACATTTTAAGGTTTATCGCAGATTTAATATACAGTCAGTCAGAAAATTCTCCGTACTTAAAATGGGTTCAGACGAGAGATTTCTCGAGATATCAGGAAAAAGTCTTTTTTTATAACTTTTTTGTATGGGTTGGCAAATTTTAAATATACAATTCGAGACAAAATATTTTCATTGCAATGGTGCTTGTGAACTACGTCAGTACAAAACTCGCGAAATTCAAGAGCCTGGACTACTATAAAATTCATCGCGTAGAAAAGCGATTGTTTAAAATACAATATACTGTTCCGGCGAAAGTGTGTCTCCAGCGAAGACCTCAGCCGGAAGAAACACAAGGAGCTTTCTATATTCCGAGGATTCCCCTAAATATGCGACGAGTTTACCTGGTAACCAGATCCAATACTTCGTGACGAGGCTTGTCCTCGACTCTCGCGGAAATTCATAAAAATACAAGCCCGTGGATCGCGAAAAGAGACAGCGCGGTGAAGAATAATCCCGGTGACACTACGCGGGTGCGATCATCGTGTCATCCTGGCGGATCGTTCGCAGAAACGAGAGGATTTCGAACCGTCGTCGCCTTGCAGAATCGATATTCAACCAGGGTCTTTATTCCCGAAATGCTGCAGCTGCAGAGCAATATGATTTACCGCGATAAAACAGACAGGCAGCGTGCTGTCGCTTTCAAACCAGTTGATCTCCCACTGTCGTCGACGAATTAATTCGATTAGTTAATTTATTCAGTTCGAAACCCGCGTAACCCTTCGACACCTCGTCCTAGATGTCACAGTGGCCTCACACCGAAGTTTTGTCACGCTCGCCTCATTTCTTCTCGCTCCCATCCTCCTTATTCCATCTAGCTGTACTCTTCCTTCGTTTTGGAGGTCGCAGCGCCCTCGGCCACGTCACTGCTCACAGTCCTGCTGTTTGTCTTGAGCCGTGAGCTTTTGTGTTTGCGCAAGCTCTGCCAAAGCAGTGAGCGTATCCTCGTCCACAGCTGGTCCAGTCAGCCAGGCGTGTTTCGCGGCGGCCACACTAATTTTCTCCTCTCTCTTTCTGTTTCTCTTCTACTCCTTCTTCCCATCTTTCTCGGCAGCCAACCGACGCCGGACCTTCTCTATTTGTTTAGTTTTTACTCGCAGTTTGTGAACCCTGCGCCCAAGATGCTTAATTACCGTGAGCCCGCGCATCGTTGGCCGCCATTTAAAAATGTTTCCTCAAGGAACTGCGTCAGGATTTTTCTACCGCATAGACGGTTTCTGCCCTGTGGCGTCCGAGTAACCTAATCTCGGCTCAAAGTCCTTTTTATTAGCAAAGTATTCTGATGGAACAATATTTTACACGTTGTGCGATATTTCTATTTTTCAAGGACACTTGTTGCTCTTCCAAACAACATTTATTCTAAACAAAAAGAATTAAGGTCTTCGGGGAAAATTGAATAAAAATTGGATTTGCTTGGTTCTTACTGATTTTTCGTTTGATGTGAATTATGGTTTGGCGTTTGACAGAGTTAGAGGGTACGAATTTGATGGATTCTCTCTGGGTAGTCTTAAAGATTTTTTTAAATAAAATATTTACGATTAAAATTCACGTACCATCTTCGACACCAAGAGACCCGGTTATAAAACTATGACAACCTTTCATGGTCCCTATAAGATTATCCATAGTATACTGTAAATCTGGTCTCAACGGCACAAGGCTTGTTCCATCGAAGATGCTTTACGTGTTCCGACGTGGATATTAAACCGAGCGCAGGGTGAATCGATATACTGATCATATACAGTGGCTTGCGAAAGTATTCAAACCCCGTATTTGCAATTTTTAGCATAGCCGATAAATTTTAAAGCGGGAAGTTTGGAACAATGTCTACGGTCAAGAAGTTGTCATAACATAGTGTCAGTAAAATTGCAAAACAATCGAAACTCATACAACAACGATTTCAGATCATATTACAAACTTATTTTTATCCATTAAACAGCGACGTACGTAATGCGAATAGAAAATAAAGATAATCTAGCAGCAGAAAAATTTCGAAGAAACGGTTCACCGACTAAGCCACCGATTAATATTTTTCCCAGAAAGTTAGGGAGGGCCAGCGATACTGAATCGCGAGGCATAACGCTA
The DNA here is from genome assembly GCA_963971365.1 of Lasioglossum villosulum. Lineage (NCBI taxonomy): Eukaryota > Metazoa > Arthropoda > Insecta > Hymenoptera > Halictidae > Lasioglossum > Lasioglossum villosulum. The sequence continues at coordinate 4,123,351 of OZ020497.1, read as the reverse complement.
ATGCGGAGTTTTTCTGAACGCGAGCGTGTACATAGATTCTCCTGGTGCCTTTCACGGCTAGCGTAACCTAAGCGCTTTGATCGTTGAACGTTGATAGCGTCGATCGCGACGTTATCAGCGATATTCGATTTTCCGGTCGAACGGCTGGCTGGTTTTTCCGGGGCGTTTCTGAAAAAATACTCGCGTTTTTCCCGGCAGTGGCACGGCAGGCGATTTTCTGCGGCACGTAAGAGCGAACAGGTGGCTCGGCCACCATACTAATCGAATCCCCTTTCTCGAACGCGATTATTTAATTTGAAACCTATACGGTGAACGTCGAACACGATCTCCCCCACAATGAAATTATATTCTTCCACGGTGCCTGTATCGGTTCTGTTGACCAGGGCGCGAGCACAAGCATGAACTCTTTATAGTTCGCGGAGGACGGAATTGGCTTCCATTATCGGAATAAAATTTCACAGAGTAGAGTGCCCCGATCGTTACGGACTTGTTTGCTTTGGTAAGCACGCCCACCGCGTAATGTGTGCCGCGACACACGACGAAACTAAGCCGTTTATGGCTGGCCGTTGCAACGACGTTTTCATTGGAACATCGTTGCCGGTGCTGCTGCTTCTACCGCTGTTAGCCAACGCTCCAAAGTAATACGACTTTTTTGATGGGTTGTAACGGGAGCTTAATTATCATTGTATTAAGGAAACTTTTAGCTTAACGCGCCCTGTTCCGTTAACTCACCTATTGTTCTTGGCGTTGGAGAGGTCGGCGATTGTCCTGCAACAGAAATTGCCGCGTTAGGTTTCAAACTACCAACTTCGCGAGAGCTGATTAAGCTAGAATCTATATTGAAATATTCCACGGGGAAACCGAGAGCTATTACATCGGAGCTCACGGTCGCTGGTTACGAAAAACCTGTTCGACGGCAAACTCGGATTCATGTTATAGTGACTTTTGGAGGAAAAAACGGCTTTTGAAGCACAGTGTTTGGGGAAATCTACGCCGGCTCGCGATTTTTACGAAGAGAAAATATGGCGTGACTGAAACATATTTATTTATGTTTTGCGATACTGTTCAATATATTTTGTGCAAGAAAAAAATGTATCACGCAGGAAAATTTTATTTCACTAAAATATTCTCTAAAAAAGCTTTCTCGATTTTTTTATTTGTTAAAAATGAAAAGGGATTACTACTTTCTATAAGATCACATTGAAACGAATGTGGATGAAATATGTTAAGCTCTGTGGAGTTGTGTGAATTAGTAAAACTTCAAAAGAGAAAGAGCAACTTAAGTTATTCAATCTCTTTTATAAAAAAAGAGGATCTTTATGAAGTCTAAGTTGGAGAGTCTGAAAGTAGAGACTTCATACTTTAGAATGAGCACTGCCAAGGTGTCGTAAAATTTTTTTACAAGAAGTTACAAGAGTGCAAACGCGACAGTTGTCGAATATAATTCAGTGATACTTGAATTATGTGAGGTAGAGTTTTTAAGAGAAGCTTCCATTGAACCATGCAAAAGTAGGTTGATTTTAAAAATTTATCAGAGGAGGACAGAATGGTATATGATAAGAAAAAAAAACATTTTGTAAAACTAGCTGCAATTGTGCTGGCGGTCGGATGGTTAAAAATTAATATTTTACGGTAATTATATGTAAGAGGAATGTTCCGATTGTATTATTCATCGATCGCGATAAAGATTTCCAGCGCGCATCACGATACTTTGCATAGTTGAGGTCGTTTCGCGGATGGTTTCGCGCCACGCGAGAGTCGAATATCGATTCGGCAAATTAAAGTAGTTTAAAGCTGACCAAGGATAATTTATTGCGCCTAATCTAGCCTCATCATTTAACCGGCAACTGGGTCAGTGGACGAGGACTCATCATCCACGGGAAGTCATGTACCTGGCAGTCCACGTTACGTAACTTAATTTGCGATGGTACCCGGCTTGAAAAACGGATACGCTCATGATTAAGGAAATTAACAAATGAATCACGTCACGCCGCTCGTTTGACTGGTCGTAAAGAGCGAAACGTCTAAATCAAATGGCGCCGTGTTTTGCTCCGGGCTACGTGGAGCTGCTCCGCAACGTTCGTAATGGAGGGTCGTACCTGGTTTTATTATTGAGCTGTACCACTGCTCGAATACTCTTGTGTGTATTCAACAAACAAGTATTTATTTAAATGTATTCGAAGTAATTTGTAGTAATATTATTAACATGAACCACTGTTTATTAATACGTATTATTTTATTTCAGGCGGACAATCATTGAGTTACACTACTGAATAAATAGCATGAAGTGAATTCGTGTAATTTGCAGTGATATTGTTGAATTACACTGCTATTGACGGGATATTAAGTGAAATAAAAGCTCTCACCATGTTCTATTACTAAATAAATTATGTCGCATAACACCTTCCAATACTTGTATTCGAAATATAGAAGAACCATTTTATAGCTGCACCAAGAATCAAAGAAGCTAAATTTCGATTAATCGAAGTAATATTTCTCACGTTTGTTGCTGTCAGATTAACATTAGCTGAAATCGGATCTATAATCATTTAATTATTCTATCGGAGTTCCTGTTTCGATTATATTCAGGTCAACTGGACTAATATTACCGTGTCAAATCGTCGTCCAAAGATAATTTGACGTTATCGAATTTACAGTTATCTTCACTACTTAATAAGCGGTACGATGTACCACTGTAGTTAACTAAAATTATATTACTGACACGTAACACTGTGTAACTAATATTAACACCGATTAGTTTTATACGACTGCCATTTGTGCCATTCTGTGTGGAACGTTTAGTATATTAAATCCATACCTGATGGAATATTTAGTTACACTTCCGAATATCAACTGTACTGGTAATATTGACTCGTACTACTGAAAACAATTCTATGAAAAAGACTTTCGCACATTTCACCATAAAAATCATCACTATCTCTGCAATCTATTTTTATGTAAAGTTCCGTGTAAAAATTCAACCCTCTACTTTGATGGAAAGTGTGACTAGAGGGAAAATCAGGTTATTGGTTTTATGGTGATTCTCCTTAATTAAATGAATATAAAAATTCCGAAAAAATCTTCCACGTAGCAGCTGTTGAAATGGTGCTATAAAATTTTATCTAATCTTTTATTACAAATCCTGAAAATCCTAGAACATGGCATGTTAAAAATTCGAAAAATTGAAATTTTTAATAGAACTTCATCATTTGTATTTTTATAATAACCATCTACTGTTATACCTACTGCCCAGTATATTTTGAAAATGTATTACGAGGTGTTCCACAGTTGGAAAAAATGAATAGTGACTTTTCCATTGTTTCACACGTGACAAAATAAATTACGAAGTAAAAAATATCACTGGTACTGACGAGAACACGATTAATGCAACGTTTAACTGTCGCAATGCGGAAAGCAGCTAACATTTCAAACTTTCCTTCGCCAACACCCCCTTCAGACCCATACAAATTTGCCTTTAATCACACCGTTCTTATTAACATTTTTCCCAAGAACCACAGAACGATCCCGCACCAACAACAAAGCCCTCGCCACCGGTAGCTCGGTGAAAATTTCGTAACCAGCCGAATTAATGGCGACGCGAGGGGGCTTAACGAACTATGCAGATATAATTAGCGAGCAGCTACGATGAGATCAACAGCCAGGCCATTCGCGAGCCAATTACCGGCCAATTAGTTATACGCAAATATTTCGCGGTGTCCGGGGGACGAGAGCGGGTGCGCGTGCGGGGGCGGACGATTATCTGTCGTCGAGTCGTTAATCACGGCAAACATCGGGCGTAACGACGATCACGAGCGACCGGAACTTAATCCGATGGAAACACGGTCAGATGAAAGAACCCGATAATTTCTTTTTCCGGGGGCCTGGCCGCTCGCCGATATTCTGAACGATTATCCATCGGATTTATCGCGGAGAGCGTATCTCGCGGGCAGATGCACGCCCGGATATAATTTATTGTCACTTCGCGTTCCGAAAAATGCCTTTACTGATTCATCCGCAGACGCATAAAAACCACGCAGCCCATACATTACCCGGCGTTCAGCCTCTTGTTCCCGTTTCTATACGCACACGCGAGACCGGTGCATTATAGAACGCGCCGCCATATTTTTCCCCCGAACCGCCCTGTTGCTCTTGTAATGTACTGACGTACTATTTTATTTATTCGTAGCGGAAACAAAATATATAAAATTAGCAATCGATTGTTGTATGCATAATTACGATGTAGCACAGTTTTTATTTTTCACACTGAACATGCATAACTAACGAACCTAATAGTAACCAATGCACCATAGAATGAAATATTGAATTTATTGAAAGTAGTATCAGTGTCTTCAAAAATAGATTTATAAAAATTAATAAATAAAGCAGGGAACTTGAACAACATCGTTAATCATGGCAGGTTTGGTCTGGAACATTGTCAATCCTGGAAAAGACACTAACGATTCGGTGGAGCTTAATTAAAAGAATTCCTCAAGAGCAATCCGAGCAGTTCCAATCAACGAGACAAGGGAACAGGCAACGAACAATCATTCGTTTCTATTTATGCAACAATTCCTGGCTGAGCCATTCTTCAAACGGCGACAGATCTTTCCCAGGTTCGTACAAAGAAGCGCAATATTTTCTTACCGAGTAAATAACGCCAGTATCACGGAAACGGGCACCGTGGCAAAATGGAATTGCATATCCTCCCGCGTATAAAATACTATGTTATCATCCTTTCAGTAGCGAAAATTACGAGAATCTCGAGCTGGCAACCAGAGCCGCTTCTATTAAGCTCGTCTTGAACGCTTTATGTTGCGTCGCGACGTGATAATGGAGTTCTCGAAAGTCGGATTATCTTGTGTACGCGTTCCGGAATCTCGAAAGAAAGAAAAAAGGGAAAATGGAAGCTAAGAACAAAACGGGAGGGTAGGGGAAAGAATATACTGGCGTCTCTGCGGCGCGACGTACATTCTGGAATTTGCTCGACATCGACGACGATAGTGAACAGAAATCTGTGTAACACGCTTCATTTATGAATGGTCGTGTCTTCTCGTTGAAAATAATTTTTCATTTACAATTCTAGCAGAGGTATGAGAGCACAAAGTTGGATTCGATACGACACCCACTTTTTGAACTAATTCAAAGTAACTTGGTGATTTATTATCGGATTATAATGCCACTCGATCAACGTTGATGTTATCTGACATTTTGTAAAGCAACATACATTTTATTTTACAGTGGTTCCAAACAGTCTGTGAACACCATATTCTCGACTCCCGAAAAATTGTCAATTGCATGAAATAATTGTAATTCTTGCTGCGATGAATTTCGGACAATTAAAACTGGACAGTTACCCAAGCAGCAAATGTTCCCTTGCATAATAGTCGAGAATTTTACAGCTCCTGCAATATTTAAGGAATCCCCTCGAAGTTCTGCGAAGTTGGCGATACCTATTGGCTGGAATAAATCCTCCTGAGAATACTATTATTTTCGGTGTCTTGGGTTTCGCGACTTAAACGTCTTATCAAGATAATGCTTCACTCTTCGGCCGAGTATGCGAAGTCGCGAGAAGATTGAAAGTTTCACAGCACTAGAACGAGAAGGACAAAGAAAGAAAGCTCGAAAGCCACGGAAAGATAAAGGTCTGCCGTGAGTCTGGACAATGTGCTCGGAAGACAGACGCCTTTGTCCCAGATTAGCGCGATTCCTCGACTTCCTAGACGAAGTCCTTGAAACTCGACGAAAGATAGGGGGCAGGATATTGTTTTCTCGCTATCTAAACGAAACTTCGACCAACTGCACGGGCGGAGGTGGTAGAACGAGGTTTTCAAGATCACTCGACCATTACTAGATGTCAGGTTTTAAGAATGAGACACGCTCAACGAGAGACCGAAACGAGTTTCACGGAATCATTCCTTGAAATAACATTCCCGACTCAGCATTTATACACACCAAAAAATATACAACAATATTATTACCTGAACGGTCCCTCTCTTAAAAAAGATTCAAAAAGACGGTATGATGAATTATTATGATGTTCTAGTACTGATAAATTGCAAGGATCAAGTACGTAAGGTAGGATCATTCCGTTCGTCCGATTCGCGGCCAATTTCGCATAATCATCGCGGTCCACGGTTTAAAAGTAAATCGCGGTTCCCATGGGAGAGCCCCGACGATACCGTAGAACGAAGTACGCAAAGCAAGACTTTTCCGACGGGCACTTTAGACGTTTCTACTGCGCCGAGTATAAAGCTATTTATGTATCCCCGTTTCCCTGGGAAAAAGGAGTAGTTTTTTCCCCGGTTTCCGCATATAACGTGGAACCTTTGAATGTTCAAGAGACGCTCAAGAAATCCGTAATGCGGTGGGGCCTCCACAATAAGTGGCTGGCGCAGTGACGTTAAGACCGAACGCAATAAAATTAATAACCGCCTCTGTAGAGGATGCTTCGTTCACTGCGCGATAAAGGGTTATGTACACTTGCAAATGTTGAAAAAGACGGTCGAAGAATGCTTTTCTCTGAAAATATATAATCTTGAAAATATCCTGTAGAAATTATTATTCACAATTTTTAGAAAAAAATTGATAGTTCTAATATTTGCAAGCGTGTGCAGGGCGTTTCGATCGCTAGAAACACAGTGGCTGTAGAAACCTTTTGTCGTTTGATTAGACTCGTGTAGTCAAATGTACTGCGCCGCGGTACATTTCTCAGCTTGCGGGACTATGAAAAAGCGGTAAGCAAGAATAAATTTTTCTCTCGATTACTCTCGTTTACCAACGCATAAAAGCATGATCATTAAGCATTCTATTTTCGCTCGCTATAAGTTTCAGAGCTCCGCGACCGCACACAATCGCATTCAGTTTCCCGGTACAAAACCGAATTAATTGGAGCGATGGACCGGTGCATACACGGGTCCTTCGCCGCGATTATGCGCGATGAATGCGAGCGTACGTCGACGTTCGAAACAATAACCCGACACATTCATTAATGCTCGCGGACGATTAGCGTTAGTAAATCTGCCGGGCGCACTCGCCGCGCGACTACGATCCCAGCTATTTACGCGTGTCTTTTGTTCGATCGCGGCACGGTTTCGATATATTTACGTACAGGGTGCTTCTGAAATCGTGGTAACAGCTGATTCTGCATGCTGATACAAGTTTCTAAAATAATGGTATTTTTTGTTCGACGGTTCGTTTTCGAAGCGAATCGAGTGAACACTTTTACTTTCCGACCTGTGCTTTCCAAGGCTTTTTTACTCAGCACAGTTTGTCCTATGCGCCGTATAAATATTGAATGGTTATTTGTTGAACACACTGTGTATGTCGAGCTCCCGGGGGCTGGTATATCGTTTGTCGTGAATGCCCGTGCACGTGACCCGGCGAATTGCAGCGTGGCCATTATCACGCTCAACAGAAATTGAACGGATCGCAGACCGGACGTTCCCCGTAACGACCGAAAACCGGGACAACCATGGGGGTGGACGGGTGCCGGACAAACCGGTAAAAAATTCACGGCGATTAACGACGGCCAATGGCGGCCGCATGGCCCTCGACCAAAATATATACCGGCGCACGAAAACCAGAATTGGACAAGTGCGATTCGCCGGCGCGTGCTAGCCTGCCGACCGAAAAATTATTCATAGACGTATCGGCCGTAAAGTTGAATCCGTAATGATCGAACGGTGCGGAACGCTGCCAGCGATGCGGATCGATCGCGCTAAGAAATTCCGTTTCGAGCCGGAACCCACTGCGCTGGGAAATGGAACATTCTTTTTTTAGTTTCAGCTTTTCTTGTTTTGTTATTTAGCGTTTTAGTAATTCGAATTCTTTCTTTTGTTTGTTTTATTAAATAGATTTACGAATCATGGAAAATAAAAATGTTCTGCCATCGATCGTGAGAAGCAGAAATTCTGGTGCATTGAAAACAACAGAACATTCTCAGATTTTTATAATGTTATACTTTTTGATTATTCTCTATGAATGATCGAACGGTGCAGAATGCTGCCAGCAATGCTCTAAAGTCTTTGGATTCCAGAATCCCACAAATCTCCACTTCCTCTTCTTCTCCACAAAGGAGCATTAATTAAAACGGCAATTAAAGCATTCCGCAAAATTGTAGCTTTATTGCAGCCGTTAATACCGAGAGCACGCGTGCGGTTGACTTTTTCGCGGCCACGGGTACCGAGCAAATAAAACGCGTTTTTCGAATCTCTTTTCCGCGCAAAGCCTGTATATCCGTGTCGATGCAAATTGGATGCTCTAGCGCGTTGAATAATCGACGAGGTTTTGTCGCAATGGCGAACCCCGAGGGGCTATTCGCTAACAAGATGTCAATGCTTCAAGCGAGCGATAATAGAACGAGTCTTCCATACAGTTTTCTTTCGCAATTCGTCGAAACGGTACACGTCACTCTAACGCGAGCTTCAGTCAAATATAAAGCGGACCTTTTTCTGAAACTTTGTACTTATAACATTAATTACCGTTTCACGAATACTGAAAAGTTCCAAGAAGTTGTAGTTATTTAACCCGTCGCTTTAAAATGGCGTCTCGTATTGATTATTAGACTGGGAACGTTAACATTCAATCGATCCTTGCAAATACCGATTTGATCTGCGGTTATCACGCGCTAAATGTCCGCGCGGCAGCTCGGAGTTGACGAAAACGAGAGGGCGGGAAAAAACGCACGCGGGAAAACACGATTGTTTATTTGGATTTCCATCGGACAGGGCAACCGGCCTGTTTACATGACGTTCTTACAGGGGGCAGCTTTTCGGAAAAAGTTTCGCCGCGTTTCATCGTTTGGTAGCAAAATGTTTGGGAACGTAGCGCGGCATCGATCCCCTGCCTCTGTAGTTTCCGTGCTCGCGAACATTGTTTGGAAAACCGGAATATATGAATATATACATTGTAGCAGAAAACGAGGATATTGAAGCTTTCATAAACCGGAGAGGGCACGATAGCTTTAAACCGAAAGAGGAATAAAGAGCTCGACTGGGAAAAATTGTGAAATAATAGCACCACGGCGAAATAACTATCGCCCCGTTCTATAGATTAAATTAGAATTTTCGCCGGGCAAAGAAAAGCAAACAAAGATATCGCCTCGCTTGTTTGTTAAATCGTTGTTCGGGACAGGTTTGGAGTTTGAATGTGATGGAAAGCGAGCGCTTGTGCATCTCTTTGCTGTTCATAGTCGAACGAAACGACTTGACAGCGACCATCACGGTATAAAAAATCTGTTTAGAATATTCCTATTATAAAGTTTTGTCTGATCCAGAATTTTTTGTGACTTTTTGAGAGCCTCCGGATTTCATGTATAATTAGTCAATTGGTACGTGAATTTCAAAATGTTTCGACTCGCTGTGCTGTTGTTCCAGAGAAGATGAACGCTTGTGTGGTATTGCCGCGGTGAATCACTGCGGACCGACAATTAATTAGGTCAAAATCATTATCAGCCCTTCCCAGGGGTTTAATGATCTCGACCCTGGCCGTTCAACTTGAATTACCGCTGCCGCGACGCATTCGTTATCGCATCTCTCAGATATCCACGCACATGCAAGCACTATGCGACGATCCACAGACATGGGACACGTCGCGCGTGAGATAATACGTCAACAAGATCGACGAGGATTGATACAAGTTACGTTTACTCGATTAAACGTTCCAGTTTCACGAGATCGACGAAACATTTGACAGCGATACCGATTCACGGTAATATTTCTACTTCAAGAAACTATTGAATAGCTGTCTAGAAACGTGCATGTTGCATTTCATGAAAATAAGATTGTATTAAAAAATTATAGTTCAATATAAATCAATTCAGCAGATTCTGCGTGAGTAGAGAAATAATAAAGTAGTTTCACTGCATTGCAAATTTTATAAAAAGTCCTATACACGTCATCTAGGAAACTAATCCGTCCACCGAACCCAGACCTAACCCAACCCTCGAGCCGTTTGGTTCAATATTAAAGAACTAATTCTATCGTAAAGGGTGTACAAATATTAACGCGGGCGACAGTAATTACCGGGGGTCCCGTACCGGGGGGTTCGTCCCTAATAAATTCTTCGGGGGTTGCGAACATCTCCCTCGGCCGCGATAAACCTCGACGGAGGAGGGTCACGGATACACTTACGTGTGTACTGGCGAGATCATCAATTTTAAAGTTACGCGGTGGAAGTTTATTCCGCGGCGCGCAAAGGCACCGGCCATTGTGAAGTTGTTCAAGTTGTCGGAGACCCGACACAGACTTGTCCCCATCCCTGGAGCAGTTGCCTCTCCGCAGGGGCGAGTGAAAGAGGGGGGAGACGAGAGGAGAGAGAGTGCACTCCTTTCTCCCCCGGCGAAGCTCTCGCTCCGTGACCGAAACCGCACATTCGCGTACACTTCGCTCGGGCGAAATGCGACGGTGGCCTGGTTTAAAGCGTACGTGCAAAGGAACCCATTCAACGGGACCCCGAGCTCAAACACCGGTTACCTTCGTTCGGGGCCATTTGTTTCCGCCCCCTTCCCTCACCCCTGCAGTCGATGCAGTTATTGCGTTTTAATTCGTTGCGCGAACTCGCACCGTCATTTCCGTTCGCCCTCTCCCGCGCCGATGAAAACACGCTTCGAAAAATACGCTGTTTTGATGCTATTTTTGCGGAACGCCTGCGCTCTCCGCCGCCGGCGCGCCGACGCTTCCGGTTGCGTTGCTGAAAATTGTTTTTAAAAAATTGGAACTTGTCGATGTTGTTTTATTTCTGTTGCACCTTTTGACGAATACTAACCATTAGGGAGCTGGTAAATGGGACAGTGTATAAGTGAGTTTATTTCAATAACTAATATATGGAATATTGAAATAGTTTTCATGAATATGAAAAAGTTGTAAAGAAGTATTTCTACTGTGTACTCTGCAATTCTGACCGATTGCGATTTTTAATTAATATAGTAATATAAGTATATGTACAGTGGAAATATATTCTAGGTCAGAAAAAATTAACCTTTGTCAGAGGAATAATTGTACAATGGCTCCAATTTTATCATGCAATCAGAACACGCGTGCGACCACAGTCCAGCCTTCAACAACTATGCAGACAACTGTAACAGAGATGCATTGAATTAACAGTGAAATGCATCAAGATTAGTACTTGTTTATTGTTCGAACTATCTCCATTCCGTTTAATTACTGCGGGACAACCGAGCACTCGTCGTGAGATATTCCAATCTCATTTATCTCCTGGTGTCAATCGCATTACAATTCTGTAATAATAGTTATACATTGCATCGCGGGATTCTTGTGTCTTCAAGGATACCGAAGCAGTAAGAATGCGATATTCTAGACTGCCGCGTGTTCCGAATCTTTCTCACTTGCATGGAAAGCGAAAAGATCGAAGCTAGTGCTAACAACAGAGTTGCGAAGCGAGCGGTCGGTTAATGAGCACAGTGAATCATCATTAAGCACGCGTCACGGAGGAAATGCAGTTCGCCATTATCGAGCACACATTATACGGAGAACAGAGTTAGCCATCATTTAGGGCACATCGCGCGGATGGTACGGTTATAATCAAAAACACATCAGAGCGAACTCGATCATCGTGTGGTCGAATAGAATGATAACGGGTAAACTGGCGGTCACATGAGCGATAGTACGCCCGAAAGCTCTAAGTAAATATGTCGGATTCAAATTTGGACGAAATCGGAACAAACCGCAGTCACCGCGTAAAAAATCGCATTCGAAATAAAAAAAATCGGAACAAACAATTCCAGAGATTACTTCGCAATCATGTTACTGCCACAACCGTAAGTCTAAACCGTGGTACAAACACACAAATCTCCAACGTGGGATTATTACAATGAAAAACAGAAGTAGATCAGTAGGATACTACAATCTGGCCGATTCTCTTGCTCGAACTGGCATAATAAACGATCCAAAATGTCAGTGCGGTTATGAGTCTCAAGATATTGACCATGTGTTATGACAGTGTCCCTCGTTTGATAAACGTAGGTCGGAGTTTATAAGGCAATTAGAGAAACTATGAAAATATGAAAATTAAGTAGTATTTATGATCAGCTGTTTAAAAAATATCATAAATTCAATATAATTTTTTATTAAATTATACTGAAATCGTTAAAGCAGAAAAAAATGGAATAATATGTAAAATAAAGTATTGTAAGAAGTAGAAATTGATTGCTGTTTCTCTTCAGGTATTTCGAGAAGTACCAATTGACAATTCTCTGCGATCAGATATCCGAATAAGTAGAAACAGATGATTATAAATGATCGTCCTCGACCGGTCACTTAATGAGCACGGAAGTGTCCGAGTTACGCGCAATTATCGTCCGTTTCATTATACAGCGGCGGCGTACTCGTGGGCGCTCGCATGCGGGTTGTTAGTGAAATTCGTGCGATAAGGATATATCAGCACGGAATATCGTATTCGCGAGTCTTCGCACGGGCATAGGACGGGACAGCCTGTCCCGGATAACAGATCAACGAGTAATCTCCATTATCGTCACAGCGCATATGAGAACCTCCAGTTGGCCGGCGCGACGTTCTGTCCACTGTCCACCAAAGGATACGGTTACGAGAATAGTACAGCTGGACCGCGAAGGAAATTTCGAGGAATATTCCGGCGACGATACCAAAGCCCGCACGTGCGACCGTAAACCTTCGAATACGCCGATGAACCGCGGGAAAAATTTCGAATTCCGTGTGCCGGGTCACTCGACATCTGGCTGTAATTTTCGACACGAATCTGGCGCAATCGATACCGAAATCCTCTGCGAAAAGGTACTCCGGATTATCGGAGCTTCTACGGATTAGCCTCATAAATGAAATCGCTCTTTGTTACACTCTCCGGCTTCTGGAAAATTGAGCCATTATTTCTGTAGAACTTTTTCTTTATTAAGTATTTAAGACCACTTGAATAATCGAAAAGAACAAATTTTTTTTAGTAATGTAACAGGAGGTACATAATATTAGGTGTACAAATTAATTGTATTCTCGTCTTCATAAATTTGTTATGAACATAAAAATTCCTGTAGATCATTTCGTATCACAAGAAGAACAATATCCGCATAGTCAGACACCTGCTGGAATAAAGAATCATTGTAGACACTTTTTAAGATTTCGCAGCGAAAAAATTACTACAAGCAGTACGATATGCACTTTCGAATTTTTACCCTTAATAAAATAAGTCCATGAATTTTTCCAGAAGAAATCCTAAAATTGACGTTTCCCGATAGCAATAGGTGCAGGAAGGTTCTTCGGCAATTACGTCCATCGGATAAAGTGTTTACGTTTACGGTCGATATTTTTACATGTAACGGGCCCCGGGCAGGATTTATCGCGCGAAGTGGCCATTCCGAAGCCGGTATCCTCGCCGCTCTTCTGTTCGTCGTCGTTTTGCCGAAGCGTTCGCGGCAGAATGTGTTTTATGAGACGTTTACGGAGCCGGTTCGCTCGAGCGTCGTCTTAAGCGATCGAATTTTCTCCCCAGCACCCGGGATAAGAAAAAAGACAAACGTCCCGGACCCGTAGGAATTCTAACATAATTACGGACGGAGCTCGTGACTCTGGAAAAACTAACCCAATACCCGTCCGTTCGGCTGCGTAATAAGATCGTTCCCGATTTTGATGGCGTACGCCGAACAGACGATTCCCTATCACAATCGATCGACTTCCTCACTACGTTACCGTCGCATTGACCGCTTATTTATCATTATATTATTCTGCGATCTGTTGCTCCTCCTCGAGAATTACGGTATTACGTTTAATCAAATACAATGCGCACGATACATGATTAGCAAATTTTGATTAAACTCCTAATTGCAAAGTTACACTTTGAACTCCGCTCTCACCATAAACTAACCCTAAAACATTGAAACGAAAAATTATCGAGTAAAATTCTTTCCACAATTTTATACGAAGCCATCAAAATTGCACGCAGTCCTTAATTTTTTATGTCCACAGTTCCCAATCAAAAAATTTAAAATTATTCTGCAATATGTCAGAATTTTTTCAATATTTTCTCCATGAAAATTCGCAGTAAAAATATACCAAAACTTCGATCTAGCGAAATAGAAGGTTGAAGTAAAAAGAACTTCTTTTGACAAGCGTGACGCAAAATGCTGTACATTGAACCTCATCCCATCGAATAAATAGAACCATCGATTCGAGAATATTTGATCGTTTTCTCTGCCCGTCAGGTCTGCATCGATGTAACCCAGTTATCGTTCGCGTAACATTTCCGCCCGTTCCGGTTTAAATATTTCATCGAGTGCGCTAAAATTTTAATTCCCTGACGGAATACGTAAGTCGCTCGGTAGAAAGTTATTAGGCTCCATCAACTACGGCTTAAGTACGGGGGAAACAGTTTTCAATGTTCCGGGGCGAACCTTCCGGATTAATTAGAATAATTCAGTTTGAAGCGCACGCCGTGCTTTAGCAAAAAGCTGTGCGTGCACAATGTCCCCGTGGAGCGCAGTCGTTCAACCCGGTAGTTCAAAAAAATAAGAGAGAAAGAAAAGTGCAGTGCACGTTTACCGAAACGATCCACGAACACGGTCTCGGGTTACTTAAGTTTATAGCCGGAGCTCCGATGATTTCGTTGCAGCTTCGCCTTTATTTGCAGCGCGGCCCAAAGTGGAACGATGAAAAAGTTGCGTTAATGGGATCCCGTGTTGCTCACGGCCTGTGACCTGTGTAATTAAATATGAATATAATAACCAGATAAAAATGTAAGGCAATTTAGGAACGCGGCCAAACGAATTTAACGAAAATACGAGCGCGCGCAGTTTAAATACATAGCGAAACGTCAAGCTTCGAAAATTAACGAAATGCTACGCATGGCCGATCAAAACTCTTTCGGAATCTTTTTTTTCATTTCGAAAGCAGGAACGAGAATGTTTATATTTTTACTGCGTGTGTGAGGCTAGTGAGCGTTATAAAGTGCTCGAGTATTTTGTGCAATAGTTACAGCAACGCGTATGTGTTCGTATGCAACGATTAATTCAATTAATTTTTTATACTTGTCTTTAAATGAAGATTTCAGTGTTAATTAGCAAAATATTCGAATAAATCAAAACGAATATATACTATAAATGTAAATCCTTCGGGATAAAATATGATAATGCACATGTTACGTACACAACAATACTGATTTATTTATTGCTACGAAGTAAACCATACACACACTTCGCATTGTATAAAAATATTGAATCGTATTGTATCAAATTCCATCCATCATGCTTAATTAGACAGACGTACAAATGTAATAATAAATGAGAATATACAAATAGAAAATTTTGTTTATTATATTTTATGTCTGTCGTGATTTATACTGTATTTATAACCGTCTTTGTTAAAATATGTAGTTAAGCTTAATAAAATTGAACAGAGTACGAGTAATGTGTACTACACTGTTTGTAATACATAAATTTTAAAAACTGATACTCCTTCCACACACTTTCATTTAATCGCATATGAAAATGTATGTTCCAGAAAAAAGTTTTTAAATTTCGTTGCATGCAAATAAATTTACCTTTCAAATTAGAATGTGCATACATTGACTAGTGAGCGGCTTCATTTACAAAATTATCATATTTGCTTTGCCATCTATATTATTCATTGAAAACCTTTGAAAAACAGAGCAATTACTATACACGACAATTCCAAAATCAACGTAGAACAATTCTACACTAGAAGATAAGTTGAAAATTTGAAATAAAATTTATTCATAGAAGCCTCCCTTCCGTAGATAATCAATTCCAAGAGTTCCATCGACACGAATGCATTTACAAGAAGTAGAATTCAACATTCACGGCCAGCCACGATGACTGTCGCGTTCTACTTTCCAATATTGATTATCTTGAAAACTAAGCAAGATATCAAAATATGTTCCAGTATCTTCCCGACTGTTCTCCCTGTAGAATTGTTAAAAAAATTGATTTTCGGTAAAATAACAACTCTAACAAATGTAAACGTACAGTCATTTGCGCACACAATTTTTCAATCTCAATTATTTTGCAAACGAGAACCAATATGAAAAACTTTTTCAATTTCGGTCGTATAAACAATTCGATTTTTAAAAAAACAGCAGTAACTCGACACAAAAACATGATTTTTCAATTATTACATTTTCGGTCTTTCGTAAATTAAACTATGTATAAACACGATCATGAGTAATTTATATTTTGTACAATTTTGATCATAGATGATGAAGAAAATAAATTACTACATGTTGCACAATACATATATGTACGTTTCTACAAAGTACTCGTTAAAAAAAATCAGTCTGCTCATTTTTCCAGAAAGAATCCTGAAAGTCCATAATAAGTAGAATCAGTCCTACATAGTCAGACACTGTCCAGCTCACCTTACGTATCAACCTCGATTCTCTCCAAAGCTACACACGCTAACAAAAAACATTCCCCTGCTATTTCAACTAAGCATTCCCCATAGAATCGCCTCCTACATTCGAACCACGCACACACCCAAACCTAGACAAACTGTCACAAGACTCATCCAGCAGACTGCCAGGAAGTAGCGAGAAACTGTTGTCGGACATCGGTTCGCCGACATGATTTCGTTCCACGGGTTGGTCCGTTAGGGAGCCACCGCACGGAGAAAACTTTCGTCGACGAATTAATGTCCGCGTGACAAGATTAAACGTATCCTGACGGCTAAACAAAACACACACGCGTGCGGCGACAAGAAATCCTCGGTGCGGTGGCTAAGCTTGAGAAGCCGGGACAGAGAAATTCAAGGGAGAGCGAGGCAGAGCGAAGCATGGCACGCTCTCGTCTGTCCCAAGTTAGCCTCGTCCCTGAGTTTGCCCCGAGCCCGGGATAATTGTCGGTGAGTAACGTCAGACTCGCCTAAGTAAGATTTAACTCGGTGCAACGCGGTATGATTCGGTTATAACTCGATATTAACTGTAACGAAGCACGTCTTGCCTACTCCGGCGGGGCTTAAGCACCATCGGGTTAACGAAGAACCTATGTGCGTCTATACCAGCCGGGTTATGCTCGACCCGCAAGTGCATGGGTGCAACAAGAGTACAACGGTGCAACAAGAGCGGTGGGAAGACGATATAGCCGCACCCGTCACCGCAACCCTCGGTTGTTGCTGCTGCGAGAGAGAGACAGAGACAGTGAGGGAGGAATCAGACAGAGAGAGAGAGACAGAGGGAGAGAGAGAGAGTACAGTTACGGCATACGGTAACGCGTCAGTATTGACAAACATCTTCATTAGCTGTCGGGGCTGCTTGTGCGCTATCTGCCTACAAACGCCCTATATACCTCTCGCAGGAGTCACTATCTACCTGCGGGTACCTGCGTTCCGACTACCCAGCGGCAGACGCGCCGTCGATTCGACGGGATTGCCCTCTAATACGAATTGAAACGACACGTGCGTAGCCGGTTACCCTACCTATTCGGCCCGCGAATGCGCCGGGCTGCATTGTGACTTTGACTGATCCGATGCGCTTTGCTCCCAGCTATGGATTATTCAGCCCTTAATCTCTACCCTGGTTTCATTCTGTGGATCTATATCTTTTTATTTATATATTTGCCGATGCCGTAAATTATGTTTGGATTATATAGCATACAGCAATGTAATACTTTACAATTAATAATGAAATATTTATTGCTACATTAATGTAACGTCTTGCACGCTCAGGAAAGAAATTAATAATACAGGGAGAGTGGTATTTTCGATTGTGGAGCAGTTCAAACAAGTGTCCTCGTTCTGAATCAAATTTTGGACATGCCAGATAATATGATTAAGACTTTCAACTTCTGCTCCTCAGACTGTCGATCTGTATGCAAAATATTATTTATCGTATGAATCTTGATCGGTTCTTTTTTAAACATCATTTAAATGAATGAACACGTTACCGTCATCTATAATTTTTAAGTAAAAGAAGAAAGAAGAGATTTAATAAGAATTTAATCGAGTTTTACTCACAGGATTTAGAGTTGAAATTGAAGCAACATGGTTGTCGCAGTGTAGAAAGGATTAAAGAAAGTTTTATTCGACCGGTATCCAGCGATTACGGATTCGGGGAAGTTTGCGTCGAAGATATTTGTCTTTGCCCCTCTACTCGAAGCACAGTTTTCAAGTAGAACCAAAAGGTACCATAGATCTGCTGGGTTGGGACCCCGGGTAGAACAGTGGGGCGTAACTGCCGAGGCTAAGTCGCCGAATTGTCCACATCCGAGGAGAGGACGAAAGTACACGGGTTAAGTAATGAGCGAGAAGCTGCGCTATTTAACGAGCCCTTAATTTGCGGACCTCGTGAGCCAGCTTCCGAATTAGCCCCGCCACCCCTTCGTACCAGCCTGCCAAGCAAAACAATCGGGTAAGCTAATGAAGTTTCGATGTCGATACTCTCGAGCGAAACAGGTCAGTACGGTCTTAAAATCATGAAGGCGGAATGTTTTTAGTTGGCTCGCGAAAAAGAAAACTCAACGGAACGACCACCGACGTCACATTACGAAAAATATGTACCGGGTGGTTCAAATGAAGCATTCCAATCTATTTTCCCAAAATCTATAAAGCAGCTTCGCGACACTTTTTTCTTATCAAAATAAAATTTTTGTCATTTAATTTTAAAGGTCCAGGCTAACCAGAAATACAGACCTACGTTAAATATTGAAGACTCATCCAAAAGGGGTCTCAAATTGCCGAATAATTAAATTTTGAATTGCACCGATGTGTATATATATTGCTAAAATTTGATAGAAAGATGCGTTCAATAAATATTAAATATTTGGAAATTTCAATGTAGGTACGTTTCGTAGATACTCAGTATTTAATGATTAAATGCAGGTAGGTATCACAACAGTCAAACATTGAATATTTAAGTGAAGGTAATTCGCAGTGTAGAGCGAAACGGCGCGTCGACGGTGATAAATACGTGATTCAGAATATTTTAACGATCTTCGAGTTTCCGTGTTGAGACGAGTGGAAGAAATCGTTGGATGTGAGAGACGAGCACAATGCTCTCGCAGGTGTTACACGAAGCGGTAAATCAATCTATTTTACGAACATCGTGTCGAAAGACGGTAAGCGGATTTCTGTATATTCCTCACGGGCTACTTAACGCGTATCCTCACGATGATTTATGACTTGAAGTTCAGCTAAACGACGTGTGAGCGATTATATCCGACCTATAATAAGGAATTAAGACGGGCGAACGTGAGCTGCACGGAATATCCATCGCAAAATATACACTCGACCCCATTTACATTTAAACAAGCCATTTAACTTTTCCATAAAGTACCGGCATTTACAAAAATTAACAATTCCCTTCAAAATCAGACGCTTACTCACACAGTTCCTTAAAAATCATTTACTCAAACACGCACCTTAAATATTTAAAGACACTATAACTAATTAGTAGAGCATACAACTATACATTTTTATATGAAATAAGGTTGGACGAGCATAAAAATTTTAATGGTGGTTAAGAAGAATTTTTTATCTTGCATAATCGTTACTTCCTTTGAATATTCCAATTTATACTGTGGCAACAGGATACCAATTACTTTCTCGGCGAAATGAGCTTCGATTTTCAAGAGGGAGAAGGGATTTTTTCAATTCACGTTATCGAATCACTTAAACAAAACAAGGTCTATAAATCTCTCAATTTTCTCGTTACATTAAATATTAATTAACAGAACATTCTGGACAACTAGAGGTAACCTCGTTTGATTCGTTCAAAGATCCACTGTGTCATGGAATGCGAATTGTCGCTTGCGAAAATCAGGTTTGCGAGCGTGCATTCGTTGTTGATACAGGTGGAGTAGCTGTAGGCCGGGTTTCGGAAAATTTAATCCGTCCCGATCACTGGTCCGGCCCAATGGCGAGAGAGGACAAGGTAGAGGGAAGCAATAACGATAACATTAGCAGAAGCCAAGCGAGTGGCGAATGCAGGAGTCGGCCGCAACGGTAGTTGCGATGCAAAGAGGTCATAATCCTGTTACCAATTCCATTTGTCGAAACAAACGAACTCCGACCGGTACGTGCCGGCGCGGCGTCGCGCATATCTACCCCATTGTCACTAATACAGTTTCTATCCCTCTACGAATTGGTCGGGCTCTATTGTCGGTAATTAGAACGCTGGAGAGCTTCGGCTACGCTACTGTCAGACTTCAGATACCTTTTGCGTCAAAGCAGACGAGCTGCTCAGCTCGACCATGAATCCTTGCAACACGATTTCGTCAAGGAAGAACCATTCTTTCGTGCGGTCTCCTTCTGTCCATAGTTTTAGTTAGCTTTTTGCGGATTTGTAGACTAGAACACGTAACTCTTGGATGCATTTTACTGTTGTTCAACCCTTTGCAGTCTAATTTGCAGAATAACTCCATTGTATAGGATATTTTCATTTTACGGATACGAAAGTGTAGTAAAATTTCAAGTCTCTAGCTCATCGGGAAGTTGTTTAAAATTCGTTTTCAAGATTTGACGCATACAACAACAACGACAACTCGGCAAGCTAATATAAGCGTGATAAAAATGTTGCAAAACTGTTGAAGGTGCAGTACCGTCAAAGTGACGTTTAAGATGCAAAAGACGAAAATTTTCGTGGAGAAAAGTCCACCGTTTTCTGCCAGCAAAGCGATGTAAAATCACCCCGGATGAACAAGAAGCCCATGAAAACGTTCCGTCGGGTACAGAATAGTCGATAGAGAGCGTTGCACGTCTACGACACTAAAACCGAAATAAAACCCTCTCCAGTTAAAAAATGCATCGGGTACGTCGACCGGCTACGGTCGTAGGCGGCCGATGCTTTTATTCAAGAGCAACACTTTTTTAGACGCTTGGCTCCCCGCTTTTAACTAGTTAACACTTTGACTACCATGTCGCCCATGTATATAAATAACGTAAACTCCGCAATTTAATCTGGAGCGTAAAATTTATTTTCTCACAGATGTATTCAATTAAGCAAATCTCAGTTTAGTGCAGTCATCCTTAATGCGGTATGCACTGAAACATTTATGGACGTCAGGCACGTGAACTACCAATTTCGTCCGATAAATAAAATGTTATCATTTTATGCATTTCAGACAAAAATTATAAATAGATTGCTTTCAACTTGCTAAAACTATTAAACGAATAAATAAATGTATATTTTACTTCTGATATGAAACGTACAGTGGGTGTAGAAAGTATTCGTACACTGATAAATTTCAAACAAAACTGTCAAATTGTTATCTGTTAACCATTTTTTCTGAAAAAAATGAAGATGTACATATTCTAAGAAGTTTTTTGTTTTTCCTTATTATATTCCTTATTATATTATAAACTTTTCAGAATATGTACATATTCATTGTTTACAGAAAAAATAGTTAATAAACACCAATTTCACCCACTGTATACGAGCACGGTGTGACAGTCGTGTTAAAGGTAGTTCTCTGTCTCTTTTGCGGAGAGTCTAGACGAAATTCGGAGGTATTGGAGACCGTTGTAGGAGGATTGGTGTGGTCTGACATCGGCGATCGGTCATTTACGAGCAATTAGAAGCGGCATAGTGCACGTCCAGGTCGAAGCATCATCCGTACAGGCTTCTACTTATCTGTCGGCAGTTCGATACCCGGCGTGCCAGTGTATTATCAATCTGGTAAGCATATCGTAGCCGGCCAGTCCCAAGCTGCGCCGCCTATCAGCCTAATCTACTCGCCTAGCTATGCACGCCCGTACGGTGCAAACATCGCCATTGTGTCTATCTGTTGAACTGCAGTGCGGGTATACTCAGGATAATAGCATTGAAAATGATTCTATTCTCGGAAATAATGGCATGGCGCCTGCCGAGCCCGCGCCCACTTGCACCAACAGAAACGTCTGTACGTATGTGCAAGCGTACACGTATGTGCGCGTGTGTACGCGTCCGATCCGAACGTCGAACGAGTCCCGAACACTCCGAGCACACTTTCTCGCCTCTATCAACCCGCTCGATCCCCATGAATCCCCTTTTTCCCAGAATGGAACGCATTAAACAGCCTGGTCTTTTTTCGTACTTCAACAGGGCGAGCTTTAACTTGTTCCATGGGGTATTTTTCGATCCCGTATATGTCGGCGCTGGAATTCCAGGCCCGTCGAACGGGTTTGAAAAGGTTTTATACATGAAATCCGCAAACAGAAATTAACGGAGTTGTGTTTCGAGTGTTTGAACTTCGAACGACTCGACGGATACGAATAGACCTCTTTGTGAGATGTTGCGAAAATTGCTCGCAATGTTCCTAATCGTTCTGCTACTGCTCCCATTTAAGATTGGTAGACAGCAGATTTTATACGTTCATGACAAAAATGAGTAGGTGTACGAGTTTGTTGGAATTCGAGCGGAACATTTTTATTTTGCATAAATATTCAGTGATTCGCCTATCTTTCCTTCGTGTTTCATCTAACGCGAATAATATAATTTGCTCTGCTCATCTCTGCTCTAAGAGAAATACTTCCAATATTTAAAAATATCGACGTCCCCGATGAATTGGGTCCTAGTTCCTGTAGTTCTCTGGATTATAATTCTACCTATTCGGAAATTCACCTAAATTTCCCACTAAACTTCTCGTTTCTGACTCCAGCGTTCTCTTCTGGCCATTCTTTCTCGTCCCAGGACATTCGGCATCGCCGGTCAACGCGCTCGCTTTGTGCGAATCCTCCGGTCCATCCATCTGAATCCCGAATCGACGGATTTCCCTGGCGCTCTTTGATGATCCCGAATCTCTCTGTCACCGTCCCACGCTCGGATTTAAAAGTAGGGCAGTCGGAACACACCGGCACCGACCGAACCGTTCCACCTAGTAGAGGTATAAGGGAACCCAGCGCGCAGAGTTCTCGAAGACAAAAAAATCGATGATAAAGGAGAGGATAGGGTAAGTCGGTTGCTTCGGACTGAACAGATGGGCCGGGATAGTGCCTTCTCTAATGGATTAGGTAGAACGGCCGCGATCGATTTATTGTCGGCAGAATCGAATGAATCGGTCGGAATTGAGTTGCTCAATGGGCGGCAGCGATAATTGACCTGCGCTACAGAAATTATTATAGTTCTCGAACGTTTGGAAGGTGAAGAGAATGTACAGTAAGTTCCTTGGCTATAGAAAACTTCTTTTTTCAAATCTTTTGATCCAGAACCTCAAACTTGGGAAAAATCAATGAAAATCAGCACAGTCTTATCCCTTTCGACACGGATGATGGCCAGAACAGAAATAAACATATTTTTCTGAAAATTACCTTTCATAGAAATTTCTAGATTTCCGAATAGCGAATCAAATTTAAAAATTTTTTATCTTACAGTTGATAATACTCAATGCTTCCTAGGAACCAGGAAGTCCCAATCGGGGCAGCTGTGAAAGAAATCGTAAAGCAAGGGGTTAAATAAGGGTAGTTGGCGAAGACCGCAGAGTTTATATACCGGCCTCGTCTCCGTTGTATTGATTTACGTTCAGAATTTTACGTTTCCGTTTCCTCTTTCCTGTAATTCCTCGTTTCTAATTGTAGAAGTACCGTCGACGGTGTCCGGGGAACGACGAGGATGTCTAGGCGCGTTGCATAACAGCCGCGAAATTTTACGAACACTTTCGGAAAGAGAGTTTTTCACTTTTATAGCACTCGGCTGCATAGAAATGCACTCTACGACAGGAATATTGCGCGTGCGTTTCGAGCGTGTCTGACCATGGATAACGCGATAAACTTTACGAGCGGAGGCCCGCCGCTCGTAATGGATTTGCAATATGTTGCAAACGGAGCGGCGCCGCGTGAAAAGTGCGACGGCTTGCCATCGGCCGGATTAATATGGATAAAACCGCGTCCGATGGAATTTAGGAGCCATAAACGGAATGACTTCCGTTGTTCTAGCGCGAGCCTTTCGTCCTGGCCGGAATTTATACCATAAATCAAAGTGTAGGCTGCGTTAAGCTGCGTTTTCATGCGTGTTTAAATCAACCGCTCGAGTTCCTCGCAAAAATCGATGTTCGCGTTTCATCATTGGTCTGTGGACTCTCGCGTAAAGTATACTTTGTAAATATCGAGTTTACAATTTTTTATTCACAGGATTTTTGGGGTTGCAGGTTTCAAAAACGAGATCTCGCATAAATAAACTTCCCTGTACAATTTCACGAAAATTTGTCACATGGGCCACCTTCCATCTTCCGCAATAATGATCACAGCAGCCTGTATAAATCGCTGTTATCCACGTGGCGTGTACAAGCGTCGATCAACCAACGGCATTTCGCTCCGTCGTCGAAAATTGTTTACAGGCCACAGCCTGGCAGAGTATCGTCGGGTGGGTATAAGTGTAGCCGTCGGATCGACGGGTTTGATTGATGCGCAGGCAGATTATGAACGCTTCATACGTTTGTCGCAGCTTGCATGCCAGCCGAATTTCTCGGATCCTTCGGTATCCTTGCGCCGTGAATTGAATCCATCTATCAAGTTCCGGCATCGCGATTGGTGCTTAAGGCGGGGTTTGTATCCCCGGGCTTAGAACAAGATACGTTGATTGAATAGCGGTTGATGTACGAGCAACCGATATCGAAAAAGACCGTATCAATCTGGCGCGGCAGGGGGAGGCGGGAGGCGGCTGCTGCGAAAAAACCGAGCCCACGCGGATAAATAACGTTTAACGAGCCTGGGGCCAACCGGGGACATGTAACATCTTTAATTCCGCGGATACGCCATGAGAATTTTCGCGTTGCGAATTTATCCGAGCTCACGCTCTTTTTTATACCCCCGCGTTTTATACTGTTCCGCGCCGTGGTCGTCGCCTGCCCCTTCGCTCGATGAATAAAATACAACGCCAAGTCGATTTTCACCGCTTCAATTATTTCCGAGGCGATCTGAAAAATTCACCGGGATGCGGTAACTTTGTCAAACCGCCTGATTAATTCAGCGAACATCGGCTACAACTTCCACGACGGAATCTCTGGCTCCACCAGAGCCATGTTTCTGTGAAAAATCAAAATTTTCTGACCCGACGCTGTTGGAAATCATTTACGTCTGAACCTTGTGCTCCATCACCTTCGCTATTTTAATTGGATTTCTGGACTCTTCGCATATTATCTGATGAAAGCTTTCTACGGAAAATGGGAAGTTCCGAAAATATGAGCCACGAGAGTTCATAATTTATTTGCTTGTATTTCGTAAGATTTGTACACATTTTTGGACAAAATCAACAGTTTCTAATCTGAGACTATCGGGAATTTTAATTGTAGATTTTTATGCTAAATTGATAATGAAACCATGTGGCGTTGCAGTTAATAATTAGTGTCATCACCTTGTACTTATAAGGTTTGTAATTCTAATTACATTGCTAGATTACGGATTTCTGCAAAATCTGCGAAATCAAAATACGGTCTACTAGAAACTGCTGTTAATAATTTATTCCTTAACTTTGTGCTTCACGCTCTGCAATTTTAACTGAAGAGGTAGATGAAAGGGCTTTGTGCAAAATCAAAATTTTCTGACATGTAAGATACTGTTGTTAATGATGTATTTCTTCCCCTTGTGCTTTACAAGCTGCGTAATATTAAATATAATGCTAGACGAAAGCTTTCTACGGTGCCGTTATCAATTAATTCCTTTACTTTGTACTTTACAGAGTTCGTAATTTTAATTATATTGTCAGTCTATAGGATTTTCAGGAAAATCAAAATTTTCTGACTTGTGACATACTGTTAATGATTCGGTTCTTAACCGTGTATCTAATCAAATAATATCATTATTATTTAAGATTATAATCGTCTTGTAAAAATGAGTAAACGATTATTCACCACGATCATTTGACAAAAAAAATGTCCCTGTTCAGCCTAAAAGTAGCAGGCAAAGCGAAACAGAAATATTGCGAAAAGTCAATTTCCTTGACCAGCTACAATTTCCCCAATTAAAGTAGAATAGTTCATCGCTTCTTTTAATTATAATCGGTAGCTTTTCAGCAGCGACTCTGCCGGTCGTCGATGATTCGATCTTCAGTCCCGACTGAAACGCTCGAATTGCGTCGCCAAAGTCTGATTAATTTCGTTACTTAATACTCGCCACCCCGCCGACGAATTAAACTCGAGTCGAACGAATCTCCGTGTCTCCTTCACGGGGGCCCCGCATCGCTCACTGTCGGTGCTCCCAATGAATTATTGAAAACAAATTCTAAATCGAATTGGAGGAGCCACTTAGTTCGGGGCCCCTTTCGTTTCTCGAGGAGCATCGCGTGTCAACAAAGCGATCGATGTCGATTAACGAGGCGCAATTATGCTTCGTTGGCCTCCGTAAATTAGTATCGACAAGATTATCAAGTTGGGGCTTCAACAATTACACTCTGTTCTCAAGGACAACCCTTTACCACCTCCTGAAGTTTCTCGAAGAACTTTTACATCATTTATTATAGACTGCGTATTTTATACATTACTAGATCAATTGCAATTTTTGAAAATATTCTTTTCACATCCTATAGCAAATTAATTGCTCTAGCTTCTCAAAAAAATTCAAATCGTATAGCACACTATTAAAAAAGTAATCGTATTTTTAAGAGTGGCCGAATATTAGTGGGAGTCACTGTATAAAGAGATACAGATTAAAATTATTAATGGAGGGAACTAATTTTTATTTGTTTTGCAGTGGCTCGTAATTGACGCAGAAAATTTTTATTTTGCAGAAATATTATGATTGATGTGATAAAGTGATGTCGAGGCTGGAGCTTCCAGTTTTGAATCTGTCAGGAGACCAGGTCCTCAGATTCCCGTTGGCATCGCGAAGGGCATGCATTATCCTTTGTTCGAGGATAGAATACGCGGCTGTGGCCCTCCGGCCAGCACGGAGGCGGTACATACGTCATTGTCCAACGACCGTTCTGCGGTGGTAATTGTCATTTGATCCCGGTAACTCCCCGTATATATGTAGCATCCGCGGTTCCTACCCGCCTTGGAGACATTCATCATTTACAGACAATTGCCTCAACTTGCCTCGCACGATGCAGGATGCGCAGACCGCTGGTAACCCAAGTGAGACATCCTACTCTCCCCGGTGTTCATCGATGCAATATATATTCTGCACACGACCGCTAAGTACACGCGACATGCACTCGTAAGATGTTACCTCCTACGCCGACCACCTGATGTGCAACGTGTAATCGGTTTTTCGGACGTCTTCATCGGTGGATGGTCCAGCAGGATGAGCACCAGCGATTGCAGCATCGGAGGATGATGACTTTCGTGGAAGAAACAGTTTTGATACCTATACAATTTTCTTATTGAACATTTTTGTTGTGCACCTTGACGATCCAAAGATTCAAAATTTCTTTTGGCTCAAAGATTGATTTAGTAAATGAAGAACAAGATTAAAAATGATGACATTCGATTGTGAGATTAAACAGCTTCCTAGATATTAAAAATGAAAAAGTTCCACGCCGTTGTTACTATACCGGAAAATTAACAAAGGGAATGAAACTTTACTCAAATTCGATGAAAGCAGTGAGTTCAATTTTTGTTTCAGCGTAAAAATTCCTATGGACTCTGCCGTAATCAATATATATAATTGACTGAAAAATGTTTCATACATATTTTCACAACAAGAAATATAATAATAACATTTTTTCCTCGATTGGTCAATTTTCCTGTTTTCGTGCTACGTACGTATTACTCTCCAATACTCCGTTGTTTTTTATACGAAAAACCTGTTGTGCAGCTATAATTAGACTAGCTCGCCGTATTATTTACTTTCGAAATGTTTGTTGCTCGAAAAATATCGAACGCTCAACTAAAGCTGCCTTTTGTACCCAGTTTCACTCGTTTCACATTTTCCTGATTATTCATATAGGAAATATAATGTTCGTGCCTTCAAGCAAGTTTAACAATCCTAATGTTAATATATAATTTTGGGAACAGAACAGAACATTAAAGAATATTGTTTTTCTTCAACAAATGTTATGTTGCAAATCTGGGGTGCAATATATCAAATTTGTGCAGCACGAGCTTTCAAAATGGTGTTTTTATAGATAACTCAATTTATTTTCTATGATCCACGTAGATTCAGAATGGAACATTGTTTTTCATAGTCAGAGCACCGTTTTAAAACAGTATTCTGAGAACGTTTTCCTGGAATGCTGATGGCGCACAAATTATCTGCCGGAACGCGCCCCTTTCGCGAAGATACATCGTCATCGTCGAAAACCACGTATGTATTTCAATCTCCTTCGCTTTTCCATCGAAAATTTCGTTGCGCCGAAGCACAGGGAAATTTGATGCGCTAGCTATACCTTGACTCTTACAGGATGGTAGACAGAGTACTACGGCTGCATTTTTGCATGTGCATCTTTTTCACAAACTCGCAATCGGGTCTTAAATTGGAGAAATTAAAAGCAATTTAATTCGTTGTTCTGTTAAGAACAGATGCTCGTGCTACTAATTATTTAATGGGCAATTCATCTCGCTTCTCTATTTATTTTATATTTTCTAATTAGATTCCATAAAGCGGGAGCAACGAAGCTGTACAAGCAAACAAGGCGCAATTTACAAGCGTGCATTTAACCAGGATAAAATGCTCTTCATGCAAACTACGATTTTTACGGAATTAACGAGACTGGCGCTCGAACACGTTGCGACCATAAACGATAAACGGTGCGTAACAAGTTCCGAAATAATTATCAACGTCTTCCCGTATCCGGGTGATAAATATTCATAAGGCGTTTCAAGATATTCCGGCTAACGCGCGACGTGACCGTGGACCTTGTCCTTAATTAACAGCTTTCTGAAACGGACCCGCTGACAGAACTTGCGTCCCTAAGCGTTGGAACATCCGGGTACGAACAACAATTCTAACTTGCAAAGTATCAACAATACAATGTTCTTAAAAGGAACTTACTTCTTAATGAATTATGTAAAATTATAGCTAATGGAAAGACAAATTCAAAAACACAAGACTAAGACAAAACATTTGAAACATTTTTGTATTACTAAAAACAACGGAGACATTTTCGATGTAACTCTTAAATGCCTCACCCTGTATAAATATGCAGTTTCTCTAACCAGTTTTTTGGAGTCTACTATAATCTTAAAAATAGTTTATACGACTTTCTTCATTCTGGTCACAGTGGTGGAGGTTTTTCCGAGTGGAATCACAGTTTCTCCACGGGCGCTTTGGCCTCGCGAGAGTAATCGAGGTGCAGAGAGCGACGACGTATCGCGAAGTATGCGGCTTATAGATCAGCGAGTTAGCTGCGTTTTATGGAGGTCGATCGTTTTCGACGAAGCCAGCATAGTCGGTGAACGAGGCCTCGATACCGGGTTAATACTGGAAATGCCGAATGATCGGGCCGAAATCCTCGGCGAGATGCTTGCATCTCCGCTCGAAATTGGCACGGATGTCGAACATCTCATAAGCCGGATCCCGGCGAAATGTCGGCTATATAGCATTCCGGGCCGTGACCCTCGGTGCCCGATAATTATCTTTAATACCGCGCCAGAAATCGGCCCGGATGCTAATTGCGCGAGCGGGATCGCGCCGAGCATAGGTCGACTCATCACTCGGCTCGAATCCGATGACAAGAACGTGACACGGAAGTTTCGGATCACTGATCGATCAAGGAGTCGCTGAATCGATTGATCCAGTCCTGCTAATTATATTATTAATTCAAGCGATTTTGTGCCACAGCGCATTGAAAAGTACGTTTTCTAGATACAATTTCATTAATCCCTCGCAGCGGAGCCTGGGGTTATTTTGACCCAGAATATCGAAATCGACATTTAATTAATCAGTTTCTGGCGATTAAATTAAATGGACAGCAGACACGTTAGAAGCAAAAGAAAGACCAATTTTCAGATGTGAGAATTAAAGTGGAACGTACTATTTATTATTATTACAAAATTACAAGCATTTATCCACGGTACTGTAGACGCCCTACCGCATCCTGGAACGTCCAGGAAAGCAAACTTGATATTCTCTCAGAGAGAAAATGTAGCAGGTAACGCAATTGTTGGTTTGATTTTGAATAATAAAGACACCGTTCGCTGGCTGGGGTCGCATGAATAATGGACCGTTTATTTATTTATGTAACGGCGAATTAATTAGCGCAGTATGCAAAGCTTGTTGTGCTTCGCGCGATTCGCAGCCGTGGTGATGTGTAAGTTATAACGAGCATTAACGGATAAAGTTTCTGATAGCAGTATCATTCCGCGTTCTGTATTTGTCTATGCGATCCGACTCCATTTGAGATTAATCCGGAAGACGATTCTGACTCCAAGTATCTTAAGAATTTGATTTCTTCTACAATGGATTTCGAGA
Organism: Lasioglossum villosulum; assembly: GCA_963971365.1. Lineage (NCBI taxonomy): Eukaryota > Metazoa > Arthropoda > Insecta > Hymenoptera > Halictidae > Lasioglossum > Lasioglossum villosulum. Next base: position 4,093,103 of record OZ020497.1, on the reverse strand, counting down.
ATGATAAGTGAATTGAAAGAATGTTCTTTCAACATTCATCTTGTATTTTATGAAAAAAATCATTAAAATAAATAATTCTTAAATGGAAAGTGAAGGAGAAAGATGACCACTCTTGGACAGAGATTAAACGATGCTTCATATTTTAAATAACGAAACAAAAACGTGATTATACCTTTGTGAATATTCTCGTATAATGCAGGCACTATTCAAATACATTTCAAGTTTGCCATATAATTGGCAATCAAAACATAAAATATAGGAGCCAGAAGAAGTGTCAGACCAGTGAAATAGAAAAGTCGCGGAGGATGACGCCTTAAAACAGGCGTAATGGAGGATGAAGAATAGAGGATAAAAGGTGCGACTGAACGAGAGAAGCTCGACGAGTCATTAAACAAAACGTTCCCGGCGTCGATCGCGATTTAATTGATAGTGAAATCGCGAAGAAGTGACAATTTCCTCGGAGGGAATCTACGAACAAGTATTATCGACGGTCGAACACGTTCAGCGTATCGTTCGGCACGGAACACGTCCTGGGAATCGGTCGATAGACAATGGAATCGAACGTGGAACCAAAGGACAAAGATTAATTTGATTTTTCCGGTCGAGGGAGGAGTCATTAAGCCGCGGGATCTCTCGCCGGAAAACGTTGGATGACGTTAAGTAATGGACTCGCAACCGCGGCCGAATAACGGGAATGATTTACAATGGTCCGTAATTAAAACACTTAACCGAAATTAACAGCTACTGCAGCCCCGAATAATTAGAACGGAATTGTTTACGCTCGCTTATGGAAAATTAATTTCAGTGGTCAACCAAGCCGTGCGGAAGCTTCCCGGATACTTTTCATCGTTCGTTGTTGTCGACCCATTTTTCGACAATCGATAGACGACGAGAACTTCGATTCCGAATTCGAAACGGCACGCCGCACCATGCTCGGAAACGCGGCTGTAACTGTGTTACATAATGCGATTAATTGCGGCAAATTGACTTCGCCGGGCTTTCTCGATTAAAGTAAACCCGATTCGGTGTAAATCCGACAACCATTACAACCGGATACATTGTGTTGCAGTCGAACAGTCGGAAAAGCAGCTACGAATGGCTAGAAAGCCATTGGTGAAGACTAGAAAAATAGGAGCCCAGTACCAGTACGCTACTTTACAAATTTTAGAGTACGTTTTCCAATTTCCGCGTTCCGTTGAGAAGTATTCCGAGACGTCAGAAGCGTAAAAATTTGGCGTTCTCTTGATTTCCCGATGTAAGGATTCGCGGTCGGCTTGCATATCCCGATAACCGTTGAATCGAGCCGGTTTCCCGGCTCCTGGCGAATTCATTAAATCATCCTTTAAGCGGTCCGCGGAGCCGGTCGATGCCTGGGAAATGAGAATCTCCGGATTTCGCGATCCCGAGGCATCCCGTCTCGGCATCCCCCGTAAACAGAGTTTCTCGGTATGCTACCTCCGAGATTCACGGCGGAACCGCAGTAGATTTAGATTGCCGTCTTCGAGTGGTTCCGGTTTAGATCTACGAGCGGCCGAACGGTGATACGCGTCGATGCGAATATCTCGGCTCGGATTCTTCCGGTTCCAAAACCGACCACGTAAACCACCGACACTAGTCTCGCCCGTATCTGTCGCGAATTCATGGCGCCGCGGGGACCATAACTCTTGCAACCGGACCCGCGGACTGATGCACCGTGTTTTGAAACTGCAATCCAGAATTCTTTCCTTTAACTAAACGTAACTGAGAGTAAAATGCCACCAGATTAAATGGCACCAATTTATTTAGTTCGATCTTTATTATAACAAACGCTAAAATTTCTATGTTGCATTCGATATTGTTTTATGATCTACTAAAACGTTGTAGAAAAATTGTTCTTTTTATAGCACTAATTTCGAAGAACGTTTCCAATAATGTTAAAAATAAATGTTGGTACGAGTTTATGATCGATGAGTAATGTAGCACGAAATTACAGTCACAGCAGATTGAAAACATAGTGAAATACATAGTGCGAATCGTGTAGTGTATTGAAGATGTCCAGCTGCAGTATCGATTTAGATTCGGAGGAACATTGTAAATGATTTGCAGAAGCTAACGCAGCTGCTCGAACGTTCTATAGAATTTATGAGACGTAACTCCCGAGAATAAACTTCGGCCTCCCTGGAGTAGGTAAACACTCGTCATAAGTGCGAACTGAAATTACCATTATTACTGTTACTGAGTAGTTACGATTGTTTATGTTCAGCTACTGTGTTTGAGTAATGTAAGATAACGTTCGCGTTATCACTCCGTCGAAGTGTTTGCTGTTTGAGAAGAATACACTTGGCTTGGGCAAATTTCTACGGAGCATCGAGTCGAGGAGGATGCAGCAAACTATAGCATGATATAGCATAAATGACTATAACAAGGCAAAGTATTAGATTTGCGCATCGAGTCGACAACAAAATGGAAATTTTAATCACTATGAATTTTATTAATTTTCATAGAGCATGCCAAACAATGTTGAAATTTTTTTGCACTGCAATTGGAGCGATAAAAAATGGAACGTACTATGGATTAAAGTGATCCAGCAATTTTAGATCCAGTGTTTGCCGCTATCGAAACCTGTAAAACTTTTACCGTGAGATTTAAATCAACTGGCGCCACTGACAACACAAAAAACAACGAAGTCCGGGTTACACGGGTGAACCATCAACCAACAAAATTTTCATTTCACCAGCGGCGGACGTGAAAGTCGAAAAACAGCGGGTGCAAAAACGGGTAGAAGTGACATGAATCGCGGCGGATGGCGAAGTTTGCGAAGCATCAGACCCGGCTTAACCGGCTTCAATATCCTCGGATAAAAGTCCTCGGCAGATAAGTTTAATGGTGCGCGTCGAAGCAGCAGTTTGTCACCGGATCGCGCGCGAGCGCTCATCGCCTAACCGTGACAACATTACAATTAACGAGACACGGGCCGCCGTGTCGCAAATCCTCAATCTATCTAGGAACAAGCCATCCTGATTACCATCGCGACAATCTTCTAATTTTTGTCGAAGGAAAACGAAAACAAACACCATCCTTTAAGTGCACTGTTTAACACAAGATTTGATTTTAATTATGGAAAATGAAATATAAATAAAATGCTAGACAGTGGCAGTTAGATTATGTATAATTGTTAAATTATGTTGCTGTAATGATTGTAATTGACGGACAAAGTTAAAAAGTGGGACCATGACACTACATCATCGGTTCGGATAAGCGAGGTTGTACTATACCGTGGATTAAACATGCAAATCTGATCCGAATAGTGTAGTGTTTGGTATCATTTTAACCAGAAAAGTGACGCGAATATATTGGCAAAGGTTTCATTAAAAAATCGTAAGAAACAAAACAGTTCTATCGATAAATTAACATGTCTCACCAAAACTTTTCTATGTTCGACAAATTTTATCAAGTTCTATCAACAAGAGATCTGTGGATACTATCCGTACACGATAAAAGTGATATTTCGATGCAAGAAATTTTTATACGAAGTACTTCAAAAAATTTAATTTTGGTCAGCTTTTCGAGCTGAAGCGCTGCTGGTGCCCGCCGGAAAAATCGCTGATTGCGAATTTGGACGTAGCAGCTTCTCGGCTCGTAGCGCAGCAGCGTGCAGTTACGCGACCACTTATGTTCGTCCTGCGAGGGCTCGTTCGTCGAAACCGTGGCGTCACAAGGCCACCGGTTCGCGCCAAATGAAGTTTCAACGCAATTACAGCGACGCGGCCGGTAACAAGGACGCTGGAGATCTCTTCTCATACATTTACGCTCGGTTTCATTTCGCGTTACCGGGCGGTTATCGTTTTCCCGCCAGATCTTCCGTCTCTAGCTCACCCCTTATCGCCCCACGACTGCTTTTTTCCCGCTTTCGCCCGTCGCACTATGAAATAAACATAAAATTAAATTGGACCCGGCCGACAAGGATTTCTTGGCTCCGAGGGTGCCTCGAGAGGCCGCGATAACAATTTCCTCCTCCGAGGCCGAAACCAGCCGCGAAAAATTATCGCGACGATCAAATTTGTAGAGCGATTTAGTCGTTAATTGGGTAAGTGAGAGAAAAGAGAGAGAGAGTGTGTGTGAGAGGGTGGCTGCCGAGTCGTCGCGTGGACCGTAGTTGGAGATAGCGCTCGGTTTTGCGGTGAAGTTTCTTCGAATGGCTAGCCACGGATGGACGTAAATACGGAACAATGTGCCGTAAGGGTGTCTGAAAAGCTCCGGCGGAGTTCTGATGACGGTGAACGCGTTCATTCTATTGTCCAACTGCGGCCAACCGAGCTGGAAACTTTTCATCGGAGTCGCAGCGGCTCGGAATGACCGACATTCGGCCGCCAGTTTCTATCAAGATGTTTGGTACCGGCGACGATTCCCCGAGAAAATAATCGGCGATCCGGTTTGTTTAACTGCCGACAACGTTGCGTTCTCCCAACGTTTCCTGGTTCGTGGCCGTGGCGGGGCGCGGCGTCGCGTCGTGAACCCGACACCGGAGAATTATGGCAGTCAAGGCAGCCCAAGATTGAAATCCAGCGCCCGCTCCACGTTGTTTGTCCGCTATCGAGAGCCGCTGAATGGGTGACTTATGACTTCACGTGGACCAGGCCGGCACAGTACAAACACACGTCCAGATGTATCTTCGTCATACTAGAGCGTTGTTTGCGCTTTGGCTGAAATTTGAAACATTCCCCGGAAACGCGAAACTTTGCCAGATGCTTTTGCGAAAAGCTGCTACGGAAGAAAGGCTGTGAGCGAATACTGGTTGATTGAGTGGTGGCTGACGGATGCTGGGTCAGTTTGACCCAGATTTGTTGAGATTCTGTAGTGATTTTTCTCTTGGTGCAGGAGAAATCTTTTTCTAATAAAAAATTTCTTCTTTTCTTCGAATGTAATAAAATCAATTTTTTAAACTGTTTTGTCATCAGGTAAAATTTGCAACTTATTAATGAATGGCGGAGTGTTCTTCGTTCTACTACATACACGTATATGAAACCTGATTTCGCTGTGTCGAAAATGTTTGTACGTCAGCTTCCAATAAATTAATTGTTAATAACATACGACTTTTGGATGTCGACTTTATTCGACAGCACGTACCACGGAATTTCGGATGGAGAGAGGGACGCAGCCGGCTGTGTAATGCAACGTGTACGACAGATACAGATTCGTGTAATTCTACGCGCGGCACGGTATGCAGCGCAACGTGTATCGCAACGCGAATTTTATGGACGTGTCACGAACGTTTCACGAACTTTGCCATACATCATCGGAATCTGCGATGTTCCGCCGAATGGAATAAAGTGCGAACGTTTCCGTGTTCGTTCGGGATCGCGAACCTATCGTCAGTCCGATGCGTGCGACGCATTTAAACTCGCGGATCGGCTTACATTAAGCATTACGTTGCAACATGTGCATTTCCCTTTATGGGAGGCTTTTTCTGCCGTGGGAACTTCCCGTTTTATCACCGTGCACCATGCTTCACACCTTATGCGATGTGGTGGCTCGTGATTTATGTCGAAAATGAGTGGATCAGATTTAAAGGGCTAGAGAAATTCAAAGAATATTAAAATACTGTAAAACTCGTTGTTGTTTTTCAATTTTACTAACCATTTATTCTTAATGGAATTCACTTGTATATTTTAGCAATTTTACAGTTACTTCAAATTATTCAATTTATCGATCAGATTACTGAAATACAATTAAACCTACAAATAAGATGTAGTTCAATTTTTTTTTTAAATTATTGGTCTTCATACAGAGTGACATCAAGTAAAGGAAAATGGAGGATAATTGGAGAAGACGATGACAACAACAAACATATCTCTGACACTGGTAGACAATAATTTAGAATAAGTAAGCACATTCGGCTATTTCATTGACTCGGAGTACTACTGTTCTACTGGTAAATATTCATAACACTATTCCGCTGCTACATATTCATAAGATGATTCTACTCATAAATATTCATAATACTATTCCGCTGATCGAAAACGGAAAGAGTCTAAGCGCGGCCGCTACGAATTATTCAGGGAATAAGTATTCACTGGTCGATTCGAATTAATATACTAAAGTCGGTGCAGAGATAAAGGGGATTCTTGCTAGGGTAGCAAAGTTTAACCTTCGAACTACTGGCACGCTCGAACGACCACACGGGTACCGCGGGTCATACCTATTGACTCACTCGGAAACTTTAATACCTTCTCGAGTGGTTACAAATATTGTATAACCCTTACTAGCTAAGCGACCATTCTGTAATCCGGACAAATAGCTCAATCTATGCTGATCCATATGCAGCACCGTTTATCATAAAAATGGATAAAGATCGAATCTAGCACTGTAACTAATTAAAATTCTCAGTATTTGCGGACTCCTGAATGAAACCATTAAACGACACACGGATAATACCTGAACGCAAATTGCATTTAAAGGAAATTCAAAAGTTCATTGGAAGAATGCCAGCTCTCTAGAGATTGGAAGACGGAGTTAAAACAACTGGTTCAAAAAACCACAACAGAATGGCGCCAGCGTTGAAGAAATAGAGCTGCAATTGCTTCGAAGAAGATCTGAAGGTATCACTGATAAACCCATTACCTTTGATACGTATATTTTTCTGCTAAGTATGCCAGGGCTTCCGAGATAACCAGACAGCTTGCCGGAATGACTACTCACAGTGAAGAAGACACCGACAGTGTATTATTGCGGGCGCATAGTCGGAGACGAATAAATTGCAGGAAAGGGTCGACGAAGGGTGCAGCCGGGGAACTAATTTCATAACGGAGGACAAAACTTTTCTCGTCGGTCCCGATAGCTGCGGCGGGATACGGGCTCAAAGGCGAGCTGCATTGTTTCTTCAATTGCATCGCTGTCGCACAAGGAAGACTGTCTCGTTGAGTGGACCGGATCACGGGTGAGCGGTTAACAAGCTCGTTTAATCTTGACGGAGTCCTGGATAAATAACTAAAGCAAAATTCATTAGTCGAATTAAAAAAGAAAAAGAAAGAAGGAGGGGGGAAAAGAACTGCTGTTATTGCTTATTTTCCGCGGCCGGCCGGTGGTGTACAAAGGCGAGGCAACTGGGTTTCTTTTCTTCTCCCGTTGTTTCCGCGTGGCCGTCCATTCTTCCGCGGGCCCGCCGGAAACAACGGTCCTCTTGCAACCAGTCTCGCGGGACTCGAATTGTGTACCCTCTTCAGCATCGTCGAGACCGTTCCGCGAGAATTATGCTGCTGAATACTGGCACGGCTTGCCATCCAAATCACCTTACTTCGGATATTTAGCGCCGTTGTGCCCGCCAGCTTTCTTCCGTACTCGGCCTCGTTCATTTGAATTTGAAACACTCGCCTTAATTCCATTCCTACGCCCCAACTGACGAGCTCACGTCGGCGAGACAGCGACCACGACGATGCTGCGCTTCCTTGAGGACACTTCGATTCGTTTTCACTAATCCGACACTATTTTTACCGTTCTCCCAACTCAAACATACGAGCACAGTTTTGAATAAAATTGATTGATAATAGGAAATCGTTCATCATTCGTCAATGAAACGTACGTATTGTATAAAAATGATTACTTGAACCCAACCCTGATTTCGTATCGGCTACATCATATTCGTTTTTCAACAAAATTGACTGATCGATGCCTCGTATAATAATTAAGTACCATATTGGAATTAACCCGTTCCATTTTAACATGAATTACATATCATGTTTGATGTCGAACAAAATCGATTGACTGATAAGACGGTAATATGACAATTTCAATGCTTGCAATGTAATCAATAGAAATGAGCGTTTAAACGTGAAACAGTCAATCTCGCAGATATTAAGTACGTTTGCGTCGTGATTTTTCGGCGAAGTGTCTGGTAGTAGTCTCGTATTAATAATTACGTAGACTCGAGGTGAAACTTCGCTCGTTATAAATGAATAACACGCGACGGCGTAGTGCTCTTCTAAAATAAAATTCTCCGGCTGGTACGTACCGTATGTATTTTACGAACTCGGTAGTTTAGAGCACATTGTCAAGGAGGTAACGTTTTGCAATTTACGGCCGGGAAAGCGTCATTCATTTCGTCGGATTGTATGGGAGATAGCAGGAGCCCTCATCTCGCCGCGAAAATACGAACTTCGCCGTTAAAAAGTTGCAGGTGGCGCCGCGTATGTTTCTCGGTTAGGGAAAGTCCTTGGGAGAGTGTCAAAAGAGGGAAACCGACCGAGTTTCCTGCGACACCGTGCCCTCTCCCCCTCCACCGGAACAAGTTAAGTGGGAAAGCACGTAACTCGCTCATTTATTTTAAAACAGTATACCCCGGTAAATCACTGCCGCAGCGTCTCTCCCTGCTAACTTACAAATCCGCCGGACTCGATTCTTCTCGAAGGGAATGTTAATAGATGCATGAAAGATTTAATAGCGTCGGGGGCGCGACCTGTTTCTCGTGATCTATCGCGGAGCTATCTGTCCGAATGCATTCCCAGCTGAATAAATGCAATTTTATTTTAACCCGATTGAATGCAATTTAATTCGCTCCGCCATTAGAATCGTTAATCTCGATAGACCGACCGAGACCATTTAAATAATTACGCGCATTCGAGATCGAATTATTCGTTTATTTATTATAAACCGGACGATTTATTTTTTGACAGTAATTTTACGAACATTCGCTGTACAAGAGTTAATAATATTTTCGAACTTATCAGACGAATCAGGCGACGCGGAGCCAATATTAAATTTTCAAGTGCATCACTGTTAATTTTTAATAGAATAGTAAACGATCAATTTTATGTATTCCAAAAGTAGGTCAGGATATGAACTTTTATTAAAACAGTAATTGAACCGCGACCCTTCGGAAAGTAAAACGAACTGCAGAATATTTTATTTGAAAAATGTATTCCGGGACCTTTTTTTATTTTTTATGTAAATTCGACCTCGTCGGAGGTATAGGGCGAGGTGAGGTACCACAACGTGCTACCCTATCTAGGGTTGAACCATGACGAAACTTTTTAATTAATAACGGAGAATCAATATCGAAGTAGCAACTTCTGAGAAACCAATTTTTATGAAAACGTGACCGACGCTTAATTGTTTCGGAAATAGACGGAACTATGAAATAATGTATTATACGCTTTTGTTTTTTCCGTGAACCGGAACTGAATTGTTAACTAAGAAGAATTTTCATACACTATATTATTTCGCTCTTCAGCTAAGGATTTTCGATGTATGGAAACACCATTGGTGAACACGAAGATTTCAAACTCCTCGTTAAGAATTTTGAAGCCTGAGAAAACACCTTCATAATCACCTAAATAATGATTTACACAGCAGTCGTGCTAAAATCTGGTTTGAAAAACAAGCTGTACCAAAAAATAAAATATTCTGCACATGATAAATTTTCTAAACAACGTTAATGTAAGGGACAAAATCTCCGTACATTCTCATTACCGCCATATTCACGCAGCCATGCCTCCGCCGGCGTATTCCGTCCATAAAAATTGTCGAACACGAACAATAAGAGCTGCGAACGGGAACGAGCCTTCGATGCAGATCGTTAGGCGTGTTACGGTTCCCGGAGTCGGAGGCAAGCGATTAAACAATTTTAATTTAAACATTCCTCTCTCAAAGACAGCTGAACGCTCAACGCTCTGCGCCCCACTATTCGGTCCTCTCTCCACTTCACTCTGCATCTATGAGGAAGAGAGAGGGACACAAAAGGCGTGGGGGAGAGGGGGACGCTACAGAAGTGGTGGAGCTCGTTGAAAAAGCATCGAATTTCCCGAACGATGCAAAGGATCTTACCGCGGCGTCCTCGTCGAGCGTATTCTCCGGGTCGCTCGCCGGAATCGATTATGCTCTCCGGTCCGGAGCGGTCGGACACTCGTTCCCCCGGACAAACAAAAAAGTCGCTGAACCGTCGACGAGACGGAGCTTCTGTCTCTCTGATATGCAAACGTAAGCTTCGGTTAGGTGCACGTACGTATAATAAGAGGGTCCGGCCGGCGGATGCCGGATTATTGCTGCACCGAGCTAGGGCCCCCGACGATGCCGCTCTCGATCGAAGCGCTTGCTACCATTTCGGCACAGACTCTCAACTACACGAAAAGTCGAAGTGCAATTTCCACTAGAAAATTTGGAAAAATCGTAATCTCCTTTACATGAATGCGAATTTCGTTAAATTTGATTACCTCGTATGTATACCAGCAATAGGAGACATAATTCATTTTTCAGATTTGTAAATAAATTTTGTCGGTACTGTATCGTGTGCGGCGAATTTGGTTAGTATCTGAAAAATGCAATATGGACGAAGGTCCAAGGACGAAGAATTTATAATCATCGTTGCCGTAACAAAAAGGCAACGGGCTGAAAAGAAAAATAAATTGGATATCGATTGAAAACGTGAACTTTTCAGCAAAACGTCGCAAAATTTCGGGACCAGAGCGCAGTTCCCGAAAACGGGTTCAGCGCGGCGGGGACCTGATCGCGGGAGGATAGTTTCAACCCCCTGGCCTAAAGGGGGAATGGAACGGTGAACGAGGACGCCGAAGAGGAACAGGAAGAGGAAGAGCGCACGGTTTCGCCCGAATGCATCGATAGCGCTGTGCTCCAGTTCTCCGGTTCTCCCTCTTTTTCTGCGCCCTACCCCCGGGCTTCCGGCCATCATCCACCCCTTTCTCAACATCCCCCTCAACCGTCGCTCTCTATCGCCCTCTCTTTCTCTTTCTCTTCGTCTCGCTCGCGGATTTATATGCGGCCTTATCGCTACATCCGCACCTCGATAGACTCGCGGCGATACGAACGCAATTCCCGAAATCCTCGGGAATAGCTACGTATACCGCGCCACCGGAAAATTCGGCACGTCTTGACCAGGGAAATCGTTTTTCATTCGCGAACGAACCGACGATACCCAGGCTGATTTAACGGATCGTTCGCACGCGCGAGATTACTATCACGAGCCTCGGTATTTCTGCGGTGAACAGCGATCCCGCGAGCCCGTGGATCTTGATCGTCCATTCAACCTCAGATTGGCTGCTTTGGTCTCCTACCAAGGTGAGTTCGTTTGTGGCTCGGGACTATAGTGTTGGGAACATGCTAAACTCTATACTCCTTTATTATTAAGTACTGCAGATCGTTTCTGAGACTGCATTATTCATTTTTATTCCTGTTTCATAGCATCAAAGACGCTTTCGATAACACGTGCAGCAATTTTCTTTCATGTATCTTTTTATTATATATTTTTTACATTCTATCAATAGAATGGAGCATCGTTAAACATTCTTAAAATTTTCGTTTCTTCATAGTTAATAATAAAAAATGCATTTCGGTGAAAGAACTGGCAACGTTATTAAACTTTGTTAAACCAAGTTCATTTAAATTCTGCGAATTAGTCAGAAATAGTCAAAGTCGCAGAGCGCTCAGAATAATCTTCGATGGATCATCGGAATTTTTTCGGAGCGGACTACAATTGCAGCAAAAAAGTTGATCTCAGTAACGAGTAGGTACTCCCGCACACCGATTAATAATTTCGGTAAGAGCTTCGGGGTCGATACTATTCTCTCCATCCCCGAGCACACTGGCAGTCGAACAAATGAGAGCATTGAAACTTTTATCCAAAGACCCGGCTAATTGAAACACATGGGTATAGAACGGAGTTCGATCGTTCTATCGAGAAAGTCCAGGCGAACCGGCGGAGTAATCTTTTTCGGTACCATCTAAGACCTTCGACGTTTCGAAATTCAAATTACCTGGGCTATCTTCGACAAACCCGTTTTGGGCGACATTTGCGTCCACAGCACTTAGTTCAACGATGGAAGTCGACACATGAAATTATTGAGGCCCTCTCTTTTTCGTGAATTTTATTACTTATCAGACTTCAGTTAATTTGCCAAGACATCATTTAGTAGAGTTCTCTTTCTAGCTGCACAGAAAAATTTGAGTCATTTGGTTCAATTTTGAAAAGGATCTCTTTCTACCCTCGTGAAATTTAATTATAAACGCATCTAAAACGGCTTGGAAAAAGATGCATTTTCTATTCTTAGTGACGGACACGAGGATCAGCGTGTCAAGGAACTTCCGAAATAATTTTTCTTCGGATTACGGATCCCAGAATGCATTCCGTCGCACCTGATCAAATATAATGTTCGCTCAACACAGTTTACTGTACATCGGTTGGATCACAATGAACTAATAGCGTTTGTGATTAAAGCATAGATCACTCGACGGACGTAAATACAGACTCGGTGATTACGGGATTGGTCAACAATTAATTTCTTGGTATGGTCCGCCAACAATCTCTGTCACGTTATTACATTCGGAGTCCGCGTTTGCACGGTAACCCGTATATATTCTGTTATTAATTTCGGTGAACATTTTGCGCGGAGCCGTGTTTTTCATTTAATATATCCTCTTGTGCTCAGCTGCCGCCATCGAGTGCATTTCGAATAATTTAAACGGATGAAGAAATGAAGAGCCGTGTTTAATCCACGGAGAGTCGATCCTCGAATTTATGGAGAACAAAGGTGATATTAACAACGGGACAATGCAAATTGTTTTCGAATGTACCGGATGCGACAAATAATATCATTCCAAGCATTACTTACATTAGAAATTGTTTAAAGAATGTCTCGGCAATTATTAGTTTCTAATTGATTTTTCTGGTCCAGTGAGTTCGCGATCGTACATCGAAGAAAATTGTATGAGCCATTTCTCGAAAGCGTATAGCGGATCGACAATCGTCACAGCGAGCATCCGGAACGCGGCATCGCAGATGCATAGATCTGTCTCGAAGTCTACGGAGTTAGGCCAACGTATATACTAGGCGCGCGCATTGTCCCGAACTTCGGCAGACATTGTCACAAACAGTCACGGTCGATTGTTGGAATTTACTGCCTACAATTCCGACCAACTATACCTTATTGTGCCGGCAAGAAAATCGTGTGCGTTAAACAATCGAATTGTCATGGTGTTTCAAGGGCTCGTTCATTTCCGAACTGTCACAGATTTCCAAATACAGGCGAAAACATTAATTATTGCCAACTTTGCACAAAGCTGATTCTCGCATTAACACAATTAGTCATCCGCCATCGGATTTAATGCGAAAGAGGTCTCTCCACTTCTGTGGCCCTTCAGCATGGGATTCGGCCAGGACCCTATAGGTGGGGAGGCACAACGTCGATGGGGATGAAGCTGCCGTGATTTGAATCGATAAAAATAATCCGATTTAAATTGTGTTTGTACTCGTTTGAATCGGAAGAACCTCGGCTATCCTGTATTGCTATAATTATAATGGTAAGACGAGAACGACTGAAAATGAAATTGTTTTTGTCGCATGTTTATTCTGCTAGACGCGGTCTTCTCTTTGCTGCTCGCAAGAATTTGGCTGCTGGATTCTGTACCGATGTCAATTTAATCGTGCACTACTACGTTAGTTCTGGATCAGATTCGACACGACCACCGTGTGTGCGGTGTACGCATTCTACGGAGACACGAATCCGTTCGCCTAACAGCTTCCTGACGACGCCACGGGAACGCCGGCGAATAACAAATTACGCGCGCAGAGTTCCTCATTAATTACGCGTTAAACGGTCCGCTGTACGAGATTCGGTCGATCCCACGGACAGCCTGCCGTCTGTAACTCTCGAGAATGGGAACCGTAAAACGGCTCCAGGAATAAATGTCTGATGAGTCCGCTCGTAAGATTCTCTATTATTAACCTTCAAGTGGATTTCTAAAGCGCACTTTAAAAGCGAAACAACGTATTCAATTTGTTTGATGTAGATTGCCGACGAATTGCCCAACGTGGCCTCGCCTTTACAATCTCACAAAATTCCATGAAAGAAAGTATTCCAGTTTATCTACATCTTGTATTTTCATCTGTCACCTATTTTCCTGTCATTAAGCTGTCATGGTTGGTATGTGAATTGTTCGACTTATTAGTCAGATAATCACTTCCGCGAATTCCGCGAGAGTTAACACGGCCCCTTGTCGTCGCCGAACTCGCCAGGGAAATAGGTTACGCTAGTGAAACAGAGAATTGCTGATCGGCGATGATCTTTACCTCCCCGTGCGCGCGTCGCGAATAAAAGAGAGAGGGCCGAGCGAATTATAGAGGCAACGTTTAGTCGCGGTACTGCACGCCATCCGGATGTCGCTTAATTGCATATGATTTTTGAATCGTTCCACTTTTTTGATGCTTCTTCTTCGTACCATTATCCTTCTATTATCGAACGGTCGATCCGCTTCGCGAAATCTTCCATCGGACGATTCTATCAAATTGGGAGCCGAGTTTAACAAGACAATTTTTCTTGATGCTTCCTTTCAGTGCATACAGAGATAGTATCATTAATATTCGTCCTTTAAATATACTCTAAATCTTCGAAGACTTTCTTAAGGTTCTCCGAAGCCTGTGTAACGAAACCAATTTCAAGAATCCAAACCAACCCTTTCGAACACAAGTTTAGGATCGCTTGTACTTGTAGCACACACAAAGAAAAAATTGATTTTGCGAAAGTTCAAAGCTAGAACCCTCCGCGAAGCCAGCTCGGCGCCGCGACGGACATCGATCCGCTTCAAGCCGGATGCATTCGAGATCCGCAGCATGCAAATCGCCCCCAATTACCGAGAGTGGTGGCTCTCCTTTATCTGTGGTGCTCGGGGAATTTTCATTTCAGTATCGTTTGCGGATCGGCACAGCGTAGCGACGGTAGAGGCCTGACGGCCCTCATTACCGGGCCGCACGCTGATCACGGTGTTAACGAGGGGCTAATTAAAGTTCAGGATAGATCGACGACGTTGTTTCGCGCGCGTGTCAATTCCACGGATGCAATTAATGGCGCAACGACTGGTCCTGCGGATGTGTGCCACACAGCCGAGCTTCGAGGCTGTTTCACCAGGCTCGAACAAACCAATTCTTCGTTTCTCGGAGAAACGGGGACAATGCCCGGAATATAAGAGTGCCATGGAAGTATTAATGTTCTGGCTTTGCCCCTATTTAGCAGGAGCCTTTCGATTTAGTTGAATGAGAAGTCGAATCCGTCCTATGCTTCAATTATTTCTCATCGACCCGGGAAACTCTTACCTTTGTGTCGCTGAACTTGCTCGATGTGTTTTCCTTGGCTATCGAGATTTACTCTCCGTGGACACTTAAATCGTCGAGTGCAGAGATTCCTTTTTTTATGAAATTTGTTGTGTCGTCTCAATGCCCGACAGCAATAACGTCAATTTTACAACTGAGGAAAACGGTAATTGAACAATTCAAGTAAGGCAACGTGACTATTTTCTTTGGAGCTTGCCAGGAATAGATGAAATTTAGAAATAGATTAAACGAATTGAATTGTGTATATGGTTGTTAGCGCGTGGAAGACCAAGATCGCAAAATACCATGAAAAAGGACAAGGGGAGTACACGAGGGGTTGGGATGGTTTGAAGTCTTGCGGAGAATTGGTTTTCCATGGAGACCGGAAGCGAACGTCGATAAACCGTGCACGCCAGCCGGAATCACTCAGTCACCGGTTGAAGTTGACCGAGATTGGCCCCGGCAAAGTACAATAACTCGGTACATCAGGCGAGATTTTGCACGGGGGATTGCGGGAGAGGGTGGAGGGATACACGGCCGAATAACTCGCGTGTGTGCGCGCAAATACCGCTCGGAGCACCGCGAGTATTTTCACGCTTCGGCAAACTCTACTGTCCCATTGAGTCGAGGATGCCTAGCTGCCAGGCTGCTGGGCTGCATGCATGCACGTTGCTGGCCCGTTCCCGTGCCTGTCCCGGAGCTCGTGAATACAAGCGATTGCTCGATAACGCAGCCGTACACGCGCGATATCCAACCCCGCGCCTACCTACACCAGCACCCATCCGCGAACCTCTTCATGCCCCTGCGTAATTATGCGTGACGGCCTATAGTAACGACGTGGCACGGTTCGTTTGTCCGGTTACCCCTTTCTGATATGCCAGTTCGATGAATCGGTGCAGTCGCGATCAGGATTGCGGAGGCCGATTGCGAGAGAGGATGAATGCTCAGACGGGGATTGCTTATCTCCGACGAAGCACAGTGAATACGAGAGCCAAAACGGCCTATCCATCATTTACTGGAACTTCTCAGACACGTTTCATTTGGTGTTTAAGGGGTATTTTTGTAAAGTACATGCATGATTTTTGTTAACTGAAGTATTAGTATTGTATATGAGTTATTGTACCAATTTTGTATCCACATAATGAAAACAATCATATAGAATTCTTGATCGGAAGAAATGTTCAATTTTCGACTTCGAATAGCTCCGAGTGCAATGGGTTAATAGTTAATAGGTATCACGGCCGGTTAATTTATCGTTTGATTCTTGTCCGCGTGTCCAAGTAATTCCCATTCGTTTCCCACGGAGTTGAAATCGGGGGTTTGGATTGCGAACGCGTGTCACGTTTTTCCAGTCCCCTCCCGTTCCGGTCCGCTGTTGGCGATCAATCGGTCGCGCAAAGTTTTAAAGTGCATCCCGCGCTAAATAATGGTCTAAAATATTGCGAGCGTTTCCAGCAGTCGATCGCCAGTCGATTATTAATGCTTCGCGTCGTTCACTGTGCCATTAGGCCATCGCGCATCAAAAGTAAACCGAGGACCATGAAACGAGGTCACCACGACCCAGGAACAATGCGAGAAAGAAAAAGAGAGCTTGAAATGATAATTGAATCGATGTTCGATACAAACGTTGCGAAATCAAATGGCTCGATGTGTGTAGGTCTCGTGTAATTTTTCAGTCGCGGCCGAGGTAAACTATCTGTAAAATGCAAGAGCAGGATGCGCGAGCTATTAAAATATCACCGGATGAATCGCAGTTATTGGCGGGCACCGGACGCGATCGACGAAAATGGAAAAACACGATTAAAAGCCGCCCGGACGCGCAACATCAAGGGATAATGATGAACTCGAATGCAATTCGAAACGAAATTTCGCTGGTACGTTTCGCTTGGAGCTTGCGAGATTCTCCGGTTTTGCAAATATCAGATTTCCCCGGCGATGAATCGAAAATACGCTGTTTAATGGACTGGTCTCTTAAAGTAATAGGGGAGAGGATAATGGTATGATAGGACTCTCCGTTGCATGCAGTATTGCTGGGTTACAATAATGATCTGTCGGAGAATCTTGTCTACCATGAACTATTTCAACATCATTGAAAAATTTTATGCGGTTACGTTGACAATTTAATTTGTTATCGTCGATCTACTAAAATTGCTAAAAGTCGAAATAAATTTCTATGCACCTCTGGTTCTTGCGATTGTAAGAAATTCTGAACCGTATCCACACTGTCTTTTGTAACTATGATGAATATTAAAATTGTAGTCATACGTGTATAAAAATGTAGCGCAACCATTACGGATTTGAGAAATTTTTCAGCATTTCTGGGACTTCGAGAGCGATTTTCACGAGCGCTGGATCTTGTATTAATTATTAAGGTGCATGCATGGGACATTCCGTTCTTGCGTCTTGTGCATCTTTAAATGGATTCCTCCCAAGACGATGAATAGGGCTAGGCGAACACAGTTCCTCGGTCTTCTGATTTAGAACCCATAGAATCCCGCTTCCCCGGGACACATAAATTCTACTGTTTGCGGATACGGAAATCGATAACATTCGTGGCTCCCGGCAAAAAAGATACAATGGCGTTGGAATTATTCACGTGATACCACGAGTCTTTGACATTAACTGATACCGCCAGACAAATATTTCTCGGCGTATCCTCTCCTCCACCGCGGAATCTGTCGAATATTTCATAACGAAATGAGCACCGAGTACAATGCCGCATGTAACAATGCGCGGGCCCGCGGTAATAAATGTATGAGCGGGTAAAGTAGAATGAGACTGTTATCGGTGGTTATTTATTTCAGTTTCTTAAATAATCAATGGTGGCCGAAACCGATTTTATCGGAAGTGTAGACCCTAAATTCGGTACGATAGTGCGCACAATACTGCGAGAACTTTCGTTGGGAAAGGAGTTAAAGGGGAAGGTGGAAATAGTAGTGCAAGTGGAACAGGTCAGTCATTGGTCAGAAACAGTATTCCGTAACCTCAGTTTCGCAAGTTTATTAATTGATGGTTGCACGGAGAAATTTAATTGAAAGTTGTGGACTCTCAATATTAGGTACAAAAGTACGTATACTGCTTTCCAGGACCTTTATTCAGAAAGTTAAAGGAGATTCGGCCGACACAATAGTGCAAGTGGAACAGGACTGCCACTGGTCAGAGACGGTCTATTGTAGTACGATAAGAGTTGAGGAAAATTATACTAGCGGCTCCGTTTATGCAATTGTTTCCAAGTTTAATTTGCCTGTCTCAAAATGTAGTCTGTAAAATTATGTTAACATATTCTAATAATATTCAGGTTTTAGTAGAGATTTGTATAATATTAAGATTCTGATAAAAGATTGAAATAATACTGCAATTACAATGGCTAATATGTATTTAATACCATGATACCAAATAATCAGTATTTATAAATACTGTTCAACAATGTCTGAGGATTTCAATGTTAACCCATTGTTGATGCTGCACTTTATTCTCACACATTATCAGAAATTACATAATAAATGCATGAATATAATCACGGTGGTATTCAATATTAATTAATTTGAACATATTATTAAAATTTACGATCAACAATAGTATATTAAATATCACATTAAACATCATCCATGCTTCAAATTACGTGGCAATGATTTACATCTTCGGTTTAACACGCACAGTCGCTCGTTAAATGTTGGAAAAGTAAGTTTGCAAATTTTTATGAGTGACCGTGCTAATGAGAGCAAATTCACCAAGTTACCCGAATCGCATGAAAGTTAATTGTTTATTGTTGAACGCTTCCAACCTCTGAAATATAGGTCTTCGGGACAAACTCGGTATGGATCCGCAGGTAGATGGCTCTGACCCACATGTGGTCTGCGGTACGCAAAGTTTATTGTTCCTAAAAACTTCCGGACGTTTTACTACGCAAGTTTCAAATGATTGGTAACGCGAGTAATACCGCCGTGAATTGTGGTTCGCGATAGGAATAAATCGCAGCGTAAAATTTCGAACCTTGCCTCGCCGCTAACCAATAAACTAAATCATTGGCCCGGATAACTCGTAGAGTGGTTCACAATCGTATTTCTTATATTTAACTCTCGCCCGCAACAACAAATTTTGTATACTCGATCCTATTTACAAACCGATCAATTTACTGCTTTTACAAAACAAACGAACAATACCAACATGCGATTTCGATCGTCGGTTAATCTTGAATTTCACAGTTAATGTGTTAAGTTACATAATTTCGACCTTTCTGGTTTCAATTTCAGCAGCAAAAACAATACTATCTAAAATATAAAGTAATAAATCCCGTTTTAAAAAATTGCGAACAGTAACCATTGTTTCTCGCCAGCCTGGTGAACAGCGTTCCAGTAAAATCGCTATAGCTTCGAAGTAAATCAGCGACACTTCGTGAAAAGAATGTCATGTATTCCCGAAATACAAGCCAATAAACCCACAGACTTTGAAATTGGCGCGTGCAGCTGTGCTCTCTTAAAAAATTGTCGAATCCTACCGATTTTCGCCATCACGATCAGCAGTCCGCTGAAAGACGTCGCAGGACTCGGAACGGATGATGAACCAGGTTCTCGCCGGTGTCCTTAATACCAGGCATTCAGAGATACTTGCAGTTGGTTTACGAACGCTGCCGGTCGGGCAGCGTATAGCGCGATATTCCATCGTCGGGGGAAAATGCGCTATAAATTCGCGACGCTCGTTGGCATCGCTGGAACCGTACAGCGACTGATGAAAAGCATGTTCTCGACGAATATAGGTCGGTAGAAAAAACATCTACGTGTATAAAATAGACGGGCACCGGTGTGTTTTTTTCTCTTCCTTCTCCCTCTCTCACTACGTTCTTTTTTTTTGTTAATTTCTTGTTACAGCGGCATAATGCGGAGGATGCTTCGCATGAGTTCGCTACAATACTCGTTGGAAGCGCAGGGACCGCGGGACTCGGCAATAATTTAAGAACCTACTGGAAATCCCCGACGAGAATTGCCATAGGACTTCCGCCCCAATTTTCAAGGAACCGACAAACCGCCGGGGCAAAGATCGTTTAGCTCGCCCCCGCGTTCCGAATAGCTAACTTTAATAAATGAGGAGGATGCCGGCCAGACTGTCCCCGTGCAGATAATTCCCAGCGATTTTTCACGCGAAGAGCAAAAACCGGCGCAAACCGTCAAAAGTGGTACAATGGCGGCACCGGGGGTGGGAAGCCACATTCTTCACCGAGTGTCAAAACCACGAGGACAGTTCGAAAAATGGGGCCACTTTGTTAGCCGGGCTACGTTCAATTAATTAGTAGCACAGAAGCCGCTCCGCACCCGTGGAAACCTTCGCGTTCCCTCTCGCGGTCTTATCAGTCGTAAACTGACTCGATGGATCATTTTCTGTATCAACTTTCGTTAAACATCTCTCGCTTCGATCAATCTTTCACCCCGTAATTCGAGAATTGCGCATTTATTATAAACAACCTGCGGAAATCATAGCAGTTTAACATTCTCGAATTCCTTGTTTTACAATTCGACGCAGGAAAATGTTTATGGAAGTTTAAGTTCACAATTGCACATATTTTTCTAGACAAATCTCTATTTACCATGAATAATGCAACACCGATCTCACGTTTCACAGCATATTCCAAACAGTATAAATAAACAAAATGCTTGCCAATACTCCGTAATAACCATCTCTATTTATCCATTTCAACGATGTATCTCGAACGAAGACCACAGCAGAGTTAATTAGCCCCTAGTGGTAGTCACAATCAACAATTTACTCGTCCCGATAGCTTCCCACTCGCAAAGCCTGTATTTCCCGAATATCCACTTAGCATCCACTTCTTGTCGTTTCACGTAATATCATGGCCTTTGCATAGGTGCTCTCCTTTCACGCTCTGGAAAACATTTCTAGCCGAAGAGTCTGGTTAGGAACGAAGTTTTTCCTGCGAAAGAGGGATAGCAACGCGAGCTGGCGAGATCGATCAGCTGATTCCTCGGGGTGCACTAAAGCGCCGCTTACCATCCCCTTAGGGATGTTACTCTATAGGCGTTATAGGTGCTTGCCAGCTGCAAAAGGATCTACGTGTGTGTTCGCCGATGGTCTAAGCCGCAGTAGGCAATATAACTTTCGGGCCAATTAATTTCTCAGTAACAAACGCTCACGGAAGCGTCCAAGTTAAGCGACGCCGACACGTATCCTAAACGATGACGAGGATAGACGTCCGTTCTCGGGATCATTTAGCTTTGCTCTAGTCAGTTATGTTTAGACTGCCATTGGAAGCTAGCACACCTGTCCAAAAGGACTTCGTCCTTTGCGTAACCTCCAAATTTCCAAACTCGATTTTCTCTTCGAAACAATCCGTCAATCGAAGAAATGATATTTTGACTCAATTATGTTTCGCAACACGTACTCTATTCAAGCAATGCGAGGGCAGATAATATAAGAAATCACCGATTTTTCTCGGACGAGGTTATTTACATTCATCGACCCCTCGCGGAACTATGCACCTGCTCGCGTCCGTGAACTTTGAAACTCCGGTGTTTGGATTTGGACTATTTTGATTTCCCACGCCTGCCCTTGAGTTCCCTGGCAACGTACTTAGTTAACACGTCTATTTATGTTGCTACGATGGAAACGTTAGCATGTCAGCAAATAATATTTTCTATTTGCTGAATAAACACCCCCGGAAACTTGCCGAGTGCTAACACACGCTCCGTACACCACTTTCCTTCCGATCTTCGTTTTCTTCTTCTTCCACCTCCTACTCGTCAGCTTCCTTCTCGTCTTTTCTTCCCCTCGCGTCGCTTTTTTCAAATCACTCCCTCTCAGCGCCTGCCACCCCCTACGTGCTTTTGTCCTCTTCTTCGGTTTTTGTTCTGTTCCCCTCCCCTCGCTCTCTGTTCACGCGACTGGTACCACTGCGAGGGAGCTTTTCCCTCACTGTGTTTCATACTTTCTGTCGTCCGGACCTACTTTCGGACTCGTCGTCGGCGGGTTCTCTACCCTCGCCCTCCATTAATCATCTTCCAGCGCTGCAATTGTTGGCGAACCCTACGCGTTTAACCCTTTGGCAAACGGAATTGTTACCTGTGTATTATCACGTTATGTAGCGAGTGATGAACTAGAACCGCATGAAATTTGCGGATACAATGTGGTAAATTAATGTAGAGACACCTGGACAAATAAAACACTGGAGGAAATTCGAGAAATATAGAAATACCACTCAGGGTAAATGTGTCTTATTTCTGAATTACAATGGTCAGCCTATTTCTCCCTTTAAAGTAGTCGTTTATGGTGCCAACTGAAGGAACAATTATCCTATCATGATTAATAATTCAGAACACAAATTCGATGTACGTCAACACTTTCCAGATTGATCTTATTTATACATAACAAAATTTTTCCATTTAATTTCGTTTCAGAAAGATGTCCAGGACAAAAAGGAACTTCATTGTCCCCCGGCTGAAACCCAATGCAAAAGGTCCGTGGTGTCCAAGGCGACATTGTTTGGCTATCGTCCGCGCACTCCGAGTTCCCACGGAGTTTGACGAGTTTCCCATTGTCGGCGTACGATCTTCGGCCGGATCTCGCGAGTTCGCGACACTCGATTTCTCTCACTCTAACGAAATGAAAGATGCAGGAAGCAGGCGACGGCTGCGGCCCTTTTTTGTTCCTAGATCGCCGGCCTCTCCGACAGAACTTTTCGTAGAAAGAGAACGAAAGAGGGAGAAGACGACTGAATTATTTACATAGCACACCTCGAAGCTCCCGGTGAGTAACTCTTGCTGTTATCGCGTTACCGCGCAGCGGACGTGTAACACCGAGACAAGAATTGGGAACAGAAACCGAGTAGAGACGGAACGGAGCCAGTTTTTGCGCGAAACGCCGGACATTCTGCTCGTTGCATTGTGGAGGAGAATTGCACTCTCGCGCGAGCTAAGAGACGCTTTCTGAAGAGGACTGGCTGAAAGGCTACTTGCGAATATCACGAATTTAACAATAAAGTTGCCGAGTTTTTGTTTCAGCGCGATTTTTTGCTTCTATGGTGCTGGAGAACATTTTGCTTTCTCACTCGAGTCCAGTCTGAGGGACATGGTGAATCCAGTTAGCAACTCGAATGTTCTTTTCGAGAGGATGCGAAAAAGAGGCAATTATGTGATTATGAATTTTTGTTTCATAAAGTCTCGGGCAATAAAGTGTTATGGGAAGTGATTCACGTAGAAAATGTAACATTTCATTTTAGATGAAAATGCTCCAAATGAATGAAAGTCTTCGAGTCCTTCGGCAATTTTAGGTAAATGATATCACAAATGTTACGAAGTATTTCTTTTCAAGACCGAACCTGATCAGCTTGATCGTAACTTATCAAACTTTTACCTTACTCCAAAGTTTCGATTAGACATAAATTCCAAACTAACTTTTCGATTATGTTACATGTAATCTCGTAACAATTTAGCTCTACAGTAAACCTATTAATAGACTTTCTAATAACCGTGCTACATGTAAAACAAGTTTAATCGTTTCCTTTGAAATAGCAATCTCCAATGAAGCTGGTCGATCATATTACAGAGTTTAACTTCCCGGTTTTGAATAAAATTCTCCGTCTAATCTTCGTGATCTAACTAATATGATTAATATTCTGCCATTAAAACATGTTAAACCTTCCGCTGCCAGAGTCGCAATAAGGTGAACACAATGCAACCCCAAGGCAACATTTACCATTGTTGCGACGTATTCGCGTTACCCGAATCTTTTCTCAATTTACGGACCGCTTATAGCACACCTTTTTAATAGCATCCGATGTGAACGTTTTTGGCCACCATCAGGTCCACAGAAAACGTTTTCGTCACGAGCGTCACCACTCGACAACCATAGAGTGACCCCGAGTCAGGAGAACTGTCAGCGTAGAATCGTAACAACAAAAATATAAAGACTTTGAAGCTACTGGGATCCATTAATACCAATACAGATATTAATTAATTAGATTGATACAAATGTATGTTTATCAGTGTTACCACACGAATAACTTTTTTTCTGCAAACGAGGGTGGAGTACACTAATAGGGGTACTAGAATACGGGTACCCTACCGCCTCAACGAATGTGTCCTCGCAATGCTCGAAGAATCCTGGACCAGGGGGTCGCGTGCAGCAAGATCGCTCGCATCGTGGTTGCATCGCGGGGGGTGGCGTGCGCGTGTGTCGGAAATGCTCGCGCTGCAGATACATGATTGCACCGCGCGCCGATGTAGGTCGTGAACGTAATCATTCCGCGACGTGCCGGAAAGGTTAACATTCGGCTGGCACGTCCCAGATCCGAAGACATTTTCGCGCGGTGTATGCGGTTGCGACGTCGCCGGGGCGGTAAAGGAGCTGCAAGGGATGCAGGCTTGCACCTCTCTCGCTCTTCAACACCCCCTCATCCCGTTCGCCACTCAGCGAGGGTGGTTGGGTGTTACAGGCACGTGAAAGTAGACATTTTTATGCATGTATTCACACGGCTCCCCGATGCATACTGCACGGTTCGGATACGTGCATGCGTACCTCTCTCTCTTTCTATCTACCTCTGTCTCCGTTTCCAAACGGCCGCCAACCTCTGAAGGTAAGTGCTGCATCGCGGACGTACACGTACGTACCAGCTTGCACAGGTCCCGATACTCTCGATAAATATTTGCACATGGGGCTACGGGGAAATTTCCTGAAAACGCAGCAACCCCCTCTACGCCCACCAGCCGCCGCCCACGCGATTCACTGCGCACCGTCGCAACGTGTTTTGAACGCTGCTGCCTGGACAAAACCCAGAATTTAATCTCTTCCGGAACGAATCTCTAACCCTAGCGGGGCTTTCATACGTTCCACGTGAATTCACATGCGCAATCTCAATAAAAGTACATTAAAAATATTTAATAATAGAATACTGATTCCTATATAAGAATAATAGAATTGAATTGCTTCAAACTTCGTATACGATTTTTATGATAACACGTACTTGAACAAAAAAGTACACCAACAAATTTCTATGACTTCTCGATTTGTAACAGACAGAAAACTGAAATCCGTCATTTTGACGAGCTCGGTAGTTCTGATGTTAAAAACGAGTCGTGTCAGTTTTGTGCAGTTCAATTTGCAAGGAGAACATAAAACTGCAATTTTGTCCAGCCATTTTCTATCTTTTGGATGCTGGGCGACATCTCATTTCGCAGTACTGTCATTCGCGCCTCCCCCATCCTTTTGCGCTCCCGTCTCGGAGGGTGAAAGGGAAAAGAGGCGAAAAAAGGGAAATTTGTAATGTCCCGAAGACACTTTCATCGGCAGACTCGAATGGTAACAATCGATTTCTCTCTGGCTATCGGAGAACGGCGGAGGCGTGCGACCGCAGACGCCTCTGCTGTCTGCGCAGGGTACCAGGAGAGGGTGCATCTCCTTCGGGGTAAAGGGGATTGCGACTGCCTGAACGTATTGTTATGAGATTCTTGCGAATTCTGCTGGAAAATACAGCTGCGAGATTCGAGGATTTTTTACCCGGGGACTACAATGTTCGTCTTGCGATGCTGTATTGACAGAAATGAAAGAACAGATTTCATCGTGCTGCTTGGTGGAAATTCGTAGACGTAATTTTCGGATTGGAAGCTTAATAAAAATGAATGTTAACATTTTACGCATTTTTAGCAATCACGAGTATGTGCACTTAAATCAGGTAATTAAAACGATTTGTTGAAACTTTTCAAAGCAAAATTTTCTGTTTCGCTTAAAAATCTTCCATTTCCTAATAAAGAACCTATTCATCAGAGAAGTATGAAAATACCATATCCACGCACTGTTATCCAACATCCTCAACGAGAAAAAAAATTGGATTCAGATGAATTTCGCAGTCGACTGACATCGACCTTGACACTCCCACCTATATCATTATTCTTGTCTCATTTACGACGAATTAGTGACGAGCGAATTCCCGTGGACCGTTCCGTAGTCGTGGCACGTTAAATTTCCCGTAGCGCGACTATTTTCCACCGTGATTCAAGGCACGTCGCGATAGCCGTTCTTATCAGCTCGACGTCGTTCGATTAATCTCGGCCGATTAGTCGCTAAAAAATCAACTGTCTTCTATGGAAGAATCCTTATCGAGGCTCCGCGGAGGATCGCGCACCATTTGGCGTCGTTCCGCTTTCGCAGCGATCGAGAGCGATGCTATCGAAATCAATATCGCGAGAGCTGTTTATCGCGGCGAGTGGAATAGCCAATAAATTCGTGGAACGCCCGGGAGGAGGTTCATTCGAGTTCGCGCCAAGATATTCCGCCAGGCGACGGGAACAGCGTTATTCAACCGTAATCCCGCCACCAAGTTGCGTTTATATAGGACCACAACTGCAGCCCCTAATACACGATTCGTTATCCGAAAAACAACCGGGCGTGGCCAGCGACCGCCGAGTCCTGGTGCTGTGAGAATGTATGGTCGTCTGTCTGAAAAATAATCCCGCGAAAGAGGTTCGGCAACTGGAATATTCCAAGAAAATTCTAACATCAAAGTACCACCGGCACCACATAAATATGAATCAACTCACGGTCTAATCAAAACAAAATTATGTGCATCTCCCTAACCAACCCAACCGGAAAAAGCGACGTATCTGGGTTAACCATCGACGCAAGCATAACACACCAAATTTATGTGTATATATTAATACTCTCACGTGTGCACATAGCACCTTTCTTTCCCCGAAGCGAGGCACGTAATCTTCCCGAATCTCGGAACATATTCCATGCATAGATTAAGGCGGCGCTCTGTACACGCACCTAGGCGAAAGACGTCTACTCATGTGCATAGCATAAATATCTCTACGGTTGTATATATATATGTAGATCAGTAGATTCTCGATCCTAATCTGGCATCGACAAGGCGAGCGGAGAAGGTAATCCCGCGGACTGTTTGTTTTCAACAAGGCGGCTGCCGAGGCAGGCGCGACGTCTTAACTGCATGCCGGCCGTAAACCTCGGCTTATCTGGAATTTATAGTAAAGCGGGTCATTTCTTCGGGTCGGCCAGGAACTTCAGCAACGGTACAACCATTAAACCTGGCGCCAGGTAGTGCTCGCTTTCCTCGAGACGAGCCGCCAGTGGTGCAAGATGCGCCGGGCACGAACCGGAAATACGCGAGATCTCGTTTACGCGCTTCGATTCTCCCTCGTTAACGGCGCGCGATCGGAATTGTCTGTCGACGTGTTGCTATGCTGAGTTTCAAGAAGTTATACTTACCTGTGCCATTAGCATGGCCGATCTTTTATTTTCTAATTCCAAGAATACAAATCAGTCGAATAATTTTAAATAAAGATGATCGTAAAATTTTTCAGGGATGAACAAAAGGGTCGAAAACGCTACGCATCTGTGACGTTCGGCCAACACGGGATTGTCTGCAAGGGTGCGAAGTGCGCGACGGAAAATCGGTTATGAATATATCCCGGCTTGTCCACGGGCTGACACTCGGGCCGGTACTTGGCCCATTGGATTCAATCGAACGCAACGAACCGCCGCAATGCAATTTTCCAGCGGTTGGCCCGTCGTGATCTGTTAACCCACTTATAATGATTACACTGCATTCTGTACCGTTGCAGTTCATCGGTGCAGAGGCGGTCGTTCCGGGTTGCGGAACCCCCGTTCAGATTTTCCGCGTTCGCAAATCTTCGCGGATCCCCGTTCGGGGAAATCGTTCGGGGATCGGCTCGGTAAAAGAGAGAGAAAGAGAGAGGAAAAAAGCTCGGTGGGAAAAAAGAGAAGAACCGTTTCCCGATTTCCCGTCGAAAACGTCCAGTCAGCCGGTCACGTTTCCGTTGGGCGCTATCGATCGCGCGACCGCGCAATAATTCGCGGTGGCAAAGTAATAACAGTCCCTTCGGCAGGACAAGAGAAAGAGAGAGAGAGAAGAGGATGCCAGTGTATCGTCGAGAGCCGCAAAAGCGAATGGAATCGCCGGTGCACCGGGGACGGACCTTTAAAATGACACATGCACTCGTATTCGGAACGCGTGACTCGCATGCACACCGACCGGAAACCATTGAGAAACGATCCACGCGCTTAACGTATTGACCCACTTCCCGATATGAATCTTGTTCTTGACTCGCTGAAAATCACGTCGACTCCACACCGGCCACGATCAAACTCGGCCGATAAACCGGTTCCGAACCGATCCACACATTCCCTCACTCTCTCTTTCTCTTCCTCTGTGTGTGTACATTGTGAGCCCAAGCCATCTCGCACTCCCGTCGACCGTCGAACGCGATTCACCAGCCAGCTTGATTTTCGTCCGATCAAATCCACCAGATCTAGCCACTAGCCGCCGCCACTCGCTGCGAGCACGGTTTCTCGGCGACTTTGTTCACTTTTGTTGCCTCTGGCCGGTGACCATTCGGATTTATTAGTTGTCTTTTTCCACGGGTGTGTGCTGAAAGGTTTTTTTCTGGGATTGCCGACGGTGACGAGATTGTCAGAGCCACTTGCACAGACTAAAGTGAAACGAGCAATTTTTATATGGAAGTCTGACTACACTCGGATCTTGTTATCTGTGTGAAGTTCTCCGTGAAGTATTAAATCACGCATGTGTGATCGTTAGAACTTCTCGCCAAGCACGTTGAGACAGATATTCATTGTATGGAACTGTACACTGAATTCTTGTTACAGCTTATAATAATATTGCCAGAGTACGATTTTCGATTTTATAATTGACGGTACTTGGCGATGTACATTTTTCGAATCACGAGTTTACGGTAGAATAATTTTTACGTGAAAGTCTCGCTACGCCGAAGTATTTTTATTTTTTTAGATACATATGAGAAGTATCAAAATGCAAGTGTACGTTTCGCGAGGACGATTTTCGTCGACATTGTTGCCTCAGGCCGGCAACCATTCGGACGTATGTATTAGTTGTCTTTTTGCCGGGTATGTATGAAAGGTTTTTTACCGAGGGTGATCAGATTGTTAGAGCCACTTGCATAGATTGAAGAGATTGAATTGAAACGAGCAATTTTTATATGGAAGTCTGGCTACACGGACTTATTGTTATTTTTGTGAAGTATACTGTGAAGTATTAAATTGCACGTGCACATTTCGAGAGGACGATTTTCGACGAATTCGTTGGCGGAGACTCGTTGATCCTGCATTTGGATTCGTTGAGAGGGGAATATCGTCGCAACAAATTGTAATTTTCTAGATTCGTTTACAATTTTCACTCACATACATTCAGCACATTCCTTTTAATCGACAAACGTAAGTTTTATATTATTTCAGATACAAATATTACGGTAAGAAATGAGTCTTTATTGTTTAAAAAATATTACTGTAAAATTCCAGGTATTGTCACAGTAGTTTGAACAGGTTTCTAGACAAAAGAGCCGGATCCTTCGGGTCGGATGTTTCGCTTCTGAGACATCAGCAGTTACAATTCGAAGTTCCCCTAACAATCCTCCGACTCTCACTTCAGCGAACTTCATGCAGAGCGATCTTTACCGACTTCGCTCAGCAAACATCACTATAGGGATAAAAACTTTGCTGAATGGAGCTTGAACCGCCAAGGACCGTCTGTTTATTCTTTCACCCGGGGAACGTTCCAACGACTGCTCTCCAGCTCGACCACAATGCAAGCACGCGAATGAAAAACACCAGTTAATTATCTACGATTGTAATCGACTCGCTGCGAAGAAGAAAAATAAGGAAACAGATACTAGAGGCTCGAGATGAGGAAAGCGTCGAAATTCTAGCAGAACGGACAGCAAATCCGGTGGATAAACTTTGTTCACCGGCTACCACCTTTCTGACAGGTTATTCGAAACTGCATTAACAGCTGCACACGCTGCGACTCATATCACTCGGAAAAACCGTGCCGGAGTCCCGGAGCTCGAACGTTTCAAAGCGTCCGTGATCTTCGGTCGACAAAAAAATCCTTTTAAATCCCGAAGCAGAGGACCAGAGGGAAAAAAGAGGATGGCGAATTGACCCAGTGCCGGGTCAGCTCGAAACGAATCCCTCCGCAGTTGTGTCGTCCCGATCAAAGCGTCCAGAGCTATCTTGAGAACCTATAGGATTCGACGGTTCCCTAATCGGGACTGTGAATTCCAAAAAAATCACGTCGATAGTCGAACGCTTTCGCGAATATTTTATTTGGTTAATTTCAAACCCGGCTAGGTGCGCCCTACATCTTTTTTTAGGATTTTGGTTCGCGATACCAGATGTAGGGCGAACCTAGCCGGGTTCGAAATTAATCAAACGAAATATTCTCGTTGTACATAGAACAATGTCACCAATGCTGTAATAAAAATTATATAAAGAATTAATAAAAATCGACATAGATTTTTAATCTTTTCTCTGGTAGTAACAACTTTCCTTCGTATCCCGAGAAGTTATAGGACGCCACGGTTCCTTAATCGTAACTGTAAATTCAGAAAAGAGTTGCATCGATAATGGAACGCCTTATAGAATATTTTATCGCATCTGGCAAACGGCGGAATAAAATTCTCTGGGATATTAAAATACTCCGGTCGCTTCGGATGCTCCAGTGGCTATTTCTCGATCTTGTCATCAAAAAGCAAACGCAAATGAATGCCTGATGCGAACGGTTCGAACTGGGTGACGATCTGGATCGTCAATGATAGCGAAACGTATAAAGGTATTCCAACTATCTGCGACTCGAGGAAATTCTAAAATGTAGCTTTAAAAGTACATGTCGGTAGACGGGATATTTAAGAAAAGAATTTAAAAGCATGTAAGAATATTCCGACATTATTTTTTATTTAGTGAGAAAAGATTATTAGAGACAGAAATAAATAATTAAAAATTTTTATTTTGCATTAAACAATTGGTGTGTGAGATCAAATTTTACTTCGTACTCAAATCTGTTAATAAACCTGCTTCTTGTTAAATAAACAGACACAGCGAGGAATGTTTGAGTAGTAGAGAGAGGAATGTCGATGTTTCAGATATCTATAAATTAATAAAAAAATATACGAACCTGCATAGAGAGTTACAGTCTAGCAATAAACAATTTGCAACTGTCGTTTTAATACGTACACATTGCGTTATATTTTCAAAAATTGCGCAAACCATGAGCCCCAGTCCACGCGTAAATCCCGGCATAAAAATTTCCGGGCGATGTTCCAACTCATATATTCTCATACGAGCCGGGGGCTTTCTTAAACTTCCGTAAAGTTTGATAGAAACGAAACACACGGTGAACGTTCGTGGGTAATAAATCGTAGCGAAATGAAGCGGCGTCGCTAAACTGTTGCGTTTCCCGGTGTAACGCACGCACGTCGAAAGTTTAATTCTTCGGGTGAGCACGAAATGAAATGAAAGCTTGGCGGCAATTTCTGCCGGAGGATTAAGTATCAAGAGAGAGAGAGAGAGAGAGAGAGAGAGAGAGAGAGAGAGGGTGAGAGGGAGAGATAGGGTCTCTCACCGGAAGTTGTGGACAAGTCTGGAAGGAGACGAATGGTTCTGGAGAGCAGTGGAACGCGATACTCGACGAGGAAAAGCGTTTAGAGAGTTAGGACAGTTCGGGCAGGTCCTCGTGATTTACCGGCCGACATAAATAATAAACTATTACGGGGAAGCACGAAAACTCCCGGCGATTATCGAGCGACGAGCGACGGAATTTCAAATTTCCCGCCATTCGAAATGTATGAGCCGGACGACGCGCGACGGCGGCCGCGCCCGGGAAACCCGGCGCATTTGCAAGCACAAACACGAATCAGTGTAAACTCCGGGCGTTCTCATGATTGCACATTATAGACCCGTTGAATAGCGCAAAATCCTAGGCTCTAATTAATCCTAAAAGCTCCTACTGCGCCCGGCGAACGGATCGAACACCGCATTTGCAAATTTAGCCTCGGTAACATGCTCGCTCTGGCATTCGTAAAACGCGCTCACAATCGTTGCTCCAACGAATATTTTATACATGCTGTAATGGCTAATAAACTATAAAATGCATGGCTAATTGATTGGGGGTCGGTCGATGCCACCGGTGAAATCGAAAACCAGCCGAAAATCATAATTCCCTGGTACGATAATGCGAAATAACGGTACGAGAGCTGATTCCCTGAATCACTGCCCGGATACGTTTTATGGCTTGGTTGGTTAAAGTAAATTCAAGCCATTTCGCCTCGAATTTTCGGTTATAGTAAATCCTCTCTCTCTGTTAACTGGATAAGGATGAAACTTATTTAACGAACGTGCCTCGTATCTGTTCAATTCATATCGTTCGGCTGATGAGTTTGTTATTTGTTAGCCGTGGAAACAAATTTAGTTGAATTTTAGTTCGTTGTGTTACATTACTCGATTTTCAGCCGAGCTGCCTCGGATTTGTGAAACGAAATTTGCCGAACCAATGTGCTATAATTAGGCAGTGGAGCTCGAACAAAACATTATCCGAAATCAAAATTGTCTTCATCGATTGCGAGACGAAGAATAAAAGTTCGGTATTAAAAATTCTAAATGAAATATTCGGGAACCATTCGTACGGCGCTGGTTGGTTTAGCGTTAAATCATTTTAATGGATTGAAAGTACTGTATCGCTATCCCTAAACTCTTTCAACGACCCTACTGCATCAAATTCGCCACTTCGTTTTCGTTACGAAAGCACAAACTGCGCGCCGCAACTACCATTCCCTGTCGCCGCCCTCGCGTTAATTGCATACCCGTGCCCATATATTCAAATATCCGTTAAAATAGGGACTTCTAATCGCAGTTCCATATTCCCAGAATGCAATATTCCGATTCTACCGGTCGGTAGTTATGACATGTATTGTTCAGATACTCGAATTATCGGATAACAGAATTTTCCACTGTGGAAATCAGCAACGCTGACAACAATCGACGGTTCTACTGCACCTATGTAATCGAAGTAATTACTACCGTTTTTTGGGGGGAATTTGTTCCGTCATCCGACAGTCGACGATAATTATTGAACGTTCGATTCTGCGATGTTACTTATTACAACGAAACATAGTCGGGGCCAGGTGCTCTAAAACGTTTGACGCGTACGCTATATAAATAACATTATGGTAATTAACGCCCGTGCCATGGTACCTGGTGTTATCTGGCGTTCTCGTGCACGTACGCAATCAACAAGTCCCGCGAAAATGATTTCTCAACTCTGGGAACGATTTTATTGCGTGACTTCGCTATCGCGCACGCCGTTTTGTACTATTATTTATACTTGACGCTTAGGTGCGAAACGCTGCTTCATTACGTAACGTAGCTTGCGGAACGACACGGTTTTATGTTCAGGCGCGTTCAGGTACATCAACGCGATCACAGTACGTGCAGATAGGTCATTGTTCAATTGATTTGATCTTTTAGATTTGATCTTTTATACATAATCTTCAGCTAAGTTAGTGGATTATCAGCTGTACAAATTAATTTACGGTAATTTATATTATCGTTTAAAATATTCTTCATCGATTTTTATCGCCCGAGTCTCGTGAAACGTCAGCGAAGTAAAAAAGGAAGACGTTCAAATCTAGTGCAGCGCAAAGAGCGGCGAATCCCACACAGGCAACGAAAATTTCAAAGAAACGGGAACGTTCCTCTAGTACTCTCTCGATCCACCAGTCGAGTCACATTCCCAACATCAAACGCTCGACGTAATAACATCTAATCGCGTTCGAATCGCGATAGAAACGAAATTAGCCGACATCAAACCACCATACGCCAAGACCCAACGCGGATGTAGGTTAAACGACCAATCATTCCTCCATTCTCTATTCTCCCATCATCGAATCTCGAGAAATATTGAATCTTCCATTCTATTGAATTTTTACGCTCCACATCCCCTACCGAAAAACCAATACGAAAATCTCCCCTTCGAAACATTACAAACAAATATCCCTCGCGAAACCAGTAACGTAGGCCACGATAAAAATGGTCGACGTGTTTTGTCTTGCGAAAGCTAAATTCGGTGAGAAAAATTGGTAATTCGAATATTAAACAATTGGGAAGATTTTAGAATATCATAGCATTATCCATATATTGAACAATTTTTTCCTATACATAATACCCGTGGCTAGGTCTTAGTTTCCGAGAAATCAATTTTGATTGGACTCGTGTTTGTTGCAGATTATCAAATATAGAGGAAAACAACAAATACAGCAGACTAGGACTGTTGATATTAAATCTGTAGTATAAAAATTCGTCGATTGCTTTTCAAGACCAAAATTAACCGTTGCCTCCAGCCTCCAGCGAACTCCGAAATCCACGGTCGACTTTGTGTAAGGCAGATCCGTGTAATAATTAGGGCAAATCTGTAACGGTGAGGCGAAGCGTGAAATGTTCGGCGTGGAAAGCAAAACCGGCAAACCGAAAGTAATTCACGAGCGAAAATACCTTCGGCGAGGTTCGCCGATACGGACTCCGCTTATCAATTAGCGAGATGTGTCCCCTCTGCGCGGCTGCTAGCCGAAGAGTGAGAGGAATTGAGAGGTAGAGAGAGGCCGCAACTGCTCGCAAATTAGAATTATTATTCGGCGCGGTCCGCTTTGGCTGCACCGGCAACAAGAGAATGCATTCGCCGCGCTCCAGTTCGCCAATCTTGGGGCTGCTGGCTGGCAGGAACGCGGGTTTCACCGGGATTAAAGCGCATCGAGGGATCATATCTATGAACCAAGTGGATGCGGCTCCATTGTACACCGTTACCGGCCGAGTATATACGAGACATTGTGGCGACCGTCGAAACACCATTTGTTTTCGCGAAACCACAAGTTAGCTCACCCCTCTACTCCTCTCGCCGCCACGCCTCGCCGATAAGCGTGTGTATCCCGCGTAAGTCAATTCGAAGTTTCCACCGAAACCCGCTCGCAACAACGAGCCGCAAATCACCAGCTTGCGTTTGCCAGATGGCAAACTCCGATCGCGATCGAGCGAGCAAACACCGTAAGAAACTGCAAAAAATACACGGAATCGGGTGAAACGGAGGAAGATCCGCAGCCGCCGTTTAAATAATTTATTCTCGAGTGTTCGCTGAGTTTCGGTTACCTGCGACTCGCCACCGGGAATCCGTAAACTCTCGGCTTTTCTAAAAATGTTCCAGCCACCGCGCCGCGCCCCTCAGACGTTGCCTGTCCGTAAATAAAGCGAGAACGAAATCGTTTAGGCGGATGCTCGCGAAAATTCACTCGGCTGACAGCACGTCTGAAAACGATCCGTCTAACGAAAATGATATTTTGCCGTGATTGTTGCCTACCTTAGCTACAGACAGTTATTTTTACGAGTTTGTTTGACGTTGACCGCTATTTTTGTGGAGTTGCCTTGGTCTCGCCGACAAGCGCATAATCAAACGGGAACTGCACGGTCTAAGAAAAACGCCTATCCCCTCCATTGCGAGGCATACCTCGAGAGCTACTTCGGTCTCCGAGCAGTGTATTTTTCATTATCCTTTTTTCAGACTTTCACTAACTTATATGTGTCTCTTTTTATTCAACTACTTTTTATTTTGATAGAACAAATTTTGGAAAGTATTTTGAAATAGAAAAGACAAATTCTCTCCGTAATATATCACAAATTTGCATAAATATCCACAGAAGTCGGTTACTAGAGATGCTCCACGGATAACCTGGAGGTCGAAAGTGTAAGACTGAGGTCGAGCCCTTTGTCTCGGCCAATACTACCGTGGTCCAACAGCAAATAACAATTCTAATTGAGGGATCAGTCGTGTAGCGATAAATTGAATATTGTGGCCCGTTCCGTCTCGTTCGAGGGTCATAAATCATTCATCGGTCGCTGTAACAGGGATCAATAATTCTCGCGGTTTCCGTGCCCCGGTCCTAAATACCACGGTCGGCCCGGTTTGGGCCGGTGTTGCCGCTTTAATTTCATAATATTGCTACCGGCCGTGTATTGGGATTCCCGTAAGCAGCCCTCGAGCTTTCACCAGCACTTCAAGGTAGAAGAAGGGCAACCCACCGATATAAGACACGTTCCACTTCGTCTTCTTCTTGTTTGGTTCTTGGAGCCGTCTCGAACATCCATCCCTGAACTGGTGACACGACCGAGATGCAATCGATAACTCTTGACACCCTGCTCGCAAACATTTTAATTTCATAAGCGAACTCGTCCAGTCGATGCTGGCCCCCGGGACGTTCCTGAAATCTTTCAAGGCTGCTCTCGTTCTGCTGAGATTTGCGTCATCGAATCAAATACACTGAATGGTAACAATATTTTCAATATTACACTTTTCGTCTGTACACTGTATATACAGGGTTATGTTTGTTAATTTACAGACGCAATTCTTCTAATTTTCTTGAAAATGATCTGAAGTAAGATCGAAACGTTGAAAAAAGATATTGTGATAATTTGTAAATAGTGTTTATATAACAATTGATCGAACCAGTGCGCTGAAATCATTAAAATTTTGTTATACAGTGTGCGTTATTATTTTTCAGCTATTTCCGATGATCTAACAAAATATTTCGAAAATCAGGAAATGATCGTCGGTAGAAGTAATACGTTCGTTTACGAGACTACTTTTCGACCTTTTTCTCTGCAGATTCCACTTCCGCCCCGGCCATTTTTCTTCCATCCACCCCTTCGTCAACATCCTCCGCAACCCTCCTGCACCGTTGTCTCCACCGATAGTAATCCACCCTTGTCCTCCGCCCTTCACCGCGAAACAACCCTCTGTACGCGCGTTCCTCTCGCGTTGCGGAACACCGACACGTGCTGGACACGCGTTCCACGGGGGTTTCATTATCAGCGGAAATAACCGTGGCCTGTCCAAGGTCACCGGGCTTATTGCGATACAACTGTTCCGAGGCGGAAACAATGGGGTCGGGTTTCGGGAACCCGCCGCGTCGGGGGCTGCTTTATGGCGCGATGGTTATTCTCACCGGGTCGTTTTAGGGGTTGGAAAGGAATTGAGGGAATTGAAATAGCTGCTCTACTTTATGATCGTGTTTTGTGATTCTCGGGGTGGAGGTGCTGTGACCTTGAGCATGGTGTTACGATATTCCGGCCTGATTAGCAAGCTGTTATAATTAACGACCTCAGTGTGTTCGAAGAATTACTACTGTTAGGGTAATTTTGTAAGGGATGTTTCTTATCGTACAAATAAAATTTCTGAAACTGTTCGATAGAACATAATGAGGTTGGAAAGAAAGTCATTTGAATCAATTTATAAAAGTACATGTTTAATATTATTCAGTGATGTAATTATTTGTTACTACCTTTCAAGATAACCTGTCAAAATTATCTGCTTATTTAAAATACGACAGAACTTTTCCTCCAACTTATATTTGGAATTAATAATGTAGAATTGATGGATATACGAATATTGTCCGGCTTACCGGAATTCCGGCTCTCCATGGCAACAGCTCTGACGTAGTGCAACGCGCCGCGGAAAAATTTATACGCCTCGTAACGCTCGTCGGCGATCGCTCTTTTTCTCGCATCGTTCTAGTCCATTTGCGAGACAGTCGGGACCCGAATCGCGGGGGATGTGACCCTCGAATTACGGTTGCTGCGATCACAAAATATTCCCGAGTTGGAACGATCGCGCTCGTTGCTGTGTAATCGCGAGACTGATGTTCACCCCGTTATTTTATTACTCATCGTGTACATTACACCCCGGAATGTTAGGCAGTATTTTTTCCATTTTACTTGTCCTTCCTTACGCCAGTGTTCGCGATTGAACGCTGACCTAGTGGAAAGGTTAGTGCGTAAAACATACTTGAACGATGTGCCTGACGATTTCTTCGACTTCCTCGTCGAAATGTAACAAGTTCTCGATACTTCCCTGGGAGATCTTGGAAAATCTGCGAGTCCCGCGAAGTCCTGTATTAATTTATGACTGAGGGGGGGACAAACATGGCGTCGACTTCTCGGGGAAAGTTTCGGGGACAATTTTGCCTGAGAGATTGATTCTGTTCCCCGGGTACACAGAGTCCCCGACAGGAATCGCGAAAAATCTGTTTGCGAAAGGTCGAAGGAACCCGAACCGCTTCCTCTTAATTAACTCGAGTCGTTAATGAAAGTCGAAAAGTTACCGTCTTAAGTGGCGAGCACACATCTCATAAACCCGCGGCGGAAATCCTTTCGGATGAGGCTGATGCCTCGGAGTTCGCTCTTTGTTCCCCAAGCAAGCTTAGCGAAATTTCTACGAGTACACAGAGAGAGGGTAAGAGGGAGAGGAGAGGAACAGAGAGAGAATGCGAGCACAGTAATTGTTTGAAGTGCGTTACGAGCAATTGGAGCGATAACGTACGTACATGGTGCCTTGTACAGTTGTGTTACACCTTTCCTCGTGGAATTCACGGCGTTGAACAATATTTACGTAGTTACATCCGCCGTATTATTCATGTTACATGCGTACTGAATATTCTGCTCTAGTATGCAGGAAACAACGTCCGCTAAAGGACATTGTACTTTACTCGTTAAAAATTTTCCACGGCCTACGCTTCAATTAAGCGCTCTAATATATGTAGGTAGCCCTTGAATAATATAGTGCGCGCGGTGCACGAAAATTTGCGTAGCGTGGTCAAAAATTTCGAAATCGTCGAATAATACTGTGAGACTATATTTCATTTTAACAGTATGAGGGAGTAATACAATTTAATTATTCTAATTAAGTATATATATATAATATTTGACTACAATTTTGTAGGGTTAACACAAATCAATGTTATTCTCAGTTGGATACAAGCAATTCTATTTATGCTGTCACTATAGTTTGAGAAATTCTAACACCTGTCAATCTTTAGACGGTTCCTTTCGATTTGACGGTCGGTGTCAAATAAATTTGGCCGTTCTAGACATCGCAGAAGCTGCGAATCATTTGGAATCAAAGTGACCGGACTGGTAGTGCGCATATTCGCGCGGAAGTCGCTTGTACGTTCGCGAAGTGGTGGTCCCGGGGAGTGTAAAACGATGATATTCGTTGGCTGCGTTTTCGCTATTTCAACGAGAGAGAGGGGGGAGGCCTACCTCTCTCATATCTACTCGTGGATATTACATTTCTTTAAGTATTTACCTTGCAGTTTCCGGCGAGCTATTCCGTGGCGTTTTCTCTCCCTCTCCTCGTTCACCCCGAGCGAAGCCACGCCCGTAGTAAGAGAATAAACAGGGTATTTGTTTTTATTCCTGGACGGAAGACAAAGTGAATCCGCGCTGGGTAGAACCAATTACCGAGAACGAACCGTATCAAGTTTAACCATTCTCCATGGCGTGTTCTCCGCCGTATCAGCCCCCGGATGTTAACGCTTTGTCGCACCGAGAGCACAAAAGAAGCAGAAACGCCTCGCGTCGCCCGTTAAAGATGCGCCCGCCTCGCCAGACCATTATTATCGGGAATATTCTTTACATCTGTACACCCGTTGTCGTCGCGTTGTTAGGTAATAATTGAACCGGCGATCTCCCTGCCCCTTTCTCTACCGCCGCGCCGTTATGGCAACACGCTAGAGGTCGCCTCGATCAATTGCTGGATTCCGTTGTCGGATCGTATCACCCAGGGAAGAACGAGATAACGAGCTGTGAATGTTGAGTCGCGGGGAACAAATGGCTGATTTAAGGATGCCGGGATTTATCCTGTTGCCAAGGCAACCGGTAAATCGTCTTTCTTCCATTTTTCTTACTTTATAACAAGCTTTTGTCTCCGCGACACGGTAGTTACGTCATTTCGTTACGCTATTCGCGAGGATTCGAGTTTTATTTGCAGACTTATAGATTGTGGTCTTTCTCGAGGCCCGATTGAGAAGAAATACAAGAAATAAACTGTAATTGAAAATAATTCAAAAGAGTCTAGTTGGTAATTGGTCTCTGTTATTTTGCAATTGATGTACAGATTCTTTTATTTTGCATACTGATCCGCTTTCTATTACATAGAAAAGGTCTGCATACTCTGATTTTGATGAAATTTTAAACACGCTGTAAAGATGAGAGAGAAAGCAGGGTCTCACTCTATATTGGATGATACATATACATATAGGGTAGTCTTCCAATTTTCAATGACTGCTCCTGGATTTACGTATGCGTGTCCTCTCCGTCCCCTTCACGACCTAACCACAACTCATTCTATTCGCATAATCTTTGCATTGTAGCTGTTATCTAGAATTTGAACTAGTAATTGAAAAATCGTGCGATCAGAATGAGTTGTGATTAGGTCGTGGAGGGGGCGAAGAGTACCAGCCGTTAAGCCGGCCCGACCACGCATGCGAAAATCCAGAAGTAGTCTTTCAAAATTGAAAGCTCACCCTATATAGAGTAACACTCTGCTCTGATCCCCACAACGTTTACAAACAAAAAATAAACACCATACGGCTCCGGAAGAGGTTTACGTTGCCGCGGAGCATGCACGAATACGAAAAATTCAATACAGTATTAGCGAATATTTTGCAAATATCTCGAATACTAGAAGCGACCCCTCTATATTGGAAAAGGAAAATCTTGTTCAAAATGTCGAAATCTATAACATATTAAAATTTCATCAAAATCGAAGTAAGCAGACCTCTATATAATTACCTATGATTCTGGCGGAAATTGAAAATTACCGAAAACATTCTTACCAGCAAACTGATAGCTGATCCAGAATCTATTAGTTTTAGGAGATACGCGAAAAATGTTCATCGCTCCACATCATTTCCAATATGAGAAACCTAAAATTTCTGATAAACCATCTCCGAGCCAGTCCGAAGCCAGTCCATCGCCGTCATGTTCCGCTAACACCCGCGAAAACTATCTAGCATGAGCAGGGTCGACCGCGCCATAAACCCGAGGCCATCAAAAATGCATCGTTCACGAGTCGCGCAAAGTCGAGCCAATTTCTCTTTCAGTCTCTCGTGAAACATGCATCGCAGCTGCTCAACAGATGACAGGGTAATCATGCTGCAAGGAAGTAGTCAGTGCAGCGGGTCGGAGCGTCATCGGTAAAAGTGGCTGCCTAATTAATTACTGTAACGCAGGGTAGGATCACTGACAAAGATAGAGAGAAAGAGAAAGAGGCGACACGTTTCCTGCGACAGGTAAATCGTCCTTGTAAATTCGGCGGCGCGCGCGTGTACGCGGGCGTGACGTTTAGCTTCGATACCGCGTCGCATTATAATGGAACTTTAATATCAATTTATGGTAAGCGTTCTGTGATGGCTTAATCTCCAGTTATACCGGGCTGCACGGTCTACCTAAGGGGCTTACAGTTGCTTCACATTATTACTGATGTATGCGTGTTCACGATCAGTAGCCTAGACGCTCCGGCAGGAACGCTTATAGGCGGCCGAACCGTTCCGTTGGCCATGTGCTAACCACGCTTCATCCATTCCCCAGGCTCCGGATCCCCGTAGAAACCATCGCGATATTTATTCCGACCATCGCCCGTGGTTTCCACGGCGTCATACCGCGCCTTTGCGCTCCACACCGCTCCGAACACCTCCGAAACCAGACCGGACCACTTAACGCTGTTTGTTGTGGACCTTCGATCGTAATACTCCTGCAGCCTCGCAAATCCACGACCAATAAACCTGTGTATTCGCGATTCGATTGTCTCGTTCATTTCCTACAGAATGCTCCTCGATTAATCGTCCACGGGAATCATGCGAGATAAAAAGCTGTACTTTGTCTTCACTGGAAACATATTAGCGTCACGGGTCACGTTCAAGAGTATTTATACATTTTAATAATTCACGGTATTTGTCCGTACAAAAGGCTCGGATCCTATCAATAATTTCCAGTATTGGTGACTCGGGTCACGGAGTCCGGCGAATTCTCTCCTGTTCATGTTTTAAACGAAGGCAGCGGTGCCGGCCGCTGGAATTGTTTCCGCGTTGGTCGGGAAGAATTGATAAAGCTCGGTATTAGCAGTTCCGCCCGGTGGCGAAGCAATGGCCGGTATTTTTCTCTTGTTAGAGGTAATCCAGCGTATTGGCTTGTTTCATTTGAAGAGGTACCATCGTAGATTACCTTCGAATCGTTGCGGATTTACCTCGATCGGCCGATTGCGAGTGGTTAACGTTGTCTTTCGCGAACCGTGGAATTTCTTTTCACCGTTCCCATCGGGGAATTAAAAACAGTACCGTTCCAGCGAACGTTTGCAACAATTCAATACATTTATATACTCGAGAGACGCGAAACTCCGTTCTATTTTTCGAAATTCGTTTCGAAATTTGTTGTTTACTAATAAATATCCTGCACAAATATATTCGTTAAAATGTAACGAAATATTTTCGAGTACAGTGGAGAATGATTACATCATACACAATTTAATTTCATGTAGTGGAAATTGTGTTTGCACATGAGATGTTTGCACGTGAGAACATGGAGGCAATATTTTTTGCGAATCCAATCGATCCGGAATGATTTAGAGTCAGGCAAATAGATTGCCGATGATTTACGATCGAACAAGTAGACTGCAGAGATGATGCAGAGTCAGAGAAGTGGAATAGGTTTGGTTAATGATCGGACAAGTAGAATAGATTCGACTTGTGGTCAGAAAAGAGGAA
Organism: Lasioglossum villosulum; assembly: GCA_963971365.1. NCBI lineage: Eukaryota > Metazoa > Arthropoda > Insecta > Hymenoptera > Halictidae > Lasioglossum > Lasioglossum villosulum. Next base: position 4,050,596 of record OZ020497.1, on the reverse strand, counting down.
TGCGATGATCAATTATCAAGCAAGTAGATTAGGGATGATGTACGATCGAACAAGTGGATTATGGGCATGATTTAGGATCAGTCAAGTGGAGTAGAGCTGGTCTACGGGCTCGGAAGTAGATTATACGGATGATTTACAATCGGGCGAGTAGAATAGGGCTGGTTTATAATGAAATAAGTAGAATAGGGACGATATGGTCAGGCAAGTAAAATATAGTTAGTCAGGACAAGTACATAAGTCAGACGAGTAGATTCAGGTTGATCTACTATCAAATAAATAGATTATAGACATTTTCTATAGTGAAACTCACTATGCAAATATTCTTATGATTAACAAATTGGAACAATAGTTAATTCTGCATTTTAATCAAATTATTTTGTACCGTCGGGAAACTAAAGGATTGTTCCTGTCGGCAGCGCCGAAACGGAAAAAGCAAATTCTCGTAACACGCTTTCATCGCGATGTAACACCCCTGCAGGGAAGTTTAATTAATGAACCATGTATTTCCAGGAGACTCGCTACGGATATACGGATGATATAGAAATTATACGAAAGTTTTTTTTTAACAATGCCACCTGGGCATCAGCGTTGCATCGACGTCCAGCAAGTCGAGAACAACCGCGTCTGTTGCACGATTATTCGACGGTAAAGCTTCGAAAATGAATATTCCCGCGCCATTTGATCTTTTATCCATGAATCGTCTGGCGACCAACGGTCTTCGTTACCTTTTTGCCCCTCTCAGACGTCTCGATTTTAATGGCAGAAACGTAAGATGGGGACGACAGTCGCTAACGAGACCGTCGTTACACGGTTGCAATTATCGGCGATAATCGATATTTCGATAATTGTATATTTTGACCGACTGACTGGGCCGATAATAAAACGCGCGCATAATGGCGCTTAATAAGACGCGAACGGAACGATTATACGCGGTATTACCGTGTCGGTTGTTCCTCCTGCCAAAAACCAATTAGTTCCTGCGGAATTCTGGGTTATTAGGATTGTTCTCAATTTGTTTGATTGACATTTACTCAATTTATCAATTACTAAAAGCTAGAAGTTTCCACGTGAATTTACATTTCAATTTTTTTAGAATTTCTAGAGATATAATTAAAATTATTATTGGAACGTAAATTGAGACTTTGAAATATAGGTTTGAAAACGTAATGAATAGATGGGGAATGTAATTTTATAATGAGATTTTTGGTTCAGCCTGTATTATTCGCTCTACGTCCCTTGATTTTCCCAATTTAAATGAATAACAATGCTCAGTGGTATTAATAAGCCATTGTTTAGGGTATTTTACGAACAGCTGTGAATTTTCCGCGAATAATTAAACAGACAGGCAGTTTTCAAAAAGTAGATAAAATTAAATTCAATGAAATTGCGCGAAATAGAATTCGACCAGCTTTTATTAACGTTTCAGCTACAGCTGAAATTTTGACAAATGGGTTTTCGGTATGTATTTCAACATAATGAAATGTATTATTGATTCATAAACTTGTATGAGTTATACGAAATACATAAAAGGGCAGAAAAGTGAGATATTTGATAAAACGAAATATAGATTTCATTTCAATTTACCCCAAACATTCATGAAGAAACTAGAATTTCATTTAATTCCAGCTTCTTTGAATTTCCCGATAAAAATATAAGTTCTCACGAAGTTACGCGGCGTAGCTGGCAAACAAGAAATTGAAATTCCAATTGTGACCTGCCATTTAATCTGTCACGGCAGTCGTAGCTTATTTCGAACGTACAAAGAGATCATTTTACACCTGTAATGCCGACTATTCTTTTGTATGCCCACGAATGTACATATTCAAGGAAAATATTTCGCTTTAAAAATTTTATAAATTCAATATAATCCCATTTGCTGCAAGATAGAGGAAAATTGTTTATTAATTTATTTCGGTTTAATGATCTGAAAACTTTCTTTTCGTATAACAATTCAAAATCTGCGAAATGTCTATTAGGCAATCGAACCATGAAGTGTCGATTCATTCCAAGGCCAAAGCAGATTCCAAACAGAGGGCGAAAAACATTTGTGCAAGCCAGCACACAACATTTTTCTCCCTGTAGATTAGGTATTATTGCCGGGAGCAATTCGATCTATCTTGTAGGGGCTTCGCCAAAAATCCCGGCATCGTCTAGCAAACGAATCGACTGGTTCCCCTTCGTCCAAGCGGAATTATCGAGTGTTTGGCAGCGATGATAGCGCGGTTGATATTTCACGCACGTAAAAATCGACGGGGAGAAAAAAAGAAGGGAAGAGGGAGAGCGTCGACCGGTAGAATCGCTCGTGGCCGACGGTATCCGGTTCTTCGAGGCATTATCGGTAATTACAGCCTTCATGAGCGGTAATGCGGCAGATAGGGGGCGCATTCGTGGCCGGCATGGCTGGACAGGGGATCGCTAAAGTGCAAACGTGCGGGGGTGGCCACGAAGAGCTGCTCTGACACGCGATTCTCCTTCTGCGAAACCTGAAGCGAACGTGGAATCGTTCGGTCATGAAAGCGCTTAAGTTACTTTTCACGCCTCCGTTAGTCTCTCTGCTTCCTCTCCCTCGACTCCCTCGCTCTGCTTAAAATTTTAATCAAATGCGAAAAATAATTTTTAATGGACATTCCGATGGACGACATTTTTCTATTTGGATTTTTATGGTAGACTTAAGGTTACAGTGCTATTCATTTTTTATCTACAAGTTCCATCTTCTCTTTTTCTCTTGCTCTGACTCTTCTTCTTTTTCGTTGTCTCCGCGAGCCACAGTTACGCGGAGCTACCAGTCGACGGACGTTTTAATGCGTTCGTCGAACGTGGCATCGTTTCGAAATGGATTAGCGTGAACGACAAAGCCAGCGTCTGGCCGAATGACGAAACGAAAGGAACGAGCTATTGTTTTGCGAAGAGTATCGATTGGGTCGGCGCTTTTTCATTACGAAGGATGAGTCGGTGAAAAGTGTCACTCGGAGGCACCTGCGTGAACCAAATGTTTGAATACGTTGTGCGTTTCGGAAGAACACCGGTTGACGCGCATACTGATGCTTACAAGATCTGTCACTCGGAAGGGAATATGTGTTATGCTCCTTTTCTTCACCGATTCTGTTGCTGTCTAAATGAAAATAAAATGTGCACCGAACTTCACCTCAGGAAGCCAAACATTTTTTACTTTTTCAAATGTAATCCTGTGGGTTTTGACGAAACAATGCAGAATATTCAAGTTTTAACGTTAGCAATTCACTGGTTCAAAGACAGGATTCTCTAAAATCACAATGTTCCCGGAATTCGGAATTTCCCAAAATTTTACAATAACGTGCACACTCCAAGGGATCAATGGCAACTGCAGCGGAATTCTAATATCGCGATAGCGACATCTTAATACGATTATTTTGAATAAACCGTCGTTTTTTTTCTAGCGAGCAGACACCGGCGCGTCCAGTGACATAAATAAACGGTGTCGGGGCGGACTCGCATACAAGTTTTAACAGAAGGCGCAATTGCGAACAATGGAATTACATATCTCGACCCCTGGTTAACGCTGTATCGCACGTGCGGGACACATGTATTTACATTGTTAATAGATACCACGCGCGGGCGCGAGTATAGTATAGGAACAGGTCTCGTAATTCTCTCGGCCTTCCGTCGAGTTTCCACGAAAATTCCTGGAGCCAGGGTCTCTCGCTCAGCTTTTTGTTCCGCTAATTTATTCGTCGCGAAACTACAAATTAACCATCAGCTGAACAATGTTATCCAGGACGGGTAGCGATCGACGATTTGATGCGTTGATCTCCGATACATCTGAGCGACGAATATTCCCATCATAGTTTCTTCCGAGTTTGTTTCGCCAGTTGTGACCGCGTTTCGATCTGCGATCGATGTTTAATACTTTTGGAACGGCTCGGTGCTTAGATTTATAGAATTGTTCGCTGGTATTGTAAATCGATTGCGGATGTTTATGCATTTATAACGAGTACGGTCTTGGACACCGAGATGAAACAATAAATAAATGCGTTTTAGAGTATTAAATTAAAATAAAATTGTTCTACACGAATAGAAGAAAACAGAAACTAAAAAGGAACGTGGTTCATAAAATGCATAATCGAGCTTCTCCACTCCATAACAAAGTACCGCTGCCAATGATGGCTCGGCCACAGCCCCACTAATGGGTTGTCCTCAATATCCTTTTAGCCCGAAGATGCCCAACAGCAAACATCCTTACAACAGGGCGGACAACAGGGAGTCAAGTGGGATCTTTGTAACATCTTGGTCGAGTGAAGCCATTATGAAACGACGCGACAGGGCTATTTAGCTCACTGTTCCTTAGCAGTCATCTGAACCCCTTTTATTTGTCCTAGCGAGTCCTCAACGAATTTGGTGAGATTGAAATCTGTGTATTGTCGAGACCACTGTTTCAAGGAACTCTTGTCTAGAGGGTGTCACCAAATTTTTTCAACGTCAAGAAATAGGAGGTTCTTGAGATCATTTGAAGCGACATTTCCCTTTACAAAAATGTTGCCCGCAGCATTGTTTAGAAGTTATTAACGAAAAACACGGACCAATCACAGCGTGGTTACAGTAAACGGAGTACGGCTCAGGGACAGGCTTAGCGTGGTGTCGCTGTTGGTCGAGCCAGAATCAATCCGCTGTAGCCGCGCTGTGATTGGACCATGTTTTTCGCTAATAACTCCTAAAGAAAGCCGCGGACGCCATTTTTGTAAAGGGAAATGTCGTTTCAAATGATCTCAGGAACCTCCCATTTGCGGATGTTGAAGGAATATTGGGACACCCTGTATACAGGTATGGCTAGAGTTATAATAATGATGTAAATAATGATAAAATAGATCTAAGCACAAGGCTTGAAACGCTTGAAATAAAAGAAATGGTCTTCCATCGGATAAAGCGTTAAATGGAGGACGTGTGGTCACCGTAAAGACGACGTGAATTCCCATTGCAATTTTCAGTATCGAGACGCAAAGGGTGTCGGGAATGCACGAAGGGCGTGTCGCGAGAGCTTGTTTTCCATCGGACCTAATTGCTGTAAGTTTGATGCGTTCCTTAGGGCCAACCGGTCGGTGCTTTCTCATGTTTAGCCGAAGTAAATAGAGGGAAATGGAGGAACGTGTCTGGCGTTGCCGGAAGGCTGGGTTCGGATAAAAATGTCACACTCCTGCGCCCCGGGGAATAAGCGAGCCCAAGAGTAACTGAGTGACATGTAGACAGAACGTAGAACGTAGAACGTAGAACGTAGAAACGGAGGGCGAGTTTCGCGTGTTGCCCGAGTAAAACTGTACACGTTCTTCGCTAGGCTCGGTGTTCGCAACGGTGTTAACTTTATCCTTTCGTCTATCTCGGGTACCTGGTCTTCCGTGGGGGACATTGTCGTTTTCGAACGAATTTCAAGTGTCTTCGAATCGATGCTCTTTACCAACTGGTCCCTGGGATCCTCGTGAACACGCGAGTTTATAGAAATCGATGTGATACAGCGCAAACAACGCGTTCCTCGGAAATTTCGAGTCCTCTCGTTGTTACCGGAACTGCTTCACGCGAATCCGAAGCACACCGAGATTCGAGTATTTGTTGTTCTTTTGTGTTACGGGAATTGGCAGAGTGTTCGCCGAGTTACTGCAAATTGGTGCTTGGAGGATTATAAACACAATGCAGTGATTCTTCCAAGTGATTCGAGAAATTGTCCATTTTCAATCCTACATATAGGCCAAAGCAATTAATTGAGTGGATTTTCAATTGTGACTTTTAAGAAAGTAAAAATGCTATTGTATTCTTTTAACTGGTTATCGAGAAACTGAAATAAATGTCTATGTGGCTTCTATGTCTTACATGATCAAACTATCTAAATTTGTTGGAAATCGTTAATTTAATATGCAAATTTGCATTTGTCCATCGGACGTCGCATGTACGTCGATACGTCCATTGGACGTACATCGGACGTCCTGGTGCTATCTGGGAAGTATTTCCACAGCAACCGAGTAAAATGATACTCTAAGCTTGAAGACGCGGAAGAGGATATTTTGTCCAAGGTAACCCGAGGAAGCTGGTCGCAAATAAACGTTTGACGGAACATTAATTACCGAAACAATACCGTTCAAAGCGAAATTACTTATCAGGTAAAGCTAACAGAATTCCGAGAGACACTGTGCATCAATCCATTGCGCCAAGCCTCTTTAGAACGAGGCTGCACAATTAATTACCGAGACGAGGAACAATGACAGGTTGTCAAGGAACTCAGGCACGGTTCTTCCGGGACACTTTTAGACCGCGGCAAAGTAACACAGCTTACAGTCTTTCAGTTGTTGAACAAGCCCGGTCGTTAGAATATTTATTGCTACTTTAAGCTGACTTCGGTTTCCGCCGTCCTCGGTGAATAATGCGGCCTGGCGTTGTAAAAGTACAATCAGGCGACGGCTCCAGCAAAAAGTAGATTTCTAACGTTCCAGATACCGAAGTTTCCCGATATTCCGATCCGCGACGACGAGCTTTCTCATCTTTCGTTCGAACGACTGTCCACTATGGTCACTGCATTGTTCGTTGTTTCACACTTTGCCTACCGGAAAACCTGTCGATTGGCTTTTTAATCACTGCCCTATATCGAACTTCACTTTACTCTAGCGTTCTTCCAGTGGTATTATTGGAAAAATTATTATTAAGAAGTATTTTTGAAAGAAATTATTGGGGATTCTTCCTAACGAGATCATTGGGCAAAATGAATGGAACAAGATTTCAAAAATTCTAATAGAAAATTTTATAAGATTGGTTGAGAAACAAAATGGTTGAAAATAACTAAACCGTCGGCGAGAACAGTTTGGTCGCAAATGCCACGGAAAACCGATGCGCGGCAATTGTTTCTGCACTCTCGACGCGCGGGACACTCACGAGACCTTTAAATCTAACTAGATTAATTGTTGCTTGAATGTCTCGTTCATTACGGATACTATAATATCGCGAGCGGCGTTCGCGTAGAGTTCTAGGCGCGTAGCATTTGCAACTATGCAATTCGGCGCATAGCGCAGTCTCGCGAAACCCCAGTGTGTAATTATGCGTGCTAGATCCACTGGATTCACTTCATAATGAAAACACATTTTTAACCTAATCAGAAAGTTGTGATTTTTTGTTTTGTAATTTTCATTTAGAACGACGTATACGCATTCTTGAAAATTATTTTATATTACTTCGGATTTGGTAGAATTTGTTAAGGATAAATTCAACTTCTATTTCTTATCATTGCAGCAACCAATTTTCAATTTCAATTCAGACGCACAGTCCGTAATTGCCTTACTTTCGCATGACTACATGTCTGTCTACATGCCGACCCTATTCTACTTTAATCTCACATTCTATTTTCCAACCAATTTGCTACTTCGTATCAATCGATTTCTAGGAAAGGTTGCAGACCGTCTGGCTCCAATTTGAGAGAACCTTTTCAAGTCTGTGGAACAGCCAATATACGCAATTTTATTAAAAATAATAACAAACAAATACAAATATAGAGGAACAATTTTCATTCTCGATTTGAGGAAATGTAATATAACTTTTTAATATGCGGTTACCAGTGAACGAGACGTATATTCGCACTCTATATACAAAATCGAATACGTCATGTTCTACCAGTTCACGCAGCCAACAGAGTCGTTATGTATGTCTGACTAAGAGCCGACTGAAACTACTTACATTAGAACAGACGTTACATATACTAGCAATGAGGCTTTATGCGCAGCTCAACTACTCATCTCACATCCAACATGGAACTTCACCAACTTGTCTGGCTACATGCAGGCCGTATTCTACTCCAATACCACATTCTACTCCCTTCGAACTTGATATTTCATCCTGGCTCGAACATGGTTGCACCGAGACATGTCCAGCTCCCATTTAAACCTTTCACGTTTATTACCCCATTATACTCTGCTAATTCGTCTTTTATAAAGAGAAGTTGAAATATGGACTTTTACATTCACAATTTAACAATTCATATAAATTTATACATTTTTCAATTCGCAAATTTTAATTTTTAAATACACTTTTCAAAGCTTCTCTATTAATCGTCAAGTTCAGACGATCCGAAAAACATGATGCAACACTTCCTTGTAAAAATCATCACCTAAATAACATTTTGAAACCACTTTTTAATAAAGCACGGTCATTCGGGATCACAATAACAGGCGACGTCTAAGGTCAACCGAAGTTCCAGTGAAAAGCAGAAGGCGAAAGTGAAAAGCGAAGGTGGTCGAAAGTCGAACAAAGTTACAGAAAAAAAATATTCCCGCAAAAAGGGTAAAAACTGGAATTTGCTTCGTGACCGAGGTGGAAGGTATGGAGCGCGTGTCAGCGGCAGAGGCTACGGAGGCGCGCAGTAATATTACAATCAATCCGAAATTAATTAGGAATTTAATTTCACAGGAGATTAACGCGTGGCACTCGGAGTGGGCCAATCCCTGCGGTAATACGGAAACACGTTTTCTCCTTCGATTAATTACCATAGATACCTATGCGTCGGGATGGCGAGCACACGCGGAGATCAATCACCGGCGCGGCATAACTGTGGTCGTTCGGTTCCGTTACGTCGAGGATTTCGCGAAATGGAACGGTCGAAACCCGGGCCCTATCGCCTCGTCGCTGTAAATCATTTCTATCTAATCTCCTTATCAGCCACCTGCCGTTTAAGGGGCTTTTCGCTTCGGAAAAATGATCTATCCTGGCCAGTTTCAGTTGTTTGCATTTTATGGCGCGTCAAACCTTCGGAAATATCTCTCTCCGAGGATTCTGGATGTTTGGTCAATTCTGTGTCGCCTGAAGTTCAGAGTAGATACAATTAAAAATATTTTTAAAAAATATCGCGTGTAGTCGAACTACAGCCTAACAAATCCACAAAGTTAAAAATTCCCTCGTCGGGTATTACATCTTCTCAAGAAAAATTCTCGTAGATAGTCCATCATTTTGAGCGTCGCAGCAGGAGCTGTCCTTAATGTAATGCAAAAATTCCTCGAGTCATCTCGTAATAAACCGCGGCGAGGAGATGGTCGGTCGCGATTACGCGGAAAATGCGACCCGTTTTCTTAATAACTGAGATGTTCGCGTTAAATGGTGGACCCTGTATAAAATTGGGATTGGTCCACTGAAACGAAGTTGATTGAGCCGACCACACTGGATGATCCAGCCTGTACAAAATTTGTTTTGGTCCACTAATGATCGAGAATAATGAAAGTGGTCGAGTTAGATGATGAGCTCTGTACAATTCCAGGTGTATGTCCGAGCAGTTTTCAACGGGTCGCTAATTGGTTTGGTCCATGAACAGGATTGCGTGGCGTTCAAAAATACACGGCGCGGCGGACCGTTTCGAAAATAAAACGAGCCTTGGGATAGCGTGTTCGCGGATGGTTAACGCATTCTGCTATCGGAACAACAGATCGGAGGAAAGCGTAGTTGCGTTCTATTCCTGGAAGGGGCTCGGCGAGGGAAAACGCGGCGAAACGATCGTTGATTCTATCAACGGATCGTAATTTTCTAGAGGTGTTATTCCGGTAAACATAACGGCTGTCCGATTGCTTAACCGGTCCCCGTAAAAAGTTATGGGAATCCCGCGGTACGCTGGGCACTGCGAACTCGCGACGATTGCGATAACGATTTCGGCATTTGAACGGCTCAGTAATTACGCGTCCGCGATTCGCGAATGCCAGTCGGCTTTTTTACAAGTCGAGACGCGATACCAAGGAATTATGGTCGGACCTGGCTTCCCACGGGCTTCGTGCTCGGATGTTTACGTAGGAATGGTTCAATCCGCTGGGTTACTGCTAATCAACGTTTTATTGATGCTAACTTGGTACTCGCGACGCTCGGTCTCGTGGCGAATCGTGGCTCACCTGCAACGAAAATGATACATGCTGTAAAGTTGCTGGGCTTGATGCTGGGTTAAGTGTTAGGTGTGCTACACCGGGCTGTCTCGTTACGTGTTTTTATATTTTTCTTGAAAGTTCTCCGTATTTCTGCGGAGCATGAGAAACGGGAGAGACGCTCTTTGAACTGTATCGTGTTTATCACTCGCATGTACGTCCGGAAAAGTTGCATCAAGGATTCTGAGATAATATTTCTTTTGTTCTTGGTTTACTTGTTATGTTAAGACATCATGTTTCATTTAGAATATCACATTTTAAGGAGATGCATCTTACAAAGACGGAAAATGGAGGAAATTTGATGATGAGTAAAGCGTTACAACTTGTACAAAGAATTCTGAACACTGAATAATTCTTCCATAACTAAAACAGTCTTAAATAGATTTAAGAAATGTTCTGGTAAGTCGATTATGTTTGATTAATGAGCATACAAGTAGAATGAAAACAGCTGACGGACAGACAAGTCGAGTGCAACTAAAATATGGTCTGGCAAGAGGATTAGAATCGATTTATTGCCATACAAGCGGATTATGCAAGGTCCACGGTTAGATAACTAAAATAGGTGTGATGCCTTCTGACCACGCAACCAGAGTAGGAATTTATGGTCAGACAAGTGGATTAGAAATGGTATTGTGTTTGGTAAGTGGATTAGAATTAGTACATGGTCATACAAGTGAACTAAGGAAATTTTGTGGTCCGAAAAATGACTGGAAAATGGTGGCCTGTAGTCAGACTAGTGGAATAGCAACGTTCCCCAATCTAGCATGGTTGTCACGTGTTCCTATAACTGAAACAAATCAGTGACCCACGGTCCCTAGAATAAAATTACAATTGATCTACGATCTGGTAAGTCAAACAATAGTTGACCATTTCCAAAATATGTGGAACAGGTGTGATGCATGGTCACAAATGTAGAGTGCGAATGACCAACAGCCAGACGAAGTAGAACAACCGTGATCTACCGCCGGACGAGAAGTGCGACTTGCGATCCCACAAATGGAACATGAACGATCAATGAACCCCTCGAACCTGCATATTCATATAACGCTTTTATTAAGCATCTTCGACGCGCGGCACAATGCGGCAGAAAGTGACGTCTCCCGGCATCGTTCAATTTATATAACAATCTGCATACAATGTCAGCGCACAACAGCAACGAAAACGGGGAGGCATAATAATAGGAAACACTAAACGCAACTTTGCATCGCGGTCGAATCGTATTCAACCTTCGCCGCGCGAATAGCTTTTGCTACTGCAGTCTGACACGACACCGTCTTACTCTGCGTGTCGGCAGTGTGCGTAGTTGGTCGGCATTCGCGGCGAAGCTGCGGCGCAACGAATATCAATCGTTTCAGAAATAACATTTATCAGAAAGCCATCGATAGGTGGAGTGGCTCCGAGAGGAGAGTTGCGTTTAATATTCGCCGCGTTTGTTTAGGCAGGAGGGAGAGCGAGCGATCGGTCGATGAACCGTGGAGGCTGCGTTTCGCATTCGCATTTCGCGTTTGTGTTCGCGACGCACGATATTCCGGGTTGTCCCGCGGCGTGGGTGAACAGGAAGCCCGTCAAAATACGTCCCAGCTACCCGGGGAACGTGCGCCTTCCGAACGTTTCATCAAATTCTAACGCGATACAAGAACGTGACAGTATTCCCAGCCGCGTGTCCCGGACTCCCCAGCGTGTTCCCGTGGCCATGTCGCGTCAGGCATAAAAATATTTTCTCTAACCGTTCCGGCTGCGTCGATAGGAGACGGCTGCGAGACACGCCGAGGAACGTATCAAGACAACGTACACTTGTCAAACGCGACCGTGGAATTACGAGAGATCTGTTCGCCGGAGCGAGGACGACGAGTCGAAACAGCTTCGTCTTGCCGCCACTGTTTACAACTACAGCAAATCCTCGACTTATGCCGTTAATTCGTTCCAGTGCTTTCCGCGTAAGTCGAATAGTGCCTAGGTGCCACCGCTGAAAGGTTATTAATACGATCTGGCCGTTCTGACAGTCAAAAAACGAATTTCACAATTCGAAATTGGTTTTCCGATTCGCTTGTAAAAATCCGCGGAAAACGAGAACTTACTGTATTAGGGAATGCCTTGTGTGGTTGTTGCTTATGAAAATCAATCTACGATCTCCAACTTTGGAAGCACGAAGTCTCTTGAAAAACACGAATGTGTAGTCCTGTCCAGCAAGTTCCAATTTCTGAGATCACCGTGGGTCCTCCTGACGAGCCACACCTGCTCCCTCGACGCTGCCACAGCATCTACCTTTGCCACCCTACCGATGGAACCATGCCCTCACCTTGGGAATCGATAGCGTAACGGCAACAGCGTACCTGCTGCCACGTATTAGATCATAGAATTCTGTCCAGGTTTACATCCTGTCGAACGTGATCTTCCCCGCACGGGACAGACGTGTCCCCTCTGGCAAACGTGTGTACTAGTAGTCGGAGGGCCACTACCAGCTGAATCGTGACGTCATTCGGGCGACATGTGAGAAGGAAAATTGCTGAGAGAGAAGTGGAAGAGCGACGAATGTCTTCGGAGAAACGATTGTCTTCCGAGGACTTCGAATGCCGGAGTTGATTTTGCAGCCTCGGGCACCGATGATTGATCTGTTTAGGGGGTTCGTGAGATTATACTGTGTATATACATTTCCAAGAACCCAGTTTTATCAGCAGTCCTCACCCTAGTCCAGGCCGATTTTGGTGCACTATACCAGATCACTATAACTATACAATTTCTACTTGAACCCAAAACTCGGCTCGTAACATTTTGTACTCTGAGTTTAGAGGTAAGAATAATTCACTTTTAACGAGAAGTATTAATTGTGTAATAGCATTGCGATACATCTAACGTATAGAGGTGGAACGACAACAGTTTTGTCCAGCGAGCACGTTCGCGACAGTGGGGGACTAGCAGCGTGACTCGAGAAAGAGGTAAAAGGTGAAGGTAGCGAACGGAAAGGTGGCGTTAGGGTGACGTAGGTGGCGAGGGTGGTGCGAGAGGAAAGGAAGCAGAGGGTCGCATGGAAGCGCTGCGAAGCTTAGCCGCCCCAGTTGCTGCCACTAATGTCTCCTCATACTAACTACCTTCTTATCCTCCCCCGGATGGCTAGGGCAGCTAAGGCCGGGAGTCAGGTCGGGCTGAGTCGGGTGAACCTGCGACAGTTAAGATAAAATAGCTCCGGTGGAAGTGGATAGTCCTGTGTGTCCCAGGCTGCCGTCTCGATTTTTCTCTACTCGAGCCAAACCGCCCAGGCTATGCTCCCCGTAGCAGCGCGCGGGTAGCTACCGTTTGCTGGCAGACCAGGCTCTCATCCTAGTGTTTATGAACGGCGATTGTTAAGGTCAGTTAATTTCCAAGGAAGAGAACAGCAGGCAGAGAAGAGAAGACGCGGCGCGGTAGTTTGCCCCGGGAATTTTCTTCCAGGTCGAAGGAGCGAGATAACGCCACCCGAGTAGTCGTAGAATGGGAAAAACAGCTGCATGATGAAGATTGGTTGAGTCCGGATAATCAAGCTGGCCATCTACTACCTTCTCCGTTTCCGTCCTCCCCCTCCTCATCCTCCCACAGACTCCCCAGGATTTTACTGTGTTCTTTACTCTCACTCCTTTTCTCTGTGTCTCTCCCCCTTCTCTTTCTGTTCTTCTTCGTTTCTCCAACGTTCTTTTCCTCGTCCAGAGCAACAATGATGCAGCTGCGGGGTTCACCAGGGCCAGCAAATTGTGCTATTTTATCGCGCCGGATACTTCCGTAATCTTTATCGTCGGGGCGGGCGCGTAATGAGAGTCCGGATAATAATCTTCCCTTTAAAAATACCTTATTCCGACGGATATCGTCGCCTCCGCTTTCGCTCCGGCGCGTCGCGGCAGATCGAATCCGAAAGAAAAACGATAATGGCGCGAAAGTGCCGCGAGAACTGTGCCACAGCAGAAAACCGGGCCGGGTTAGTTGCGAACCAACTCGCCGCGCCGGATTCCTCGAGTGCGACTTAAGCGCGCAACTTCGCCGTGTAATTCCTTCGAGCTGTACTTTTTCCGAGCGGACGAAACTTATTTACGTTTCGCCTCCCCCGCGGATCCACGAGAATCCCTCGGATACTTTCGCGGAACTGTTTTCATTCGCGCTGAACCCTTTACTTTTACGCTTCCCGCGTTTATGGTGCGTTTAGATCAAACGATCGAACGCTCGTACGCCCTCACTTCAAATTCGCGGTAGTTTAAATGTCGAACGCGAGTAAAATCATTTTATAGGAATTTGGAACGTGTATTATGAAAACGAGATTCTATGAAACTTTGTGTTTTACTTTCCCTTTACGTTCATAACACTTTCTGATTTTGTAAGTGTTTGTTTAGTACAATATAGAAGCGTTTAATCTTTAATCAACATAGGCATGTTTAATTGGAAGACGTAATAAGGAATCTATGAAGCAAAGTTCAGTAGAGTTACCGTTGATTGGCTGAGTGAATTTGTATTTCAGAAGAGTGCAAACGCGGTACTGGAAGAATGAAGTGGAAAACTCTAGAAAAGTTTCCTGGAAACTCGATTTTTTGACGCCTTTAGGAAAATCGCGTGAAAGCACACATTCACGACTTTGTTGCCATTACACGGACAGACTTTTCTCAGACATGTGTAGTAATATCGTACAAATATTGTAAATATTATAATTTTTATTAACGCTTTAAATCACTTTCCACAATGCACAGGTAACAGTAGAATCTGAAACAATCAGTGATCTCGCAACAAATTACTAGCAATTACAAGAAACGCCGAGCGCACGAGCTTTTAATACACAATGCATTAAACCGATCCTTCGGGGTTTCGAATAAGCAAGAGCAAGCGAGAAAACAAATTTTACAGTCAACGAAACACATTAACCGGGCGGCTATATCCTCTAAATCGTGATTTCCACGTAACAATCCCGCGGTCAGGCGTTTGTTGCTCCAAGCTAGCATCGCAATTAGACTAAAAGGATTCGATCACTTATTATTCAATGCGAAGTCGGCCTGGAGGGATGCACTCGACGAGACCGACTTTCTCTGATTCTTTTCTCTCGTGGAACCCCGACGAAATTGATTTCAATAAGACCGACCGATCAAGCAGATTAATCACATCTCCAGGCTCGTCAACGAGAATTTTTTAGACTCACTTCGAATTAGGCTCGGCGAAGACGATCCGACATTTTTACCTTCTTTTTTCTTTTACCTTCAAACAAGATTTCTCGAGGATCTTCATGAAATATCTTCACTGTGAATCATCATAAAATATTTAATGCATCGGCTGAAGTATGAAGTTTTGCCCTGAACCCTGCACTTCACATTAATGAAACTGTTCCTTAAAAATTCTGAACATAGAGACAGAACAAGAGGAAGCACCTAACATTCTATAATAGGTGAAGAATTCCAATAACGCCAGAGTAAATTGACTTTCCCGAAATTGCTTTGCCCATTCAAGTAGAACAACTATAAAATTCATCATCCATGGAAACAGATCTCCGCCACACAAAAGAAGAAACGTATTCCGTCCCAAATTGTCGGACCACAATCTAAATAGCACATTTAAGTAGAGCAACTGTAAAATTCATCATCCACAGAAACAGAGCTTCGTGACAAGAAAAAAATTTTTAAAGAATTCAAAAAATTACAAAATGCTGAGGACATGTACTGCATACGAAGGTACATACAACGCGTATTTTCTTGCAGACCCTAATAAATTTAGCCGTTTTTGTGGCAAAAATTTCGAAATAAAATTTATTCCTGTTAACGAATAATGTCGTCTGGTGAAACTTGTATGTGTTATTGTAACGATTATTAAAAAATAAAAACGTGATAAAAATCTAAAAAGAGCAGAATTTTCAAGGATCGATTTGACCCTTTAAAATTCATCATCCACGATCTATTAATTCCAATGAGGGAAGAAAGCTTCGAAAAACAAGATACATGTTCCGCCGAAAATTTCATTTAGCAGATATCGCGGCAGATGCTCCATCGTGCCAATAACCCGACACTAAAACGCAACGATACCGTGTCAAAGCCACACGAGTGTAACTAATGTCCAAAGAAATCACCATCAAATTCACGCGCAATTACCTTCAGCCGAGCTCCCAGCGTTCAGCCGGAATTCTAACGTTGATACTAATCGTTCGTGTTGACGTACCGAGCAAATCTAATTTCGAGTCACGAGAAACATTATTAAGCGGTCGCATTTAGCCTGGGTGCCGGGCTGCGCGGTATACAAACGTGGTTGCTGGAACAAGAAGAACAAGAAGAAGAAGAGAGAACGATATACGGGAGAGTAAGAACAGAAAGAGAAGACGGAGGTAGACAATGGCGGGTGAGTCTGGCGATGCAGCTGGTCGAATACATATTGCAGTTCTTCCCGGTGTCCTCGAAAACAAAGATACCGCCTCGCCCGATGATATTCAATAAATCCACCGGTGGAAAAACACGGGGTACCTTCTCGCTCGTAGGATATTGCTGGGGCTGACCTTGTTTCGGGAGAATTTCAAGCGGTAATTGTTCGTCGTCCGTTCCTCGCTTTGTGGTGGAGCCTCTTGAATCACGATTGAGAGGAACGAAGGCGGCGCGAGCGCTCGGACTATTCATTCTCCGGCGTGGCTCGTTCCTGTTTTCCAGTTTCAATCCTACCATTCCGAACGGGACGTGTTCCTCTTTTCGGGCCGGCACACAATCGCCGAAACGACCGCCGCTGTTCGCGGCTCCGCCAAAGAATCCGCCGAGCACCAATTAACGTGTTTGGGACGCAAATCTATCGCGTTTAGAAATTTATCTGGCCGAGATTTACAGTTACGGTAAGTTCTCACTTACGCGGTTAATTCGTTCCATCGCTTTATTATATGTACTCATTTGAAAGGAAAATTCAAATAAACCAATTGTGTTCATGAAAATTTTATCACTCGTAAATAAACGACAGACGCTTATTTTTGCTCCTGAAGTTTTGCCATTTAAATTCGGGACACCCTGAATATTCGTTCTTACCCGAAATTACAAGTTCGCGAGATATTCGCAAAAAGCTATTTTGCCAGCAAATTGCATACTGCACATGGGTATGCGTTTGGATTAATGCAACTTTTATACTAGATAGGACTAGATAAAACAATTCGCGGTATGAATATGTTTCGCATTGGAACATCGGCTGGTCGGACCACGAGAGCTGGCATCTCCGTCAACAATGGCAGAATTACTATAACGGGAGCCGCCGGTGGCAAATTACAGGCCGACGTTCACCAAAATATTAATTCCTCTCGCCCTTAGGATCGGATTCCGGCGGTGCGATTCCTCTTAGCAAAGCAATTCCAGATTCGACCGCCGTTAATTCATCAACGATCCAAGCGAATCGCGGGGCTTCGGTTGGAACGGTACTAGGCGGCTTCGAATTCGGCTAGACCGGCAAGTCGGATAGGGGGTAGAGCCGTCCGATATTGTTAATTAACGAAGCCCACGATGCCAGTCGCCGCGGCATTATAAGGAGTCTGCCGACTATTATTAGATATCGCGGGGAGCGTGGACACGGAGGTAAGTCTCAATAATCAACAGCCGACGCGAAATTGTTCTGTTTCCAATACGATGTGCATTGTAATCGAAAGTGGGCCACCGTCACAATGGCGCGGCTCGGTCGCATTGTGCGGATCAATTATTAGCCACTTAAGTGGAATTGCGTAGGCGGCCGCGGCAGAGAGGCTTACAATACGCCATTTGGGGCGCAACGTGCGTAACTCGAGCGGCATGCACGGGGAATCGGTAATGGCCGCGCGTGAAACGTATCATTTCATAAATGAACAATACCACGGCATTGTTCTCGGCCGATCGCATCGGATCGCCATCGCTCGAAGACAAATATCTCCGAGAACGATACATCAGAAACGGAACGCTGCAATGAACACGCGAACCTCTGAACCGACGAACTGGGGCGCAGTTTCATTAAACATTTTCAAAGACCGGTAGCCATCCAGTTGAAAATAACGTATACCCTATCAAACTAGAACGTGCATGTTCGATCATAATCGTGGATGTGGTCACCGGAGAAATTATCTTTGTAAAGAGTTAAAATCGAAAAATAGTATGCATACAGACTACGTTCAATTAATACAGCGCTCAACGACGGTTTCTGGAAAATATTGAAGAATGGCACACGGTCTTGTACTTTTATCAAGTATAAAGCATGTTTTTAATACCTCGAATGACGAAGATGACGACAGAAAGACATACACGTTTTTATATTAATATTTTCTTTGTACACGACGAGTTTCATCATTGCGTTTGCAATATTTTTCTCGACCCATATGTGAATAGTTATGACACACGCTCGGCCCGTTTGATTAAATACTTTCTGCCAAGAGCAACATACATTCGAAAGCGCGGCTAATATTAGAATAGAGGAAAGCAGATAATTTATCCCAGTCCAACCGACTCGTTTTATATCTTGGCCGTTTTATTGCGTTCATTAGTGGAAAAGGAAACGAATTTTTCTAATATCGTAACACAAGTGCAATTTGAAAATCCCATTAACTATTTTTCAAGCGCAATACTCATTTTTACCGACGGATGACCAAATGCGGGAGAGAGGAATTCGTCGGAGCTTATGGTAATATCAATTATTGTTGAGTCAGTGAAACAAAGTCCTCGTCGCGTTTATGGTCGCCGAATGGATGTCGGCGGGGAAGTATAAACAAGCTCGAACGATTATTACTCGGTGTAGGCTACAAACCGCGCGGGCGCACGCTTGCCGGAGTGAATTAAACGGGCTCCATCCGCGCGGATAGCGAACTTTTATTTAAATGGAAGAACGACCGTGTTCCGGGCCGGCAGGAACGCTGCCCGTCAATTTGAAACTTATTCTCCGGGCCCGCTCGCAAAAACCGTCCAACAGTTGAAATGAAAGCGACACGGGAAATAATAAAACACTCTTCTCGCGCCGCGGAACGCGCGTTTTCTCTTTCTCTCGCGAGAACCAGCGTTCGGCTTAACCGAACACACGTCCGAAATTTCATAAAGAACTTTAGAGCTGAGAAACTTCGGGACGTTCACGCGATTCCCGACAGAACTGTTTTTTACCGGGCCATTGGACAGTTTCGGGTAAGTTCGCTCTTGTTCTAACCCCGATTTTTGGGACGGTGCCATGAAAGAGGATTTTGGTGCGCCCTGTGATGGTAGAAGTTGCTAGACCCCTGTGTTAAGCCAGATATCCTGAAGAAACTCTATGGAAAATTGTTAGTGAAAGTTACCCGTTCGCTCATGACCCCACATGTTCAAAAAGTAAATAAGAAAGTCTTCTGTATATTGTTTGCTCCTACAACGATGAGTTGTCCAGATTCTGTCACTCTTCCTAAACGATAAAGCAATGTTTAAAACGAACAGCTGTTTCAAAAACGGCGAAAAACGTGTCAAATAAACAGACGGAACAGCGGACAATAATGTAAAAGAGTTACAACCGATACAATTCCCAGTTATAAGACGGCCGGTTAGCTTACTACCCTTCGGAAGCCAGAGACGCGACGCGAAAATGGTATCGTCAGAGTGCAGACTTAAGAATTCCATAAGCTAAAAGCCGGTGAGACCGTCCAGGGGAAGAAGCTGGCAAGGTTCGTCCATTCGTCGACGGCACTTTACGGTCAGTCCGACACTTCCTCGGTCCCGAGGCATAATTCCCGAAAAGCAGCGAGCTCATTCTCGCGCTCGTGTTCGCGCGGCAGCTCGCTTTATGCCCTCCAATTGACAAACGAACCAATTTAATTAGCATTATCAATGCAATTTCCGCGGCGGCATCGGAACTAATATTGGAGGCGACGAGGCTCGCCAATGTACGTACGTAATGTACACGATATTGGACAGAACGAGCGACGAACGGGGCCGGGCATGTAGTAATTCTGTAATATTGCGGGTGACGGTGGTTAGCCTTAGGGAATGGGCAAACAATGACGTCCGACCGCTGCGGCTCGATTGCCGCGCCGTTTCCCACCGTCGAACGATGACAGCGTAAACACGCTGCGGAATTATTTGCTCGTCGCCTCGGTAATTATTTTCGGGTTCTAATGCCGCCGAGCCCGAAGAAATTCGCCACGAGCCTGTGCAAGCACTATGGTCGCGCGCAAATTGCCTCGACAATGTCGTGTTTGTCGCTCGTTCTGCTGGAAATTAATAGGAAGACCGGGGCAAGTACATTTTTCATCTCTGCAATCTGTGTTCGTATGAACTACGAAAAAAAATTTTCTGAACAAGTAAAATATCGTTACGACGGCACGAGATGAAGTTGCCCTCCCCTGTGATATTATGAAGATATCGCAGAGATCGAGAGAAGTCGCCTGTCTGATCGATATTGCGGTATCCGGACAACGAAGTTGTTGATGAGACGAAGAACGACGTCAGATCCTCTCGAGTCATTGAAGCGAGAACACGTATCTGCAATTACACATTTATCCGCTGCTGTCTATTGTATATTTAATAAATATTTCTTATTGGTAACGATAATGTGTTCGCCGGCAAGACAGCGCCGAAGCTTCCGCAACAATATGTACAAAATAAGTCATGGAATGTTTGTTTTGTGTATGAGAACTTTTACAAAAGGCATCTCTTAAATTTTCATCGGAGCCTCGGCCCACCAGAGTCGGTTCTCTCGTTTGGTCGAATTAGGACGTAACACCGAATAGATTACTCTTCGGAATCATTCAGGAGTTAACATGTCGCCGGGTGCACAGTTCACAGGGTCCGTTATTGATCGTAGAATCTAGGACGACAGGATTCTTCCGACAAAAGCAGACGAGAAATGTGGAATAGAATTTTTCCTAGCCGCCTTCTTTTTCTGGCAAATCGAATTTGAATACATTTCGGTTACGCGTGCTATCCGGCACGACTTCGCTGACGTGTCTGTCCATCGCACACCGTTCCCGTGTACTTCCATTAACCACCGTCGAAGGTGCGGATACCTCGGAAACCGTCGATACCATTTTTCTCGATTTAGCACAGTTATTCTTGATTCCTAACGTGTGCTACAGGTCGAGGGCATTTGGACGCTTATTTGTTTCCTGGGTATTGGGAATCTGTCTTGCAAACACGATAGTTCCTTGTACCCGCATACATCATTATCCTGTTACTATCCTCCGCTAAAAACAATCGATCATACAAATCCAGAATCTATCATTCTAATTATTCATACTTTCAATGCGGAAAATGTTTTATATTATTAATATTTCGTAAATAATTCATCCACTTTCTTCAGTATTTCCAGGATAATCCAGAATAGTTTTCTCGTTCATTTTTGCAACATGGAGCTCTGCCATAACCAGTTGCGCTCATCCTATGTGTGTATATATATATATATATATATATATATATATATATATATATTCAATGGTTGCTCGTGACGTTTATCATTTAGTTTTACAGCTCGTTGCGCGGATTATATCCGAAGTGGAATCGGCCGGTGTCGTAGTTCGTTGCAGCTGGAGATTAAGTGACTCGTTGTGTAACACGGAAATTAATGATACAGTCTTTCGAGAAAATGTTCGCAGCTACACCTGGGAGTTATTTACGTTAGCTGTTACATGCATATGAATTCGAGACATAGTGGAAATAAACCGCCTTGTCAGTCAAGATTACTCCTGCCGCTGTAACTGCCATTAGTCAGGAAACAGTCGAGTATATTCAAACCAGTAAAAATATATACCATTCGTGTCCCTTTAACGGTGCCGTATACGGATCGATTTTTGTGCAAATAAATCCACAATAATTGGACCTTTCTGTTGCATAAACGAACCAGTCGATTCTCCTGTATTTCATACATAAGCCATGATAATTAAATCGTAAACTCGTATATCAAATGTACAGTGTAATATAGTAAAATCTTGATCTAAGGAACAGGAGCTATAGAGCTAAAAGAACTGCTTACCCCCGCCACATAACTCTACGAGAAAATCTACTATTTAATCTTACTCTAACAGTTTACCTCAAAATGCACGTTTCACGAAAACATGATTCTCTGCCGAGTTAAAAAAATTCTGGAATAAAAGATGAGAGGTTCAAAATGTTCGCGAAGTGTCTAGTTGAATATTAGGGTGAAAGGTCACCATAAATGTTTTTGGAGAGTTTGTTCCCGTTTCTAGTTGGAGATTGTGCTTGAAAAATATAGAGAGCAGACAAAGCTCGAAGGAAGAGAACGAATTAGACAACGCGACTTAGCATTCCCGGAGCTGTTGACAAATATGAGCGACAGCGTGGAGCAGGGTAAATGTTTGCAATGTATTACGGGGGTCGTGTACCGCTCCTATTTCCGCAGTCATATAGACGCGGGGGCGTGTGGACTCGTTTCGATGCGGCCGCTTCGTGTATTACAACTGCCGCCATAAACTGGGAGGCAACTGCCGATCTATTAACCGATCCATTGCCTCGCCTCCCGTAAACACACGGCCCTGGATTAACAACTGTCTAATCAGAATAAAAGTTCGTTGAACTTGAATAGCTACCGGTTTATAGCCACCCCCGAGTACGGAGTTAACACTCGTAACGAATGTGTGCGGTTCGCTCATAGTGTTGTCTCAGCGTTACACAATTTACTGTTTACGTAGAGGTAAAGAGTGGCCGCCGATTTCCGCGGACATAGATCCTGCTTCATCGACCCCGTAAACGGTGCAGATCAACCGAATAAAAGACTACAATGACCAGTGTTTAAAATAAAATTTTATTGGGTCCACAATCAGTCATATGGTTTAATATTTTTGACTATTTCGTATAATCGAGGTTCCGGATGATCGGTTCCAAGGATCCGAATTGTATCGAGTTTTGTATCTCTTTAATCAGAAAAATGTCACGAACGTGTCAGTAAAAATCCCATAAAAAAGGTTTGAAATAACCGCCAATTATCTATCGGTTCTTATGTTGTTCTATGTTTACGTTTCGTCACTTTCAACAATTTGATCGAACCATTGCGTCGTTAACATCACTATTCTTTGTTAATCCCTATAAAAGTAATTCGAAACAGGAGAGATTCATTTAAATATTCCGAGAGAATCGGCGTAATCGTAGATGCCATTTGGTGAATATTTACCAAGTAATCTAGTGTCCAAATGCTTTTCAGAGCCACCGTACGAAGTACCCATCAAAAACTCTATTACTAGTCGATTCGAGGGAAAAGCGCTAGGAGCAATAATGATTCCGAATTTATTTCTATCTCGGTGGAAATATTCTCGGGGAAAATATTCTATATCTGGACCGGGGGATGGAAGAATATTCGGGGCCGGGTTCCAGACGCGTTCATTTCGGCGAAGCTCGTTGTTTTCAGTCATCCGATGGATCAGCAGTCTCTCTTTCTCTCTCTCTCACTCACCCCCATCGGATCGTGGCGGTTCCATGGCACGGTATAAAATAACGTGGCCGCAAAGGTATCCAGAATTAATAGAGCAAGAGAGGGGGCGAGCCTTCGCGGGCTCTGGATATCGAAAGGAAATTAAAACCGCGGTCAGTGGAGGTTCCAACCCCCCTGCAACCCCCTAGCCAAGCTCGCAAAAGTCGCCCAATCGTTCCCAATTTCTGGCTTCTTTTTTCCTCGATAAATTGGAGGGGGACCGGCTCGGTAAAATTAGTTTATTCGAGTGTAACGTCATGCGCGCGGCACCCTCTTCCACCCTCCTCCACCCTCTTTCCTATTCGTACCCGATTTTTTCGCCCGCACCACGAAAGCGGTATTGGTTTCGTCGATTGTACCCGCACGGCTACCCGCACCGACCCGACCGCTCCTCTCTCTACCCAATGAAATTTAATATTTGAGACTTTCATAAAGCTTAATCGCGACGTGGTCGTGCACCGGCTACGAAGATCGCGAACCGTGATATTCATTAACGCGGAGACACGGACCGTGATCGAAACTTCCCCACCCTATCGCAAGCTCTTTGCTACCCAAACCACGTTTAATTGATTTGCTAAGACTTGGATTTTCATAATTATTTTGTTCTTCCGTGTTTGTTGTTCTTGGCAATGATTTTTGAGAATTTTGGGTATGATCTATATTTGAGATGAATTATCTTATAGGTTGTCTAAAACTTTGTACTTGCTCCACACGTTTTCCTCGAAGTTTTTACAAAATTTTATAGGCATTGTATGTAATATTATACTTCCATATTTTTTTACTGGATTTTACTCATTACTATATTGTTCAATTGAATGTAAAATCATCCGATTCTCGACAGTTTTAGAAGCTTGTCCTAATACATGATTCTTTGGAAAGATTCATTTTGCGGGCAAATGTGAAAACAAAATCGATTGCTCTGATTACTTGTACAGAGGTACGGAGAGCGTCTGTGTTGTGTAACTATTTTAAGCAGTGTATTTCTTGGAACGGAGCGGAAGGTTCGCGAGTTTTCCAAGCGTATTCGAGCTGGTTCGACTGGATCCCGTTAAAATTAGCCCGAAGATTCCCGGGGCAATCTAGTTAGCGACGGTATTTGAGAAGATAAGCATGCTTATTCCTGCACGCTCGAGAGTTGTAAATTCTGAATTATGAATGCCTAGGAGGAACCGTCGTCGGAGTGTCTGTAAAATAGGAAAAAACCAGAGCGCCGTCAGACCGTTTCTAACGAAGAAGACCCGGAGAGAGGGCAAGGACCCCCAGACCCGTCAAATTGACGCGATTGTTGAATATTCCCCGGGTATGTGTCGTCTGATCAACCGACGTCCAGCTTATGTATTAGTTATCATACTCTCAGACATTCACCCTCTCAAACACTTGAGGCAACCCCTCGCGCGCGCGCGCTTGTGCGGAGTCTTCGGTAAACATTTACATTCCTAACCTACATGACGACTCCATACACACACGTAATGCATCTGATCGAATTTGGTTTAGTCCCGATCTTTGACCGCAGAGAGCATATTGATACTTCGGAAGTGTCTTCCCCTCCACGCCCGATTGCAACTTGTTTATGTCGACGCTGGGTGAGACAGGGTCTCAAAGGAAACATACTTTTGGAGGTCGTTGCCCGAGCTACAACAAAGAAGAGGAAATTACGATTTCCGTGGCCCCTTAGTTTAGAGATTAAATTTGTGTCCTTGGGGTCATTTTAAGAAGAAATGTACGTGTCAAAGGTATCGAATGGGCCTGGTTTAAATGGTATAGTAGATTTCTTGTTTTCTAAAAATCTACAAATATCTCGATAACTATGCGAAATATGGAAAAATATCAAAAAACCTTTTTTATAGAAAATTAAATTTCCAACAATTTATGTTCCATGATATTTTTTTATCAACTGCGCAGTTTCCGAGTATATTTATATTTCAGTAAAGGCTCCGTTCACAACTGCTTGCACGAGACTCGAGAAACGTATATGTATTAAAACTCAATTAGCAGTGAATATTATTGACGCATTAGGATAGGTTAGGATAGGTTAAGTAAAATGACCCCAAGAACACAAATTTAACCTTGAAAGTAGGGGCCACGGAAATCGTAATCGTGCCACAAAAAAAATCACTTCCTCAGTCAAAATCCCTTACCATAAAAATCGTCGGTGAAAAAAATCGCCGACGTGACCTCGCAAAAATCGATCTCGACCGCATCCACTGCATCTCCCTCCTTCTACTCCTTTTTTCCGGACACGCAGAATGGAGCAATAAATTATTGGTTTCTTTAATCATGGCAAACTTGCACGTTTAATCACTCCGCGGTGTGCACGTGATTCATTTATCATCCGCGGGAACGTGACTGCGTAGAATGGCTGGGAGATCACCGTGCAAAACCGGGTCTACATTTTCTGCGGGCAAGTTAGGAACTTTAATGACCGCATCTTTACACGAAGAACGTAACGTGAAACACCGAATCCGAAGTTCGCCGAACAACTGGTAACTCGGGCTTGCGAATGTTCTACTTATACCGATGGCCACGCTACCTTTCTGATCTGCGTTGCCACGAAAGGGAGAGGAGATTGTGTGCCTGTGTGTGTGAATGGAGAATATGCGGGGGTGTAGAGGTGGTAAACCTATGTTCGATGCCGGACGAAACTTTAGCAACGATGCGGAGTTTCCACCTAAGCCGCGGAGCCTCTGTCCAGGGAAAACCCGACTCCCAAGAACAGTAAAACTAATTTCTATCTTGCCCTTCGGAAACTCACGAGTTTATGACGCGCTATCGAGGACAAGGCGGGTGAAAATTCTATTGTACCTTCCGTTTATTCCTCCACCCCCTATTCCAGCGAATATTTCTACCCGCTTCGATTACACTCGGATGGAATCCTCGGATTTCCAGGACCCGGATCTTCGTGACTGTTTCTAAAACTTAGATTTCAAGGATTACGTAGTCTAGATTCCCCGCTCTTCCCTTATACAGGGATAAAATCTTCAGCTGTGATTAGATTGAAACAAATACGATCGCGACGCTCCGTTTGTATGCGTTTAAATAACTCTATTACAGCAGTCACCTCTTGTCGTGTAACATTTTCTTTACAATCACTCTGATTAAGACGTCTTTATCCCCAAAAATGTAGTGCAAGAAAAATCAAAATTCCCCAAAAATTTAGTACAAGAAAAATCAATAATTGTGCTGCACCAAGATGAAGCTTAAAAATCATACTTTATATAATAATCCCCAATAAAACTATGAGATTATGAATGGCGCAGATAAAATTTGAAAGTGGGAGCAGTTTAAGGAGGGAGGAAACAAGGTCAAAAGAGTTAGCATACGAACACGAATCATTGCAAAACGTTGCGAATCTTTCGCTTTATCCGTCGGCGGGAACGAGCGCATAATTCCGCATGCGGCGGGCGCAGAAGTCGCCGGGCGTTATGCGAAAAGTTTTCTCTCGACGGAAGACGAAGAAGAAGAGAAGAAGCAGGACGGTGCAGCTGGCCCCGATGCACATTCCCGGCAATAATTCCCATTCCCTCTGATTATTTGCGAGCTGTTTACGACGTAACACGACCGCCGCGAGCGTGGCGATAACGACGGAAGAGTTTCCTGCCGCTGCTCCTCCATTTCTTACCATTTACCCTCGTAACGCTGCCGCGCCGCTGTAAATTCTCCTTTCGCCGATAGGATACGGCCTTAGGTTAGCCCGAATCGGAAGTGGAGGCTACACAAGGCCCACAAGCTCTACGGTAACCGCGCTTTGCTCCATCGAACCCCATAACAAATTGCCAATCTCAAACCGCGCCGCTTCGTAGTCTCAACATTTCTCATTCGCAACCGATTTTTAACCGTGACGATCAACAAATATCACTTTTTCTCGAAATAAAATTTATTGGGTAACGAGTTAACCTCATATATTCCTCCGACTAATTATCAAGATATTTTATGAAATTACTTCTTCAACTAAAATATTTTTCGGAAGTGCACGCGTGTGCCAATTTTCAGGATCGACAACTTCGAATTGTGTGATGTTCCTGACTGGCTGTATTTTGTCTGTATTTCTGTATTTGTTGAAAGAGAGGAAAGGAAGTGGCGTAGAGAGATTCTACGGATCAGAGGGGAGCCTCGTATCGATTCAAGAGGCAGACCTGTGATTCCTTGAATGGACTAATCGAAAAAGAATGAAATCGGATCGCGATCCGGCTGCCGGAGCAAATCGCAGTGGAGCGGGGTAAACGGCTCGCTCCGGGAACTTCCGAAGAATTTCATCGGGAAGCTGTAATGAATACGGCACGCTGCTGATGCAGAATTTAAGAGGTAATTAAGTCCGAGTCCGTGGGGCCGAGCTCTGGCCGCGATACCGAGTGGAATGCTGTCGATATCGACGACGTTTTTGAAAACTATTTATTGCCTCTCTCGCCGATGTATCGACCATCTATGAGCTAATTCAACGGGAACGGACTTCATTTATTCTATTCAGATTATTTCAGATAAAATGCTGACTCATTATTCGCTCGCGTGGCTAATGATCTGTCAATCGTGCCAGCGCAAAAATCTAATTTATCGCTGCAGCAAGCCGTAAGTAGAATCTATTGCTGCGAAAAATTAATTAGTGCGCTGCCGACTTTTGCATTTATTCCAACGCTGAGTAAGGGCAACTTCGTTACGGTAAAAACATTTCACGAATTTTCAGATACTGTTGTACTACTTTATCATTTATCGAAATTACGAATGTTAACATTTCTGTTATTTTTTACTTTATTTTTAGAAAATACTATCACTGCCCATGTTTCCAAAATATTGCGAAAATTACAAAAAACATAACAATATGAAATTCTACTGAATAAATGCACAAACTGATACGTAATGTTGACCGACGAGTTCACCGAATAAATTGAAACAACCAACAATAATCGTAACAATAAAAATGGAACCATCCATGAAAGGTTAGTCAATTAACGAAAAAATTATTGACTACAAGCAGAGCTTCGAATCCTGTTCATTTTGCATTATAATATTTATGACTACAGGGAAACAAAATGGAAGCGTCATAGGAAACATCGACGAACACTGTTCCATCGCTCGCGGGTCTTTATGCAAATTAAAATTTGTCGAGTCCCCTTTTCCGTAATTGAAATTAATTGGTAACTCATGCCTTTTATGACAGATTTCATCCAGCAACAAATAAAATGAAAAATTCCCGAAACCTTCATTAAAGTTTCTATTTTGTTGTATTTTACACAGACAGTCGCGACGCGGACGCGTAAAATCCGCGGTCCGATGTCCCATTTCGACAAGATTCCCATTTTAATATTTTACGGCAGCTGTAAATAATAATGGCAGAAAATTAAAATGAAATCAAAGTGTCATTAACCTACGGATGGACGGACACGTGCATGGAAATTCTTTTTATTAATATTTCACTCTGTCACAGGAGGCAACGTATACATTTTCGATAATCACGATTCGTGTCTCTTTTAACAAAAATGTATTACGTAGCATTTGTATTCCGTAGAATTGCAGCAAAAGTGGTTCTGCTGCATTGTAAATCTTAAACGAGCTTCGAGTACCTCAATTTTGACATTTCAGAGCATCAATGCTTATTTTTAAAAAAAGGGAATAATGTCTTTCTCATTAATTTTCAATACCCCGGTTTCCTTTCATTTTAAAATTTGGTTTACATGGTAAATTGCATAAAAATCTGCCGTTTCTCAACGAGTTAATTATCGTAATAATTCTCGAGTGTCCCATCACAGCAAATGAAAAAATCACCTGGGAGTTTCACCTAAACGAGTCAGTGAAATGAGATTTGGTTTCACGCCGCTCGCGATTGACGCTCGCCTAACACCGTTTCCCGTTGTCGATCATTTAATGAATTTCCAATCCTGCGGACCGAAAACATGAGAACGACAAGTCTCTAATGGCGCATGCGTGTAGCATTTTCCGAAAAAGCCATCAGAAAAAAAAATCGGTACCGCTCGCCGATTCAATACCGGCTGGCCGCCTATTGATACCGGCCGGATGAAAGAAAACGAATAGCGTTTTTTAATGAACAAAAATAACGAACTCTCCGGGGAAACAACGGTCTCGTATTTACGAACGTAGCTGGTCCGATTTTTTGTTTTATTTTTTAACGCAATCGAAACAGAGGGCGGGAGAAAGAGAGAGCCACGCGGGCACATGGAATGGAAACAACTGAGAACAGAGAAGTTCGCGAATTAATATGAATGATTTTGACGCAGCATAGTTTCCGGTGGGGGTGAGGGGAGGAGGCAGGAAAAAAAGAGAAGGAGAGGGAAAAAATCGCAAATAAAGTAACGCCGTGGATGGAGGGCGGATTACAATTTCGAGCTGCGCGGAAATAAAACGGGTTTTACAATTTGCCCGTCCGACGATAATAAAATTCCCCGGATTCGATACATCGCGCGGAAAACGGCGTTTCCAATACGCGGGCTAATAACGCGCAAAAAAACTCATCCCTCCCCTCACGCCATAAGATTTTTATTGCTGAAAATCGACGCCATCAAATTCAATTTTAAATCTCTCTCTCACTACAGTGTCGGGACGTTCATGTCATCGTATCAACTTCAAACTCGGTGGATAAGGTAAACCACCTCTTGTTCACCTCTAGTTCAGCTGAGAGCGTCCTCTTGCTTCGTTCCTGAAAATAGTATCTATGTAGACAGTGTCTATGTACAGCGGTTAATCGTGTTACGTCTTCGACTTCGTTCGTATCTACGAGATATATTTCTAACTGAAGCATATCATACGCTGTTCATCCCCTTCAATTATATTTCTTTCTCAATGAACAAACTTTCTTTCATCTTTTGACTAAAAATACCAAAAATACAAGTGATAAGAACATCCCCCTAGTTATTCTATTTGTAAAGTCCGCAAATATTTACCACACTCTGTGATTATGGTGGTAACAAAACTGTTAACTGATTTCCCCACAATGTACTCGTAACAATTAATTAAATAAATTAGAGAAAGAAATTAATAAGTGAAGCAGTGAATAGTCCCACAATTATCCATTAAATATAATAATATTTAATAACATTGTAAAGTTGTGGGCCGCCGACCGAGGATTAAGTATGTACTCATTGATGATAGGTTTTAGATCGTCCATGATCTAGAATAAGTAACAATGTCATCAATATTTTTATTGGCGAAAATTCAATTTTAGTTTTCATTCGTTCGCAGCAACGTTTCGGCGTTCTTACCGACGTATAAACTTCTGGTCTCGGTGAATAAGGTAAACCAGAGCTGGATGGATGCTTCGTTTCCCAAATAGTGTCTACCGCCCGCGTTCTCGAAGTCAAACTTCGCCGAATTGCCCTCCAGAAACCTTTGAAGTCGAACCTTCGCCCGGCGAGTGGAGAATATATGCGTTATGCGAGCCCCCGACTCAACTAACCGTTCGCGATTTAGATAGGATTGCTTGAATGCCGCGCGCAACTTACCACCGAGGTTTTACACCGTCCAAACACGAAGAATTTTCGGTGATAGATCTTTTAAAAACGTTATATTTGCATTTCACTGTCGGAGAGACTACGGTTGATTAGGTATTGAATTCCATGATTTGAGCGAGGCAGTTATTCGAAGTTGATTTATGGACTTTTTTAAAGCTGGCAGAACTGGAGGTGTTAAATTGACATTTCTGACATTGACGTTTCTGGATTTACGATCAGGAGTGAGAACGTTCAGATTAGAATTTATATTGAATTTTTGGAAATGGACTTTAGATTTTTAATTACTGGTGCGTCGGCTGTGAAAACGAAACTTATATATTTGATAAATGTAAGGAGTTAAAATACTTTGATTTCGTTGCACAAGAAAAGAGAAAGGTGCTAAAAGCGATTAAAATGTTTTAGCTTACAGAAATTACAATTACTACAATACGTGCAATTTCCATGTAAACAACTTCATAATTTCAATAATTGTAAGATGAAAAACATGAATCTGTTTATTTGGCCGGCAGTGGTGGGTTGAGTGTTAAACAAATTTCTTGAAACGATAGGGACCTGTTAGGAGCAGAATTGAAAAAGAAATTCAGGTAGCAAAGGGTTTATCGACCGACGAAATCTGCGACTTTGTTTCTCGAGGGGGATCGGGAGGATCGGTGTCGGAGAGGAAGAAGCGAGAATTTTGGATGGTTTCGGTAGGTGTCCGGCGACCGTTCACCCGTCGGACACCTCCGATCGTGATTTTCTGACGGGCCCGGTCATCGGCACTTTCGTTGAAAGCATTCCTCTCGCGGCGAGTGGCCCGGGGCTCGTATTCAGATTGAAATGTATGTAAAAAGGCCGATAGGTACACACTCGAACAGCGTCTTGGCCGTCCACGCGATCCACCTTTTACTTTCCTCGGTGGTCCATCTTCTTCCCTAAGTAGAGTGTCCACTATCCGCCAGATGCTTTCAACTCTCGAGAGTCGGAAAGAGGACAAGTGTAGACACACCGAGGCATGGCAACGAGACTCCGCTCCGTTCTGTTCCGTTACCGAGCCGCGTTATCTACGTGTTGACTATCGATTACCCTTACGTCCTATTTCTTTCTACTCTCCTTTGCGCTTCGCACGCTGGAAATTGATGCACAAGCGCGCTCGCGCGGAAACAGCGAGGGAAAAATACTCTTAATGGACGCTGCCTCGATCTTGAACCCGGCAGACCTAAATGAACCTTTGATGGAACTCTATCTACGCTCACCGACGAGGTGAGAATTACGTGTGAGTCGGCGGTCGAATGTTTCGAAACGCTTTTCAAGTCAAACAATTTTTCAGTCCGAATTGCGTTCGTTTTGATGCCAGTGATGTGAAAGTCTGGTTTATTCTTGATTCGTTTGTACCTGTTCCGTATTGAAAGTAGATTTAAATGTAACTAGATTCGATTTTGTAATGTATGCATTCATGTCGAATTCAGTAACTCCTTTTTTTGAATATACGTCATATGAATGAATTTAGTCCTGGTTCTTTTCCCGACTTACTTTTTCATGTGGATCACATCATGATTGATCATGATACAATTTAGAAGGGGTGTTCAAAATATTCCAATATTTTAACCTAAAAGCTACATTAAATTCTTGTAATTTTTGTATGAAGTATTGATTGTATAAAAATTAATTGGTTGGTTATTAAGTTTTGCTAATGTAGGAAGTCGAGCCTGCAAATTCGAACGACGACGTTGACCCAAGTAAAAAACACGTTGTCTCGATCTGACTGGTCAGCGGTTGACCGCTGAGAGAATACAAAAATGTAAATACTGACTCTACACTAATGCATATAATTTTACTGAAAGTGGACAAATATCTCGTAAACGTTAATCACGAGAGCCGATTTTTCGTTTCTATCGTGATAATTTTGTTTCGATCTAATACCGTCCATGTCAGGCTCGTGTATCAGGAATAAAAGAGTCCGACAATTTTGCACTTGAATGAACGCTGACGCAGCAACAACCGTCGTTTATTTTATTCATGTTTTCGATATCGATAAATGTCATGTACCCGAAACCGCAACCGCTGTAACCTCATGAATATGTCAAGTGCGGTAACGAGAACGCTGGAAATAACTCTTCAACCGAAACAGACGGCTAGCATATGACTTCTATGATATTATCGAAATATTATTCACGATTTCGAGTTCTTGTACCCAGTGCTGCATATGTATATTCTACACAAAACTGATTCATCAGAATGACGTTTCATTCTATATTAAAAATGAGACTTAAAATACGTTCTCGTCTAAAATTGCAAAATGACTGAAAAATTTTGTAATGATGCAGAATGAAGAAGAATTGTAGCTAGAAAACAAACATCAAGTTTTTGTATACTATTAAAAATTAGTCCAAAAATGTCACAAATACGTTGATAATAATGAGATTAAAGAAATTATTGGAGACAAGAAAGTTTCGTCAATACAGTATTAGTATTGTCTCAGCAGGGTGTTCTACATGTTAGAGGACTTAATTTCTGGGCTCCTCAAAGATTACATCGAGGGATAAGGTTTCACAATTATCGTGTACATCTTACCACATGGAGCGGGGCATAACTGTATTTGCTCGACCCCGATCTGAGATCTCGAATTAAAAATTGCACTTAGAGAGGCGAACGGTATCAGCAATCTTCAAGTTTACTGGAATACCGACTCGCTTTAGAACACGGCACAGGTATCGCAAGAAAATCCACAAGTGCCGCGATGAAAAAAGGCTCACGCAGGCGATGACGGTAGCCGTGATTGTTGCCCGTAATCAATGGTCGCCGAGAAATTCGGAATAATTCGAGAACAATGAAGCGCGCCGCGTTCAAACGGAACGAAACAGAACAGAACAGTACAGAACGGAACGGTGCAGTGTAGTTTTTCAACCGGGTACACCCACACACAGCAAACCGACCAGCTATCGTTCCCATCGTCACAAACGATCTTTCCCTTTTCCGACGAGTTTCGGTGAATACGCCGCGGACGAAGCGCACGCGAATTTGACACATTTTCGCCGCACGAAAAGCACGCCGACGGCATATTTTCCCGTTTTTTCCTCTTCCTCTCTCTCTGTCTCTCTTCTTGTCACTATAGTTCGTTCGTTCCAGTACGCGTCACCGCTATCACTCTCTCTTTCTGTCGAGCTTTTCACTTCGTTATAACAGTTTGTCCTTTGCGAGGTACAGAATCATGCAAAAGCATTCGCGTGGTCCGAGGAAGATACAAAAACCTTTTACACACATGATTTTGATGTTTAGTGTTGGGAGAAATTTGATCAGCGTTAACCTATTCACCGTTTATATGCTCGTCACGTAGGAAAACAAATGCATTTGCTATTCAATAAAATTTATGGGAATGCGTGG
Organism: Lasioglossum villosulum; assembly: GCA_963971365.1. NCBI lineage: Eukaryota > Metazoa > Arthropoda > Insecta > Hymenoptera > Halictidae > Lasioglossum > Lasioglossum villosulum. Next base: position 4,016,518 of record OZ020497.1, on the reverse strand, counting down.
TGTAGTATAAAAAATAGCACAAAAATAATGCTGGCTTAAAATAATTAAACGCGCAAGTGCACGGCCTTAAAATGAAACAAAACAGTTGACAGGTTAAGCGAATACTTTTGTTCCTCGTTGTTCCCCTCTCGCTCCTTGTCGTCCCCACTCCGACGATATTCGCACGCCTTTCCGCACGCGAATTCCTTCTGTCCCGCCCACAGGTTTCGCGCAATCCCTCTCGGCTCGCCTCGCTATATCTTGTCCCTCAATTTCCTCTGCGCGACCCCGGGCGGCCGTGTTTGGTCCACTCGCAAACAATGCCGCGACCATTCTCGCACCTCTGTCCTGTTTTCGCTGAATAAATTTAATTTAAATTTTCCTGCCGTTCGGGAACGTTTATTAAGTAAATATATCACGCGGGACAGCGGTTTATACGCGCGGATGTTTTCCACGGCAGGACGTATTGCACGGTAGCCGCGCGCTCGTTCTCTCGGCCCGTGACGTATGGCCGGGACGAAACGTCGAAACGCGGCCCCCGATGTTCACACTATTAATTTATTAAGTTTCGTACTGTCGCTTCCGACTACCCGACCCCGTTTCCAACCGACCTCCTCGTAAAAATCGCGGTTGAATTCATTGCCATCCCCCCGCCAACCAACTGTTAACCGTGACTAATCGGGGACCTCGAAATGGCCAGAGGTGAATTGTTTTTTCTGCCTTTTTCGCCCCCTCGCGAAAATATACGCTGTGGTCGAAAAGATGGGATGATCCACTGTGTAGACAATGGTTCTCCTAAATGTCATTAGTAGAGGGAGATTTGATGTTTCTACACTTGGAAAAAATGTTTCCATTATTGATGTTTTTAGTCCATTAGTTAAAAGTGATTTGAATAAGCTTCTGAACGATTGTGCTGGATCAAGAAGCTACGAAATCTTCTTCTGATAAGTAACCCCAAAATAAATCGTTGGAGTACCCCACCGAAGGTGATCTGAACGTTTTCTACATTAGAAAAATAAGTACCATTTTTATTTCATAAAGTCTGCGTCCAAATTTAAACAAGGTTTCGGCGACTTGTGGACGGGAGTGTATATACAGGGTGTTTTCTCTTCTCGATGATTAAAAGATGTTGATGTAAGGAAAAACTTTAACAACAAATTTCTTTGTTATAAACAACTTTGTGGCAAATTTCTCGTACAAATATCCATCGATATAGAGATGTAGATTCACTCCTAGGACGAATGACCATTACTTTTTATACATCTGTACAATAGGAAAAAGTTGTTCATAATGGTGACCTTGACAAAAGATTTCAAGGGAAACGCGATCGGGGCTGGGTCCGCTGTTGTCAATATTTACTCGTTTGAAGGAATAGGAAAAAAATCGAGTTTCGACCATTCCGAAAAAATACCAATTTTCATTCCCTGGAACAATTGTGGACACACTGTGTAACGTTCTAACTTCGATCAATAAACAGTCGCGCAAGAGAGTAGAAAAATCCGCGTGTATCATTAACGCTTACGAGTATGAATAGCTCGGCTTTGTCTTGTAATCCTGTGATATTACACTGTAGGTATCAATATCGATGGATGCGCGCCGTGTATTCACGTACAGAGGCAAACGGTACAGTGTTTATTTTCATTTACCATCCCCCCCGCCTGTCTCCCGTTCCGGCATCGACCGACAAATGAAGCCAAGTTCCACCGCGCGACATTACAGATCTCGAAATTAACCATATTCATATACTAATTCAATGAACGCTGGGGAATAATTCAATGCATCAAATATTTGTCAAAGCCGGCTCTCGCGCGGCTCCAATTAGACGCGAGTAATCGTCAATTGAAATGCAACTTCACCCGATATCGATTCATCAATTTTCCGATTGAATGGCCGCCGATCTAGCCGCTTATGCGACTCGCATAACAGTCTAAGTGAAACACAAAATGATGAATGATTGGCCTAATGGCCACAGCACAACGAAAAATACGCATCGAAATGAACTGTCCATCGATGTTCATAGGGCATCAGTTAAATTTTGTTCGTACGGAACTAATTTTTGTGTATAGTTAATCATCGAAAATCAGAATTTAGGCTGTATTGTCAGAACTATAGTCTGGGCACGATTCTATGTGGAAAATAGATTGACTCTCAATTTGAGCAGAGAACAAGCGTTAAATAATATCTTAATAACTAATTTCGGCATTCTACGCATTGATGAATAATTTGACTTCCAATTTGAACAGAAAACAAGCATTAAAGAGAAGATGCAGTTGTTCGAGACACCCGTTATAGAGGACATCGCGTAAAACGCTAAAACACAGGGGACCATCACGTCTTATTCGTCTAGGAACGACAACATAATACTGCTATTAAGCTGTTAGGCGAAACGTCGAACGTTCGTGAAACAGCGTAGTAGAACGGTAGTCAGGCGGACAGCGGGTTGTGGGGACGCCGGAAGGCAGAGGTAATATTTGCAGCCATTAGGAAGCAATTAGCCAAACGTGAGCAGTCCTTTCATCTTCGACCAGCTAAATCCGATACTCGGCGGCGAAATATTTAGCGTAACGGGAGCCGACGACTTCTGCCGCGAAAACAGAAACCAAAACCGAATCTTCGTGACCTTCCGCCCGAACTCGCTCCGTCGTTGAGTCCTCGTCAGGTGAAATTTTAAGCGGCATTAAACGCTAGAGATCCTCCCGAAAGGTATTAAACGGTTCGCGAATGTGAAAAGAGAGAGCCTCGGAGAATCGTCCCGTTTTATCGCCCGGAGATTCTTCGTTTAGATTCGATGAAAATTATGTACGGGATGGGACGCCGGAAACGGGTCATCCGATAATGGTTTCGATGTGTAAATGTATGGCTGTGTTCGTGTGGTGGAAGTTATAAGATTGTTGTCGGTACTGGTGAATTATCGAAATTTTTTAAATCTTTCTTTGGTGTATTTATAGTGAAGCTGTGACAGACGTCTACAAACTGATTCCTTTAATACTTACTTGTGTCATACTTCTGCCTGTGTTTTGATTCTATTTTAAAATGACATTTCACCTTGAAAAAATTCGCATTCCTTTTCTTTTATAGAGTAATTCGAATTTGAAATAGTCCACTAGACCCTAAATTAAAGTACAATCTCAAAACCAAAATTACTGTTCCATGAACGCAAAGCATAATATAATCACAGAACTACTCCTATAATTAACTTCCCAACAAACTAAGACAAAATTCCATCTTCATCGACCTTGACTTCACCCTCCCGAAACTTCAACTTCTCGAGAACAGAACTCCCTCGTTCTTTTTCCTGCCACGAATTTCCAGCATCCCCCAATTTCCCCGTTCACCGTGTATAATTCCGATCCTCTGTCGAATTCGGCCGTCCTCTATTAGGTCGCCGTATTTGCCCATTAAAGGCTCCGCGATCTCCAGTCCGTGAGGAGAAAACGAGCACTTTTAAAATTCCGTTTGTACCGATGGAGGGTGCGAGCCGACATCCGTGTTAGCGGCACCTCCACCCCCACAGTGCTAGGTTGGCCGGTCGAAAACTCCGGGACACGTTCGCCGATGTCACAGACACAATTTACGCGTCCCTTTTCCGTGCCCGGTAGCCTCCCGATCCTTTCTCGTTCGAAAAAAGGCTGTCCGCGATAAAAGGAGCAACGGAAAAAAAGAAACAGGACCCCAGGAACGGGCTGCACTGCCAGGGAACAGTAGAGCGACAGAGGTACAGGTTTTACATTCCGAATTCACCATTTTACAGATCAAAATCACCTTTTCACAATCCAAAGCAAACCAAATTTATCCTCCTGCGAAACAAATTCACCCTTTTGCGGATCAAATTTCTCCTCTTGCCAATCAAATTTATCCTTTTGAAATTCAAAATTGAAATCTCGACAAAATGGTATTGTCTTTTTTTCTACTCGATGAATTTAATCTGCATAGGGGCGAATTTGGTGTATAAAGGGTGAATTTGAACTGTGTAAGGGTTACAGTGCAACGCCTGTTCAGAGAGAGTGGAATAGAGGGACAGAGGGAGGGTGGGAGACACGAAAAGAAGAAAGGCAGCAGAAAAGGGAAAAAGCGAAATAGCGCCGATAAAAGGTCACAAAGAGGACCGATAGGAATTGCCTCATCATCGGTCGGCGAAATAGTAGCCCAGATGGAGATTGCCGGCCGGTCCCCCCGGATTAAACTATTGCGGAATGAATCTCTAACCGCGGTGCACTTCGCACCGGTTCGCACCGGTTCGTAGAGGTTCGCACGGGTTCCCAGAGGAGGTTCGTGGCGTCGGAGCGTTGGCCGAGCCTTTTGATTTGAATGTAAGAGCGATTTTCCGTGCAAGAAGCTTGAAAATGTAAAAGCCATCCGCTCGAGGGTTACCGAGCCGAGGAGAAGAGAGGGAGAGGGTTGAACAGAGAACAGAGGAAGAGGAAGAGAGAATTGAAGAAGGGTCGTGGAGAAAGAGGGAGGGAGGAGAAGACGGTGGGAACAGAAAGGCGGATAGGTGAGGCTCGGGGTAGGAGTAACATAATTGCTTTTGCAAAGGAGGTCGCAAATTTACCGTTCACAGTCGGTCAGCGCGGCTGAAAGTGTCTTCTCGAGCGTAAGCTTTTTAATACGAATCCGAGAACTACTTCTGGTTTTGAAAGCGTCGAAGGAGATCGCTTTCCATTTTTCTCTCTCTCTTGCTCTATCTGTTTCGCGTTCTTTACTCCCGTTTCTTCGCCTCTCCTCTGCGATTCTCTTTATTCCACTTTTCCCAGGCTCGCTTTTGCCTCTAGGTTTTATCCACCGGCACCCACCTTCATACTTTTCATCCCGTTCTTTTCTTCCCGAGGCCCAAGTTTGCTGCTACCGGGCCACGCCAACCGCTTCTTCTTCTGGCCGGCTATCGATTACCGATATTTATTGCCACGCGGTCAGCGTGCTTCACCTATATGTTCTTCGCTGCTGTGCGAATGCCTGTGTATCCGTGTGTTTGTCGATGTAGGGGACGTTAACCGATCAAACTCCACGGTTCACCAAACGAGTTGCGAATCGCGGAGACCACCTGCAGATACGCCGCGACGCAATTCGCCACGGAGAGATTAGATACGGCGCAATGTAGCTGCAATGTTGACGCAATTCCGAACTGCGTGCTGGGGTGTCCTTAGATTTTCAGGGTGATTGCAACTGTGTCGAGGTGCGTGATAGGATAATAAGTGAGTTTCGTGTGGGATGAATTTTTCTCATTTTCTTTTCGTATGAGGTATAACATCATTTCATATCTATAAAATGAAAAACATCATAGAATCGAATTATTCCAGGTCGGAAGATATATTCAATTTTCTAGTTGAGATTGCTCCGAGTGCAAACGGTTGAATCTCTAACTTGACTTTATTGATGCTTTATTGATGATTCTGAGTGTAATTGCAGGGAGGGGGCGAATCGCTGAACCATGGAAATGTAACATGTACAACGAGGAAAGGCTCAAATTAATTAATAAACTCCGTACAATTAACTTCCAGCTTCCAAAGGATGTCTCAATGTTAATAGCCAAACCTAATATCAAAGCCTGTCATTACATATTATCATTTCTTAAGAGCTGCGGCTTTAAAGTATAAAGGGTAAAGTATAAGGTAAAGTAAAGTTTAAAGTATAAGTCTATACTCCCTTTTCCCTTCATATGTCTTTACTGTAATATTTACACATCTTCAGTTTCCTATTCTGTTTTGTCATTTTTATATTCCGTACTGTATGTATTGTATTCTGTATTATAATTACGTTGAAATAAATCTCACATGAGATTTTCTATAATAGAAACAAAAAAACAAAATATTTTCGTGCTCAGCCAAGCAATTCCAGAACAACGACACAGAATCCAAAGAGGACAGCTTCTTGCACGAATCCGGATCGAGTTTGCGCGGAATTATAAAATTCCGGACGAAACGGGTCGGTGTCTCTGTCTGTTGTTCGGAGCCCCGTGACACGGATAGCCCGGTTCCACGTGATTGCGAGTGCCATTCGATCAGCAGGCGAAACGTTTGCTCGACACGCGTCCTCGGCTGCTCGCGTTTACGAGCTTCCACAGTGCGCGGGCGCGTGCGAGAGAAAGAGGGGCGTACGTGCACGCGGTGCGCCACGTAACAGAAACGAGGCTCGCGAAATGCAGCCCGGGTAAATTGCGGTTCTTATAACGCGCCCGCTCGTAAACATTCATATCTGGGGCCCCGGTTCGAACGTGTAATCGCCCGGGGAAGAAAACTACTTTAACGATGAAAAATCTGTGGAATTATCGCGACGTTTCCGCCTCGATCGTTTCGACTTGTGCAGTGGTAGCGATCGCGTTAGAGATACGCGAGAGAAATTGAATTTCTATTGCGGCACTCCACTTAATTGTTAATATCATGACCATAAACTTCGACGTTGTTAGGAATTTATCGAGTACCTATTGCGGTCTTGCTGGCAAGGCGAATTCAAATTTCGTTGTTTTTCCAAAACTTGTCGGACGTTCCGTGCACTGTAAACTTGTTATTACGAGGGAATTTATACTTTCAATAATAACAATTCCGCCTAGGGTGAATGAAACCGGCAAAGCGGTTGGGAAATATTTTTGTACTACGCATCTCACCGGTGTTCTGCTTTTATGATGTATTTATACTGTGTGCTGGTATCAGAAACCTTCGAAACGCCGAGTGCTTTCATTTCCGAACGCTTTTGCATCTCTTTCTCTTGTAATTATTATAATTATCGGATCGTTCGAGAAGGCTCTCTGCTTTGTTTAATGGTACGTTGGCTCGGAATGAGTATCGAAATTACACGTGGCTGAAGTAATATTACAATTAATGAAAATTTTGTTAAAATTTATTTCCCGATTAAAAACCATGAGATAGTTAATGTATTTAAGACCTGATGTTAATTTTCTACCATGTTTTGGTGTGTTTATTTATTCACAAGTTCCCTTTTAATTTTTTATGAACTTTGTACGTTCCCCTTAGTTCTGATAACGTTAATTCCATTATATGGAATTATAGTAATATCTAGGCCTTCTATTTAACAGATGCATTAGTATGCAACACCAGCCGGACATATCCCCATGCTCGGATGACGTGTGCAAAATTCGAAGATGATCCCTGTATGCAACTGCAGTTCCTGGGTTATGGTGCAGTGTATTCACTTACGCGTCAAAATGATTTAATTGTGTCGATCAAGTTAGCGAACAATATTCCACAGAAATATCAAAGTTTTACTATGCCGAGATAAGATTTAGTCTCATCAGATATTCACGTAAAATTCTTAAATTTGATAACAGTGTGCATCAGGGAGTATTATTTTACAACAGGAAACAATGTGGTTACGACCTACTTTTAAAAAGAATGCATTTTTCGCGTTTTCGTTAAAAGATCTTAACAGTATAATGCATTTAAAATAGTATTTTTATCTCAATGCTTCCTTTTATTTTTAGCGAATATTTTGTGGATTTTAATCGCATCGTTTCAAAAAAAGGTTTCACTGTGCGCAATAGTTAAAAATGTATCTCCAGGCTTGAGTTGCACGAACAAAATTCGAAGACATTTCCCAAATGACGCAGCAGTTTCTAGGTTACGCTGCAGTGTATCCATCCATCTATTAAAATTTTACAGTTGCTCCTATTGGATTAGCAGGAATGAAATATAGGTCTCCGTTATGGCGAGGTAGAATTATTTCGAGTCAATTATTCTTGAACAAACTACATCTGAGAGAAAGAGAGAGATTTCTTACAATATGTGAAGGCGCATCAATTTTTGCAGAGAAAATTTTTCCTTCAGATTATTATTACACATTGCGGCTCATACGCTTCTCAAAAATTGTTATAAAAGACGTTCTACCAGTTCCTTACTGTACATTCACAGAAATAGCTGTAGCTTCCACCAATTTTTATTGAAAATTTTAAAAGATGTTACCCCGACACGATCCTCAAAAATAGTTGCATGAGGCGTGGTTCCATCATTTTCTCACTTTCCCTCTTCTTCTATAGCACGTCTACATCCTCCGCCATCTCCGTTCGCGCCAGCAGAGAAAAAAAGATAATGTTATTATTAAATTTCCGAGATTCAGTGAGGACCAGCGAAATGAAAGCGGCGCGCGGCAGAAGCGGACGTTTCGTGTCGATCAATCACGGCGCGCCGAAACGGTGCCGGAATTTTAAAGCGTCCACGAACCGAGAAAAAGATAGGAAAAGAGAGAGAGAAAGAGAGAAAGAAGAGGGGTGTATGGTAGTGAAAAAAGAACATCGTCGTGCATACGTAAAGTTGGCCGCAGGAGCCGTCGGTCGCGTCGCTCTAGTCTGCTCTTCGGGGAAGAGAGACAGGCGCGGGGCACGGGTGCGAGTATGTACGGGTACGGGTGAACGAAGATCCGTAAATACCGGCGAAACACTCGATAGAGTCTAGCCGAGGGTGGATCTCGCGTAGAGAGACGGATTCTATCGGGGCACAGCACCCTTCACCCCGATTACTCTCTCGCAGCCTGCACTCGACTTCGACACGGGAACGCTTTTTCCTTGATAAATTTAATTTACATCGACTTAACTCGGGAGCGGGGCCTCGACCCGCCGCGCATTAATCGTTAACGACTACTTTAGAAATATCAACCCCCGAGCAACCGCCCAGCGAACTTGTACTTTAGGTTTGATGCCGTATCGATTCGGTAAACGCGGTTTCTCTCTCTGGGAATCCCACCGATAAATCTGATAGCGTTCCATGATAGCGCGCGCGGTATGCCCACGGAAGTGTTTGCCGTGCCAACTAAAATAGAAACGTCTTTTGTCTGTCGCCATCGAATCGCCGGCGCCACGAATCAACCACGGAAGTTCAACTATATACAGGGTGTCCCACGTAACAGTTTTCACGATTTTTAAGTACTTGCGATAATCTGATAAAAACATTTTCAATAAAAGTGTATCCGTTTTCGATTGGCTATGTACTGCAATAAAAAAAGTTCGGAAGACATTTTTTTGTAGTATTGGCAAGATCACCTTCATTTTTTTAAGTGGCACTTTGTATTTTTTACTTAACAGTATTGTAGCCCTTGTCAAGACGAATTCAACGACCTAGTACACCATGACCTTGGAATGACCTTGATTAATAATTTGTGTTTATTATTAAGACTCGAAATTACATTCAATACAGAAATCTTATTATTAATATTTTTTGTCAGATTATCGCAAGTACTTAAAAAATCGTGGAAGCTGTTGCGTGGGACATCCTGTATACATCCGAGATGTCCCAATAAATTGTTTACATATACACAGTTCAACAGCTAACTCCTCGCTTAAAGTTCACTCTGTTCAACTGTAATAATGAGATAAGTGGCTGCTGGTCAAGGATATCTATTTTTAGAAGGTTAATTTAAATATTCGAGACGTCGATTCGAAGCTATGTTTGCAGTCGAACTGTATCGGAGAAAATTCTAGAACAAGGGGAAAAATAGATGGGACAGTGTCGAACAGGGGTAATTCCGTTCCATAAAAAGCAGAGCGTGTACACGGCACTGGAACACGAATCGGCCGGTCCAATTTACAGTCGGAGACCGTGTCCGGCGATATCTTTGCCGTTCGGCAGGGGTAGCTAGCAGGGAGGTAAGCGCGAAAAGTATACGCGCCACCACGTAGGGGAAATAAATTAGGTTCCTTGGAAACGAAGACCTGGAGCCGAAGACAGAGTCAATTATCGAGGAGCCCATCGGTCTCCAGAGGCCATGGAGTTACGGAGCCCCGTCGATATGGCGTTCCTTGACTCTCTCGATTGACCGTTCTGGAAACGAACAACGGGATCACCCCTAAAATTCGCTTCAGATATTCCCCTCTAGATAGAACAGTGAATCTGTTTCGATAGTAATAGAGGACTAAGTTTATTTCGAATTTACGGTCTGATTTAATTTGGAGCCTCTCGATAGTTCGAGTCTTTATGGAGTTGATTTAGACGCTTCCGTGTGAGTCCTGTTCGATTCAGACCACGGCTAGACAAGGAGTGGGTTGGATGCTAGTTTTAAATCCAGTTAAGTTAGATTGAAGCTGGTTAGAGTCTGATTGATGAGCTTGGAAGTGATTCAGCGCTGAGCGAATGAAAATAAACAGTCGATTTGACTTGAATGCAATTAGACAGCTACGTGGCTTCAATTTCGGCTTGTTTCGATTCCAGATCAATTCAATGGAATCTATTTAAAGTCTAGTCTGAGAATTCAAGTGTAACTTCACTTTTACTCAAACCTGAAATCCGAAATCAGTCGAGCTTTGATCTGATCCAATCGTAACTCATGAAACTGTGAAATCGCGAGCTTAGTGAAATATACATCTAGGCGCAAAATTAAAGGATCACTAAATTTTCGATGAAAAATGGTCGATTTTCAAGTTACGACTTCATTAAAGAAATCGTGGCGCACCCCGCTGGCACACTTTTCTTTCAAAGTGCAATAAAACGGCGTCAAAAAATCGTAAATCAAGTTTTAAGAGGTCGTTTCAAAGAGAAGACTATAATCTTTAAATCCGAGGTGATTTCAGTGTTGGAAAAAATTCTTCGAGCTTCATAGACACGCCAGCATTCAAAAAGGTAAAATTTTCGAATAGAAAAAGCGTCCTCACCTTCTCACACTCGCATAGAAAAAATTTAATTCAGACAAACCGATTTGAAACCTGCTTCAGACCAACTTGAACCAGTTTCAAACCTTACCGGGACCTCGGTAAGATTCAACAGTGCCCCATGAATTGACTCGCCTGAGAGACAAGTATTCGAATCGAGGATAAACTCGACCTTTTCACTGGCCAAGATTATCGCCAACTCCAATTTACCAAGAACTCCATTCAGTCTTAGTAGAGGGCGTATCCATTGGGTTTCTTCGTTTCCATTATTTTTAATTACATCTCCGGGGTTTGCACACGTTCTCTAGGAAGCATCAAGAACACTCATTTATAACGTTCCACTTGTCTCGCGTCAAGAGTGGTCCGAAATTTTTCATTGGGCGCCGTGCAATCTATTTAAATGAAGCGTGCAACGAGCACAGTTGTTTGTCCATTGACCGAAGCGTCCGGGTTCTTTAAGCTTGTTTTCATTTCCAGCTTTCATGAAACTCGAATGCCGTGTTTACGGATACGGCCGCCGCCTGCTCCGGCAAATGTAGTTATTCTTCCTCGTTATCGTCTTTCTTCCGCATCCGCCAGGAACACAGGCCGACCAGGAAAACGGCTGAAGGATTTCATTAGCAAGTATGTTGTTGCGCTTCGAGCGTTTTCGCGCACCACACCGGACTCTGCGTCTCCGTCCGTCGACTCCTGTGAATAATGAACGCGTTGTCGGTTTGATTGCACGATCGAATAGCCTTCGCCTAATGCTCCCTCACGGCGAACTTCCTCGAACGATCAACTGCCACGGACACTGGATCAAACGGCCTTTCAGCGATCAATTTTAATCAACACCGCGGAAATTCACAACTTCTGACTATTCCTCTACCTATACTACTTGTAATCTCTTTCTCCCTCTTTTAATCACTGTTCATATTTTACACTGTAAAATTCACTTGGATACAGCACACTTAATTTACGCAGACATCATTGACCTATACTACTGAATGTTTTTTCAGAGTCTGAACTCGATGTTCGTAATTCTACGATGATACTCACAACTTGTATACATATTTCAATATAAAAAAATCAGCTGGATCCGCAGCGACTTTTAATCTACAAAAATTAATCTACTCCCTCGCGAGGGCACACTCGACTTCAAAGCAACGAAAAATTAAGTTTTATGTGGGCTTGCGAAGTTTTTCATTATATAAAATTATAAAGTTTCCTATAATATAAGTTGCGAAGTTTCTAAAAAAATTTTTTAAACTCGCACACTTACATACAGCACAGGTCGTACCTATTCGGAACACGTTGTACGTGATAATCGTTGACTGCGGCGATCGTAACGTCAGGATGGCGCGAGAGGCGAGCGTCGTCGTCGTCGTCGTCTATCGTAAGAAAGTTACGTCGAAAAGCGCCCCACCTGTTATTTGCGAAGTTCCAACCTCGTTTCGCGGCTAGTTTTCCTGATATTTAATCAGCGAGTTTCAAACTCGATAATAATGATTGCGTTACTCGCAACGATTTTATCTCTGCCGAGACGCCGGCTCGTTACTCCGACGTCGACAGACGACCACAAGTTTCGCGTCGTTGTGACGAGTCATCTGTTGCTGTGCGTTTCGCATAAATCTTCCCCATTAAAACATGGCCTCTACGAGCGATTCAACCGAATGCGAACCTCCTAACATTCATCTCCACTCGATGGAAAAATTATTTCAATCGTCAACTATCCACAAGCTGCCCGAATTAAAATTTTACGGACTTTAACAGCGTACAAATCACACGATTTTCAATCTTTTCACGTACATTTATTTACAGTCATTTATATATTCGCGTGTGAAAGGAATCTGTATTTTAATTAGAATCATGAGAATCAGTTGGTTTCCAAACAAATAATTTTTTCCTTAAATTTTGCATTTTCGAATAGAAAATATACCTTAACCCTTCAGTGGACCATCGAAATGTATACGGAGTGATTCAATTTAATTATATTTAATATTATGTATATATTTAATGTGTACATTTACAAATAGCCATATTGCGAATAGTGACACGTTGAATAATTATTAGTATTATCTGCATCATGCCAAGAAAAATTAAGAACTAGAAGAATTAAGGTCAAATGAGAATTATTAGAAAAATTTTATTGTTACATATCGATAAGAGTCATTAGTGAACATTTCCAGTTAAATGTAACGATATTTCCACGGAAACGGAGTTCGGAAATTCGAGGAGGTAATATTGACAGATTTAAAGAGGCGCGTAAATTCCGGCGGAATTAAAAGCTAGCCGATTAAAATTTAGGGGACGTCAGTTAGGAATATTGGCAGATTTACAGGGAGTAAATTCCGGTTTAATTAAAACGTATGCCTTTGGAAGGCGCAAGGTATATTTAAGAAGGCCGCGATTACATCGTTCGGGTAATCAGGAGAGCTCGAGGAACGAAACTGTCCTAATAAAATATTTCCTTAAAATGTTTTCCCGCGACCTGGAAACTATTTTCCCGGATAGCATCAGAGAAGGGTGAAACTTTCGTGGAGTAGTTTTATCGTCCGGGACTCTCTGGCCTCCGCACTGAGAAAGAAATACGCAACTCTTAATTTTTCTTACTCCACGCGCGAACTTTCATAAAAATCAACGTCGGATTTTTCTGCGGATACTCCTACCGAATCTCGAGGCAATCGGATGATTAAACCTTGGAAGAAAGGCTCGAGCAGTCAATCAACAATGATATTCGTTCATTTGTACTTGTGTAAAAGTCTTATATTTTATGAGGGTTTACAACACAGTTAACAAAATCTTTGTTATTTTGGGCTTGATTAATGTTTGATAATATTTGATAATATTCCACAATGTGCACTGTGTAATAAATAACGAATCCAGGTTCGAATTCATTATAAACATGAATCGTCGAGCAACCAATCGCCGGATAAATATATTATTCGTCAATCATTTTTAATCAAGTTAGTTTTCGGTCGAAATTAAAATGAAATTCTATTTGATGTACGATTTCAATCAATTTCGCGCGTCAGAATTATTTTAATCTCAATTCAAATTTAATTATTTTTGTTAATCTGAATCAATTCATTCATTTTAATCTCTCTGCCGTATTGATTAACGTTTAAATTGACATAATGAAATAACAAAAATGTATGGAAAAGAGGAACGCACATTTATACGTAATATAAAAAAACGAAACGTTATCCTAATTTTAATTTAATAAAACGTTACCGAAACACCATTGAAACCTGTACTGAGAGGAGATCAACGCGATCGACGATACCCACGATTTAAAGGCTCGAATGCCGGACAAAACCCAAGGTATCTATCAAGTTTCATTGGTCAGTGGTTAGCGGTTGCTACTCATCTGACTGTAACCAGAGATGCTTCATATCATAGCGATACTCCTTGTCTTTTAATGCTCTACGGACGTTCAATTCGCAGCCAGAACAGTTTCCTGTGCTTCAACAGCAAATCGTGATCGCAAAATTCTCGTAGAATCGAAATTTTCACACGTACCTTCAAATCGAATTATCAATGTGTTCCTGTAGGAATTCTTGAATGCTTCGCATTTTTCTACTCATCTACGGCAAATCAGAAATTCGGCGTTGAAATAACTTTTAATCCACTATATAAAAGTTATGCGTTTTTTAAATCGGAACGTGACGTACTCCACGTATCGACGGGAACAGTTTTATCGGGGACAGAATTTCCATTTTCATCAAAGACGGAAAACGTCCGATGACTTATGGACGACGGTGTATGCACTGCTGATCCCCGTAAAAGCTACAAATGACACGGGGAACGTAGGGCGATATCCACGGCCTGATTCGCAGTACGTACGTCCTCCATGAAAGTTTTATAGGTACTCGCATTTCGAGGTGCAACACGTACCCTGCCAATAACGATTGTCTCGTGCAACCGGCACACACCACCGTGTAATGGAGCATGCACCCGGTCGCAATAACACGATAAACGATCCTCGAGTAACCGCTTAGCGGATACGTCGCCTGTACATATATGTATCCAGCTCTCTCACAGGGAATAAAAACACGAGGGACACGGAATAAGGATGCACAATGCCAGGCTTTATCGTCGATACATTGAGTGTTGCCATGTATTGAGAGATCGAGTCTGAACTGACCTGACATTGATCCCGTTTATGCTGCAGAAACGAAATCGTGCACCTTCGGCTGGCTTATGCGCTAACACAGTATACCGTGTCGTCGTTTTGACGATCATCCTCGCACGTGCAATATGTTACTAGCAAAATGTATTTACAAAAACAGGTTAAAATATTTTCTAGTCAGTAGCAGATTTTTCTGCAAAAGAAACTAGACATCTATCGATGATAAGATGCGCTACAATGTATTTAATTTATTTCAGAAACCATCAGACCTGATCACAAAAACTGTTTCCCAAGCCGAGATCTAATGAAACAGCTTTATCCATGTAACATCTCACTACAAATATTCCTGTACAACGAGATAATGTTTAATTAGACGCAAAAGTTTCAACTACCCGGCACAACGTTTCAAGGAAAATTCATTGTTCGCGGAACAAGTGAACAGATATTTTTGAGCGGCAGTGTACTTTGGTGCTGGTTAAACAACTTGGAAGCTTTTAATGGCTGCCGCGGAGCTCCGAGTAAAGTGTATTATTCACGGAATTGAAGTGAGAGACTTATTTCGTCTCTTGATTAAACGACTCACACATTCACAGTAAATTAATGAAGCAACCGTTTAATTCTAGAAATTATAAAACAATGAGACCTTGGGCATCAAGCGGAATTTAGAACGTTATCAAATTTCTTTTTCTATTAAACAAATTAAGCGAGGAAATCAACTTGTGTTTCACTCCAGTTTGTTGTAATTCATGTAGAAAATTGTCAACTGTTCAAACAAGTAGAATGGTCGATGACTATGCAGTAGAACGAGTTGGTCAGTGGTCAGACGAGTATAATACACCTCCAACCATCAAGCAGGAGTATGTTTACAAATTCCACGTCAAGTATGTACAGTTTCAGTGAAATAGCCTGTGTGAAGATAGTTCTCTAGAATCTAAAATCAGATTGCAGAGATTCTAAGACAGCACGCAATGAATAACGTTTAACTAACGACGATGGGAATTTTGTATCACGTTTTAAGCAAATTGAGCACTGCGTTTGCAGGTTCCGCAGGCTCGAAGGAAAGGCCGTGAATAATTTTACGGGCGAGGCTTCAGCGAAAAGAGAGACGTAGGCCCCTGCAGGATCGCCGAGGGCTCGGACGAAGCCGACTATATGCCTCGTGTAACGAACGCCGCCGACGCTGAAATCAGATAAGAAGCCGCTTGATCGGTGGCCCACTTCGCCGACCTGTTTGCATAGCGGTATGGATGCACTTTAAATATATAATGGCGGAACCGCAGGGTAAACTGTCAGGGCCACGCGCAGTAATGAGACTCCGCACGCTCTCGCGCACGATCGCGTATGCTGTCTTCCTCGTTTCAGACGCCGCGAGTTTTTTCACTCGCGGGGACCGTGTGCAGATCTTTCAAAGAGAATCTCCTTTCAGACGGACGCCCGTGTCTCTGGAAGCAAGCATTCGATCGATCAAATCCGCTGACCGTCGTACGAATGAATTATTAGAATCTATTTCATTTCTGGATTCCATGCATTTGTTATCTCCGTCTGTGTCTCCGAGAGAAAGTGTTCGATCGAACACTCGATGAATAATTAAAATTTATTTCAGTTTTAGGTTGTACATTAGATTGTTAAGCTGATAGAAACGCGAAAGATCAGACTGCAAAGACGACCTACTTGTAAGTGATAGTCGATACGGTGGTCGACCAGAATAAGTATACCCAAAGCCAAAATCCACAGCACTGAGAGACTCATCAAGTGTATTTCAGTTCCAGGAACGTAGTTTGGGACTACGATTCACTTGAAGCTCGGAATCTCGTGAATTATAGGTGTCTTTAAATAAGTGTTCCTTGCAGTAACGAAGAACTTGCAGCAATCCTGTTCTAGCAAGTTCTCCGCCAACTATAGATCCTCGGAGAGAAATAGACTTGGTCAGAAGCGCGCCATACGATAGACAGGAGCCATGTTCATTTTTATTCCACTCGCTTCCATATTTTAGCACCGTGTTTTCCGTAAAAAATCAATCTATATTGCACATTTTCATAGATCGATATTTCTAGAGCACTGCGTTACTATGATAAAAGTTTTCGCAGATTTACATTTAACCTTTTACGTATTAAAAATTCTTGAACACTTTCATCAAGTCGCATAAAAACTGGGTTAGCTTCATGAATTTTTTATAGGAATACTAAATAGCGTAGAGCTCAAACACTTTGCGGAATGCGCTCCAGCATGATTTAGTGTTGTATACAAATTTTTACAGAAGACTGGATTTTAGACAATTCTCACAGTCCTTTATGAAGAAGAGAAAAATTTTTACAACGAGCACTATTGAAAGCACTGCACACATATTATATTCGAACACGTTCCAACAACTTTTGTAGTCCTACACCATTTATTCGGTTCCTCTATAATAGATTTCGGAACATGCCACATTTTTGCCCAACTTGCTGAAAGTCTCTATTCAGAGAAAATCGTTTTTGCGGAACATTTCCGCAACAACAGGCATTAATTAGGCGGGGTAGCAAGGAGAGCGCGGGGAAACACCTTCGATCAGATTTCCAGACGAATTTGCTAGCGGCTCGTGATCGAATTTCGCTTGTGCGCGAGAAATTTCGCGTGATCGTGTGCTTCACCGCTACAAATCGCGATATCACGGTAATCGAGCGGGCGGCCGGTGCTCCATGCCCGGCCGTGTTTTATAGCGTCGATCAAGTATTAATGAGCATTTCCTCGCGTTCAACGACCAGCGAAATTCGCTGTAACATCTCGAGCACGGTGATCGAGGCCGACGGTGGCGGCGAGCGATAAAAATTGGAGCAGCCGCCACCGCTGCCGTTCCGCGCGTGTGGATAGATTGTAAAATATCGCGTTGCAGAGAACCTACCCCCAGAAAAAATTCCGTGAACCATTTAAAACTTCCAACCTGATTCGGCGCAGCCGCCGGATCAAAATTGTCGGAACAATGACTGGAACAATTTATTTCGTTTATTTCTCTTCTACCCCGGTGCGGCGTCGAACTTGATATTTATCATCCGACACGTTTTATCGCCGTCGCCGTGTTTAAACGTTTTCGGGGGCGATAAGAAATTAATTCGACGCTTCTAGAGGCACTTTTCCGGCGCTATGTATCGTTCCTCGAATAAACGCGTATCGCTGACTGGACCGTATTGTACGATATTTTACAGCGTCGCGAGGCAATAACCATTTCTCGCGGCAATTATCGGGGCTCTCCCCATCAACTCGGAAATTGAAAATAATTCGCAGCAGGAGAGCCAAGGAAAAGACGATTCAATTAACAGTGGAACGGCATTCGTCTCGGCTTCGTTAAGCAATAATTAGCGGCGCGCCGTGCGACCGGTTTCCAGAAGAGAGCCTTCTTCAAAGCTAAGTATCCGCTAACGCAGTAATAACTTAACGTTGCGACGAGTGACAACCTGTGCTGCCGTTTGATAAAAGCTGCTCGGTACCTGTGTGCAAACAAGGCACGCAGGCTTCTATCAACTCGGAAAAAATCTCGTTCTTTTACAGGTTTATTTAGTCCCTCGACGTTACCGTTCGGTGTGTGCTGAAACTTATTCGACACAGTCGACGAACTTTGTTTGTCACTTTCGGTCTGCACACTTTCGCGAATTTTTCAGCGCTGAGTACTCAGGTATTCAAACTTAAAATTGTGTGCACCGTATTTATTCGTTCATAATTTCCTTGAACCGATGTTTCCCCAAAAAGTAGCAGAAGAATTTGAGTTTCTTACAACTTCAGAATAATAAAATCATATTTCATATTTGGAAACTTTTCTATAAATGCAATATGTTAAATGGATAGTCATGCATAGATCGGCAATCTTGTAGCAAAACATCGAAGAGAGTGGGGCCCAAAGGAGCTCCGGGTTGCACAATAAGTAGAATAGGGCGTGGCTGGTCAGACGCACGCATCGTGAAGCTGATTACGCTCGAGCGCGATATTGGAATATTCTTATTCCAATATTCTTTTACAAAATGTTGCCAGCCGACGACGGTAGAGTAGCAAGGCTCATTGTCGCAGTTCCGCTTGACGTCATTCCAAGCAGTGCAAAGCGATGTAATAATACGTGAAATTAAAGTACCCGTGGAATGAAATAACGGCCTCGACAATGAAACGATATTTTCAGTTGTACACGCGTTCTCGCGTCAGTTACGCGAGTACGTATTTAAACGCGCTTCATTAAATGCTAACTAGCCATGCGACAAAGAACTCATATCTGCGGGATGGAAGCCAGAGATTAAACGGATCCACAGTCCGTTCCTACCGGAGACATGTTATTCGTACGAAATCCTGCGATCGGCCATATGTGGTCTTTTGTGCAGTGTATTTATCACTAAAGCGTGATTCTGCACCCCTGAATAGGCGAAGATCTGTTAAAAACAATGAATAGCAAAATTGATCTCGACTATTTTTTCGAGGTCAAAAATTTATTTATCGCATCCTATAGAGAAGCAAATTAATGATAAAATAAAGACAAAACAAAAGTGTGTAAGCAATCATTGATCTCAAGTCAACAGTTCTCTTAAAAAACGACTCTAAATTTTCGTAAACTAATTTATTTAATATATATACAGAGTGTCCCAAAATGGTACGCAGATCCACTACGTATAGATCGTCAAGTAGAATGAGGATATCTAGACACGTAGAACATTTTCCGCTGATAATACCAGTAGAATCTAGACGACCATGTTCAGATCAGTTGAATAATGGCACGTGCTCCAACAAGTGGAACATGTGGCACTTATTGAAATGTGGAAGTTATCTATACCTATAGACATACAAGTGGAATGAGGATTGTCTACGGTCAGACCTGTGGAATAGTCTCTTCCGTATCATTACACCAGTAGAACGAAGACGACCATGTTCAGACAAGTTGAATGATGTTATAGACTCCAACAAGTGGACTAGGAAATCTCTATAGTTAGACCAGTAGAATAGTCTGTGTCTATCATTACACCAGTGGAATGAAGGCAGCCCGTGTTTAGGCGAGTTGAACGACAATATTTAGGCCAACACTTGTTGCGATTCAGTAACGCGCTCTAGTTGCACCAGATTTCTGCTTCTATCATTTCAATTTCTCGAAACGCAGTCAGAAGTGAGCAAGTGACCAAAAAGTCATCATTTCCAGCGACGCGACGTTTCCTCATCGCATAAAGCTGAACACCCGGTGTATCGGGGGAGGAAAGTTTCGTCGCTCCCCCTCGTTGGGAATCAGAAAATAACTGTAACGCGTGTTTAGCCAGTCATTCTCATGCAATTAGCTCCGTTGGCCGCGACTGGTTCGCAAGCTGCTCGGTTACGTTGGTCGCATCGCGCGCTTCAGCCCCGGTTTCATCGTGGCCACTCGAAACAGGAAGCAGGAAAGTTTTTCATAATAACGCATCCTCTTCGGTAGATAGGGAGACCCAATTGCCACAGAATGCACACAAGGGTCCGAGAGGCTAGAAAGGTTCCATGGCTTTTTTCCCCCTGCGGCCGCCCGGCCGCAACTACACGGAACACCGAGCACTCGCGCGAGAAACCCTTTCACCGTTGCCGGG